>JAMJFZ010000713.1:10600000-12062500 GCA_026225945.1 Cricetomys ansorgei
GGCATATATTTTTACTCTTCAAATACCATTAAATTTTGAAAATTTATTTCTTTTGTTTTAAAAATTATAATATAATTACATTATTTCTTTCTTCCCTTTCTACTCTTCAAACTCTCCTATCATTCTTCTCTTTTTCAAAGAATATTGACTTTTTTTTATGAATTATTGCTGGATATGTTTTTTAAAGAACAAAGAGAGCAAGATATATCTAACTAGACCTAAAGACAAGCTTTAAAGCTGTTACAAAGAAAGTGACTATTGTGTTGGTATAGTAACAACTGAACCAGCCAGCATTGCAGAGTACAGGCCTGAAAGTAAAGCTATAATTATATAAGGAGACACTGTAATAGCATGAAATAAAGAGGGGTGGTTTGTTTGGTCCATGTTGCATCATGCTAGTTCATGAAGAATATGCAAAACTTAATTCTTGCTTTAGTGTACACAGGTGGATTAAATGAACTAACAGCTAATAAAAAATAAAGTTTGAACATGAAAATTGTACGGAATATCTTTATAAGCTCAGATTGAAACATTCATCTTTGCAAGACTTGGAGTGCAAAGACCAGATTTTTAAATGATATACATTACTACGTCTTAATTAAAAATGTTTGCTTGACTTACTTTTCATATAAATGATATATTGTTTGAGCATATAAATCAGGGTAATATCCAGCATTATGAGAAACACTAAATAAAAAATATGATTAGAATGCCAACATGATGTAGAAATAATATGAAAGGGATCAATTCACTGGATGGTTGCACTGAAGCTGGTAAATATGTAAAGACCTGTAAAAGTAATTAATAATCATAGAAATGCAAATGAAAGGATCATACAAAACAGAATCACACAAGTCCAAATGAAGAGTGTTAGAACTGAATATTCAATGATATAGAGGAAGAAACTCAATAGTTTTCTTTGTGATTATACATAATATCCATGCTTCTTGATGTTCTGGCTGCTAGCTAGTGAAATGAAGATTATATTCCTTGCGACTAAACATTTTCTCTCCTGGATACTTGAACACATGCCTATGGCTATGTGTATGCATAATCAGACATTTGTAATTTTATATTTGAATATACAATGTATCCTATAAATAAGACAAAATATTTCAGAGCAGTTTGGAGCTTAGAAATACAATGCTCAATATAAACAAGTTGAATTAAGCTAACAATACATGTTATATAAAGGTAATTGCACATTGGAAGTGATTGTTCAGATACATGTGAGTCATTGTTTATCAGGAGAAAGAAAGTGGAATGACAGGAGGAAACAATAGATTAGAACAAGAACAAGGAGGGCAGAGAACATCAGGTGCAGGAGGTACTGTTAATGAGAACAATTATTTCTGCATATGGGATCAAAACCTAGAAATAGAAAACAGAAATCCTAATCTATGCAAATGTTGGTGATGGATCTAAATTTCAGGATAAATGTCAACTCTCCTCGAAAATTATCATATAATATACGTTTCATGCAAATCTGAGCATTCACAAAAATGATCTTGTTAATTCCCCATATTGTCTTAGGCAGAAGAATGAGAATTTCAGTTTGATCACTGTGTGTACTTTATTTGAATTGTCTTTACTCATCACCACCTTTGTGCTTTAAACAATGCAAGAACAGGAATTTTCCAGACTTGAGCCTGGTTTAGATTTAGTGTTTTGTTTTGTTGTTACTTCTTTTATTTAGTAAGTGCTAACATGGTTTATGAAGATGAAATGTAAAGGTATCAAGAATACTAAGGTTAGAAAGTTTTCATTAGATTAGTGGTTGGAGAACAGAAAGCAGCATTTCCGTTCTATTGACAATATAAGGAGCAATTGGCTTTAATAGTAGAAGCTGCACATTAAGAGGCAAGAGACAATTAGGTGGTCTATCTTATTTATGCAAAACAATTTCTAAGGTTCCTCTTAAACAGTTTTGTGTGTGTTATTGCATATTTCAAATTTGCCTTTATTCAATTTCCTTCACTTTTAGTGGCCAAGTATAACATTAATGTAAAAGAGAGGAAATGAGACCAGAACCTATAAAGCTCTAAATAAAATCTTACTATGTGTTTGTTTTGAAGCAATGGTCATTAGAAGAGAGACAGAACCATTCAATATGAAATCTTTAGCCAGGCATCTTCTTTCTTCATGAAATGACAGAGTTCAGTTTGTGCCTTCACTTAAGGTTTATTGTTAAAATGAGCCATGCTATAAAAGTATTTCTAGATGAGTAGGATATTGAAAATAGTCTTAAATTATCTCTAGTCCTACTACCCACATAAAAACTACAGAAATGTATACACTTATGGAAAGGTAAGAGCGCTCTCTGTCATGCTTTATTCTCCTTTTGAAATATTTGTAACATTCTTACATTTCAATCCTAGACTAAAAATAATATCCTTTCATGTAGAAATGTCTTTGCTTATTGCACATGGTCTTATAGATTTATTAAAATTAAGTGGGGGAGTTTACCACTGCCAATTTCACTGTGATAAGCATTCATGTACCTCATTTGTTTTGCAAATGAATCTTATTTGTCAATTTATTTTAGCTATGCATTTTGTGGAGCACAGGGTTAGGATTGGATCTTTATTTTTTAACCACAGTAGGAGAATCTGTATTTTTGAGTGTCTTTTAAAATTAATTTAGGGCTATTAGGAAAATGGATATGCTTTGTCTGAATGTGCCTTATGCCTTTATGGTTTCTGTCAATTCCGTTTATTTTCCTTCATTTCATCTATTGATTTGAAGTATGAATACTCATTGTTTTTCTATAAGTGGTTGTCGATAGAAATGGGCATGGCACCAAGCAACAATGTCTCATGCATGAAGTTTATTAGGATGGAGTGAGACATGAAGTGTGCCCTTCTGAGGGGAAGGAGAGAGAGAGGGGACTAGGAGGCTGCCAGGTTGCATTATAAGGGGACAGGGGTTGTATGGAGCATGCTCATAGGGGTAATACCTGGCCACAGAAGGTGAAGGTATTGCTCAGTGGCTCAGTGATGGTGAAGCCATTGGAGGTGGGGTAGGGTGTGGAAGATTGGAAGAGCTGGAGAACAGGGGTCTGGAATGTGGCCAAGCAAGTTTCTGGAATGTGGCCAGAAGACTTTCTCTTGTTCATAACAGTTGTCTTCAGTATTTGGGAGGAAAGTATCTATTCTTTTATGACAATTGATTTCTAATTTTCCATACATCTCAATTTTTATATTGTTTTAATTTACATGTATACCTTGAGTATTGTTATAGAATTGTATTACTGTTCCAATTATACACTTAATTTAAGGTTACGTTTTTAATTTTCAGTATTTTTCAACAAATGTTAAACTTATATAAAATACAACTCATATTTCAAGAATTAGTTTGCTGCTCATTTTTATGATCATATTAGATTATAAGATCTTATAAGATCATTATCAAATAAGATCATTATATAAGATTGCCTGTTAAATTAATTAATAATTCTCTGTTAAAGTCCGTATTCAATTTTAAAGGATTAAAATATACTTTTTGGCATTACTTGAAATTTTTTTTAATTGCAAATTGTTTGATTGTGGTCATTTGCATTTACGAGCTACGAAATGATGGCCCGGCCTGGGCTGATTCTGTCCTGCCCCTTGGTTCTGTGGAGCAGTGTTCTTTTACCTCCACCAGCTTCTCTTGTACTTAAGTGTGTGCCTCCACCTCATGGAACACTCAATGGACATTAGCATGAATCTTCTAAGGCCTATAACTTCCTTTCAGTTGTGAACTTAAAGCCAACAAAGATGGTCACTTTAAGGTAGATATTAATGAAAAAGAAGAGCAGTTATCACTAAGGATGCTCAGGTGAGTGGCTGGGGCAAAAGATGAATTATCTATGGTTGAGGCAGAAACAATGAATTACCAAGGCGGTCAAGTTAAAGTATCACTAGCAGCTTCAAAAATGTTTCACAACTGATAGTTTCCCTTAGCAGATTTGGAATGAGTTTTTGAAACCACGTTTTAGTTCTTAATGTGTTTCAGGGCTTGTGCGTATTAGTAGACAGCACCTAGTACCTAGGGAGGAAACTGTATCATCAGAAAATGAAGAAGAGGAGGATGCAAAGCTCCTAAGTAAGTCTGAAGTCTACTTGTAAAGTTTGTCTCAATTTTATTAGGCTCTAAGCTTTCTTTCTATAGACTTAATGGTTATTCTCGTAGAACTGGATATTATCTTTTATCAGATATGCAGGTTGCAGACACTTGCTTTCAGTTTCTTGGTTTTCTCTTTTCTCTGTTGTTCTCAATGGGTTGCAGAAGCTTATCATTTTGATTAAATCCAGTTTGTTCCACTATTGTTTCTGGGCTTCTGAGATTAAACCTACAAGAAAAAAGCCATTGCTAGAAAGTCCTTGAGAAAAGAAAATTGTCAATTTTCATTTCCTTTTAAGATTTAGACATTAATCCAATGTCTTTATATGTCTAGAAGTGTGGAAAATAAACACATAATATTTGAACTTTTGATTTGTTTTGAAATAGCTCTTCCTTTGAAGAAGGAGGAGGAGGAGAAGTAGAGAAAAATGGGGAGAAAGAAATGGTTTGGGAGACACATGGGGGAGCTGGAGGAGGAAAATGGGGATTGATATGATTACATTTCATTTTATAGGTATATGAAAATTTCAATAAAACAGTATAATAGTTTGTTAAAGGAACAGGCCTTGCCACTTGATCTTGTGCTACAGTTTGTACCCTTACATGATAGAAAGTATTAAAACACCAATGCCCAGTCTTCTCTCTGTCCTTCAAGTTAAATTGTCACCATAGTGGCTTTATTGAGTTTCCTCTTGGTTGGCAAGTTCTTTCATGAAGTAAATTAGCTGTTTTATTTTGTCTTCAGTTCATTCTTATCTAATGAAGCAGAAAGTCCTGAAGTTGCGTAAAACGTGGACAATAGATAATCATCTAAATGTTAATTAATAATGCATATTCTCACTCATGTCTGGAGCTCATTGGTCACAAGTCTGTTGGGTTTGGGGGAGAGTTTACAGTAAGTGAAAGGAAAACAAATTACTGGTCCTCAGACAGCCAGCACTAAGATTAAGTATGCCATTATTTGAGAAGCACAAGTCATTATTGCATATAAAGCAAAAATTAAAATTAAGAGGTCACAGTATGTTTGCAAGCAAAAAGTAAAATTAAGAGGTCACAGTATATTTGCTAATATTTAGGCATGTACTTAGTAGTGGATGGTCTTGCTTGATTTAATTTTGCGAACGTAAAAAGTTTGATCAATTTAGAAAGAGTCTTCCCATTTATCAATAACATGGCCTTTGCAAGTCAAGTCAAAAGGAATATGCCCAGACAAGTCGACTACAGGTCCTTGATCTCATTGGGATTTACTTTCTGGCTTCTGTGCAACAGCCTTCCAGGACAAGCTCTGCAATCACTGACTAGTGATTAGCTCTTTGAATTGGGAGGCTGAGGAAATGTCCCTCATTCAGCCTTGCTTTTCCTAATTAAAAGTAGTTAATAACTCTTTTATTGAAACTAGATTAAATTCTTATTTGGGAAACTTAATTTAAAGTATGACCCGTCAGCTATGTGGCAGTTCTATCCCAGTCTCATCTTTACACAAATTGAAGGAGAGTGAATTGCGTTTTAATATACTCAGGAAGGACATCGGGAACAGGAGAATTACAAAGTACGGGATCAAACAAAGTGGTAGGTTGCTTTCACTTGGTTTGCAGAGAATTCACACAGGATGAACTTAGTGCAGTTCGGTGTTACTTTACTGTGTCTCTGCTGTTCTAAAAATGTTGCTATGGAACCCCTAGGCCAATAACTTTTTATTCTAAACTGCTGAACAGGCACCTCCTCTCGCACACCTGCTTTTTAGCAGCACCCATCTGGCTTTAATCCTTCCCTCCAGACTCAATAAAGGGATGCTTGGTGCTCACAGGATCTGGCCCTGACTCAAAACTCCTATTCTTCAGAATACTTTTAGCTCTGCTTCTAAAGGGATCTTCCAAACTGCAGCAATGACGGCTCGTAAACTCTGATATTCCGAGTCTCCCTTGTAAAAATATCACATAGGGCTGCATTTATATGTTAAGAAGGCAGGGTGAGACAGTTAGGAATTGACATTAGTCTGTCAGGGGAGGTAGAGAAACTACCTAGGTATGACTGTGATCTGAAAGAGCCCTGGAGCAACCGGAACAAATGCGTCCCCAAATTTTGTCTGCGCAGAATTCCTGCGAAGAATGCCAACACATTATATCTCTTTGTGAAGAGATAAGAAAATAACGGGATGAACAAAATCTGCCCAAGTCATTGTTTTAGCTTATGCTCGAGTGAAGGAGAACAATCATGAATACTATTGCTTTTCATTCTTTTGAAAAATCTATTGTTTTCTGTGAATAAGATGCTAACCAACAACGAGATTTCCACTTTTTCAGATCATTCACAGAATTTATTTCTATACTTAATTTTTCAAAAAGTGTTTTTATTTAATATCTACGTGGTTTTTGTGCACATTTCTGCTTGTTTCTGTGCACATGCGCACAGTGAGTGGAGAGGCAGTCCAGAGGGCATCTCCCTTTATCATTCTCCACCTTTGATTTTTAAAACACAGTATTTCACTGAATCCAAAGATCGCTGATCACTGATTGGCTGATCAGGGAGTCACTGGCTCCATCTCTCTCCACTCCCCATCTCCCTAGCCCCAACCTCCTCAAAAGGGTTACAGACATACCACTACCTACCATGTCTGGCTTTTATTTAGGTCCTGGAGATCTGAACTCAACCTCATACAAGGTAGGCACTTTGTCCCTGAGGCATCCCCTAGCCCCTGTTCACAGAATGCATAGTGAACTGCTATTCTGTTCTTAGGAACCTATATTCTGAAAATGAGTAAAAGTTTTCATTAAAGAAATGAATAAATGAAGTGAAATTTTACCCTTATATATTTTCCTTCCAAGAGTTATTCATTATTTTAATTGTCATGTGCCTAATGTCAAACAGGCTATCTGGGAATTCCCCCACCCACATTTGTTATTATAAACACCTTTCGCTTTCCTCCACCCCACATCAGCTAGTATTGTTCTTTTGCTGAGCCAGGATTTCTTTCCCAATATTGACTATTCTGAGTATTCCTAATTTTGTTGGCTATTTTCCCTAACATATATTCACATACATTGTCAATCTATCTATAGAGAAGATTAATTACCTTGATAATTGTACTATCCAATTTACTGGTTTATTTATATTTACATTGCACAAACTTTTTTCTCTATTTACTGTCTGTGGAAACTCAGGATTTTTGTTGGGTCTACTCATTATCCCCTCACAAGAATTTGTTATATGTAAACAAATGCTTTATTGTAATTTATTTAATGGTATTTTCTATTTCTGCAGTCTTCTGACTTGTGAGCTTCCTTGTCAAGAGTTTGCTGCTGTAATATTCAAGCAAGTTGGGATCACTAAATAAGCATAAAGTCAATCCTGCACATAAAAGTTAAATGTGTTTATCTTTTGTACATTCTCCTGGAATAATTCCTTTAATAGCTAAACATGCCCATTAGTGTTTTATTAAGACATTTTTCAACTGCCCCAAAAATTAGTTGTTGGTGATAATTTTCTCCACCCTTCAGTATTGTCTTTGTTCTCTTATATCATCCCATAATTTTTAACTATTTTCTAATTTATGCTCATGATTTAATATTTGTTGTTTTCAGAACTGTTCATATGAGACATGATAATGGTCATTTTCATCAGTTTCATTCCTGTCCTTTATGCATATCTTCCTCAGAGGCATTTGGTGGTCAGTACTAGGAATTGTTGCTGACCAATCCCTGGTATTAGTGGCTGGAGACTTCATTATAGATTTAGGTCATTGTTAGCTAAAAGTCACTATTTTGAAGAAATAGACAACGTCAGAGATATGCAAGAGATATGCAAATGAACAACAGGTAGATGAAAATTACTCATCTTTACTAACCAGGAAAATGGCAATTAAAACAACAAAGAAGCATCTCTTCAAGTCTATAAAAGTTGCTGTTATCATGAATGATATAGTGAAAGACAGCCAGCACTGGAGTGCACATTAATATAACTGTGGAAAACAATGTGGTTGTTGTAGGTGTAAATGTAAGCATTGATTTTATTTTATTATTTTCGTGGGTTCATGGCAGAGGATAATTTTTTCTTTACTAATTCAATCCTGGGTCCTAGAGGGTTTCAGCCTCTATACAGTCTAATCTTCAAGATACTAGTCTGGCCCTTAAAGGCTTCAGCCTCCAGACAATCTAATCTTCAAATCTAAACCTGGAACATTTCAGCCTCTAAGACTTACTGATGACTGATCTCACTCTGACTAGTTGTCTTCTGAACTCCAAGTAGTAAATCCTAAACTGTCTGCTCCTGACTCTGCTTTTCTCTCTTAGCTTATTCTGGACTGGCTCTGGCTCTGCTACTCCTGGCTTCTTCTGAATTGAATTGTCTGTGAGCTGACTGCACTCAAACTGCCTGACTCAACTAACTTTCTGCCCCACTGACTGCTTCAACTTCTGCTTTTACCTTGCTTCTCTCTCTGAGCTCTGTAGTCTGCCTCCACCTCACTTCTACACTCAGCTTCTGCTGTCTGAGCTCTCACTGCTTCTCCTCTGCTTCCACCTCTTTCTGAGCTCTGCTTCCTGTCTCTGCTTCCATCCTCTATTTCTGCTCCTGCTTCTCTCTAGTGAGGTGGGATTAAAGGTTTGTGCCACTACTGCCTTTTGAATTGAGTTTAAAGGTGTGTGCTAAGTTTGTACTAATGTTATTTCCACCCTAGAGCAGCTATGTTGCCAGATCAGAGATCAGATGTCTATCACACAGAACTTTCAGTGCAGTCCTTTGCTAGAGCAGCCATGCTGCTGGATTAAAAGATTAGGTGGTACTCTAAGGTTGCTGTTCATTTCTGGGTGTACGTCTGACATAATTTACTTCTGTATGCCAAACAGATATCTGCATTACCATGTTTACCTAATCATCATGTACAATTCTCAAAAATTTATAAATAAATTAGTTTATCAAATACATAAAGAAAATGTGTCGTACATACAACAAAATGCTACTTGGTATTAATAAGGGCTGAAAAGTTTATTGTCATTTAAAACAATATTGGTGAATTTGGGGACATTGTATTGAATAAATAAACTAGGCACAGAAAATACATTAATACACAATCTCTCAAAAGCCAATCAAGAAATATTGAACAAATATTAAAGTAAAGAATAGGGCCATGGCTACCCAGCTGGGGGGTGATTTGGAGAAAGAAATGAGAATCAAAGCAAAGTTTTAGTTGGGCATGAGAAATAAGTTTCATTACTTTTATGTTTTTAAAACATGTAATGCTGATGATTATAACAAATCATAATGCTTAACAGATTTTAGACTGTTAAATGAATGGATTTTAAGATATCATTTTATTGAAAATAAATAGATCTTTTTATCACACAAAAACAAGTATCAGATTACTGACATGTTCTATACCCTGAGTTAATGATTTTCCAATATAAGCATAAATTATGTCTCATAAATCTGCACAATTATTGTTTGTCAACCTTTAAAAATTAAGAATAAGCTAATTACAGCCCAACAGCTACATATAGAAGTACCTACATATTGAAGTACTACATATTGAAGTCTGGCATATAGAATGTAAATTACTTGAAGGAACATGGGCATTAAGGTCACAGCAGAGTCTCCAAGGAAACGTTCCTTATTATGTAACTGCTTTCAGCTGGTATTATAGTTGCATTTATGGCAAATAGAGTCACGGCATTATAAAAATCATTTGCAAAAAAAAAAAAAAGGGGGGGGCAATGGTTGGTTATAGAGTAGGATGGCTTTCTTTCTATGGGTCAATCAGACCCCAGGCCTCCTCTGAACTGGGTTAAGGAGGACAAGTTACTCATAACTACAATTGACCTTCTGCCTACCTTTAGTTGTTGAATTATTAAGGAAAATTATATTAGGGCAGAACAGTGAGGGAAACATGACAGTTGATGAATCTTAAGCTGTGTTATACTGTATTTCTCTCCTGAAAAGAGTCTCTCAACCTCCTATATGCCATCAGTAGCACCTGGACCTTGACCTGGGTTTTCAGTGAGCAGTGATGAATTTACACTGCTCTGTCAAACTCTCGTGCAGGTTCCTCTGTAACTGACAGCACATGCTTCACAGCTTCTGATTTGGGTTAGGGGTGAAGCTCATGGCCTTGGAGCGCAGCCAAAGTAAATGGTCCACTCAGGACCAGGCAGCAGGCCTCATTATCACTCTGTTCTGATAAACTGAGCTGCCAAGTCACCAAAGCACTGATGTCTCCCGAAATGCTGCTGAGGCTCTTTGATTTACTTTTATACAGCACTGGAGGGTTTTGAGTAACTGGAGTAGATTCCTTTCTTGCTGTGACCTCATTTTTCCCCCATTCAGGGCTGTGGTTCTCTTTATATTGTACCTTTGAATCAGACAAAACTTTTTGAATTTAATACAGACTGATTCAAATTGGATCAGTAAAGAGATCTGTTTAGCTATAGAACCGTGCTAGTCCCAGAGGCAGAGTGTACCTCTGAGCTTGATTCCTGATTGGCATGGCTTCCATTTGAGATTTATGTGAGGTTGTTGGAGGTGAACAGTTCTATTTAAGTAAAAACACCTTACTGTGAGACAGTCATGGGATCCAGACTGTTGTTTTTCCTGAAAATCTAGTAGGGTGAAATTATGTCTCTGAGGCACATAGCAAGAAATAGGTAAGTTCACTAGCAAGTGCACAAGTTCAATGGGGTCTTAGAATCAGAATTCTGCTGAATCTAAGTAATTACTTTGCATGAACTTGCATTTTGTTAGGACAAAACTCAGCAAATAAGAAACATCAGTGAGCTAGTCAGCCCATTCTCTTTAAGTAATTATGGAAACAAAATTTGTCATTCCAGTGTGACTCAGCTTTTTGCTTGAGGTGTGTCTGAAATATTTGCCAAGGTAAGTGTCATGACATAAGCCAGTGTTGAAGGCTATCATAATTAGTTATCCTGTAACTTTGGATATTCATTTTCCTGTAACATTCCTTAGTATAATGCTATTTAATAAATCTAAATTATCTATAATTTAGGATAACGTTAATGATATCAGTTAATATGCTATTTGCTTTACATGTTGGTAACAGTTGTTTCTTTACATTTTTATTATATCTGAGCTTTTAATCACCTTGAAAATGAGTAAATGCTCTGGCTCCAGGGCTCACATTTTAGTGGAGAAGCAGGGAAGTGAGTGGGGCTTCTTCTCTGTGGGTTTTTGGTTTTTGTTGATTTTGAGACATAACCTATGCAATTCAGCCTGTCTTCCAATTCATTTCCTATAACTCAGGCTGGTCTCAAACTAATGGTGTCTCAGTCTCTGCCTGCCAAGGACTACAGTTACAAGCATGTGTCATCACACCCAACAGTAATCAATGTTTCTTTCTTTTTTTCTTAAAAACATTGATACAATATATTCTAATCATGGTTTATTCTCTCCTAACTTCTCCCAGATCCTCCCTATCTTCTCACCTACCCAGCTCCATGAACTTTCTTTCTTTCTCTCTTTAGGAAATAAACTGGAAAGTACATACCGCACACACACAAACACACACATGAGAGAGAAAGAGAGAGAGCGAGAGAGAAAGAGACAGAGATAGTGACAGAGAGAGACAGAGAGAGAAAATTCATAAAAATACAAAAATCAAAAGCCATAATATATAAGCAAAAGGCCAGTAAGACCAAAATGTCTACAAAAATGCCATTGCATTTATTTTGTGTTGGCTCTCTACTATTGGGCATGGACACGCCCTGAAGTTTAGTTAATATACTAGTGAGATTTCATTTTACAGAACTATTTTTTAAGCAAAATACAGTATAAAAAGCCAGGTAGAATAGTTTCTCTATACTATGTGGGGCAGACAATATTAATAATCAATCTAAAGGAGGTGTGAGATGACTTTTATGTAAGGACGAAGCTTGGTGTGGTGCTATATCCCCTGGCAGGAAAGAGGCTAAAAATATTCACAGAAGGAGAGAGAATATGAGAACAATGGGTTCAGGTGGCTTAAAATAGTAAAATGCTCAAGATATTGTGTATATGTTCAGCAATATCAGGAGCCTTGGTGATATACATTAATTAATCTTTCATGAACTAGAGTGATACTTAATTCCAAAGAGAGAAGATATTAGTGGAACATGTAATCTGATTTATAAGAACACTCTTCTGTCTAAACTATGAAGATCACAGCTGCACTGAGAAACACCACCTAGTAAATAATAATGACCATCTAAGTATCTGGCCTGATATGGAGATAGGACAATAAAGGAAGGGAAGAATGAGGGCCTGATGTTTGTGTGAGGAAAGACTCTCTACTGAATTCTTGATCAATGCAGTACCTGGACACAATAATTTTTCAGTAAGGGTTTGTTTGGTGAATCTTGTAAAATTTGAAGTATTGGTATTATTTTGCTTTACCCCTGTAGATATAATTGTCCCAGTACCATTTACAGATGTGTTCTGTGGGCCTGCAGATTCTCTGCAGTTATATATTATTTTCCTCTGTGCATAGACTGCTGTACTTCTCATGTCCTTTCTCTGATTCAGTTCGATTCTCCATATCTCTCATCTATTTTTTTATGGAAGAAAAATATACTTTATATATTATCTGTTTTGTTTCAACTCAGTATCACTTCTAAAGCTCTGTTTTGGTTTTGGTCTGCTCTAGTTTTAGCCTTTTGTGTGTTCTATATTCCATATTTAAATTTTACTGAGATGTTTACTAGTCAGTATTTACTGAAACAGTTTACTACAGTTCAAAACTTTGTGCATACTATTACACTATTGCTTATTCGCTGAATTTTAAAAATGTATTCATTTATTTTAGTGATCTATGTTATTGATTTTCTGTTCTGCCTATTTGTCTTTTGGAATTCTCCCAAAGCTTTTGAATTTTCATGCTTTAATTTTTGAATATTTATAGATGGAAAATATACATTTTTCCTATAGACATGAGTGTCTGAAGTTATTGAGAACTTCCATTAGCTCAGTCATGGTCTTTGGCATCCTGATATATTTTGTTGATTCTTTCACTGAAGCTAATATTCCAGACATCTTTCCCATTGCAAAAAATAAGATGTTAGTTGTGCACATGATCTTCAGGTAACTGTTTCACTGCTTCTGTGAAAAGATTTGGGATCACTTTTAGGTTACTTCTGAAATTAAAACTTTTAATACACCCTCTTATTGGGGGTTCCTGAGTATCCTTAAAATATAGCTACAATTTCTTCTGGAATGTATAGCAATGGGGTGCTTTATGCTTTGCTGGCTGAGGTAACCACATAATCATTTCTTGAAGTTCAGCACTGATCAAATATGGAAGGGCATTTCAGAGCGGTGCTGACATCAGGATGGAGCAATATTTAGAGGACTTTTTCAAAGCTACACAGGACTCAGACATTGTTAGTTTAATTTTCTGGTAGGTGCCACAAAGTTAGGAAGCATGAACAAATCTGTGGTGTTCCCACTGAACCATTTGCACTGATTCAAGTTTACCATCATTTCCTTTTCTTTGATACTCTCGACTTGTATCAATTCATCCATCATCTATCCAGTCTTTTAGGTCAGAAATCTATAATTGCACATCTTTCTCTTTCACTGTACTCTATGGCTAGGTTCTCTAAATATTTTATGAATTCATTTAACCTATTTGCCAACTTTCAATCTTTAATTTTCCTTGTTTATAACACCATAATCTCCTCTCCAATATTGATGTATCTTCATTTTTCTCTCACCTTATTGTACCTCTCCTCCATTTCTCTCCTTCCCTCTTCTCTGTTTTCCTCACCTATTCCTTTCCTTTTCTTCCTCTTTCTTAGAGTGGAAGTACCATTTTAAGTGGTAAAAAATGGCATTTCAACTAGTCAAGGTAATCAAGAAAGGTACATAAAGCCCATCTTAAAATGTAGACACTATGCTAAGCATCTATAAAGAGTTGTAGTTATATGCCTACTATGGCGGCTCAACAAGGATGACAAAAAGAGGCACTTTCATATGTGGAAGCCCCGCCAGCCCTCAGCAGAGGGAACCACTGTCCTGGTGAACACAATACTCCCAGCAGAACCCTGAGCATCTGAGCTCAGATGTTTTCATTGACCCAGAGGTCCTTAGGTGCCGATCATAAGCAATCAAACATCTTCCACAGAAATCCAACACCTGCAAACAATACAAACAACCAAGACTAAGACTAGCCCCCTCACCCAGCAGTGCATAAAACATTTTATACATAACTAATAATAAACTTCTACAACAAAAAATAGACCATTTTGTCTGCAACCTGACTTACTCCATAAGCAAGAGTTTCCAACAAAATCATATGCTTTTGTCTTCAACTAGTTATAGATACAAATTTAAAAAAAAAAACTAGAATTTTTGTACATTCATCACATTTCTAAAAGAACATAATTTTTAGGCCAAAGTATGTCCTGTCTTGACTACTTCCTATTTCTATGTTTCCTATCTAAATTTCCTGAAATACATTCTAAAACTTAGACTGTTTTACAATGAGTAAGGAACTTAATAATATATTATTTCTGAATGTGTTGTAAGTCACAGGCTTGTGGAAGTTAGCCAGACTATCTAAACATTAACAATGAAAACACAAGAAATGACTTAGGAATACAGAATAAATATCAGTAATCGGATTAGGAAATTCCTCGTTGTGCTTGGGAAGAGCAAAAAAAATAGAGAATGAATTATAATCATAATTATAGAAAATATTCCTGATAAATTCTGTATATACTTAAGCAGACCTAAAATCAAGTTTAACATTAGTTTCAGAAAATAGTCATTAGTAATGTTGATGATAAATTAAGCCAAAAAACTTAATGATTAATAATATTGTCTACTTTAGGAAACTGCATTTAACTTAAAATATAGGAATTGATCAAGAAGTTGTAAAAATAATTTCTGGAGATGATATTGACAGGAATAATTTAACTTATTCTAACATATTTTCTTGTAAGTATATAGAAAAATATCTGAAAAGCAAATTATACATTTTTAGCACACCAGATAATAAAAACTGAATTATACTTATTAGTGTTACCCATTTTTGTATGTGGTATTTTATAATAAAAATCATTCATGATAAATATATCTTACTGGTCTTGACCCTCCACTTCTGAAAACAACACCCACATAATCTTCAGACAAATCCCCCAGTGTTATTGAAATGCTATTCTACAGTGTTATCAAAGATTTGGTATCATGTCAGAATATTTGTCTTAATTGATTAGGATTATCTTTGTTTTGGTTCTTGTATTTGTATCCTGAAAGTATGGGAAAGTCTATGACCACACTTTTCTCCCATATTTTGCAATGACTTGATTTTCATATTAGTTCAGACCCTGAAGAATTCTAGTCTCCTGTTTAGTATCCATTCATCCTATTCTTACTTTGTCAAACTCATACTTATGAAATTCAAGCATCTAATCTTTTCCAAAATGAAGATGTCACACTACCCATCAACCCCTACTGGAAGACTAGCTTTGTGCTACACTCTGGAACATGTAGTTGGTTGTAGGAAGTACTTTATCTGACTACAGTGAATTGCTTTAAAAGTCTCAACTATTGTTTTACAGCCTTACTCCTAGTACTGCTTATGTTGCTTCTAAGTGTTCTTCTATGACAAGATCTGCTCCCTATGAGGATGTCTATTTGGTCAGGCTAGTTTTATTCTTTCTTGTTTTTGTGCCTCTTTTTAGCCTTCTGTGCAGAATAGAGAGTACCTGATCTTAAGCTAGATAATCACAAGTTTCATTACATGTCAAAGAGAGGTTGCAATATACAGACAATTTATTATGATTAATAATTGCCTGGCAAAAATAACAAATATATTTCTGTCATTGTGCAAAAGGTATGTTTAATAAATACTTAGGTTTTCTATGTTGTGAGGAAACACCACTGATATAAAGTAACTTGTAGAAGAAAGGGTTTATTTTAACTTACAACTCACAGGTCATATCGTATCACTGAATAAAGCCAGGGCAGGAACTCAAGGCAATAACCTGAATACAGGAACTGAAACAGAGGCCAAAGAGGAATACTGCTTATTGTCTTGCTTTCTGTGGTTTGTTCAGACTGCCTTTTCTTTCTTTTCTCTTTTTATTTTTGCTAATTATTTCTTTTCCTTTTTTGGGATTATAATATTTTGAGATTATAATACATTATTTTTTCCTACCACATCCTTTCTCCAAACTCTAATCCTCATTGTCTTTCAAATACATTAATTGTTGTTACATACCTAAACATGCATAAGCACATACACGAACTGCTTTCCTATACAACTCTGGGCAACCTGCTCAGAGGTGACAGTCTTTCCTATGGACTAGGACTCGCCACATCTAACACTAATTAAAATAAAATGTACTTCCCTCAGTTTTGCCTATAGCCAATCAGACGGAGACATTTTCTCGAGTTTTATTTCTAGTCACCATAAAGCAACCAGGAAATTGATATCATCATTCATTAAATCTAGAAAAGAAACAAGTGACAAAATGTTGCTTTGGGTTTAGTTACAGGAATATTTGAGATGGACCAGCTTTTAGAAATTTGGAATATGGGATAGAGTTTCTGACACTTGAAATATATTTGGAAGTAATCAGTCTTCAGTCAATTTACATCATGACATGAAGTGGATATGTGATATAGAGAAAGTCCTGAGAATTGGACCTGAGAAATAACTTGGTAGACATCAGAAAATAATCCAGTACAGAGCATGTAAAGACCCAGGGAAAAATAAAGAAAGAAAAAGCTAATTTCACCATGGGCTCCTTCAGTATGATCAAGTCACCTGTAAGAGTTTTCAATCTACATACCATCTGTTTTTAACTTATGCATTCCAATGGTTTGTTGCCATATTGATTTCCAATAATTTATCATGCTTTCTACAGTCTCTATTTCCCCTGAGCTTATCCTTTCCTTGTGTGAATCTCTACATGTTGAGATCCATTTTGTCTTTGCATATATATTCTATAACTATAATAGTAGGGTACACTTTAGCTTTTATCTAACTTCCTTTCTTATGAAATGATTTATGCTCTTAAGGCTTTACTGGGCTTAGGATACTTAACAACCCCCCAAATATATTTATTATTGTATATCTGTTGGTAGTCATACTTGATCAGTAAAAAAAAGAAAAACTGTAATGCTTGATTCACAGCAGTATCAGGCTTCTTTCTAAACCAACATTTATGTGTTCATTTTTTATTTTACCTGCCTGACTCCTAGCAGGACAAATCTTTGAAATGTAATTGTATAATACTCTTCCCAGGAAAAGTTAGAGTTAGAAAGGGGAATAAAAAGCCTCCTTTGGCTGTTGTTTGACATTATTATCAGAGAGGTGATACTTTGTTTTCTTATATACATTAAATTGCCAAAGGGTTTGACAAGAGATGTAAAAACATGCCATGTTCGATTCAAACCTATTGCTACATCTTACCAAAGTTTACCATTCAGGGATTTCTTTCAGAGACAAAGCACATGCTAAAATAATAAAGCAAAAATAATATTTGTAAAGAAACCCAAATTTTACTTTGTGCATAATCAAGGTTTGGAATTATTATGCTAATTTACAATGAACTTTCTAACATCTAAAAAAATTGTTTAGCGAACTCTCTGTGATCTGAGCAGTCAAATACTTTTTACTACATCCTTGCTGTCCTTTCATTTTAGTTGCTAGAGGTAAAATATGCTCTACTTCTACCAGCTGTAGCTTGAAATGTAAGACAGTAATTAATTCCTTCATGGTTGTTCTGGTTGTTAGTCATGGTCATGATGGCGTGTGTGTGTGTGTGTGTGTGTGTGTGTGTGTGTGTGTGTGTGTGTGTCTGTGTGTAGGGGGACTGAGGGGTATGGGGGTTTGACAATTTACCAATACAGTAAATTAGACTATATGGTAAACTGACCTATAGGGAGGTACAGAAGAACATATTGTATATTCTTCCTTCTTACCTGTCCTGAGTTATTTCCTGGTATTTGGCTGTGCTTCATCATTTTATATGGTTTGGATTGATGCAGCCTATCTGATCTTTGACTGATTCTTCCAGTCGTTTCTTTATGCTGTCAGTATTCTGGTTAGGAGAGAAAATCTGAGCTGTGTCTTCCTGTTGCTCCATCCATTTTTGTTCCAAAATTATGAAGTCCGTGATGAGATGAACTGACCCATGTTTATACTTGAGTCTGCTTCCATTTAAACAGCCTTTACTGTCTTTTTTTATAAGCTTTTTTTTTTCTCTCCAGTTGAACTTTCTCCAACATTACACAATTAGTGGTGTTTCTTTTCATTGCAATTTTAATTTCAGAAGCCCCAAAGTAATTTTTGGAGTATTTATAACCATGCATAAAATATCTCTAGTGCTTATTAGATCTTTCTGTGAAATTATTTAGTTAATATATCCTTAATGAGTCTTTGTGGTCACCAATGTCATCATTAGGCACTAAGTGCATAAATAATGCCCTGTAAGTCATAAAAAGATATTGGCATGAATATGGTCTCTGCTCCAGAAACAGAGTTATCTGAATGCCTCAGCTGAGAGGCTCGGTCCCCATCACTCTTTTCTTACACATATTCTCACATGCATCTTGGCACCGTCTCTGTGTGCTCGCAACTGTGAAATCCCAGTTGTCACTCTCTTCATGAGTAGATTAGATTTGGTACTTGGCAGTCAGTACTTGAGTGTTTTAAAGTTCACTGCCACGTATCTCCATGCATTTTAATTATACCCTGCATGTCTAAGGAAGAACTGTTTCATTTTTATGAGTGAGAAACAGTATATTGTCTGACCTTGGGTTGGATAAGAGAGAATGAAAATCAGCATATGGAGTAAAAGTAAACAAAAATTCCGTAGGTATAGAAAAAATATTGTCCAAAGAAGAGACAAGTAAGTGAAATGTGCTCAAAGTAGTTCACTAACTCAGTTAGGTATGAGGCTCACATTTTACTGTCCCAGGTTCTATTCGTGGTCCTAACTATCTAGCTAACAAAAAAAATACTTTGAGATGCCATATGTTCATATCTTTTAGTCGAATCCTACATCACATCACAGGCAGAGGTGACCCTGAGCTGGATGGAAAATGGAGAATCTGGGCTTCTTTTTTTCCTTCCGCTGTAATGAAATCTGCAGGATAGCATTCCTCATGCCAATAACATAACCTTGCTTCTTCCTGAAGACCTTGGAAAGCATTGAAGACTCTGCCCAAGGGAATCTGGTTAAAAGGAGAAAGAAAATCTTTCTTTTGTTTTCTTTTCCTTTTCTGTTTTTGAGATCCCTTTGGTCATGTTTTGTTTCCCCCTATTCATTTTCTGCCTCTGCCATCTCTTTGATGCTGCCGTCTAACTGTGGGGATTCGGTACAATGGGCTAAGTGGCCTAAAAATCCCTGTGGTCAATTGTGTCATTTTATTAATTCAAGTCCGGAGAAGGAGAAAATAGTACTAATCTTATTCCTATACAGACTTGGTGGTGCTAGTCTGTTTCAAACATTTAATGGTTAGAAAAGAGCGCATTTTATAAACACCTAGGTGGCAAAGAGCTCAAATAAGAGACATTGGTTCAGAGACATTTGGAGAAAATACGGTTTTTGTCCTAGCCTTTTGCAAGCACTCCTGCTTTAGCAGGTATTAGTGGAAACGACATTCCAAAAGAATAGAGTAATAATGACACAGGTTGAGGGCTTTCAAAAAACATTTTCTAAATTAGTACAGTTTAACAAGTAACATAAACATAAACACAAGCATGTGATTGATTCTATATGATTAGTGTTTCTGACAGGAGTGACGAGAGGCAAGGATGAGGTAAAATACAGAGTCATTTCTTTCTATTATATCACTTAAAACATTTATATTTTCAGAAAATTGAGACTATCAGAAAAATGGTTTCTTTTTCATTATCTTCCAAGTACTGAAATATAACACACACACACACACACACACACACACACACACACACACACACACATATATACACAGGTAGAGAGAATTTATGTAAAATGTTTATTTAAGTGTTTGCATACATATTATTTGCATAACATCTGTTTTATATGTATTGTGTAAGTGTGGTTTATCCATGTGCGTATGGATGAGTGCACTGTGGCCAGTACAACTGCTGGAGAGCAGAGGTTGACATCCTGTATTCTCCTCTGGACTCTCCAATATATATATTTTTAGTGATGGCCTCTTACTGTACCTGGAACACACCGTTTTGCTAGACTCCAAAGATCTGCCTGTCTGTTCTCCGTTTCTTCAGGTCTGGGACTACAGGGATTTGTTGCCTCACCCAGTTTTCATTTGGAAGTTGGAGATCTGAACTCAGTCTTTACGATTGTTCCACAAGTACTTTACCCAGTGAGTGATCTCTTGGGCTCCACAATACTTCATTTTAATCATTTATGTTATTCATTCTTCATTGTTCTTTGCAAATCTTCCCTACAAAGAGGTTTAAGTGCCCTTGCTGCCCTGGCATCATCTTCTCCCTCTTGGGTTCCGTGCCTCATGGAAACTTCTTCCTTGGTAAACAGTGCTGAGATCATTACCAGGCCTCACTGATGCCAGCATGCAGCAGCAGTGTAATTTCCCGTGTATTGAAAGGACAACCTTGGCTTTCACACTTAGTTGACAAGATGTCAGGACTCAAGGTTTTTGAGTGGTTATCAAGATGGGAAAAGAACTGTAGGATGTAGGCTAGGAAAGGACCCTGAGTCCAGCATTCTGAGTTCTGTCTCTGCATTTACTCATTGTGGTGAAATAGGAGCACAAAATGGTATTTCAGAAAGTTTTGACCTGGGCAAAGTAGGCTGTGGGCTATGGGTACAAAACTTGCTGGATTTCTTGGCATGGATATTACCCAAAGGGATTCCTGAGTTACTGGGAATTATTCTGAGAATTAAAACATTTCAGAGTAATCAAAAAATTTTACTAATTTCATTATAGTTGAGGTGTGAGATACTGGGAAGCTGTACCAGATTCTTGGGCATAGTTATTATCATTTTGAAATTTTTATTGATTACTTTTCCTCCATTAATGGAAAATGGAAGAAAAGAAATGTTTTCATGATCAGGAACTAACAGTGGTCAGGAAAGAGGCAATATTGGCAGATAACGAGCCACATTTATTTATTCGCTCATATATTTACTGAACCCCTAACATTTACCAGGCTCTTTACCAGACCCCAGAGAATCAATGAGACTCTTTGTTCCCTCCTTGTCCTGCAGCTTGGAACAGCAGGTGTGTCTTATTATATAATTGAAGTCAGTTGCTAGTGAAGGCAAGAATGTTAAATATAAAGGAAAGTTTAGGTGATATCCAGAAATAGCATTGCTGCAGTCTGCAAAACACTACTGTCATGGAATTCTCATTTAAGTACATGAATATTGGGAATCTGGGGCATACATAAATAAAGAACTCACCTGATACATTTCAGAATCTGCCTTCTGAACTATTTAATTAACAACCTATGAAAAATATACTCTTGAGACCTAAGTAGATAATAGATGTCACCTTTGTTCTATAAAACTGCTCTGCTACCAGGAAAACTTAATTTTAAAATGAGCAGTCAGCATTTGCACAAGCTGTCTCTTGAAAAATCCTTCCTACCCCAGTTTGACACGAATAATGAAGAAGGGCAACATTTACCCTCAGTGCTATGGCGGGAAACTTTATTTATCGTTAGATTTTTAACGTGTAGTGTGGTCTCTGGAGACGAAGATTGACAGGGCAGATGGTCTTTATTGTTCCTAAAGGTCTCCTTAGTAAATGACACACTAATTCTTTAGTACTTTCATCTATCTACCCTCCCCGTGCAATTAAGATTTGATGACACATTTTTATGGTCACTAAATGGGCATAAATTAGCATTAATTAGGGGTATTGTAAGGTAATTCCCTAATCAAGAAGGTATATGCAGCTGTGGGAGCAGGAAGGCACTAAGGAAGTTCTCAAAAATCACCTCTTGCAGCAGAGAGCTTATGCTTTTATCATCAAAGTGAGGTTTGCATGGGGAGGAAATAGAATGAATTTTATTACTAATCTGTTTTTAAACATCCAGCCTAGGAACCTGGACACATACATCTTTAGTAAAGAACATAGTCTTTTTGGATTAATTCATTCATCAGTTAATCAATAGGAGACATGCCTTCTAGGCTTATATTCCAGAGGCCAGTATCTCAGGATTCTTATCCCGCGTATAATGGCTTCAATAAGCCATTAGGTGAAAACCACAAGGAGACATTCACAAAGGCTTTTGCAATTAGTTGAGAGGCTCGCTGTCATCCTTAGCAAGCTCCTTCCTCTGTATATCTCTGGGATCAATTTAAATTACTGCTCTCACAAGGGCCTCTGAATTCTTTCTGTCTTTCAGCATTTGCTGGTCTTATGAAATGAAAATGACTGACCTTGCAGATGCTCATCCATTCACTGCTATCTGCTAATGGGAAATGATATTAAATCGGAAATGTTTATTCCACACACATGAGCCCTGTGGCCATATTAGGAACTCTTTTAGGTGAAGATGTAGAAGGCAAGATCTGCATGTTAGTACCCACTCTGTCTCCCAATGACAGTTCCCATAAAAAACTGAAGCAAAATATCAATGAATGATGCCACAGTAGCCAACCACACCACTTCTGAGCAAATCACGGCATCCTATCCTACACTCGATAGCTTTTTAACTGAGCCTCTCCAGTAATGAGTGCTGTTTGGAGTACCCTCCTCAGAGCACGAACATTAACATTACAGTTTGTTAATATGGCAGTCCCCTCTCTTTGTCTTCTGTTCCTGGACCTATGCCTGCCTCTCTTCCTTCTGTAGGAAGATTAGTGCTCAGTAACTCTTGAATAGATTTTCTTCGAACTCTTCTTTCAGAGCCATGGAAACCGTGTCAGTATAGATTGGAGATGAGTAAAGTAATTATCTATTAATCTATGAGGATACCTAAATCTTTTGCCCCAAATTCACTATTTGTCTTTCTCTCTTCCAGCATGCTTATCTTTTTTTTTTCACTTCAGTGAATAAACGAGAGATTAAATACCTTTTCCTTCCTGTGTTTGAATCATTAATAATAATAATAATAATAATAATAATAATAATAATAATAATTCTTATAATGCAGTGGATTTGAAATAAAGTGTGCTCTTCTTAAGACACTTGATGTTTTTGGCAAAAAACAGAATTGTTTTTATTCGACAGTAGCCTTATATAAATGCCCGATGTTGATTTCAGGGTATGTCCCTCACATAAAAGTTCTTACAAAATGGAAGGAGCCCGTGTGGTTTTAAATGTTTCATTTTGTCCAGTTCTCAAGTCACAAATCTGGTTTGTGACTCTCATCAGTTTTGCATCACTTGTAACCTTTATGCCTTTTAAAATGTGTGTGTGATGCCCAGTTCTTACCTTGTCAACAAGGAACAGCCGCAGGGGTTTCTGCTGCCGAATATTCCATATTAAGATTCACAATATTTAATGTTTCTTCAGGAAAGAAATTGGCACAACATCTCTATGATGCATCTGCTGGGTATGACTGTCAGTTATTATAATAGGGTTTCTTACAAACGACACGTCAAAGCCTTGACTTTCAAAGCCCTTATGCAGAATGTCACTCACTTGCTCTCTGCCTGTTCAAATGAGCCTCCTTCCAAAACCACCTTTAAGGTATGTGTGCCTGACTTTCCATCAAAAGTTCTCCCTGTCCTCATTTTATCTTGCAGAAAATGCTCCTACCATGAAAATTTGAAAGGACAAAAGTGACCAACTTTAAACAATGATGAATCATTTTAACAGTAAATTCAGAATGCATTGGTATCCGTTCAGGGTACGGCTATGTTCGTTATCCTGCTCTCCTCATCTTTCTTTCTAAATATACCATGTCTGTTAGATGTAAGCTCTTATGTTAACCCTTTTGGTCTAGTACCACCATTTACATTTGTATCTATTATAGAAGTAAGCAAGGACCAGTGGGCGTGTCTTGCCAGGGCAGGCATTATCTTAGCTGCCAGGGTATATATTTCTTTAATTGAGGAACATTCAGCATTTCTCATTTCAAATCATTAAAAATATTTATTGTCTTGAAATAATACCTTATTTTTTAAATCTGTGGTCATATCAGACACTAAATCATAATACACACACACACACATACACACACACGTATTATATATAATCACTTCTGTGAGTTTTAGAAAAATAAACCATTTAAAAATTCAGGGTATATTTCCTCTCAAAAAACTTAGAGCCTTTTAATCACTATGGGCTAGAAATTCATAGTCTCTTTCCTATATTTTGCCAGAAATATGTATTTCAAAGGCTTTTATGTTGAATGTTGAATGTTCTTAATAGTTTTACTTTATCTTTGTCTTTCCTGCAGGTGAGTTAAAGGTAGTTAGTTCAATTCTGACAAAAAATTAAAATGGTCAGCCTAGCAACACAGTGATAATAACCATTCCTTGCAAACCTCATCCTATTGTCCCTGAGAGGTGCACATTTGGGCACCTGTATTAAATATGTAATCTACTTAATTTAGTTTGCTCTCTAGGCAGTAAAAGTGTCAGTCTCATTATCTTTTATACTGCCTGTTCTCCATAAACGCTGGATGATAAGCAAGAAATATAAACTGGAACAATCTATTCTATCATTACTAAAATTAGTATGCTTAACCTTTTAGGTTTAGTTTATATTTCTGAATTATCTGAGATTCGGTAAGATCCAAATGCCAAATTCCTACAGCAAACTGTCCATTCCCTGCAGATACTAACAAAGCATTGAAAAAGGAAGACTTTGGCTCAGCTTCTGTGGACCCAAGCGATTTAAATACAGTTCAGAAAATCGTTTTGCCTTTTGTCTAAATGAACCACATAAGCCTCATGAGATTTGACTTTTACTAATGTTTATTCCTTTTCCTTGGTGGCAGACAGTGAAGCACTCTCCCAGGAAGCAACACGTATGCTTTCAGAGTGTATTAGGAAAGGAGCTATTCATTGACAGGTATTCTAGAACATGTGAGCAAAAAAGGAAAACAAAACAAAACAAAACAAAAAAACCAAAACCAAATTGGGCTGTTTTTTGCTAAGATTTGACAGCTTAAAAGTTTATGAAAGTCAAATTAAGAGAGAGAGAGAGACAGAAAGAGACAGAGAGAGAAGAAAGTATAGATAGTAAACAATAGCCAGGCAGACAGATACTATGGTTTATGGTAAGGCCACAAAGCTTTTCTACTCTCAAAAACATTCCCTAGAAATGAGCATAAGATCTCCTTAAATTAAATGAGAGAAAGTAACTTAATTATATGAATCAACAGAAGATTGACCCTTTCCTGAACTTTTAATAAGATACTAATTTCCAGATAAGGAAATTAGACTCTAATGATAAGATTTTCTTGTAGTGTGCTGGGAATTATAGAATCAACTATGTTTTATGATGACAGTCCTGGGCTCATATTTAGTTTGTCAGATTAAAATACTGGCCTCATTTTGACAAGTGCTCTGATGATTAAGTATTGACTTTTCAAAAATTTCACTAAGTCCATCTTTTAAATGATGTCTGAAAGAAATTCCAGAGGTCTGCCTGCTCATTCGAAAGAATGTAGACTCTGACAATCGTTTAAGTGTGGGAGCTGAGTGCTGTGGATGGCTTCTCTCTTCAGCACCAGTAAGAAACGATCTGATACTTGTGTAGTCAGATCAGCATCCAGGAACAGGGGTCACTGGGCCGGTAGGCTTTTGTTGTACAAGAGATCCTTGGAACTTTGAAGAAGTTTTACAGAATACAGAGTTCTCCGTGGTCCCATTTCTGTAAAAATGTAATTTTTTCTCCTTATTCTTCTTTACTTTAAGAATCTTAAAGAACAGATCAAAATAGTCTTCCCCAGAAGAACATCTTGACTTCTCTAATAGCAAGAACTTTTTTTTTCCTCTTCCTGTAAAACATAATCCTAAACTACAACTGGCAAATTTTCCAGGAGACTATGCAGAACAAACTGAAAAAGAATGGGGAGGATATTCTTCTACCAAGTGACTCCCAACTCAACATGTCTTAAAATAGGAATATGCTGTTTTGAGATAATAGGCCTAAGCCTTGAACTAGATGGTTTCCGTAACTAATCACTCATCTGCAAATATTTACTGAGATGCTTTCAGTGGTAGGTACAGTATTAAGCAATGTGCTCCTGAATGTAATTACAAAGGAGAAAATGCATAAGAACGATAGGTCAGCAAGAAATCAGATCATTTAGCTATTATGGACATAGAATGCAGACAAATGTAGGAGTGTTGTTCCTCATGGCTTGCTCAGCCCACTTTCTTATAGCACCCAGGACTACAGTGCATGGTAGTAATGCCCATGGTGAACTGGGCTTCACACATTAGTGATTAATCAAAGAACTGCACCACAGGCTTGCCAATAGGCCAATCTAGTAGGGACATTTCTCAGTTGTGGTACTGCCTGTCCAAATGATTCTAGCTCATGTCAAGTTGACAAAAAAAAAAAAAAAAAAAAAAAAAAAAAAGAAAACAGGCAGCTCAGTAGGAAAGATATTCCAATTGACATAAAAACCAGGCATCTCAGGAGAGATACTCCATTTGACAAACAACAAGGCAGCTCAGTAGGAGAGATATTCCAATATGAGGTAACAGCATTTGTAAAAAAATTGTTAAAGACAGCATAACAACAACCTTCAGAACCACAAATGTCCTAGATGGCAAAAATATGCATTTTCAAGAATAAACAACGAAAACCAATAAATTAAGAAAGCTGATGGGAGTAGATTACACACGGACTCATAGAGAGGTGATATATGTTTAAGTAGTTCTAGGTATGATAAAAAATAGCATTTCAATTTAAGAGATCCTTAAGCATTCATATTTCATATTTATTATACTGTACTTTGGTAAGAACATGTAACAAGATGAGTCCTATCCTCCACAATTCTTAGCGTATGAAACAATTGTACCGTGTAGTTACAGTAGCGTACAGCATCACTAACACACTGTTTGATGTGTACTGCCTGTTTCTCTTTCCTCCCAGCTCTTAAGAACCAGTATTACTTTGTGAGTAGGTGTGATCCTGTGAATTTGACCGTTTCAGATTCCGTGACAAAGTGGAGTCCTGCAGTACTGACTTCCTCTGACTGGCTTGTTTCATTTAACATCATTTCCTTAAACTTACGCTTCATCCACACTTTCACATATCGATGGACCTTTATTCTCTTATGTGACAAAATAATATTCCCTGTACTGCCTTGCTTAATCCATTTGTCTCTACATAGTCATTTTTGATGTTTCTGCATCTCAGCTGTTATAAAAAAAAGGGCTTCCAGATATTTTTTGAATAATACCCACCAGATTTATCTTTCATAATAGCTTTTGAAATAGAAAGGCTGAGAGTTTCTTAAATCTTAAATCCCATCCTCCCCACCACATTTCTTGTGTGGTTTTTTTTTTTTTTTTAGGCAGATCAGGAGAAAGTGATAATTTCTCACAGAAATTTCTTAATCTGTTTGTCTGGTGCCTTTAGAACATTTCTGGCACTCTTTCTCTGGGAATAGTGAGAGTTGGGGAGGGTATGCACTCTGTGAGTTCCAGCGCTTCCTATAAGTACAAAACAACACCTTCCTTTCAGAGCTAGGTGTTTGCCAGGAGTTCAGGAAACAGCTGTGCTTTCTACATGTGTGGTGAATGCCGTTCATGGAAAATGAACTTCTTACACCTGACAGCACAGGAGAGAGGAGTTATCAACCCCAATTTACAGATGAATAAAGTAAGACAGACAGCTGGGTAAGTTGCTTTATATTGCACAGCTAATAGTTTTACTACCATTTCAACTACTCTAACTGCCTCTTGTATACAATAAAATAACAAAGACAAAATCTTTAATGTATTTCTAACTTGTTATTTCATATAAAATATTAATATATGTATTGTTAATTGTGATATGTTTTAAGTATATAATTGGCTAAACAAATACTTTGATTTATCACTCACCAAACTCAGGTCCTTGTGGTTGTTTGCAAGTCAAATACTTTACCTATACTGTCTTAGTATCTTCTCTAATGCTGTGAAGAGAGACCATTACCAAGTCAACTCTTTTTAAAGAAAGCATTTAATTGGGGGCTCTCTCAGTTTCAGAGATGAGTCCATTTTCATCATGGTGTGGAGCACAACACCAGACATGCAAGCAGGATTGGTGCTGTAGAAATAGCTGAGAGCCTCACATTCTGATCTCCAGGAAACTGTCAGCAAAGAGAGAGATGGGGAGGGGGCAGGCAGAGAGAGAGACAGAGACACAGAGGAGCGGGGAGAGAGATAGATAGACTAAGACAGAGAGAGAGACAGAGATAGAGGGAGAAGTGGAGACAGAGACAGAGACACAGAGAGAGACAGAGAGAGCAAGGGAGGGAGAGAGAGGGAGACAGACAGACAGAGAGACAGACAGAAAGACAACCAGAAAGAGATGGCAGAGAGACTGGGGTCTGGCACTGGCTTTTGAAACCTCAAGTCTCACTCCTAGTGACACACCTCCAACAAAGCCACACGGCCTAATCCTTCCTGAAAGATCAACTGAGGACTAGGCATGAAATATATGAGTTTGTGGGGTCCAATCTCTTTTAAAACAACACAACTACTAAGCTATTCTCTCATGCCCTATTTTAAGGTTTTTCCTTTTATTGAAAGTATTTTTCCCCTCATATAATATATCCTGGTTATGGTTGCCACTCCTCTACTTCTCCCCTTCTCCCCTCCCTTCCAGATCCACCCCTTTCTGCCTCTCATTAGAAAACAAACATGCTTCTATGGGATAATAATAAAATAAATTGTAATAAGATAAAACAAAAACTAACACATCAGAATTAGACAAAACAAACAGAAGGACAAGAACCTGAGAGAAGGTTGAAGAAACAGAGACCCACTTGTTAGCACAATCAAGAAAACAATAAAAATACTAATCTGGAAGCTTAATATATAGGCAAAGGATATATAGGATAAAGAGAAGAAAACACAATAAAAATAAAAAATAAGATAAATTTAGAAAATATAAAGAGCCCTGGCACAACACAATGAGACAAGGAACTTCCAATGATGTCCTTGAGTTTACTTCCTATTGGCCATCTACTTCTTGACATTCAGCCTGTTCTTTAGAGTGGTTTGTTTCTCCAGTGAGAGAGAAAACTTGGAGGAAACTAAGTTTTTCATTTGCAAGTGGTTGCCAATTGGTGATAGCTTCTAGTTTATGGATGGGACATGTTCTCCTTTCAGTTCTAGGACCCCACTAAGATCAACACTAATATATGGAACCTCATGAAATTGGAAAGCTTCTTTATGACAAAGGATACTATCATTCAGACAAAATGGCATCCTACAGAATAGGAAGAGATTTTTAGATTTTTACCAACTACACATCTGATAGATAGCTAATGTCCAAAATACATAAATTACAAAAAAAAAATCTAGATAACAAGAAAACAAATGAGAACTGTCTTAGGGTTAGGGTTTATATTGCTGTGATGAAGTGCCATGATCTGTAAGCAGTATTCCTCCATGGCCTCTGCATCAGCTTCTGTCTCAAGATTCAAGCCCTCTTTGAGTTCCTGCTCTGACCTCTTCTAGCTTGGTAACAAGAAATGGCCAGTTGAAGCTCTGTTTACCCCCCCCCCCCCCACACACACACGTGTATGCTTCTACTGTATTGGGTTTCCATACAACCCCTCAAATGGCCATTTATTTTAGCTATCTCTCCCCATATCCCCTCCATTGTTCCCCTTTTCTCTCTTCATCTCCATGTTATTCTCCTGTTCCAGAGAGATACCCATCCATCCATTTCTATTTTATTTCCCTTACCTAGCAAGATCTATCTGTTCCTTAGTCCCTTACTCTTTATCTACTACCTTAAATGCTTCTGCATGTAGCTTGGTTAGCACTGACTTAACAGCTAATATCCACATGCTACCAAACATATACAGTATTTTTCTTTCTCATACTGGGTTACCTCACTCAGGATGACATTTTCTAGTACATGCATTTATCTGAAAATTTCATAATATTTTTTAACAACTGAGTCATACTCAATTGTGTAAATTTACCAGGTTTTCTTTATACATTATTCTGTTGAAGGACATCTAGATTGTTTCCAATTTCTGGCTATTATGAATGGAGCAGCAAAGATCATGTTTGAGCAAGTATCTCTGAGGTAGGAAGAAGCAAACTTGAGGAATATGCGAAGAGTAGTACAACTGGATCTTGAGGCCGGTTGATTCCCATCTTCCTGAGGAATCTCCACACTGATTTTCAAATTGGCTGTACAAAATTTGCATCACAAGCAGCAATGGCTGAATGTCCACCCTATTCCCCAACCTTACCAGTAAGTGCTGTCATTTATTTTATTGATCTTAGCCATTCTGATGGGTCTAAGAGAAGTCTCAAAGTAGTTTAGATTTGGATTTCTGTGATGACTAAGGATGTTAAAGCATTTCTTTAAGTGTTTCTCAGATATTTGAGTTTCTTTTGAGTATTCTCTGTTTCTTTTTCTTTTTTATTATAGCTTTGTTGATTACTTGAAAGTGGGGAAGGTAATACCGCCTACAATTCTTTTAATATCTAGAATTGTTTTACCTGTCCTCTCTTTTTATTATATTTCCATATGAAGCTGAAAATTTTCCTTTCAAAATCTTTGAAAATTTGTGTTGGAATTTTGATAGGGGTTGCACTGAATCTGTAGGTTGCTCTTGGCATGATGGGCATTTTTACTATATTAATCCTAATGATCCAGGAGCATAGAAGATCTTTTCGTCTTCTGATTTCTTCAGTTTCTTTCTTCAATGTCTTAGAGTTTTAATCACACAAGTTTTCACTTGCTTAGTTAGAGTTACTCCAAGATATTTTATATTTTTAAGGCTATTGTGAAAGGTGTTGTTTCCCCAATTCTTTCTCAGTCCATTTGTCGTTTGTATATAGAAGGGCTACTGATTTTTGTGAGTTAATTTTGTATCCAGCTAGTTTGCTGAAAGTGTTTTTCAGCTTTAGGAATTTCCCAGTAGAAATTCTAGGGTCATTTATGTATACTATCATATCATCTGCACATAAGTATTCTTTGACTTTTTCCTTTCCAATTCATCTTCTATTGATACCTGTCAGTTGTCTTATTGCTTTAGTTAAGACTTCAAGTACTATAAATAGGTATGGACAGAGTGGACAACCTTATCTTGTTCCTGATTTTAGTACAATTTCTCTGAGATTCTCTCGATTTAAGTTGCTGTTGGATATAGGCTTGCTATAGACTGCCTTTATTAATATTATTTTTTTGCATTGCATGATTTTGTTTATTTTATTGAAAATAGATTCTTTTCTTATAATATATTCTGAATATTGTTTCTTCTCCCTAAACACTTCCAGAATCTCTTCACCTTTCCATAGACCCAAATCTACATCCTTCCTTGTTTTTTCTCATTAGAAAACAAATAAGCACCAAAAATTGGTAATAAAATAAGATAAAATAAAAACAAACAAACCACTGTTTCATTATATGGAATTTCTTCCATTTCTCTTTATACACTGGAGCTTTAATTATTATGGAGACTAAGGTAAATTATTTTCTGTTGCTAGCATAAGTAATTTACACTTTTGCAAAATGAAGAAATAATAAACTGAACTTTACTATAATTATGTGGGGAGTATTGAAAGATGCTCAATCCAAGTCTTGTCATAAATATGGCTATGATGAATGAGATCAGGTATCTCTGTACTAGCTGGAGTTGCTTAATTAAACTCATATGCATAAAAACTTTAAAATTTCTACTTTAGAGCAATTACATATACGTTATACAAATACTATGTATAATATCATATATATATATATATATATATATATATATATATATATATATAAAATCAGATGAGAAAGGAGAGAGAATTTAATAGCAATAAAAATTTGGACCCTAGAACTAAAGCTAATCTATGAATAGGTCAGAGAGGACTGGAAATGAGGCTTTGGGAGTCAATCTTATTTGTACTGTGGAATAGAAGAAAGGAAGAATTTCTGAAGTATCAGTCTTGTTTAAACTTCAGAGTATAAAGCATTGAAATGAGCATTACTTAGAAATCAATCTCAATGGCATAGTAAGAGTGTGAATACCTGTAATTTATTGTAAGGCATATTTATAATACTTGTAAGAATAAGAATAAATGATGAATAACTAACACAATTTTGTTACAAGAGTGAAAAAAATAGCCTTCTACAGTAGGAATAAAATCTTTAAAGCAAAGATTAAAAGAAGGGTTACCATGTAACCAAATTATAGTAAAATAAGTAAGTTTTAATGGTGAGGTACCCTGAAATATGCAAGCAGGCCACTAAGAAATAGGGGAAAATGGGTTAAATAAATATTTTGCTATGCTTTTTGCTTCTTCCTGCTTTTATGTTTAAAGTAGCTTTAACACAGTCTCAGCTCTTGACAAGAAGCCATACTGGTACTGGGAGAAGCAATAAAGTAGTCCAGTCCAATGAGTCTGCTCATATATCACATTAAATCCCTTGGCATGTTGAGTTGGTCACAGCTTATGAAGTTGCTACTCCTTGTAAAATTATGTCAGTGATATATGTATATGTATTTTCAAGTGTGCCCAAGGATAAAATTTTTATTGTTTTACAAGACAGATAGCTTATAATATAATCAGTGAATTGAAAGGGACATTAGAGGTTATCTGTTCCTAGCCTTTTTGATCATTGCATTTCTTGTATAATGACCCTATTTAATGGAGAATGTCTCCATATACCATAAACATTTCTTCCCAATGACTGAGTAGGGTCATCTCAGACCAACTTGTTCACTGGGAAAAAGGATGTAAATATGGTGATTGGTTACTTATAGACAAAACCATGATGCATTTTGGAAGACCATTTGGTGGCGAATGTAAATGGAAGGTTGTCAAAGAATGCCAAAGCATCTCAGAAACTAGACAGGCATTTTGATCATCTGGTGTTCTAAGACTTGACAAAACACAGTGTTGGTTTGAGGAGCTTGCAGGGATATTAGTGAGTTTCAGGATTTTAAGTTAGAGAATGGAAATGAATCTTTGTTACACTACTTGTTTCGTCTTAAATAGTTGCCCAAGCCTGTTCAAGTAATTAGATGAACTCCATTATTAAATTGCTAGATGGCAGAGAATATCTAACAGTAGGACAAATGGAATGGCATGTATTCTTACTTGAAGGGCAGGATGAGTATATAAAGCTCTTCCTTCTTGATTTATTGATTTGAGAGGCAGTTAAGGAAGCTTGTCTTTCTGTTGTTCTTGTTCATTGCAGTACTGGCATACACAGTCTTTCTGGACACTAGGCAAGGTGAGGGTTGGTGATTTTTAATGACTACATTGTTTTAGTTACCATGACAAAGAGTGCCTGCATCACCTTTGACAAGACTTTACATAGCTTCTTTCTAAAAGTATTTTATTACTTCTTTGAGGATTTTGAACAATGCATTTTGCCCATGTTTACCACTCTCCACCAACTGACCAGGTCAACTCCCACCACTATAGCTGCCCAACTGTGATTTCTTACCTAGGCTTTTTCCTTGATTTTTTTCCCTCCCACTGAATCAAAACTCAACCCATGCATATCTGTCAGCTATAAACTGATATTGACATGGAAAAACATATGCATGTTGCTTTAAACCTTAATTTCCATTTATGAATAGTCATCCAAATCACACTGAGCAATTCCCACTAAATTTACCTACAACCATATGGCATTCAAAGCTTGTATATCTTTCACCCCCCTGTCTTCATGTGTTTTTAGCCAGTCTCTCTGTAAGCTACCTTTATTCTGCCTACTGTGGGAACTTCTGTCATCTTGTGAGCAGAATATTGGCTTTTCTAGAATTTTCTTTATTGTAATATTTGAATTTTAAATATATATACTATCTTCATGGACAGTATGAATGTGTGAGGCATTAATTTATTAATCTCATGTTGTTGATACCTTTTTAAACCATTATTTGTGGGGTGAATGGGTATTTTATTAATTTAATCAAGAATTCACATTGTAAAATATTTTTTAGTAAATAAAATGAGTCTATATTGTGTGCTAAATTTTTAATTTCAAAGATTTATTTGTAATCCTTTTTATAAAATTATTGATCCTCTTACAATATCAACATTAGCCTTGTACATGTAACCCTATTGTTGTGAGGTTCTCAATATAGCAGATCCTGCTTCTGTCTGTAGACTTGGGAGATAATCTCAAGAACTTATGTCATATTTGTACTGTACACATTTATGACTTTGTTGATTTCCACATAAATGTTAAGAATATTCTGAGTGGATGTGACATTTTAGGTTACAACATTTGACTCAAGGGTTCTGTTTTCATGAAACATGTACCTGCCAAAAGAGGATACACTGTGTGCAGTTTAATATAGTGAAACAAATTGATGACATATTTAAAAATTTATTTTAGAGGATACTTAATAGTACAAACAGAATAATATAAATTGAGATCATTTTGCAGTGTTTAAAACAGTGTTTTTGCATATTAAATGTTCCATGAGCTTATGACAGAGTCCAGTTTATACCAAGCCCTCCTCTCATCCATCCATTCATCCATCCATCTGTCCATCCATCCATCTACACATCCTTCAATCTATGCATTCAGCTCTCTCTCCTGTTTTCTCTTCCTCACTCCCTCCTTTCCTCCTCCTTGTATCTAATCACCCAATACTTAGGCTTGTGTGATTTAATGAAAGATCCACAGATGACTTGCCAATATTCTTCCTTCATGTCAAACACCAGGGGACCAGACAATGTTGGAAGGGAGTAACTTTTCACCTTTTTCCTTAATGCATGGTACCTATTATTAAGTTGGTTTGTACTGAAAATATTTTAGAAGCACTATGAAAAAACTGTCAAGCAAATTCTAGGAGCATTGTTTCCTTTTACAAAATGTTAACATTGTAGATAATAATTGTAGCAAAAATGGTATCTTGGACTCTCTCTAATGATTCAGATTTCTCATTTATTTGTCCAGATGATTTTTAATTTTTTAAAATTTATAAGGCAAAGTTCAATCTGGTCATTTTTTTTCTTTTCTTAATCAGATTAAAATATGTTATCATATAAAATCAAAGCTCTTTTTCAGCTTACCAAAGGCTCCTATTTTTCTCCTTGAATTGGTGCTTATTTGCATTGTTTCCTCCTGTGCTCTGGCTGTGTGTGTTCTGCTGTCTCCCTGTAGCATCTGGTCTCTTCCTTACTGGAACATGCACATTGTTTCATTGTGGGATTTATTTCTTCTTTCACTTATTATAGTTCTTGCTTGCGTTTCAACTCTTTAAGGACTCTATTTACACAATACATCCTCTACCTCCAGGCTATTTGCTGCTTTACACCCACAGAGAGAGAGAGAGAGAGAGAGAGACAGAGAGACAGAGAGACAGAGAGAGAGAGAGAGAGGGAGAGAGAGAGAGAGAAGTTTAAATTATATTTGTTTCTTTCTTCTTCTCTGTATTCATATGCAATGGCAAGCATGTGGAGGTCAGAGAACATCCTATAAAATTGGACTCTTTCTTTCTACCACATAGATCTTGCCGATCTAAAGCAGGTCCTCTGGTTCAGGGGCAAGCCCTTTCCCCACTGAGATATCTTGCTAACGCATGAATGAAATACTTCTAAAACACATTATAAACTTTAGACTCTTTTATATTTATAGATTTATCTATCTATCTATCTATCTATCTATCTATCTATCTATCTATCTAATAATCCATCTACCTACCTACCTACCTGTCTTTCATCTATCTCTCTATATATACTTCTATATACTACTATATACTTCTAAAATCCAGTATAAACTTTAATTCTGTTCTGCATTTACATTTACAGATCTATCATATCTATCTATCTATCACCTATCTTCTATCTACCTACCTACCTGTCATCTCTCTCTCTCTATCCACATATTATATTCATGTAATTCTTTTCCAGTGTTAAAATTGAACCCCAGACATTGCATATGCTCGGCTTGTGCTTCCCCACTGAGCCATACCCAAAGAAATATATTAATATTTTAAGTTGTATTTCTTTCCCTCTCTATCACCTCTATTTCTTTATTCCTAAAGATGATCTTTACTAAGAATAAACATATTTGTTTACTGGCTAGATACTTGGACTTCCCATACGTTTGTTTAAGCCATTTTTCTGCAGTGAGCAACTGTAGCTTAGGCAGATTTAAGCAGAATATCTTTTGTGTTCATAGTATAGAACATGAAAAACTGTTCTCTCAGAACCCAGTGCACAGAGTGTTCTTTGTACTTCTTTCATTTCCTAAGCAGCTTCTTAGTCAAGCTATTCTCAAACAGGCTAAATTACCCTATTATTCTCTACTGTTCACTGACCATTACTTACACTTTTAACTTTCAATATGACATTTATATTGTGCTTATTGTTAGGTAGATTCTATTTGTCCTTAGTTTTGCTAGAAGGCATTATCAGTGGAAAAAGTATAGTTTTAACTCACACACCATGAAGCTCACCTCGCGGTTTGCACCCTATAGGAATATTGTGCAATCATTACATCTTGTTCTTGTCCGTTGCTGGTTTTCTGAAATATATTTGTCAAAGTGAAAAGTCAATGTTATTTAGATGGAAAATATAACAGAAAACATGAGAAATAAAGAAAATAGCAATGAAACACTTTTTCTAGTTTTTGTGAACATTCGTTGCAGTTCCTTATAGCTGAATAAAATCTATTGTATATGCACACAACATTTCTGTTGGTTGATTAACACTCTCCTCATTAGATTGATTGATGCTGTAGTTAAATATCCCCAAAAAGCCACCTGAGGGAGAAAAGATTTGTTTTGGCATACAGCTTGAGGCTACAGTGCATCATGGTAGTGGGTGAGTCCTGATAGCAGGAGCACGGTGCAGTCGATCATATTGCATCTACAGTCTACTGTCTCAAAACAGAGAGTGGAGAACTCCTGTTTTGTTTTCAGATCCTTTTTATTCAGTTCACTATGGAACCCAATAGAATGGGACTGCCCACTTTTGGAGTGGGTTTTCCATCTCAATTAATCTAATCAACATATCCCCCATAGGCATGCCAGTCTTGTCACCAGTCTTCCAGGGTAATTCTAGATCCCAGTAAATTGACAGTTTAGCTCTGCAGACTCCTAGGTGGATTCTATAATTTGACTTTCTTTTGTTTTCTGACAATTCATTTTTTTCCCACACAACAGATTCTGATTACAGTTTTCCCTCCCAGACAGTCCCTGACTCTACAATAGCCCATATCCACACCTCCCTCTTCTCTCTCATAACAGTACAAACAGGTGTCTAAAACTAATAATAAAATAAGATAAAATAAAAATAGAGAAACCATAATAAGATGAAGCAAACAAATTATTTTTGAATGATGATTTAGTAGGTACTTCAGTGAGTATCTCTTTGGTGTGCTGACTTAGAATCCCTTAAGTATACATCCAGAAGTTTAGCTGGGTCAGATGGCAGTTCTATTTTTAATTTAATTTATAGTGTAGGCAAGTAGCTTGGCATATAGCTGAAGCAAGTTCAACTCTGTGGATATTTGTTCAAGCAAGGTGAAAGTATTTTTTATTATTGACTATAATTTTCTGTATGATTAAAAGTTACCTTAAACAGTTTGAAGTAAATTAAGAAATATGATTTTCAAATTACTGAGAAAACAGCACTGATATTTAATATGAAGCACCGTGTTTCTCTTTTAGTGACAGATGGCTGTTCTTTTAAAGAACAGCACATATCACAAATACTATATTATCTTTTACAAACATATTTTATAGTTGCTTTCCTGGAACAAAAATCCCTGGGTTGTTGAGTTCCAAGATAAAAACAAGCTTAGTACCTGTAATTTCAAAAAAACAATATAGAAGAATTTACTGGGGAAGCAGAGATGGGGGAGTTGGATGAAGTCAGGGTCATGAAAATGATACACTGAGATCATATCTGTATCCTGGAAGATGGCCATCTGAGCATACTACATGTGCTAGTCTACAGCAGCCTTGAAAGGTTGCAGCAATGGAAGCCTGTGATGTTTTCACTGCATGTATGTCCAATGATACCAATGGACAAAATTGGGTCAATTATAAGTAGACCCTGGGTTTAGACTTTAGTGCTTAGTTTTGTGAGCCTGATAGAACCTTGCCTTTCAGATCATAGCACTAGGGTGGTGACAACTGAGCTATTTGTTCAGTATATTTCCTGATATGTTTTCTAGGTTTCAAAGTCAGGAGTGAATAGTGGATGGTTGACTCTCTCTTCTCTGTGAAATCTACAAAATTACAATCTTTGAGTACTCCTAGACCATCCCCATACCTTTCATACATATTTCCAACAGGACACATGTTTTGATCCATACCCACATTTTCTTTTGATTGTAGGGATCTGGCCTTTCCACAGAGAATGCTGAGTTTCTGTACTTGAGAACTAAGAGAAAAGAGGAGTGAAAGATAAAAGAAACAGCAGGCCAAGATTATTACAGGATGAAAGTTCTTCATGGGTCTTATGTTTTTGTGTGTCTCATAAGTTATGCATTGATATATTTTTGTTTGAGATTATTTTGAAAGACTATTTAAATACCAGTTGGCCTTGGCAGTTATGAAGTATTCTGAATCAAGGGTTGAGGTGGTTCTGCAGGTCAATTACAATAAAGAGAATGTCCTTAGCCTCAGCAAAAAACACATATAACTTATAAAATATTTTTGTTCCTAGGGTTCATGCTTTTCCTCTCATAACAATTACATCCATAGGCTTTGTGTCTGGACTTCTCTGTTTGTGTCTTTCAAGTTAGGAAATCTGCTTGGTGATGTTAACGCTCCGGCTAATGCTGTTTCTATAATTAACTATACCTTATCTCTGATTCAGATACTCATTTTCCACAAGGATCTTTGACTCCGGTGACAAGGATCTCAGCTAGAATTTAGAGTAAGTCATCATATGAGTTGTAGTTAATGATAGTTTATTTCGTCAAATAGGTAGAACAGTTATGGTATATGAAGACAAAGGGGAAGAGGAATGAGAAATGTTGACATCTGTTAACTAAAAACACCAGTTGATGTGTGTGAAAGGTACTAGCTATTTGAGACTATTGAAGTACACATGTCCCTTTTTATGTGTGTGTTTTAACTACAACATCATTCTAGCAGTAATTTGGCTTATGGCTTCATAAGCATTACATGGGTAGCTTCATTGGCTTTTAAATTGGAAGTTGAAAGAAATTAAGGTCTTGTTAGTCTGCTGCCTTATTAAAGTAAAGATTTCATGGTTCTATTTAACAAATTCAATTACATTTCCAGGAACTCACATTCTGTATTCCACGTCATTATAAAATTGTAGTTTTTAAAAAGAAAGCAAGAGCAAAGAAGAAAGAATTCAATGCTCTCTCTTGCTTCCTTGCTGTCTCTCCCTTCCTCCATATGCAAACATGCATAACGACTACCTCTGTCTCAAATCTGTATGGTAGAACCAGTCACTTACATTTAAATAGTACTTATGAAGAATCGCCACTAGCATACAAAACTAAATCAGTCACTTATAGCCATACAATAGATTATTGCTCACAAGTTGTCTACAATTACAATTGAAGATGTTTGGGATGAAATTAGCATTTGAAGAATACATGACCATGTTAAATAGCAGAGTGGTTTGCAATCACACTAATGACTTAGAGGAATTAGACAAGAGGATATAGTAACCAACCAGCAGTTCTACCACATTTAATGAGAGAAGTGTTTTCTTAATTAGAAGATAAAACATTTTATATTTCCTGAGAAATTGAGCCATATCAGATTTTTTTAAACTTAATGAATGGAGTTCAATGAGTTTTCTTTTAATCTTATTCATCTGAAATTCTTTTCCTCTGACTGTAACAGCTTCTCTAACTTTAGTCACTTGTCTCCTAAGTTTAACTGTCCCCTTTGAAGGTTTCAAGTAATTGTTACCTCCTTAGCTCTGTTCTGTGTATTTGCTTTTACAGTCTTATGTGTCTGCTACTACAATAACATTTATAATCCAGTCTTATAATGCTACCTTTTATCGTTTGTTTAGTTTTAAAATTATTTATTTCACTTTTAATTGTGTGTGAGTCAGTTTATACATGAAAATGTGGTTACCCTAGAGCTAGAGTTACAAACTGCTTGACATGGATCCTGGGAACCAAACACAGATCCTCTGCAAGAGCAGAACCCACACTTAATAACCCAGACATCTCTCCAGCTCTGCTGACTTTTGTCTATCACAATGTCTTTGATACTATCGGGAACACCTTGCCCATTTTTAAAGTATAAACTATGATTTTTGAGTTAATCAAAGATCCTGAAATTCAAAAATAAAATGTTTAGCACTATATGCTGTTACAGATTGAATATAAGGACAAAGTGGCATTCAAAGAAAACTGATGGTAACTGAATGGTCTGCAGTTTTCTTAACATTAATTTGTTATTGTTGTTGTCTTAATTTTGACAAACATAACACATAAGATGTTTCCATTCCAATCTGCATGTTTGGTTCAAGATGTAAAGGAACTCGTGCTGCCACTGAGGAGTCCTTTCTATGTAGAATTACTACAAAATAAAATGTTCCTTTGAAAACTATTTTTATTGTTATTATACTGACCCAGTTTATGTAGGCAAGTGTGACTTCAGAGTCACACGTGTGTCAGTACTACTGACACCATACAGGTAGCTCATACTGAAGGGTATGCTCTCCTTCCCCATTGCTCCCTCTTCTTTCCTCCCTCCCCTTGTTTCCTCTCTTCCCTCTCATCTCCCACTGTTATCCTGCCACCATAAAATTGCTCTGTCAACTTGAACTTCTGCCCTTTCTTCACAGTTAGATGTGGGATCCTGCCCTCTGGTCTAACAAGTGACCTCATACTATTCTCTTCCCCTATTTCAATTCTGAGTACTCAATCTTTCAGCCAAAAAAAAAATAGCCTTCAGCCTGTCTGGGAATGGTCATAGCTTTTACTTTGTCCTCTCAGCAGAAGCACACTGGTGTAGGTTAACTTACAGACCTGAGGTTAATAGGAAAGTCATAGGAATACTAAATTTAGACCTGGTGGTGACCTGGGCTTCAGAATGGGCCAGCTACTTGGTTATCCTAGCTGGGAAAATTGATGACCAGTGGCAGCCATATAAAAGTATCTATCTCCTTGTCCATATTGTCAGAGGGGGAAAGATCTCCTGGCCCATTTTAGGAACTCTCCTCAAAAGGAGATTTTGTTGAGAAGATGTTGCTTACAGTTACTCTAGACGTTTTAAAGAGTTCCTAAAAACCAGTGTCTTCTATCTTTGAAATGAGGATCAATAGATGCAGTTTTGGATGTATACTTGGAGAGCTTGAAATAGCTCTGAGGTGAGTATGGGTCATTTTCCACTTTCATGCATTTAACTTGTCATGTCACAATTCTGTCAGACTTTCTGCTGAACACTGGGAACCTTTCAGGTTCTCTCTCCATGGACTCCTCTGTAATAGCTGCCAACAGTGCTGGTGGTGCCTTGGAGAATGTGGTTCATTTCCAGAGCAAATGATATTGGTGAACATGGGTATCTCAGTGGACACTCCACCGGCTCCTAAAAGTAACTCTCCATCTTAAGCCTTTCTTTTTGCATGCCTCCATGTTTTAGAAGTTTCTGCATTTGAAATCATCCTGTTTCTCTTAATTATTGGATAACCATCATATTGATTTTTCTTAGCATAGTAGTGCCCTTCAGAATAATACCAGAGTATTATTCTAAGCTTAATAAATACAGCTTAGTCTTCAAGCCTGTTCCAGTGGCTCTTTGTTTTTCTCGTGGATCCAGAAATGAAGTTGTTTCATTCTACTTTCATATATTTTAACTGAAAACTTTTTCATGACAAATCTAATATAAAGCCTGAAATCATAAACAAAAACAGCAGTATTAGGGTGATTGCCACTTAAGGGATGATGACCTGGAAATTGGAGCACACACAAAAAGGGGAAGAAGAAGATGCCTGCAGAGAAATTAATATATGTTCTCAACACCAAATCCATTGTTTGTACTTAATAAATGTCAAATAATGGCACATAACAAAGTGACAGTTTAATAAACTGGTACTTTTATAGAGCAAGAAGAAAAAAAAATAAGATCACTTACAGTAATTTTATACAATCTTGAATAAAATGTCTGAGCCCATTTAGAGAGCAAATATTTAAGACAACAAAAGAAATAGAAAGAATAGATTTTTTTTCCAAATTAAAAACTTAAAAAGTAATTTAAGCAAAATTAAATTAGAACTCTGTGTTAAGAAAAATCTATTTATTTTCACTCATAATTATGTTCTTATCTTGAAACTTTACTTATACCCACATCTTTGTGGATATTTTCATCATTCAGCATGTATATGTATTAAGAATTCCTCTAAAATTTTGTGATGTGCAGCCAAAGGCAGAGGCATTCTCATTGTGTTTTGCATACCTGGCTGAATATCAGAATCATCAAGAGAGTTTGCTATTTTGTTTTGTTTTAATGCAAATTTCTGTAGCTGTACAAACTGTCTAAACTATAATCTCTGATACAGGGATACAGAACCTGCATTTTTCACAATGTTCTCAGACATTCATGATTCATCAGTAGACCTTTTGAAAAATTATCATGCTTTGTGGTTGTGCAAAAAAAATTATCTGTTTGTGAAGTCCCATAGTTGCTAACAATTTCACAGACTTACTAGGAAAATTAAACCTAATGACTATCTATATATATATTTTAAAAACAAGTCTCTACTTTCCTAACCTAGAAAAGTCTCTGCTTTCTTTACACATGCAGAAAGGCCTTTTGTCTATTGATTCCACTATTAATTCCAAATTAATCATTTCCTTTTAGCTTTGCCCTACTACTGCCCTAATTCAGATGATCATTATGGTCTTGCTTGCTTTAAATCCTTAGTTGATTTCCCATTTTAGATGAGAAAATCCATATACCTTAGCTTGCTATAATGTCCTTGGTTACTTGGGCCCAATGTTTCTCATTAGCTGTGCATTCCAATAATCATGTCACCTCAACATGTTCCATGGATCTCCTTGTGGTTTTAATTTTGTTTTTGTTTGTTTGCATTTTGTATAGTTTGTGCACAAAGATTAGTACCGAAGGCATTCCTGAAAATCATGTAATTAAACATGTAATTAAAGAATTATTTCAACTCACTTTTATGGAAAAGCAGAATTTTCCATAAAATTTCCATAAAATAAAATTTCCATAAAATAAAGCAAGAGATACAGAGTGATGCCTTTCTGTGTGTAGGTTCTCAAACCTTCCATCTCTTCTCTTTCAGTTAAGACTCTCTCAGACTGAATGTAGTGTATGACAACAATATTTTATATAATACATTTTACCTAATAACATTGGCTTAAGTAATTTCAGAGATAATGCCAACAACAAAATAAATGAGTTTTGACACGTGCATTTCCAGAAATCTGTAGAGACTCATCAGTGGCTGTGTCATTAGATATGGAAGTTTCTCCTACACAGGGGAATTTGTTACATTTCTGCCTGTATTAGCTGTATTAGCTAATACTATATTAGTTCCCAGGTCATGGGCTGCTTGGCTTATTTCCTGATTCTGAGCATCTCACATTTCTAAATAATGTTCTGATTTTCTCATTGTGTCAGAAATCTAATTTTCTTCATAGCAAAATGGAGAGTATGTCAAACCATGTATCCAACACACAATAGCTACCGAACAGAAATTCCTGTCACCTTAAAACTCTCCACTATAGATGAGGAGCACAGGGATGAGATTGAGCTGTGACTGGTAATATATTCCCTTGTGCACATCTTAGATGGTACTTCTACTTAAGAAAATGCCCAGCTTCTGTCCCTTCAGGTTGGGTCTATAGCCAGTGAAACATTTTCCTACTATATCTCCAGTCCTCTTCTTGTGTGTAGAGATTTATTTCAGATTACTAAGTATGGTGCTTTCAGGCAGATGTTGGCAGTGGTCTCATATTTCATCACAGAAATAAAGTGTAAATATTTACCTGACTCTTACCTGTTTAATGCTAATCTGTATCTCTCATCTTGTCAGTTTCCCCATGTAGGAAGTATAGTCATTTCATTTGACCAGGAATAAGGTGTTTCCTAGGGTCATCCATAGAAAACCAGAAATACCACACTCTTCCTTTAGTCTCAGTAAGACTGATGGTGTGTGGTCACTTCCTGTAAAGGAGGTGACTTTTCTTCACAGACCTTGGCCTTTCCTTCCCATCCATGCTTTTTCACAACTCAGCTTTTACCAAAGCGTCCAAGATCTTGTGTCTCAGCTCTCAAATCTCTTGAACTTGACATTCCATATACTCTCAAGACAGGCGGAAATACTTCATTTTTCTGTCAGATTGCATGGTGGGTTTACTCCCAAACAAGTCTGGAGTTCAGGAAATTAAGTTTGGTGTAATAATGATAAGTACACATGTGAAGGAACAGTAGTACTTTGGGTTGCATAGTTTCTAGCATCCAGGAACTGGCAGTTACCACATGATCAGGATACAGTGTGTTCCAGGCACAGTTCCACTTAAAGATCTTAAGCACTCCCCTGACATCCTGAATAGCATCATCATACCATGATGGAGACACTGGGAACATAAGGCTGTACATCTGAGATCACAATATTCCCAATAGCAAGCACACAGAGAAAAGACAGTCTCAGAAGATTTTGCCACAGGCCTTGTCTATCAGTGTGTTCAGCAGAGGAGAATGGCTCAGCTTTCAGAAAGCCAGTAGAACTTATATGCTTTATGACATAAAATACCTATAATATATTCTGGTTACACCTTCAATTAAACACACAGGTAAAGGAGTATTCACATCAAATAGATTACAAAAAGCTATAAACAATTTAAGATCATAGAAGGTTTTATCAAATATATTTTTGGAAATATATATATATATATATATACATATGCATAATGCATATACATGTATATTTTAGATATACTTACATACTTACATATTTTATATAATTATTATCTATAAATATATACAATTTTCAGGCTATACGTCCGGCCCAGGACTCCTATCAGATGTTTCCTGCTGCCTCACTCTGCCCAAATATGATATTCACTAGATCTTTCTTGTCCCAATAGGTTAGCTCTCTCAGTGAGTCTGCTTTCTGAATATAAATAGGAGAAATTTGACATCAAACTATATCACAAACATAGTAAAAAATATTTTTAAGTAGGCAATACACTTTTTTCTATAAATATTAAATGAAATGGAACATAGTATTTTTGATTTGGGATAGACGTACCCAAGAGGTCTTACACATTTCAATATCCTCTTCATCAATAATTATTTAGGTTGACAGCTGGGACATATCCAGAGCTGCGCCAAGTAATAAAATTTGTATTTTACCACTAATGGTTTCTTTGTTTTATGATTTAGTATTATTTCAACATATGTATTTATTGACATTAGCTTTATCTTAAGAATGCTTTGAGAGTTTCATTGCATTCCTTGGGAAAGCTTAGCGCTCCCTGGAGTCATGGTGAGCAGCCTCGTAAACACAGCGGTGACTATAATACAGTTCAGCATGTGTGCATGGCTGGTTCTTTGAAAGCCCTAAGTGCATATTTTGTTTAAATTGTTCTCATACCCGGCTCTACCTCAACTACTGCAGCGTCTGTCATTCCATCAATCATATTTATTAAGATTTCCTACCCTTAGAATATTCTCCAGTTGCTCTCAAATTGCTTTAATTTCAATCTTGACTTTTTGTACCATTTCAGGGAGAAATTAATACATCTTGATTAAGTAGTCATTAAAGTAAGATGAGAAAACAATCCTTAAGAGAACAAGGCAGGATTATTTTCTGAAGGCTCATTATTTCCCTTGTTTATTTCTCTCTGTCCTTGTGCCCCAGTCTTTAAACAGGAGTCTTCATTTGTTATAGGTACAAATTATATTATAGACAAAGGATGTTAGAGTTAGAATTTGCAATTTGCTACTGATTATAAATTTTGCTTAATAGGTAATAGATAATGTGAGTTTTTACATAGTTAATATGCTGGCTGAGAATATTATTTATTAGGTCTTAGTTATTAGATCTTTCCATCATTGCCGTCTGGGATACTATGCTCATGGCTCTGTTCATTTTGGCTCTATTTTTTGTTGTTAAAATTCTTTGTATATAATATATATTTGTCACTATAAATTCCCTTTTCATGTTTAGGGAAAATGTAAAAAAACAAAAAAACAAAAAAACAAAACATCATTTAGGCATCCAGTTGATTTAAAATGTCCTGATGTTTGGCCTCTTGCAGGCAAGCAGCCTAATTAAATTTCTTCTTTGCTGGAATGTTTGTCATTGTTTTGACAAAATGTGGTAGAAAGAAACTGTTGGCAATGTCATGAGATTTGCAAATCCTTGTTAACTACTTTACAAACTGCATGACTCCGGGCCGTGGAATGGAACCTGGAAATATTGCGGGGATTGGAGAAAAGAGATGGGTTAGTGTGGGAAATGATAGCCGACGTGAAGGACTTCCTCAACATGTGTTGCATCTATAATGTAAGGATAACAGTGCCTGACTGAAAGATTATTTTGGAATTTGAAACTGATCATATATGTAAAAATTCTCAATGTAAAATGCGTAATGACTTCCCATTAGCTTTGTATTGAACAGAAGCTTGGGTTTAGTTTAATCAGCCATCAAGTTTGGGTAGCTGCTGACTACCAGTGCTATCACATACTCCTGTTTAGCATATTTGTTTTCTTATTCCCTTCTCAGTATTTTTCTGGAAACACATTAACTAGACATCATTTGCAAATGTATCAAGTGAAGATGTAAAGTTCTATTTAACTGAAAAAAAGTAGTATTTTATCATTTAAAAGTATTGTATTCAATTCCTTTCATTCTCTTTGTTTTCCAAATTTAAAATGTTTTATGAGGAGACAGTTGAAAGTTAGCATGCATAACTTGAGGGATGTCAGCTATCTCTTTTTCAGCAAAAATAATTTCCATGATGCTTATTGCATTAAAGCAATAAAATGTGAAGATACAGATGTTTATGATTGAATAAGAAAATGGTATACTTTTGAATTTGTACTCATGTTCCCATTAATGAGGCTTTAGAAGATTCCGTCTTTTCTAGAGTATAGATTCTTTTAAGAAACGACTTTAAAAATTCATACAATGCATCTTGATCATATTTAGGGAAACTCTCACAGTTCCTCCAAGATCCTCCTCACCTCCCTTCCTACCCAACTTTTTGTTTTCTCTTTCTTAAAAGGCAAACAAAACCAAGAAACATACACAAAAACAAAATGACACAAAAAACTATAAAAAACACCATTGCGTTCATCTGGTATTGTTCAACTACTCCAGGGCATTGGGTCTACCCTGAAGTGTTGATAATATAAATGAATGAAAGTTAGACTCTTTAAATAAAATAATTCATTTTAAATATAGAACGTAATTTCTACTTGTTACCTTAAATTTCTTACCAAACACAAGCTATTTTCTGTAAGTCCAGGATACTTCTTAACCTTGGCATGGTATACTGATCATGCATCTTGGATCAAAAGGCTGGTACTGGCCCTTGTCATTTGATCTTCTCTCTCTCTGTCTCTATCTCTCTCTCCCTCCCTCCTTGCCTCCCCACCACCTTCTCTCTCTTTTCCCCAGCCCTTTCTCCTTAACAGGTCACTCCTGACTATACTTTTCATGCTTGTCACCTTTCTTTATCAGAGAGAATTAATTGATCATCTTACTGAAATTACAAATTCTAGAATGAGTGTAATCTGAGTGTCCCTTGAAAATTGGTGTATGAGTGGCAGGACATCCTTTGGATATGACCTCCTGAAGACGCTCAAGTCTCCTTTGTGTGCTATATCATTTGCATAGAATGTACATGCCTTACATACTTCAGATTATCTCAGTTGTAATATCAAATACAAAGTGATACCATATAGCATGTATTTTTGTGCATTGTGTAACAATTAGGAAAAATATATAAATGTACATTACAATGCCACTTTTTCCAAACCTATTTTGTCTGTTGTTGGCTGAATCAATAGATGTAGAATTAAGAGACATGGATTGCTAACTGCGTTCTTTTCTTTAAACTTCCATGAAAGTAAAATATGAAAATTTGACCCATTCTTCATTGATTTGTCTCATGCATTCCAGATTTTTACTTGTCATTTATTGAAGAAGTAACAACAAATATGCAGAACAACTATATCCCATATAGACTTTAGCTCTGGTTGCATTTTCCTTCGTGGGTGTTGGTAGAACTAGAAGAAACTTGTGTCTGTTGCCTACCATCTTGGGTAAAATTTCTTTCCCAGGTCAATTTTGACTTTGATTTAGTTGATTGTTTAAAAATGAATTTCTCCAAAATATTTTTCAAATTAAAAGAGCATTTATGTTTTTAAATGCCCCCTTTTCTGTATAAACACTTACACTTCTGTTCTTAGAAACTAAAATAATTAATCTGATATACTAATGGTTTTCTGAAACATCTCCTAAAGTGTCATGTCTATTAAGTTTTGTATAATTTGGATATGCCCAATTGGTGATTGTTAAATCTACTTTGCTCTTAGTAATCCTACCTGCTTAAACTTTCATTATTGCTTAGCTTAACTTCTGCTTCATGTCTGTATTTACCTGTTTTGTTTTGTTTTGTTTGTTGTGCTGGAAGAGAACGTGAACTATCAAAGCTTAAGTCTTTCAAGTTTTATAGAAATGGCTAAATTGCACAGCTACAGTTATGGCTGAGAAATTATTAACTTGAGTTAAATATGTATTAAGTGCATCGAATAGCATGTGAAAGAGAGTGATTGATAAAAATAAAACCTGCTTAGGTGAGCTTCCCATGCTTTTTGTCTTTTCTATTGACCTTTTTAGGTGACCTTAGACACCTCTTATTAAATTTGGTCAAATGATCATTAAACATTTTCCCTAGATGACTCTTGACTGAGGCTGATTCTCCTTAATTTGATTAAACTAAACAGATCTCTTCCCTGGGTTTAAGCCCTTGACCTCACTTTTAATATGGTATTTACTTGAGAAAATTGTAATTATGAATTATTTTACTGCCCCTTTGGGATGTTAATATTTTCAATATTTACTTGAAAGTTTTACAATAAAAGAGTATTTCAGATAGAGGCCAGGACCACATTGCTGGCTGACCCCGGATTCTATGGGAGCGCTTAAATATAAAGTCTAATCTTCCAAACAAATTCCTCAGTACCTGGTTCCAAGATGTAAATCTACTTTCTTTCATAAAGATAATAGAAACTTTAATTGTTCGTTGAGTTCAAAATAATTGGCCTTCTAGCTGCTTATCAGCAAGTTCTCAAAACATTTGCTCATTTCAGAAGCGTTCAGTGTCTCTTACTGCAAGAAAGAGATGTATTGCCCTTACTACTACCCTCAACTATTAAATGAGGAAGACATTTCCAATGCACAAGACACTGATATTTAGAAATCCATAGAATCTTGAACTTAGTCCTAACTATTGGAATTATATTGAGAGCTTAAATTATGGTACATTATTTTAAATGCAAAAATATTAATAATCATTGCTTGGATTAGTGGTCATGTAGTGGTCAGTAAAGAAGTGTGTGTGTGTGTGTGTGTGTGTGTGTGTGTAAGTGGAGATAAAGATTTGTTTCATAACCAACTCTCAGGCAATCTCAAGCTAATTATAATGAGAAAAATTGAAAGAGAATGAGGGAGAGCAATGTAATGTGACGTCAAATAGAATCCAATCAAGGAGTCTTTTAGGTTGCTAGCATGGGGTCATTACCGTAAATGCCTCAGGAATCTAAGGGTACTACTGTCCAATAGCCAAGTGTTCCTACTTCCTTTTCCTTTAATGGGAATATTTAAAAAAATATCTATGTTTCACCCTTTGTGTTTTGTATGTTGAATATTTGAGGAACAAAAAACTTCTTTACTTTTAGTGGTTGGACTGTGAGGGACGATGAGTAGACTCGATAGGGATTTGATGTCACCCAGAGTCTCTCAGCTTTTACATGGCTTGGACTTTGGCTTTTCTCTTTAGAAAAGGATTAGTAAAGTATTTTCTATAGGAGGAGAACTGTAAAGGGATGTGTAGTCTGGAAGTACTGCCATAGCAAGGACGGTAAAAAGTCCGCAGAGATAATACCTTCCTTAGGCATTTGAATGTATATGGTGTATGTGTAAGGTATTGAATTTTATGGTGGAAAAGAACTACCTTAACCCATAAATTACCCTTAAAATGATCATTTATGTGCTTTTCATCTTCTTTGACTTCATTTCATATTGATACCTAAGTTTGCTGATAAAGCAGGAGTTGAATATTGAAGAGCTGTCACGAGTATATTTCCACAATGCTATCCTCAACCCTTCCTGTTGTTCTTTAGAACTAAGAAAAGAATTGCTATGTGAAACTGCCATATGTAGACTGCACACTCCTGAGCAGTTCTACTTAAACACTGTACCAATCATACCTTTTATTTTTATCCACTGAATGACTTTACATAGACATTAAGTTACTTTTTTTTTAATACTGGAAACATTTTACTAACATTTTCCTAATCCTCACTCTAAATCTAAGAGATAAAGATATCTATTTATATCATAAATACACTGAGGCTAAAAGAGCTTTTATTGCAGAAGGATATTATGGAAGACACAGAAGAGGAATCAGAGCTCAAAACCCATAGTGTTATATCTGAATATATGTGGGTTGATTGGGTATGGAGGGAATCCAATTGAACATGATAAAACGTCTTGTTCCTATTATTGAAAAAATTATTCACATGGTCTACCATTGAATTCCTTTGTAATGTGTCTCTTGCTTTTACTAATACCCTTTCCCCTGTATTTATCAGTTTTATAGTATCTACTAAGATGATGTGTAAATTTTAACTCAGTAAGAAAATTGGTATTTACTATTTCCATGACTTTTAGGGAAAGGTTTCTGAGACTGATTCTTATTTGCAACCAGAGCTGTTTTTTAACAGCGATCCTATCTATATGACTTTTACATAGAAGGCTATGATGGTCAAACAGGCAGCCAGTTCATCACAGGAGAAATGGCTAACAAAAGCACAATCAATTCATGCATTTTTTCCACTGTGACTATTTAAGAGATGCCTGGATTAAAGAACATATGATGTGATGTTCTTTGTGTGGGAGAGGTATCTATTGGCCGGAGGCCATGTCTACTCAAGCATTCTCCTAGTGTGCTGTTCAGTCAAAGGTTGTGATTAGAGTTCATTGAAATCTCACCCTATGGATTTGGCTTTTCAGGAATAGCTACATTTTAACTCCCAAGGCTCCATTTTAATTAAAGCTAACCTTCCTTTCTCCCAGTACTCCTCCGTTCTTTATCTTGAAGTCACCATTTTATGGAAGGCATTTAATTGTGTTCTGTGTGTTGCTTACCCAGTTTGAATTCTTTTTGAATGATTTCAGAGGCAAAGTTCATAACTGGACATTTTCAAACCTTTCACATTCAGGCAAGAGACTTCCTAAGTGCCAAAAACAGCTAAAATGGGATAATTATAGTTAGAGTTAGCTTAATTTATAATATACATGTGTCTTATCTATAAAACATAAAATTTAAAATACTATTCAAATGAGCCACTCCTATGTTCACAACCTTATAGAAGTCATCCAACATTTTAAAAGAAGACATAGAACAGATTAATTATATATAAATACCTATGAAAATAGTTTGAACAGTATTTCAAAAGCTTCTTAGGACATGTAAATTTCACTATTCCTAGTCTTTCATTATAAAATGCAAATCACTGTATTTCTCATATTATTCTATTTATACAAAAATGTAATATGATAGTCAAGACACTTGTGATTTCAACTAATAATAAGGGTTAGATCAAACTAGTTCAAACTTTAAAGGTGGTTTTTGTAAGACTAAAAGTCTGTGGGTTTCTTGGATCTATAAGAGCCTTCACCCTGAATTCTCTAGACTGTGGTTCACAACCTGTGGGTTGCAGCTCCTTTGATGTCCAAATGACCCTTTCACAAGGGTCATTTAAGACCATCAGTATATCAGATATTTACATTATGATTCATAACAGTAGAAAATTACAGTTATGAAGTAGCAATGAAAATAATTTTATGGTTGAGGGTCACCACAACATGAGGAACTATATTAAAGGGCCACAGCATTAGGAAGGTTGAGAACCACTGCTCTAGACTCCATTCTTTTTTAGTGAATTTCACTTTTGCATAGGTTCTCTGTGATGTCTGCAAGCAATGGATAGAGTCTCTCACTTCCTTCCCCATTTGAGAATAAATGCACAATGGTTTCTGTTACATCTAGATACAATGATAGGCTTCATGCATATACTGTTCTCCCTAAATACCTACTTGCAATGGCTACAGATGTCATATGTTTATTGAAGTATGTTACAGTACCAATCATTGTGGCCCAAGTATAGTGATTACCAGCTATGGTTTAGGGCAGTCAGTCCCACCACTGGGATCCAGAGAATGTGTGGTTGTTGTACCTTGGATGAAGAACTAATAACTTCTTACTGGTAAAGATCTCAAACTCAGAAAATTCTAACAGTTTTCCATGCATTAAGTTTTAGAACTGGAACATAAAGCTAATTGCAAAGACTACACTTTTAATCAACTCACTTTTTACTTTAATTTTCTCTAACCCTCTGCATGCATTAGAAAAATAAGTAGAATACATTAAATATAATGTAGTTTTTCTAAATTATCTCAGTTTAATTTTCCCCATATTTTTGTGTTACTTTGAAAAATAAACTATATCTGGGTCAATATTATGTGAGCACAGTGTTAAGTACTTAATCATGGGTGTTAGAAATCTTTTTTTTAATAATAAATCATTCTATGTTTTATGTCTAGTGGTATTTTTCTGGTTTCATAGTGTTTTTAAAATTGATAACAATAGTTGCAGAAGTAATGCTAAACTATTTCATATAATTCAGTATTCATCCGGTGTTGCTTTTGCACCGGAGACATTTATTCTCATAATGCTATGAAGTAGTACTTTTTTTTAATAGTATAAATATAAACTAAAGAACTAAAAAGGAAACAAGATTATAATGAATGAGAGAACATAGATGTTTAGTATCCTTCATAAACCTCAGGTGCCAGTTTTTACTGCTGCATCCAGGGAAACTGCTTCAGTGTTTGCTGAAGTGAGCAATGATGGGTAAATGAAGAGTAGACAAGCCTCCTGCATTTAACACAAGGCCTGGAAATAATGCTCACATATTTCTTATATACTGTTGACCTTCAAGATTTTTATTTAAGTTGAAATGTTGTTTTTGTATCTATTAATATCTGGTACATACAACTATTGATAGATATTGATAGTAATATCTCTATAAATATGCCTATATAGTATCTGGAGGTATTTGTATCTTCTCTATAGCATCTGTATCTTTAATATTTTATTATAAATATAATATCTATATCTATCTATCTATCTATATATGCTTAGATTTTCTTTTCTCTATTGAAAATAATTTTTCAGGAAATATAATTTGATTTGTTTCCCTTCCTTTAACTCCTCCAGAACCTTGTATAACTCCCCACCATCCAACTTAAGTTTCTGTCTGACACTGATACCTTCTGCTGAATTGTCTCTGTGCCTTAGCTGACTGATTATCTAATTGTCTGCCTGTTTGCCTCTCTGAGCTGAGAACCTCCTTTTATAATGTGAAGGTTTGGCGTATCCTTACTCTGACTCACTTTGCTAGCTTTTCCTCTGAGTTTGCCTGCTCTTCACTGATTCATCTTAGATACCACTATGAGAAGTCTTCATTCTGATTCACTCTTAGACTTGGGATTAAAGGCATGTACTTACTGTATACTTCACTCTGCCTCTGACTTTCTGCTTCTCAGTTGACTAGCATGTTCTGACTCAATCTTCTTTCTATCTTTACTGCTTCTCTCTTAACACTGAACTTACTGTGAACTCCGAATTGAGACTCATCTAGGAAAAGATCACAGGTACACAGACATACACAAACAAAATCCATAAAAATACAAAATCAAAAACAATAATATACAGTCAAAGGACCAATAAGATTCAAAACATGCCCACACAAAGCATTGAGTTTATTTTGTGTTGGCCATTTACTCCAGGGCATAGGGTCTGCCTTAATTGTGGATGGTATATTCACTGAGACTCCATTAGAGAAACATAAATTTTCCTTTGCAAGCAGTTGTTAATTGAAAATAGCTTCTGGGTCAGGGTCCATTGTCTACATCCCCCTCTCCGTGCAGTCTGGGTCCTGTCTGGGTTGGAATTCTGTAAGCTCTGTTTATACTGCCATAGTCTCTGTGAGTTCATATGTTCATCAGTTCTGTTGTATCTCAAAGATTTTTGTTGTGTGAAGATACTCAGTGGAAAAAATTCTTAAATTTCTTTATCTTTTCAGATGTCTTAGGTTTCAAATTGCATTGGTAGAAGATGATGCTTAGCAAATATTCTCTAGAAATCAGAGAATTTACAGACTGAAACAACTCTACATAATGTGTCTGTTAGAGGTTAAATAGATTGCATAGATTTCTTAGTCCACAAATGGAAAAATTATTTCATGTAACAATAATTCTTCACCTTATTACCCCAAACTAAGCTATTAATGACCAAGAAAACATTGTGATTAAAATCTGCAGCCAGATTAGTGCCCTCATTGAGCTTGATGAGGAGGTCACCACACATTTGTGTAAAAAAACCTAATCAGTCAGGTGCTGAACTGAGTACAGCTAACTCTGTGAACTATAGATGCTGCTGCATGTTCAAGATAAATATTTGAGCATGAAGACTGAAGCAGTTCCTAAATATAATTTATCATAAAGTTCAGCTTCGTGAATAGATTATAAGATCCTTGAATTGTCACTTTGTGTGGCTTCTGGTGATGCTTTGTGCCAGAGAAAATAATTAGGGGAGGAGGTTTGTGGACATTGAATGATCTCAACAAGCGGAGTATAAGAATAATAAATGGAGATTTTTTTTTGGAGAGTAAGTAAATGAAGAAGCTAGATTGGGCCTTTGCTATGGAGCAGAAAGCCTCCTACTTAGTAAAGTAGTTTACAGGAGGGATGGAAAGTTGAGAAAGAACTGAGTGACATATATTTGCTCCCACCTCACAAAAATAATATCTTTGAATATGTACTGAAAGTACAGCTGGTAGTTTGTATCTAACACCAGCTCTGGTGATTTTTTAAAATATAGTTTGTTCATGGCTCTTAGTTTCTCATTTTAGAATATTCCTCATTGATTCCTCCTTTACTTAAGGATATGAATTGTTTAAATGTGTAAGAAATTGTTTTATTTTGCATTATTATTTTGTTTTTCTTGCTTTATTCATTCATTTACATTCTTTCTAGAGAGGTAGCTCATACATCATGAAATTTGTCCACCCAAACCATAATCATCCATTTATCTCCATTTATCACTATAGATACAACAGTTCTGGATGTTTGTATAGAAAGAACTACCAGGCCTATGTTCTTGACAGTTGATATTTTGAGATTGCTCCAAATATTTAAGTTTATTGATGCTCATCTGGCAAGTTGCTTTCATTTGCAGCATGTTGTGAATGATGCTGGTGAAAAGCTGTGCTGCTCAGAAACACGGTTGCCTAGGATACACAAGGCACCAAGTTCAATCTCTAGCACTGAAAAACAATACTACCTCATGCATGCCATATTTGTATAGATTTTGTTTAAGTATACCCCTGCATTTTATTTGGTATATACCTCAGTTACTTTTCTATTGCTGTGAAGAGATACCATAACTAAGGCAAGATACTGAAGAAAGCATTTTAACTGGGAGCTTATTACATTGTCAGAGAATGTGTACATAACCGTCATTGCAGCAATCATGGCATGAAGTAGGCAGGCATGGTGTTGGAGCAGTATCTGAGAGATTATATCTAATCATCAGGTATCATACACACACATACACACACACACACACACATGGATAGATAGAAAGAAAGATAGATGATAGATAGATAGATAGATAGATAGATAGATAGATAGATAGAGGCTAGACCTTTTGAAGCCTCAAAGCTCATAACCAATGACATCCCACATCCCACAAAGCCATGCCTCCTAATCCTTCCCAAATAGTTCCATCAACTAGGCATGAAGCATTCAAATAGATGAACTATGAGGGGGGTGGGGGCTCTCATTCAAATCACCGCAGTATATATCTCAGTGTGGAGTTTCTATGCCATATATAAGTTTCTATAGTTAAAGTTTAGTTTGCAAGCACAGATCCTTTGTCTTAAAATCTTTCATTATGCTTGCAAGTGAGTTCCTAAAACTGGTAAATCATACTCTTCCAAGTTGAATAATTTTCAAACTTTTTCTCAAAACCACATCCTCCTTACAGCTTCCACTATGGTAATTTTCAAGATAATTTGAATATATTTATGTATATATGTTTATATATATAGTCTATCAACAATAAATACATTTATTCTTCAGAATATCAACAGTTATATGGTAACAGATAAGGTCTTAGATAATAGTGCCTACATATACACCCATGGACATTGTTATGATTTCTTTTCACACCCATACTTTATGGTTCTTGCATTTCATCTAGTAGGTAAGGCAAGAACAAAATCCCATAGTATATTCCACATAAGAAATCAACCTGACAAAAGCCTACATTTCAATCTGTGAGATGACATGTGTCCTCCTCCTTATAGGTTAGATCTTTGAAAGATGAAGCTATAATTTACAAATAAAATAGCTATAACTATGTTTATTTAAAATTCCCACTTCTACTCAATGCAATATGAGCTCTAATGGTGGAGACTACGTATCTGGCATTTGGAAGGTCAGTACATGAAGATGAGTAAACATGTATTATTAAAATGAGAGATTGTTAAATTAGAAATAAAATTTGACAAATATTTGGAAAACTGGAATAATGCAAAATTCACATATGAACTCAATATTCACTAAACTAAATTGTTTAATGCTTTGGAAATAACTCATAATTTATTAGTAACAAAATTTTATCTCTTCCAATAATATTTCAGCTATAACTACAGCTTATATTTTGGAATTTAGAGCCAGATGTTGTAAAATATTTGTTAAAATATTTATCAAGCAAACAATTAAAAGAAGCTCCCAGATCTAATGAACCAATATTGAAAACCCTGTTGAATGAATAATCACTTGTTTTCACACATATGAAATGTGTGACTCAGGACAGATTTTACACATTTTTTTTTTCCCTGTGTAATTCAATTAGAAAGCCAAAATCAGCTACTTGGATACATGCTTGATGTGTGAATTTCTCCCACAGCCAACACACTGATATGTGGGAGCAGGAGAGTTTGAGTCAACAACTATAATTTAGAATAAAAGACCAGCTACACCCATTAAGTGGTGGTCAGAGAGGCCAGAGCTGGTTCTAGTCACAAAAGCAACAGGGAGAGTGTCTGGTCAGCAGTCAGCATTGTGTGGACCTTGGAATTGTGGACATGGAAATAGTCTATGGCATCACCCTCTGGTTGCTAAGCTTTCCATCTGTGTTCTGTAGTTTTCATTCCATTATGAGCAAATGGGAAGCAGAAGCAAAGCTCTGACCCCTTGGAAAGACAGCTTCTATTGCTGTCATCTGAGGTGGTATTACATTGTCGAACGACAGTTTTATATTTGCTTTCAGTTAGTTAAGTTGCAGTAGATTTATTTTAAAGTTTTTGGTTTTACTACCTTATTATCTATTTAAGAAAGTTTACGAACAATAACTGCATTTCTTGTGGTAAAGAGATATAACCTTAGTCATGACAAAATTAAGTGAACAGTCTAGTATTATGGAGTATAAGTATACTACTGTATAACACATATTTAAAGCTGTGCTGCTTCATGGAAAATATAAAACTAGTGATAAGTAAATGCTAATTTCTGCAACACACATACATACACAAACACACACATATACACAGACACAAACACACACATATACACATGCAAACACACACGTACATACACACACAGACACACAGACACAAACACACATACATACAAACACACACATACACATATACATACATGCACATGCACACACACTCACCCAGTGCCAGGCAAGCATCATCTTGTTTTGTGAATTTGACTCTTGTTAATAACTCATATAAACAGAATCACGTAGTATTGCATTTCTGAGACTGCCTTAGTTTCTAAGCGTAATATTGTCAATGTTTAGCCATATTCTTTCATAATTTCTTCTTGAATATTGGATGGTATTCCACTACATGTATATAACACAAGTGGCAGAATATCCATTCATCCTTCAATGGGCAATCAGCTTTTGTCTGCCACCTGTGTATCGTAAATGTTGCTACAAATAAGTGAATGGAATATTTGAGATGTTTTAAGTTTAAATTACTATTTGTTATTTGTGCATGTGGTGTATGTGTGTGTGTGTGTGTGTGTGTGGTGTATTTGTGTGCATGATGTGTATGTTGGCACATATGCAAAACAAGTATGTGGTAAGAATACAACTTTGTAAGGAGCTAGTTGTTTCTTTCCACCTTTACTTGAGTCCAAAAATCGAACTCAGATTTTATGACTTAGGTAACAAGTACCTTTACTTATGAAACCATACCACTGAATCTAATATGACAGAGTTAAAAAAAAAAAAGGAACAAAAGGAGACCAGCAAGACCAAATCAGGGCAATGATGCTTGCTGGCAAACCTGATGACATGAGTTCATACCTGGAACCGTATGGTGAAAGAAGAGATACAACTCCTGAAAGTTCTCCTCTAACCCCCACACATGTGCCATGACACACATTTTCCTGCTATACAATTAAATAAATGTAAAAACAATGATTATTTTTATTTGGACTAGAAAGGTTGCTGGCTCAGTGGTTAAGAGGCCATAAGTTCAGTTCCTAGCATCTGTAGAGGAAACCTTGATCCTTGTTCTGGAAGCACAGCTGCTCTAGGAAAGAATCACCTTCAGGGCCAGTGTGATAGACATTTGATCACTTAATCTGCAGCAAGTCTGCTCTAGGGTAGAAAGAATGTTAGTCAGGCTAATCCTGTCCTGTTTGTGCTAATGCCAAATGAAAGGGGACTCTGTGATTCTGTGGAGATATGTGGAATACCCTGTGTGTCTCTCTCTCTGACCTTAACCTAATGGCAGTAAGTTTGACTGGGGTGGTGCTTGGGAAATGAATTATAGAATTCTTGTCATTAGTGTGAAATAAGATTTTGTATCAGAAGGCAATGTAGCACACAACTTTAAGTAAGCCAACTCAGAAGGCAATGGTAGCACAAGCCTTTAATCCCAACTCTTGGAATATAAAAGGAAATAGTCAGTAAAAAGAACAGAAACTGAGAGAGGAAGCAATAGAAGAAATGGAGAGATGAAGCAGAAGTAGAAGGTGAGTGAGAAGCAAGAGAGTCAGAAACAGGTGTTTGAAGAAGCAGACATGTGGAGAAGAGGCTATGGAGAAGGTAGCTAGTCAGAGTTCAGTTCAGTCTCAGAGGCTGAAGCCCTCTATGTCCAAACTTGCATCTTGAAGATTGTATCTCCTACTTCCTTTGAATATCCACAGATAAAAATATTTTTATAAGCACCCACATAAGACATCATAGCATTTGTAACTCCAGCTCTAGGGCATTCAGTGCCTCTGGTCTCTGTAGGCACATTGCATCATCAGGTGCATATATCCCACATGCAGATACACATACCTACAGATAAATATTTTTAAAGAAAAGCAACTTTAAGGAGCTCAAACAATGATAACATAATTTTTATGCTGTCCAAAAGTCTAAGAATTACCATATCAGTTTTAGGAATAAAGAATAAAGACAGAAGTCTCGATCTTCCCAATTTCAAACTATATTTAGAATTTCTAAGAATGAAAAACACTAGCATAGATGCAGTTAATTTCAGAGACTTAAAATATAATACACAAAATTATGAAATGTCTAATAGAACACGTGAGGGCAATATCTTTATGACATTGATCTTAGCGGTAGTTTCATAGACGTGGCACCAAAAGCATAGGTTCAAAAAGGAAAACAATATGAATAACTCAAATTTCAAAATTTAAATGATTTTAGTTGACATTTAAGAGAAGTCATACTGTGATGGGTGCATCATTAATCATCAGTTAATGCTAATGAGAATAACATATTTATCATGATCACGCTTATCAAGAAGACAAGTTTACAAGGGTTGCGGTGGACGAGGAGAATATATAAAGCTCCACTCAGTACTACTGAGAACACAGAATAATACACCACTGTCAAAAATATTAAGTAGGCCCTTCAAAAATTATTGTTTATATTCAAAAACTTATTGTGTAATCTAGTACTCCAACTTCTCAGCATCTATTTGCACAGAACTGAAAGCTCAACTTCCAATCTATCTCAATGTTTCTTCCTATCTAACTCGAAGTATTGCAGTACTCTTGAGGCATTTTAAGGCTTGAACATGATTTCTACTCATGAGTTCCCCTTGTTATTGGGAGATGTACTTGTGCCGTGAAATACCTTTGCAAATATATGAATCTCAAAGGAATGCTTTAAAATTTATTAAACAGAAATCATACATATTTTCCTTTCTATGCAAAGCAAAATTAGGCTTTAGGGTTATGGCAAATAATAAAAGACATTGATAGTTTTAGTAAATTACAATAAGCTATCTTTTCTGAACACCTACGTAAAATTTTCAGGAATATGAGGCACCATACATCGAAGTAAAAGACCATGGGTATGATGTTTGTTACATTTGTTATATGCTGTTTCTTTGGTTGGCACCTGCTATTGCACCAAGATGAGATTGTAAAGTGCTTGAGAAAATGATTTGGTCCCTATAAAAAATGAAATTACCTAGATTAAGTTTAGAACCTTGAAACAACCTTGTAGAAAGAGTAGAATTGAGGAGCTGAATATTTCAGTAGCACATTCCACACTTTTTCTGTAATAAATCCAAAGGAATGACTTCCCAATACTAATCTTTATTTTCAACTTCTAAAACAAATATGTGCTATTGTGATTCTACTTAATAATTTGATTTACTTCAGAACAAATGCCTGTGGGTCCCTGTTAATTATTTTTAATATTATCATTGAGATATATTAATGCAACCTAGGATTTTGAACAAATTATGTAGTGCTTTATTTGGATAAAACTTGCATAAATCAGGGTAGACTGCCCAAATGTGTGCATTTAAAGTTATCAAATAACAACAACAAACAAGAATCTAAGGACTATAAGCCAGTATCTAAAAATGATGATGATTTTGGGCTTTCAGAAAAGAACACAGAGAAAATTTCTTATTTCATCAACATTTGTGAAAACAAGGGTCCTAGTACCAATTTCCATTGTGGCCAATAATGGAGAAATATGGGTGACAATAATGACAGTGTAGTTGTGTGCCATTTCTAATTTGGTGACTTTTCTGAAACCAAGAACTGTTCATACCACCAGGTGATTACAGCTCTCTATGTATCTCCTTGATGCATTTTATGGTACTGAGAGATGATGACTCTAGATGCATATCAAAATTTATTTGTATTTTACTAATGAATTTTTATGCACAGGAAGATAAAGAAGGAAAAGAAAACAGATCATAATTCATATCTTAACATACAAGCTGATGTAAAAATGAAACATTCACCTCTCTAATGACAGATTCAACCATTAATAGGTTGGAACAAGTATTAGCTGATCATGTAGTACTTTTCTTTGGTGTCTTGATGAAGGTTGACATTTTTGACATTAAGGGTTAATTAGTTGCCACTCAGAATGAGGTCACAAATGGCTAATTGCACCTTCAGCTAGGTAATTACTGTCATGTATCAAATTCTCGTTCCATGTAATTATACAGGAATCAGGTGCTCTGACTGCTCACCTAGGGATACGTTTGCCTTCCAAGTCCTCTCTGTGGGAATTCCAAAGTTTTACATAGGAGGTAAATTCACTTGTAATTTGGCTTGATGGCTGATTTGATATGCAAAAGATTCCATGCCATCCTTTCAAATCTTAATCCTAAGGATGTCACCCAGTGCCACTTTAATGTTTCTGGCTTCTCTGATTCTGTAATTTTGCTTCTGTCAGCTCCCATATTCCTACTAGAAGTTTAGATATTCATTAAATTCATCTAGCTATTCCAAACCTTTATCTTCTTTACCCAAAATAACTGCTGAAGCTTAGCTTATCATCAACATTTACACCAAATGTCTGGTGCCTCTTAAATGAAGAATATGAAGTCAGGTCCCAGGTATTTGAAATAAAGATTTCTTCAGCAATGATTCTATGAGCACTGGAGATGACCAATTCCTTAGTTTTGCATCATTGCCCAGATAAAAATTAAATAGTTCAAGCATTTCACCAGGTTGAACATATAATATTTCTGAATTTAAAGTTGTGTTCACATTCCAAGAATATACTTCTGGAATAGTCTGGTAAGCATATTTTCTTGCTTCCCAGTGGAAATTGTATGGATGATTAATTGAACTGTTTTTATACACTCTAAACTGAAGCAGCAGTCAATATTATTAGTTAGCAGCATTAGGTTTTGCACTAATAAGTGTTACTCCTTAATTTACCAGGAAGTTTAAATATCCCACAGGGAATTGAAATTTGAAGTTTGTAGTTATGCCAATAAGTACTCTGTCTGTGGCTTGAAGGAAAAATATATTTCTTCAACTCAGTTCAGATACATCAAACTGTATACAAACTGAGTAATGTAGGCAGGTATGCATGTATGTGTATATTTTAGTGTGTCATACAAAATTTTCATTTTTATTTTGAAATTGAAATATTTAACTTAGTGTTAGAGGAAATTTATGAAGCGGAAAGTCAAACATACCACTTGTTTCTGTATGCACGTAATTTTGAAAGATCCACTATTTCTTCTAAGTCTGATAATCTATACTTTTACTTTTCTTTTATCCTATATATAATAAATTATTTGCTCTTTGTCCAAGGTCCTTATATTAACAGAACTACATAGAAGATATTGTCAGTTTAATAATGTGTTCCAAATCTGAGACATTGTAGACCTAAATTAGGTGCAATCTCTCTCTGTTTCTTTTGTTCTCCTTCTTTCTTTCCTTCCTTGATTCACATTTTCAGTGATGAACACTCATATATTATTCTAGAGGTCCCAAAGAAGGTATAAATGTCTCATCCTATTGAATTCCTCATTATTAACCTGTGATAATTCATACATGAGTTGCTACAGATGGAAGATAGCATTAATCTGCCAAATTTTCCTGTCCAAACCCATGATTTTAAAACAACAATAACAAATCATCATCATCACTTTCAGCTACAATTTCAGTGAAATATTTCAAAATTCTTAATACAGCAAAAGTATTAGTTTTGGTGTATGTTTACTATGCAGAACATAGATTCAATCTTCAATATTAAATGAATTCTACAAATGTCTGTTACACATAGAATTTAGGTTGCATTCTTTGTTTTATCACATCCATAAGAAACCTATTCATAGCCCATGTAGCATGCTCCCAGATTTAAACAGAACTCCATACAAGAAAGATGCCCCTGAACTTGAGCTCTTGAGGACAAATGCTTTCTAACTAATCTCCACTTTGAAGTAACACCTCTCATCAACTTCTCCCCAGCCAACAGCACCTCTAAATTACACAGGAAGGGAAACGTTGAAGTTGTTCTTAAGATCCCTGAAGCGCACATTTTAGTAGAAGAAACAGACATTACACAATAAATTATTCAATTAATTATTTAAGCACACTTGAAAAAGCACTCCAGAGGAAAGACAAGTAGTAATAAGAGATCACAGAGCAGAGACAGGAGATTAGCCTGGGAAAATGTCACCAAGAAAGTAACGCCTCACCTGAGAGCTGAAGGACAGCTGGAGGAAGGAAGTGTGATCAAAGAGGGGAGGGAACATCCTCCTACAGGAGGGGCTGAAAGGGCAAGGATGGAGGGGCAGAGACAAGGGATGAGTGGTCACAGAGGCCGGTGAATTAACAGAATCTCATCAGATTGGCCTAAGTCATTTCTAAAATTCTGTATTTTATCCAAAATTCTGTTGAAAGCAGTTGATTCATGTAGAATACCACTTAATCTTTTAATTCAGCAGCATGGCTGCTCTAGCAAAAGATTACATTAGAAAGTCTGGGTGATAGGTATTTGATGTGCAGTCTTCTAATCCAAGCACTTGGAAGGAGTGCTCAGAGGGAGAAGCAGAGAGTAGAGGCCAAGCTCAGAGTGTAGAGTTTAGAGAAGGAAGCAGCGTGTGGAAGTAGAGCTCAGACAGACACAAGGTGGAAGCAGACAGGAAGCAGAGGCGAGGCAGACCTCAGAGAGAAGCAGGGAGTAGTTCAGTCAGGCAGTTTGAGTGCAGTTAGCTCACAGAGAGTTCAATTCAGAAGGAGAAGCCAAGAAGAGCAGAAACAGTCCAGAATAATCTAAAAGAAAAAGCATAGCATCAGAAACTAACAGTTTAGGATTAAAGTTCAGAGTTCAGAAGACAGCTAGTCAGAGTGAGCTTAGTCAGAAGTAAGTCTTAGAGGCTCAAATATCTAGGTTTAAGTTTAAAGATTAGATTATACAGAGGCTGAAAGCCCTCAGGAATTAACAAAGAATAATCTATCCTCTGCCATGAAGCCATGAGATTAATTAATAAATCAACACACATATCTACATATACAAATTCATATTAACAGAGAGAAATAATTGTCTCCATGTTTTTTAAATGGCTAATGGTGACATTAGGGTTGGAGAGCTATCTCAGTGGGTAAGAGCCCCTGCTGAGATGGTATGAAGACCTGATTTTAAATATTCTAGAGTCCATGTAACAAACTGTGCATGGCCATAAACACCTCTGAGGGATATGAGGAGAGATAAGAAGATCACTGGGGATTGCTGGCTGACAGCCTAGCTCCAGTAGAGATCCTCTATAAAGGAAATAAGGGGGAGACTTTTAGAGCTTGCCTCCAGAAATTCTTCTTTGACTTCAGTATATAGGGATGCTTGCATAAGCAGTTGTACACACTCATGCACTAAATGTACACATATATGTGAACACCATACTCAAAATGATAAATAAGTAATAATTGAATCCAGTTACATTGTGGTAAATAGATTGGGTGTGACTTTACTTTTGAGGCTGTTGCTGTAAACCTGTTGAAAGACAGGGGGACTGAACAACAAAAACCATAGGACAGTGGGGGCATGTAAGAGTGCTCTATGTAAAGGGTGTATTTTCCTGGACATAGTGATTGGTTGGACACAGAGAAATAAAAGTATGAACCTATCCTATGAGATTGCACTGTGCAAATACATTGATTATGTTGCCATTTGTGAAATATGGAAGGGTTTGGGAGGATCCATCCCATAGGGCTAGGCTTGGAAAGGAAGATGCTAAATGTAGCAGTATGCTGCTGTGGCAGCTCACCAAGAGAGACAAGGAGGCATATTCATTGGTGCAAATCCTGCCAGACCTCAGCAGAGGGAACCACAGTCCTGGCCAATACCATAATCAACAATGGAACCCTGAGCATCTGTGCTCAGGTGTTTCATTGCTTCAGAACTTCTTAGGTGTTCTACTGATACAGCATGCAGACTATTACCAATCAACAGCCACACATAAATCTGACACCTGCAGACAATACAAAACACCCAAACCTCGGCTAGCCCCTTACCCAACAGTATAAACATTTTATACATAACTAAAAATAAACTTCGACACCACTAAATTTAGTCTGGATGTCTTTGGTTAGACAAAGTTATAGGGCAGACAAGTCAAGATGAGGACTAAATAGATGCATGTGCAGGACTGGTGCATGCATGGTGGACTGTGCAGGACTGGTATTCAATTTTGTGACTATTTGAATCATGTGATTACTGGATGTTAATAATGAAATTCTAAATAGCAAAATATGTCAAAACTTGGGGGAGACAAGATTCTTAAAATCCAATGTTAGACCCAAAAGGAATTCACTTAGTCATTCTTGTAAGTGTGGGAATAAATTAGTGTGATTTTACTTTTAAGTCAACATTCTATTTCTGTAAGATTTTTAATACCAGGCAGTAATAAAATACCAATCCTTTCAAATACAAGGACTGATCAAAGAAATGCAAAATCCAAACTAAATGATCAAGCCAGGGTTAAAAGATACTTTAGATGTACTTTATAATCTCTGTGAATGCGGGCATGTCTATATTGGTTCAATGTCTTTTATTATATTAATACTTCAATATTTTTCTTTGTGTTCATCAGATTGAATAGGCTTTGAGGACCTATAGTTCAGTGTATTGGCCCTTTTTTATTTACCCTACTAATTTTGGTTTTGAACCCATCTGTTGTGTTTTACTTCTGTCATTTTTGCTTTCAATTCTTGAAATTGCATTAAATTTCCCATTATAACTTCTGTTTCTTTATTAAAATTCTATATTTGTTGTAATCCTATTTTTAATACTTAAAGCATTATTTGTTCTTATTCTTTAAATATATTTATTACAGACCTGTTGAAATTGTTAACTGCCAAATTAAATATCAGGGACAAGCTAGAGCCTTTCTCCATTGATGGTTTTTATTTTTTTTAGAGAACATACCATCATGTTCTTATATTTACATTCCTAAAATTTTTTTTAAAACTGTAAAACAGAACTTTGTATTATAGAATCTCTTGCTTCTGATTTTATTAGTTTTTAATGCTAATTTTTCTTGTTCTGTAATTCAAAGTTGTAATCTACAGATTGGGAAAAGTTTTTACCATCTGCACATCTGATTGAAGGCTAATACCCCAAATATATAAAGAACTAAAAAAGCTAGATATAAAAAAAGCAAATAACCCAGTTAAAAAATTGTGGCAAAAACCTAAATAGAGAATTCTCAAAAGAAGAAATTCAAATGGCTACGAAACACTTGAAGAGGTGTTCAACATCCTTAGCCATCACGGGGATATAAATCAAAACTACCTTGAGATTTCATTTTACAACTGTCAAAATGGCTAAGGTCAATAAAATAAATGACATTTCAGACTGCTGAGCATGTGGAGTACAGAGAACACTCAGCCATTACTGGTGGGAGTACAAACTTGTACAGCCATGATGGAAATCAATGTAATAGTTCCTCAAGAAGGTGAGAATCAGAATACCCCAAGATCCAGCTATACAACTCAGACACATAGCAAAGTTTGCTTTATTCTACCACAGAGACACTATAAACCATGTTCATTACTGCTGTATTCTTAATATCCTGAAAGTAGAAACTTCCTACGTTTAGCTCAATGGGTGAATGGTTAAAAAACTTTTGGTACATTTACTCAATGGAGTATTACTCAGCCTTTAAACAATGATGAAATAGTAAACTCCACAGATAAATGGATGGAACTAGAAAAAAGTCATTCTTAATGAGATAACTCTGATCCAGAAAGATAGGATGTTTGATTGGTCCATAACTGTTTGATAACATGTCCTGTTTATTCATTGAACTTTTGATCAAGTACGTAGTAATTAGCCTGCTTGTTGGAAACAAAATCCTACAAGGCCTTTGTTAAACTTGCCAGGCCACCTTTATTACTTAATCATTGTCCATCTTCCTATCTGTCTGCATTCCAGGGTGTCTGTATAACTTCTAGTCTCTAAAGGTCTTTTGTTTTATACAAAGTGTGATATATAGATGCCAAAAATGTTTATTGAATAATTATAGATGAAATTAGTCTAAAGCTTCAAATCTACTCATTAGATTTGATTGCTCAACATTTTGAGTATACTTCTTTTAATCTATTTTCAGTTCATTAAAATGTGGAAATTAATTTTTGCATACACATTTTACATTATTTATCTTGCAACTATTCACACAATTTAACTCTATTTTTATAAGATTTCATAATTTTGCAAAGGTAAATATGTTTTTTATTAGTTTTATTTTTGTTCTATTCTATGTATTATGATGAATTGTTTGCTTTTTCTCTTTGTTTCACAAACTAAATATCCTTGTTAGACATTGGTCTCACTTTCCATCTGGGAAATAAATACAAATCCATTTCAGCATTGTAGAATGTTTCATTTCACCCCTTGAAGAAAAATAGGGCTTAAGGGAAATTTTCACTCAAGTGTTCTAGCAGCTAAAGAGCAATGACTGAATATAAATTACGTTATAAATTTCTTTCAGATATTTTCTACCTTCTGCGATCTGATATCATAAAAACAATCATTGTTCTTTGAGGCTTAACTTCCTCTTTCATACAGTGAAAAAGTGCTCATTGTCTTGTTTGTGCTTTTTAGAATTCAAAAGAAAAATTAATGATGACCACATGTCTCAACTTCTGTCTTAGAATAGTCTAATATATAAATGTATGTAAACATGTGTGTGGGGTTATTAAAATTATCACTCTATTCTATATGTCATTTTGATAGTTCTAAAAAAAAAAGACATGAAAACTAACAATCACATTTGTAAATTTGTTTCATCAGTTCCAGATTGATAGGGAAACAAGAAAAATGTTTGTTGGTGCTTAATAATACACTTTAAGCACAAGTCTTTCACATGGAAATAAAGTAAAACTACCGATTATTGTGTGTACATTTTATAAATGCCTTAAAGACTGGAAGCTTTGTCATCTTATTAACGGTGGGCAACATGCCCAAACCTAAAAGAAAATATCACAAATAATATGAAGTTAAGCTGCATTCTAAACATAGTATTGAATAGAAAAGTAGACTCAACCTGTGCTGTTACCTCTCAAAAGTATTCCTCCATTTATTTCTGCGCCACTGTATTGTGAAATTCTGAGTAATTTGGTCTCATAGATATCTAAGATATTCTCCAAAACAGTGGCTAGATCCACTGCTGTGATTTGGCTGTGTCCTCCATCATTCTTATGCTAGTGAGGTATTGTGTACAACAACAGTGTTGAAGTGCATTTTTCAAAGATGATTAGGTTCTGAAATGGACTCTTCAGTCATTATCACGACTGTGGGATTTTTACAGAGGACATTTTGAGTCCCTCATACACTCTCTGGCATGCAAAGCCTTCTCATAAGGAGGCCTTTTGACCTTGAACTAGCCAGTTTCCAGACATATGATCCCTATATACTTCTATTATTTATCAATAATCTATAATGTGATATTGTTATAGCAAAAAATTGAATTAGGTCAATTACTCCTTTTCCAACACTGTTTTATTTGTTTGTTTGTTTTGTTTAAAATCTGCAAAAATACAGAGGAAATTCAGGCTGCCTCTTGTGAGTGATGGCTCTGAGTAAATTCAACGTAAATGAAACAGTTACTGTATATGGAGGGAACCATGTGACAGGAGGCAGAGGAGATAAACTCAGGACAAAGTGCGCAGCTATTTTTTATCAATTCATGCAACTGATGTCGAGCTGGCAGCAATGTCAGAGTAACTGATTAGAGTCGGGGGAGAGAGGGCTACATAGTACTCAGAACAAAAGTGACTTTCCACCTTATTGAGATGGTCCCATCAGGATTGTAGATTCCATTATTTAATGCTGACCGTTGTGCGGTCTGGTAATAAATCTGCTTATATGCACTTCCTCCTTCCTCATCTCACTTATTTTGTGTATGTTGTGAACCTGGTAGAGGAACAGAGACCATGGTTGTTCAAAGCTGCAGCCATGGTGGTCACCTTCAAGATGGATGTGGTAAGGTCACTCTTGATGCCGATGGTGATCATGATAATGTTCTTCAGAGACTTGACAGTTATTTCTTAGTTAAGATTAGATTGGCCACTATTCAGACACTTTTGACAAACGTTTAAACTTTTGTTGGCCAGCTGAAATTGCCATATGGCTCTAGACGATCTCCAAACATAAATTCAGTTGTAAAAATTAACTAAGCTTAATTTTCACTCAGTCTTCTGTTACATACAAAAGCATACCAAAAAAAAAAAAAAAGAAACCAAAAAAAAATCAACAACAAAAAAACAAAACAAAAGTAATGCCTCATTTCTAAGTCCCTGCGGGTCATATAAGTCCTATAGCACTAATATATGATACTGCTTTTATGCTCCTTGCTATAATTGGATAAACCGTTGTCATAGTGATTCAGATGCAGGAAGAGTTTGACATGCCACATTAACATTTCCCATTCAAAAACATTACTTACAGCAATGAGTTCAAAGTTGTTATCACATTTTGCATTTCATGACTAACTGCAGTCTTGATCCACTTGCAGGTAAACAAAATTCTTGGCCATTTTGTCAATAGTTTAACCTTATTTTGATCCGGATTAAAAATCTCTTCATATTTGCATGTATAGGAAGTGCAGTTTAGAGAAAAGCATTGCAAAAACCAGAGTTGTCAACCACATGGGCCTATTTTCTTCAATGAGAGAAAATTAATGACTGATCACCTGGAAGGCTGAAGTGACATGACCAACCTGGTGATCATTTGCTCTTCTATTAGAAGCCAGCCTCCACCTGAATCCCTCCCTCCAATAACCTGAGCATTGTTTGGACCCTAATCCTGGGCTTTGTCTCTCAGTGAATAGAATTTATCCCTATGGAAGGGGCCGCATGTACCTTTGCATCTTCCAACCTGCATCTTCTATCAATAGAATCCTTCATTATGTTTATTACACATCCTTCCTCTCTCAGCCATAGCCCTAAGCTCTGTTGATCAATCAATAGATTTCATTCTTATTGTAAAGGTCACAGATGCTTTACTACTTCATAAGGGAATTTTGATGTAACCAGCTCTGAAGCTTTGTTATGAGAGTTATCACATGGAGACTTTCCCCCACTTCAAGTTCTACTTTGTTTAAATGTGTGAAAAAGAGAAAGAGCATATTTTGACCTCATAATACAGCAGATTTCACTTACCTCAGCCCTAATTTGTTATTTTCAGGTTTAGGAGGTAAATTAGTAGGTATTTATTAGCAGCAGTTAATTACAATATGAATTTGTAGATAAATGCTGTATTATAATAAGATTTCACCTCTGTAGTGTATGCATTTTCCAGGAGCACGCACAGACATAAAATTTCACGCATTATAATAAACAAGGGAACAAAATGTACCATTACATGTACCATTCTGACTATTGTTTAGGTAATTTGATTTTGTTCTTTTAGCATATTGGACAATTATTTTCTGGAATAGAAAACTGTACTGCAAAGCTTCTGGGTCCATGAGACGGGGATCCTGATTTAGAAAACCAGTATTTCAGCAATACCTGCCACTGAGAAACCTTATTTCTTCTTTATTGCGCTATTATCTTGGGATTAAATGGGAAGACATAATAGTTAAGTGAAATGGTTAGAGTTCCATTCAGATTTTGTAAACTCTTTTACAAAATACTCAGCAAAACCAGTCCCTAAAAACCCCTGAAGTCACATGGAGGCAACCTTAACAACTTACCACACTTTCAGCAACAGGGAAAAAGGACTGTGGATCAAAATTACCTGTCAAGTAGGTAAAAATCAACAATTGTCTTGTATAAAATCACTAGTAGTGAGGCAGACAAGCATAGCAGGTAGTTTAGACTAGGACTATATTTGGTTTGGCTGATGTAGACCCTCTTTGATATAATGCACTTGACAGCCCAGGCCCCACATCTGCAGATACTATGCATACACACTCTTTTCAAACAATGCCCCTAGTAACTGCATAACACACCCACATACATGCCTCTTCCTGCATTGGGTTACATTTACTCCATTCTTTGAACAATAATGTAGATTTTGATACACCTAGTAACAATACGACTTAGACTTAGTTTATATTCAAGTATATTCTCAATACATCTAGTTCTGAAGAATAGAATGATCATCTGCCTGAACTGGTTTTGGGTGTATGCATAGAAATGCAGATTTTGTCCTTTAGGTGAATGTTTAGGAATAACCCCTATTTACTATCACATACGTATGCATAAATATGCCTGGATCTAATTAAAATAAGATTCATTATGAGAATGGAACTACAGAGTAGGCAAAATGAATATATGAACTAATGTAGCCATCCAAGTAAAGAACCACTCAAACTATGGTTCTTAGTACCCAGCCTCTCCTCCTCTGTACTACATAAAAATGGACCCCAGGCCACAGTCCAGGGTCCTGGAGTGTTCAAACTCCAGGTGTCAGTAATGACACTTTATCCATCTAAAATCTGTAATATGTATTTGTTCTGAATAAAGTTCCTGTGCTTCTTTTGCCAATCTATGAGCCTTAATTTCTAGTTCTCTAGTTTGAAGCAAAGAGCATGGAAATACTAGACCCTGACCAATCACCAATTATTCCAGTAAAGTTAACTATAAAAGAAATCTCCATCAAAATTTCTAACTCAGGGAAGAATACAAAGAACATTTTTTTTTTCTGGAGACAGGGTTGCTTTGTGTAACCCTGACTTCCTTGGAACTCTCTCTGTAGACTGGCCTCACAAGGAACTCACAGAGTTCTGCCTCTCCAGTGCTGATGGGAGGCACGTGCCACCATCACCTGGCAATATTTCTTTTAAGTAGAGGAGTAAATAGTTCATCCAGTACCATGTGTCTATAGTTACATGATATGCTATGATTCTACAAAAATGGCACTGCTTATTTGTTTCCTACAGCCATTTTGGAAGGGATTTTCTCTGAGGACACTACTAGATTTAACCTCTTATTCATACAGGTAGCACAAAGCTTCATACATATCAAATGAAACTTGAATTCAGTTTACTTTTCAGTTTTGTTTTCAAAAAAATATTCACTTAAGCTCACCAACAAAGACAGTAATAACTTATGTTATATAATTTAGCATAAAGGGGAAATAACAAACTGAAATGCAAATACATTCAAACACACAACCATCATGCACACACACTCTGAAATGTGTTCCTGTTCTTCCAGTCTAGAGATAGAGCAGCTATAGACATGTCCACATAAGCCATGACCTTCAGCAGCAGTACTGAGTAAGTTTTAATGAAACTAATGACATTGGGTATTGTTTTCTAATTTTGTGTGTGTGTGTGTGTGTGTGTGTGTGTGTGTGTGTGTGTGTGGTGTATGATTACATGTGTATATGCGAGTGGGGAAATGGATGCATGTACTTGCCGTAGCACCAATGCAGGCATCAGGGATTAGCTTTATAGAGTCAGTTCTATTATGTACCTTTAAATGAGTTCTGGGGATTTGAATTATTTTTCCTGTACTGTTGCAAGTCTCTTTACCTTCTGTGCCATCTTGTCAGCCACACAAGTGAATTTTATGGAAAGATCAAGTTATTCTGATTGTCTAAATTAAGGAAATAACAAAGAAATGATTTTAGGAAGATTCCCATGTAAGTATGTAAGTAAAGGTTAAATTCAGAATTAAGCCTGATCACTCTTTGTCTAGAAAGGTTTTGCCAGGCTCATCAGATCCCTCTCTCTTCAATAATCTGAAAGACAGCATCCTCAGCTCGGTAGTGATATTCTCTAGTCCTTTTCTTTCACTAATAATGTGCCTCAGCTTTTCATTTTATTTCTGAAAAAGTCTACACTTTGACATGAGGCCTCTATCCTTAAAGTTATTCTACCTCTAAAAGCTCTCACTGGACCATGTCACTAATTACCAGGCTCTCGGTGATTCTGATTTACAAATTTACCTCTGCAGGACAGCTTTCATTTGACACTTAGAACTGAATCCAAATTTTACCCTAGAGGCTTCCATGAGTTAGACTATGCCAAACTCCCCAGTACATTTCAAACTGTTCTTTGACTCCACTAATCCTGGTCTTTCTCAGAAGAGTAAAAAAGTCTTTCTCATATTGCAATCCCATGCTCACTCGCTTCTGTTGCAAACACCTTTTATGGGGTCCTCTACACTAGCTTGAAACAGCTTGCATAATAAAGACTTCCTGAATAAGCCCTTGGCTCACTCTATGTTTTCCATCATGGTATACTGCTTATTACTATGCAGTGTAGCCTTAGATAAGTACACACAGAAGTCACACACTCAAGAACTGTAATTATGTAAGCTACTGTGTAAGGAGATGCAAATGTTAAGGTCAGTGTAGAGCTTGCATCTTGAATGTTTCCTAGAAGTCACTGTGTTGAGGACTTGGGCCGCTCATGTTGCTATTTGGTGATGCTGTGGATATCTAAGAAGAGGTACCCTTTGGAAAGTTCTTAGTGTTTTGGTGATGAGTTCTTTAAGAGGGTTGTGGGCAAACGCCACTCTTCTGCTTTCTGACAGTGCATTGAATACTTTGCTCTGTTGTATGCTCTGCATTGCGGCCATCTGGCTTGCTCACTAAAGGCTCAAAGCAATCAATTTGCTTGTCTGTACTGGTCTCCACATCTATGTGAAAGAAAAACTGTTTTCCTTAATAAGTTAGTTGTTTTAGGCATTTCATAGTAGTAACTGAAAGCTAACTACTATGTCTTGCTCTGTTTTATTTCTACTACTTATTTCACAGTAGATTTAGTTTACATTATTTTACATATCTCTGATAAATGGTTGGATAATACCATAACTGACTAACAGAAGAATACTGTGGCCCTTCGTGGAAAGACAGAACACTAAGCAACTCTATGCATTTCCAGGGCAAGAAGTAGTGTGCTTTTATTTTTGATACAATGGGTTTTATGTTCATTGGATTAAGTACATCAAATTCTTTTTTTTTTTAAATTGAAAAGCACACTAAAATCTCAGTGATGAAATTATGCCTAGAATTGTATATTTGGCAATCATTTGCATGAAAGAAAAGTGACAGTTGAAATACTAAGAGTAATTGAAATTAGCAAAAAAGAAAACAGAAGAGAAGAGTGAACCTCAGATTTTGGAACACTCCCTCAGAGGGAATGGGAACATGAAGGGAGCCAGGAAAGTAGAGTGTAGAGGAAAAGATAGAAATAATATTCGATTTTTATTAAAAGGTGATCGTTACCTTCCTTCAAGGGATGTAATTTCCTCATCTGTCCACATTGACTGCCAATTCCTGGATTTTAATATGACTTCTGTTAAGTGGCATTACAAGTTGGGAGGTTAAGTATCCTCATGTGGAAGTTAGTCTTGAACCATTTATTCTCTAGGTATTTTCACACTGATGAGATGTAAGTAGTGTTAGAGTTATTTCCTCTGGAGACTTAGTTTTATGTTTGTTCACTTGAGATATAGTAGAAATATAAAATCCAGTCCATGGAGGACCTAATACATTTATTTGCAACATTTATGTAAAATTAATGGGACTTTATAAAACCTTCTATCAAATGAGGCTCGTGGACATTTGTTATTAGAAGTCTCTAATAAAGAATGTGTTGGAGTTTAAAAAGAGCACTACAGGAAAAAGAGAAAAGTCAGAATCATAAAACAGATGTTAACAGTAATTCTCCTACATAGAAAAATTAATCTGAAGATCAATAAATACATTCAAGACATTGAATGAGATGAAGATATTGCATTCAAAAAGTAGAAATAGATACTTTCGGGAAAGAAGTAAGCAGAATGCTCTCAAGTGTTCAATAATTCATGAGCAGGTAGGAAGAATGGTTATTTTAAAATCATTTCTCAGTTATAGGGAGATTTCAACTAAAATACTCACAAAAGAACCACAAAAATATCAACTGTGCTTCCTCTACTAGTACAGACGTGAACTATCATTTTAAGTTGATTGTTCATACTTTCAATAAATCCAGCAATTATATTTGCAAAATATTATCTTACTCAATTTCTTCAAAATATTATCTTACTCAATTTCTTCTCTAGAAACTTTTTTAGGACCTCTCTTACAAAAATGTTCCCATATTCAAGTACTTTCTATATCTCTATATTTTTACTATTCTCTATCTCTTCCATTATCTGTATAATAATCTATGTTATTTTACTTTCACTAATCTCTTTTTAGCCATTTCTGATCTACTATGTACCTACATTTTGCTTAACTTCTCCATTGAATATTTTCTTTTGAAAATTGAAAGGTCTGCAGTTTATTCACACAAGGTTTCTATTTAATTTTTTAACTAAAACCTTATTGCAAAGAATTTTCAGATTAAAAAAATGAGGATTTACTCATATCAAATGTTATTCCTTAATTTTTTTATACTTTCTTAAATATCTGTTAATATTCCTTTCTTAATTTCTTGATTTTGTGTTATGCAGCTTAGCGGTTCTTTAATGTATATCTTTATTTGAGAAATACTTAAATCTAAATCCTTGTATTTTACGTAGAGAAAGGAAATTGTTCTCCGATATTCATTCCCCCTTTATATATTTCATTGACGGAGTATAATCCTAAGTCAGAGAATAGCTACTGAGCTATGGGCAGGATATTTCTGTAGGAGTAGCTATATAACTGAGTATGTTTCAGTTCATGGAATGTGAAAAAAGTAAAGAATATTTTAGATGTTGTCCTTCAAACCTTCTACAGCCTAACCAGTAGATATTACCCTCTTTGAGGTTGAATATATGGGTATCAATACCTCATCAATGGTGGCAAAATAGATTTATAAGCCCTGACCCTGAGTTTCCATGTAGACTAAGGGACCTGCAAACTGAAGTACTCATATGTCACAAGAGAAAGAAATATACTTTTACACTATTAATTTCATTGTATTTTGCATATTTTTGTAATTGAACGTTCATTCTTACCATACAAAAAAAATAAACTTTTTAAAGCTGAATGTGAGATCCATGATTTATCTAAAATATATAGCAGTGACATAAAGGACAAATGATAAATGAATATAGCAATTGGAGAGCCTGCAATTCTTGTTTTGCTGTACAAGTAATTCAGAACTCACTGTCACTTCTAATAACTTGCAAGGCAGAATACATACATGGTTGAGTGAATTCCTGCGCAGAGTTCTAAAGGGAAAGATTTAAGAGAGCTAAATTTTTTAGCATGTGTTGATTGCAACTTACTATTTTTTACCAAGTATTATACAACATAAATATGTTTATTAAAAATTGAGGGATTGTAAGTAGAAGTAAATATATAGAAACACTTGAGTCTCTTAACCTGAAAGATATGACTGCTTATGAGCAAATATTAGACCCAAAGACACGTTTAGCACCTTTCTCCAAAGTCCTCTTTTAAAGACTTCTCACCTGAGTGAAGGAATTCCCCTGCTGTAAAATCTGGCCCAGGCAATTGCTTTCCAAACAGATTATTTTATAGAGCCAGAGGATCAATAACTACCACTCTAATGACAGAAAGACGGCTAAGCTAGGCAAAGGCAGCATAAGGGATCAGCATTTAAGGGAATTCTATGGCTAATAAAGTAGCAAGCTAGGAGGCCCAAGGCCAATTAGAGTTATATTTCTGAAGAAAATTTCAGCTTCTCATGTGAGGTGGAATAGGAAAGGGTCTCCTGGAAACAGAGCATGACAGGTTACAGTAATCATTGTCAGCCATGAGTTAAATCAGAGACGGAGATTCTAAGTCAGCATATGGCAGAATTGTTTTGCTAGAGTAAACTACACTTTGGAATTTAAAGCACTACATTTTTAGGTTATCTTTGTGATAGAAACTTAGATTTTTGGTTTCACAAGTTTACTAAGTTTGAAATTCTATAACTTGTTAAATCTGTGCACTTCCTTAGCACTTTATTTTCTAAAATGATTTTTATCATTTGTCTCTAAACTCTCTTTCTACAGATTGTTAGGGAAATTTTAAAGAGCTTTGATTTTTTGAGAGTGTCCTGACTGTCCAACAATTATGTATTAGTCATATTTCCATTACTATTATTAAATTAAACAGGATGAACAAAAGGTGGGAAGATTTATTTTGACTCTTGAATTCCTAGGATTCAGTCCTGGGCAGTTTACTTGCTTCCTTTGGATCTGTAGTGGAGCCAAATGTTGAGGGAGCATGCACAAATGTTTGTTAGAGAAGACTGTTCACATCATGGTTGTGAGAAAATTAAAAAAAAAAAGATACAAAGAATGCTGATCATAGCATCTTCTTGAAGAGCATGCTTAGTTTTATCCCTCTATCTATGTCCTACCCCCTTTCTTTCATCCATCCCATAGTTGGATCTGCCATCAGTTGGAAATCAATCCTTAAACACATTCATATCTCTCTCTACTTCTCTCTCTCTCTCTCGTGTGTGTGTGTGTGTGTGTGTGTGTGTGTGTGTGTCACAGATCTTGGCTTGGATTTATAGGTTTTTACTAAAACACCAAGTCTTTCATTGACTCCTATTTTGGTGTAGGGAGTCACTTTCATTATGCAACTAACTTTACAATATGATGTGGATATACTATTATCTTAGAAATAGAGGCTAAAATGCTTACCTAGCATATGATGTGAAGTCTATGTTTAATCATCAGTTCAAAAAAAAAAAAAAAACACAAAGCAAACTAGAAGGATAACTATTATATGCAGACAGATGTGTCATTTCTGTGAGATGAGGAAATGTACTTCCTATCTACTTTTTGCCTGTATATTTATTTTTGTTTTAGAACATGGTGAAATTTCTTCTTGTCATCAAATATTTCATCTAGCACTTAAAGTAACTGTGGGGCAAATCTCTTCATATGGTCATCTTCCTGCCTAGAATCTGGCATAGAAACATGAAACAAAAAGAAAAGAATACAGAATTGTTATAAATAACCCAAAACTTTCAGAGTAAAACAAACAACTACAGGAGGAGGAGGAGGAGATGGTAATGACAAAATGTTGTTATCTGACAAAAAAATTACAAAGAAATCCTGGAGTATAAGAGGAGATGAGTTCAAAAGCAGGGTCAATCGAGTAAAACCCACAGGTTTTCTCTAGTGTGGTAAACCGTCATTTCATCAAAACTAAATATAAAAAGAGAAAGGTAAATTGCAATGGAAGGATGAGAACAAAATGATATCAGAACCAAAAGGTATAATAAGCAGGTTAAAAAAATGGTTTTCCAGAGTAACTTTACCATGAAGTTACTGAGCAACAACTATGATTCAAAGATGGAGTAAATAAGCCCTAAGACATGTAAAAATTCTTAGCAGTTCTCCACCACAGATTTCAGTAGAAAGAATCACTAAAATGTACACTTCTTAAAGGTGAAGTGACCTAGATGGACTTCATTCGTATAAAAATCAATCAAGCACATTGTCACAGTCAAATATGTATATACGCAATTTCACACTTTGCCACATGATTTTATGACAGTACCATCATGAAAATATAGATGTGTAAAAGCAAAGATTTGAAGTAACTAAAAACTGATTGTGACTCTTGTATTATTTGGGAAAGAACAGGTTCGTAATTGCAGAAATTAGAAGTATTAATTCTCAATTTCATTACAAACTGCCACATAAAAATAGGAAAAAAAAGAACTCAACCTAAATTCATGGAGTTACCATTGTGGATCCACCTGGTCTTCCTCCCTTGGCCCCATTTTGGGATATCCATTCCTTTGATATCTCTCTGTCTTGCAAGCAGCATTGCTTAGTATTTTAATATCACGAACTGATAAAGAAATTATACCCACTATTCACCATTGCTTGGGTATTTTGTGGGTATAAAGGTGTGAATACCTTGTCACAGTACTAACAGGCCTTGAGCTGCAGTCTGGGATACTGTGCTTGACAAAAATTGTGCTATGTTAAAAGACAGGTACAGATGCCTATCTGGATTTCCATGGCTCCTTAATATTATATGGCAGTTGTCATTGAAAACTCAAATCCTCTTCTTTCATTTTAAAACCTATCACTGAACAAGAATAGAGCTTTTGACTTTAAGACCTTAAGGTATAATGCCAAAAGCCTACGATTTGTCTCTGTGAACATGGTAGGCAGGGAAGCTTTTATTGAAAATACAGTGTTTTATCTGAAGTATGACTTCTGCAATGCCTAACATTTAATACACTTTAGTTTGAGTTAATTCAACATGATCAAAGTCCTTTGAGACTGTGACTGTGTCTCTAAAAGCATGGAAAAATCAAATTCGGCCATAAAATTTGGTTCATTCAATATATATTGTAGAAGAAAAATGTGCTAAGCAAGATTTTCAGTTGAATGTCTTATTGTGTTGAAGCTTTCAATTGTTGAGAATAATATAATTTGTAAAGTTCTGAAAGACAGCTCCTAGAAAATTATTAAACAAATATGAAAAAATGTATTTTAATCAATTCTGAGAAAATAAAATAAAGCAAAGAAAACAACACAAAGCAAACATTTTGTTTTGAAAGTCTGTTCAGTGATGGAGATACCATGCTACTTTGTAATTTGTCAAGGCACAGTGTGTTGACTATTCTTTGAAAAGACTAAAGCCACTCTTTATCTTTTCCACATGGTATTATCAATATATTTTTGAGGTTTAATTGTTTATTTCATGTTCTACCTGGCAAATATCTTTATTTGAAAAATTCTAAACACTTTGTATTATTATCAGCCTAATACAGATGAATTAACTTGGGAAGTCCTTGTGATTTTTCCTGTGGGTCCAAACAAAAGTTTGGTAAGGCCATGATGCTTGGTCTACCAGTCAATGGGAGGTTGAGCCTAATAACAGGAGAAACTTCTAACTACTAACCATTAGAATGTTACTAGGGACTCTTTTGTTAACTATGCTCTTCTTTTTGCCCATGCTCTGACATATCCTCTTGGACAAATATATGTAATAAATAAAACTCCTAAATGTAAAGCTATGTCTATTAATTTGCATAGCTCTTTCAACTTAATGCAGTTCTTTTGTAGAATACTTAATATTTCAAAAGATAATTTTTAATTTTCTAGTATGTAAATAGCAATTACACTCTGGGAGTAGAATTGGAACTGCATTTTTCAAAGGACTAGTGGAATATTCAACTAACATAATTATAGGCTCACAAATGGACCAAAATAAGTAAAATATGACATTAAAAAATTATAAACACTCAATTCAATGTTTTGTTTAACTTTTTATTTCTATTATTTTATTTTATTTTAATTTATAGGTTTTCTTTCTCTTTTTTAGCCTCAGGTCCTTTGTATATATACTATGGTTCTATTTTAGTGTTTTTACGGGACTCTGGATTGTGTGAATGAGTAAGTCTCTGCATCTCTTTTTGTTTCACATGCTGCTCCTTGGCCTCTTTTCCTTCTGTTTGTTTAATTGTTTTGTTCTATGCTGCTGTATTAGCTCTTATTTTATTTCATTTTATTATTTTTTCTTATAAATTTGATTGTTTTCTAATGAGAGACAGAAAGGGGTAGATCTGGATAGAAGGAGAGGTGTGAAGAAACTGGGAGAAGCCCAGGGAGGGTGAACTGTAATCAGCATTATGATGTCTGAATAAAAGCTATTTTCCCCAAAAGGAAAATAATTTCATAGGATTTACCTAGAGATACTTTGGAGTTTGACAAAAATGAAGATGTGAATTATAGGAAAGAAACTAAATTTAACAAACATGAGTAAATCAGAAAGGAAAGTTTCTTTACACAATGTTTCATTAAATTCTTAGAAGGCCATCAATGAATTTGCCTGGCAGATGCTTGGAAGATGAAGGAAAAATTTTAATTCTGGAAATTCAATACCAAAGATTTCTGAGAAGTCAGAAGTACGTCGACAACAAGTTGAAGGATAGAACTTGTGGCTTTTCACTTAGAATCATTTAGAATCTACTGGCCAACAACCCAAACATACCTCAAGATAACCTTTCCAATTTAAAATAGTCATAGCACTGTAGCTCTGCAGCATGTTCCAATTGTCTAGTTCTCCTTGTCAATGTAACTAGTAGCATGTTGTAAAAGTTTATGTTTAGTTATTTATAAAAATAATTGTTTTGTGCACTCTTGGTGAGGGGCTGCCTAGGCCTTGGGATTTTTTGTATTGTCTGCACATGTTGGATTAATGTGGTGGGTGTTTGATTGCTAATGATCTGCATATGCTATCAGTAGAACACCTGAGGAATTCTAGATCAATAAAAACACCTGAACTAGTATGCTCAGGATTCCACTGGCCAGAATGGCACTGGCCAGGATGGTGGTTCGCTCTGCTGTGGTCTGTCAAGGATTACACCTAGAAAATACCTGCCTGTCTTCCTTGGTGAGCCACCACAGTAGGTATACTACTACAATAATAGCCCTGATGAACAATAATATCTTCAATACAAATAATAAATCAATCAATGAAGATACCATTTCAACTATCAATAATTCTAATCAAAACATTTACTTCCTGACTATCCATCCAGTGACAGATATACTCATCCTAGAAACTGTCTCCTATTAAATCAAGAATGCTTAAAATTAAAGAGAAGTTATGAATCCCCATCTCATAAACCATCTCTGTGTATGCAGGTTGACAGACAAAGTCGCTGGGTAGGAGATTGCACACTGTTGACTCACAGACTTCTTTTCTCCAAATTTTTTTTTTTCTCTCAGCATCTTCTCTTCACTCTGGTTTCACTTGAATGGTGCTGTCCCCGTTCAACATTCATGTTGCAACTCAACTCCCAGTACACAGATTAAGAGGGTATTGGGAGATGAATAAATAAGAAGGAAGACTTCTTAAAACATTAAGTTTACGGGAAGCCTCACTTGCCCTTTTTCCTTCCTGCTATGTCAGAACCTTTCAGGAGAAAGCAGACCTCACCAGGCACCAATGTCCCTAGGGCCTTGACCCTGAACTTCCCACCTTGCAGAGCCTTGAGAAATAAGTGTCAATTGTCAGGCTTAGCCTGTGGAATTTTGCCATAAGAGCACAGATAGAATAAAATATGTTGTAACTCAGCTGTGATTTCTCTTTAACATTTTCATCATCTTTGCTATTCATTGTCCTCAAAGCAGCAGAGAAAATTCTAAAGAAATAAGTAGGAAATGTTGTCAGCATGAGTTTTAATTCCGTTTCACATATGGGAAGAAAAATGAGATCCTATAAATAGGAATATTTATTTCTCTATAGGTAAGAGATTTTCAACTAAAAAAATAAGATTTTTCATCATTTTACATCTTGGTTTAACTATGATTAGAGATAGATTTAAATATAGCATTACTCCATACTTAATTGTTAGAATAAAACATCATGAATTAAATTGGTATAAATAGTATACATCTGGACTGGCAAGATGGCTCCATGAAATATTGTCAAGACTGATGACATGAATTTGATCCCAGGGACCCAGATAGAGCAAAGAGAGATAGACAGACTCCCACAAGTTATGACACACATTCCCACATATACACAAATAAATAATTATAATTTTTAAGATTACATTTATTTGTTGTAATGATTTTATGAACTTTGTAATTCTATTAATTCTGAAACACATAAGGAGTGTTTTGTACCTTGAAAAGCAAATTAAGCTTTTATGTAGATTTTTTACAGTTATAAAACTAATGATTAGATGAATTTACAATTTACAATTTGGACTTTCTAAAGATGCCCATGTTTTGTGGTGTTTGCTAACAGATTTAGCAAAGGGCCCAGGTTTTAAGTAAGCTGCTACAAAGTGGGGAAAACATCTGGGTCCTTTCAGTAGATTCTGAGTAATTTCACAGCCTTTAAAACCAAAAAGTTGCAGAAATGGTTAAAGTAATGCTGCATGAGAAAAGTTCACTCTGCTATTGATGACTATGACCACAGAGGAAGGATTAACAAGCCAAGGGATGTACACATACCCTAGAAATTGCAAAGGACAAAAATAGACATTGTTCATGGTGTCTGGAGGAGCAATACAGTCAATATGGCACCTTAGTTTGATTGCAGTGAGGCCCTTTTGTACTTTCACAGAAGGGTAAGTTTTGTTTTTTTTTTTAACATTTAAATATCTAACAATTTCTTATGCTACAAGTATAAAGGTGACATGGTGTGCGTTATAGAACACGGCATTACACCTGCGTGTAATGTTTATATTTGTCCACATCAGGAAGCTCTCCATGAATTATACAACATGCTCTCTACAGTTGAGTGGGGCACGTAGACAAGTCACATAGACCGGATTCTTTCACACCTGAATGATCAACTTTCAGCTTTACTTCCCCGTGTGTTCTTAAAGCACTTGATCTCCCAGTTGGTAGTCAAATACTACCTGTAAAAATAAATAAAAAGCTCAATGAACAAATCTATCACAGGGTATACATGATTTTATTTGAATTTAAATACACAAAGTAGGATTTTTATAAGTAAAAAGCTTACTATACACAATTAATTCTAAAGTGCTATAGTTTTAATGCCTGCATTGGCCAATGGAAAATTTGAGTTTTACAGGTATTAATTGATTGTGGTTGATATTTAAACAGCAGAAAGTCTATTTTCAGAGACATGTGAAGAAAAAATATATATAACCATTAAAGCTCTTAATTCACTGGGGAAAAATCTCTCTGTGTAACACTGTGACTATTTTGAACAAAACTCTGCTGCTCCCTACCTCTTGGGTATTAAAACTTGTCCCTCCAGAATTTGTTTAAGATGAAAAGATAATTCAACACTTTCTAAGGATTTCAAACTTGCCTATAAAATAGAAATGATTTAGTCTAAATAATATCTCATTATGTAGTAAAAATACAGAGACTCTAAAGAGACTTTTCTTATCAGCTTGTGCCATTATTAATCTTGAAATTTGCATGATAAAGAAAATTGTAATTAAATGAAAAGTGGATATCACCCTCTTGCCTGATGATTACCATAAGAAAACAATCAAGGGAAAATAAGACTGATAAATACAAAGCATTAACATTAAGGGGACACAAAGGGTGGGGAAATAATTATCCGTTCACAGACAGATAAATAAGGAAAACAAATGAGGAAAAAACAAAAGTATTCTAGAGTCCAAGTATATTTTCTGCCTCTATGAGAATGCATCACTGTAGCTCACCTCAGATCTAAATGAAGCCTTGATTTGATCTGTAAAGATGTTTTTCTTTATTTTTTTCTTTCAAAAAAACCTTAGGAGAACAATCCACCTTCAAAAGCTATCCCCTGGAACAAAAGGAACAAAAGGAGCTGACATTCTTACGTGTTTTCTAATTGAACTCAGAAAAATTTACTCTTGACTTAAATAGATATGAATATAAATTTAAATTCAACCATTGAAGAGAACAAAGAACTGATGATAACCATCATTCTTATAATCTATCAGAATTTATATTTCAAGTGTATCATTTTTAAATCAGAAGGAAATAAACTTCAGATATGCAAAACTCCAAATGGCTCTTTGAAAGGCCGGTGATACTCTTTTATAAATAACAGTGGCAATCTTTGGTAAATAACAATTCATTCATTTGCAGGATAAGGGATCACATTCTTTTAAAGGGTTTCTCAGTTCCATTGCTGTGAATAGACACCATGGTCGAGGCAACTCTTATAAAAGAAAGCATTTAATTGGTGGATTGCTTATAATTTCCATTATCATCATGGTGGGGAGCATAGCAGCACCCACAGTGTTGTAGCTAAAGCTGAGAGCTGTATATACTTACGCGCATGCAGCAGTCAGAAAGGGAGAGACTGGTTCTGCCATGGACTTTTGAAACCTCAAAGTCCAACCCCAGTGACAAATTTCCTCAAAGGAGTCCACGCTTCCTAATCCTTCCCAGACGTTTCCACTAACTGGAGACCAGTATGAGTCTTGGGGGCTATTCTCATTCGAACTATCCCAAGGGGATAGTTGAAAACCTTTGTCCATTTAAGAAGGGATAGAGCAGAGCATGGACTAGTGTGGGCATCTATGTTGCTGGGGATTTGAGCTTTTGAACCCCACTATACCTGCTGTGATTGTTAGCCTCGTCATTTCCTTCCTTACTGGTGAGATTATCTTTGTTTACTCCCAGCTCTGCATTAATGATGCAACTTCCTGAATGATCTACCTGCCTTGTCTTGTGCCTCCTACAATTTGATTTCCACTCTAACTGAAAAACAAATGTTTACCTGATGACTAAAAATACTGACTTTTCCTCTGTGAGATTCAACTACAGCTCCCACTTTTGATGTAGGTTCCACTCAGAATAGGTGGTACAAACCACACACAACCCTCAGAAATTTCTATTTCCCAGGTGATTTCCTTATCGGTTTTATTAAGAGGCAATTATATTATATTTCCACGTTGACATACTAGTTAGTATCTGAATTTATTCAGTAGACACTGATTGGACACATGGTTTATTTTTATTAGCTTCATATCTTTGCTATGATCTTCATTTTGGGGCATGTACTGATTTTAGTCTTATCCCTTCAGTCTAAGTTCGAGTGTTTTCTACCTAGTGAAGAATTTATATGCATTCCTTCTTCAATAGCACAAAGCTTCTGTGAATACGTGATTCCTTGATTCCATCACTACATACTAGACACACTTTGTTAGGCCTCACAAGAATGAATATATATATTGCGTTTTCTGAAAACCAAATGTCCAGTGAGGTTGCTACAACTTGGTAATTATATAAAGAGGAACTTGTTGCCAATTCCATGAACTTAAATGAAACAGGTGAGGGAGAATCCTTATCAGTGATGGGCCAAAGAACAAATAAAATTCTCCCTTCCCCTGAAAAATTGGAATTGCATCTTAGTTTTTCGGTTTTAATTTCTATATCATTAAAGTGGAAGAACAATAACGATTTACTAGATTTTTGTGGGGATTGTGTAAATGGAAAATAACTAATGAAGTATCTACTTAGTTAATGGCCTATGACTTATTTCTGTTAATTTTACCCTCCTTCACATGGTTTCATCAGATGAGATGTCTAAAGACTTTTCAAATTTTGATCAGTGCATCATAGCAATACTTTCCCAATGTAAAAATTCACTTTCCAAAGTAGCATATGTATATTCTTATCATTAAAGGTCACAGTGCTGTGGGAAACAAGCCTGACAACTCTAGGATACAGTCTTATGTGTCTTATGAATCTACTGTGTGCTTTAATTTTAAACATTTTTGTGGCGGTGAGAATAAACAAATGGAAAATTTCTCATACTCCAGATTTGATAGGATTTCATTTTTTTGTACTATTCTATACAGAATGTTAGTTTAAAGAAAGTTTAAAATAATTATCTAGAACCCAGAAATGAATTAGCACACTAATATAGACATCACTTTATTCTTCAATTCTTTAATTAGTTGATTAGAAAATAGACAATTGCCAGACTTCCAAAATGTCCTACCAAGAAAAGACTGAGTCCAAAATGTCCTACCAAGAAAAGACTGAGTCACTTTAGTCTACCATATTCACCTCGTTGACTTCATTATTTTTTTTATTCCAAAACCTCTATTTATTTTTCTCTACTCTAAGGATATAGACTCCAAGATGCAGAGTGGGTCCATCTAAAATAAAGAAAATAAAGGCTTATGAAGAACCTTGATCCTAACAAGAGGAATAAGCTCATAAAATATCTTGCTAATCAGTATAAATAAATATCAGGAATGTGAAATGAAATGCTGAAACACCTTTAACCATGAATTATATTTAGCCTCTGGAGAGTCAGTTAATGAAATGTGACATTTTCCTAGAAGGAACAATTACCAGGAAATCAAGAAGAGGGACACGGGCAGGGCAGCAGCTAGATCAGAACATGATTCTTAAGATTAATAAGAAAGCATCTTTCATTCTTCTTTCAATTATGTTTTTAAGAAACTGGTAAGTCACATGGTTCAGATTTCAAAAGGTGCACAGTGGAAATTCTAGTTGTCATTCCACTTAAACCACACAAGCCCCCAAAATCAAGTAACTAAAATCTTATATTAGCCTCTGTAGATTTTGAAGTTTGGGTGAGCTGTGGTCTTCTGCTATGTTTTCTGCTTCTTCTACATCATTTTTTCTCCATGCTTTTATTGCTTATCAAGAATCATTCCATAGTATCTTAATATTCCATAAAGTACTCTAACTCCTTTGAAAATATGCAGTATGAGCCATTCATGAATACACCATAATTTTTTTAACCAAGTAGCAAAATGCATCTGAATTTTATTTAATGTTTCAGTTCACATCCTTTTAAATGAGAAAAGATAACTTTCAAGAAAGTGATTCCTATGCTCAGTGCACATTAGAATCATATAATCCCTACAGCTGAAGTCTAGAGAAGAGAGAGGTAGCCCACTAGGCCTCCTACCCTAAATTCTGTGAAATCAGGAATGTGATGCCACCATGTTTGATCCTCATATCCTTTACTGTTCTATCAGATCTGTTCTCCAAATTTGAATTTTAAGTGTAGATATATTATTATTCTTGTGGGTTACTGCAGAGGACAGTTTGTTGCTTGCTAATTCAATTCCCAGTCTTGCAGGGTTTCAGCCTCCATACAATCTGATCTTAAATCCAGGCCTACAAGGTTTCAGCATCCATACAATCTAATGTGCAAACCTAAAACTAGCATGTTTCAGCCTCTGAGACTTACTGCTGACTTTTGAACTACCTCTTTTCACTCTGATCTGTATTGTGAACTCGGAACTGTAAATCATAAACTGTCTGCTTTTGACTCTCTGCTTTCTCTCTGCTTATTCTGGACTGCTCTGCTCTTCTTGGCTTCTCCTGTCTGTAAGCTGACTGCACTTAAACTGCCTGACTGAACTAACTCCTGCTTTTCTCTCTGAGCTCTGCTTCTTGTCTTCTTCCCAACTCTGAGCTCTCTCTCTGAACTCTGCCTCTATTCTCTGAGTTCTACCTTCTATCTCTACTGACTGCTTCTTTTGTATTCTGAGAGTTGGGATTAAAGGCATGTGTTACCACTTCCTTTTGAGTTGAGAATAAAAGTGTATACTTCCTTGCCTTAACCAGAGAAATCCCTTTCATCTAGAATTAGCACAAACAGAGCACAGGATTAGCCTGACTAACATTCTTCCTGCATTTGAGCTGTATCTCACAGGCTTCTGAAGGTGGTCCCTTGCTAGAGCAGCCACATCGCTATTAAAGGATTAAATTGCTCCTCTGTACTGCACGCAGTGCAGTTGTAGAACCAATCTATTACTCATTGTCTGCCATTTTTCAGACTAGGATTTTAGCAATGGAACATGGAGTAGAGGGGCTGTTATTTTTCATTTCTATGAGAAATAACCTTAAAATTATGAAGCAGAATGTAAATGAGACTATTAATCAACATGTGTTAGGTAGAAGGAAGTTAAGTGTCTTTATAGAAAGCAATCATGCAAGGTAACAATTCATCTGCATTAATGATCATATCAAGATAGGGTTACTGAATCTTACCAGTTGAATTAGAAAGAAGTGCCCCCCCCACGCACTTATTTTTCCCATATACTGTCCACCTGCTTCTCTAGAAATATATATTAACTGGATGGTCTTTTGTGTCCCTTTCTGGAGATGATACAGAGCCCAGCCCAGGTGACATTTGTTAAGGGCTGCCCTGCATATTATGCAATCCATGCAGCTGAACCCATTTTCTATTAATTCACATAAGGTCTGCATGATACAAGATACATATCTAGATTAAAGGAATACATTTCTCATCCTCAATCTGTTCATTTGAGAAATAAGTGGGCTAAGTTCTTTGATTGTCCAGGCTCCTTTTAGGTCCAATTTATTTAAGTTGAAAAACATCTCAAATCACAGATGGTTTAAATTGAGTGTTGACAGTAGGTCTGCAATGTGCCTGGATAATGCCTGTCAAAGAAAATAAAATAAAAGTCCCACATATGCTGGGAGGATATGACATAAATATAAACAGTCATTTTCGTGTGTGATGAATTTATAGGAGATTTCAGAGTATGTCTACATATACAGAATACATGCATAATAAAATTCAATATAATTTCATGGGTTTACCAATATTATGACTTAAAAATACTTTTTAAAATGAGAGATGCTTCAATAAGTGCAATGAAAATCTAATAAAATATTGGAAGAGGTGTAATATCAGTAGGTGAAATTCAACTCATTTACAAACCACAGAAAAATGGTCTTGGACATAAATAAACAAAAGATAATTTCAAATGATTCAAACCATAGAACAAATCAAGAAGTACAATATATAATTCACTATGGAGTTAGGCATCTGGGTAGAAAGACCAGTCTGAAAAATGAAGGAGGAGAAGGGACTGACTGCAGTGAGGAATCGGGGTGGGACATATGGTATTGAAGGGTCCAGGGGGACAGATCCACTTGGAGACTAATACGAATGACTTTGAAAAGAAAACGTTTTAAAGAATGAGAAAATGAGTAAAGTTTTTATATTTGAGAAGGCAGTAAGGAAGAAAGAGACCCCCAAAGTAAAGAGTAATCATTATCTTAAAACATTTTTTTGTTGTGTAAAATTTTCTTCCTCTTTTCTTCTCCTTCTTGTTCTTCTTCCTTCCTTCCTTCCTTCCTTCCTTCCTTCCTTCCTTCTTTCTTTCTCTCTCTCTCTCTTTCTTTCTTTCTTTCTTTCTTTCTTTCTTTCTTTCTTTCTTTCCTTTTTCTTCTTTATTTTACGTATTTTGAAACAGGATGGACAAGTTAATCCTTCAAGCAAGAAGCATTTTCATATGTTTTAAAATTACAGCTTCCACTAGTTGTAATAAAGTAGCTTGTAGAGGAACATTTAATCTTTTAATCCATCAGCATGGCTTCTCTAGAGTAGAAAGAATGTTAGTACACACCTTTAATCCTAGTATTTAGAATGTAGTGGTGGCATACACCTTTAATCTGCAAGATTAAAGATGCAAGTAGTAGCAGAGACTGGAAACAGAGCTCATAAGGAGTCATTGTCAGACAGGAAGAGACATCTGAGATGAGTTAAAATGAAAAGCAGTCAAAGTGATGAATCAGAGGAAGAGTTAGCACAGTGAGTCAGAGTGAGGACACATCTAACTCGCAAGATAGAAAAGCAGGTTGTCAGTTCAGTCTGTGGCAGTCTGAGATGACTGAGGCAGAGACACAGAGGCAGTTAGGTAGAAGTCAATATCAGACAGGAAGAATGAGTTAGTTTGAAGCTGAGCAGAGCAGTTCAGTCAGAGAAGTTGTGGGAGTAAGATAGAGTCAGCTAGAAACAGTCAGCCAGCTGAGAAGGTTGAACAAGCATCTTGGAAAAGAGTTAGAGCCAGACAGAGAATGAGTTGAATCAGCCAACCAGAAGTTGAATTCAGTATATTTCCAAGTTCAGAAGGAGCTGATCAGAATGGCTTAGTCAGCAGTAAGTTTCAGAGGTTGAATCATTATTGCACAGAGACTGAAACCTTCCAGGTCTAGATTTTAGATTAGATTGTACAGAAGCTGAAATGTTTCAGGACTAGGTCTGGGGATTAAATTAGCCAAAGAATAAACTGCCTTTTGTCCTGAATCAACAGCTACAGCAACTAATGCATTTATGAGAACAAATACACGATGCAATCTTTCAGATTGTATGTCTAGTCCAGTTGGTCACCTATTACTTCTACCCTGAAAATTGACTGTAATCTTGTGTACTATTAGTAAATGGCTTATGCAAAGTGGGTGCTTATGAATTCAATCTTTCTAGTTCACACTGGTCACCTTGCACTAAGAGCAATGATCATGATGTTATTTTACTACTGCATCACATTTTGGGAGTTCTGTGCAGCTCCCCACAGGGAATATTACTTGACTTCGGAAGGCACAAGTCCTGTCATTTCTGTTTTGAAAACTTTCACATTCATTGGTGGTGGCCTCATGGTCTGCAGTAATTTAGATCCTGCACATCCCATTTATGTGACAAACTCCTACTGTTTTAGGAGAATCTCAAGCACAGTTGTGACAGGTGGCAGTGTAATTCAAACAAGCTGTGATAGTTTTCAGGTCAAACAATGCAGTCTTAACTTTCTTAGTGTTTCCTTTGACACAGATGTTGCTTTCTCTTTTATTGCAGAAGCTTTACCTGTAGAACCTATTTTTATTTATTATCCAAGCATATTCCTTGAGGCACTAGCAATGGGAAAGTTAAATGTTTACTTTATATTGCCAAAACTTATATCCCATAAAAGATGCACTTTATTAATTAATAAATTCATTTATTTTTCTTGAAGTGACACTCAAACAAGCCCTTATCTATTTTACCAAGCAGTTTCATAGTTGACACAGTTAACAGAGATAATTAATACTTGATATGTCAACCTGGAATAGAGTACGTGTATATGTACTGGTATGTCGAATGGTTAGAATGTACTGTTGACTAACATAACTATACTAATTGATTTGTGTTGCTATGGCCGTGTAACTGACAGAAACAACTTAATGGGAGGAAACACTTGTGGCTCTGACTATGCTGGTAGGAGCATATGCCAGCAGTCATTCACATGTTTGTAGAGCATGAAGTAAAGAGTATGGCTGGCTGAAGCCAGGAACAGGTATAACCTTCAGGCTTATTCCTACTAAGATAGGTTGATGATGAAGGCCCCATCTTGTAATGGTCCCAAACAAACAGTCAACATAAACAGAAGCACAAGCCAGAGAATATACTTTAAAAAATATGGGACTGCAGGACATGTTAAAGTCAGACCATAACAATGTCCTTTCTATGCTTAGAAACAATTTTATTTGTAATTATTTCATTTGTGTGTGTGTGTGTGGTTTATGTGTGTATGTGTGGTCTATGTGTGTTTGATGCTTGTACAGATTTGTGTGGGTGGGTAAGTTGGGCATGTGCACAGTTGCACACATTTACAGTGACCAGAGGAGGCATCTGGTGTACTCTATCACTCTCTGTCTTATCTTTTACAGCAAGATCTTTCCTTGAATCCTGAATCTGAGATTTTTCCCCCTAAGGTGGCAGCTAGTAAGCCTTGGTAACACTGTGTGTCCTGCTCCCATGGACTGAGGTTACAGGCATGCCTCGCTTATTATGTGGCCTCTCCAAATCTATTTGTAATTTTGCTTTTGGAGCATGGAGATTTTGAGATGGTTGAGAATAACAATTTTGGTTAAATAGTATAATTAGTAGGACGAATATATTTCATATTACTTACATCAATTTACTTGCTAATTTTCCCATGAATGCAGATATAGAAATGGATAAGAAGGGAAACTAACTCAGAGGAAAGCCAAAAATTAGAATATCCAACTCATGTTTGCCCAGGTCTACCTGCATTTTGACACTAAAAGCCCATCTGAAAGACTCCAAGTCCAAGATAAACAAAACTGATTGGTCACACTCTCTCCCTGCCTCTGTTCTGCTTTTACAAATCCCTTAACAGTCTAACCAAAGCAAATTCCGTTTTAATGGATCAATGGCCATTTAGTCATATTAGATTTTGGTTTGGAGTTCTTCACTGAGAATGGGTTAAACACATGCTATGATAACTGTTTGCTGAGACATTTTGGACACATTTCAGAGATATTGGCCTTTCTCAAGCATGATATGGAAGCTGTTTTCACCCTGAGAAACTCAAATCTGCAAATGAGTGACCTAGAGGAAAAACTAATGAGTCTGAGAGAAGGTAACTGCTCGACAGCATGCTAGAAGGCTGCTTAACAAGAAAATACTGTGAATCCTTGCTGAGGCAACTTATCAGGACTTTAAATAATGAAAGTGCCTGAAGACAGCTTTCTGGGGCTGATACAGAAAAGCATCCTCAGTAGGAGCTGTGTGTGCTATTTTTCAATGCCTGGATTGAGAAATGGGACTCTGTAGATGGTGAGGAAATCACTGCGTGTCAGTGGGCTAAAGCATGTAGCTCTTTAGGTCCTACCTCCAGGTTGAAGCCAACAGGGAAATCTGTGAGAAACTTCCTGTTTGATCCAAGGAGCTGGAACAATTCTGGAGAATGTGATAGTTTTTTGCATTAATTTCAGCACAGCAGTTGTCAGAGGTGGCTAACATAGTAGGTGGTAGTAAGTTCAGTGGTTTGGACTATCTAGAATGAAAGGAAATTATGAGGGAAACATGTAAGGAAATTGTTCCTGGGGTGACTAATTCAGACATTTTTTTTTCTTTTTTGTTTTAAATTCCCAGTGTCAAAAGAGAATAAGAACACTCAGTGTAGGTTTGGGGGTGTGTAAAAGACAGCTCGACTCAACAAACTTAAAAGTATCTATTCCAGAGTCCTTTATCACAGTGCATAAAGCACAACTTCTTTGAAGATTAATATGTCAAAAAAAAATGCAGTGGTAAGACGCTTTTGTATATGGAAAGAAAACACTCCCATGAAAACAAATATAAAGAGCTAATGTAAACTTCACTTCAATATACTTAGAGTAAATATTAAAAAAAAGGGGAAAAGAGTAAGACAAAAACAGATGGTGTACTCAGGACTCCTTTCTGTTGTCTTAGAAGATTTGATTAAAACTTTTAAGCTCCAAAATGAGCCAAGATATGAGAAATACAACTTACAAAGGGATTAATAACCCACACCAGTCACTCTAAGGCTTACCTCTAAGGACTTTTGCAAAATTAATTGTCAAAACAACTCTTACAGACACTGGGCCCTGACCTAGATTGAACCAAAATCTCCCAGTAAGAGAATGCACTGAATTTTCTTTGCGCATGCTCAGAAGGAGTCAATAATGACCACAGCAGTTCCTCACTCCAGTTGGTGCTTATGCATTTCTGAATCATACATTCTTTTCATTTGTTTGGCACTGTGGTTTTGATAATCAGAAAGATATTGTAGAAAAAATTAATGCTTCCCAGTTGTTACTATGAAAAGATCAAGAAAATTCTGAATTTTAAGGTAAAATTGCTTAAAAGCAATAGTCAGAGATATAGTGATTTTGTGTAGGCAAATTTTCTATTATTTATTTTATTATATGTTATTTTATTTTATTTTTACATTGACATCTTCAGTATTTTTACTGAACAGCACTTTACACTTCACAAGAAATGTATCTTACATCTGTGATTGTTAGAGGGTACTGCTATGAGCTGTCTTAGAAGTCCAAGGAGAAATATTATATCTTAACAAGAGATAAAAATCTAAAAACTTTAAATGTAAATTTCATGATTTATAAACATCGGCATGGACTGTCTACTGGCATAGAAGACACACAAAGAACATGGAGCATTCACAGTCAAATGTGAGGGTGGCTTAAAAGGCAACACTCAGCAACTTTAAGCATTCACCCAAAAGAGCTTTCTGAGCACTGTGCAATCTCTCCTCTTGAGGAGTTCCCTGCTCTATAATTCATCCTGTAAACTGCATGACTAATGCATTAGTATTCTCTCTTAGGAATACTGTCCAGCTCAGTATAAGTTTTAGCATACCTGTCATATATTTATATACTACACTGTGTGAGCAAACTGAGACAGCAAGATGCCAAACAATTCTGAGGATATGATAAGTAGAAAATAAGTAAATTCTATTGTTTTTCTAGAAATGTTAGTATTATGTTCATAATTGTTTTGTTCCTGTTTGCTTGTGGTTGTTTTAAGACATTCATCCCAGACTATCCTTAAGTTTACTATGTAGGAGATCATGTTGATGTTCCTGGTCAATGTTGCTCCTGGAAACCATGTTGATGTCTGTGATGCTTGCTGCTACCATAAACCACGAGGATGACCCTGAGCCTTGATGCTGCTGGAAGCCTTGTTGATGTCCTTGATCCATGCTGCAGCCCCATGCCATGTTGATGTCTGTGAATTGTTCTACAGCTGGAAACCATGTTGATGTCTGTTATCCATGAATCACCCAGAGTCCATATTGATGACGATCATCCTTTCTACCAGTGGAAACCATGTAGATGTCTGCGATCTGTGCTCCTACCAGAATACATGTTGATGTTCATGACCAGTACACATACCAGAGGCCACGTGGATGTCCATGATCTGTACTGCCTGGCTGCCACCAAAAACAATGGGGATACCCTTCATCCATGTTCCTGACACACAGATTGGGCTTTTTTTCTTTCTTTCTTTTGTTTGTTTGTTTATTTGGTGTTCCTGTAATTTTTTCCCTTGTTTTTGCCTGTGGGTTTCTTGTTTGTTTGTATTGATTTATTTATTGTTTTTGCTTTTTCTTTCTTTCTTTTCTTCTTTCTTTCTTTTCTTCTTTTTTTCTTTCTTTGGCCACAGGGGTGGGAGAGTAGATTTGAGAAGAGGGTGTCATAGAGATATATTGTGTGAAATTCTCAAATAATTAATAATAATATTATAGTAAAAAGTTTACTTTATAGCTAAAGATGGATTTGGAGGGCTAGGGTTAGAGCTGTATGAAACTATGCTCATTTTTTGTATAGCTTAGCTGGTACTCAGGGATTCTTGCATATTAGGCAAGCTTTTATCTATTACATTATAACTCCATCCCACACACATATGATACATTTATATATATATATATATATGTATATATCCATAGTTAAATAATTTTCTCATTGATGAAAGAATAAATTTGTTCCATAAATGGATATTGTCAGGTGGTTTAAATATTATTCTTAAAAAATTCCACACATACAATAGAAAGTACATAAGAATACAAAAAAGTCAACCTTTGACCTCTTCATATGGTATGCACACTCATATAACACACACATACACACACAAAGTTGTTTTGAGAAAATCAGGTGTAATTTAAAATTACTTAGGAGGATAAATAATTTTTAAGCAAGCATCTTTACCAAAACACATTACTAAGTTGTCACAACCATTGTGAGTTTCACCTTGTTCAATAATATCAGAATATTTCATACTTGTACTTATTAAAACCTTCTAAAAGCTGATATTTCTTTTTCTTATTCAAGTATTTTGACATTTCAAAATTTAAAAAAGAAATTTCACTTGCCAGATTGCCCTAAATTTGAGTTAAACATAACAAAATGAGATTCAAAATATAAAGAATTGCTACAGACAAATGGTACATGAAAGAAGTTGTGAAAATTCAGAGTAACGTAGTTTTGTCAATTGATGTGAGCATATTTGTAAACCCTGAATAAAACACCAAGATGTAGGTTTCTGTCTGGTATCGCTACTGTCAGAGAGCAAGACTGAGCTATAGTATCTCATCAGGATAGAAAAAGAAAAGAGAAGCAAATCACAAAACTGAGATTGAATCTTGTTGACAATTGAAAAGAAGGTGTGTTTTTATGCCAATACATAGCAAACACACACACACACACACACACACACACACACACAGGTGTTTGAAATTTCTGACTTGTAAACACAAAGCTATGTAAAATCCTCAAAGATAAATATACCAAAAAGGTCTATAAAATGAGTTTATCTTCATTTGATAACTGCTTACATATAAATATTAGTTTTCCCAGTAGACTCACACTGAGTATACAAAACATTCTTAAAGGCTAGGCTCCATGACCAGCAGTAGATGGCCAATACAAAATGAACTCAATGGTATTTTTGTGTGTTCTTGGTTTCATGATATTTTGTCAGGGATATTTTTCTTTTTTAATGTTACAGTTTCTTTACATATATATTATGTTTTGTTTTTTTAAATTAATTTCTGCTTGTGCAAACTTGTTTGCTTTTGCATATTTATCTGTCTCTTGAGATTTTTATTTGGCTCTTTTCTATTTGTTTACATGTTTTGTCGAATTCTGGTTTGCTTTTATTTTATCTTATTACTATTTTTTACTTAGATGTTTGTTTGTATTCTAATGAGAGAATGAAAATGTGTGGTTTGGGTAGAGGGGGAAGTGAGGGGTTCTGGGAGCAGTTGGGGAAGTGGGAAAATGGAATCAGAATATTTGTATGAAAAGAAACCTATCTTTAATTAAAAATAATAGCTGTAAAATGTTTTTGGAAAAGGAAGAGATAAAGAGATGAATGAAAGTTACTACATGTTCTTATCAAATATGTATAAAAAATTTGTTCATATGGAAAAGAAATGTCTGCATCTATTGCAATATTGTTTCACTTATTTCAGTATGGCCAAGGTGCTATAAATATTACTAGTTTAAAAAGCAAGTTTATTTCTCCTTAATAGTCCAGTTATAAGAGACACAAGGATGTCAAAATGATTCTCTTGTGGTTATCATGTGGCTTTCAGATTTGCTATAGTTTTTATTGTTCCCTAAGAAGTCAGAAAAATAGAAAATAGATACAAACAAGAGATCACTAAGATACCTTTGGGTTTGTATCCATCCCATTGGACAGAACTTAGTCACATTTCCTCAACCTCAGGTTGATTTGTTACTATACATGTACATATTATATACTCTCAGAAATAGTTACAAACTCAAGGTCTAACCTTGTAACTATTTCTGACAGTATAAATTATGTACATGTATAGTAGCAAAGCAACCTGAAGTAGGGGCTTAAAGCAAAATTGTAATATCATTTCTCAAAATTTTAAAGGATTTGGAAGTTCTGGTAGCTTTAGCTCAGGATAGCTCTCCTTGTATTTAGAAGATGTCCCTTGGTGGAACAGTGTTTCTGTGGTATGAAGGAGCAGCTGTTTCCTGCCTCTTATATAACTTTGAAAGTTTTTAATGTGATCACTTTGAATGAACTAATTGGTATTCTCCTTAAGAAATTCTGGTAATAAACACTACTAGAAATAAACTAACTGATATTCATGGGAAATTAAGATTAGATCAACAAAGCTTAATAAACACAAACAAAACTTGTTTGTAAAATAGGACTTGCAAATATTCAGCTATCTGTAATTGGCAGAAGACTTTTTATTAGACAGTGTGAGTTCTGTGGTTAGACGTGTCTTGGAACATCTAAATCCTTTATCTAGATGTAACTTCACCTGTCAAAATTCTTCATAGCTCCCACCCAACCTTTTGCAGGCTCTTGTCCCCTATCTTTCCTTGTGCCTACTCATCTAGTGGACATGATCAACTATGGATTTTTGCCAACTTGAAAGTTGCTTTTGCAAGAAACAACTATTTGTTTCTTTGGTTAAGTATGTCATTTACTGTCAATACATTTTCCACCAAAATTAGTATTAACTGGTCTACTTGTTATCTATCCTATGCAAACTAACCACCCATTTTCTTTAGATTCAGGTCTTCATTTATTGAATCCAGTATTCTGGATAGTTTCTGAGTTGGGATCATGACTCCTCTTCTGTCCTGTAATAGAAACTCTGTTGATATATCTGTGAACAGTAGTTCCAGGAGGAAAGCAACACCTTTAATCAGATCTTGGTATCCAGACTGCTTCTATACAGTAATTGCATCTCCTGTTTTTCCCACAAAGAAGCACCGGGGACTCTCAGTTGTTCAGGCCTTTTTTCAGACATCCACTCTATTTATATTCTAGGCCATCGCCAGATGTATGCTTCTTAATCCCAGATTTATTTCTTTCCATCTTTGCTTACAAACTTGTTTTGTTCTGAAAGCCTGCTTTACTGCAAATGAATGAAAGCAGTGAGGAGTGGGTACTTTTCTTTGGAATCCAACATTGTCAAGCAGTGAGCCCAAGATAACAGTATGGACTGCAAGCAAGTGTTCTGTGAAATGCTTTCCCTTGTCCTAAAATTTCAGGATTATAGTGCTATCTCCATCTTTTTTCTGTTTTTTAAACAATTATCAAGACAGTCCTTTCTAAGCTAAGATTTTGAGACTGTCCCACACTCCAGAATAGATTTCCATTTGTTAAATTTGGAGCTGAAATGTCAGAAGAAAAATATCTTACCAGGTATTGTCTTTGATAATGGAAAAATTTATATCAATTATTAATGAGTCAGTAAAGTGGGAAAAGAGATAGATTTTTAAGAAAGGACTAGAAATGCCACCATTTCCTGTCTCTCTTTGGCACAAATCACACAGCCACAATATGCAGCAAAGCTAGGTTGTCCATAAACTGACTAACTTTGGGTTGTTTCTTGAGAAAAGAAAAAAAGAATGAGTAGTGTGAGGTGGCTAGTAGTTCTTATGGCACTCAGGAGAAAAAGTAATGTACTTTTGTAGTAGAAGCTAACGAATCATTCTAAAATCAATTTGAAATAATAACTGTGAGCATAATTACAGAATCTAGGCACACAAAGATGTATTTATTTTAATTTATTAATTTATTAATATAATTAATTTATTAACATGCAGTATTAATATTCTAGTATTGGGGAAAAGTCTTTCTAAAAGTTATTTTGGTGTGTATAATAAAGAAGTGGGATGATAAAGGAATAGACAAATAGTTTCAAATATAAAACAGAAGCATACTCTGTGATTTTTAAGAAATGCCATATAAGCTGGGTAGTATGGCACATGCCTTTAATCCCAGCATTTGGGAGGCAGAGGCAGGTGGATCTCTGTGAGTTTCAAGGCCAGCCTGGTCTACAGAGTGAGTTCCAGGACAGTCAGGGTTCTTGAATAAAACAAAAACAAAAACAAACCAAAAAAAGAAATTTAAATTCTATGAAGAATTTAAATATCTATTAAAGATATTTAAATTCTTCATAGAAATATCCATTAATATGTGATGTTTTATCACAACATTTCTCATATATGTTGAAGCTAAAGGGTATATGAAAATACATTTGAACAGTTGTGGAATCATAAGCAAGAAGATAACAAACTGTGTAACATTACATGACATAATGTTTGATGAACTTTTCAAGTTCCAAGTACCAACGATATCTGGCAATTTCATGTGATCTAACAGTATATGAAAAATTTCTACCTTTAAATGAGTATATGGTTATTGCAAATGAGTGAGAAAAATATCCACAGTCTTCTCGAGTAATGATTAGGGCACCGAGTTTTTTTTAGGAAAACACAGAAGGTCTCTAACTTTATGAAAATATAATCCTTAATATCTACGGATGAAGTTATTCCAACAACAAGTACACTTGTCAGTTAGTGAGAGGTAACCAATTAAATCCAGAGTTGAAAAGTGTATGGAATGAAAAATTCATGTACTGCAATACGAAGTCTAATTATATAATTTTTATAGAAATATATGGAAATATATACCCAAATCCCTATAATACTCATAGCATTTAGATGATCAATCAAAACTCCTTGGGAGTTATGAAAATGAACAAAATTCTGCAAGCTTATAAAAACATGTTCATAATTATGTTCATCAAGCTACTTTTGGCAAGAACCACATATTGCAAATTCCTAACAGTTGCACAAGAAGGTTTACGTAAATGACGTGCAGATACACGAAATTAAAGTTATATTCTGTGCTCTACATGCATATTTATAGCCATATAAATAATACGTCATGTTTTTAATAAAATTAAAATGTTTTACATAATGTATATACATAGTCAATCACACATTACAAAAATTAAATATTTTATGTTTATATAGTCTTCCTCTAAAATGATAATTATTTGAAGAAGTTTGTAGATTAAAGAAAATAATTTAATCAAATTATCTAGCTGCATCATGTGAAAAATAACTCTTGTTAATGAATTATCTGCTAAACATGATTAGTTATGTAATTAGGAATGATTATACAGGAGATGTTTTGATGTATTTGAGAGTTTTGTGGATATCATACTTAATTATATATGTTAAATTTGTCTCTGGATTTATTTAATCTAAAAATATAGAAATTTAAAAAAATCTTTACAATCATTAATACTATATGAGTTATGAACTTTCATGTTTCTTTTTGAGAGAAAAGTCTTTAAATAATAATTATGTACATGGAAAAGAATGTTTTAGTGTCTCTGTATGTGCATACATACACACAAAGGAGCTTCAAAGAGTGTGTGCCATATATTTTTATCTGTCTGCTGAGGCTGCTTCTCTTACCATTCAACATTGTAGCTAAAGTTAACTGATATAAATTTATTCTTTATTATCCATCTTCAATTTGAAATATGCAAGGTATGTCACCTAGCTAAGTGAAAGCTTGATAAGCTAATGTAACAGGCTTGAACATCAAAAATCAGCTAAAATTCTTTTATGTGACAATTGGCTCACAAATGTCTGCTGGGCAGATGGTGTTGGTTTTCAAAGAAAGACATAGTTTGCCTGGAGAATTTCAGAGAAATCTGGGCATCATTCTGAGAATCTGGTAAAGGAGAAAGGTGTCATTTCCTTGACAGCCCCAGCGGTTTCTCTGTTACTGTTTGCATGACAGATGCCATGAACAGATTGACGTGTAAAGAAAGGTTAGGTACAAGAAAATCCTGCATTAGAACTCATTAGCTGGAGTAGACAAGCTCTACAGGGAGCCCATCAGAAGCATTTTGATGTATAGGGAGTATTTAACATTCTTAATAAATATGCCTTTTAATGCACTGCAGCTAGATTTGCCTGTGTAGCACTTGTCTAAGTGGGAAAGGAAAATACGATAGCTCGTTGATAAGCAAACTTCCATGAACACATAGCAGAAATTAGTCATTCTCCCACACAACTTTCCATACCCAATGTGCTTTGTTTCATTTATTTGCTTTTCACTTGAAGAGAAAAGAAAAATACAGAACTAACTCTCCAACTACCCATTACTATTAACAATTAAGAAAAAAAACTGTTGAACAAATAGCATTATAAGACTTAAACAAATTTTTTTCTGTTTAAATCAGATTTTATTTTGCATCATTTTCTTTATAATTTGAAATATAAGATGTCTGATGAGATTGGGAAAATAAAATAACACATTTTTCCAAGACTATTGTGTCATTGATCCATATTACTTGAAAGAATATTATTGTTATTTGAGGAAGGGCTATGGATTATTTGTTAACTAGTAATCCAGAGACAGTTTACTCCATTTCAGATTTATAGATTTCTCATTCCTAAGCAGTGCATGCTATGTCTTTTATTCATAATATCAGATGAGTTCTTTAATTCTTAATGATAGTCTGATGCCAATCATAAACACTGTTTAAAAACAAGAATGCAAACCTAAAAGAAATGTGATGCTCTCTATTGATGCTATATTAGGAAAGGGATGTGAAGCCGTAGTCTCTGCAAACCATGAAGGAAGAACTATTAGGAAAGGCTGGGTCATTGCCCACAAGCAAAAAGCCAAGGCTACTCTGTCTGAATGACAGTCAACTATGTCCCATTACACACACACACACACACACACATACACACACACAAGCTTTCATAAAGACTTTGTACAAATTATTTATAGAAATAGATCAGCTATAATTTTAGCTTGCTTAAGATAAATGTTAATGCACAATAACAGTGCATAAAAAGTTCTTCATATTCAATTTTCTTTTTAAGCAGATTCCATTCTGAATATTGTCTTTGGCAATGGAGAAAGTGGAAGTCAAGCAGAACATGTTTACTTCTGCTTCTTTGTCATCCCATAATATCACTTGGCAATGGATGCATCCTTAGTAAGCCTGTTGTCGTAGCCTCCAATCAAAACCTGTCTTCTCTTAAGTTTTTCTTCACTTTTACTTGGCTCAGTTTATTTATATTCCTGCATCCAGTGTTTACAGTCTTCATAACTGTGCGTGGCACTTCTTGACTTCTACTCATACAAAACTGCTTCACATCTGAGGGTCATTTCACTTAGATGGAACATGCTAAAATACCTCACGCTATTATTTACCAAATGCCTGTTTCTTTGTTCACTTTGATCCTGTTTTATTTACTTTTTCTTAATTCTTCTGAGTGTCCAAGTGTCTTATCCGAATCCAAAATTGTTTTCTCTAGACAATTAAGTTGATCAATTTTAATCATATTATCATGAACTCTATTGTCCCTTATAACTGGTGGGCCCTAAATTTGTATATGTAAATATTTGACCATGTTCCTGTTTCCTTTTATTGCTTTACTCTCAGAAACACCGATAGAAGCCTCTTCAATAGACTGTTTCCTGCATTTAACATTATGTTTCCATTAATCATTTCCTTTATAGCTTCATTTCTTATTGGGAATTTCAGCTATGTTTCCATTGTTTGCTTATGTTTTTTTTGAGACAATGACCCTAAAATCTTGACAAATTACCACTTCTGGTCATATATTTGGACAGTTCTTGTTTGTGAAGCCAATGACCATGTATTCTGGTGCCACTAAAAAATAATTTCATTTGCGTTTGTCCCACAGTATTGATTAACTGTTACTAGCCAGCTCACTTATTTTAACCCAATAGTGTTTTATTTTCTGATGCGGAGATATATACTACAATGTAGAACAGCCTGGCTTCTTGCTCAGAAAGATTAAGCTGCCTCTGGGATTAAAGGTAAGTGCCACTGTGCGCAACACATAGTAGTTCCTCTAATCTGTCATCCAGAGCTTTTTAATCAGAAGGTACAGACATAAGGTTATCTAATGACTCGTGAAATTCAAAAGTCTGGGCAGTGATTCTCAATGTTTAGCAAACATGAGGATCCCCCACAGGTCTTATTAAAATGAAAATTGCTGGGCTCCATTCCAGAGATTCTTATTTAGTAGATATGGAATGGTGACTAATAATTTGTATTTGAAACAAATTCCCATGGATAGAGTCTACACTTTAATAAGCACTAGCCTAGGCATAACATTTTCTTCAAACATGTTTTCACAGGAACTCAATGATATCATAGCAGAACACTCACACAGATCCTTTTTTCTTCCATGTTCTCCATGTTGGCTTCAATTATAATGCACTGACTTATCTTTGAAGAAAAAATTGTTATCAACATCAGGATTAACTATTATTTTATACCTCTAAAGGATGAGGGATAACATTTCCCAGGCATCTGACTAGACCCTTGGAAAATATATATGAAGTATTTAGCAAAATGAGGGTTAGTATAGTAAGAAGAAATACAAAAGAAGATTCAAAATGAAAGTTTTTGTTAGATTGGATGAATGCTATGTGTTTTACAACTCTTTACCATAACTCTTAATACTCTAAAAAGCCATTTGATGTTATCCTTGTAAAGAGTTTATTGATGTTTTACCATAAGCAGAGCATCATTTACCTTCTGATCCAAAAAATATTTAAATTCATGTATTTATAGATTTAAACTATGTATGACAAAGACAAAAGAGTATTATAAAGGGAAAAGTTGACAAGCTTATGCTTGAGTAAAACAACAAATGTTATTTTCTTTAGAGTAAGGAAATTGTTAGATCACATGGTTGACCATCACCTCCCTTATTTCAATTTATAAAAAATATGTTCTTTCCTTAATGCTAATACTATGAAAAAAATCTTTCATTTCCACAAGGAACTGTGCTAATCAATTTTTCCTCATATTTATCTATTTGTAACCTTCATCTCTCATTTTAACAACTTTAAATATGTCTATAAATTTAGTCAAATTTATCTAATTTACCATATATAATTTCATGTTTATGACTTCAATCAAAAATTAGCTTATGCAGTACCTGATCTTTATAAAAAACAAAAAAACAAATGCCATGCAGATATTTACAGAGCAATACATATTCATCTAGTTCCTCATTTAGCAGGTTGGATGCCATCTCACTCTATAAATTATACCATAAATTATTTTAACATTTCATATTTGTTGAATATTTTTGTGGTATCCAGTATTGTATCATTATAAGAAAATGCCCAAAGTGACATCAGAATTTATGTACATTCATATGTATTTTTTTAGTTATAGAGGATACAATTCCTGATGTGGAATTGCTGAGTCAAAAGATGTGCCTAAGTACATTGAATAATGCATCCTCCAGAATGACAGTCCTGCACTGTGCAATGCCCAACAGCTCTTAGTCTCACCTCTTGGCTTAAAGTGGATGTTATTGTTCTTTTAATATTGATTAAACCAATATGTGAAAATTATCTCCTGATGCTGACTTACTTTCCATTCTTTAAACATCATCGCTGACCTTCTTTCAAACATCCATTTGCTATTCATGTTCTTCTTGGTTATTTGTTCATTAGAGTTGTTCCTAATAATAAAAATCATGAACATTACTGGGATGCCAGGATTGCCTTGGTATGTCACAAGTATCATTTCATTTAATCATCACGACATACTTGTGAATAATGTGTTGTGAGAATTCATATCTTATGAATGCCAATCTGTATGTATGATAAACCTTTCTTATATTCCATACTGTAAGTTTCAAAGCCAGAGTCCAAACCTGGATCTGCCAAGGACTGGCAAACATACATCTTCATCATGCTGCTGACTATTGAATTGCACGCCTCTGACTATGGAGTTTTCATTAGTCTTTCTATCTCATCTAGGTTTTTATAGCCATCTGTGATTCTAGTATCCCAGTATTCAACACAGTTATGTGGTGCATTTTTGAACAGATAAATTTTAGTGTACGCCTGATACTATTGTCTTGGATTGAACTTCCTTCAGTTGCCCACATAGAAAAACCTCCGCATTATATTAAGTCCACAAATGATGTCTGTGGTCTGGCATCAAGTTAGGTACATCTCTAGCCTTATCAAATGATGAAATTTCTTGCATGACCTTATTCTGTTCTCCAACAAAGCAACTCAACTTACTATTTTATGACTTCTAAATAAGGCAAGCACTTATTTGCCTATGTATTATTTACCTATGTGTCTGCATTATTCAATAGCCAGTCCCAATTCACATCCCTAATTAGACCAATATGTCTCTTATTACATATCTATAACTCACTATGTACACATATTTTCTTGTTATTCAATCTCTTATAACAGGGCTGCTTGTTCTTTCTTACTACTATATCTCTCAGTATCTAAAACACTCATTTACTAATTTGTTTCACTTGCTATACTTAAACCCGATTTTAAAAAACCAGACATTCTGTCCTATTTATTCTATATCCTGTATTTCTAGAAAAACAATGCTTCTATATATTAGTACTTTATATAAATAAAGCAATAAAACATTTTAAAAATTATTTATTTTAATTTTGATGTTATAATAAAATTACATCATTTACCCCTCCCTTTCTTTTCTCCAAATCCTCCCATATACCCCTTCTCATTCTCTTTCAAATTCAAGGTCCTTTTTCCTGCATTGTTTTTACATATGTATATATATACATATGTATTCCTAAACACATATGTATGTCCTTCTCAGTCTGTATATTGTTACTTGAATGCATGCTTTCAATGCAGACAATCTGGTATTGGATAACCAATTGCTATGCTCATCTCCAGGGAAGATTCTCTCTCTCTAGCTTTCAGTATTCCTTACTTGTCTTTAGTTCTTTGTGTAGGGTTGAGGACTCCTGGGCTTCCCCTGCTCTCCCCAACCTGTTCACTTTAACATGATGATTGTGTTTGTCAATGTTCTGTTCATGTTTAAGCAATAATGGTTTTAAGACTTTATGGTTGTAGCTTCTGACACTCCTATAAGACACAATCTCACAGCAAATTCCCTGATCTCTGGCTCTTGGAATCTTTGTGCCAACTCTTCTGCAGTAAGCACTGATCCTTAGGTATGAGAGTTGTTTTGAAGATAGATCCTTTGGTGCTGGTCTCCATAAAGCTGCTTTTTGATTGGTTGAGATTTTCTATAATGGTCTCCACCTGTTTCAAATAGGTGCATTTGCACCTGTTGCATTTCCTTGATGATGGGTAAGGACTTAAGGATGGGAATGAGGATGCATATTTAGAATACAGTTAGTCATCATGCTGGTTTAATAAAATGTCAGTTGTAGGTTCTCCTCCAAGACCCAAGGTGTCATTAGCTGTTAGGAATATCGTGTCACACTGGTCTTTGCTGTAATTCATATATAGGTGTCATAGCTGAGTGAGTCCGTTGGTTGCTTCCTTCCATTGGAGCCTTGCATGGTGCCTTCTAGTATCCTGAAAGCTAGTTCTCAAAGATTAGGATAATGAGTTCTAGCTCAGGGTTCTTTGAAGCCTGTGTCTGAAGTGCATGATGGATCAGGAATAGGGACTATATTTCCACCTCTAGAGGATGACATAGAGAAAGAGCAATAGACTGTAATATTTTGAGACTCGACTATGTAGCCTACCCAAGAAGATCAAAAAAGAAAATGAATTGATCAATTTAAAGTAGTGATGGATTTATATTTTAAATATTTACACTTCACACACCTTTCTCTCATTTAAATATCCAATTTTAGTAGTCCAAATTAAAGAACCCCTGAAAATTCATAAAATCCAGAATCATTAAGAGAAATTTGATTAATTATCAAATAACCTTTTTTGGCTTTAGATTTGAAGAAATTTAATATTTCAAAATTTCTATCATTTAAGTATTTTCATTAACTAAACCATAACACAAAGATACACATTTGTTTATTATAAATTTACTTTAAAGTGATTTCCAGATGGAAAGGCAATTTTAAATAGATTATGAAAATAATTGACTCATCTATCTACCTTTGTTACTTAGAATCTTAAAATGCCTTTACAAAGATAGACTAAAATGAATTGTTTTCATAAAAAATGTGTAGACATTACATTATTGAGTTATCTATGCATAATTTAGATAACTGCTTTTAGAAGATATCCAGCTTGATGGAAGTATGAAAAAGGGAGATTAAGTGCCATCTATTGTTAGACAATTGTGTTTTCGTAAATTCATAGCATGTTGTGATAATTTTCAGAAGTCTGTCAATAACAGGGCAAATTAACGATGCCACTGTGAAAAAATCTGAGATGTTTATGAAAACGCGCCGATTCTATTTTGGATTCCTGGATAGATTCAATTACAACTAGTCAATTTGAACTTTAAAAGACTGTGTATTCAATTTTGAACACCAATACAAGTCACAGAAAGAACTTACTTCTGGATCATATAGCATCAGAGCGGTTAGTCGAATCAGGAAATAAAGGAAGGAAGAAGGAAGAGGTGTGGGAAGACAGCACAGTAGAAGGCATTCACCCGGATCTTGGCACGCTGTAGGTAGTATCAACATATGAAACCATTTTAAGCAATTACGCTCGGAAGTAATTAATCTGACAAGACAAACTGAACATCTTTAGATTTCCCAGAACCTTAGTATTTACTTGTGGCAGCTTTTTGTGATTTCAGTGGCTATGGCCTATGAAGATTTCATGACTCAACTATTGAAAATTTTTTCATATACAATATATTGTTTTATGTTTTTTTGTTTACTTAAGTTGGTTTATATAAGATATCATTAAAAATGTTCTAGTTATAGATGGAGAGGGGCTCATGGAACTCCACATTACCCAAAGAAAAGAGTGGCAATTAAGATCTTTTGTGGGAGAGAAATTTGTTGTTGTCAGTGGTGAAGCCACCCTTTCCTATACACTCTCCAGTGGATAGCCTCATACCCATGCCCATGTGAATGTTTGAGATTTTAGAAGAATAATAAAAAAAAAAAGTTTTCTGGCTTCTCTAAATTGAAAAAGCTTTTATTTTTGGAGCAAACATGGGTAAATGGGGTTTTTCTTTGGGCCTTAATGTTTTCCACTATTCAAAATGAGTGTTGAGTGCTCTGAGTAAAAGTACTAGAAGCAAAGCAGATCACAGAAGCTAGCTCACCAAATTCTTAGAAATATGAAAACATAAGAGTGAGTGGAGATCAGCAAAAACTTTGTCATCAAAGTATAGCTATTTCCCCTAAAATGGTGTATAGACAAAGAATTGAAAACCTTCAATCAGAGGAGATCCCAGCACCAGGCTTCAGAGGCTGTACTTAGGACAGGGCGTGTTGGAGCACAGAGCTTCCAGATGCTACTGTAAGCACCGTGGGTGAACCACCCACTTCTTTCCACCCTTCTACCTGGAGTCCAGAGCAGCTTAAATGAAGCTCCTATGCATACCTCCTGTGACCCTGATACATAGCTAGAGTCCCTCTTCCTTAATCTAGTCACATAGCACAAGCCACCTATTAACTAGGCCTTTTTTTTTAAGATGCAGGACCTCCCCTGCCCTGGGAAACCATTAAGAAAAGACACCTGTTTTTTCTCTTGTGTCCGAAAGTCTCTGTTTCAGATTCCCATTGCGTGGCTAGCATTATTATAGATCCATTGTGTGAAAAAGATGATTCATTCATTTGTTTTCAAGTCTTTTTGTAATTTCGTCCCCCCTTCCCCCCAAAAAAAAAACCAAAAACCTAACAGAAGATAAGTGGAAACATCCTTGAAATAATGCCTTGTGCAATTCTCCCAGGCACAGAATTAGGAGAGACATGGGTTACATAAATAAATGGAAAATCACCTCTAGGAGCATCTTCCCATTGCCTAGGGAATTCATATCTCAGTACTCATGATGTCTTAGTTTGTTTTCCTGCTGCTGTGATAAGATATTTTGACAGGGCAAGGGAGAAATGGTTCCTTTGAACACACACTTCAAGGTTAAGCCCACCGAAAAATTAAGGCAGTGGAAGCTTGTAACAAGCTATTCTCAATTTATTCATGATAGGGAAATAGAGAGGGCTAATCGAATTCTAGTTGTTACCTTGCTTTCTCTATTTTATGCAGTCTAGGATCCTCTGCCTATAGAATCAGTTCATCCACATTAACTAAGTGATTCAAGATGATCCCCACAGGCACGCCCAGCATCCCAGCTCCCAGGTGATTTTAGAGTCTGGCAAGTTGAAAATTGATATCACCCGGTATCAGGGAGCCACATAATACTCCACTGTCCTTATGCATGGTCAAGTATATCCCACCTAGAAACAGATTATAAGCTTATGTTCAGTTTCAAATATTTCAGAATCTTTAACCACATCATAAAAGTATGAGTTTACATTCACAAAATCAAGGCAAAAGCAATAAAAAAGGAAGGCTGTATACATTCTGTGGTTAAGCCCCCAGACTCCATACTGTAGGATGCTAACATAGATGTCAAAGTAGAAATTAGAAGAAAAAATTTTTTTGTGTGTGAACAAGTCAAAAAGAAATAAATTTATAAATCAAATAATGAAGTTATTGCTACTTTATGTAAAAGAATAAGGGAAGTATTCCCTTAAAAATATGAAGAACACCATATAAAAACATAAATTAAGAACAATAAATAAGTATAATGCAGCCCTGAAATAAATAATATATATGGTTTATGAGGCTGAGGACATAGTTTAGTGGCAGAATACTCTCTGGCATTTGAGGCCCTGAGTTTGATATTTAACACTGTAAAAACAGAGTTATAGGAAATAGCTTGGGAATTTGTATATGAGGTATCTATACATAGTACAAATATAAATAAATAATGTGTATAACACATACTCAACATATTGTATACAAATCAGAAGTCTAGTTCTTAATTTCCTTTTGTTTCAAGGTCTTGATTATACACAGTTAACACACAGCATATAAAATAAGCTGGAAGAATACAAGCTCTTATCCCAGTATCTACCTTAGAGGAATCCCTTACATCCACAGATGATACTTTTCATCTTCTTTAATATCAACCTATAGATAATTTGCTTGTAAGATGGAGGAAATACACAAAGAGGCACATGGATAGCTAAAATGTGTAGAGAGATGGAAGGATAACACTGCCAAGAGAAGTACCCCAAGCTGAGCCCACTTCTAGTATCATGATTCCCTCTTGAAAGGATGGAAGTCACATGCATCTGGTACAAAGAGAATGCCAACCTCACCCATAGAACAAACTGACAATTCTCACCTGACTCAATTCCAATGGCAGATCCTACTGCAGAGACAGTGACTCTTCAAGTAGTCAAAGTAAGCAGTGGAGAGGAGGAGGGGGGATTGGGCCTGGCTTGGGAGTTTGAAACTTCAAGCCTACTCCAAATGACACACTTCCTCCAAACAAGGCCATACCTACTCCAACAAGACTATACCTCTTAATTCTTAAATAGGGAAGCTCCATGGTGACTAAGCATTCAAATTCATGAGTCTGTTGGGGGCATTCTTACTCAAACAACTGCATGTCTTCATCCTTGTACAACCCACCCACAAACTCACTGAGCTATCTTCGCAGCCTGAAAAAGAAATTTCACACATATACCTTTTCAGTAAATTTGTCACTGCTTTATGCTACAAATGCTAGTAAACTTGGTTTACTAATTTTTGTATCTTGTACTGTTACTTTGCTGAGTGTTTATCAGGAATAAGTGATTCCTGGGAGAATCTGTAGAGGCTTTAAAACACGGAATCATGTCATCTGCAAATTGAGATGATTTTACCTGTTTTTTTTTTAAAATTTGCATTCATCTTATTATTTCTCTCTTGGCTGATTTCTTTCACTAAGACATAGAACACTGTATGGAACAGAAGTGGAGATAGAAAGCATTATTTTCTTGTTTGAGATTTTACAGGAAATGCTTTCAAATGTTCCCCATTTAGTACAATACTAACCATAGGTTAGTAATTTATATCCTTTGTTATGTGGAAATTTATTCTTTCTATTCCTCACTTCTTCAAGATTTTTATCATGAAAGGATGTTAAACTTTAAGGAAGGCCATTTTTGCATCTATTGAAATGAATCCCTGGAAGTTCAATAGAAAAAAATTCTTAGGCAAAACACTTCAAGATATAGGCCTGATCAAAAGCATTCTGAAATAGATTTTTAGTAGCTCAAGAAATAATCTCATAAATCATGCAATTGCATGGAATTTAAAAGCGAAGGGAACAACAGAATGAAGAGGCATCCTCCAGAATAGAAACAAAAAATCTTTGTCAATTATATCTGGGATAACCATTTACTGTCTTAGATCCATAGCCAACTCCAAAAATTAAACATAAATGCCACAAATATCTAATCAAATCAGTAAATGAATTGAATTGACAAATATAAAAAAAATGAAATACAAAATGGCCAATATACATTTGAAAAACTGTTCAGTAGCTTTTGTTATTATGGAAATGCAAATTAAAAGTGCTCTGAGATTTCATATCCTCATAGTGAAAATGGCTATCATCAAGAACACAAAAGACAACAAATCTGATGAGGAATGCTGGCTGTAATGGTGCAGTCATTAACAAAAATAGAGCTATCACATGTACAATCCAGGTTTGCCACTCTTGGGCATGAACATAAAGAAATCTAATTCAGCATACTACAGGGAGATATACATATCGATATTGATTGCCATGCTGTCACAATACCAAGATAAGAAAACACTCTAGATGACCATCAATAAACCAATACATAAAACTGTATGTGGCATATAGGCACGATGGAATTTTATCCATCCATAAAGGAGAAATTATGTCATTTCTAGGAAAACGAATGGAACTTGCAAGATCACCATGGCCAACAAAATGAACCAGACTCAGAGATACAGATATTGCTTCTTCTCTCATATGTAGAATCTAGATTTAAATCCTTTTTTATTATTTATTAATTATACACATGTGTGTACAGGGTATGTGCCCTCGAGTGCTGGAGCCTGCAGAGTAAAATAATCAGAGCCTCCTAGAGCTGGAGTTACAGGTGGTTGTGAGCTATCTAATGTGAGTTCAGGAAACTGATCACAGCTTATCTGTAATATCAATGCACACTCTAAACTCTAAGCCATTTCTTCAGCCCTAAAATATGTGTATGTACATATACGTGTGTGTGTGTGTGTGTGTGTGTGTGTGTGTGTGTGTGTGTGTATGGACTATGGTGGGAGAGAAAGAGGCATAAAGGGAGGGAAGAATGTATAACAAGAGGTGGTAATGGATACAGGGGCAGGATATATATTTTCTTTCATATACTGGATCTCTCTTTCTCTCTTTCTGTGTGTGTGTGTGTGTGTGTGTGTGTAAAAACACGAGTAGGTATATTGATTAGAGGGAATTCCCAGATGAAAGGAGGGAAGGGATATGGGAAAACAGGTGAGGGGCTCAAATATGAATAAGGTACACAATCCTCCACTCCTGGGTCTCCCTGGTAGTAAAATGCAGCTGTTGTCAGCTCCCGAACATATGCACAGGCAGTCATGACCACTTTAATGGGAGCAGGTCTCAGAATGGGTCATCTGTTTATTCCCAGATTCAAAAACACTGGTGTGTATGCTAATCAACCTGAAGTCACAAGTTAAGACTGGGAAGCACAGTCTGGTAAGTTGAGTTTCTATTACTGATTGAGTTTTCCACGTGCTTTTGCTGAGAATGCAATTCCTATTTAACTCATCAACCCATTTAATTCCAATTATCCTTAAATACAACCAAGTGTGCAAATCCAATTTACCTCACTTCCCTTCCTGCCCGGCGTTCTCCTGCTCTCTGTTTCCTACCTCATTTTTTCTCATAGTCATTTTTGTAAACTGTTTTCTAGAATTCATCTTTTGTTATAAACCTATGCCTTAAGCCCTAAGCCTATGTCCACAACTTTCTCTGAACATGCTTGACATTATTTTATGTTCCCTTTCAGACTCAGCACATTACATTCCCGACAGATCTTCTAACAGAAACATGATATTCTCCTTGCTCCCTGCCGAACAGAGAACTTGGAGATCTGAGATGACATTGGCACCCTCCTGGCTCCCTATCTCCAATTTCTAGTAGTTCTTCTTCTGCTCTCATATAATCATTTCCCTCCTAAGGTTTATGACAACAGACTCCAAGCACCTTCTACAGATACTTTCAGCCTCTACAGTTATCTCTCATTTGAAATAGGCATTGCTGTATAACTCACGTTGTTATCTGTTTCAGGAACTTCAATCAGAATAAATGTGAAAAAAATCCAATACTCCACACTGAAAAAGTCTTTACCAGGAACCAATCAATCTAAACCTTTCATTTTCAAATCTTTTTGGAAGTCTTGGACTTTGTCAGCATCTCAAACTATTGGACCTCTGTTGATTTAAACTCTTAACACATAATCTTTGATCACAACTTGATTGGCCTTAATTTCTTTCTATTCTTATGCTAGGGAAGTCTCTCTGATGTTATTGAAGGCTTGAGTGTCTCGAATCTGATTTACTTCTAGACATACCATGCTGCAACTCCACAGTTGCCTTTTGTCTTCTCTACTTTATTTATTGTAAACTTTTCCCTTGGATCAATTTACCCACTGAATACTTCTCATGTAATACCTAGAGTGCAAAGCACTCATGGAGGAAGTCACAGGGTGGGAAGATCAGAGCTACTGTAAATTCAATGTGTATCCTTGGTTTGCGCTTACTATTTACAATGATACCTATTTGTGGTCAGACTCCTCTTTTTCATTTCAAACTTAGAGATAGTTTAAATAGCTCCTGTTCACAGTCCCTGAGTGTGATTTCCAGCAGAACCCTGGAAATCTGCTGTTTTTCCTTTACCTGTCTTGAGACAAATAGAGTCAATAACATAATATAAAAAATTTGAAGGATTTTCAGGACTCAAAACATGAAGCATGGGTGATCCTGAATTATTCCAAATATCATGAAAACACTGATTATAAAATATTACAAATTTTCAGATAAAAATGTTATATTTAATTTAAGGAACAATGTCTGAGGCTATTGAGATGGCTCAGCATGTGAGATGGATTTACAAACATGAGAACCAGAGAATTTGCGTTCAGATTCCCAGTTTCCATATAAAAAAGCCAGACAAGCTGGGTGTACCTCAAACCACATCAATTCAGGGTAGAGAAGGTAGATTCTGAGATATTACTGTCCAGTCAGATTAGAAAAAAAGCCAGATTTTGGTTCAATGAGAGATTGTCTCGAGTAAATAAGGAGGAGAGCCATAGACCAAATGTTTGTGCATGAGCATGCAGTTCTAAAAAAATCACCTGTATGTAACGCACATACATACATATACATATGCACAAATAATAATGACATTTCTCACATCTAAGTTTCACGAATCATATAATTGAAGAATATAGGTGATTCCTATAACTCATGGATTTCATAATTGTAAATTTATTGAGTGAATAACATTTAGTCAGATTTTAAATAAATTAGGGCATTTTGTAATCATTCAGTGGTATGCATGGAGAAACAAAAACTTTCATTTGTTATATTAATGTCATCAGCTGAACAGGCACTAGAAAAAATAATTTTCTCTCATAGACAATATTCTTCTGTTATCTGTTTATGACCAGATTTTGGTAACTTTTGTGCTTTTAATAGTCTTTACTTTAAAAAAAAACTAAATACCCAGCATGGTGCTTAGGTATGTGACAATCCTAAGCACAAAAAGGTGGAGATGTCCTTCACTGTGCAATATGCTTACTACATAAACTTTGTCTACAAATGAATTTAAGTTCTATTGTCATGAGTTCAATGTTGATGCTTCCAAAGGTCATGCATCCAAAGCATCACGAAGCAGAAACACATGTAAAATGAAATTACTGACCATTTGACAAATAAATTATGACCAATGGATCAAAAGAACATAAACCCTCCTAGAAGCAATAGTTGAGTCATGAAATCTTCCTAGGCCATAACCAATGAAATAACAAAAAGCTGTCACAAGTAAATATTAAGAACACAGAGACTGAGGGTTTTAATATATGACCTGTTCCAGTACTCTTGTTGGTGAAGAAGACTAAATTTCCCATTCAGAAATAATAAAGATATGCACCGCAATCTACCTCTGTGCTATTCAAAACACAAAATATTAAGTAGATGGAATATCTTATGATAAATGGTCATTTTATTAAGCCAACAATTAGCGATGTTATCTTCTATATTTCATTATGTATATCCAGCGCTTTGACACAGTATCCTTCATTACACTCTTATCCCCTTGCCCTTCCCAGTGAATAATTTCTGTTCACCATCAAGCTCTCCTCCCATTTTATTTCTTTCTCATTGCTTTTTTACATTTTTTACTTTTTTAGTTCAAGCTTGTCTCAAACTCAGTAATTTGCCAACAATCACCTTTAAGTTTGGACTTACCTGCACCAAGGAGTGCTGGGATTATAGGCATGAACTATATTCTGATCATAGTGTGCTGAGGATTACATTCAGGAGTCCCTGAATGCTAGTCCAGCATGCTAATCTTTACAGTCCCCTGGTGGTTTTCATGACAGTTTTGTATAATAAAACTAACTTGTTTAGTATACCAAAACATAACCTATTCTCCTTTCTGGTGGTTCAAGAGTGACTATTTGGAATAGTCTTTAAACATTTATTGCATTAATAAAATGGGCTATCTCAAATATAATGTAAACAAAATAGTAGTCTCAAATAGCCATGAGAAAATGAGAAGCAGGTCATTACAAGTTCTTAATAATTCTATGTTAGATAATGCACTAAAGTTGTACATTCTCAGACTCATGTGTTTTGATAACAGTACTATTATTTTTGCCTATAGAAAAAGGAACAGAGAAGTAAATGAAAACATCTATCTACTAAATAGAAGAGCACACAACAGCAAAAGTCACTGTGCAACCTAAAAGCCCACATGATTTTAGCTCAAAATTCTAACCTTGTCATTCTGTTTGTTTCTTCATCTCTTTCCCTTTTTTCCCTATAATTCCTTCAACCTTCTTTGGTTTTTAAAGTATTCAGATCTTTGAAAAATATTTGGATAGTATCCTCAAACCTAGGAAGAGGTAATATAAAGGAAAAGCCTTGTTTTTATGTGGGACTGTCATATGGCTTTTTCCTGTGAGTATAATATGATCATCCCACTGATACCTTGTAGTCGACATAGGCTTATTCTGTTATCCATGACAATAAAATAAGCAGAACTGTATATATCAGATAACTATCTAGACATTATTCTAGTAACCAATGATTCATCCACATAATATAATACACGTTATTCCCCTGTCTTCCATATATAGCTATAAATGATCTTGGAAGATATTAAAGGATCTGGTAAGTGGAAGGGTAACTGAAAATGGGATTCTATGATGCTGTTTCTATAAGTTGGCCATCCATTATGCAATGGTATTTGGGGCTTATTAGTTGTTTTCAGGTTGCCCACCCTTATAAGTAGCCACTCACACATGCTTCTGTGTCTAGGCAGTTATTACCTGATGGGTTCACATTGCTGCCACTTATTTGCTCCTAAGTTCAGTATCACAGTGGTTAAAACTTGAATATCCTGTAGAAATGTGGAAGAATCTTAACTTCATTCTTACAATGTGTCTCATCAAAAATCAACTGAGAGTTGATGCCAAGAGAGGAAGCATTTTCTATAGATAATTTTTGTTGTGGAAATATATGTATGTTTCGCTTACAAACTACATTTATTTCTAATGCATATGCATATAAAGGTCTTACTTGTTATGGTCTTCTGGACTCTTGACATACTGGGCAGTTCTACTTCTCTTGTTCTGTTATACATAATACACAGTGTCTAGTTGGCTCAGGCTAGCTCCACTCTCTTTACTAGGTAGTTTTCTGACAGTCTCAGCATCTCATATTTTGAGGTCACCACTGCAGCTAAGTTTATACCTTCACCAACTGTCTCCCTGTATGTCGAGGCTCTGATAACATCAAGTTAGGCTTCCAGCACAAAGGTAAAGGCTTGTCCACTTCTGGATCATAATTTCAGAGTGCTGACACTGAGAAAATACTTCCCATATGATTTTTACCTTAATGATGATGTTCTCTTTTTAATTACAGCTGATCTGCCAGCCTCAACTCTACAGTATTGATTATCCTAATAAAGCAAAAGTTTCTCCTTAGTGGTCTGGTCCCTTGTTAATCACAACAAATCTTTTCTCTTCAGGTGACCAGAACCAAAGTCTTAATACGAAAAAGCACACAGCTGGCCCTGACATAATCTTAATTTCCCTCTGAAACTTCACAAGCCAGGCCTCTACCATCTGCACTCCTCTTTGTACTATATTTTCATTTCTCAGAGCAGCTCACTGATCTCTGACCACTCAGGGGCTTTGCTAGTCCAAAGTTCAAAACTCCTTTCAGAGTCCTCTTAAAGACATGGTCAAGTCATTACAGAAGTTCCCTATGAATCTGGTTTCAATTTCTGTCCTAATTAGGGTTTCTGTTACTGTGATAAAACATCCTGACTAAAAGTGACTAGCCTAGGGAAGAGTTTATTTCAGCTTACAACTCTCTGGTCACACTCCATCAGTGAGGGAAGTCAAGGCAGAAACCTGGATGATCAAACTGAAACACAATGCTTTCTGGCTTGATTCCCCTCAATAGCATAGTTTTCTATCTTATACATTCCACGACCACATAAAGCACTGGCTCTATCTTATACATCCCGGGACCACGTAAGCAGCAGCAGCACTACCCACATTGAGCTGGACCCTCTGGCATGAAGCATTAATCAAGACAATATGTTAATCCCACAGGGGCAAGGAAAAGACTACTGACCAAATTATCATGGCCAAATTAAGTAAAGCAAGTTTTTTTATTTTATTTTATTTTTTTTTATTCCTGTACATGGTATCCAAGAGATCAGCATTGGATGTAGGGAAGATGTGGGTTTTTATAGTTCATGAATAGGAGGTTTCCAAATGGGAGATTTTGGCAGGCAATCAGGTGGGATTACAGAAGCAGAACATAAGTGTAACTAGTTGGTCATAACAACCTCCTGAAATAAATACATGTTTGCAAGGTGGCCACAACAAGGTGTTCATAACAAGATGGTCATAACAACTTTTTGTAACAAAGGCATGGTTGCCATTTCTTGGAACAGGCAGTACAGAACTATTTGTAGTTAAGGTTACAGGTGGGTCATAGGCTAATCCTTTTTTTAAAATAAAAAGATTTAATCATAAACAGAAATGAACCTAGTTTGTCTTTACTATAATATGGCTTTCAAGTTTAAGATGAAAGCAGGCTAGTGTATCATATATTCTGTCTCAGACTTGACTACAGGACAATCTAAGAGGGGCATTTTTTTTTCAATTAAGAGCCCTTCTTCTGAGAAATGTCTAGGTTTGTGTCAAATTGACAAATAAACAAACAGCACACTGACTTCCTTGTATATTTCTTTAGAGTGGAAGGGAGGGAGGGAGAGAGAGAGAGAGATAGAGAGAGAGAGAGAGAGAGAGAGAGAGAGAGAGAGAGAGAGAGAGAGAGAGAGAGAGAGAGAAACTGAGAGAGAGAGAAACTGAGAGAGAGAAACTGAGAGAGAGAAACTGAGAGAACACCAACTTCCAAGAGAGGACTATGGGCTTTAATATAAATGTTAATAGCAGCAAAAGCCTCTTACATAATTATTTGAATAACTGTGTAGACTGTTTTCCTCAGGACCAGATGTGTGTCAATCCATATTCTAGCCACATAAACTTGATAGTCAAAATTACTCACTCCCCATGCAGAACTGTCAATCTTCTTTTACTAAGAGAAGTGATGGTGAATGAAGACTGGCCTAAAGCAGAAAGCTGTACTGATGACTTTTATGGAAAACAAGGCCCATCATTTATAAAAATAAATAGTAATTAGGTGTTACACGATGAATGATTCTGAACAAAACCAATGTCAGAAAGATGAAACTTGTTTTGGATAAAAGAATAAAACTTTAATAAAAATTATAATTAGTAGAACTGTTGACACCTTCAGTCACATAAATGAGGCCCAGATGCATTTTGCTAATTACAGAGGCCAGACTCAAACAACTGTGAGGTTCATGATTCCATTTAGAATATATTCCAAGAAGCCACATGACAGAATACCCAAATATCCACAATTTCTAAGGGTTATGAATAGAAGACTGACTGGGAGGGACCACTAGAGGGGAGTGGAGTGTTCATTTTTTAAACAGGGCATAACAAGATGGAAGAAAAGATCTAATGAGATGGAACAAGGCTGAGCATGAGCCCTTACATCAAGGCTGGACAAGGCAGTCCAGAGGAAGAGAAGGTTTCCATGGGCAGGTAAAAGGGTTAGAGAGTCCTTCATTTGAACTTTTAGGAGTTCTAGAAGAACACTAAGCCAAAGAACTATGAGATATATGTAGAGGACCTATCAAAGACTCATGCAGTTTCTGTCTCTTCTGCTTCAGTCACTGTGAGACCCTAAGAGTCCTGTAGAGTTAACTCTGTGAGGTGTGTTCTCCTGATGTCTTCTACCCAGAGAGGAGTTCTTAATAGTGGATGTGTAGGGTGTGGAGAAAGCCCTGAATGAGTGATGTCATAACTCAGTGTATACTGTTGACTTGGACATGGACATGTCAAAGATGTCAGAGCTTCAGACCCATGGAAGAATGACAAAACCTTTCCCTGTGGGTAAGGCTGGGAAAAAAGAGGCAATCTTCCCTTGTTGTGTATGTGCTGACATTGACAGTGTGTGCAGAAAATGTCCACCATAGTTTTCTTCCCAGATGGTAGGTTACAGTATGAAGACTGCTCTCCTATTGAGATTACTTACCAAGATTACTTAGACCTGTCCCTTGATCTAACTATATCCTATAAATCACACCTTCCTGTTTATCTGTACATAACAACCTTGCAAACTTGTCCAACTGTATACAATAACCTCTATCTCTGTTCATTTGTATAATGAACCCACTGAGTTTTGAGGGTGCTGAGGCTTCTCAGTCAGAGAGCCCAGACCAAGCTGGTTCCAGCTTTCTCTCTGTGTCTGTTTGCATTTGTCTTTTCTTCATTCCCTTGTCACCCTGGTGAAGCCCATGTCCCTGAGGCCATGCTGAGTTGTCTAGGATGAGAGTATTCTGAATTATGATTATAACAGTGGTTAGATAGATTTATCACCTTTCAGAATACAGAACTATAAACTATAAGGTAAGTTTACATGTGAAATCATACTTTTATTTTTGAAATTAGAAATCTCACAATGATGAGGCAAGATATAAACTCCTATAAATATCAATTTTCTAGGTCAAAAAATCTCAAAACAAATCCAAAATATAAGTTACTCAAAATATTACTGTTGAGTTTAAAGAAAATGACATCTCTCTCTCCTCTCTTTTTCCTCTGTCTCATTATCTTTCAATGTGTATATTTATGTGTGAGGAGGTTAATAAATTAGGACAAGGATTGTTCAGGAAAGTAAAAAGTCAGGAAAAATGACTGTAGACAAAAATTTAAAAACTTGACTGCAAGTAAATCTATGGGTAATTTTAGCCAGAGTATACAAAGCCATCCAAGGCAAATTTAATGAACAAAGAAGACAAAAAACAGAAAAAAAAAGCAATTCACTAATATAAGCCAAACCAAATTGTGCAATTTTGTAATTGAAGTTTCAATTAAGTGCTGAACAGTGGGGAAGGGAGCCTTGCAAATGAATTTGCATCTCTGCAAAGACTGAACCAGGCTTCATGCCTGCCATTTGCTTCTGAAGGAAAGGCTAGCTAAAGAGGCAGTTTCCCTTGCTTTGAATTCTAACAAATGCATCAGCTCCTTTGGTGTGAGTACCATTACTGGCACTCAGTAGAGTTTTACTTTTCTAGATGAATACTGTTTTATAGAAACAGACAAAAAGAAAACTGGTAAATTTTAATTTCATATCTAAATCCAGTGGTAATTTCTATTTGTGACACAGAAATGTTTTCCAGTGTGATGTCTAGTGATGGGTAATCTGGAAAGTCTAGTCTGTCATTGAAACTGAATGTTGTATGTGTCATTGTTATCTGATCTTGTCATTTAAACAGCACTATGTTTTAGTGTAATTTTTTGAGAAACATCATAATCAGTTGAAATGATGATAATTAGACTTTTAGGAAGCTGTTTTGTCCTAACAAACAGATTGTAGGCCAAGCCTCTGGTAGAAGCTGCCATTACTAGCAGGTGCACTGGGCTTTGTACTTGTTACTGGGTTGTAATACCAGACATAGGTTCAGTAATAATGCATGTTTCCAGGAACATTTTCTATGACAGCAAATTATGGAGCACGGAACTATCTGGTTTGTTTAACTCATACCTAGTAAATATCAAACAGCACCAATACTTCCATTCCTATTACTACTAATGGCATGGTGAATGTGCAAAGAAAATATAGGAAACAAAAGTGACATTAGGTACTAACTGAGCAGCTAAATAATTTCTGTCTATCAGTTTTGACATTCACTGTTTTTGTTAGTTATCTAGAATAACGTTATCCTCAGAATTCTAGCATTTATCATGTGTGTGTGTGTGTGTGTGTGTGTGTGTGTGTGTGTGTGTGTATGTGTGTTTAAGGGTTGGAGAAAGAAATGGGGGAGAAAGAAAGTGATAGAGTGCATTTTTTTGGTGTATGTGGGAAAGTTGGAAAACGGCTGGGGGAGAAAGAGAAGAAGAGACAGTTTTTTTTGGTGTATGTGTTGGGGGGGTGGAGAAAGAGGGGAAAGAAAGAGAGGGAGAGACAGAGAGTTTTGTGTGTGTGTGTGTGTGTGTGTGCGCGCGCGCGTGTGGTATATGCAAATGACTGTGCCTGTGCATCATGTGGAGGCCAGTAGAGGACATCAAATGTCTTCCTCTATCACTCCTTTCTCCCTTTCTCTTTGCCTTATTGACTTGAGGCAAGAGCATTCACTGAACTGAAAGCTTGTCAGCTTCACCCAGTCTGGTTGGCCAGTGTGTTCTTGGATCTGACCGTCTCTGTTTCTTCTTTGCCTCCATTGCAGGCATGCAGCCGGATATCTGCTTTTTGTGAGCATGATGGAGATTAAAGCTCAGGTCCTCATGCTTGAAGAAGAAGAAGAAGAAGCATTTTTACTAACTGAGCCATGACTCTCAAAGCCCTTGGATATTTCTGAATCATAAATGAGATGTTAAATTATGTCTTGTTTCCAAATAAGACACCATAGATCCATAGCTGGTCGTTATCTACTAGGTTAGAAACTGGCAGCATAAAACCCCGTAAGACCCTGGGCTATATATACTGTGGGTATATTGGTCAGCAAAACTGAATTTTCAACATTAAAAAGAATAAGATATTTTACAAATTTCCTACTACTTTTCACATAATTGAAAATCTGAAATATTTAACATGATGTTTTCCAATAACCTTTAGCTAAGGAGTAGCTGGCTGACTCTGTTAAAAGCATGTGTTCTTAGTCATTCTCCACCATCTACTCAGCACAATTCTCCAGTATCCAACACTCTCAGATTTGTCTCTGACAGCAACTGATTATATAACTTCTGGTAACACAGTGTAAATGTAGAGAAACAAAGGTGCAGATAACAAGTGATTCTTGCAGCTTGAAGTAGTGCTCTAGACTATATACGAAAACAATTAATATTGAGGTCTTTCCATTTACATTTCTATCTTATCTCATTCTTTAATTATATATATATATATATATATATATATATATATATATATATATATATATATACACACATTCATAGTCTTCTTGAAGTCAGTACAAAAAAGAGTTTGTGATAATGGAGTACAAAGACAGATTCACAAGAATAAGTATTGGTAAGAAATTAATATGTGGCATGTTTAAGAACTGTGCCATATGAATTGTCACAAATGTAATCATTTGCATTACTGGAGTTTATATAGGGTTTTTATTAGTGAGATACTCACCATTGCTCTGCAGTCCTTAGCCCTTATTAATTATAAGAAGAAAGAAAAAATACCTCCTGAATGTCTTCCTCTACATCTTGATATTTTCCAGGCTTATCTCTCTCCTTCTATCTATCTATCTACCTATCTACCTTTCACTCTCTCTCTCTCTCTCTCTCTCTCTCTCTCACATGCACACACACACACAAAAATAAGATCTAACCTTTCTTTTTTTGTAAAATTTTTTCTAACAAATAAAATAAAAATATTTTATTACTTATCACATAGCACTATCAACACACATTTCTCCTAGACATAGGTTTAAAATTCAGTTAAGTTTTTCAAACACAAAATAAAATTAGAAATTGATTGTTAATAAGGAGATGGTTAGGCAAAGTTACAATGGACTAAATCTCTGACCTGTAAACCAACCCCAATTAATGCCTTCCTTTGTAAGAGTTGTCTCATTCATGATGTCTCTTCAACAGCAATAAAACTGTAACTAAGACATAAATTAGGGTGAGCAGTGGTGGAGCATGCCTTTGATCTCAGCACTCTGGAGGCAGAGGCAGGTGAATCTCTGTGAGTTTGAGGCCAGCTTCATCCACAGAGCGAGTTCCAGTACAGCCAGAGTTACAACAGAGAAACCCTGTCTTTAGTACCAGGGATAGAATATTGCTATGATAGATCTGAATGTAATTTTGTTTGGAAGACTATGTAAAACGTGGGACTTTGGACTAGAAAAGCAGTTGGATACTTTAAGCAGGACTTACTGGGCCTAATAGTATGTATCAGTACCCTAATAGTACTAGTATGTGGTCTAGAGAATGTTCTTGTGAGACTTTAGCAAAGAATGTTGCTGTTTTCTGTTTTCATCCAAAAAATTCTGAGTCTACATTAAAGAACTATGGAATAAGAGCTTTGGCAGGGGACATTCCCAAACAACCTAACATTGACTGTGATGTATGGCTATTTGAGGCCAGTCTTATGCAGCTCTATAATGAAAAGGAACAAGATGAGCAAGAGAAAATACAAAACATACCACTGGAGGAGGAAAGGAGCACTAGGAAGTGTAGACAGATTAAAGAAAAGCCTGATGCTAAAATGGAATGAAGGGAGTGGTGGCCTCAAAGAAAGACTCCATCCAGCTAAGCTTCCAACTTGTGAAAAAGAATTAAAGAAAAGTAAAAAGAAATTAAAGAGAAGTAAAAAGAAATTAAACAAAAGTTTTGGCCTAGGCATGGGGTTGCACACCTTTAATCATAACACTCAGAAGGCAGAGTTTGGTGGATCTCTGAACATAAGGCCAGCTTGGTTTACAGAACAAGTTCCATGACAGTAAAGCTTAGACAGTGAAGGAAACCATCAAAGCCAGAAAGCTAGTAAAAATGTATTTGAAGGAGGAGGCCATGTTCTAGCCCAGCAAGCAGCAGACCTTGGCAGGTTTGTGTTATGAAACTGTCTATTCCCCACCTCTTTCCCCACCTCCTGGACTGCCCCAAATCTGCCTTCTGAGTCTGTCTTCACCATATCACCCCAGCCCCAATAGTACAGCCAGCCAGGTCATTCTCCCTCCCTCCCTCCCCCTCTCTCTCTCTCTCTCTCTCTCTCTCTCTCTCTCTCTCTCTCTCTCTCTCTCTCTCTCCCTTTCTTTTAGTGATCCTCTCTCTATATCTTTCCATCTGATTTCTCCCCCACGGCTGTTTTTCTGAGACAGTCACAATGTCCAACTCTCTCTCTATGCCTGTCCTCAAATCCCCACCCCTTCCCTCTTTATCCAAATACACCTTTGCTTTAGAATTCTGTTGTGTGTAGAATTCTGCTGTGTTCTGGCATTTTCAATAATTTGGCCATATGGTTCTGGCTTTAGAGTAAAGAATAGAAGAAAGTAGTTATGGAATCTCCTTCCCCAAACTAAGAAAAGTCACTGAGGCCAGGGATCTGGCAGGGCTGATCCTGCATGGAGGCCTAGGGAAGCCATTGTGTGAACTGTGAAGGTGAAGCCTAGATTGCCTTGGAAAGCCCAAGACATTGGAGATGCCAGAGTTATGGGATACCAGGCGAAGAAAGCTGGTAACAGGGAGTGTAACCACACAGAGGGAGAGAAGTGTGTTGCAATTAACAAAAGTGAAAGGAATTGGAGATCTGAAGAGCGCTTTGACATCAGACATGGAGATGCAGAATTTGAAGTTTGCTCTGCTAATTTTTGATCTTGTTCTAGTCCAGTATTTCCTCCATAGAGTCTCTTTCCTTTCTTTGGAACAGTAATTTATATCCTGTACCATTATGTGATGGAAGTATGTGATCTGCCTTTTGATAGTGATTTCTGTAGGAAATTATAGTTAAGAGATTACCATGTCTCTCAGAAGAGACTTTGGACGTTGGACTTTTAAACATGGTTGAGACTGTGGTAGACTATGGTGATTTTTGAGGTTGGACTCAAGGCATTTTGTATTGGTATGTTTTTATTGATATATTTGCATTGGTATGGCTATAAACCTATGGGGACATGTGTTGGTGGTGGTTAGAAAGAAAATATCCTCATAGTTCCATAGGGAATATTACTATTAGGTAGTGTGGCCTTGCTGGAGTCTGTGTGACCTTTTGGAGGAAGCATGTCACTAGGGGAGGCCTTTGGAGTTTCAAAAGATCAGGCTTGTCCCAGTGACTCACTACCTCTTCATGCTGCCTACCAATCTAGATGTATAACCCTCAGCTCTTTCTCCAGCACCATGTTTGCCTGCATGCTGCCATGCTGATAATGATGAACCTTGAAACTGTAAGCCAGCCCCAAGTAAATGCTTTTCTTTATAAGACTCACCTTGGTCATAATGTCTCTTCACAGCGGTAGGAACCCTAACTACGACAGTGTAACTACATTTCAAGGTGTGGTGTAAGCCCAGGAGTAGTTGGCTTATACAAAACAAAGTCTCTCTCTCTCTCTTTTTTTTTTTTTACATTTTCTTTTGTCTCATTTTGCTTTGTTTAATGTTTTTTGTTTGTTTGTTTTTGTCTTGTTGGTCTTTACTTAAACATTTTAGTTTCTACTCTTGTAGGGTGCTTGTGTGTGTGTGTGTGTGTGTGTGTGTGTGTGTGTGTGTGTGTGTTTTGGTTGCTTGTTTGCTTGTTTTTGTTTTTTCTTTATTTGTTTTTCAATGGAGAGAGGGGAAAAACATAAAGTTTAGTGGGTAGGAAGGTGGGGAAGATCTGGAAGGGATTAAGGAAAGGGGAAAAACATGAACAAAATGTTATTTTTTTCAATAAAAATTTTAAAAGATACAAAAAAATTAAAAAATACAATAATGTTTATTTCCCAATATCACACAAGGCACATTTCCACATAGTATATCCAACGGTTAACTCCTTCATCTTATAACACTATAAAAGCTTGTCAGATTTTTCTCTAATTCTATGCATGAATTCAGAAATAAATAAGGAATGCTTTCAGTAATAGAGCCTATTATGCTGTTTGTTAGATTTGGGGCTGAAATGAGTACATACAGATGAGAAGTAAAGATATAAAAGAAATTTAGTTGTCATTTGCAATGATCACATGACTGTCTAGTATCCAGTCACAGAGAATCAGTCATATTACGTGGAAACATCTGAGGCCAAAATATTTAATAGAAATATTTGCCATTATGTTTTCAGTATCTGGAGTATTCAGCCTTATGTGATGAGTGTGGTTCATTGCTGTGATTAGGACAATGTTGCCCTGATGCTGATCAAAATCCTTCTACCAAGGCAAGACAAACAAAATAAAGATCACTAAAACGTTGTATGAAGTCTGTGGTTATTCATATAGCATGAATTCCTGTACTCTAAGATCTTAACCTTGGAATAAAAGAAATCAACAAAGCATGAAACCTTCCTAAATCCAAATCATGAAGTGTCATTAATTATTGATCAATGAATATAGCTATGAGACCTAGAGTTACTATTACCAACAAACCAGAGGAGATTACTGTCCTGAAATTCTCAGTGAATAAATAATCAAAGACTGCAGTGTTGAGTAATTTACGGAATATTACCAAATTTCTTTTCTTTTAAATTTCTAATAATTAGTATGAGGATAATTAGAGAGGGAAATTTAAAATGCTAATCAAACTCACATAATAAGTCACACTCATTTAAGTGCATGTGCTGAAAACTGTTTCACGTCAATTATTTATTTTCATAATAATCACATTGGGTAGGTCAGAATGTGGAACATTCATTATTAGATTAATAAAATGACAGCTTTGTAGAAATAATCAGTGTGCCCAAGTTTACATAAAATCAAATATGAAAATTGAGACTTGAATAAATTTTCTGATTCTATGGGCATTGTGGTTTTCCATGTTTCCTATGCAACATTCTGAGAAGGAAATCTTATACTATCACCAATATGCCATTATTACAGTGTAATTATTCCATTTCTTTTGATGCAGAATCTCATTTAAGGACACATGAAATCATCTATTAGGGGCATTTCCAGCTTTTCTAGACATTCATTTGTTTGATAGCATAAAATCTAATCGTGGCTCCACCAATACATTTTGATTTGTTAATACTTGTTCACTACCTTTTCAAGAGAGCTAAATATAAGATGGAAATAAGCATATTGTTAGTCACAGAAAAGAATAAGATAGGCACACATCACCTATCACCTTATTAGAATCTGCCAACAATCCCCTTATATATAATGGTACAGATCTATAACTCCAGTGCTGGAATATGACATAGGTGGATCCTTTAAGTTCATTGCTATCCGACATGATCATATTGATGATTGTCAAATTTAGTGAGAAACTATGTCTCCAAATAATAATCGTGGAGAGTGATAGAGCAAAAGCATCTGATGTTAACTTATGGCCTTCTCTTGCACATGCACATGTGCCTGTACATCCACATGCATGTTTTGCATGTGTTTGCATACATATATGGACACACACACACACACACACACACACCCTTACTATACACATACAGCGTACAAAAATATATCCTCAGAGGAAAAATATCCCTGTTCTGTGAATTTGAAAGTCATATCAGGTTGAGAAGGAAAAACAAACTGAATATAAAGCACACTGGGTGCCAGGGAGAAAAGGAAATTCTCCCACGCGAGTGAAGATGTCAGCAGTGCTGTAAGGGGATCATTGACAAAATTCTTGTCAACCTGAAGTTCTGTTGCTGTGTTATAAGAATTATACTTAAATTTAAGTGTATTGCCACTCACTTCCATGGTTTTAAACATTGAAAATAATTCTGTAATTATTGCAGTTATTCATATACATTCTATATCTATCTATCTATCTATCTATCTATCTATCTATCTATCTATCTATCTATCTAATCTTCATACCTATTTACCTATCTATCTCTGTGTACACACATGAATGTATATTCATTTTTATAAAATAGTTCAGACTAACAAGACCAGAATTGCAATGAAACTGCTTGTGTGAAAATGCATCAGTTTAATAAGCCTGTGCCAGGAGATTGAACCTTAAAATATTAGTGTACACTTTTAACCTTTCACTATGCATGAACTCAGAAGTTGAATACCTGTGGGGTTTTTGTTCATGCTATGTTGTGATTAAATTGTTTTCTTAAATCTAAGTGATTCTATTCAAGTGAAAAGGTAATAGAATGGGAGAGCTAAAGGACCTCCGTGACTGTTGTCAAATCTCTTTACCTCTTCAAGTCTTTTCAGTTAGAAAGTGGGAATAATAATATCTATATCAAATTACTATTACTCTAAAATGTAATGCTGACTATCAAAGCTGTTACAACTACAGAGTTTTCTGGTAAATTGCTTTTTGTAATTTCTCTGTAGAGACATTTACTAGGAATCAGTGAGGAAAAGTTCTACATATTCTACATAAAATATGTTATGGCCTTCTAGTCACATATATCTCATATTTACTGTCAGGTATTTTATTAGAGTCTAAGAATAAAAATATAAAAGTTCCATAATCTTTTGCCTTCAATGACATCAAATCAAGAAGTGGAAAATCCATATATAATTAACAACAATGGGTTAAGTACCATTTTAACATTGGCATAAGGTGCTATGAGAACAGATGCATGAAAAGTGAAGACAGAGTAATGTATCAGGTAAATTTTCACTGTGATTTTATTTTCAAAGCAATGTTTTATAAGATAGAATGAGTTCCAAGAATTAGATTGAAAATCAGCAGTTGAGGCACAAATATCATCTGAAGGAAAGAGATAAATGTGCCCTTTAAGATGAGGATAGCGGGCAAATGAAATCAGTCCACATCTGCTGTACAAAGATGAGAGGTATGAACTTCAGGGTCTGTATAATGAGTATCAATGAAAAAGTCATTATAGCCCATGCTATGAAATTTGCTATTGTCTTTGTTATTGTCTAAAAGAAACTATGCTTAAAGTCTAGATTAGCATATTTAAACATAAAGTCTAATTGTAATGCCATGAATTATGTTCCATCTCTTCTGGGGTCTTTGCAGTCTACTATACAGGAAATGAAAAAAATAACCGTATTTTTGTTAAAAATGGTGCATATATTTTAATATTATTTAGTTTTAAGAAAAATTACTATGCAATTATATATGCATTATAGCAAATGATATTTGGTAGAATTGAGAGATGCAAGGCTGAGCAGCAAATTCAGGCTACACGTAATATAATTCTGAGTATGACACTAGTTGTATGCATGGACAGCTGGAAACAGGTTAGATTAATATTTTTAGGAAGATTTTATAGGTAAAGTGAAAAAGAGTGTGAGGAAAATAAACAAATTTAGAAAAAATAATGAACAAGGAACTTTTCTTTCATTTTATAGACTAGTCTAGCATAATAGGAATATAATTTGGAGGAATAAAATGATACTATGATAATTGTAAATTTATAGTAACAGCTTTTATTCAAATGCAGTTTAGAATTTAGACTGTAGACTTAGTTGATTGACTTATAGTGAGAATTATAATGAAGTGTTTTCTGGTCACTTAATTAGTATCAGTGAAGCACTACATACTTACGTAAACCAATAAGCATTCATCTTATCCAAAAGACCATGTAGAAAGTTTTGCTAATTTTGCTAATATCAATTTAATCATAATGTTTGGTTAACTATTATATCAGATTTAAGAAAGTTCTAGAAGAGTCTCTGAAGTCTGGTATCCAACTGTCCCATGAAATGACTTAGTCAGTAAGATGTGTGTCTCATCATTTAGCAAGGTATTGTGTACTCATTCTTAAAGTAGCTGATCACAGTTTTGAAATATAACCAAGCAAGTGAAAGTTTTTGATCTGAAAAATTATGCATTCAATAACTTATTGCCTAAAATAGGTCATAGGTCTAGCTGTGATGGAAGAGATGAGGCTATCTTAGCAAGGGTCTTAACAACTTTGGGAAAAGTGGCATGAGTTCAAGGCTTGCTAAGACAACAAAGTGAATGATAGTCTGGCAAGCTTAGTGAAGCCATGTCACATAAAAACAATAATAAAAAAGTTCTCTGAATATTTCTCAGTGGTAGAATGCTTACTTGTGACACACAAGACAAAGGCAAAATCTACAGGACTCTCCAAAAATAATGAAAATAAGAAAGAAGAGAGAATATAGAATCTCCCTGTTGAAAGAAAGAGTATCAAAACCCCATTTCCACATATGTGGTATAGACAAATATGGAGAAATGGCCACACCTGAAAAACTGTGTTTATCTCATAAACAAATGAGCACTATTATCAAATTCATATTTAATTGTACTGTTACTCAATGTTACAAAAGTCTAGTAAGTAATCCTCCCTTTTAGGAAAAAGATTTCTAACCAATTAATCATTTGTATGAAACTCTCAAGCCACAGAAAGCTTGCATAAAGGACACATGTAATTATTTGATGAGAACCATGTGATAAAATAATTTTGTAATTATGCATTAAGTATTAAGATAAAAACATGATTCATGTTTATTTTTAAAATCAAAATTCATACTTAAAAAAAATCTTTGAGACTAGCTAAGGTTTAAAATTACCTCAAATGTTGTCACAATTTATCTCTAATTTTAAGTTGCACAAAATGACAAGACATTCACCAGATTCATGTGTGAACACAGCAGATCAGTAATTAAAGACCAGTCAACTTAATTCATCAAAAGTGGTCAGCATCATATCTTGAACAGACAGAAATACGTCAAAGGACAAAGGAGTAAATTAAGCAAATACATGATCATTAAAGGCTTAAACTATCAAAATAAAAAAAACACAGAAAGTACTTCAAAACTACTGAAAAAACTACAAAGGTTATTGCATATGTCCTATGACAATAGCCCACTATGAGAGTGAATGTGGGTATAATAATCAAGGAATAAAAAGGGTTATAGAACCAGTGTGAATCTCTCAGATAAATGGGCATTGGGCTTACTTTAATACCAATCATTGGGCAAAGGTTAATAGAGTTTAAGAAAAAAAAAAAACCAAAAAACAAGTACATTTCTATTTATTTCCTTATTTGGAGTCACCTGCTCAATGCCTTGTTATTATGTAAGTTTTATCTGGTTATTCTCTGGGTGTTGTAATACATCTTTAATGTGTGTCCCACATATAAGAATGCCCTCCCAGCTCAAAGTGAAGACCTGATACTCAACACAATTGAAAAAAAAAAAAACAAACTCCCTTCTCTTCAGTTTAGTGGGATCATGCGGAAACCTGGACATTATTTTTAAACAAGAACGAATGCATAGTATAGAGTGGATTGCTGTGTGTAGAAGGAACATGCTACCAAGAGAAGATTACACAGGGTTATCTTTCATTGACAAAGAAGGCATACAAGGGTGAAATGTAGTTCTTCAGAGATTTTTTTATTCTAGATGCTGATATATTTTGCCCAGAAAGCAAAACATTATTTATTTAAAATTAATTAGAAACATTTCCAGATTGGATCTCAGCAAACACCCAGAAATTTAATGCATCTTATCTATACTATATGAACACAGAAACACAGGCTTTCAGAAGTTGATGTGTTCATCACCTTAAGAACTTTTCACTTACAGACAACTTTAGTATTCTTGAGAGCTGTCATCTGTTCTTTTTTCTCCTTTCTTTTCTTTGAAAGTGGGCACTACAGGTCTCTACTGCCAGTGCTCCTAAGGCTGACAAAGAAGGCCTACTATGAGTGTGAGACTAGTCTGTACTGCAAATGAAATTCCAAGCTACTCCAGCCTACAGAATGGAACCTTGTTTCAAAATTAAAAACAACAAATAAATTCAAATATAAACAAATTTTATAATATTTCTTAAGTCCCTTCAGACTGATGAAATCTGCACTTAGAGCGTTAGCATGCTCAGTCACAAAACAGACCTGTAATGCAAAGGCCCATTAAGGTTTTTATTAATGTTTGTCTTCTCTGTAGGCTACAAGTTAGCTATTTAGCTTGAATTTTTAATGTATAGTATCACTTTTCACTTGTATAAGTTCATGGGAGAGATACTGGAAAATGTTCCTTGTTGATCCAATATGAGGCCTCTACTTGAAAGTAACTGTGAACTATGATTACAGAAAGCACACCAAATCAATCAATCAATCAATAAATAAGTAAGTAAGTAAATAAATAGATAAATACATAAGTAAATGAAAATCCAATAGCTTGAATGGAAGAGGCAACTAAATGTCTGGCCAAAATTCTATCCCTTTCCTTATTCTGTTGTACATAACCGGGGGATTGGGAAGTTGGGTTTAAAATTAGCCAAATGAAATCTATGTGGTGACTGGACTATTGTGAGATATGATCATACATGAACTTGCAACCAGTGCTCAAATTCTATTTGCCCAGAACTACAAAAGTGTCAGAGAACTCCCACACACACTCTAGCCTGTAGGTTCTCTGCAAAAACACCAAGCCAGATAGGCTTTTGTCAGGTAAGCACTTTAAACAGCTATAATCCCCAGGGAAATAGAAGAGTTCATTAAAAATCTTCCAAAAAGCCCAAGGCCACATGGTTTTAGCTCAGAATTCTATCAGGTATTCAAATAACATTTAATGCCAATACTCCTCAAATTATTCTACAAAATAAAAACAAAAAGAATAATGTCAAACTCATTCTATGAGGCCACATTCACCCTACTACCCAAACCACACAAAGATTCAATAAAGAAAGAGAATGACAGACCAATTTCCCTCAGGAACATAGATACAAAATACTTAATAAAATATTTGCAAATCTAACCCAAGAACACATCAAATAGATCATTATCCATGGTCAAGTAGGCTTTATCACAGAGAAGTGGGAATTGATCAACATATGAAAATCAATCAATGTAATTCACTATATAAACAAACTTAAAGAAAAAAAAACCAAAAAAAAACTCATCATCGTCTCACTAGATGCCAAGAGAGATTCAAACAATTCCACTAAAATCAGGAACAAGAAAAGGTTGTCCTCTCTCTCCATACCTATTCAATGTAGTACTTGAAGATCTAGCTAGAGCAATAAGACAACTGAAGGATATTAAGGGGATACAAATTGGAAGGTAAGAAGCCAAAGTATCCTTATTTGCAGATGATATGATAGTATATATAAGCAATCCCAAAAAGTCTACCAGAGAACTCCTACAACTGACAAACAACTCCAACCACAAGGGTGGCTACAAGATCAAAGGAAAAAAATCAGAAGCTGTCCTATATACAAATTATAAATAGACTGAGAAAGAATTCAGGGAAACAACACCCTTCATAATAGCCACAAATAACATCAAATATTTTGTGGTGACTCTAATCAAGGAAATGTAAGTTTGATAACAGAAACTTTAAATCTTTGAAAAAAATAATTTGAGGATGGAAAGATCCCCCATACTCTTGGATTGGTAGGATTAACATAGTAAATATGGCCAGCTTACCAAAAGCAATCTGCAAGATTCAATGCAATCCTTATCATAATCTCAATACAATTCTTTACAGAACTTGAAAGGCTAATAGTTTTATAAGAAACAAACAAACAAACAAGCAACAACAATGACAACAAAACCAGAATTGTTAAAATAATCCAGGAAAAAACAAACTTTCAGGGGTACTAAGATTCCTGATCTCAAGCTGTACTAAGGTTCCATAGTTACAAAAACTACATAGTATTGGCATAAAAACAAACATATTGATCAATGGAACAAAATCGAAGATCCAGACATGAATTCACATACTTGTGAACACCTGATCTTTGATAAAGAAACCAGAAATATACAATGGTAAAAAGAAAGCATTTTTAACAAATGGTGCTGGTTAAATTGAATCTTGGCAAGTAGAAGAAAACAAATAGATCCATATCAATCACCTTGCACAAAACTCATGTCCAAGTGGAAGAAAGACCTGAACATAAAACCAGAATCTGATAGGAAAGAATGTAGGGAATAACCTTGAATACATTGGCACAGGAATCAAATTCTTGAACACCGATAAATCAGGCACTAAGATCAACGATTAATAAATGGTACCTTCTGAAACTGAAATGGTTCTGTAAAGCAAAGGACACTATGAGTAAGACAAAATGGTAACCTACAGAATGAGAAAAGATTTTTACCAACCCCACTTTTGACAGAGGGCTAATATCTAAAATATATAAAGAGCTCAAGAAACTAGACATCAACAAAACAAATAATCCAATTAAAATTAGGATATAAATCTAAACAAAGGATTCTCAAAAGAGGAATCTCAAATGACTAAGAAACACATAAAGAAATATTCAACATACCTATCCATTTGGGAAATGCATATCAAAACTACTCTAAGATTCCATCTTACACCTATCAAAATGGCTAAGTTAAATAACACAAATGACAGCTCATGCTGGAGAGAATGTGGATCAAGGGGAACATTCCTTCATTGCTAGTAGCACTGCAAACTTGTACAGCCACTATGGAAATCAACAGGGCAATTCCTCAGGAAATTGGAAGTCAATCTTCCTCAAGATCCAGCTGTACAATTCCTGGGCGTGTACCCAAAGGCTGTTCCACCCTACCACAAGGACACTTGCTCAACAATGCTAATAGAAACTTTGTTCATAAAAGTCAGAAATTAGAAACACTCTTTATGTCCCTCAACTGAAGAATGGGTAAAGAAACTATAATAAATTTATACAATGGAGTATTTCTCAACTATTAAAAATAATGACTTCATGCATTTGCAGGCAAATGGATGGAACTAGACAAAAATCATCCTGAGTGAGTTAATCCAATACCAGAAAGATAAACATGGTAATGTACTCACTTATATATGGATATCAAATAGTAAACCAAGGACAAAGGTACTGCAATCCCATAATGACTATACGTAAAGACCCATAAAGACTATACAACAAGGATGGTCCCAGGAGGGACACAGGGATCTGTGGGAAACAGAAAAGTTGTGCATGTGGGCTGGGGAAGGATGGGAATGGGAAGAGAAGGAACTATGTAGGGGGAGATGGATGGAGGGAGAGAATATATTGAGAGGAATGGAATTGGGAATTTAGCGTGGAATCAGGAGACCTAGTGCAGTGGAAACTCACTGAAATCTATGAAGAAGATCTTAGCAAGGACCTCTAGTAACTGGGGATAGGGAACCTGAACGGGCCATTTCCTGTAACTTGGCAAGGCTTTCAGTTCTGGAACTGGAACACCATCCCAGACATAAAACCTTCTACTTAAAAACCTATCAACCCTACAGGGTACACTGGGACAACTGAAGGGGAGAACTCCATTCCAAAGCAGGGAATCCATGTCTGATATGACCCGGCAGGCCAGGAACTAGAGACTGGATAGCCAGAAGATGATTTCTAATGATATCCTGCTTTGCTCATAGATCAGTGCCTACCCCAATCTTTACCAGAGAGGCATCCTTTGGCAGCTAGAGGGAGCAGGGCCAAACATTGTGCAGACCTTGTGGAACCCTGAAGAAGAGGAGGAGGAATTGTGGAGACCAGAGGAATCGAGGACACCAGGAGAACAACCCTCACGGTATCAACGGTCCAGCACTCTTACTGGCTCACAGAGCCTGAAGCAGCAGACATGGAACCTACAGCGTCCTCCAAATATGTCTTGGTGTTCTTGCTGGACTGTTACAAACTGGAGTGGAGTGGAGAATGTTTCTGATCCTTTTGTCTGCCCATGGAACCGTTTTACTCCTGCTTGGTTACCTGATATAGGGATTAGTGCCATCTTTTTTTGCCCTGTTTGAGCAATAACCCTGAGAGGACTGCTCTTCTCTGGGGTAAGGCTGGGGTGCAGGTACGTGGGTGGTTCCACAGCAAAGGTAAATCTGGGGGAAAGGGACCTGGGGGGAGCTGTGAGGAGTAAAGGAAAGGGAGGAGGGGTATTGGGGTGGATTATAGGAGAGAAGAAAAAAAAGTTCAGCTAATTATAAAAACAAAAGAAAATAAAGTCAAGGGATTAAGCATAAAATAGAAACAAGAATGTTTCTTGGATGAACTCAGCAGGTCAGTTATATTTGCGTTAAAGTGGAAGTTAGATGTGAAATGGAGTGATGTGTGATAGGATTGAGGGGAGGAGAGAAAGTGAAAATGGTGTTATTATAAGAACACTCTGTCTTCAAATATAGGGCCAATAGGCTTATGAATAACAGGGGGAGTCTTCTGTTACTCTAAAGGAAGATGAGTAGACATTATAGGCTATTAGGATTTTTCAGCACAAAAAGTACCTAATTTATACCAATGTATCAATATCTAATAGATCATGCCTTATCCCAATCAGATGAATTTGTGGCTTTCTATTAAGTGTGTCCTAAGCACTTTGTGTGTAGGAATTTGATTTACTTAGCCTTTAAATTATTTTCCATTATTAAGGGTTGAACATATTTCCCTGTTGTGGATAGTGATTAGGTGCCCATTTGTAGGATGAGAAATTGGATTCTCTTTGTTTTTAAATTAAAAACCATTAAGAAAATATGCTAGGAAGATGGAGTATGAGGATATTAATAACATTTAATAACTTTCCCTACCTTTATCAGAGAAGCTCAATTATATCACTATGATTTTCCCAGGGATCCATGTCTTTTATTTATTGGAAAATATTGCTTGATTTAGTGCTAAGATGGGATGTGAAAATAGAATTGGGCTCAAATACAAAAGAGAATAAATTCAGATAATAGGAATTGCAAGGTAGCGCTAAAAGCTCTGTGGGTGAAGCAGGGCTAAACATCCAGTGTATGTGAATATGAAGAGGCATCCATGATGTCAAGTGAGATTCAGGAGTAAGTAGAAAGTTTCTCATAATTAATCAATGATTCATTAAGAAATTATTTCTTGGAAAATTTCCTGTTGTATTTAAAATATCTCAACAAAATGTGGATTCAAATTAACTTTTGAATGATGTGAAATATTATAATAAAATACAATTAATTTATTAATTTGAAAATCAAGTAGATACTTTCTGTGTGCACACATGCACATGTGCACATGTGCGCGCGCACACACACACACACACACACACACACACACACATCATCCCTAATCCTGTGTTAAGATACGTTGAGCCATTCCATATTCTTGCTCTTTCTTCTGTTTCAATTACAGTTAAGAAGACTTCTTGGTAACTGCCTTTTGTTTCTTCTTACTTCTCCTGTTGCCCATCTTAATCTCTTTCCTTTTCTCATCACTCCAATGATAGCGATTTTTAAGATCATAGATCCTTGTGTTGTCTTTAAGTTCGAAGTTCATCTCTCACTCCTCATTTGATTTCTGTAGAGTTTTCCTTTGTGATCAGACATTTTCTTGCATTTCAAAGCGGTACTCTGGTTCTGTGCAGTTTCAGACCTCTGGTATTGAACAGCACATGTTGAAGGGTCTTACATTTTGGAACTTGGCTCCTGTGAACCTTTCTGGAAATCTCATAGGTAGATTATGCCATTCAAGTTGTTTTGTTAATACCATGACAATAGAACAGCTCAGCATCAACATGAATATACACTACCCTGTCTAATATTATTGTCTCTCAAAGTAATTTTCAGCCAATATGCATTAAATGTTATTTTGATGGACATTCTTCTCCTTCCTTTCTTTTTTTCTCTACGTTGGTGAATATACCACTAGCTATTTTGTCACACAAATACACACACACAGAATCTGAGTGTCTTCTTGATGTTTTTTTCTCTGTGTCTTCAAATTTTAAAAATTGAATACTTCCTACTGACATCATCTCCTCATAAGAAATTATCACTGTATACATTTTTCAGAACAGAAAATCCTGAATCTGAATATTGAAATTGTTATGAATTTTATCTTCCCTATACATAGTGTCTAAGTATGCATGAAAAAGATTTAAAGCACTTAAGAAGAGACCATTGTAGACTGGAGTGTTGTTGTGGTGTTCATAGGCAGGAAGGACTTAAATTCAGCTTTGTAAACATAGAATAAGTAGCTGTAAAGACAGAGAAATATTGAACTTACAGCAGACAGGACATCATAAACAGGAATAGGATGGGGACAGAGAAAGGTTATTTCACAGGCTAATAAGGTGAAACTGTTTGTAATGAAACATTTGTTTTAAAGTTTATTATGCATTTTTAATTTTTTTGTGATTATAATATAATTGCATTATTTCTTCCTTCCCTTTCCTCCCTCCAAATTCTCCCATATACCCTTCTTTGCTCCATTTCAAATCCATGGCTTCTTTTCCCATTAACTGTTGTTGCATTCATTTATACATATGTATACACATATACATATATATTTCTAAATATAATCTGCTCAGTCTATGTAATGCTACGTGTATGTATGATTCAGGACTGACCATTTGGTATTAGATAACAAAGTGCTGTGCTCTTCCATGGAGAAGACTATTTCCCCCACCCTTAGCACTCCTTAGTTGCCTCTAGATATTTGTGTAGGTACAATAAGAAGCCAGGAAAACATCTGAATGAAAAGGTTCTTCATTGAAAATGGTGGTTTAGGACAAACATTGAAATTTGATAATTAGTAGTTAAGAAAGCATGAATGTTTGATTGGAATATATAAAATCCTTTATTATATACGGCAATGTGAAATGGACTCTGAAATCAATATGTTTTTTCATAATAAGCTGACTCTTTAAAGCTGGCAATCCTAGAAATTATGTGTAACTTTACAATAGAAATAAATATCTTAAAAGCTGTCATTTCAAGGTATCTTTACACTAACATTCTTTTATTATGTTAAGTAAAATATATGTGTACATGTTTGAACTTCTGTTATGTCTGAATTCACCAATAAATTAATTAATCATAATGCAGTTACTTTTATTCATTGAAGTATATACATTTTATTTCACATACTCAGATTAAAATTTCCAAGGAATTAACCTATTCCAAATACATATTATCAAGAAGAGGCAAACCAGAAAAGTTGGTAACATTTCTATTACACTTGAAATTAGCATTTGTCAAATCTTTCTTTAACACTCTATTGGGCTTCATGTTGCTCTTATCAGAGTTTGGAGGTAATATCATATGAGTGAAAAAAATAAACCTATGGATTTCATAATGTTTACTATATCATACTGTTTACATTTTCCCATAGAGCTGTAAAATTCTGTAGACTCACTAAGAAAAAGGGCACAATCTTAAATACACTTCCAATGTCAAGAATTTAGGAGAATAAAATGCAAAAATCAGTTTTTCCCAATTTTTCTCTTGTATTCTGTAAGGTACTGAGGTGCCTTCTGTACAAAGGCAAGGTGTTTTCCCCCAAGCCTGCAAGAAAGGATGGGTGTTAGTAGTGAATAACACAGGGGACTTAAGCAGTAAACTGGGAAATGATGGAAATCCTTATAGGTGATATGGAACTAACATCCCTGCTTACTAGATTCTGTACAGCTATGATTGAAATGTGGCAGTGGGTAAGAACTGTAAAGCCGTAAAAAGAAAATATAAATCACTGTACAGTCAGTTGTACTTCATTTGCACATCTCAGGAAGTATGATGATATCAAATAATCACTAGATTAACTCTTCATCATTAGTTGTCATCATTAGTTATCAATGTTCTGGGTTACTGAAGAGTTAGAGAGGGGATCTGAAACCTAACCTCTTTTATTTTCTATTTAGTATATGCCAGCATATCATATCTTCCTGGAGACATGTGACCTGGGATACTCTGTATTGTAGATGAATAGGTCTATATTCCAGGGGTCTATATGAACTGATTGTATTCAGAGGCCTGTGTGGTCTGTCTGGATGGAATGTAAAAAGAATGTTATGAATGTTGATACATACCTTTGATCTCAGTATTCAAAAGGCAATGGTGGGCTACTCCTTTAATCCCTAAGAGAAAAACAGAGTATGGGAGTAGACAAGAAGCAGAGCTCAGAAAGAGTCAATGTCACAAAAGAAGTGATATCTGAGTGAGTCAGAGTGAATGGCAGGCAAACTGATTAATCAGAGGAAGACTTAGCCAAATGAGTCAGTGTGAGGACAAGCCCAACTCTCAAGATAGAAAGGTAGGCTCTCAGATCAGAAAGTAGCAATCAGTTTTAGCAGTGAGTTATAGCAGGCAGTATGAGTTTAACAGTCTGAAGCAGGCAGGCTTGGGGAGAGACATAGAGATAGAGAGGTAGCTTATTAGAAAAAGTCAGTATCAGATGGGAAGAGTGAGTCAGTTTGAAACTGAGCAGACAGTTCAGTCTGAGGCAGGCAGCAAGTCTTCAGAATCTGCCAAAGTCAGAATAGCTTGGTTAGAAACAGTAAACCAGCTTAGAAAGTCAGTTTGATCCAGGCAGATTGGAGAAGAATTTGAATCAGAACAATGAGTGTTTATATGTAGATATATATGTTGATGTAGGTTAAGGAGATGTAGCTGTTGGTTTGGGGCAAAGGAAAGTTTATTCTTTTGCCTAATTAAATCACCTGTTCTAGTCCTTGGAGCCCTAGAGCGTTTCAGCCTGTTTACAATCTCGTCTTTATCCTTGAACTGGAAGGCTTCAGCCTTTGTACAATCTAGAACATTTAACCTGCTAGTCTGGAACTAGAAGACTTCAGCCTTAACCTTCCCAGACCTAATGCTTACTGAACCACTCTGACTAGCTCCTTCTAAACTTTTACTCTTCTTGTTCAACTCACTCTCCCTTCTGGGCTTCTTCTGCAGAGCTCTGTGTCTTTCCCTGAGCTCTTACCTCTTCACCCTGTCTCTGGAACTGACTGCTTCAATTAACTACTATATAAAACTCTCTCCAGCCTCAGCTTCAGTCACTCCTCTTCTGTAACTGACACTGTTTACTGAGCCGAGAGCCTGCCTTTTCTCATGAGAGTTGGTCATGTACTTACTCTGCTAATTCTTCCTCTGATTAGTCACTTTGTCTGCCATTCACTCTGATTCCTCTCAGATGTCACTTCCTGTCTGACGCTGACTCCTTCTGAGTTCAGCTTCTTGTGTCTGCTTCCAGTTTTTGTTTTTGTTTTTTATTTTTCTGAATACTCGACTAAAGGTGTTTGTTACCACTGCTTTCTGAATACTGGATTAAAGGTGCAAATACATTCCATCATTCTAACAACATCACACAGGCCTCTGAACTTAGGCCCTGGCATGTAGACCTTAGCTTTCACACAGGGGCTATTCCTCTACAGAGTGAGTTGAGTTGAACCAGAAGAGTCAGATTTCAAAAGGAGCTAGTCAGAGTGGTTCAATCAGTAGTATGTCTCAAAAGTTGATTAGAGTGTACAGAGGTTTAACTGGTCCAGATTTTACAGAGGTTGAAGCTGGAGTCTTCCAATTCTAAGACTTAAGACTGGATTGTACAGTGGCCCAAACATTCCAGGACTCCAGGACTAGGACTGCTAATTTAATTAGGCAAAGAATAAAAAGCCTCTGCTCTTAATCAATATCTACTTCTGATTACTCTGTGGCTACACTGTATGTTACTGAGTCTCGAAGGTAATTAATTATACATACAAACAGTGGATGAAAGGGTAACGAATGGATGAGTAGATAAATAAATGAATGGAGTGAAATCTAGAGACTTTTATTCTTTGGAAGTAGCAGCTACTCTTTCTTGAATATAGTGAAAACTCATGTAATACACAGTATATGTGCAGAAAAATTACAATTTATAGGCCTACAATACCTAAATATCTACAGAGAATGACTTTTAAAATATTTCACATTGGAAATATGGCTATGTTAGAGAATTTTGGCTACTCCATAGTTTGCACATATGTATATGTGTATACACACACGTGTGTATGTGCGTGTGTGTGTGTGTATGTGTGTAAATTGCTGATTTGTTCATTGAAATAAGTATCAATATGCATAAAAATGTTTGGTAAGTTATTTCTAAGTGAATGAAAACTTTGGGACTCTAAAGTTGTGCTCATATTTTCACATTGTATTGAGCATAAAGTCTCATATTTCTGGTGTGTCTAACAAGGTACTGACCGTGTCTAGTCTCCATCCTGAATGAATGCTGTTACCTGACAGTGATTCTCAGGGCTTATCGCCTGGCAACTTCCTAGGTATGTGTAGAGAACTCTGAAAGGCAACATAGCCTAGTGGTCCTTTTGAAACTATGGAGCCACAGGAATGAGTTTGGAGAATACTTCTTTGGTAACCTATTAACTAAAATTTTTTTCTTAACTTTATTCTGTCTCACATTTCCCATCTTTAAGGTAGGCATAATAGTAATAACTTCTTTAAAATTCTATTTTGAGTAAGTTAGTACTAAGATGGTTGCAAGCATCACTTCTAACCTATGCTTAGCAATATAAAATGAATTGAATCTATACATTTTTCTTTAAAATAAAAAAAATAGTTAAAATAACAAAGAAAATCCAGCTGGTAAGCTTTGGATAAACTGACTTGTGAGTCAATAATGACCACAGAAAGCCTTTGAATTAGATGTATGACAAAAGGGAAATGGGATGCAGAATGAGAACAAAACCATTCTCTTCTACAGCTTTGAAGCAGGAGATAATCAGAGTGTTTTATACATTGTTGGAAACCCAGACGCTAGAGTGAAATTGAGTGGATTTGCCTCTACATACAGTGTTTCTTTTTGCCCAAGCAGAAGACTATGTCAGGTCCTTAGTAGCACAAAATAAACCAAAAATTCAAAGAAGTATAAACAGGATAATTGTAAGCCTGCAAAAAGCAGAAGCAAACTTCAGGTCCTAAGTCAGGTGAACTTGGAGAAATCAGCCTTAGCAGACACATGAACAGGTAGGTATCTGACGATAGCTCCCCTGTGCTCTGCTCTCTTTAGCGCCTTCTTTTCTTTGGAAGTATGAGTTATACTGGTGTCACAGTGTTAGTTTGTATTGAACTTTCCTTTGCAAGATGGGTTTTCGCAAATTTTCCTTGTTACCAATGTGATGTTTAATCCATATACCCACTGTTTTGTGTGCTTGAAATGCTTTTTCCTTTAAATTTTATCTCTCCCACACAGATTTCTCAATTAAGTGACTATTTGGTATTAAAGCAATGTCTCAGTCTAGACAACTACTTTTGCATTGAGAAAGGAAGCTAACATGATTATGTAATCTTCTCTTCCATTGGACTTCCCGTCTCCTCAGTATTCTGTCACAACTGTGTCTGCACTGCTGGACACCAGCATCATAATAGATGCAGCATACAGAGCAGTGATGGTGTCCACTGAGTCTCTTAGGTCATAGCGCAGTGTTATGAGTTATATGTGAATGCTCAATTTGATACCAATGATATCCATTTGTCTCTATGTAGGAAAACATTTTGGGAGGGACAGTATTTTTTTTAAATTATCAACAGTTTAACACATATTTGACAATGTACTATGATTATATTCAAACACCTATGGTTCTCTTATAATGTAATGACCTTCAAAATATATTCATGTTTTTCTTGCTACAAAGAAAAACACTCCCAAGCTAGAAGATGTTCTTTTATCTTCCTCACAAGATTGTGCGTTTCTTTCTCTTTTGTTTTTAGGAAGATGGGAAATGGGTTTGAGAAGAACTTTGGCTATTTTGTCACAGAGAAACTTAAGAGTTCAGGTTTGACTATTCCATTAAGCCTACAGTAAAAATATAAGAAATCCAAGTTCTGACTTTGTGTCTTTAACCATTACTCATCATCAAAACACTGTGAAAAATTATTTCAAGATCAAAGCAAAATGTAGTAATTTCAAAGACAAAACAGGAGCTCAGCACTGCAAAGCTAGAGCCACTATCCCCCATTAGAAGTGTGTACTGAATCAGGTAAACAAGGCCTCGGTCTGAAATAGATGCAAGAATATGTGTGGCAATCTACTGAGTCTGTAAATACTTCTCAGAAGTTTGAGTTACTTCAAAATCACTTTTTGTTCCACTCCATAGGATAAATGCAATGTTTTTGGGAACAAAACAAGCAGTCTCTTACATGAACGAATAAGATGACCACACAGTTTAGCATTAAATCTTGGGATTATAAAAGGGGCAGGGACTGTTATAGATAAATGTATATTTAAATAATGCTGATGTAATACATCCTGGCCAAATGGAAAGTATGGTCAGTCAACACATTTTATAATGTGCCTCAATTAAAGTGAAATATTGTTCCTTTGGCTCTACATGCACTTTTTTTTTTTGAAAATGTATCTATGATCATCCACTTCATCTACTGTAATGTAAATAACTAGTTGACTTTATTTTATAAAAGTACTTCGTATCTATATCAATCTACATAACACATTCAATAACAGCACAAACACAAAAAAAGTAATTTCTAGATATTAAGTAACACTTACCATGTCAAAAATTTCCCAATAATACAACATATCTCAGTTAATTATTACCTAAACTATATTTCTTCTGATAACATTAAATTAACCAATATCTTAAGTCTAATTTACTTCATTGAAAAAATATCCAATGAACAATAATAAATAACTACAAAAACAATTTGAATAATTTATATTTTTAACATAGCATTATTTCAACATCATAATAAAGTTAAATTTTTAAACATGGCTGCCATCTAGATGTTTTCTTTTTCTTTTTGTTCATCTTTCCAAATGAGTATGTATGTTATAATTCATCTATCTTTCTATTTTTCTCTACCAGAATGTATAATTTATTCTGCTAGAATTAACTTCTATGTTGTTATACACTCTATGTAATTATAGTTCAAGAGTGAAAGTTTGAGATCCTATCCTAGTTTAAATAATCATGATCCCACTCTTGAATAATTTGGATAACTGATATTTCACTGTTACATTGAACTAAATATTTTCATATATACAGCTTTTCCAACTAAAATAAATTTAAATTATAGATGTAATGCAAAATGACCAAGCAAAATGATGAAGTTGAAAAAGACAGAAACACTTATCCTTGAAGGAACTTTAGGTAAGAGTGTCCAAGTGGGTTTGTTTCATAAGTAACTTGACCTAATCTAGTTACTGGGCATTATAGTGTACCTGGCCTTGTTAGGATCATGCTAAATATGTGATTTATATCGCCTACAGTTTTAAGGTCTCGATTAGCTAGTTAGAATGAATAGATAAGAGAACAGAGCTATAAGTTAAATGGATAAATTAACAAATGAAAAGTGACAGTATTACTTGAGTATAAAATATGTAGCACATTTTAACCAAAGCTCAACATTAAAAAAGACAAATGGTTTATTTCTGCTAAGATGCATACTCTTAGTCACCAAGATGCCTCTTACTCACCATTAGTATGCAAATAATTTTCTATGACAGTAGTTGAGTTTAAATGTGTTTTGGCATTATTTTTTTAAAAAATGGTCTACATATTTTGGTTGTGACAGATCCTAGAGGCAGTTGTATTTAAACATAAGTGTAGCTAAATAGGTTTTTGTTGTTGTTTGCTTGTGTGATATTGAAGAATGAACCAAGAGAATTTTTTGTTGTTTGTTTGTTTTATTTTTTATTTTTATTTGTTGTTGTTGTTACTTTTTGGACAATATGCTAGGCAAGTGCTCATAACACTGAATTTTATCAAGGGTGTTTTTCCCATTTCTTAGCTCACAGAATTCCTCCCTCTCCCCAACTTGGCCTGATGCCTGTTTATTCCATATTAGTCTCAGAGAAGTATATAGAATGTTGAAAAAACAGGAAGTAAAGAGCCTATTTCTAGATAATTGAATAAAAGACATTTTCCCATATAAATCACCTCAATTTTTGAAACAATTCTTTCAGACCAAAAACAAAAAGTCTGTTTATTGCTGATTAATTTGTTTTATAATTGTCATATATATATTTCTTACAAAGTCACATTATTTTTACCACTGTAACTTTATATTTTATTCACCAAGAAGAATCAAAGAGATGTAGAGAGAAAATATGTGATACATTGAGGTGTGAAAAATCATGTTAAAGGTAAAGGAACATTGAGCATTAGTGCTTGGCTACCTCTATAAAAATTAATGAAAGCATTTAGCAACATAAAGTGGATAGATATTGATAATGAAGGATGGAACAGTTTAGTTATTTTAGTTTATGTAGGAAAGTTACCATAAGAACCAAACATGTGCTCCAAAGACCACTATGACAAACTGACCTCACTGAACAATCCCATGCTTATCTTTACCCAAAACCACATAGATGCCTTGTAATCTGATGACTTACATCTTATAGAGCAGATTACAACCTTATTGACAAGTCTCACCTGTGCTCACATATCTCCCTATCTCCATCCTTCTTTGTTTATGGGACTTTTTCATATATAACTCATGAAAGAAACTAAAATGCAACTATTTCATTACATCTTTTTTCCTACACAAGATTTTTTTCAAGCTCTTCATCTTGCCCAGAAGACAGCACTCTGTAAGTCAAATCTAACTCATCAGGAGGAGAAAACAATTATCCGCCTATGTTTGTATTAAGTTTGAATTTAATCAAGTAGCAACTATTTTTAAAAAATGAGGCAATCCAAAAATGGATCCATTACCATTAAATTGTAATCCTATAAGTTATAATTGTTGAGAATGATTACAATTCACCAAATACTTTCGAAGAATTATAAAAATTCAAATAGTTTAATGCTAGTCCCTTTATTACACAATGAATGCATATCTTCCCAAATATTTCACTATCAGACGTGATACATTAAATACAGTATTTCCTATACTTAATCTGTATGTTTTACATATGACTACAATTGCTTGATAAGAATGGTCACTGATACTGTGAGTAAATGTAACCACTTTCCCTGTGGCAAAGAGAGAGAAAGGCAGCCACAGGACTTGATGAACACAGCAACATCTGGGAGGCAGAACCTACTTTCCAAGGATTGCTCTTATGGCATCCACATTTTACACTCAGTACGCTTAGGTACTGTATTCACGTTTGGCATTATATTAAAACATTTTACTATGAAGTTTCTCTTTAAATATATTATTTTAGAATACTGTATTACCAGTGATAATTTTTACATGTTAATCCTTTGCTCATAGGAAAGTAATGTCAATTTATAGTTATTCAACAAAGTGATCAGGGTATAGACATTTTTCCCAAGGGAAAAACTTTAATAATTTTATTAGTAAAACCATTGTAAAGTAAAGTAAAAGTTTCAAACTTGTGATTCTTATGAACAACTTCCACGACTACGATTCAAGAAACATTTAGGAACAGAGCAGAAAGACAATAAGAGCCAGAAGAACATGGAATTTGGTGTGAGATTGTTTTTCCTAGTAATGTCAGAAGCTATACTATAACTCACCAACATGACTGCATAAATGTGAGCTGAATAAGGACTGCAAACAATATAAACATTTGAGAGTTGATGAGGAAAGCCCATGAGGCCTCGGCCGTATACAAAGAACTACTGGCAACTAAGGAATGCTGAGAGTGGGAAAAACACTCTTCCCTCAAGAAGAGCACACAACGGGTGATCCAATATCAAATTGTCATCCCTGAAAACATACACACGTAATATTATACATACTGAACAGGCTGTATTTATGCACTTAGGAATATATATATATATATATATATATATATATATATATATATATATACACACACACACACACACATATACATATATATATGTATGTATATACATATACATATACACACACATACACACATATATATATATATGTGTATGTATTAAACAATAATTAATAGTAAGGTCTTTCAAAATCCACTTCTACTTGTCTATATTTAATGAAATTTATATAACTATTAGCAACAGAATTGGTAAAAATGGTAAATTTTTCTTCTGGTTATAAGGCTTAAACTGAACAGGCCTATTATAATAATATGAAATCATACCTAAATTATTTGAACAATTGAAATTGACAAAGCAATGTAGACTCATTGTGTTTTAACATGATATGACTAAATAACAAGTTAATTTATCATTTAGAGAATTTCAAATATCCAATATATTATAAATATGAAGATATCCAACAGTAAGATCCAGCTTAAAGATGGTTAAATTCAATATATGTTTTGATATTTTTCCCCCAAAATGTCCCTCTTTAAATGTAAAATATAGTATGTAAAAAGTGAACTCTCCATTGGCATCTCCTTAAAACAAGATAAAACATTCATGGTATTAGACTATAGCTTACACTGCTTGGCAGCAGACAAGAATGACCTTAAATGAAGACAATTTCCTCCCAGTAACTATAGCTAAATGCATCTGAAATAGGGAATTCATGCATTTCACTTTACCAAGGAACTCATCATACAAACAAGAGAGTCAGTGAAAATTTTAGCTTATGAATAGTAAGAAATTATATCATTTATACGATGGTACAATTTATGCCATGCATTTCTTTTCTGTTTTGATGTCTTCCTTTGAGAGACTATTTTCGTGGTTGTAATGTATTATGTCCTTTAAAGTACATTCTTTTCGAGCATCATTTTGAATGTGCAAGTTGCAACACGACTTGAAAAGTATTTTAATACCAGTATATGACAATATCAAAGTGCAGATGTGTTGAAATTTGATAGCCTAGCAGTTCTCTGCTAAACTCTGCCTAAGTTAAAAATCATTCTGTCTCAAATCCTGTACTATTAAAATAATAATAGATATTCAGGTTCATATCATTTTAAAAAACCATAACTTAAAATATAATCCCACTATAATAATGAATGTGGGAGCTGTGAAGAGAACCATGGCAGCAAAGAAGGCTTGGGCTCAATTCCTGATAACCAAGTATAATGCCAGGCATGGTAGTTTGTGGTTATGATTCTAGCACTGGGAAGACAAGGACAGGATCTCTGGGTCTCTCTGTCAACCAGTCTCTCTGTATAAGCAATCCCTAGGTCCTAGAGAGCAGTGCACACTTTCTGAGTGGCAACATCCAAGGTGGACTCCTGGCTTCCTGCACAAACATGCACTTGTACATGCACAGACATGTAAAAAAACTATTAAAACACATTAATAGATAAAATCTAATATAATTTTTAAAAGTTGAAACAAAATTTATTTTGAGGCACTTAAATATAGAAAGAAAAAAAATACCACATGCAAGGAAACCTAAAGTTAATATTAGAGAAAATCATTTCCACCATAGACAGAGTTCTGTGTCCTGGACTTCAAGCAGCTTTATCTTTATCATTCAGTGACTTTGTAAGGATTTATTGTTATTTATCTTCACTTAAAAAGTTCTTTTAGATCATATTATAATAACATCCATTCCCATCTTCCCGTTACTACTACTTTACTAAGCCAGCATCATCCCTAACTACATTCTAAATATTTACCCTTATTATTCAAAGATCCATGTCGTTCTCACCCGTCACTAAGAAAACCTCTTACAATGGAGATCATTAAAGAAAGCCACTGCTGACCAAAATAGAGCTATGAGACTCAGTAACAACTGATACATCTTTAACACCTGAGGTTCAGTTACCATTACAGAAAAGGTGGGAAAATTGCATTTGCTGGTCTTATGCTGGTCTGCTTTGTTTTGTATTAACTGAGTAGTAGTTTTGTGAGAAAATACATCCATACAGCTCTCATTTTTTATTGTATTGTTAGCTCACACTTAGTTGACTACCTCCTCAGTTTTGCTTCAAATATCAATCACAAAGTACATTTATTGATCACACAATCTACCTCACAAAGAGGCATTCTGGAAAAGAGTTGGATGTCTAAGGGCCGTCAATGGTACAGCAAAGCTTATGACATAAATGTACATGAATTAGTCCTGTTCCCACATTGTCTTTGCTGGCTGAGTTCAAAGGGATCAGTGACAGTATTGTAGCTGTTTTGTCTTATAGAAACACTCCCAGGCTATGGTCTTGGGAAAGTTCAGAGTCTCAGGAAACCAATGTGGGGTCAAGAAATCATAGATTATTTCTGGGAAGGAGAAATTATTGAGTGTTTTGGCTGCCTTCTAGTTGCTCATTGATCTCTAGTGATGAAGATTTCATAAGATTTCACTCAGGCTTATGGTGGTGTGGCTGCCTGGATCACCCTCATGACTGTAGGTATTCCTTACCACACTCCTGTAAGCAATCCCCAAAGTCCATTGGGTAATTAAGCTATACTTGGTTGGAATCCCTTACTTGGTCTGTTTGTGCCCTGTAAGTCAAAGAATGGGGATTTAAATGAGCTTCCCCAGTAAAATTTATGCGACTATTGGCAATTTTATTCTCTTATTTACAACAATTTACTTATTAACTGTATTTACTCTATTATTTATTTGTTGTGTGTATATGTATACGTAAACTCATATGTCACAGCAGGTAGGTGGAGGCTAGAGGAAAACTTGACTTAACCAATTCTATCCTTTTGCATCTCGGTCTCAGGCATCTAACCCAGATTCTTAGGCTTGGTGGCAAGAACCTTTCTTTACTTGTTGATCCATCTCTGTGGCTGGTATTATTTACACTTACCTTAAATCTCTTATCCTGTGCTTTTCTCTTACTTTGTATGTTGAGCTTGAAAATATGCTTAATTTTGTCCTCTATTTACACAGCATTTTACTTTCTAACAAACTTCTGCTGACCAAGTATTGGTACTTATTCATAAGTGACATTTTTATGTTTAAGAAAACACATTTATTATGATTATCTTTTTCTTATAATTTAGGAATTTCAAAAATGCATCCTATATAGGAGTACCTACATCAAATTATAGATATAATTTAATGGTTTGTCATGATAAATAAAAATTAGCCCCTTTTTAAAAACATCATTTTAGTTAATTCTTAGCACTAATTTGTGAGATAAAAGAGCCAATAATTCAGAATATTCAATGAAATAATAGAAGTAGAACTAATAGTATGGCTAGGTTCTGAAAAATTTAACATGTAATACAATATGAACCAAATAGTACAGAAGTAATTTATCAGCATAAAAAATCTACTTTTAATAAAATTATCAGTAAATAATATACTTAATTTGAGCTGTTTCACAAATGTATTTCTATAGTTTAGAGAAGAATAAACCAGACTTGAGTGCAAGTTTTTGTTGTTTTGTTTTGTTTTTTGAGGTAGGGGCTCATGTAATCCAAGCTGACTTTGATGTCAATATGTAGCAGAAGCTGGTCTTAATCCTGTCTCCACCAAGTGCTAGAGTCTCAGACATGCATCATCACCAAAGTTTGTTGGGAGTTGTTTGTTATATGTGAATTGAAAAGAGACTTAGGTGGCAAAAGGTAGAAGAGTCAGGGATGTAAGCGATGATATGTAGGATTTTAAGATGTGCCTTCACCACCATTTGTCTGGACATTAGCTTCTATGTTTCCTAGAAATTCAGAAGGCATTAAATTATTTATCAAACTTTCATCTTCTACTTTTCCTTTATTGGAATGCACAGAAATCTGGAGCAGTTTGCAGTTAATCCTAGGTGCCTTTGCCCATAAGAGGATTTGTCTGGGAAATGGCATTATTTTGGCCACTGGAGAGTCAGGCAAATGAATAATCAGATATAGCTTTTATGGTTTCCTATGAAACCAATCCTCTGTTGTCTTTTACTTAGGAGAATTTTATTTTTGACTCGTATAAGATTATGATTTGAAAAACTAACCTAACTTGAAACACCTAACCTCAAATAAAGGCAATGCCTGTAATGTATTAATAGCGCAATAATTCTTAAAAGAAAATTCACAGAATTTATCTGATAAATTTGAAAGATAGACTCACTGTACATTGGTGCCTGAAGGCTCCTTTCCTTATTAATCAACAACTATGATGATAAGACACATGCAACAACAGCCTTTGTTTAGTATGTTTATTGAAAAGACTGGAATTGGGTTTTTTGTTTGTTTGTTTGTTTTTAAACAGCAGAATGGGTCCTAGTGAGATGTTACATTCCCTTTGTAGTTCTGTTCATATTTAGGAGCCATGTCCATGCACATATAAAACTAAAAGTCAGTTAATCTTTTCGGTTTTTAAATGTAAAAAATGACTGAAGAAATGTGTTTGTGATGATTGAATTTAGAACATTCATTTCATGATATTAAATACAAGTCATGACTTTTTAATGTTTGTTGAATACTGGTATTAGTCAATATACAGTTTCTCTTCAATTCAACTAACCTACCTTACATTTGAAATTCTACTGAAGACCAATTTCTCTGTTCTTAAGTTTCTCTAAATTTGTAACGTCCATTAGGAACAGTCTAGAATACAGACAGATCTGCAGTAATCACCTTATAATGGATTGAGTTCATGTATAAGGCTATTTGGCTACATCTTTGGGCATTATTTCATTTTATTAAGCATGTATTGATAACACCATGGGGAAAAGCTTGAAGTACATGTTTTACAATATCTTTAATCATTCATATCAAAGACATGGCCCTATTCTTGTGTGGTTTTCAAGTTTTCAATGCCCAGTACCAAGTTCTTAGAAGAACACTCCTATCCCTGTTTAATTCAGAAGTCCAACCATAGTCAGAGAAGAGAATTCCTATATAAATGAAAATAAATAGGTTCAGAGAAGGTCAAGGAACCACAAAGGTTTCAGGTATGTTCAGTATGAATGTATATTCATTGCAAATTAGAGAGTTCATTACTGCAAAGAACTCTTAGGATTGGCTAAGCAAAGTCAGTAAGATGTGAGTTATTTCATTCTAATTTATCACTCACCTGTACCTAATCTCATTACAGTAGGTTTTGTTTTATATTTTGTTTTCCATGTCATGTGCCACTTTCGTTCCTTGGAAAGTAACATTTTTCCTACCAATAAGATCAGAAAGCCACCACTAATATTTCCTTCTCATTTAACTATTCAGGAACTTGGACTTAAAGCAACAGTACACAATTACATCTAGACAGAGAAGTAAAAGGTGAGAAAACTACCATGGCCTGTCTCCTTAGTTGCTTCACAAGCTGGGGCCCCTCAACTCTATCTCTAGTGAAGAAGTTCTAGATGTAAGACCTCTGCATATATACAGTATTGATTACTTTGACAGAACTGAACAGACTTTCACTGGCAGCTGTGTTATTTTATGGTGTGATCTAATTAAATTTAAAGATATCTCTAAATCTCTTGCAGTGTAGATATCCTATAAAACTTTAGTCTAATATATTAACTTCCAGTCTCTGGTTTTCTTCTTTTGGCCACGAAATACAGCAAGAGGCAATTGTGAAATGATTATGAGCAAAGGCTCCTGTCGTCATTCTGACACTTATTTTTACTTTTTACTTTGTAACCTGGGTCATGTCACTTCATTTCTTTGAACCTTAATAGTTTGTTGTTGCTGTTGTTCATAATGTGTATGCAAGGAATAGGTGGCTAATGTTTACAAAATATTGCATGTCATGTAATTAATTACTAAAATCTTTGTATGAAAGATTAGATTTTTCCTTAAAAGACCACCTGTTCTTAAAATGAAGATATAAAATACAACAAATGTTTAAATAACATAAAACACTTGACTGCCCTGCAGTCTTTTATGTTGCTTGGACGGAGTCTAAGTAAAAGTTCTTAGTGGATCTATCAGCAATGTGGTGGATGAGTGAATTAGTCTGCTTTACAGTCAATAATATTTGAGTGTGTGTCTTCTTTCTCAACGATACATTGCACTAGTTCTCCTGCCTTTGACGTTTCCTGCACTGGATGCTTGTGAAGTTAGCTATTTGGAGCCTTCCCAGAAGATTCATTAAGTTGTATTGAATATGTCTGCTAGGCTCCCAGGTGAGGCACAGAAGAGCAAGCACAAAACACCTGTGCTTTCAAGTGAGCATCAATTTCATTTCTTGATTCAATCCAAAGTTTAGTTTATTATTTATAACATTCTGAATGTGTTGGGACCTAATTATTTCTGAAGGTGCTTCATCCCCCCACTCCACACCATGCCAGTTGCAGCTGGCTGGAATCTCACTAGTCCTAAATACCAATTCAAAGCACGGTATTTCTCAGTGGAGAGCCCTTGCCTCCTGAACTGCTCCCCTTAGTAATCCATCAAAGTGCAACTGTGAGAGTGTTTAGGTCATGATTTATGATGCCCTATTGATTTGAATAATTCTGGTCATTGTTTTCTAGGACAGGAAAAAATAGTGTATCTAATATTACTAAGTTATATAAAGCAGAGTTACCATTCATATACTAATCATTTATTTTGAAGCATGTGATAAAATAGCATTACAATGATAATTGAAGTTTGTAATTCAATGAAGATTAGGTCTATTTGGTAGTATTTAAAACCAGTTCAAGATTTTCTCAGATCATGTTATTTATTGTTACTGTTGTGGTGGTATTTGTTTTGCATTGTTTTTTAAATATTCAAAGGACAATCCAACTTCAGAAATGCTCTGAGCTTTTGAGAAAAACAGAGCCAAGTTGCAGATCAGTTGATTCAGAATCTCTAAGGACAAGGCCTGGCAATTACTTTTTAAAACAAATATCACGGGTGATTGCAATGTTCTCACTTGTTTCAGAATCTCCAATTCTCGGGTACTGAAAATGGTGATTCTTGCAGCTTCTTTCTGTATCTTCCAGGTAGCTGCTGAGTAAGGCAGGTGTGACTGGTGGATAGGACAGAACTGCTTCTCCTCACATGTGTGTATCAATATATCATCCCGAGGACCTGCCAGTAATGCTGTCACCCTGCAATAAACCACAGGAAACAAAAAACTGCAGATTTTGCTTAGAGTTTGCCTTAAAACTTAAAAGAGGAAAGGATAGTTCAGGGATTCTTTTTTAGCAGCTAGTATAGCAGACCCTTGAGAGTTCTGTTGGCCTGTACTCAATATGAAAATTACAGACATCTTATTTTCGTCTCTTTCTAGGCTTCACTGGAATGAATGGTCCTAACTGGCCACACCAATGCTTTGGAGAATAGTGACCCACTGCCTGCCAGTAAAACTACCTATCTGTTTGAGAAAGCATGCTTGCTATTGTTTTACCTTCTCAGTTGGCTTCATGTTTTCTCACCTGCCTCTTCAAGCAGCTGTTTTTAATAATAGTGTTCCTAGCTCCTTTTTTCTCTATGCCCCCTACCGACGAAATGCAATCATGCCCTACTGCAACCAAAACTTATTTAGTGACACTCAAGTGCTTCTTTAGCTTCGGTGATGTTCATAGACTTTTTTTTCACTGCTGTCTGTGTATTTAATGAATGCCCACTTGCCATCTCACATCTTGCGGGCCTGTAAGGATCCACATGTATACCTTAAAAAATATATTCAGAATCTTCCTGCCTCAACAGTGTAGAATTATTTATGGGCTTAGACGTCTTCATTCTCAAGTTAATTAGTGATGTGCTCTTGCTCTTTATACTATATCCATTACTGAAATTTCTGAAATTCTAGAGTCTTTTGAAATGAGAGAGGATTCTACTCTGAAGGAGGTACACACTGCTGGTGGTAAGCAAGCCTTCAAAGCAAAACAAGCTGTGGTCACCCAACATTTAATTGCTGAAAAATGTGGGCATGCTACTGAGCATCTCTACTGTTGTTTTCTTTTTTGTCAATATTAATTAATTCATTTAACAGTGTTTGAACCTCACAGTGTTCATCAGTGTGCTAGAATCTTAGTACTACACAAGAATGGACAAAGCCTCATTGGTCATTCTTGGAGAATTCAGGTAAGTGCTTTATTATAATGACAAATAATATAATGCATTTAAAATACTTGATAAAAAGTGTTTTGCAAATATCAATTCTATGTGTTTTCTATAGAGACTGTTTAATAGCACTTGGCCAACATCTCATATTTTAGCCAAATGGTTATGGTTGCTTCTTTTCTTTCTCTTATTAAAGCTTCCATTAATAACCTTTTGGACACTGACCATGGATTGTAGTACAAAGAGATATAGGTGACTCTGGTTTGTGAACTTTGGTTTTACTCTCTTAGCTCTGTTAACATTTTTCTTCTAGAAATCTATTATTTAAAATTATGCTGAGTGGAGTAAAATAGGCAGATTACAGGAAAGAGTTTTATGATCTTGTTTAGCTTTGATTTCCTTGAATATAAATGTTGAGGAACACAGATAAAAGGAATAGCAACTGGTATTCCTCTTCCTCTTCTTCCTCCTTGTCTTCCTCCTCCTCCTCCTTTTCCTCCCACTCTTCTTTCTTCTCTTCTTCATTCACTTCTGCTTCTTCTTCCTCCTCCTTCTTCTTAGTAGATTGCTTTGGTAGGTGGTGCTCCTAATTGAAACTGAAATTGTAGCCACAGAAGAAAATGTACTCTGAGTATAAATTAAATTTTGAATGGTAAGTGTGAGGTCCTTTGGGACTCACAGGTGATGAGCTTAGCACTCATTCACATAGAGAAATGTGAAGTCCATAGTAGTGTGTGAGGCTTCATCTACAGTACTGAGTCATCGCCTTGTACCTGGTATCTAAAAGCATCATAATTAGCAGATTAATTTATTTTTAAAAGAGTGTAAATTACACACTTTTACATGAAACTGGATCAAAGTTACACCATTCTTGCTCTAAGGGAGCCATTTACTTAATCAGAAATCAAAGCAACAAGTTAATATATTTAAATTGGGAAATGTGATAAATCATACCACATGTGATAAGTGTGATAAATCATAAATCATAGCATTGGTTTTTAAAAAAATGCCTGAATTTCTTTAAGTAGAACCAATTCACAATAACCAAGTATGGGTGAATAAGGGTGAAAAAGTCTAGGCCACAGTGGTCCTTGGACACCAACCAAGGAATTTCCATTTTAGAAAGGAGGAGTAATGAAATATTACAGGGAAGGTTTATGTGACGCGGTGATATGCTAAAGAATGATGCATTGCTCCTTTTAGTATGTGGAAAGTGGATCACAAAGAATCCAGGATGATTCCCTAAGCCCATTCCTGAGCTCCAGGCCTGCAGTATCCAAGGAAAGCTTATGGCAAACTCACTAGCCATTGCAATGAAAAGAAACTTGGCTTCAGATAAATTACTTAACAGAAAAGTAGCATAAATATCCCAGATTCCTGAAATTTATTTCAGTGACTTTAATGAAGTATGGATTACCTTACTATCTGTAAAATATTGCTCATTTCTTATGTTTTAATAGTTTATATGTATCTTTCCACACTAGTAAATCCATCCTCCACCAGAATATTAGCTGAAAACTTTAAGCGCAACTGCAAAGGGACAGATGTTGCTGGAAAATATAAAATTTAAACTTTGTTAGCTAAACCAACCATCCCACAAAATGATTTCAAAGTGTTTCCCAAATTCATAATAATTTTAGTCACCTAGAGATTAAGATGTGCTATATCATATAGATATTGATAGATATTAACTATTTGCTAGAGCTTACCAATTCAGGACACAATAAACCGAGTCTTAAGCTCAATAGCTGTGTGAGTTGGGAACTATCCATTGGAAGAAAAACAGCAAGAATATTGTCTTTAAAGGTCATACACATTAAAACATATCTTCAGTGCTTCTTAGGTTTTAGCAATTTAAATATAGATATAAATCCATCAGTTACTGTGATAATACTATTAAATTAAAAATCATAACTAACCACATGCTTATTAAATACTTTGCTGGGGGTTAGGACATAGAACTAGCCTGTCTAGAACTTGACCCATATTACGGGGTTGGATGTATTCTTCTGTACATACATAATTTAGTTTAATTCTAAAACTGGTGTTGCTCCTTATATTTAAATTTAAAGCTTAAATACTTTTTGAAGATTTACTTTTATTTATGTGTATGTCTACCTGTAAGTGTATGCCGTGTGTGTCCTAGTGTCAGCAGAAGCCAGAAGAAGGCATTAGATTCTCTACTGCTGTAGTATAGGCAGTTAGGAGCCACCTAACAGGGGTGTTGAAAACAAACTAAGGTCCATGGAAGAGCTGCAAGTGCTCTTAATTGCTGAGCCAGCTCTTCAGCCCTCCTCCCCTGCCGAAAACTCTTAACAACTTTATTGTCTCTCACATGAGTATGTTTATGGGAAGTACATACAGACTCAACATGTTGGTAGAGGTTAGAGGACTTTTCCTCTCTTTCTCTTTTCCATAGGTTCCAAGTATTGAACTCCAATTGGGAGACTCCTGAGGCAGGTACTTTGAGCCACTCTTAAATCTATTTGTACCAAATTTAAACAATTATAGCTTTTTTTGTTGTTTTTGCTTCACTACAAGCACAATCATTTGGTATTCGTGTACACATATATTTATAAGATGTCAGGAATGGTTGTAGACTGAGCACAGACGTAGGACAAACTTTTCAACTTCATATACAGTTGAGAGTGTTGTCCTGTTTTAAATACTAAATAATCCTTTATCTTAAAATGTGACCGTGTTCAAGGGAACAAACCTATTATATTCTCATTGTCTAAAGTTTTTAAAATTGATTTCCTGTTATATTATTAGATTAGTTTATAATCAGTTTTGTGAGATAGTTAGTGAGACAGCTGTCCTGTTTAGTCGAACAGAATAAAAGCAGTCATCTAAGCAAACTATACTAGTGAGAAAAATACTACAATAGGCTTCATTTCAAAATCATATAAAGGTCTTTTATCTTTAAAATACATACTACTTAAGTATTAGATATTATTTTACTTATAAGTTCATTTACATAAATAATGAGAAATATAAAAACCTGTAACAGAAACTCTTAGGGAAATAAGCTCAATTGTCTTTTTTATTTCTAGATTATTGTGGTTATACTAAATGTTAGATGATACAAACTTGAGTTACTGTTTTGCATACTTGTCTTGAATATATTATAGTTGTATTAATTCATATCTTACAAGTCAGCAGTTTTTAAAGTATCAAAGTGGAAAAAGAAACTTATTTTAGCATAACTATAATTAACTTGAAAAATTTCATTTTAACAATGAAAATAATCACCAGCATCTAATGAGTGTTTGTAATAACCCATTGATTTACATACATTACCTTATTGCCACTCTGTAACTATGACTAACCCATCACACAGTGAGAAAACAACACTGAAGTAAATTTCCTAAGCTCAGTTTGTTAGAATGAAGCAGAGTTAAGAACTATTTCTACTCTATTTCTTGAGCCATGTATTTTAAGTACACTAAACTGAAATCCAAAAGTACTGCTCTAAAAGCTGGTATAAATCAAACAAAACAATGCTTATGTATACAGTTCACAAAAACGTGATATTACTTGATGGGGTGTGAAGAATCAGCTCTTCTTAAACTTCAGCTCTGTTGTCACAATGGTGCAATTCCCATCACAAGCCCAGAGCCTCTTGACTTCACCATCTCCCCAAAGGCACACATTTTAATACTGTTGTATTGGAGATTAAATTTTAATGTGAATTTTAGAAAAGACAAGACACTTTTATTCAAACCACAGCACGTACTACTTTTTTCCTTCCTTCCTTCCTTCCTTCCTTCCTTCCTTCCTTCCTTCCTTCCTTCTTTCCTTTTCTTTCTTCCTTCATTTTTATTATGAATGTGAACATGTGGGTGCTTGTGTGAGGTTAGCTACACCAAGGACGTGCAAGAGTCCACACCACAATTAATTATAGTTCAGTAGTCACTGAATTCTAGTGAAATCAAAAGAGTACTTTTATTTGTCCTTAAGAAAACAATTCCTATCCCTAGAATTGTTTTTAGAGAAGTCTTGGTGCCATTTTACATTCTTAAGTCAATGATCAGAATTTTCCTGAAAAGAGAAATGCTGCAAGTTTGTTATTTTAAATGCAACAAATAACAATAGTAAGTATACAATATAATAACACAAAAATTTTAACAATAGAAACCATCAGCGTTCTTATAATACCTAGTGAGTATTAAAGACTCTCAGGCCACAGAAATCCTTTATTACTGATCAGCAGCAGATCGAACCAAAACAGATATCTAGTCACTTGAGAATCATGAATATGATGTGCATGTATACATTGACTCTATTCACTTCCAAGATACTAACATGATCTTTGAGTGCTCTAGCAAGCCATTTCTCACACGCTAGAGTCCATGGGCAATGTCTGGAGTTTTTCTGGGCAATATCCAAATGCCTTATAGAACCATTTTCTCTTTTTTAGTCTTTTCTCTACCTATCTTTTATTTAAGGTTTCCATCTACTAACATTACTAATTTGTATGATCAACATGAAATTCAGTTTTAATAAAGAAATTGGGATCACTATGAGGTATAAAATATGTCATGTGGGACACTTTCTGTGTATCCATAGCTGTAAACATGTTTTGCTTAAGGCATATGCTGTATTAATTCTAAAGTGGCTTACTTTTAGAACATATTTTATTCTTAAGTAATTCTACATAGAAGGGAAATTCATAACTTAAATAAACAAAAAAAAATTACCTAATGATGTGTTAATAACTATTAAATAATACCTTAGTGGCCATGGCAAATTTCACTCTAAAACTGAATTTACGACTAAGCAGTTTAATACATTATATAAAAATTATACTATTTTTGAGCATACTGAACCATTCTAATTTTCCTATAATTGTCTTCCTATTTCAATATCCATTATCTTTGTATTCTTAAGGTTTATTTTTTAAAAATCAAGCTATGGCCATAGAAATAGAAACACATTTTTAGTAACTGTTGCTATTATTCTAAGAATACTTTTGGTTCTATAAGACGTCACAGATCCACGTCCCTTTTCCAATACTAAGTGTCTTGAATTTCCTATAATTGAATGAGAGAAGAGTTTTGCATTGCTTTTCTAATTAAAGTGCAGAACGTTAATAGCTTTGGACATCTCTGCAAAATGAGTGAATGCATACCCCAGCCTTGCCATTTCCTCCAGCATTGATTTGAAAACACTAAATGTATTTTATCTGTGGGTCCAGAGTACAAAATCCACCAGGTAATTGTTTCCCATTGATATTCCCCTCCATGAGTTTGCATTTGCAGGATAAGAATTGGCATTTATAATTTACAGCCAGTCAAGTTATAGAATTTGTGGGTTGAAGCTCTTTATTTTTATTAGTCTAACCTTGCCAAGGAATGGGATGATTTTTTACAACCTATTCATTTATCTCTCATTTCAAAATTGATTAAACAACAGCAGCTTTGCCTATAAAAGAGAAAAGGAGAATTTCCTTCTGCAGTTCTTTCTAAAAAAAAAAAATCTGAGAAAACTTATTTTGACACTTTCAGATCAACACACTAGTATGAAATCAACTTTTCATTAAATATTTTAACAGGACAGATTAAATGCAGCAGTACAAGTCTGGTAAGCTGGAGGGCTTCCTTGAATCTAGGTGACCTCAGGAACTTTCACCTTTGCATAGGTGAAAGCATGACTAATGCTCTTAGTATTGATTATATGTCATGATCAAAAAAGTCGTGGTAGTCATATTCACACATGGGTACGAGATGTAGCTGAGGCAAAGGTCAAATTGTACATAAATGAAATATAAGCTCAGCAGTCATGTGTTCTACCTGTCAGAGGTACATGGTGCCGATTAACTCTCAGAGATGCTGAAACCAGAAAATTCACACTTCATGTATTTCTCAAATTTTCTATGAAATATAATAGATAAGCTGGTTAAAATAAATATGGATGCTATTCGCCTTTTAATAAAATAGAAGTTAAAGAAGCCCAAGCCAAAGTGGCATACTGAAGCAGGCAAAAAATAAAAATAAAAATTTCTAAAAAGGCTCCAGAATGAGACTGCTAATGTATGGCAACTGAGGCATATTTTGTCTCCCTTTTCTTTTTTGTGGGATTGAAACAGGCAGGACCTCAAAAGATGGAATAATTGAACATAACACATATAAAATAGAACATTCTGAAATCAGAATGTATGAACTCATTTCAATTGAAAAATAACATGTAGTATAGGTGGGACTGTCCATCTTTATCTCTATCTTGGAAATGCACATCCTCACAAAATATTACAAATGCATTTCAAAAGCAAGATCATTATTTTCCTTCCATTTTTTTCCCCTTATGTCTCTATGCATGTCATAGCCATCATCACCTACTGGTTCCCTAAGGCAGGAGAGTGGACTTATGTCTTCCCATTACTGTTTGTTATCCCTACAACCATAGGGATATAGCCTTGTCATAACAAATCCCTAACTTATCCTTCTTGGTTGTTACCACTATCCCTATGTTCTCACTGTTTCAACCACAACCTCTGTACTCATCTCTAAACCCAGGAAAGCCAAAAGAACCCATAAGAAGGAGAAAGAGATAGTACCTCTTAGAAAGATAATTCTTAAGAAGAGTAGTCTTCCCTTAACGGTAGAGAAAAGGTTGAAGGCAGGAGGTGAATTAGTAACTAATTTGACTTGTGAAACCATCCCTTCCATGGCGTTTTCTAGTGTCAATAAATTGAAGTGTATTTGAAGTATTTTTACCCAATAAATTTTATTAAATCATTACAAACATTTTTAGAATTTTTCTGACCTCTACTTAATTGTATTTATGATAAATATTTCAGATTCTGGTCACTATTTGTACCAATATTCTTAGAGGATATACAACTATCTCACATGCCAGACACTTACATAGAGCTGACAAAGGACTCTACATCTATTAATTTACAGCAATACGAGACCTATGGTTATCAGAGTTATCCAGTGAGGGTAGCATGTACAAAAATGGTAGATTGTTAAGCATAGCTTAAGATCTGGATTTCAATCCTCAGCAGCATTAGTGACATGAAGTCCTCCCTATATCTACATAAATGGATCTTCAACCTCTTGAGACCAATGCATTTTTTTTTTACTGTATTCAAGATTTTACAGAAAATAAGAATTTTGTCCAAAAGCTACTATAAAGGCAAATGATCATTAATTATTTAGAGTTCTCTCCAGTATAATCGATAAGAAAGCTCTCTGAAGCACAATTTCATATTAGTTCTGGTTTGGGCACGTAATTTTGTGCATTCTCAGCTTCTGAATTCTAATTCTACTTATTTCAAAAAGACAGTAACACTGTCACTTTAGAAGTGTCACAATAATTTTGATGAAAGAATATCCTAATTAAAGCAAACAAGTGATTTAGCAAGATAAACTCAAAAACATTCCAATTAATATATTTTCTTATTCTTCTTTCCCATGGTGTTTGACTATAACACAATAGAGAACCTAACAGCCTGATCTAGCAGAAACTACAAATCCTATAATTTCTGCTCACTGATTTTCCCAACAACTTTAATACATCTATAGGCATTCATACACAAAGTGTCACATTTACAGAACTGGATTCCTTAAATGGATAAAATGTTTTGGAAGACCTAAATTTTCTTCATCTATTAACTTGTTATGAATGTCAACCCTATCAGACATAATTTTCCTCATCAAGAAATAGTGATTGCCTAGAAAACACTTTACCACATTCACTAATTCTTGAAGTTTGAGCATAAATGTCACTTTTCTAGTGCCAATCCTATTTTTAAAGTTTTAATTTCATATGTAATTTTCTTTGAGATACTAAACATTATTTTTATATATGTAAATTTTTTATTATTTAATCTCATATTAGTTGGTGAGTTCTCTAAACATGTAGGTGAATATCTTTGTGTGGCATCTGTACTAGATTTTCAACTCATGCATTAAAATAAACATGAGCAGGCCTAAAGTGATATCATTTTTAATACAAGATAGCATGAAGATATTTTTATGTGTTTTGTCTCATAATATTCTTCTATCTCCACCTATAATTTAGATTTAATTATGAATAATCCTTATATTAAAACATGATGATAGATGAAAAAAACTACATTGATCAGATAATTATTAAAGCTTTATTACCTCATTAAAATATCTTATTTGAAGTCACTTTGAAGTATGAATTCTTGTTATGTATTTAAATATGCAATGTATTAATGATTTTTATTACATGACTTTCAAAATCATATGGGTAACCACTGTGATTCTCAGGGAAGTGCAAAACATATGATTTTTATTTCTTTGGTTTTATATTATAGATACATTTAACCACTGTACACCGTGAACCCTCCATGCAAGTTACTGACCCAAATTGCAATACTCGAAGCACCATTCTCTGCTTCTCCAGAATCGGATAATTAAATAGTGTGAAATAAAAATTTAAACTGTGAACAGGAGGAAACTAGAATCGGAAATGGTTATCAAAACAGAAGGAATCAGGTGTGTGGAGGCGATGTGTGTGAGGGAGACAGTATGGAGAGGGACAACTGAAATTGTGAGACATTTTGGGGGAAGAGCCGAGACCTAGTGCATGAGAAAATTCCTGAATCTACAGGGGTGATACTAGTGAGGCCTCCTGGTAATGCAGGATGCAGAGCCTGAATTAACCATCTTCTGTAACTAGGCAAGGTTTCCAGTGGTGGGACTGAGTCATCGGCCACAAAACCTTCAACCTACAATCTGTTCTGCCTGCAAGATGTGCTGGGGAATGGTGGTACAGAAGTAGGGGGAAAGGATAACAAATGACTGGTCTAACTTGGGGCCCATGCCATGAAGTGGTTTCCATGCAGACACTGCATTGATAGCCAGGATAAAGAAGCTGGAAAGCCCAGAGACGTAGGGAAGAACCAAACATGACTTGGAAAAAAAAATTATAAAATGATTCTTAATGATAATCTGCTATACTTATAGATCGATGCCTAGCCCAATAGTCACCAGAGAGGCTTCCTCTAGCAGCTAATGGGAGCAGATTCAGAGACCCACAACCAAACATTAGGGGGAGAGAGACATCAAATTAGAGGTCTCCTTCTGTTCCCTCTGCTTGCAGCTTGGGAAACACTAACGATGAGAGGGAGGAAAGTTTGTAGGAACCACAGGGGTTGAAGACATCAAGAGAACATGTCCCATAGAATCAACTAAGCAGGACTCATAGGGGTTCACATAGACTGAGGTGGCAATCACAGAGCCTGCATGGATCTACACTAGGTCCTTTACATATGTTATGGTTGTTAGCTTGGTGGTTTTGTGAGAGTGGGTGCGTCCATTACTCTTTAGTTTGTCCTTGGGACCCTTTTCTTCCTACTGCATTACCTTCTCCAGAGTTTTTGTTTGTTTGTTTGTTTATTTATTTATTTATTTTTGAGAGGTTTTGTGCCTAGTTCGTTTGAATCTTGCTATGCCCTATTTGGTTGATATCCCTGGGAGATCTGCTCTTTTCTGAAGGGAAAAGAAGTGGGTAGTAGATGGTGGGGTGGGGGAGGACTAGGAAGAGTGGAGGGAGGGGAAATTGTGGTCAAGATGTATTGTATGAGAGACCAATAAATAAATACATAAAAATAAAAACAAACATTCTGTCCCCATCTCCAGTGAATCACACAGAACTTTCCCTCCAACCTTCAATCTCCCCACTCATCATGACATTGTCCCAGCCCCCAACTCCAGCAAGCATTCCTCCAGGAGTCAGCAGGCCACTCCAACTATGGAAGCAGGAAGGGTAACTGTGAATTTCCATTTTTCTCTCCTTTCTCATAAATCTAATCCACCAGTCTCACATAAACTCTGTAGCATACTACCTGCTGCAGCCCTCCTCCTTTATGTCCCATCACTGCCCCCACCTCCAGCTGATCCAAGAGACCTCCTTCAAGCTATTCTGTACCCATTCTGTTATCTTGACTCCTAAGGCCAGCAGGAATTTCCTGAGACCTTGTCAGCCAAGCCTACCAGAGAAGCAAGAAGGCCATGAATCAGATAGGCAAACTTCAGATTGTCATTCTTCACAAAGAGCAACAAAACAAAAATTCAAGGCAAAAAGAAATTAGTCTTTCAATACCTTTAACCGTGTAATTCTGGACTTCTCAATATAAAATTGTTGACAGTTCAGAAAACTTTGAACCAAAGATTAATTCAGCCCCACATTCCCTTTACAGCTAAAGATATTTCTTAGTTGTAATAACATATTTTCATACACTTTCTTAAATATGTAATGATTCTGGATGTAATAGGAACATTTCTTACCTAGAATAGATAAGATTATTAATATCAGTGCAATAGTCCATAATGCATTTTGTAAATTTCTAGTTGAAGATATCTCTCTAGAGAAATATTTAATGAGTTATTTAATGCATACAAATGCCTTGCCTGCAAGTGTCTAAGCGTGTGTCACCTGTGCTCCTGGTGTATTTGGAAGCCAGCTAAGAGTCTTGGGGGTCCTGAAACTAGAGTTACAGATGGTTTGGAGTCACCACATGTGTGGATGCTGAGAACCAAATTCCATAATCCTCTATAGGAGTACCAAATGTTCTTAAGTGCTGAGACATCTTTCCTTTACCTATCATTGAATTTCTTTCCAGGAACAATTCATATAAAGATTACCAGAACATTCTCCTTTTCTTGGTTAACAAGAGTGAAAAAGATGATACAGTGATTACAGAGGGGATTGATGACATCAAATAAGATGAACAGTATAAAAGAGAGGGAGAAACAATGGTAAGGAATATGGGAAAGGGTATTCTCTTAGATAAGAAAGTCTTTGTTATATTAGGAAAACCATTTGGAAAACAAATTCTTTCTTCTAAACTTTATCTATGTATTTCCTGATTTGGTTGTATAGTGACTATACCCTATTTTGTATTGAGCAAGAAGAATTACATTAATAGTCACCGTGTGTGTGTGTGTGTGTGTGTGTGAGTGTGTGTGTGTCCTCCCAACCTTCTTTCTCAGCTATGTGTGTTTCTTGGTAGCAGAAGACATTGTGGAAACTGATCACTGTGTTAACCTAGAACAATGGTTCTCAATCTTCCTAATTCTGTGACACTTTAATGTAGTTTCTCATGTTGTGGTGACCCTGGACCATACAATCACTATTTATTTACTTGTTTTTAAAGATTTATTAATTTATATATATGAGTGCTTGGTCTGCATGTTTGTCTGCAAGCTAGAATGGGGCATGGGATTCAACTATAGATGTTTGTTAGCCACCATCTGGTTGCTGGGACTTGAACTCAGGATCTTTGGAAGAGCAGCTAGTGCTCTTAACTACTGACCCATTTCTTCAGCCCCCATAAAATTATTTTGTTACTTTATAACTGTTATTTTGTTATTGTTATGAATCATAATGTAATTATCTGATATGCAGATTATCTTAGGTGACCTCTGTGAAACAGTAGTATAATACTTACAGGGTTGCAACATACAGATTGAGAATTGCTGATCTAGAATAATGTCTGACCATAAATCCAATTTGGAATTTGATTAGCATCTTCTCTTCTAATGAGAGATATATTATGAGGTTAGGAAATAGTTCTTTGTGGAATAACTCCACATTCTGCTTATCTCTCTATTAAAATGGCCATCTTATATTTATTTTGTCGAACCACCCCAACAATGCTGTAGTTTAATTTTATTTCTCCACATTAATATCCATGTTTGGTTGACTATAAAAAATAATCCAAGGTATTTTGTCAAACGTACAAATAACAATCAGTATTATTCTGTTATGCCCCTATAAGAATTTTCATTTAAAGCAAAAGCATATATCTCTGATCCTAATAGAGATATATGGCACTTTAAGAATAACCATTCTTTAAGATACAAATGTAAAGTCTCCAAGATCTTCTGAATACTTTCTAATCATACAATCTATTCTAATTTAGTTGACAACCTATTTACCAATTAATTCATAACTAAATTTGGATATATAGAAGGTAATTATAACATACTTAGATGTCTATGCTCTATTACTTAACCCTTTTAGCATATACTCACCATTAGAGCTAAAATATGCATTCATCTATCTTCAATGTTCCCCTTTTTGCCTATTAATTCTTAGTTCTAAAGGGTTCTACCTTTTCTCCAAGGAGACTTATTGTTCTTATTTAATAAAGTAGCTGAAAGGCAACAGACAACTAATCAGTGCTTTCTGTCTGAGTGAATAATTATGGTCAGACCCCACAGATTAAGATATGCACCAAACGCATAAATAAATAAATAAATAAATAAATAAATAAATAAATAAATAAATAAATAAATATGATAAACAGAAATGTCCATTCTGAACCTTTAAATGACTGAATTAATTTTTGCTTCATTGATGCAAACAAAGTTAGACTTTGGAAGCTCTCCCGATAAGCACTAAAATGACACATTAATGGTTTATAATTTGAATTCTGACACAGAAAGCACTTGTCTCTGACATATTCTGATAGAATAATGCTCTTCCTTTTAGTGTCTTGCTGCTCTGCTGCAGGTATTTTTCTTCCCTCCTGTCATTGTCGACTGTCCAATTTCCATACACAAAGTAACTAGCCAATACATGAGACCATATTTCCAATCTCACAGAATCCTTGGAGGTCTTATTGCAATTCCTTTCTCTACTTTAGACATTGTGAAAGGCATTAGTTGTAAGGTATTGTTGAGTTGACAAGTCTGGAGTTGCTGCTGACACTGTAGAAAAAGACTTCCTCAAAGGTTAAAACCTACATTTTATCAAAGAAAACAGCAATGAAAGATTTGAACTATTGTATCTTGAATTATAGCTGGCTGAGATAGTCTACTGAATCACTTAATCCTTTTAATACCTGTCTATTTTAGCTTTTGTATAAGCATCTGTTCATACAAAGCCTCCATCAAACCCCCAATCCAGGAGCTATTAGAACTGCTTGCCAGACTGATGGACTGCACTGTTGGCTGTGCAAAGACTGAAAAACTGAATGAACCAGTATCCCTGCAGCCTAGAAGTCAGAGCAATTAGATACCTGGACTTCTTGCCTTCCAGTTTCTGACTTACTGGATTTCTAATGCCAGATTGTTTCCAGCATCTACGAGCAAAATGGTGTCAGGAAACCAGATATGTTTGTGTAATTATTTCTGTTAAGTTGTTAAGTCTATTGATTGAGACTATCATAGGAAAAATACTATAGAGGCTGTGGTGCTGCATGACTTTGAAATCAATTACAGTTGAGTTTATGTCTCATGTGACAAATCTAATGGAAAAGATTGATCTGTTTTGTGCAAGGTAAGTAAGTAGTTACTATTAAGATGTGATTCTGTTATGTTTTGAATGGGATAAGCTTGAGAAAAGATCACAAGGCAAATCATCCCAAGGGATGCTGCTTTCCTTCTCAAGCCTTGGCAATGGAGAAATGGTCCACACAACCCCTTCCCAGCATATAAGTGGCAAGTGAAATAGGATCAAGTGACTGAAACAAGAATCCTTTGGCAATGGACTAGAATATTATTTATTTAATATTTACTTAATTTTTAATGTATACTTAATATTCTAAAGACAATGCAAAAATAACCCTGAAAGCAAATACAAACTATAAAATTATATGCATGTATCAAAACATGTATCAAAAAGCAAATGCTGCACATTTTGAGCATGTTCAGATACTATTTAATAAAGATAGAAGATCCAAATACAAAATAAATTACTTAGTTTAAATGTTGTGCATTTTGGTTCCAAATATGCACACATTGAACTAAAATCTTCAAAGTATTTAAATAGCATCCAGTGAGTTAATCTCACAGGGAAAGAAGTTGAGAAGAGATGCTAGTATAACCACTACTTCATAATATTGACTTATGTAGTTGTTCATCAACTTAAATATGGAAGTATGATAGTGCAGTTTATGTGAAGTCAACAGCCTGCTTGAAGGCATACTGTAAGTTACCTATTTATTTTATTTTATTTTATTTTATTTTATTTTATTTTATTTTATTTTATTTTTGGTTTCTTGAGACAGGGTTTCTCTGTTGTAACTCTGGCTGTCCTGGAACTCATTCTAAAGACCAGATGACCTTGAACTCTTAGAGATCTGCTTGCATCTGCCTCCCAAGGGCTGTAATTAAAGGCATGTACCACCACTGCCTGGCACGTTACCTATTTTTAAATGTGAAGACTTGTGTCATGACATAAAAATATGTATCTCATATCTTGTAAAGTATATGTTCATTTTGAAAAATTAGTACTTGCCAATGTTCAAAATATGTAAATATGCTCTTTGTGGAATTATAATCTAAATGCTTTGTTTTCCTTTATTATCATCTTTAAATTATTGCAACCCTGCTGCTTAGATATTGAGGACTGAAAAGACTGCCATTACTAATTTTATCCTTTTGCTCATTCTTTTAGTTTATTCTAAAAAATTCCTGTGTAACTAGAATCTTTATACTATATTGATTTATTTTAGAGAATGACATGGTTGTACTAGAAATACTTATCTTTTGTTTGCAAATACATATATTTATATATTATGTTCATGAAAAGACAAAGTGAAAAGACAGTATTTATAGTCTACCATACATTTTTTGTTAATAAATCAATAACAATTTTAGTAAAAAAGGCCTGTAATCCCAGCATCCAGGAAGCAGACCCAGGAGGAGAGGACAACACATTTAAGGTCAGTCTGGGATAGATAGCAAGACTTTAAGAAGAAAAGAGGGAAAGAATGAAGGAAGAAGGAGGAAGAGGAAAAGGGAAGAAAGATGCAGAAAAAGCAGGGTAGAAGCAGCCGTGGAATAAAAACACCCAGAACAAATGCTTGTGGGCATTCAAGTCATTCATTCCTTCATGAATAAACCAAGAAGACATTTTCTGCTGATATATAATAAGTAAAGCACCAAGCCTCACACATAAAATAAAAATCTTGCTTTTTGGAAAATATTGTATGCTGGGGAGTACAAATACAATTTGGGCATTCATTAAGAATCCATGAGCTGTAAAAAGTCAAATAGCCACAAGTGATTCATTTTAGAATGTAAGTAGACATTATTCTATAAGGAAAAAATATGTTAGCATTAGATGACAGTCAATAGGGGTAAGCAGTTAACCTGAGATAGAGTACAGCCTTACCTGCAAATGAAATGAGACACTGTCAATGCTTTTCTCTGGAGTTCTAGGGAAGACACAAATGAAATCATCCTCATTTAACTTAAGTTACCTTCTCACAGTGGACTCTGTCACAGAAGTGCTATTATTATCAGGGCTTGTTATTCTCCATAACAAACCTGATCATCATTGGAGAATGAAAGTTAACCATAAGGAGGAAAAAATTTCAATAAAAAGGTTTTCTTAAATTTAATATTTCATCTTTGATATGTATTTTAAAGACATTGGTGTTCCTTATTCCCATGCCAGTACAAAAACAAGCGAACAATGGTGAAACCTTTAGATACGACCCAAATACAATTTAAGATTAATCAGTCCAATACAAAGTAGGTGCTTAGTTTTTGTAAACCAACACACATTCACTAGTGTTAGTCTACATCATGTTACAGAAAGAAACAGAAAAATAAAAGTATCCTCCTCATAGGTATATTGTGTGCATTGCTGCATTAATTAAAGTATTTATCCTATCTATGATGAAAGAATTTTAAATATTTAAACATCATTGTGTTCATGTTTATATATGTGAGTAACACAGATATAAATAAAGAAGGGAAAGGAAAAAGACAATGAGAAGAGAGCAAGACAGAGAACAGCACATGGACAGAGACAATGCGGTGTTTAAAATTTATGTCTTTGGAGATGTCTGGAAGGGCTGTGTGCTTGTGACATACTCCAAGCCCCTGCAGCTTCCCAAGACACAGTTCAGTCTAAAGAGCAGATGAACGTCATCTCAGGGTTCCTGTGGAAACAGACATTATGAAATGCTAAGATGGATAGACCCTTCTATTTTTTATACCTTTTGCAATTGAACTGAAGACATGGGTTTTACTTAGATTTGAATTTTAAAGAACTCCAAAACAAGCGCTTCTGCTGTAGAGGATTGTGATAAGTTCCTTTAAATTTTTTTCCAAGAGGACTGCATAAAACCCAAAAAGGACTTTGCCATGGATAAAGCATTTGGAAACATGCGTGGTTGTTAGGAAGAAGGGCTTCCTCAGGATTGTTTTTCTCCATCCCTGGAGGATGTTGCACAGGCTAGGTACTACCCAATTGGAGTAACTGGAATATGGTTTCTTTCAAGTATAAGAAACGACCTACAGTTCAATCTGAGACCCTAAGGACTTTTAAAACAGCACTGCTTGATAATAATGATGGTGCCTTCTTGTAAAGCTTGGTGTTTACAGTTTCAAGAATGCTTTCCAGGTAAGAAAAAGTCCTGTGATCTCCGCTGAATTTCTCCACTCACTTCTAGCAGCATCATCTCAAGTAACAAATTTCACACACTGAGAATGTCAGAGCTCCCTTCTTCCCAGTGCCACAAATTTTAAATGCTTCTGGCACCTTAACTCTGTCTCCATTTTCATGGTCACTGCTTTGTTTGATTTCTAATCCCTCTTACAGAGATTTATTGATTACTCTTGAAGAAACTCTACTTCCCATGAGCGTGCTATGCAGCCACGAAAGTCAGTATCTACTATGTAATTCAGATCTCAGCATACTGCTACCAATAACATGGCTCCAAACACCTGGAATATCCACCTGTCTCTCTGTGACTGCCCAAGCTTTTCAGTTTGGACTGATATTTCTGGTCTCCTTCTCATTGTTCCTTTATTTATATCCTCTAGTCCCTCAGTGTCATTGCTAATAGATCCACAGGCACACTGACTTGTATCACATTTGTGCAGTTTTGTCAGTGTTCTTCCTACTGTTCAGATCAACCCTTTGCTCTTGTGCTACTATAAATGGCTTCCAATCAAGGTAGATCTCGGATCTCGGTAGGACTGGGGAGAGCAGCAGAGACCTAGTCGTGTAATCTCTTGAAATGATGGTAAGGAAGTGTTGAGAGAAATGAGAAATTGGGAAGACTCTTGGGACGTATGTAAGATTTACATTTTAAATTAGATCACTAAATTGTAGAACACAGTCTAGAGAGTAGGAAGACAGGAGCCCAGCCTAAATGTTCTGGATTAGGAGAGGGCAGGAGCTGATGGAAAGATGCCAAAGGTGCCGGGGGTCCAGCCTCAGCAACAGATTGAGGGTCAGGGAAGGACCTGAGAAAGGGACCAATGGATCCCTGAAAAGAAAGAGGTTGAAATCGAACTTGATTAAAGAGAAAGCTGGCTAATGATTCAGCCAGGGAGTTCGCTAGTGCTTCGCTCGCTTGGCTGATATCACTCCAGTCTTTTATTTGTTAAAATACATTGTAACTTTTACAGTTTATCAAGGTCAAGTACATTCAAAGCTTCACAGAACATGCATGGTTACATTGTAAAATATTCCCATGTTTGTTTGGCATGCTAAGCAAGATCAGCCTTCATAGTAACAGTTTAATCTTCAACTTGTTTTTTTTTTTTTTTCTCAGAAAACCTCTAACGCAATGGTTCATTGACAGTTTGCTTCTTACCCTACTTGCCATTTCAGCATATATCAGACAGACAGAAGGGTACAAATGTGCCAGAAAGGACCTTTATATTTATAGATTTTAAGCTTTCTCTAGTTCTTCTACTTCTTCCCTATAGCTAGCCAAACTTCAATCATATATTTCTTTATCATTAACAGCATCTATTCCTCTTTTCCTTGACTACCCATTTTTCTCACTTCTGGGGCTCTCTGTAGTTTCAAGCTAGTATATAGATTTAAGCAGTTTCAGTCTTAAACAGATTTTTAAGCTTTAAGTATAATCGTATCTATCCTAGGTTTATAATTTATTACAGCTTTTTCATACATTTTATCATTGCCTCTTGGTAGGCTTTCTTTTCTTAAAAAGAGTCAAACATTCTTAGTGGCAATTATCTAGGTGTCCTTGTCTTTCCAGAAATGTTAACTCCCCTATCCAGGCTCCTTGGTCTCTGTCTTTACTGGGGAATCAGTGCCTTTTGTGCCAGGAATAATTTTGTAATACAACTTCCTCATTCTCTGTGTATTATCAGGTCGGAGATCTTAGACATGAAACAACTCTCATATATACTTAGGACTTGAAGGTCAGTAAGATTCTTATTATTTTTAGTGCTAGAATAACCATATCTTTGTTTTCTACAATTTATCCCTTTCCCAGGTAGTAAGGGCTGAATTAAAGATTCTTTTAAGTTTTATCAATAAGCAAAATAGACACCATGACTGATAAGACTATCATCAGCTGTACAGCAGAAAGGAGTGGAGAAGGACAACGACCTCCTGATGTTTGTGCAGTCAGAAGCCTTGTCAAGCAGCTACTTGCACTGCCATGGTGGTGTAGTTACTGGCAGAAAGGGGAATGGAGAGATGGCTTAAGAAGATTTGACAAGAATGAAATGAACATGACTTAGAAAATACATGTAGCCCTAGCACAGCCTACACAATATGTGCTCTATTTTGGTGGCAGGATTTCTTCCCTTTGTGTGGAGAGTCATTATACTTAAATCTCAATATAACTATTTGAGGTGACTTATAAGTAACTGATTTTGCAATTTGTATACCAATTTGACAGACTATATCAAGCTTACATTGATCGGTTGATTATTTAATATCACACAATTTATGTATCAGAACAGAGGTCACACCAACTCAAATATTCTGTGGGCTTAGAAAGTTTTAGCACAGAACATGGAATTTATTTAAGCTTCTTTTGTGTTTTTATGTATTGCAGGGAACTTCACACACACACCAAAAAGAGGGACAATGAGACCCCCATGTGAAAAAAGAACTAATAGTGTATAGCTAAGCACACTCCAACAAAGAAGGGCTCTGTGGCTCTTGGGAGCTTTTGTCAGTGGGGGTGCAATAGTGATCGTTGCCGGGCAGCCTCATGCTCTGATGTTGGCAGCCTCATGCTCTGATGTTCTCTTTCCTCTGTGGGCCCTCTGCACTTTCAGGAATCACTATTTATTGTCTCTTTTATGGAACTAAAAGTGTGGTTTTCCTCACAGTGCCTGACAGCTGCAAACATTTGTGTCAAATGTATTTTAATTTTAGCATTTTACCTGAAAAGAAACATGTAGTTGTATTTTGGGGTCCTCACCAGGACACATGTAGCAATTCAAGCAAATTGGCAGAAATACAAAGAAAATACAATGCCTATTGAGACAGTTTTGGAGTCTGCTCTCCTTGAGCCAATTTGCAAAGGTCAAAACAACAACCAAATAAAAGGACACATTAAGTCCTGGTAACACAAAGGAAGATGATGTCAAGTTGCCTCTCCTTTTTCCTGCTGGTACCCATAAGCCACTTTTACTATCACTGAAGGAAAAGCAATTGAGAGTGTTGGCACGTTCAGATGACCAACCAAGGGGACCTTACTTTCTTTAGTCACACAGCTTACAAGGATTCTGCTGTGTCTGGTGTTAAGAAACCCAATACCTCAGATGAACTCTATAGAAGAGAGGCAGATTCCTTCACAGAAGGGTATAACAGAGACAGAGAGCTTGGGAGAAAGCAAATGATAGATTTTAGATAGGAGATTCAAGCTTTGAATGAGTACTGCTGGATTATTCAATAGACTTAAATTTTCACAAGCCTCTATATTGTTTTCCATATAGTTGTACTACCTTACAGGATGTGAGAATTTCCTTTCTTCCAAATACTCACCAACATTTGTGACTTTATGTCTATCTTATATGTTAGTTTTTCTATTGCTGTGATAAAATGTGATGACAAAAAGTTTGTGTGTATACATATATAAGTGTACATATACAATATGTCACACATATACACATGCAGACACACATATATGTATATACATATATATATATGTATTTATGTATGAGAGAGAATGAAATAATATTCAAGTAAATAAGTATATCTACCTCCTTGAACATATATTATTTCTTTTTACTGAGAATGTTTGAGATCTTCTTCAAGATCTTTGGTACAACAGAACACTAGAGCTTCTTACTGCTATTTAACTATAAACTAGTGCCTTTCACGCCCTCTTCTGAGAAATGCCTTCTTAGGTATATCCTCCGTTGTTAAAGTGTACTATTTTTCTTTTCATTTTTCTCCTATTGAGTTACAATCTCATTACTAGGGCATATATCTAAAGGAAATTAAATGAGTATGCTAAAAAGATCTGTACATGGCCATATTTATTTCAGTTTAATTTTCAGTAGTTAAGAAATCAATGGTTAGCTGGGCATGGTGGTGCATGCCTTTGATCCCTCTTTAAATCTTTTTAAGCACTCTGGAGTGAGCACAAGTGGATATCTGTGATTTGGTGGCCAATCTGATCTAAATAGTGAGTTCCAGAACTTCTGGAGCTACATAGTGAGACCCTGTATCAAAAAACAGAAATAAAAACCAAAAAAAAAAAAAAAAAAAGAAAGAAAGAAAGAAAGAAAGAAAGAAAGAAAAAAAAAAAAACAGAACAAAAGTATGGTTCATTGACCAACAATTGCATACACACAAACACACTGACACAAAATTTGGATAGTACTCAGTTTTAAAACACAATGAAATTCTGTCATTTGCAACAGCACATATGTATGGAATATTTTTCTTTATAACACAAACTTGGCATCAAAGGCCAAGTATCCCATGTTATTATTCACATCTGCATTTTAAAAAGTGAATTTCTAGAAGTTGAAAAAATAGAGTTTTTTATATGTTAAAGTGAATAAAAGTAGGGGAGTGGGTATGGTATGACACATATATAGGTGTTAATTTATAATCAGCTCTGTGATATAAGCTCTGGAATTCTGTTGCATTACAGAGGAAATTTAGGTAATGTTAAAAAATATTCCCAGAAGAGCAGGGTAAGAGACTGAGAACATCTTCACTAAAGAGGAATGAGAGATACTTGAGGAGAAAAGTACACTTACTATTTACTCTTTATGACTCAATACTATCCCACTGTGTGTGTGTGTGTGTGTGTGTGTGTGTGTGTGTGTGTGTGTGTGTGTTTCTTGATTCAATTGTCAGTCAATAAATCATTGATTTCCTGACTATTGAATACTGGACTGAAATAAATATGGACATGTATGTATCTTTTTAGCATACTGATTTAATTCTTTTAGATATATTCTCTAGTAATGTGATTATGCCCAAAGTTAAAAAAAAACTGGTAAGAAAAAAAATATATATTCACATATACATTGTAAAAATATCTTTTAAGTTGTGAATATTGTGTGTTATTTAAAATAATAATTTATATAATTATAAAATATCAATAAAGAGTACATAGTATAGAGTAGTAGGGAAAATTATGAGAAATAAAAACCATTAATATTTGCTACTAGAGCAACAGCAGTGACCCTATGGTCAGAACACATATAATTAGAAGTTTATTGTGCTTCTGTAGCTGTTAGGTGTTGGTTTCATTTTGAATTACATATGGTTCTTTTTATTATTCAGGTTCTGTAAGGTCCTAACCTTTTCCTAGTTAGAACTGCAGTGTATGTTTCCAGAGCAGGGCTTTGAGGTCAGTGAGGCAGTGAGTGAAGTCGAGCTAATTAAACCATCTTGGCAAAGGTCAGGAGTTAGCTGGGTGGTTATCTGAGCTGAAAACCGAGGTTAGAAAGAATGGACTTGAAGATTTGAGGGAGAGAGCCCATAAATCTCTCCAAGAGTTTGCGAAGACTACACTGATGTGTAGGACTGTGAAGGTTGAGAATTTAATGTAGGCTTTCTAACTAGTTAGCGTGACATACTTTCATGGCTCTTGACAATATACAAGAAGGGCTTTTAACGCTTACAGGAACAGCAATAGCCAGAGCATTGGTTCATTCTTGCACTATTGCTCTAAGTTCCCATGGTGACAGGAAGCAGTCCCAAAGTATCTGATTACGCAGTGAGATGTGCTGTTAGATTGAAGCACCAAACATATGTACCCAAGTACTTTGTATGGGCACTGAGCACATTTGACCATCATCAATCTGGAGGGTGACATCATCCCTGTTTTCTAAGGTTGTTCACCACACCAGAATGTGGAAAATGTAATTACGAGCAAAGCTTGTCTATGACTTCCCAGAGAAATATGAGACTTACAGAGAACTGTTTTGCAGCCATCAACTAAGTCAACATTCCATTTTCCTGCTTTGAAAATAGAGGCTCTTTATGTGACACTTTGGAAAAACAAAACTATTTTAGGAAGCCTTGGGAATGGACCTCAGTGCTCAGATTTGAAAAGCAAAATCTATTCTGTAGCATTCTAAGTTAATTATTTGTTGGAGTTAATTCTTTCTCATTTTTCTTTCTGTATTTCTCTGCATATTGTATTTTATACTTGCATATGTATGTACATAAATGATACATAACTAATAATTCATTTGAGAAATAGTGACAAGCACATCCTTTTGTACGTAAACTTCAGCACTGTTGCATTGTCCTTGCATTCAAATGCCATCATCAAAAATATCTTTTTAATCCATAAGAGTAGATCACTTTTTCCCCAGCAGATACAGACATATGTGGATTTCTCCTGTGAAAGTACAATTATTAATACAGAAATTGTCATTTGTGAAGTAACATCAGAGAGATTACTGGGTGATACCAAATTACTCAGGAGGATACCTCAAAGACAAAACTCTGGACATCAGTGAAAATGGCAAAACAGCTGACAGAATTGAGTCCCTGGAGTCAGAAGAATAATCTATTTATTTTGTGAATGACTGATTCAGTATCAGTGCTTTACCTGAAAAGGAAGATGCTTCCACAAATATGCCAAAGTTAGAATTCAATATAATGAGTATGACAATGCAGTGTTTACAAAAAAAAAAAACCCATCTGTGATTGCAGTGTGCTAAATACTTCATAGAACCTGTCATCAGTGGCCATCACAAATTAAATAAATAAAACCCACATGATAAATGTGGCATTCTGTTGTTCATAAATTACAACTTTTTGTGGTGTTAAGATCAAAGGAAGAGATAAAAAAGAAAAAGAAAAACAAAATGAACTGAACCTAAATAAATAAATAAAACCAAAAATCACAGGAACACACTGAAAGTCATATTTTTCATAACAGAGCTTAATTACATGGAAAATTGAGTATCTTAAAAAATATTAGCTTACAAGAATAGTTTAGTGGAATATATGATATGTTTTATTAGATTGTCAGTGAATTCCAATTGCATTAAAATATTAAATATATAATAATAACTAACGTATTAGGACTCGTCAGTGTTTGGAAGGAGATGTCCAATTTGAAGTGCCTTCTTTCACCTGGCATCCATAGCTCCGAAACACAACTGCCTACTGATTTGTTTTATTGTTGCTGATTATCAAACTCAGGGTCTTGAGCATGACAGGGAAGTACTCCGTTGTATGCACTGCTATTCTAGGGCTTGTCTGCATCTGTGGATGCTTGCCCATTCTACAGGTTGGTAGATGCCATCCTAAATCACGTGCAAAGTCCTGGTTGAACATCAAAAACAATGATTCCTAGTAATTTCTAAATAAATTAATGTGTGAAGGCATCAAATTCAAAGATTTATGTGCCCTAGTCTCAATATACCTTTCCAATTACTACCCCATCTATTCTGTAATAAATTTACACGCCCTTTGAAACCTGAAAACTTGACATTACCTCAATTTTCCCAACTCTGAGACAGTGTTCTCTTCACATAAAGTGTTCCTCCACTTCGTATTGATCTGTCAAAACTCCACCAGTACTTTAGGATCAGCACAGAGTATGATTTGAATATTCAATTATCTTCTTTCATTCCCTTGGAACTTCCAAACACTTTTGTATCTCTCTCTTAGCAATAAATAACTTCTAATTTTAATTGCACTTACATGTGCTCTTGTTACATTCTATTATCCAGTGACTCAAAAAAAAGTCACAGCCCTGATTATCTTTGTGTTCTTTTGATTCATACTGTATATGAAGCAGTTGGAAGAAGCATCTTCATTAACTTTCAAACAACATTTCTTTCCTATCAAATTAGTTCTCCCAAGTCCTATGCTTCATTTTCCCCTTTCACCTTCTTTTGTGTATTGGTAATATATAGCACATTGAAAGAGGAGTGAGCTCAGCTCAGAAAATAATTCTAGAAATGCTGATTATTTACTCTGAATACACCCTTACAAAGAAAGAAAAAAACCATAGAAATACCAAATCAACTAAGCAACATATTTTACATGGAATCAGGACATCAAATAATATGTTAAAAGCAAAGCAAAGCAAAACAAAAAAAATTAATGTAAACAAGTGTTTACTAAGTGTAAACAAGAAATAAGTTATCATGAGTATGAGCCAAAAGAATTCGTTTGTAGGTTCTTATTAGATAAGCACGTGCATCAAATACAAATTATGAATAGCTGTCAATATGCTCATCCCACTCTGTGCTTTAAGTCACGCTGTAATATGCATCAATTCATAGCAAATCATATGTGAGCAGAATGTTCACACATTCTTGGTCTTTACCCAATGTGCCACATTTGCAGGTAGTTCATTCAGCTATGCTTTATAAGAGTTGCTTCTATGCCTGTTTGCTTTTGCAAAAATCTGTGAAAAACTATGAAACTATTATTTTCCCTCAATGAATAGTTTCTGCATGTGTGTAAATTGATGAAAATTTAAAGGAGAATTCTATATTGTGTTATGTGTTGAAAAGACCTTTCATTCATAATACCCTGGAAAACTCCATTCCTTTGACCAAAGCCTTTTCCCCATAGTCAAAATACTTTACTTCTGAGGTGTATCCTCCATGTGATATACCTTCACAACATCTTGGTCTTTGGCTATTGTTCCATCATTATAATTTGGGAGCAACTAACATGAGCTATTTATTAATCTGTGTGTTAACACAGCCTTTTCCAGGCGCTACATGTACATGAATATGATCCTTCCTTTTGTAACTGCTCAACTCAGTTTTGCCTTAGACAGGAGCAATAAATTTAGACAGAGAAGATCACAGAGGCTTCACTAGGTAATATTTGATCACTGGGGAACATACTGTCCTGGTCAGGAGGCAGAAAACAGAAAAGATCCAGGAATGATGCAGACATGCACAGCATGGGAACTGAGCCCCTGATAGTTTGCATCTTTCACTGTAGTATTTGCTTGTATGCTGTTTACTGCTTCATGGCTCTAAATTATCCCAACTTTTGGAACATCTTTGATTCCAGTTTCTCTACTCAACAAGTACTTGGTACAATATATTGCCCTTTTCTCTATTCATTTAGCCTATGACATTTCCTAGATGAAACTTCTGACAGCCTTCAGAATAAGAATCAAAGAAATGAAAGTTTTCTAACTCTCATTAATTACTGATATTACTTAACTATGTACTTCTTTAAATATGGTTGTAGGAGTTGTAAACATAACCTCTGTATTAAATACATTTTCACATTTCAAATGATTCCTGGCATTTATGTCATTCTTGTTGTTTTTCCCAATGATTATACCATTTAATCTGTCAGAGAAGAAGCAGTGGGTGGTTAATAACTTATTTACTAGAAAAGTTAGGCAAATAAGACTTAATGAAAGATACTTAACTGACATCACCAAGGAGAACCTGACAATACTTAACCACTGAAATAGTTTTACTATTCACAAACTTCTAAAAATGTTACAGTTTATGATTTAATAAATATAATTTTATATGTATTTTCTTCAATATTTTAAAACTTCATGGTGAAAGCTTTAACCAAGAAATTGGGGGCTATATTCTTTCTTTTATTTCTTATTTTTGTGAATATTATCTTGTACAATAAAGTAAGTGTCTTCAGCATCAATTGGCTACACAGCAGCATATAACTCTTCACTTACTTCAGGACACTATTGAAGGTGCCATCAATATCATGATCCTAGGTATAAAAACCAAACTGCCCCCAGGATACCCACAATGTGTGCACAGCCTAAGTGTGTGCCAACTACTCAGTGGTGGGAGAGATCAGATTTAGTTTCCTTTGCAAATATCTCCTTGATTATCTTCTATCTCCCATAAATAAAAAAAATTTTTTCTTTATTTTTTTTCCCCTGAGACAGGGTTTCCCTGGCTGTCCTGAAACTCACTCTGTAAAGTAGACTCACCTTGAATTTACTGAGATCTGCCTGCCTTTGCCTCCTGACTGGTATTAAATGCATGTAGCACCACAGCCCTATAATTTTACAGTGGAATTAAACAGTAATAAAACATTGAAAAAAACATTAAATTTAAATCTTTTTCAAATCTTGTAAATTTGAAAGAGAAAACAAACTGTTAAGTAATTTTAAAATTCAGTTTCTCTTAAGAAATTTATATTTAAATTTAATATTTAATTACATTTATATTTAAATTTAATATTTAGAGGAAGAATAAGTTCATGTAGCTGATGGCTACTCTAGTATTGTATGGGAAACATTCTATTGAAAAGGGGTATGAAGGACAGGAACAATTTTGTGTTCAGGATGGAAATTCTCACAAAACAACAACAAAAAACCAAAACAGGATATGGCTAGGATGGTATCTCCAGGTATGTTCTCTTTGTGCAGCAGTCAGGACAAATAAATCAAGGGCAAAGTTCATCAGTTGTTACCGGTTTTAAACCAGTCTACTCTGACATGTTGCTCTACCGTTCTCTCTGTACACTTCCCAGTCTCATAGAACCATGTCTTCGCGCTCATTGCTTGAACTGTCTTAGTTTTCTTCTGCCCTTTGCACTTGCCATGCTTCCTCATTCCATGGTCCTATCATTACATTCTCACTGCCTCGAATGTTTGTACATTAATACGTTATTGTTCTCACTTTAATACATAGTATGTAATTAATATAACATTCCTATATTAATACTCACCAGACTCATTCTCCTACAGATATCCCCATTGTCACTTCCTAAGGGAGTCTACCTAAGCTGCTCTACTTGACTAAGTGTACCATGACAATTCTAAAGCGTCATCTAATTTTTCCTTCACAGACAATGCCAATATATGTTTATGTGCTTTCTTATTTAGTATGCCTCAAGTTAGCTTTGAGAAAATTGAAAGCATGTGTTCATTATTACACTTTCAAACCCAACTTTTGTAGATTAATAGTAACATATTACTGGAAGCCTGTGGGTTTCTATTCTCTCCCTGAGGTAGCTAAGCCTTGTCTATCCATGGCTCAGCTTCAGAGAGGAAGTGGCATAGTCAGGAACCGATCAGGTCCAAATGACCTTGAGGAGCCACAGGAAACAGACTTCCCTGGAGGCAATTTCAGTGTGAACGATTCAGATTCAGTTTATTGAAGTAAGGGGAACTACATTTAGAGTAGAGGGGAAAGGGGGAATACCTTATGTGGTGAAAGGTCATCAGTTAAGGCAGTGGTTCTAGGGTAGCTCTATTTGCATGCAAGGTCACAACAGGATCTGAGTGGTCCTATTGTCATTGGCTGGGGCCAAAGTTCTGAGGAAGGCTCCATTGCATAGGAAGATGTCTCACTGGGAGAAAGAGACCTTATAATGACATATAGAGAGAGGAGAAGTCCAGCCCAAGGCCCTCCAGCTGCAGTGGTCAGATAAGCAGCAACCAGACCAGATTCCTTGGAAAGGCAGGATCTTATCAGTTGCTGTGTGTCATAAAGCATGCAAGTATTGGAGGAGCTTGGCTAACTGTCAGAGTTAAAAAAATAAAAATAAAGAGGTGGGGGACAGCAAAATGCCTTGCATTTTCAGGGTGAGAATTCTAGGGTGCAAAGCATACTTCAACCCCCTCTTAGCTCTAGGACAGCCCCCAAAATGATGGCTTCTTCAACGTAGTCAGTTCTGGAAGAAAAGAATTACCCTCGTGCTTGACTATGTTCTAGCATCATTACTATAAATAGCTATAGCATTTGATGTGAACTGAGAATTGATCAGCACTCTGGGATCCATCTACAGAGGGCACTGCTAATTTTTCCTATTCTTATGTTGTTTCTATTTTATTTGAACTAGAATCCATTAGCAGAATTGCTGGTGGAAATGTGAAGTGTAAACATGTGCTTATAGCTGGTGCAGTGATCAGTTGTCAACTCACTCCCTGCTGCAGGGAGGATATTATGAAGTGTCCATCTTCACAGAGGTTAAACACAGTTCCCATGCCAGAAGAGCAAGTCCTGCTGGGGTTATTTGATCTGCTACCAAAAGCAATCATTTCTTTCTTCTCCCTCAGGGCTTCTGTCAAGACAGTGTTTTCAAATCTCTGACATATTTGACTTTAAAGTTAATGTTTAAAAGAAATTGTAAATTAAATTTAAATGATGAATGGTTTTGGCTTCATTATTCTATGTTTTATTTACAGAAGCCTTTGAACATATTTTTTAGGAAGATAGTAATAATCAGATTAAGGATGCATCATTTTTTTAATGTCAAATAGTACTGGCCCTGATACTCTACTTGTCAGATAGTTAGACTCCAAAAAGAAATGAAAAGAACAAGGCAAAGTTTTCAAAGTAGTTGTTCATACCACCTTTATAATAAAGAATGTATTAAATGGTAAAAATTAAGGCTAACGTAGTTAAAATAAGTGACCTAGACTTAATTGTAATGAAACTATTAAGGATTTTGATTGGTCTTGATGTATCACATTCTGTGTTCTTATTAACATTTTTAATAGCACTACATGTGCAGAATCTCTGAATGCATGCACGTTTATGAGATTTTGTTATTGCAAATATATTGCCTCCTTGCCTTTATCTCTTCATGTGTTGTCTTACTGATTTCTTATTAATACTTTTGGGGTTTATGTGCACCCATAAGGAAAGTTATCCTTTGTTTCATTTGTATCAGTAGCAGCTAGTGTCACTTGAAGAGTTCTGGGCCTTCAGGGTATGTGGTCATGATAATATCAATAGCTGTCATTTACTGAGACCTTACTGAGCATTCTCTAATCACTTTGAAAATATACTGTACAGCATGTATCATTGTTTCCCTTGAAGAGAGACATTTGAACCATGGAGAGATTATAGGCCATCAACTGGGTGTTTTACTCAAAGCCACATCTATAAGGAACAAGACTTACTAGTTAAAATTTTTTCTGACTCTCAAATTTTACTGTACAATGCCAAACAAGAGTGATTAGTGTATTCATGAATTGGTGGGGGTAATTCAATTGTTGCATTGCATTTTTATTCACCTGTTCTTACGACATATTTGTTATTGATAAAAGGCACAGGACCAATTTCTGGAGACTTTCTTTCCATGTCCATTACCCTAAAAGCCAACATAAATCCCTGGAAGGATTTCTGAAGTTCCTACAAGCAAATTATAAGACCTTATTAATGGGTCCTGCCTATACTAGAGCAAATAAATGTCCTTATCACAAAGTTAAGGTGTCATGGAGAAGAATCTTACGAAACAGGACTTGAAGTGCTGACCCAAGTTCATCACTGAATTATATTCTTTGTTCTATCATATTCTTCAACAATTGTCTTTTTTCAACAACCCTAGACAAGCAAAAGAAAACACACATTTAACTCTATCTTTATGTCATCATTTCCTTCTGAGATTTCCCATAAACTTGTATTAAAGAAATTCATAGACTTTTTGATTGTCAATGTATCTTTTCTTGTAGACTTTCCAGCTACGAATCCAAGATTGGTAATTGAAAAAGTATATTTTTCCAGTATGGCATTGCTTATGTTAAAGGGAAGCTTCCAAGAAATAGCATCTTCAGAAATACAGAGCCTGTTATTTTTTGTAGGGTAAGATTGGTTGTATGCATTTTAACAAAATAAATTCAGATCGTAGCCAATCCTGGGAACCCTTTGGCATGTGAAGAAAATCAAAGGAGATAAATTAGCAAAGGAAAGCATGTTGGCAAAAGAGTCTTAGAAATCTTATGCAAGGTCATAGAGGAGAAGCTTAAAACCCGTGACAGATTACTTTGTGTTAGTATAGGCAATCCACAGCACAGGCACATAGGAAGAACTGCTGAGAATACTCTCCTAGGTGTGCTGGATCATCTTCTTGCCCATAAATCAGAGTGCTCTGCACTGGAGACCAACATTGGTCACAAGGATAATGACACTGAAAATAAAAATATGCAAATAATTAAGATCCCCTTATTTAAGTAATTTCCTTGGGTAACAACCATAAATCAGGTCAACTATATCTAATTCTTAGATCAGTTCTAAAAGAGATAATTTTGCATTCACCAAGAGATTTCTGAAAAAAGCTGGGCTTGGTCATCAATGCCATAAAACAGATACCATTCCCCCCAAAAATACCCCCATGCCTAATATAACACAGGACCATGAAATCTTCTCACACCATCTTCTAATAGTCAATCTTTCAGTTTCCTCATTATTAGAATGAGAGACCTCTGTAGTTAAATGGAACTCCATAATTTACAAATAACAGTAGGGACCATTTGTCCAGTAGCATCCTCTGCCTTTGATACTATTTTTAAACTCTGCATTTTTCAAGGCATTCTTCTTAGGGGTAACATATTCTATTTTTGCCTTCTCTATTTGTATTTTTCTTTAGGGAGAGAAGTACACAAAATGTGTTTTAGTAAAACTTTCCTACTTATATCCCACAAACACAGTCTTCTCTAATTCATCTTCCTGTTTAGATCCATCCTTGACTATTTGTCTTTTCCACAGGTGCCTGAGGACACTCTTACTTCTTTACTTCTGAACCCAAATAAACAATGTTGTTGCCTGTGCTTTCCGGAGCCCCTCACCTCTGTCTTCTTGTCTTTTGGGGAGAGCTTTTTTGTTTTGGATAGATTGTTTCTTCCCCCTTTTCCTCTCCTAACAATTTTTCAATGCCTGTATCCAACTACTTGGCATAAAAATATGTCTTTGCAGAATACTACAGAATATATTAAACATTCTTCTGTTTTTCATTTTGGCCCACTTTGGCCAGCCTCTGTTGTTTTAAAGGTTCTCTGGACAACCAGTTTGATGCTTAAGGGCTCTCAAGTTTCAGAACAACACCTTGTGCATGAAAGCTCTACTTAGTCACAGCATGCCTTCAGCATATCCACAGAAAACAGGCAAACAGTTCTCTCTAGAAACCCTTCTCATAATTTAACTTTGGTTTTGTGCCCTTCTGTCTATACTCAGTAGTGGTCTATCTTTCTGTTAGTTGTAGGTTTCAAAGTGAAATGTGTAGCTTTTCTTAGTAGACACAGTTCCAAATGTAAAAATTCAAAACCTCTCTTTACAGGGAAGGGCATTGTAGAAAGTGCATTTTCTATCTAAGTTACTGTTCTATTGCCACGACAAAGAAAAGCAATAAATAAAGGACTTAATGGGGAACTTGCTTACAGTTTCAGAGGGTTATTCCATTGTCATGATGATGCGGAGCATGATGGCAGGCAGGCAGGCAGGCAGGCAGGCAGGCATGATGCTGGAAATGTAGCTGCAAGCTCACATGTATAACAAGTTTCAGACAGAGGGAGAGAGTCTGGGCCTGGAATGGACTTTGGAAACTCCAAGCCCACCCTCAGTGACACAACTCTTACAACAAGGCCACACCTACTCTAATAAGGCCACACCTATAATCTTCACAAACAGTTCCACTAACTGGGACCAAACATCAAACCTTTGAGCTTATGGTGTCATTCTTATTCAAACCACTAGACCATCTGATTGGATTTTCACGACAAATTATATGCTGTTCTGTTTTTTTTTTTAAATTAGACTGATAATTTATAATGAATCTTAACATATAAATATTTATAACCAAGAAAATTTATTCATTGTTTTAATTATGCTTTAAATTATTTTGAATTGAGCACAGTCTTCAGTTTATTTTTTGACAACAGATATAAAATTGCTTTTATATTCAATGAAAAAAAAGAGAGAATGCTTTTTTCCATGACATAGTAACTAGCAAACTGGGTATCAAAGTCTGTTTAACTATGTTCTGCCTCTGTGCCACATAGGACCATTCATAGAATAAGAAGATAAAGTGTCCCACTGGAATATAAGTTCACAATGTTTCTTTTACAATCTACTAAAACCATGAACAACATTTTAGTAAGAAATTACAACTCATTTTTGTGCTTATGCTCCTCAGGAGGTCATGGTGGGTAGACAGTAGTATGATTCTGCTGAGCTTTCAAATAAAAACAAGAGTCCACTATGTATCAACAAACAAGGGAATAATGTCCCAGGGAGAAGAAAGAGCAAGTGCAAAGGCATCAGGAAAAAAGCATGAACCAAGTTTCCAAACCCAGTACCAATATACAGAAGATGATGCCTTAAAGTGGAAACTTAGCCACTAACTTGTAAAAGACTCTATATGTCATATGGATGTTATCAGAGAATATTGTCTCTGTCTCCTTTTGTGTATTATTAGAAATATGTATGGGCAGAAGATTGGATAACTAAGGTTAATATCAGAATATCATCTTGAAGGTGCCAATACAAATCATTCACTACTGAATCCAGGAAGATAGCTTCATAAGTTACAAGAGTTATATGAAACATGTGACCAAATACTCGTTATAATCCTTTATAGGATTATATATTATAGGATTATAATCCTATAAACATATATATTTGTATTATTGTTGCTTTTCAGCTTGGGACAGGGAGGATTTTAAAATTTGCAATGTCAAATTTTTCTTTTAAGTTCATGTAAAAACAATTATGCCATTGTGCTGGGTGTGGGAAAGAAATATCTGTACTTCTTGTCCAATGTCTTGCTACAGAAGAAAACTTGGAATATTTCTTGAGTATAGAAACCTTTGGAGTAAGATATAAAGGCAGGAACATCAAGAGAAGAGAGCAGCTATGACTGAGTAGTTAAGAACTCGTTGCTTATTTTCACTACTTCAAAATTGTGTGTTTTCATATACCTAGTGAGTCAGGCAAGCATAGCAATAGTTTAACAACCTGAGACTTCATGTTTTTTGAGGAATAAACACAGCCCTTTTCTTAATCTACCTAGCAACCTGTTGGCAACAGGGGAATCACACATGCATCAGGCTACATGAATATGTGCCTTAATCAATGGGAATAAATTTCATTCATTTGTCACCTTTTGATAAAGTTTTGTTTCTATACAAACATACTCCTGAATATATTTGGGTTTAGAATAAATGATCTGATCTTGCCTAGACTGGTTTGATGAATACACAGTAAGGCAAACTCTGAATTAACTCTCTGAATTAACTTTTAGACGGAATCTCTTATTTACCATTATTTAACTATATTTTAATTTAATGTATTTAAAATATATAAAACATATTTTATTTAATATATTTGTTTATGTGACTGCTTGCATGTGTGTATGCATATCAGTTACATCCCTTGTGCACCCAGAAGCCTTTGAGTACTCTACCACTGCTGGCTTTCTTGGGCATATATCCAAAACTTGTATTTGACTTTGCTCTAAGTAAGAGTTCTTGGCATGTTTTATATGTGCATCATTTTGAATTCCTTTGGAAAGGTAACAGGAGTTCTGGAACACTCAGAAAAAGAGGAATGGCCTCACTGGTGCTTTTAGGTCCTCCTGCACTGTCATTTCCAGACACCTTCTGTTTCCTCCCCTTTAGGTTTTTAATCACATCAGATCTGTTTGTTCGAGCCTTGAACATCCTGCTGTTTTCTTAAACTCAGTTTCCACCTTTGTGGATACCTTCTGTGAATCTCAGCCTCCCTCTTCCACTCCACGCTGTTTATTGCTGCATCCAAATGTACAGTCCTAATTATTTGGTTGAGCACAATGTGTTTTCAAAATCATGCCTAAGAAACAGAAGTAATGCTTTGTCTCCTAAACTTGTTAAAAATTCATAGCACTTTACATTCAAATACGTCAGATTTACGGGATGCCAGAACTTATGCTAGATAAAATGATGTATTAATTAATTACAATTAAACTAATGAATTAAGGTATTGTATTACAAGATATGTATTACTTACATTTTTTTTTTTGCAAATTACACGTTCATTATATTATTCATTCCTTTAAAAAATAGGATGACTCCCACATTTTCAAATGAAAAAGACTATTCTCATTTGAAGCACTTTCTTATTTTCAATTGTTTTCTGAGAAATAACATTCTAACAGCTTTCTATTTGCTTATGTAAACCTCTCAGTTACTTTGCTGGATATTGTATTTCTATTAAATCTTTGGATTGGGTTCTACATAATGTAGTCCTTAAGAGTTTTTCTCCATAAACTCTCAATGTGATCTCAATTAGGTACTTTCATTTTTATAGCACCCTTATGCAAATAACTCTCCAATTTCAAATTTTAAAATTGGGTTGCCTACAACACTTCCATTTTCATTCATACATTTATTAATTTACTTTCTCATACAAAAATATTTTGTTTGCTTGTTAATGGTTTCCAGATGGCGCTCTCTATATATTGAAATAGTGAGCAAAATGGAATCTTCACACTTGTAGGATTTCTATTCTGGAAAACTAAAATATGTCTATAACCTGAAATCGTGGTGACTTAATGCATACTCCTACATATACATGCATCCACAGCCGTGTCCATACACACACATTTGCAAACACAGTCGTACCTCTCTGGCTTAGAGACCTGTTTCAAGGTACTTGTCCATTGTACCAAGTTACTCAAGTGAGAATATTGATGCATCTTTTACTCCTTTCTCTTTCCTATTTTCCACATCCCATTGGATTCACACTTAAAATATGCTCTGAATTTCAACACTTACCATGCATTTGTCTTCAGTGGTAAGGCTAAAGGTACTCATTAATGGCTTCAACTGCTGAAACAGCCTACTTACTGTCCGTTTTCCTCCCCCCACCTCTACCATGCTTGTCTACATTTATTCTTTATGTAATAACTGAAATCATATTACTGACCACAAGCCAGAAAGTTTCCCCAGTAAAATCTGCTAATAGATTTATTTTGTTATTGAAAAGTTTCATTTATGTGTATGTATTTGAGCTTGCTCATCTGTGTGAGCACCATTATGTATCCAAATATCTAAAGAGGCCAGAAGAGGGCATCATATCTCCTGGGACTGGAGTAGCAATGAGCTGACCAATGTGAGTTCTGGCAACTGAACCCAGGTCCTCTGTAAGAGGAGCAAGCCCACTAACTGCTGAACTGTCTTGCAAGCCCTCATAATAGTTTCTTTATCAGATTACATATGAAATGTCCTCGTGCCTACAGCAATCTCTGTGCTGTACCCACATGGGTCCTAAGTACTAGAACCTCTTATGTTATAGATGCCCCCTTCTCAGTTTCAGTATTTTGCTTTCTTGACTTAAAGGATAAAAAAGAAAAGTTCTTTTAAAAACCAAAATGAAATTAATAAAAGAAGAGCCAAAGTGGAGGGGTTCTGGAGGAAAAGTGGATCTGGGAGGCTTCTGGGAGAAGAAGAGGAAGATATGACTGAATACATTATGTAAAATTCTCAAAAATTAGTTAAAATATATTTTTCTTAAAAAAAGTTTTAGAGTGTAGAAAATACATATGCAAAGTATGGAGTTTAAGAATATTATTTGACCATTCTTTAATTTTTCTAAAAAAGTTTGTCTCACCTTATAGGGTTGAAAATTCATGTCACTTGCAAAATTTACTTGGCATGACAATACTTTTCTTTTATTCCTTTCATTTCTCAGTATCTTTAATGGGAGATACCAACATATGCTATATAACCCCCATTATCTTGAGTGGCACCTGATAGATGAGGCAGAATATTTTGAAGGAACTCTAATGCCATGGAATAGGTAGGAAGATATAGCACGTGGTATCACATAATCTTGGGCAGGGTGGAAACAATACAGCTTTAATCCTAAGTGATTCTTAATATTCTAGACTCTAATTGATTGATAGATTGATTGATTGATTGATTGATATATTAGAGATCAGTATCATATTAGGTATTCTGTGGAGTCTTGAATAGATGTCTGATGAATCAAATTGTTTTAATCACAGTCTTTTTCTGTCACTAGACGTAGGGAAGCACCTCATATGTTTTTTTCTTTTTTTTTTTTTCTCTAATTATCTCTCATCTATTCTCATCAATTTTCACAATCACTTTTCAGTTTCACAGCCCTGAAATGACAAGTTCAGCTGCCTTGGTGCAGGTGGGTTGACGTTGGTTAGAAGAAACATGTGGCAAATATGTTCTTTATTGGTGAGCTGTTTAAATTCATCTGAAAGAGAAACAGCTGCTCACCCACCCCCAACTTAACTGCAGACATCTCTGGAAGACGCAGTCGGGAATAAGAACAAATTATTTCATTCTTTTCGTCTTGAGCAGCAAAGATTTTATAGCAAGCTAAGTGAACTCACCTTCTCCCATCCCATCTGGAAAAACAAAATTGATGAAATCACTGGATTGTTTTGATTACATAAGAGTTGTAATTTTTAGTCAGAATTTTCTCATCCTTTCATGATCACTGGGAAATAAGTTATCATTTGTTTCCACTACTGATGGAAAGATAATAGCAATGGTAACAGTGAAGCCTGAGGAGACGGCATGGTGTGGAGGGGTACAACAATAAATGAGAAGAGGATGGGGCCCTGTGAAATTCCCTATTCTGCAGCCATTATGAGCACAGGTACCAGAGACACTGTAGACTTTGTGTCACTCCATTATGATGAGCGGCCCACAAACAGTGACAGCTGAAAGCAGAATTCTTTTAGAGAAAATTACAGAGATTTTTTAGGGCCCACTTGTACTTTTCACAGTGTCAAGATACTAACATATTTTTCCCTAAAAGATATTCAAACAAGACCAACTGAAATAAATTAGTCTAGCTAGATTGGCTCGCCCCAAGCAAGAGCTCATTGCAGGAGATGAGGTTCATGTTTATTATTGTGTCTTCCATGACTAGGATGCTATTGCATTGGAAGGTATGAAAGTTATGGAAGCTCTAAAGAACGTCCCCAGCCCTGGCTCTGACTCCATATGATCGTAAAACCTGTTTGCTTGTTGACAACTTTTCTATCATTATCATTTCTCATCTGGATAACTTCTGCTGTTCTGTGACTATTGACTACTTTCAATTATGAGTGAATGTCTTGTTCTGCATTTCAGTTGAGTTTTCTGTACCGCAAACATAATTACTAACAAGAAAATTTGACCAAGGCAGTTTCACCTATAATTAACATATGGTGTTTTGCATCTTTTGTATTAAGGTCTAGATTTCAGTCTGTGAATTGCTCATAATGTCCAATATAAAGCAACCTTGTGAAATCTATGTTATTATCTCTTTACCATCACTGAACAGTCGCAATGTACATATTCTTAAATATATTTTTGGCCCTCATAGTCCATGATAAAATTACAGTGAATTTCTTTTTGTATTGGGACACAAAATAAAAATAAAACATTTTATTTGACATTAACTTCTTTTTTAAAGTAATAGTACTTTACTGTACTTTAATATGACAATTCACTTCAGAACATGTGTCTTGACTTAAACTCACAGGATGTCTATCTGGTAAACATTCCTAGGTTTTATTGTCCCTACTCTATGGAGAATACATTATTCTTAATATTACGTTTCCCAAAAAATATTTATATAAAATCAATATGTATTTTGTTTCTCCAAAGTTCAATAAAATAGTTATTTAATGTTTTACAGATCCATTGTTTACTATCCAAATCAAACTGCTTAAATACTGAAGTTAATTTTGTACAAACTGAAAAGTGTGTCACCGGTTGAAGGGACCATGTTCCTTGGACCTGGCTGTCCATTTGACACAGAGCCTAGTTTCTTCTTGATATGTGAAGCTCTATCTTATGTATGCCTGTCTAAAATGTGTTTACTCAATGGCTTTCACACTTACATTTTGTTCTCAAAATATGAGAAAATTAGAAGCTATTATGTAGCAGTACAACTACTGTGTTGGCTCAGCAAGGAGGCAAGGAGGCATATTCATAGATACAAACCCTGCCAGACCTCAGCAGAGGGAACCACTATTATGGTAAATGTCAAACTAGACAGTGGAACCCTAAGGTCTCCTTTCAGGGTTTTTATTGATATATGAGCTCCTCAAGTATTCTGTTGAATGATCAGATCATGAGGCATCAACCATATTTTACATAAAGCCCACACCTGCAGGCAATACAATGCCAAGGCATAGGCAGCCCTTCCCCCAACAGTGCACAAAACAATTATTTTAAACATAACTGGAAATAAACTTCTGCATCACTGCTACACCATACAAAATGCCTGTCAATAATCATCTGATAAATATATAATGGTGTTTGAATTTTTTAAATATTTTTATTGTAAGATAATCATTTGTAATTCCTATATAGTTTTATGCAGATTTTAGGGGGATGCTTTAGCAGTTGGATTGAGATATGTGGTTGTTTGTTCATTACTTTCTAGTCTGGGTCCTGTTCCTTTACCAGAGCCTCCTCTTGTCCAAACAATTACTTATTTTGCCAGAATACTGCTGAGGAATTCATAGCAATAACTAGACAAGGACTTGAGAGTTGTTTATATATTGGTTTCACTTTGCATATTGTACTATTTTCATACAATTTAGTTCATAGAGAAGGCAAGGGACTCTCTCAGGAGGACATGTTTGATATGGCCTTCCTTTCCGTAGAAATTCCAACAAAAGATTTACCTTAGTATGTTAGTTTACTTGTGTGGATAATTGACCAAATACATAGAAAAAGCAACTTATATAAGAATTTGTTAATTTTGGTATATGATTTCAGTCCATGGTAGGTTTTTCTCACAAGTTCCGAAAAATTTTTTTTTACAGCTTCAGGAACTTATGGTAAAATGAGCAGAATGTATAGGAAGAGTCCAGGGAAAGAAATTGCTCCCAAGTGTAGCCATTGATGTATGCATTGATTACATTTATTTATTCTTGTGGGTTTATAGCAGAGGGCAGTTTATTCTTTGCTAATTAAAATCCTCATCCTAGAGGGTTTCAGTTTCTGTACAACCTAATCTTCAAATATAGGATGTTTCAGCTTCTGAGACTTACTAGTGACTTAGCTCACCCTGAGTAGATGTCTTCTGAATCCAGAACTGTAAGTCATAGACAATCTGCTTCTGACTCTCTGATGTCTCTCTTAGCTTATTCTGGGCTGGCTCTGCTCTTACTGGCTTCTCCTTCTGAACTGAACTGTCTACGATCTGACTGCATTCAAACTGCCAGATGGAACTAACTCTCTGCTTCTTGTCTGCTTCCAACCTCTGCTTCTATTTGCTTCCTTTTCTGAGCTCTGCTTCTACTCTCTGAGCTCTCACTGCTTCCTGTCTGCTTCCACCTGTTTCTGAGCTCTGCTGGGCTTATTCTCAGTCTGACTCCCTCTGGTAACTCATCTTATTTGTCACATGGCCTGATCTTCACTCTGATTCATCTCAGACTTGGAATTAAAAGCATGTACAAACTCTATACTTCATTCTGCCTCTGACCTTCCACTTCTCAGATTACTAGGATGGTCTAACTTAATCCTTTTAAGAATCCTTCCATTCTTTTCCTCTCTACTGCTTCTCTCTTAACTCTGAACTGACTGTGAACTCTGAACTGAGAGCCATGAACTGAGAATGGTGACCTACTTCTGAAAAGACTGCTTCCTTTAATATCCCTAGAGCTGGGATTTGGGATTCATGTGCCACTATTTTATTCTGAATTGGGTTTCTTAAAGGTGTGGCTTGCATTCCAGCTGGATCACACAGGCCTTGAATGTGATCCTTTCCCAGAGCAAACATATTGCTAGATTAATAGATTAAATATTCCCCTACACCGAAGTAGAAGCTACCAGTGACCTATTTCTTGTAACTAAACTCTAGAGTCTACATTTTGTCACTTCTCTATCATATCGCCACATTCTTAATCTATTCAAGCATTAATATATGGTTCTTAGCCCACAGATTGGCAATCAATATTAACCATCATACTAAGCTTTTTCTTACTTTTATTTTCTCCCTCTTGACACTCTTGAGACTTTCTACGTGATCTTGAATAACACCATTCCTCATATTTCTGGGACCTGGGTAAAATAATTTTGTTTCCCTGAGGCTATGTTAAAACCACATCTGTCTGAATGACACATAAAAGAACACATAATTACTTCTGAGATTGAGCTTGATTGTTTTTGCCTTCTTCCTGAGAAGACCATACCTCCAGTAGTGCTGATGTCCTGACAAAATGAGAGAAATACTGAAAAATTTGGCATTCAACCCACCATTTGTGTCAGCCTCACTAAACACAGAACTGATTGGTCAAGAAACAAGAAACAAATGATTGGCTTAGTAACTCAGTGATTCTGGTGTTGATAATTTTACAGAAATTATGAAATAGTAGCTATTACCTTGATCACAATGAGCCAATGATCACAAGGAGCCTGCCAGGTAGATGTTTTATTTAGACTGTTTGCTCTTGGGAAAAACAACACGCTGATGTTAGGCATCAGATGGCTTGGTCATATTCTCTTTAAAGCAGCCAGGTAACTAATCAATTCACTGTTTGTAAGTCTTCAGATCTCAGCCAATTGTTCCATAGCTCTTTTGTTTTACATTTATAACAGTTCCTGAATTTTACTCATACTGTTTATGTATGCTGTCACTCACATCTCACATACCTGGAGGGCATGAACAAGCACTTAGCGTGCTGTCTGATACACAGTAGACTTCAAAATCATTTGCTGAACCAAATGACTCCTTTAGTGTCTTTCTAAATAATTTGTGACTTTGAACAAGACTCTTTTCTTTTTTTTGTATCCTTTAGTAAAAATGAGAGAAATTGTCTAAATGATCTCTAAGATTTCATTTCCAAGTGCTAACACCAAAATTAAGAAAAATCACTTATTTAACCAAGAGATTTACATGATGTTACTTGAATTCTATAAGGGTTTATTTGAAGTCTTCAAAAAATAAAATGATAAAAAATCAAGTAAAATAAAGTCTAACACATAAGATATAAGTTTATTATTTGCGTGTGTGGGTGTGTGTGGGAGTGTGTGTGTGTGTAATTCTCTAACCTATTTTTATATTTATTTTATGACAACTTTTTATATGACTAAGATTACATTAAATATATACTATTGTATGATGCATATTTATTTAAGATAATATAATCTAATTTCAAATAGAATTCCTAGCTTTCATATTTCAATTTTTAAAACATAATTCTAGTTTGTAAACTTATGAAAATTTATATTACTTATATCCTTGGATGCACTCCCAACAAGTCCTGAGATTTAGTCTTCTGTTACTACTTATAAATTTGTTGATACCCCTCAATTATTTAAAAAAAGGAAAAACTCTCACACTGCTAATGTGATCAGCATTCTTTGAGGCACTGAAATTACAGCTGTGTAGAAAGAGGTAAAGCCAGTGTCTTAAAACAACACTGTAGTTGTAGATTCCAGATGTAGACATTGATTTTGAGACAGAGGCTTTTATTCTTTGTCTAATTAAATCACCAGTCCTTACTGTTGGAGCCGTGGAGCATTTCAGCCTCCAATCTAGATCATTTAAGCCTCAACTGCTGACTGAGCCAATTAGACTAGCTCTCTCTGAACTCAGAGTCTTCAGACGCTTATGTGTCTCTGTGAACTCTCACTGTCCCATTATGCTTGCTGTTACTGCTTCATATTGTCTCTGTCACTGACTGACTCTAACTCCTTCTGAGCTCAGCTTCTTGTGTCTATTTCCACATTCTATTTCTGTTTATAGGGATTAAAGGCATGGACTACCACTGCTTTCTGAATACTGGGATTAAATGTGTGTCTACATTCCACCAGACCTCTGAATGTAGAGACGCAGAATACCGACCCTCCCATGCTTCACACAGGCCTATTACTCTATATAACTTAGTTACCAGTAGTGAATAAATTATATATTTAAAAGGATGAATAACTTTTAACTGTTTATGAGTGAATAAACATTTTATCATATTTGGAACTTGCAAACCAGACATTTATTTGACCTCTCACTAGCAAGTTATGAATAAGGAATAAAATTTGTAAGTCACCATGACACAGATTTGATGAATGGGTACACAATTCTTACCATGAACTGATTTGCTACTGTGATCAGTTGGCCTCCTCAAATGATTTATGTTATCAAACTCAGATATTTCACATAAGAGCTTAGGATAATGATCACTTGGCTGTTTTAATTGATACTACCCTTGCTGGATAACTTTATGCCTACTGGAGCCATTCAGATTGCTTCAATTGGGATGAATTATTTGAAGAATAATTGCCTATAATCTTACAATAGCAGTTTTCTAACAACTGTTATTATTCCCAAAAGAAAATCATCGGAGAGATAAGAGCTAGATGAGGTACTACATCACATCATGCCACTTCAGGTTCCTGCTGAAACTGTAGTTACACTATAATAGAGGCTACCCCCAACTCCTTTTTAAATGATAGACTTTGCTTTGTTTAACAACTATGTATTACTGTGGAAAGCATGCTTATGACATATAGATAAGTATTGTGAGTCTTGTATAGATGCTTGAAAATTTTTAGTTAAGGCGGTAAAATCCACCTATTGGTATACATGTGTGATAGACACTATAGAGACTAGGATGGTATGTTCATAAATTTCCCAGGACTCCTTGCAGTTAGAAGTGCTACTAGACCCTCTCTATTTTGATGGTAGGTGTGTGATCAAGCCTTTTCTCTTAACTTACACTTAAGAGTGTAAGTTCTTCTTAATGATTTGGGAAGAATTCAACTAGAAGCTTCCCAGAATCTCATAGACCTAATATATTCATTGAGAAGAAACTTGAGTGAGACAAACAAGGTACAGCTCAACTTGTACTTTATGAAAAAGAAAGGATAACATGAAAAATGGATCTCAGAAGGACAATGTGAATTATAGTACCAGATTTTAGTACAAATGTGACTATTGTTTTTCAGAGGAATACACACTTCTCTTTCATGGATCATCTAATTTTTTTTCATAGAGTGCTTCATTTTCCAACATACTTAATTGACCTGTTAATATAATTATATATTAGAGGTCTACCTCTCATATTTAGAATGTAATCTTCTTAATGTAATGTCAGAAATAAGTGCACAAGACCAACTTGGGCATCATGTTAAGTTCAAGGTCCTTCTGAGCTCTTCCTAGGTAAGAGACACTATGATAAAGTCAAATAGTTCTATAAGTGCTTAGATTAGTGAAGTAATTGATCATCTAATAATTCTTCATTCAGCTTAGGGGAAAATTATTATAATTAAAGATACATGATAATTTTCATAGTAATGACACATACTAAATATATGGAAATTCAGAGTAATTTTTTTCTTTTAGTTGTCAATATCATTAATGACTGAATGCAGGAAGCCCTTGGTCCTCTATAATTATTAAGAAAATCCAAATTAACAGAAGATACTATCATACCCAGTGGAATAGCAGTATAAAGAAATAATAATTGACAACACCCATGTAGTAAGGATGTGAAGCAAATATATTATCACATACAGCTGATTGGAATGTAAAATTTTATTATCATTCTGAGAATTAACCTGGCATTTTCCTACCAAACTACTTAATCTTGTTATGCAAACTAGTGATTCAACTCCTATGTGCTTATCCAAGAAAAATGAAATCATATAATATGGTGTTTAGCTCCATATTCTGTACAATGTCCTTGAATTGAAAACACATTTGCTGCTATCAGTAAAAGATGGGCACACTGGATTACATAGTGGAATACTCTAAGCAACAAATGGAAATAAGCCACCAATATAACTAACAAATTGTGTGTATGTCCAAATCAGTAAGAGAAGCTCTGTGTGTGTGTGTGTGTGTGTGTGTGTGTGTGTGTGTGTGTACATATACATGGTTTGTATGAAATTCTTGAACAAAACTTTAGCCAGGAAGGGATTTAGTACATTATCATGAAAAGGAATTCCTCTTTAAACAGTCAGGCTGAAAATATGTTCGTCTTTCTGGAACTTAGGACAAATGAACACATGCCACAAACTCTCAGTACTGCCACTGTGAAAAAACAACCTTGGTCAGTTGACTCTGTGGGACTTGTTCTCCTAGTATCCTTGATCCTTCTGGTCCCTGCATTCCCTTCTCCCTTTCTTCTACGGGGTTCCCCAAACTTCCCACGATGTTTGGCCCTGGGTCTCTGCACCTACTCTAGTCACTTGCCCCAGGAAGCCTTTCTGATGACCTTTGTGCTAGTCACCTTTCTATGAGCATAGCAGAGTTAGGAATCCTCTCCAAGTTCTCCAACCTCAGATTCTTGGCCATCCCTTCAGTATCAGGCATGTGTTTCCTTCCTTAAAATAGGGTTCAACCCTTCCATTGCTCTAGCAGATCAGGCCGGGAGACAGGGTAGGTTATGGGTGGAAGGTTTTATTGATGCCATGGTGTCACAGTCCCAGCCCTGGATGTCTTGCCTGGTTACAGGAGATGACCTGTTCATGCCCCTATTTCCCATTAGTATGGGTCATTTTAGGGTCATCCTCATAGAATCCAGGGAGTTTCCACTGCAGTAGGTCTCCAGATCACCCCCTAGATATTCTGATAAAGGCTAGGCTAACAACCTACATACATCTTAATGTTGCTTGGTTGGTACTCTTGTAGAACTCCCAAAAGTTGGAGTGGGAGGGTCTCTGAGCCTTTTACCTACCCTGGTGACCCTTTTTTTCCTGCCAGGGTTGTCTCTTACAGCCTTGATATAAGCGCTCTGTGCCCAGCCTTGTTCCATCGAGTTATGTTCCATTCAATTGGTAACCCTGGGAGACCTGCTCTTTCTGAGTGGAAGCAGTGTGTGTGTATGTGTGTGTGTGTGTGTGTATGTGTGTGTGTGTGTGTGTGTGTGTGTGTGTGTACACGAGCATGAATGTGTGTATATCTGAGGAAGATGGGAAGTGTGCAGGGGAACTGGGAGGAGTGGAGGGAGGAGACGCTGGGGTTGGGATTTAGTGTAGGTGAGAAGAAAAATTAAAATAAAATAGCCTTAGGTAATATGTAAATAAGCATGTATATATGTTTTAATTATACTTTATTTTATCATTAAACTTCAAAGTTCAAAGGTGAACATATTTATGAAAACCCAGAAAACACGTTCTTAAACCAGATGCCAGTTAATGATAGGTATGTTGAAGCATTTAGACAAAGTTCTATTGACAACAGTAATGTAGCTTTAAAATAACATTGAATAATAAAGTATATGACTAAAAGATAAGTAACGATAGATGATAGATGGCTAGATAATAGACAGATGATAAATAGATACCAGTGAAAAAGCAATGTTGCAAATTATATTATTGAGAAATCTAGGTAGTGAATGAAAAATATTACACTAAAATCAGTTTAGTCTGGCAATACATATCAATAGTTTTGTAATAGAAAATGCTGAGTAGATCTTTTCAAGGTTTTGTAACATTGATGTGGGAGGAATCGCAGGTGGTGGCAAGAAGTTGATGAATTACTGGCAGACAAGTTGGACATGTCTATGGTACTCATAATTTCATGAAGTGGCTAAGACGCTGTATTGGAAGGCAAATATTTTTGATTTTATTCTAGCTTTGGCCTGGCATCAATGATTGTTGAAATATCTCAATTTATGATGTATCAGTTTCTATATTCATATTTTATAATAAATGTTCAAGTAATATTTGTTGAAATAATGCTCAATCTAAAACCTTAAGTGATTGCATTAGATGACCAGCAGGCCCCTTCTCTTTTCACTCTCATGGCTGCCCTATTCTGTGTGCATTAGATCATATATCTATACCAATATTTATCATGCCTAACTGATTTTTATCATGTATTAGTATGTGACTCCTTTGAATAATGTAAATATTTTAGTTCATGAAATATGATTTATATTTACAAATGACTAACTATATGCTTGTAAAAATAGCAGAAGGTATAAGTCAGCTTTGTGAGAAAGGCTGTCAAGCACAGCAATAAAGTTTGACTATTCTCATTGAATTTTTCAAAATTTAAAATATTTGAAATAAATGTGCATAAGCTTTCTAAAGCTTTCAGTTCAGATATTCTCATGGATACTCTGGAAGTCAGTTCTATTTGATGTCACACATATTTGTACTGAACAGTACACATTTTGATTAGTTGCTGAAGTGACAGTTGTTCAAATACCCCTCATAATTTAAGTAGTTCAAGTGTCAGTGGAATTGTGGCAGATGATGAATAAATATCGAACACTTCCTTTGTTAGCAGCTGCGTCCTCACTCTCTGAATTTCAAGCTGTGTCGAAGAAAAAGAGACAATTGTGAGATGACACCCATGAGTACTTATTGCATAACTCTCAGTATTGAACAAATGACAATCAGAAGAATTCCATTTTTATCAAGCACCTAGGGTGCACAATGAAATATTCATTTACCTTACACTGCATATAAAGCTGTTTCCGCCAATACTGTTTCTTGTATAGGATTACAATAATGTGGTCCCAGTACATTAAGCACCAATGCAATTATTACCTTCCTTGTATACAGCCATCTAAATTAAACACCATTAAGCGAAATGCTATAATAAATACTATATCTCTTTATAGCACTATTATCTATTTTTTTCTGAAAATAATGTGCCTAATTGATCCAGGGGAATTAGGGTTTGCTCTTACAATAACGTGAAGAGTTGAAGACTTCACTTGGAGGAAGAGGCTCTCATGATTTCTGGTGTCCTGGAGCATGCTGCACTGTATTCTTATATACCCCTCAACACATGAGTCCCTTTTATTTAGGCCTATTTCTTTACTGTTTACATTCCTGAGATTTTAAACATGATTCTTCATAGGAGATATACTCTTAAAAGTTTCTTTGAGCACCTCATATTTTCTCTGAGCTTCATACTCTGAATAAGAGTGCCCAAACCCAGAAAATATGGATAAAGTTATCACAACACTGAGCTATCATGTATCATTAGGATTCACAAACAGTTATGAATATCAAAAGTCTTCAAAAAAGTTTAAGAAATGTTCCAAGGCCAAAGAAACATCCCAAAGCAATTAATTTAGGACTTTGATAAAGAGCTAAATCACACACACACACACACACACACACACACACACACAGACACACACACACACAGATATACAACTGTTTTTTAGTTGTTGGTTTGCATCCACAGGGAAGGTCACTAGATAAATAAATATTCTTAGAGATAGTAAGTCTATTAGCAATGACACAAATCTAAAGAAGAATGTCTTGGAGGTCAAAGATTCCAAGTTTCAATATTCAGATTTTAAAAGGAAAATTTTAGGAGTAGCAAAAGATTATAAATCTGAAGCCATTTTTTTTCATCTTCTGTAGATGAAAATCTGAAGTGCATATGAAGAGAGTTCTGTGCCAGAAGTTTGAATTGTTTAGCCATAACTAAAAAATTATATCTTGAAACACTATAAAATTAATTCTAAAAGCAATAAGAATGAGAAGTGTTTTAATGATATTTAGTAAATATTATATTGGAAAATTTTATTATTCAGTAAAATATTATTCAGTTCAAAAACAAAAGCAATCAAGCAGAAGGAATTAAGTAGTAGACTATATTATTTAATAAGAGCACATTGGAGTAAAAGTATCACATTTTATTCAATGGACTGTGTACGATTTTAAAAGATAGTTCTGTTACATACAGAAGTATCCCAGGACATACCTGGTCTTTGCACATCTGAAAGAACAATCTGGCATGGCTGGAATTACAAGTCAAGTGAAGAGAAATTTTGTAACGTATGCAAGGCACTGGAAACAATGCCCAGTATTACCATAAATAAATAAATAAATAAATGAATAAATGAATAAATAAATAAATAGATAGATAGATAGATAGATAGATAGAGAGATAGATAGATAAAACAAAATGATTGACTGTATGTGGTACCTTACACCCATAGATCCTGGCAGTCTGGAGACTAAGGACAGAGAATTGCCATGATTCGCAGACCATAATGAGATTCGAGAAGCCTAGGTCACAGAGTGAAACCCTGTATCAAAAAAATCAAAAGTTAGGAAAAATGAGAAAGAGCTACACTGTGTTCCTGACCTCAGATAGATTTTTCTTATATGATAATTCATTGTACAGGGCAAAGACACTTATTAATATTACATGGTTTATATTCAGTAGATACTCTAATTCTATTCACGAGGGTAGGCATATTTGAAGAAGATTTGATTCAGAGCTAAACCTTAGCTAATCAGTCTATATATGAGAAGCATTTCTTGGATCATTTCCATTGAATTGGTTGTAGTTGTCACGGTCACCACAAAATTCTACTTTACTGGTTTATTATAAGTCAATATATTAAGTTCTGTCAGAAATAACTAAAGTATTCTAATGAATCTTAAAGTTTTGTTGAATCTTACTTGGTTAAAAAAAAAAATCCAGATTTGGCTTGGTACTATAATGTGAAAATAAAAGAATGAAAAAGAGAGAAAAACAATGAGATTTTTGTATGAAATTCTGAATGAATAAATAAAAATATTATTTGTAAATGAACAGTAATTTTCATGAACAAAAAGGAACATTGCATTGTTGTTTAATTGAAGATACAGTGAAATTATCATCAGTTTTCAACCAAGCTTTTTGTATGCTATAGGTCAAAAGCAATCAACAGGCAACTAATGCCATCCGTATATGCTTACCAGAGTGAGGAAAAGTCAGATTTAATTACTTGGTTAAGAATTTTCAGGTACCAAACTGAGTTTAGATCAGATAGTTTTACAAATCGCTCTGTTGGAGTCATATCAACACATGGTCTCCAAAGCAACATTAAAACCACCACCAACAAACAAACTTTACTGATTTGTGGAATTACAGAAACTATCTTAGGAGGGGGAAAAGAAAATTAAAATAGAATAAAATTATAGACTCTGTGTTTGAGTGTCTTATGACAGTCTTGAGTTAAGACTTTGAGAACTTTTAGAGGTATCCAGGTATAATGGCCCATAGCTCTAATCCCAGCACTTGAAAGGCAGATTAGGAGGCTATGAAAATCTAGACTAGCCTGACTAAATGGCAAGAATTTATCTCAAAAAACCAGTGAAGCAACCAGTCAAACAACTATCTTTCAGAGTTCAGGGGTTGTATCTGATAATTCAAAGCATATTTACATATTGATTTAGGAAATTGGTTCCGTATATTTTATCATAGCCATGAACAAAAAACAAAATAGTAATTCTAGTCACCTTCCATTTGAGCAGGAAGTAATCAACATATTTACACTCAATAGTTAAGAATATAGCCATTACACATGTTTATATTCACATATTTTAAACATCTTAAAATTATTTGCCAATATTTTCGAGAGTAGAAAAAATTAGCATTTGAAAATGTTTTTAAATTTTATAATTAGGATGCACCCAAATCTCAGGTATATCAACAACAAAAGCAAAACATAGCATAACAAAACAATCCCCTGCTGAGCTGTCACTGGGTTTCCCATTTCTCCTCTGGAGAGAGAATGTAGTTAGATCTGAGTAGCTAGAGTAGCTGAAATACAGGCTGTCACTCTCTCCCTTGGTCATGTTACCTATCTAGTTCTTCAAGGACATAACTTCTGGAATGTGTAAACATAATTCTACACAGGTGATGAAGGTTAAGATCAGAACAGTGGTGACTTGATACTCAGGATTGTAAATGACACCACCCTCATCTTTCCACCTGTGCAGAGTCATGGATGATGCAGCACTGTATCATTGGAATGGAGATATAAGAACCATCTGATGGTTGGTATTAATTGACAGTGAATATCTACAAATCTCCAACCCCAATGGTTCAGATTTGATGTTTAATTAAACTTTTCATTTTCCAGAATTTAAAAATCATTATTCAAGAAAGTAATGCTTCCCAAACACATTGTAGTTCTCAAATTTTGAATACAACTGCATCTCCAAAATTAGTTAGCTAGCAAATGAGAAAGGTTGACAAAATTAGCTATTGCCTAGATGGATTTTGTTAGGGAAAGTCTAAAATTGCTTCTACATCAAACACTCCATGACATTTATACTTCATCTTCCCTTGTCCTCTTGTGACTTCATATCTGACTTTGGTAGACAGCTCCATGTGAGATCAAACACATCTTGTACAGATGGCATCTTATTTCAAGCAGAGTGTTAAGGTCTGTTCAATTTATCCTTCCCCATATTCTTTGACCCTGGTCCTAGGGCATGTAAACATGTAAGGGAATCTTTAGGCTGATGAACCAGTGGATAAATATTTTAACACTGGATCCTACAGAAGATGAGAAGACAAATGATTCATTAGGTTTTCTTTCCTGTCTAGGGGTAGTATACTTTGAAACGTCCTAAAAGCAGTAAAACACACATACAAAAGGATAGAATATATCTATATATCCATAGTTAGGTGACAAGGGCATTTTGTTAACCTGAAAATTAGTAGCATGCTATATATTACTAAGAAGTATGGTGCAATAAAAGTTGATGGATATCATTTTCTTGTTCAGTTTAGTGCACAGCAGGCAAAGTGATATCTTTTTTCCCTGTTCTTTTTTTTTTTTTTTTTTTTTTTTTTTTTTTTTTAAGAATACAGAAATAGAAACCCACAGGCAGGAAAACATCAAAAATATGGAAGGAAAGGCCAAAGAAAGGATACGGAAAGAGCCCTGATACACAAACTATGCTTCACAATTATATTGGGAGTGACGTAGGGACATGCGAGATTATGTAGGCAAAAATGACTTCAGAATTTCCTCTATATTTTAGATTTCAATAGATTTTATTTAAGGTTAGAACTTTTCCACTCTTTCATCCTTCAAGGTGGAAGTGGCACTCTGTTTCACTTTTTTCATTAGGTTGTGATTGGCTCCAACAATGTGCTTGACGTGTCCCACTCTCCCCTCAATAAATGCATGCTGAATAATGAATTAAGTGTGTGCAAAGAGTTGGAGTGAGATACAGAGTTAATTGGTTAGTTCTTTTGAGTGTTTGGGCAAAATATTTTCACAGATCTATTTGTTAGTGACTTTCTATCCCAAGTGAATATTGTTACATGGATTTTGCTTTAGTTCTTACCTCCATGACAACTAAATTCAAATGAAAGATTATTGCTTCAGGAACCCAGAAACAACCTATTTCTAACACGTTTGCCAGAATTACTTACTAAATGAAGAATATACTTGCATTTCTAAATCTGTCTCTCCATTTAAGAACCTAGTCAGTCTTACAATAAACAGAACAAAGCTACTGATTATGGGATCCAGTCAAATTTATAGGAACAACCATGACATGTATCATGGTGTCCAAAATGTGAATCATATACTGATTCAATAAAAATAAAATTGTATCTTACTTAAGTTTTGTTATTACTGATTTTCCTTATTTGATTCTGGAAAAGAGAATTTTTTGCAATGTGTTTGAATGTTTTAATGTGTTGGGATATAAATCTCAATGAGGCAGTCTATGCCATACTGTCTAGAACATGACTCTGCAGTACCTATCTCCTTTGTTTGTTTGGAATATTTTGCAATATAGGTCTTATTGATTATATTCTATTATATTACAGATGCTGAACATGCTGATTCTAAGTTGTATCAAGCTTTCTCCAGCTTCTTGGAACAGAGCCTGGGAACATGTTCTAGTTTTAGTAGGATGGTGAGGCACTGAGACTGACATGGACACAGAATCTGATCCAATGACAGCATGACCAAGGATCTTGCTTCCTAGTGAGAGGAGCATCAATGGATTCTGTAGGATCTAGCCCACCATGCATCAGTGTCAGCTGAGGCGATTAAATTTCTTGGTGTCTGATAAGCAAGGATAGCATCTTCACCAGATGAATCCTCTACAAAGTTTATATAGTTGGGTAAAATTCCATGAGTATCATGGCATTTTCCCACTGATTCATCTAGCTATGAAAGAATGGTATAAAAATGGCCTTTTTCCTTCTATTTACCAAAATTCAGTTCCTGATTATAACAGTAAAGCTTCAACAAGTGCAGAGACCAACTTGTGGCACATAACACATGTTTAATAAGATATAGATCTTCCTACTTGCTTCTTAAATTTTTTTTTTTAGATTTATTTTACTTTATATGAATGCTTGCTTGTAAGTATGTTAGTGCACTATGTGCATGCTTCGTGCCTACAAAACTCAGAAGAAGACATGAGATCCCCAATAACTGGAGTTATTGATGGTTGCAAGCCACCATGTAGGTAAAGTGAATTTAACCTGGGTCCTCTGCAAGAGAGAGCAACCAGTGCCCTTAACCACTGAGCAATCTACCCGGTTCTTCTAATTATATATTAAGTTTTGGTAAAATGATTTTTATGTTGTTTTATTCAGTGACTTTAATGTAATATTGTCTCTAAGTTCTAGATGGTATAAGTGTTATATCAAAGTGTTGACATTTCTCTCTATTTTATTTTTTCTACATGTGCTTCCATCTGTGAGTTTTCTAATTCTATAAGACTAGATATACAGCATTGTGGATCATCATAATGGCCTTAACTTAAACTGAACATCCTCAAATTTTCTATTACCCATGAAGGGCACATTCACAGTTAAGGAGAGCTATGATTTCCTAGTTTTTGAGGAGATACAATTCCATTTACAGATTACAGAGTTAACTCCTTGAACCACAGAATATCCAAATGTATTTGCTTGATTGTCCCTTCCCCTAACCCATGTATCATATCTTGTCAGTCTCCTATACTGTAACAATTCTCTGTTTGGACTGCTGCCATTTCCATTCTTCTATTTTCTTAGTGTCGTACTCTAGAAAGAGACTATAGTAGATGGGTGAAAGAAATGACTTTTTAGACACAGAATTTTTGTATTATGTGTTTCTTTACTATTGATGAGCTGTATTGCCATGAAATTTACATGCTTACTGTCTCCCTTTGATTCTTCAATGACTAATCGGATGTAATCCCAACCCATAGATGAAGATTAAATATATAATTTTATTTAACAGTTATATGTTGCAAGTCAATAAATTTATTTTCCAATGTTGAGTTTCACTCTACAAGCCAAGTACCTTTCCATACAATCAATAACTAGAGCACTCTGTATTGTGTTTGTATGTCTTAAAATAGAAAACAATGAATATTAAAGTATTCTAAATTACATATTAAACAGAAAAAATTCTATATTAAAATAAGATAAAACTGATACTTTTTTCATTAATATGAGCAAAGTATGCATGCTTACAATGTTTTGTTTCAAATAGATGATTTACATGTGCATGAAATGAATCACACTCTTGAAATCTCAGAGAAAAGAATCAGACTGAAAGTGAAGAAAAGGTCAGACTACAGAATATGTGTTTTGAATTAATAGAATAAGATTCTTCTAGTAAAAGTTATAATTTAGTTTTGTGTGTATGATGCCTTGAGTTCAAAATGTATGAAAAAAACAGCAAAATTCTCATTTTCTTAAAAGAGTAAATAAACTGATATTTGTCATGTAACACAGAGAAAAATGAGTCACTTCTCACTAATTGTGGAAATGTCAACTGAACATCTGGACCACACAGCAGTAGTGTGTTTCAAAAATCAAATGCAAGTTTGCATTTTAATTTTTAAATATAAAGTTAACTTACAACAGAGTAATTATTATTTTATAGAGGAATGCTTCCTGTCTTTAAAGAATTCTAGGATAGCTTTAAGGTCTGAACCTGTAGTCTTATTGCTAAGGTGTCATTGGATAGGGCCTGTGGCTCTAATTTATAATCAGCAAGATGGAAACAGAACAAGGAAAGCAACTCATTCCAGGGCAGGTGGGATAATGGCCTGGAGCCTAAATGGACAGCCAAGGGGTTCTTCCTCACCAACCAAATTGCATTCATGTCTTTATTTGCAGCATGTTGTTTTATGATTCTATTGCATAGTGAATACAAAACTTTGCTAATGTATACAAATTAGATTAGAGTTGCAATTATATCATTTACTTGGCAAATTCAGGCAAATTGTTGAAATTATGACTTTCATTGCCTTAAATATTATAACTTGATATTTAATCAAGCAATAGTAACTCCTTATAAATTTTATAAATCCCTTACTAAACATGTTTCTGTTTCCAAGTGTACATCTCTCGAGTATAGGATATATATATATATATTTTTTTTTCTCTTTTATGACAATTTTCTTTTAAAATAGTTTTTCAGAATCCAAACTTCACTTCTTTTCTTAACAAGAAAAATAATAAAATATGATCACGTTTCATATGAAAACATCTCTGGGCCTTAAAATGTCTATTTTAATGATGACATTGTAGGAAAAATATTCTATCATAAACAGTTAAAGCCTGTTAATTGAATTATCCATGTGTGTGGCAGACAAGGATATTTCACTGAACTCTTTTCAAGCATAAAAACAAAGAAAGGGATGACTTCTGCCTTATGGATGCTGAGTATCATCAAGAGACTATCAATGGCCCATCATATGGTCCACAAAATTGTTGTGGCAGCACTGGGATGTGTGGTAAATTGTGTGTCCTCATTTTATCATAAGCTGATCTGGCATCTTGATGGCCATCTGCAGAAGCTTCTGCCAAGCAGGGGAAGGGCTAACAAAATTTATAATCATTTACCAATTTTCCTTAAAGGAATCTACATAGTGTTTCAGTGATAACTAATAATTTTTAAAATTATGCATATATGTATATTTGTGGTGTGTGATCATGTTCATGAATGATCACATCTGTGCAGGTTCTTGAGACTCCAGAGGTTTACATTGGGTATCATCATTTAACATTTTCTTATCTTTCTTCTCCCTCTCTCTCTCTCTCTCTCTCTTTTCTTTTTTTTTTGAGACAGGGACTCTCTCTTTTCAGCTAGGTTGGCTAGCCAATGAACTTCAAGGGATCAGTCTGTCTTCCTTTTGCATACGTATTGGGAATCCAAATTTGAGTCCTGATGTTTACTTGACAGGCACTTCACCAATGAAGCTATCTCCCCAGACTCTCAAAACATTGTTTTTAATTTTGAGATCTGGTTCAGCACTCTGTGTGTATTTTTTTTATCAACAGTCTGTGGTGGTTCGAATGAGAATTGTCCCACAGGCTCTTATATTTGAATGTTTGGTCTCCAATTAGTGGTACTATTTAGGAAGAATTAGGCAGTGTGACCATGTTGGAGGAGCGGGTAAATTGTTTTTGAAATCTTATGCCAACTCTTAGTTTTGTCCTTTAGCTCCCTTGTGCTTGTGGATCAGATATAAGCTCTTCTCTACTACTCTAGCTCTGTGCCTTCTGTCTGCTGCCTGGCTCCACACCATGATGAACATGGACTCCATCACTCTGCAAATGGGAACCCCAACATATGTTGTTTATTCAGTAAGTTGTCTTGGTAATAGTGTATCTTCACAACAATAGAAAAGTAACTAAGGCATAGGCCTTAATTATTTCGCATAACTATACTAAAATTGAATACACCATGAAGTTTGTGATTAATACACTTTCTTTTATAAAGTGATAGGTTGCTGAATTTTATAGAAGAATGACTTCATATGCTGAGGGTTTTTTTTTTGCCATAAATGACAGTTTTTATACTTTTACACAGAGTGTTTACATTATGGTTTGTTGGTAACAACAACAACAACAACAAAACACATTGTTCAATGCAGAAGACAGCACTAAAACACAGTTGTTCACACTCCCATCCTCCTCCTATCACACTATATAATTGCTGTTTAGTTAATAAGCCTGAGTACTAGTGGTGGCTGTGATGAATTTAAGTTTATGTATGGCATATTGATGATAACATTTGAGTAGAATAAGCTGCCAAATGAGAGGCAAGCAAAAAAGAAATATTGCAGTCCAAATTGCGTTCCAAATAACTATTTTTCTCTCTGTGCAATCAAATTTGTATAGTGTGTAGTTATTTTCATAAACACCCATTGGTGCTGTAGAATGAAAATAATAACTTCATGTGATTCACAGCGGATGCTGATAACATAAATCTACACACCTGGGAGAAATAGGTCTTAGTAATTTCTTTATGATTAAGGAAATACATGCCCATGATTCTGCTATTGCTACAAGTTGCTTATCTTTTCTCTTATACTTGTAATTAATCATCAAGGCCTGAGATGCCTGGTGTCAGCATCTGGGAAAGATGCTGGGGTTGAGGACAGAGTGGGCTGTAACAGAAATGACACACATGGAATGTGTTCCAATCTTTCTATGTTTTCCAGCAACATGGAAGGTAAATGAGATGTCGTGGGAGGGTTTTAGCAGGTCTAAGCAAAACAGGAGAGTTTTACTTAGTGCCAGCGAAATGCTAAACTTTCCTTCCCTTTTTTTTTTCACTCATGTAAGGTTTTAATAGATCTATTTTGCTATTGTCAGTGAAAGGAGGAAATGGGATTTTGCTAATTTAAGTGGCTAAAGTATCCATACTTTAAATGGTAACAGGACGATAGAGTAAAGGAATCGTTGTGACAGGCTGCTTAAGGACACGATCAAACTGCAGGAACTGGAGTCCACTAAGGAAGCTAAAGCTCTCAGGTCACTCCAGTAAAAACCACTGAGCAGATTTGATGCAGCTGAAAACGCATGTAAAGGACCCTCTGCCTGCTGGAACTAGCAACAGAGAAGTAGGCAGAAGCACTAGGTAGAAGTGCTGTATGTAGTGTATTGGTATGAATAAAAAGGAAGATGTACTTTAGAAAGAGCTCATGAAGGAGGAAGGATTTTTTTTTTTTACCCCCACATTGTTTTTCCTGGGTTAATTTGTAAGTTAACCTCAGTGTTTTACTCCCACTTTAGTAGTTTGTTTGGTTTGCATCAATATTTTAATAACTTACAGGGAGATTTTAAGGACTGAGAATGGGTTCAGTTCCTCAGAATTTTGTATTGAGTTATTTATTGAAAGAAAACACACAAACAAACAAACAAACAAAAAACAGGATGGTAGAAGAAAGTTGACTTTTTCTGCCAGATTTCAGTAAGTAATTCAGAAATCAGAAACAGCATAAAATATGGAAAGCATGTAGGAAACAAAATTCCTACACTTTACAGCTATTCCAGAGGTACATTGTGTTAGGCCATTGATTCAGATAGATGCTCGTCTTGTTGGCCATATAATGAGAGAGCTCTTGTGATACTCCAGAGACATATGAACTAAAACATTTGCTTTTATAGATCATTAGGCAAGATTCTTGATTTTTTTTCATGAGAGTGTTTTAAGTTTTGAGATTCAATTTTTAATACTTTTAATTCCACTTGTATATTAATTTATATGTGGGTGCACCATTAATGCCATAGGGCATGTATGGAGCCCAGAGGAGTCAGTGGGAATCAGTTTTCTCATTCTACTATATGGGAACCTGGAGTCTAACACAAGTTGTTAGGCTTGGTTGGCAAGGACAACCTGCTAAGCCATGTCATTGGTCCTAATGATTCTGACTTAAAACAATGGCAAACTGTGGTTCAAATGCAAGTCATGGCCTGTTTTACAAATAATTTTTTCTCTGTGATGTGGCTAAGTCCTTTTATTTTCAATGACTGCTCATAACTTACCATAGTGTTAGAGCTTAGGAGGTATGACAGTTGCTCCACAAAGCTCAAATTATATATACCATCTGTCTTTTCTATAAATAAGTTTGCCAATGTCCAGATTACATCATTAAATTTTACTCACAGTGGTCACTATTAGAAATAGCAATGGACACAAATACATACAGCTTCACAAAAATAAAAAACAAGCTTTGTACACCTTGTTGAATTGTTGATTTAACTCTTCTTCATGGCCTGTAATTCTTTTGGTAAAATTATAGAAAATATTTTTATCACTGCCTTTATTTGAATAAAATTACTTCAGAATCCAACATTAATTTTTCTGCTATAAATCCAATAAGAAATGTTGACTTAAAACATGAATTAAGAGGCTGTCTTACAAAACAAGTACTCAGCCTGTTTTTTTTTGCAGTCTAAGGCATTGGATTGCAAGTTAAGTAGTGTTTGATTTATACATTTTTAGAAAGCAGGTTTGTTTACAATTGACTAGCCCTAGGATTGTATTAATTTATTCCAACAATGTATGTCCTTTGTAGGACGCCATTCCAAGATGGCGCCGGCTTCCAGATGGCTTAGTAGTAAACAACAGCTTTGCACATGCGCTACAGTTGAGAACAGCTTGGCTCTTAGTGACACACCCATAACTGGCCAGCAAAAACGGTTATGCAAATGAGGTGCTGCAGAGGTAGCCTATCAGCATGAACCACGATTCCCACAGTGTATATAAGCGGCTTGCTCCTGGGGATCGGGGCTATTCTCTCCTGTTTTCAACTTCCTGGTTAAACTGCCTTGAGAAGGAACCAGTCGTGTCATGTTTTCCTTGCTGGTCGAGGTCGGCGCGGCACAGTCCTTGAGTCTAATAGGTGAAAAATATGCATAGAAGTAAAAAAAATAAGCAAGAGCATATAAAAGAAGCTTCATCTTTTGGAAGATCGTATTCTTAAGTTGTGCGAATGTATGTTATATAGAATTAAGAGAGAAATAGCAGATCATGATGGGAAACCCAAACGCAAATGAATAAGGCTATTTCTACTTTTTTGGTATGTGTCTTTACTCCTCGTTAGCCTGAACTATAATAACTTTATCGAAAGGAAAGTCAATCAAAAGATACTTTTTAAGGAGTCAGGACATGCTAGCCCACATTCTTATTGTATTAGATGTTTAGAAAGCAATAAAATAATGATCAAAATATTCTCTGACAAACACTGTCCAACATCCATTTTCTTTTGCAGGGAGGTGGAGGAAACTGGTTACGATGACTATCCTAACAAGCAGTAAAATAATTCATATTTAATATCCCAAACTGCTACATTAGGGGCTTTAAAAGATGATATTCTAGAGATAACTACCTCTTATTTCGTTATTTTTCTTTCCTTTCTAAAAGACACAAAAGTTATTATTGCATGCCTTCCCCTGCCTCCCCCTTTTGACTTGTCTCTGTCATGTATAGAATGTACCTACAGCTCTCCAATCCTCCAATTATTCTCCTGACTTTGAATTACATCAGAGACAATGGAGAGGGAAAGAAAACCTGAGTTGTATTTCAAAGCTAAGTAATGAGGCAGTTTATTCAGTAGAGATATTCATGATACCTTTGTTTTATCCATCAGTGTATTTGTAATCGCTACTGGCTCTTGCTGGGATAGAGTTGTATATAATCTTTCTGGTTTAAAATTTGAAGATTCAGAAAATTGCATTTTCTTGTGACAAATGAACAGCCTTTAAAGGGTTGTGGTTTCTGCTTAGATTCTACATACAAGTTAATGGATGGGATTTTTACTCTGATAACCACAAAGAACTACTCTTTACATACAAAGATAACAGAGCAGGTGAGATGGCCCTCCCAGATAAACCTGAGTGATGTGTAGGCACAGATATGTATAAATACAACCTTGCTTAGTTAATTTTTGCTGTTGGTATCTATATGCTTTCAAGGCTGACCACTCTGCATTGGAAAGCCAATTAACAATTGTGTCATGAGCTTAGATTGGGAAAAAGCAGACTAGAAGCAGAATGTTGGTTCAATCTACCCAACTTTGCAATTATTTTGAACTTGAAATTTTCCAAATATCTGATTTATATAATGCTTTAAAATGTCTTAAGACTCAATGTCTTTGGTGAATACTTGTCCCCTGACTTTTGAAATTATAAGGGATATAATTTTCTTACTGGTAACTGCGATTAAGCCAGCATCCTTACAATTAAGGGAGTATAGAAACCAGCATGATATGTACAGTCACTCTGAAGGAAAAGACAACAGAGTCACTATAATTACTTCCAGGAAAGGCAGTCTTCTTAGGTGCACTGTGCTAGATGTCTTAATATATAATTATGGAGCAAAGGTAAATTTTAGATCATATTTTAATATGAACAGATAGTGGCATTTACCATTATTCTCCTTTTTATTTTGTTTTGTTTTCAGGTAGTGCAGCATTGTCCAATACAAACACTGTATAGTGCAGGCTGGCTTTAAACTTATGGTAATCCTCATGACTCAGCTTCTTACATGCTGAAATTCAGTTTACATTTTACAGCCATAAAGCAAAAAAATTAGGAAAATTTTTGAATTTTATTTTATTTTTTGTGGTCAAAGGACGACAAAACCAAGACCCCATGTGATCCCACTCCATTGTGAGAAACAGGTAATACTAATCACCTGTTTTCTCAGGCAGTACAGGAATCCATCATGAACCAGCATTGTTCTATCAACTGAAAACTCACTGTTGTGTTCCCTGGTGCTCATAGCATGTCTTCATAGACAGCTGTGCACATATTAGTAAGTCTCTGTAATTCTTAAATGTGACTACTGAAAGGGGAAAGTGAGTTTTGACTACTAAGTCAAAGTGAACATGACTTGTTTTCCTATAGTGTGACTTCTCTGATGTCTTACAAGTATAGTACTGAAGGGAAAAGAGATTGCTTTACTAATTTTTTTACTAATTTGTTTATTTCTGTAGTTTGAAACAACAAGGAACCAATTCAGTTATGTCTGGAACAGGTGGAGGGAAAGAAACCGATAGTGACAAGATGTCATGTGTTTAACAATTTTTAAAAAAATTCTCATTTCTCAGTTTTATTTTAGTTTAATTTAAGAAATATGAGTTCGTAAAATCCCTGGCAGCACCGTCTCTGTGAGTCTTTTTTTAAGGGAGACCACTCACTCTCCCCTCCTACATCCATCCTTCTGAGAAAACACAAAAAGACTGAGTACATTTGGGGCAGCTTGTTAGATTTCTTTGAATGTTTATTTTCACCAATATTCAAACGTGTGAATATAAAAAGTTAATGTTTTTGAAAACAGTTTGCCTTTGTTCTTTTATAGCATGCATGCATTTTTATATCAATCTGTTTCAAAGGGAAGCATATTTTATCCAGAAATGGTATGTTTTATGGAATAAGGTGTTGGTCATTCATATTTCATTATGAGCCACCAAACATATATCATTTAGTTAACAATCCTTTAAAATACTTGTACACTACGTTTATTAAAGTTCTGTGTATTCTTATTAAATAAAGCAAGAAAAATTTACTTAACGTTGAAAAATCAGATGCATTATATCTTTGCTTTTTAGCTCAAATCTACAATGATTAAGAGTTTGCAACCAAAGTCATTTCTGTAATAACTGAAATTTTCACTTATTTTGCTAGATGTATATTTGGGTAGATTAAGTCCTATTCTTTTCCTTTTGCCTCTTATTTGCTTACTTAAACCACAAGTATTTTAGACTGATTATTAAGTTTTCTGACTAAAATTATTCATCAAATGCATATTAAATATAAAGAACTTTTTAAAGTTAGCCAGGCAGGTATAGTAACAGAAAAATTTCTACCTAGCATTCAAATAGAAACTGTACATTCTAAATAAAACAAAAGAGGAAAGAAACTGATGGACCTTAGCTTCCTGTAGATTCTTTCTTCCTATAAAATAGAAAGGTACTGATTTTATCATGGTGTTAATAACCTGATTAAATATAAGTAGGTATTTGTAAATTACCTTTCCAGGGTTATTTTGAAAGCCTGGTCATTGTAGAGACCATCCCTTCCTAACAGTTATAGACCTGTGTTTTAATACCTGCAAATGAACTGTGATGGACTTCAACATGTATCTTCAACATATTTTTGCAGTGAGCCTTATTAGTTCAATATTAGTATAGCATTTTTCCATTTGATTTGCCTTATTCATTGTGTTATTGCAGACATTGGAATACCCTTTCATGGTTCATGTTCTTTCAGAGATTCTGTAGTTTGTTTAGTCAATGTTTATCACCCTGCTTCCCCACTCTCTCCTCACAATAGCCTTTTCAATGCAGGTTTGTCCAAAAAGACTCTGTGACTTTTCATATTCATTTCACAAATCTCTGGTTAGCAAATATTTTTTCTTTAAGCCATTGTCCTGTATTTCCCAGAGGAGGCATTTTCTCTTTTATTGGTAAACACACATTGTTTACTTTGGGGATTATTATGAGAATTGAGTGACAAAAGTTTAGTGACATTGCACTACAAACTTTATGAAGGTCTAAAAATTATTCAGCACACTGCAACTCTCAGTCGTTTTCAAATGGAAAATTGTTTAATGTTGGCCCCACATCTCTGAAAATACAATAATATTCTCTACTTCCCAGAGAATTAGAGTGTGCAATCAGCCAGAGATGTTACTTTGTCTCTATCAGTAATGTCAAATTACTGTTCAGACTACTACTTTAGAAATATATATGCAGATCTCCTGAAATTGAAGAATACAAATGTCCATAAACTTAAGAATGACTAGAAGCATGACTGTGTAGAGAGTTTATTTCATTTCCTTATATAAAATAATTTATGTAGTATTATAATAAACCCGAAAATAGGGATAACATATTCTTAGGGAAAGGGGTGCAAGTGTGTCACATATAAGACTTCAAAAATGCTTCCTGTGAGATGTCTGTCCATCTCTTCTATCTAGTCCATTCTCATTGAGAACATAACTAAAAATAAGTATTTCCAGAGAAGAGGTCTCACCAAGTCTTTACAACCTCTTCATTCTTCCCCAGAACATTTAAAAAATATACATACTAAATGGATATTGTAAAATGATACTGTTCACTTTAATTGTTTACAAAGACAATGTTGATGAAATTTTGACCATTCCATCCAATTTAAAGTAAAAACTTAAAATAAAATCAACTATAATTGTATAATTGTATAATTGATTATTATGCAAACCTAAAGATGATAAAAGCTTCAATGAAATTAGACATCAAAAGAAACATATTTCAAGATTTATGATTACAGAGAGCAGGTGTTATATATTTAAGACCCCAAGTGCTGGGTTCTACATGCAAATTTTAATTTCTGTAACATGGAACATAAGTAGTGCTTATTTCTATAAAAAGATTAAATATGATGATGATGACAAATTGTTTTAGGTGATAATTTTTACACATATTTTGAATGTACTGGGGTATAACCTGATTAAGGTCTGGAAATAAATTTTGTTAATTAATAACCACATGCAATAAGAATGAAAAAAGTATGCAAGTCCTTTGCTACTCATCTTCTATTTTGATAGCAAATATAAAACTTGAAGAGTTGGTTTTATTCCTACAATTGAGTTTCAAGTCAGTTTGCTGAGTTCCTGAAAAGTATGAGACACTCTCCCATATGCAATATGCAATGAAACAAGGCACAGTTTCTGGAAGAAATGGTTATCCATTCTTAAAGAAGATAAAATAAAAACTTTTGATTTTATGGACTGATTTGAAGCAAACTCTATTCTCCTTCAAAATCTATCTGATGAAAAGGAGTATTTAGTCTTCAAGAGAGATAGGAACATAGTAGAGAAATTAAGTACACCCTTGAAATAAAATAACTGGAACTGAAATCTTGTTCAGTAACTTATTGTCAATGAAATTTTGATCTCCGTTTGCACACGTGTTGAGTGTGGGATACAATATAATTCCCAGGTCACAGGAACATGAAAGGGATTAAATAGATAATCTTTGTGATGACACGATTCAGTGTCTGGTATATAATTGATGTGAAAATATTAATTAATTTGTTTTCCGAGGCTTATATTTTTGTGCGTAAGCTGAGCTTCATGAGCAATTGAAACTTTGCTTCTTACATTTACTAGGCTAGATTAAATAAAGATCCAGATTGTGTCAATAGGCAGACCAGATAGGAGTATCAATAAACATTTGAAAGAAGCTTTTATATACTTAAACTCCAGCAGAAGAGTGTAAAATGCAGGGGCATGAGTGAGCATCCTCTGGGACATTCAGAAAACTATCTACACCCACTGATACTAGGAAACTGAAATTTCATGGATGTAGGTAATAGAATCCTCCATTTGCCCTACTGCCCCCCACTCCTGAGTATACTAGGTAACCATAGGTAACCATTGTTGGAAAGCCAAAAGGAACTTAGAATAAAAGTAATGTTGTGTGTTCTTTCAAGTGCACATTATTAGATACCAATAAAATGTCCTTTGTTCATCTCCCAATAACATTTCTCTACCTAGGGTAAAGATTGAAAATTGCAAATAATATTCTTGAGAACAATGTTGGATTTATTAAAAGAGCAAGAGTCCTCAGGGCCAAGAATAAATTCCTGGGGATGCTCTCACCACTACTTAATCCTTTAAAGAATACTAAATTTGAAATAAAATATTAAGAATTTTGAGTGGTTCTTTTTATATTTATCTCATGTTCAGATAGCAAGTCTCCGTCCTTCCCATTAAATTTGTTTTTTTCCACTATATAAAATATTGTATCTGAGAAATATTATCTAAATGAATAACTAACTGCATCATTTTCTGATTGATCATTTTTACAATATCAGTTATGATCATGCTTGCAAAATATAATAATGAAAATATAAAGAATCTAATGTCATATCCATGTTCAATTTTCCTTTAGTGTAATGAGCTTTCAACTTTTTCTAGTTTCATTTTGAAAAGGCACATATGGAAGGAAGTAAATAATGTACATATTTCATAAGTTGTGTTTTTTTAAATTGCAGGATTTTAAGACGCATTAAAATGGATTTGGTATTAATATGTTAAAGGATCTCACACTAAATGCTATCAAGCCATCAGCTGTCATGACTCTGTCACTGAATTCACCTCTAAAAATATCTTACGCAGAAGTTAAGAAGACATTTACAGACAGTTTTGTCATTTAGACATCACCTCATGATACATAATAGATCCTAGGTGCTGTACTCATTATGAAAAAAATTTCTCAAATGTAGGGAAAGTAGAATTCACCAAGTAAATACCAGGCACCTGTGGATGCAATGCTTTCAGTGTCCTTTGACCTCTCTGTGCATTGCTTTGGTGTCTGACTCTTTTGCTTTTACCTTTCTGCTTTTAAATAAATGTTTAACACTTCAGCATTACCTCACTTGCCAGCAATAAAAGCAGCTTAGTGCAAGATGTGTCAGACATGCCTCAATACACAATAGCTATATAAATTAAAGAATCGGTGGAACCACAGGTTCCCCTTTGACTTGTGTTCAACAGAAGCAAAGCACCAAATGATGCCATGTGTGGCAGCTGCTTCCTCTTGGCAACAGGTGAAAATATCTTCGATAAAAATGAAATGACTGGTGTCCTAGGCTGTTTCTAAATTTTCGTATGCCCTTCCCCCATCACTTCATTAAGAAGTTAGGTGGCAACAGGCACTACCAACTGCCCCTCCTGTTTTGTCATTCAACCCTCAATTCCTGTCCTCTTCCTTTTCCAGCCTCAAAGCTCATCTTCTGAGCTCACAAGACAGCATTTCTACACATGACAATACAATAGATAAGCCAATACAGCTTACCAATTTGGAGTTTCTTTTCCTGAATGAAGTGAGATTAGTGCAAAGAAATTTATCTCTCTTCTGTAGGCTTTGTCTGCCATAGGAAAAGTGAGAATAAGTTACAGTTTGGAGTCAGTATTAAACATCTTAAAGAATCTTCGGAATTATTTTGGAAACTAAATTTATGAGATTAACTTTTTATACAAAAACATATGCACACATTTAGTAATTCAACATTCTTAAGAACAAATTGAAGCAATTTACATATATACAGTACAATGGATTTCAGAAGTATTATGAACTTTCTATTCTACATGTAAGTAAACTAAAGCACAGAAATTAGCATACCTAAGTCACAAAGCAAGTTGAGAAAGAACAGGGATTTGAACCCCCAGGAACTAGTATGCATTGGCCTTATGCACTACTATTCTATACCTTACTTATCTCAGTAGAATCAGAATTTTGAATACTTATTATAAGCTTAAACAGCTCTTCTTGATTCATTTAGTGTTACACAGCTTTCTACCAATGAGACTGGGACCTGCTCAGGCCTCATACTTTTCCAGTCCCATACAATATATTGATGGAGCAGATTTTGTTTTAAGAGAAAGATAAGTTCTCATACATTTATTAAACTTTTAAACGTGAATTTACTGATAAAGAGGCAACTAGTAGTTTTTAATGTATCTCAAGACTGTAGATTTTTTTTCATGTAGACACTTATAATAAATAAAGCACTCAGCATATTAAATACAAAAATATTATTTAAAATTGGTTTACTGAGAACCATTTTTCTTCTACACACAATATCTTCCCACACAATACATTTAAAATAGTCATTGTTTGTAGAAATAGTAACAGCTTAGGTGTTAGAAGTTCAATTATTATGCAGACTTAATTCATTAGTTTTAATTAATGAAAATGCAAATTCAATTACCTATACCGACTTAAAAGAGGAATCTTTGATAGCTACATATGTTGGTACAAATTGCTTCACCATACATCAAATGTAGAGTTGCTGAAGTTAATGTGAGCAAGCATTTGGGAGTTTGTCCAGACTACTTTTCTATTCTTGTTGAGACAGTTTAATGCAAACAGAGGCAACTTTTCTCATTAAGTAATTGTTAAAATTTGGAATTTAAAAAACAATCTCACCTTCAATCCATTTTCATACTTCCAGAGAAACACTAGCAAATCCTTCTTTATATTTCAGTGAGAAGACATTTGCAAATACAATTCAGTAACTCAGAAGTACTGTGAAGGTAAACTGCCTCTTGGGAATTCAATCACCATTTGATTTAATGTTGACTATTTAATCATATTATAATCTTCTCCAACAGGCTTGCATAATTGCCTCCCTGGCAGGAAGAAAGTAAAGAGATTGCCTTGCAAGTTAGGTTCCTTAAGAAGCCTATTACATTCCTGAAGATATCAAAATTTTGTGAGCATTCCTATTACCAACCTTCATATTCTGTAGCTGATAGCTCACTATAAAACTTTGCACTGGGTTTAAAATTGACATTTAATATTTTGTCCAAAGAATAAGCCAGGCCATGCCCAAGAATAAAGGTGGGTTTCTTTGACTATGCAATTCAAATTACCATATTTGTTATTTCTCAGAATAAAGCAATTCATTCTGACAATCACCAGGACACATATAATACATATTTCCTAAAAATTATAAAATATATGTCACATTTCATTCTTTTGGACACTTCAACAAAGAAATGGTATGGTACTTAGTTTGCAGATGAGAAAATGAATGCTCAAAAGAGTGAAGTCATTTTCCAAGCTCATATAATTAGTCATCATGAACTTGAACTCAAATACAAGTACAGAATACCATGGGCATCAGAGAACAGATTGCTGATGAACCTTTGCCAAGTAGGCAGAGAAAGAGGAAGGGAAGGAGGAAGGAGAACTGTATAGGAAGACCAAGAACTTCCCTATTCAACAACCAACTGATTTCACCTCAGCTGCCAGAGGCAACATCTTCCATAGCCAATTATAGTTCCAATGGATTTTTTTTTTTGTTGCGAATTTTAAAGGGAAAATTTGCACTAAGATATCAGAATTAGAAAAAGATATTTCACTCATTTGACAGCCTGCCCAATTTCTGAAACAAACAGTTACTTGATTAGAGAAAATAAAATTTGGAAAGAATCACTTCGATAAAAAACAGGAACTAATTGGTATAGGTGTTCTTATTAAAAAGTTCTCAATAGTTATAATTCACCAACTTAAATCATAATAAGTTCCCAAATCTGTTCGTTAGGACTTCTTGAGCAAAGGCTTTGTAAACATTTTTCAAGAGAAAGTTAGGTACCTGACATCTAGACTAGTACGACAAATCACATCGCTCAGCATGTTGGAAATTCATTTCAATTACGAATCTATCTATTTTAGTTCTGTGAGTAAGTGTTGAGTGGTGTTGATAGCTGTGCTAATTCTGTGGCATTTGACTTAGGGCATGAAAGCAAATTTTAGAGCAAAGGAAAAATATGTATCTGTTTTATAAATATAATGTCATCTTTATTTTCATTAGTTCACAAAGAGTTAGGCTTCATTAAGGCATCAAATAAAACTTGTTTTTGTTGTTTCTCTTCTTCCCCATTGCACCTCACTGCCCTCTCCCCTCCCACCCTAGTTCCCCCTATTCCACTTTCATGTCACATGTTACTTTTTGACCCCACCTACCTTTTTCAATAGATCTTGTGCCCTCTGAATGGACTGCTGTCTAATTTTATAGTCTATCATCATTCTTATGGCTCATTAGTTATGTTCCTGCTTTAAAAGAAGGAATGTGCTGGCTTTCTGATAGCTTAGCTTAGGTCTATTTGCTGTGATTCCAAGTGTGGCCATCACCATCATCAATACTGGGTTTTACAATGCCTAAGCCATAGGAGGAACACTTTGTCCTCCGAATATGAAGGCAGAGACAACTTCCTCTACAACCTGGTTGGCCAATGCCTATTGATTTGATCTTGATGGCTGGAACATGAACAGTAAAAATGAGTGTACAGTAAGAAGAGAAACCTGGGCAACAGTAGCAAGAACTCTCAACTATCCATAACCAAGCCCTTCAAAACTGTGCATGTTTGACTGAGAGGATCGATCAAACTGATTGTAAATCTTTAGATGATATTAAAATAGTAGGTGTAATTTTCATTAGATCAGCTTTTAGTACTGCAAACTCCCAAGAGTTGACTAGTGGTTGAAAGAGTATGCATGAAAAAACAAACAAGTCAATAAAAAAAAAAAAAGAAAACAAAAACCAACACCTGTTCCCAATTTCTAAAACTGGATGGTGTTTAGGGGAAGTCAGATACAAGACCATAGCGTAAGATAGCTGCGGAATTTTGTCATGGAGCAGTAATGCTCCAGCAGAGAAAATCAGAGAAGGAGATTTATCCTTTTGGATCAACCTGTCACCGGCAAGCTTGAGCTTAGCCAGCAGGATGATCACACCAACCTTGGCATAAGATGCCAGAAAACTGGGATTTACATTGCTTGTTTCCATTTAATTTTGTTTTGAATGAAATAGCAATGTGCAAGTTTACAGGCCTATGTATCTATTTTTGAATCACTTTTTTTTTTAACATCGATTGTTGAGTTTTCAAAACCCCATATACATATCAAGGGTTACCAGAGAGATTGATAGATTTATTAGAAAGCCTTAGCTTCTCTAGTTCTTGATCTATGTCAGGACAACTTGTGTAACACATTCTGGTTTGCCTGTGTCCTTGCAAACTTCATTAATTTTCTCATTTTAAGAAAAACTTGCCAAACTTCACAGTACAAGGACTATAGTCTGGGATCTGAGGCCTCAGATTATTGAAAAATTGTGTGTTATATCTTCCAATGTGAGTGATAAGTTTCTGGAAAACTTTTAGAGGCAAAGACCATATATAATTCCTCAGGCAAGCAAAATGCCCTGGACTCATGACATAACTCCTGGTAAAATGTGAATTCTTATCTTTTCCCTTATAGTAGGCTTAAAATCATAGTTGACATTAATTTAAGGAAAAAATGGGATATGAAAGAGAGCACCAAGGAAGTTGATTTGGACATTATGCCTATGAAGGAAATTGTTGCTGGCACATGATGAAATTGGCATAATACAAATCAAGAATCTATTGCAACTTGCAGTGAATTAAATTTCTGAAGAATCCCATGAACTTCAAAAGTGCCCTCTTCTTACACATGTGCACACAGAACGTGCTTAGCACTCACACTTTAGCTAAAGTTGAATAGTATCTGAAAGTTGACATAGACCTCTACTCATTCAAACAAGAACACTTTGGAAAATACACAAAATAAGATGGCTTTTGTTCAGTCACATGTAGACAATTGAACAAAAACAATTGTAGCTCTAGCTGTAAGTGAGCTTAGACATAATAAATCCATAGATGTTCACTTCTATGCAAACAAGAAGCAGAAGATGCCATCTCATAAAACCTATATCCCTGGAAGGTAATAAATAGGTAGATAAATGAATAAATAAATAAATAGCTGAAGTGGTTATTAAATGCTTAAGACAATCCCTCAAAATCCATAACTTAAACATCATTTTATGCTATGACTCTGTTGCTCCATGGCAATATTGCTAAATGTCATCTAATTTTTAAAAGTCATTCAGTGATCTATCTTATGTAAAGGAAGCAAAAGCATTAGATGTTTTTTATCTTATAATGTTTTCTCAGGGCTTTTTTTTTCTTTTGCATATATGGTATGGTATCTGCTTTTGTGTTTTTATTATAAGATTCTTTTGTGCATGATCACAAGCGGCCCTGTGTGTATACGTGTTTCTTATTAATTTTCTTTGGATTTTTCTTCTGTTTGTTTATTTTCTCCTATTCCAGTTTGTTTCCATTTTATCTTATTTCATTTTATCAACATTCTTTAGATGCTTATCGGTTTTCTACTGAGAGATGGAAAGGGTATAGATCTGCATGGTAGTAGTGGTAAGGAGGAACTCAGAGGAGCATATCCAGGATATATTGAATGAAAAGAAAAATCTATTTTCAATGAAAGAAAAATAGAAGAAAGAAACAGAGAACAAACCACCTGACTGAAGAAGTATCTAAAGAGAAAAGATGATAATTTTGGTTCATAGTTTAGAGAACACAGAGTGTGACAGCAGGGTGTGAACTAGGAGAACAGAGAGAATGGGCCAGAGTCTTCCACTACTGCCCAATGTTTGACAGCTAGGCCCCTCATATCTAGAAGTAGAACCACACACAACCAAGGACATCAATATTCAAACATATGAACCTGGGGCTGGGGTATATTTAACACATAGCCAACCAAGAATATAATATTTGAGTCACTGATAAACAAGATAAAAGAACATTATTTAAAAAAAAAAAAGATCAATTATTTCTAGTGATTTTTTTTGTGAAATAACACTCTAGGTAAAGTTTATTGGTTGTTTGCTGCTTTTCGTTTGTTTGTAGTTTGTTTCTCTGAGACAGGATCTTACCATGGTGCTGTGGAGGGCCTGGAACTTACCAGGCAGAGTAAGCTTGTTTTGGATTTGCAGAAAACCTCCTGCCTCTGTCTTCTAGTTCTAAGTACTTGGATTCTAGACAGGTTTTGTTGCACCCAGCTGTTCTTCTGCTGTTGTCATGTAATAAATTTATTTTTCTCTTCATATAATTTGTCATATACACTTTGTCACAAGGAGAAAGAAAATAAAGAAGAAAGTCCCATATGAATCCACTTCTATAGGCAGAGTTTCCACCACCTTATTCTCTAGTCACTTTATCAATTTCAAGCCTTTGGATTAAAATGACTAATTACCTGAGAAATCTGCTCCCTTCCTCCCTTCCCCAGAACTGTTATCTCTCTCCAAAGATAATTCCTCTTTAACTGATATCCCTGTTTTTTGCTCTTCTCCAAATAATGCTTGACTCTGAAGTCAGATCTTTATAAAATTTATTTTCTTCTGTCAACTCCCTGATTAAATTTTCAATGTCTCAGTATTACTTTGTGGATAATAACTTTCTTTAACATTGTTTACAAGATCCTTTGTGTTCAGTTAATTGTTTATCTTATCAGTCTTAGCTTGCAGGCAAAACACTTAACATTCCAACCCTAGTTCTAATAGAATCCCCACCCCTCATACTCATGTACACATCTGCATCTGAACATCCTTTGCTTAAAGTCTCTTTTCCATTTTTTTTCCACATCACCTCTTAAAATTTTAATTTCGTTTTTCATATATGTCTCAAGTAGTCTTAGTCAGCCTCAATTTTTAACTGTTCTTCTTCAAAGTCTTTCTACTTCTATATTTGCTTACAGTACCAATCAGTGCTATAATACCACTGTGTCTATCAACCTATGTTGCCTATGAACTACATCAATGACCAGCATAGCATGATAATCCTATAGCTTATAGGTAGTGGCAATGACAGAAATGCCTTGGCAGTAACCAATAGCTATCTAATTGGACTTAAGGCCTATTCAGTGAGAGTTAAGTTTTATCACAACCTAAACTAAGACTAAAATATTTTATGTTTATGTTACAATTTGTCCTTGAAATTTGGCTCACTCTTTAACTTCTCAAACCCACATCTGTTTGTCTTGAGAAACTGACAAATCCAAAATAACTACCCTAACCATTCTGAAAGCACATATGTTCTATGAAAATTAAATAAATACATAAATAAATTTGGAGGTTTGTAGCTATATAGACTCTACGTTAAGCTCACCAATTGAGGAAAATGTCAAAAATGATGCTGGATAACCAACAAAAATGGTGAGACAAGATAAATCTGTGCTTTGTTGGAGTATTAAGTGTTCTTGGATGAGAGTATCTAATAAAATTGAGCTCTCCACCATTACAAATGCAGCTTGGTTTCCTCTGGTCTACCTCTTTAACAGCCTGTGACTAGAATTTCAGAAAAGCACTAAAAACATATATATACAAGTAAACAAGTATCATTATTAAGACTGTACTTTTCATTCATGTATTTAAAAGTCTGTGTGTATGAGTGTGCATGTGTGTATGTGTGTATGTTTGTATATGAAACATCAGTTAATTTTTAAAAAGGTATTGGATTTGTAAGAGATCAAGGAACGGTATACAGAAAGATTTGATGAAGGAAAAAGAAGGGCTGAATGGTGTAATTATATTATAATTAAAAAAAATAAAAACAGCAATCTTATGCTATAGAAATTCCCTACTTGTAAGACTAAGAATTTTTGTTGGGCACTATAAATATTAGTTCTATAAAATGTCTTTTTGACAAAGATTTTAAACTCTTGAACCAGAGAATGAAGCCTGGAACTGAAAGTAGATAGGAAAGAACACAATTTGGGTATACAACTGATGAGCGAATATTGAATGATTAGAAAGAGCAACCACAAAATATTAGAGAACATATATATGTAAGTATGAATAAGACAAAATAGAGTAACAATAAGAAGTCTTGCATAACATGTGTGAAGTACAGGATTTCATCCTCAGCATTATTTCCACCAAAAAAAGAAAAGAAAGAAAAAAAACCAAACACACAAAAATTAGTAAGCCAGATGATTATATTATATTACATATATATGTAATATATATTATATAATATTATATTATTATAAAAAATAAAAATATTAGGACTATATGTAAAACTCACCCCAATATCTGCACTGAGAAACTAATTTTAAAAAAATATATTTACAGCAATTTGTGGAAAATTCACAGTGATGATTCAATTCTCTTGAGCATTTGAATCCTGATAGAAGGAGAAGAGAATACAAAACAGCGAGAACACAAAGAGAAAGAAAGGCAAAATTAATGACTCTAGATTGTAATACTATAGGTATAAACTTTTTTCTCACCATGAGACAGATTCATATCATGTATTAGAATGATATAATTAGATGTTTACTTAAAAAAATCAAGGTTATGCTAAGCCCTGAATTTAGAAATGTATTTCAAACATGTGAATGTTTGTTTACTTCTATCTGTATAGCATTTAAAGTGAAATCAGAATGATTTCTAAATAAGTAAATTATTTATTTTTATCCTTGAAATATTTTCAAGAACACTAATAAACAGATGAAATTGATGAATGTATCCCATACATAGACTTGTGCAAACTCAATGTCTGAAGAAAAAGGAAATCAGAGGATTATACAATGGGTTAATTTCATTATATATTGAGGAATTGAGAAACTTTCATTTGAGAATGTATTTCAAATCATGTAAAGGACAAACTAACTTTTATTGAAAAAAAATACATTGTCTTCCAAGTTTTGTTTAATGAGTTATAGAGAAAGGTTTCCAGGGATACTTTACAAAACAGTTCAATCAGAGTTCATCAAGATGATTGCATGTCTGTACTTTCAGCTCTGAAGAGGTTGAAGCAGGAGAATCATTAAGTGTAGATCATCCTGTCTACAAAGTTAGAGCATGTCTCAAAATGAATTTTTAAAAACATTCAAACAAAGAAAAAAGTAAGAAATTAACAAGGTAAAATAGAGAAAAAATATTACAATTAATCAGTACATTGATGAGATAATTTCAAAAACAGAAAGATCAGTTGGACTAACTGCTCAGCATATTAAGAAAATGAGAACAAATTTGGAAATGTCAATTATTGGAAACATCAATAATTATGAAGCCATAGATGCAGTCATGTGGAGATGATAAAACACAGCATTGAGTAGCGCAGTGCTGATGCATATAAATTTTCTCAGAAAAATTAATTTTTCAAATAACTTCAAAATATCATAAAGAGTAAGTCAGTTATGATATCTTTCTTATTATAGGCTACCTAATTTTCTCCATATAGTACTGTAGATTTTAAAGGAACAGACAATTTCTTTTAGGATTTTTCACTTAAAAAAAAAAAAAAAAAACAGCTGGGTAGTGGTGGCCCATGTCTTTAATCCCAGCACCCGGGAGGGAGGCAAAGACAGGCTGATTTCTGTGAGTTCAAGACCAGCCTAGAATGAGTTCCATGACAGCCAGGGTTACAACAGAGAAACCCTGTCTTGAAAAATCAAACAGAATTAGCATAACATAATTGTAGTATAATCTGAAAAATTACTTCATAGGAATTAACTTATTCAGGAAGGATTTTATTTATAAATAATTCAGATTTAGATTGAGGTCTATCACAATGAGAATTTACTAAATAGTGAGATAGGTCAAATTGTATTAACATAATTCATACATCATCAAATTTGATAAGATAATATCATGTGACATTTAATAACACTGGATATTTCAAATTTGAGAATGTACCTCAGCCTGTAGATTATATGTCTGTCACAAACCTTGGTTTATGTAAACCTTGAGACACAGAACTACTTAAAACCAAGCACAATGGAAAATGCCTATAATCCTAGCACTGGGAAGGTGGAGGCAGTGTGATCAGGAATTCAAAGTCATCACTGGCCACTTAAAAACGAGAGACCAGCTTGGGCTGCATGAGATCGGCTCTAAGGAAAAAAAAAATCCCTACATGGCAGTACTTGTTAAATTTAAGGGTGAAGATACACGATAATGCTAAAAATCTTGAAGCAAATTATCAAAGCAATATTTAAGATGAAGTAGTAATGCAAAAATACAAGTTCATGCATATGAATTCACTTTTATATTAATTTACCTTGTGTTAATTTTAAAATAATTTAAAAGAGATATATACCAATTTTATGAGAGAGGCAGAAGTGTTCTGCTTTGAAATAAAAGTAAGCAATGTCTCCAATATCTTCTCAGAGAGTTTGAATAACATATGAATGCAAGAGGTTCTAAAGTTTACTGTTACTTTTCCCTCCCATATGACCTCTAAGATCAGCCCATCCATCCCTTGTACTGAAATATCCTTTTGTATTCTAAACATTGACAGAGTAATCTGAGATATAGGTAACTTTTGAAGCATATGCATTAGTATCTTTTTAAACACAGCAAGTTAAAACTTTCAGAAATATAATATTCCAGGCAGAACAACCACAGTATGGAGCAGAACACTTCCATAGAAAATGGAAAATGTTCTCTCCCACGTGCAATTAGAAAGTCCAATTTATGCACAGAAAGGAAGAAAAGAAGCAAGAAATAAACCAGAAAAAGGAGAGGCATAGCTCAATTCTAAGTGTTAGAAAAGACAAAATTATTATTTATATTTTAGGTACATTTTAGCCTTAATTCTCCGAGATAAAATGTTTTTGATATAATAAGTTTATTGAAATAGTCACTAACCTGACCAGTTTATAAAGCTTTGAATTTCTTCTGTATTTCAAGATCTGTTATTAATTATAGCTGTAAAGGCTACCATTTCCCAAACAAAACAACAACAACAACAAAAAAAAAAACTAACAACCCATAATTATATCTGAGAACACATTTCACTAAAAACAAGTAGATCATATATGTTTTTAAAAATTCCTCCAGAACTGATTTTAAAGTACTAAAAGTATTTAAAATGTAAAAATGTACTTAATTTTCAAAATATACTGTTGTTATAAAAGATATAAATTGGAAAAAATATCCAAGATGAGTAATTTTAGTATCTTAATAAAGCTAATTTACCTCAAATAGACCTTTCAATTTATCATTAAGTCAATCAAATGTCATGTTTCTTTTTGATATTCAAATAAATTATTTAAATAAAAGTAAAAAATAATAATTCTAACCTTTGCCCCAAACTAACATAGTAGCATAGTTATCCAATTAATTAGTTATGGGGAACATGTAAAGAAGATGTCCATGCAATGTGAAAACCACAGAGGAAGCTAGTGTGGGACCAGTGATGAGAAAGAATGTTCCAAGGAAGGAGAAACAGTATGGTGTTATAAATTCATAAAAGGAAAACTAGAATAGGAGGATTAAGGGGTATATGGATGGAAGGGCAGGGAAAAGCAGCGAATATAATGAAACTAACACTAAAGTTCTTTTGAAAAATCATATGAAAACCTACTACTGTAGAAGCTTCCTAAAACATATACATATAAAAGGAATTTAAAAAGAATGACTATATAATGGGAGGCACTGTGACCTTAATGGGTATCTTACACCACTTGTTATCTAAAGCCTCCAGTACCAGGAATGGGTAACACATTACTGCGTTGTTGGCCAAAGGGGTTCCATAGATACTGACCCCGTCCCTCCCCCCAACCAGACATCATAGGATGTTTCCAGAGCAGTTGATTACTCCTCATAAACTGATTTTAAGACTCAATTGCTGAAGATACAATTTCCTAATGTCATTAATTACAGAAAAATCAAGCTGGTTCCCAACTAGAAGATTGAGCCCTAATGACTAGAATTCACGGTACTGAAAGGTATTTTGCACATGACCAGAGGAGAAAATTAATAACCAATTTCACCTAGCTACAAACTCTGTGACCTACAACAATTACCTGTCTGTAAGATATACTGCTGTGATAGTGTCACATATGTTATGTGTGTTTCCAACCATTTTTTGTTTGAATTTAAAGCCCACTCTATGATCTGGAACTCAAAAATCATACTGATAAAGTAGTTAATAACCTGAAATGAAACTAGATGCGTCATGAGCCTAGTAGAAAACCTAATACTATTATTCTTCTGCTACAGGAACATAACAATAAAATGACTCTTAATAAAATACTGTTATACCTGTAGAGCAGAGCAACCCTCATCCCTCATCAAAGAAGCTTCTCGCAGTAGATGGTAATTTAACAAAGAGAATCACAACTAGATACTGTGCAGAGAATGAGAAACTTTGGAGCACTCAGCCCTACAGAGGATGTCTTGTCTCTAATAATTCATTATGAAGAATTAAGGACAAACATGACAGACATTTGCTTAAGACTCATACTAAGATTCCTGTGTACATGTATACATATTCAATCTGACTGGCCTATATCTTAGTGGTCTTCTCTATTTTATTTTTAATTATGTGTATGTTTGAAGAGTTGATGTACAGCAAGTGCATGTGTGTATGAGACGACAGAGGTGTTTGATCGTCTGCAGCTGGATTTGCCATAGTATGTGACTTACAAGGAAAAGAGCTCAGGTCCTCTGCAAAAACAACATTTTTTCTTAACCACCATACCATCTTTCCAGTCTCCCTAATGATTTCCCTTTTACTCATTTAATCATTTAGTTTCTTAAGTCACATAACTTCAGTTTTCAAACTTATCTTCCTTCGGAAATCTCATCAGTTAATTGGGATTATTTTTTTCTCTTATCATTTTATAAGTGAGACTCCTCTCCTTGATAACTTCAGGTCTCTCTGACCTTGTTTCTGCCAAAGAAAGAAATCAAGTCCTCCTGAGAGCTTCTGCCCCACCAGTGCCACTGGATGGGAGTCTTTCATTTCTACTAAACGGGAGAATTCCCTGTTTAGCTTTGCCCTGTTCAGCCATGTGTTCATGGCTCAGTACAGTATGTCTTAGACTGATGCAGTAATTCGCAGATGTTCTGAAAGGACAGGACCAAAGCAGCCAAATTTTAGTCAGGCTTCTAAAAAGCCCAAGTCTGGGGCAAGGTGACTCAGAACAGTTCCCAGAACTAAAGTAAGAAAAACAATTTCTAAGACAAACAAGATATGGACCATAGACTAATGGCCTTGGGTTAAGAATCTTCCCACCACCCATATTGACTAAGACCTTAATTTATATTTTCTAGTGCCTGCAACCTTGCTATATTCCAGCACCATCAGTTTAAAGGTTAATACTCACATCACTATGTAACCAATAGAATTGTGCCTCATACTCAGTTACTAAGCTCTGCCTTTGCAATTCCTATATAAGCTAAACTTAAAGTGTGCTAAGGGTCACCCTGTGAGGGTGGACCCCAACACATTGGGTCGCCCTGTGAAGGTGGACCCCAACACGCTGGAACTATACCTATTGCTTTTACATCAATCTTGAGTCCTGGTGATTTCTCGGAGGGTCTCCTTCCGTCTGCACCTAACAGTTCATTGTTTTGATTACAGCATGTGCTGCCTCAGTTGTAACCTCAGAAATTTTTGTTCTAACTGAATGAGGTGAAATGAATGGAAATTCCAGTGAATATGAATTAATTACGCTATGAAAATTTAAAGACGTCTCCAGACTATTTGGTTTGAAATGTGACAGCCAATCAAGGACCATTTGATGCCCTACAAACCCAGGAAGTATATACAAAGTATTTCCCTTACAGTAGCATACATTCAACAAAACAAAATTCCACTTGACATATATCACTCTTCCTGAAGGAATTTAATTACAAAGAATTAAACATAACATGAAAACAGAAAAGTTATGAACAATAAGTAATGAATAATCCAAACATATGGAAGTTGTGACCCTTTTGCAAATTAAGCTTACAATCAGTACATTTATGAAGAAGAAATAATAAGAAATGGCATAGCAAAATTATGTAAGCTGTTAAGAACCAAAAGAGTGTTTATCAACTGTGCTGAATTGATTTATTTTTCATTTCATTGTTATGACAAAGTAGAAGCCATGTGAAAATATTTGAGTGATTATAGGAAAACATATAATTACCTACTATAAACTCAGAAAAAATATACTAAAACAATTATTCTTTTATCAATTATAGTAGTCCGTGTGCCTGCCAAAATTTTATACAATGTCCCTTTCATGTCATAAAACAGAAAAAAATATTTAATGCCAGAAACGTTTAAATAGATGTTTGCTTCAAAATAAAAACATGTCAGCACTCAAAAAAGAAGAAAAATTGTATTTTTTTGTGAGATGCAGTCAAGTTTTATTTTGAGATAGATGTCTAACATAAATCTGATTCTGAAATGCTGATATTTGCTGATTTTTAAAATATTTTATATGGGATTTTGAAGTTCTAGTAAAAACTATCACAGCTGGTAGAAAAAATTACAATTACATCACTTATTCCATTTTTACCTTCTCTTTTCCTTCCTTTCAATTTTTTCTTCTTTGTCCATTTTTGTTGCCCAGAAAAATAAGCTGAGAGCTTAAATGTACAAAGAAAAGATAAAATGTCACCTCGAGAGCTTTTGTCAAAGGCAGACTCAAACTAAATATTCTAACAAAAGATACGTGAACAATAAGCCAAAATGTGGTAACAAATGTGTAATGATCTACAAGAGAAGTAAATTAATAATTGCAGTCCAGATCTCTGGAAATTATACTGTCCCTGATCCAACTAGAAGACGATTTTGCTGCAGTACTTTGTGTATTTTGTGAACATAGCTCTCCTGTGGGAACAGACTGCAGAGGACATTTTAGGGGGAGGAAGAGAGCAACAGGAAGAGGAGTTTGATTCATGTTCAGCATCTCAAGTGGAGGGTAGAGTGCAAGCATTGAATAATGAAACAAAGAAGAGATATTCAGCATGCCAGGAAGGTTACTGTTAGAGAGCTGTTAGAATTATTTAAAAAGGTTAGGCTATGAATAAACATGCTTCATCAAGGTCTCTTACACATGCAAAGAGAGATGTTAATGAATAATAAAAGAGTAATAGGGACTGGTGAAGAAATTAATGTTAATCTTATCCAAAGCAGATACAAATTAATATTGGTGCAACATTTTTGTAATCACTTCTCAAGGCAAAAATTCAATTAATGTGACTATATCAATATTTCAAATCTTAGTCCCTTGAAAGTGTACTTGTCTCTCTTTCTATAAGCTTGCATCCCTCTGTGGATGGCTTTGGCTCCTTTTTTGCAGTACTTGCAGAGATTCCTAAATTGTGTGGATGGGAGAAATTGGGAGCCTTTCTATAAACCACAGTGCTATGATACAGAATTGCCTTAGGGCATGTTTCAGTTAGGAAGTTCAGCACAGAGGAGAATAATTACTCTACAGAAAGTAGATATGTAAGCTCAAAACAGTATGCTTTGCTTCATTATTTTATTTGCTGTTTTACACACACACACACACACACACACACTTCATATGAGAAAGGTGCAAACACACATTCTCTTATTTGGGTTTGCAGGCAGATTATATATACATACATGTGTCAGTATTAAATCTAGTCACATCAAATAAATCAGCCCATGAAAACAGCCTCACAGCACCACTACCAAAAGGAGTAAATATTGTAAAATCCAAATTGGTAGAGATTTCAGAGTTTGAGCTAAATTTTATCCTTTGTTGTTTTTTGCTTTGATGACAGGCAAAGAAATGTGGATATTTTCCTAGGGATTACTAATATATCTGATTGCCCCTTCCCACTGGGGATTTATTTTATCTTGTGCCCTTTTCTTTTGTTGGTAGGCACTAGATACTTTTCACATAGTGAATGACTCTTCTTGCTTGGCATATAATATAAATGCTTGTCATAGTTTGTTTAAGGTGTCAGAAGCTTAGAAAAAGTTTATGAAACTAAATGGACTCCTCGAATAAGTGTTTTGCAGCTGTGCAAAATGTGTTGTTTATATTGTAATGCCCTGACAAGTTTGTATAATAAGAGGTTCTAACTCCACCACACTATGATAGATTGGCCTTGTTTGATGCATAGCTCAGTAGAAAAAAAAAAAATCTTGTGTGCTATTGTCTGCATTACCAAAAGACAATCCAAAGCTAGCTACCTTATTAAAATAACTGTCTAGACAATCTCACTTCTGTACATTTAATAGACAGTGTATCATTTATATAATGAAAGAAACATGAAATGGTTTCCATACTGAATGAGTTCCCTGAAGTTCTGGGATTTGCCTCATTATATAAGTTTTCCTGTCACCATTGGGATGCCTTTTCTCATCTTTGCTTCTCACCCGAGTGGTGAATTTTCTGTCAACAGCTTTAGCCTGCATAACCCAGCATATCACAGGAGAGGGATATACTGGAGATAAGATTACTTTTTTCCATTTATGTAGAAAATTATAGCCAGTATTCCTGCTGAAAAAAGGATTATTCTAGAATGTGGACAGCATTCTGCACGCTCATTAAATAGTCAGGCTACAATTTTACTTTATTTTATTTTTAAAGAAGTTGGATATGGCAAGAAAGACTATCTGAGATTTCCTGCTGTTAAATTCACCAGGGAAAAATTACCACTTGTGTATTCTCCTCAGCTACCTTTGATAACTAGCAGGCCAATGCTGCACTGATAGCTTCTTATGGCAAGGAATCCTATCACCCGCCTTAATAATTTTGACTGAAGGAAGGTTAATATGATGGAAAAAAGTGAACTTTGTCAAGTTCATTGAAGTTCAGTTATGAAGTGACAAGCCCAAGAATTTTCTGAGAAAAGGATATTATCGTGGTCTATGATTCTCCATTAATACTGCTGCTTCCCTGTGCCATGACTGACACATTATCCTTGGATCTGATGTAATCTTACAGAAGCCTTTTCATCTAGTCCTATAATGTGCCTTTATTCACTCATCATCATAGTCATCATTATCCTCATCATCAGCCATTAGGCACTTCAATGTATGTGAATCAATAAACCTGCTTCCCAAAACAGTTCTGTGTATTTTTATTTTTTATTTTTATTCATAGGCAGATACACAAAAAAATGTGACATACAGTTTTCATAAGGACACACAACAACAACAAAAACGAAAGGAGATTCATACCTACGTGTGATGGTATAAATTAAATCGGGCCCCAAAGGAACATATATTGAATGTTTGGACCCCAGATGGTAGAACTTTTGGGAAGGATCGGGAGGCGTGGCCTTATTAAAGAACTTATGTCACTGGGGATGGTTTAAAACCTACACCATTTCTAGTTAGCTCTCTTTGTGCTTCAAGCTTATGGATCAGAAGTAAGCTCTCAGCCACTGCTCCAGTGCCAAGGTTGTCTGCTTGCCTGCTTCCATGCTGTCATAGTGATGGTCATGAACTCTAACCCTGTGAACTCTTGAGCCCTCAATTAAATGATTTCTTTTATAAGTTGTCTTGGTTATGGTATTTTGTCACAGCAACATAAAATTTACTAAGATATCATGTTTGTGTAGAAAACCAAGGCTCATAATCACTGTGCAATACTCTCTTCTGAAGTTGCTTTATAACGTTGCCTTTCAGCCATTCTTCCACAAATGTATTCATCTATTGTGTGTGATATTTAATGAATTTTATTAAGCTTCCTTAAAAAGCTCTATTTAATAAGGCACTACTAGGGTATCAAGATTAAGGAACAATGTGCTTTAATGACTGATCATGCAGGAGAAGGAAGAAAATGTAGCCTTGGTGGGTTTTGTTTGTTTATTTTACTGTTGTCATTTGCTTATGAAAAATGTGGTGGTTTAAATGGACTTTAAAGGGCCTCTGGTAGGAGCATTAGTAATGAGAGTAAAGAAGACTGTAGAGGTCCTGCTCATGAGGCTTCAGAGGGGAATAAGTTCTGTGTTGACAAGTGGATTGGAAGCTATTCGTGAAATATTTTGTCAACCAATCTGGCTGCCTTCTTATCAGGTCCTGAAAACATCCCTGAGACTAAAATAGAATGTAATAGAATAATTACTTTAGTGGAGGAAATGTCAAGATGACATAACTTTGAGTCCACGGCATGATTGTTACTGATAGCTCTTCTGCTTATCTATAATGAACAAGAGAAAATGGAGTAAATATAAATACAAATGTAAGGAAAAGTGCACTAGGAAGTTTAATGTTATAACCAAAGATGATCTGGAAAAGAAGATGTAATTGTTGAAGAGATTGACATCATTAAGGAAAGGCTTCCTGCTCTACATTGAAACAAAGCAAGGGTAAACCTAAGGGTAACACCTGACCTAGCTAAGTTTCCAAATGTTAAAAGAAGACTTGATGAGTCCTCTGTTCCTAGAAAGAAACAGAATAAAGAAGTTATTTATGAGGTTGATATGGTGTGTCTTAATCAGTGTTCTATTGCTGTGAAGAGATACCATCTTATTACCATAAACTCAGACCAGATGCTTGTGTCTTAGTTAGGGTTTCTATTGATGTGAAGAGACAAAACAGTTAATTGGGACTGGCTTACAGGTTCAAAGCTCTAGTCCATTATTTTCATGATGTTAAGAATGACATCACTCAGGCAAACATGGTGATAGAGAAGGAGTTGGCGGGCAACAGGAAGAGAGAATGACACTGAGCCTACCTTGAATATCTGAAACCTCAAAGCTCACCCTCCAGTGACATACTTCCTTCAACTAGGTCACACCTACTCCAACAAAGCCACTGTCTATGGGTCTATAGGGGTCATTTTCATGCAAACCACCACAGGGGTTATTATTCAAACTATAATCATGAGGGAACAGCATATTCCACTCCACATTAGCAGCCAAACTTCCCATTGCTAACCAGGTGTTACTAAAATTAGAGGCAAGAGAGATGCAAGAATCATTGGGCAGTAGATTCTTTTCTGTGTTTTCAGAGAATCATGGAAGACAGGCAGCATGTAGCAAGGAAGTACTTGTGAGGAGGTGTTGAGAACTTATTGTGTGAAACTGTGAAAATGAAGCCTTTATTGTCATGGAGTTCTGAATATATTGAAGATGTCAGAGCCATCAGACATCTGAAGGGGAAGAAAACAGTCTGAGAGTCATGTGTAAGTTGGCGGCATCAAAGCTGGAGGGACTAACAATTTGAAATTGAAGTTTCAACCACTAGGCATGATTTCGTATTTGTCTTGCTTGGTTTTAGTCTTGTTTGGTTTAGTATTTTCTGATTATGTCCCCATTCCTCCATTCATGAAATAGAAATGCATAATCTATGCTATTAAATACTGAATACATGTACTTTGCTTTTTTATTTTATAGTAGTTTACAGTTCAGTAATTGCCTTGTATCTCAGAAGAAATTCTCGATTTTGGGTTTTTAATCAGTTTTGAGTTTAAACTGTTAATGATTGGAAACTTTTAAAGTTGGAATGAATAGAGTTTATAGCATGAGATGTCTATAAGTCTGTATAAGCTATGGAGTTGGACATCTGACACCCAGATTACACTGTTTTGGAAGGTAATGGACCCTTAGGAAGTAGAGTCTTACTAGAGGAAGCATATCATGGGAGAAGGGAGCTTAAAGTATATAGTCTCACTCTACTTTCAGTTTGCTCTCTTAGCTTCTTATATGACAAGTTGTTGTCTCTCAGCTTCCTACTTGGACCATTATGGCTTTATTGCCTTTATTGATTCACTTGTGGAACCATAAACAAGAGTAAACTCTCTTCTATAAGTCACTTTTTGTCACGGAGTTTCATCACAGCAGCAAAACATATCTAATAAAACAAGTAACCGTGTAGCTTATTTATATTTGATATTGCTTCCCAAATGTTTATTTTAGATATGTCTCTAAAGACAGAGAACAGTGAAATATGCCTGCTTCTTTGTCCTTTTTCATTCAAATTTATTACTTTTCACATTTGTAACGTACTTTTGTTAGTATTTGATAAACAAGTGCAAAATTCATTTGGTGATAGAAAAGCTTAAAGAGAGTGATAATCATATTAATTTTTCATACAGGTATTAGACTAAATTGACAGATGTGAGAACAACAGAACCAAATTAACATGTCTAGAAATATAATTGCCTACTAGAATTACTTACTGAGTCACCACCAACAGCCAACCAGTAGCTATATTCATCAGTGAAAGGTAGTGGAAGACACTGGCGTGGTGTGGAGATGAACGACGTCAAGGAACAGAGAACCATCTTCCCTGCACCCTAAATCTACTCAGGTTTCTTTCTGTAGCATATGTCCTCCTGAAACAACTCTAAGGCAACATAATACCTTTCCTTGAATCAGCATTGAAATTAAAAGTTGCTCAGCTTGCCATTTTAAAAAGAGCAAACAGTTTCGTGTTAATTTTTGGACATTTTCACATTTGAGGTTTCCCAGCATCCCCAGCATACCCTCTTTAAGGTAATGATATCTTCCTCCTCCCATGCAGTGGGAATTTGGGTGTAATTTAAGGTATGTATTGGCTCTCCCCATGAAGTAAGTAGGATTGCTCATTGTATCGTTCATAAGTCTTTTCTCTCAAAGCTCCAGTAATACAGAAGAATATACAGGCTTCTTTCCTGCTGGAGACTTAGTGTTTAATAAAGAGTATAAAATAATTATTGGGTTTTAATCTAATTCTGTAAACCAGATTTGTGAAAGTTTGTGCTTTAATACATTTCCACAATTTCTAGTTATCTCCAAGCTGTTTATATTGGCAAACATAACCTTGCATTCCTCAAATTAACTTATTGTTCTCTTCTGTATGGTCACTTCTATCACTTACTTCTAAAAATGTAAATGGTTAAAATTCCAAAAATCCAAATAGCAAGCAAATTTTAATAATTTAAAAAAATTTAAAATTTAAAATTAATAACTTATTAAATACAATATCCCACCAAAGCCATAAAAACTAATTAAGGTAAAAAGTGATCAACTTGATCTCATTTATTAATGATAACTTACCTTTCCTATCTATTTAATTCTCAAATCTCTGAGCCTACTGCTTTTATTCTTTTTTTGTTAATCTTCCCTCAATCTCATTCAACAGCTTAATAAATATCCTGAAATACAGATTCAATAATTTTCTATCAATCTGCTTTGATAGTTGGTGCCTATGTTTCAAATGACACCCAAACTTCTGTGTTTGGCAAAGCTTCTTACAACCTAGTTCAGAAATTATTCTTAAATTTCAACTCTATTGATACTTTTTAAATTTATAACTGAGCATAAGACTATTTAGTGTTAAAAAATTCTCAAACTGTCCCTACAGAAAGTTTTTTTTTCTGCCAACTTTAAATGTGACTAATTAAGAAAATTCTTCTGTTGGAGAAGTTTATGTCTAGTAAGGTTTATAATAATTGTTTTGTACATTATTGCGGGAAAGACTGCTTAAACCTTGGCAGTTTGTATTATCTGCAGGTGTTGCCTTTATGTAAAAGATGGTTGCTTCTCATGATCTGCACCTGCTCGCTGCTCTCTGGTAGAGCCATTGTGGAAGAGCAGAGTTCCCATGGGGGAATTCTTGTAGCCCTCTCTCCCATAGCCTCCAGCTACAAGGAGAGAACACTTCCCTTAAGTGTTGAGTTCCCCCATCATAAAGGTGACATAGCTTGACTGTAAAGAGTTGTGGGATCCTCTTAGGCCTCAAGCTCCCCATCATAAATGTGGCATAGCTAAGCTGCTAAAGGATTGTTGGATGAGACTAGGCTACAGGTTTCCTTCATTATATAAATAGGCCTTTGGATGAGAGGGCAGAGTCTTTGTATAAAGAGAACACCTGAGGAGCTTCTGTATTAGTAAAAAAATATCTAAGATGAGATGCTCAGTTCCACTGTCCAGTATGACACTTGCTAAGACAGATGGTTCTATTGCTGAGGTCTGGCAGGGTTTGCATCTATGAAAGTGTCTCCTGGTCTTCCTGACAGATGAATACAGTAGATACTGCTATATTATTCCCTACTAAATTTCACCTATTTATCCTCCTTAACTTCCTTCTTAATTATATGCTGGGTTTTATTTTCCCTGGTTTATTATTTGCCTTTTAATTTGAATACAAGATCCATAGCAACACATTATACAGAATTTAGAATTTCTTTCTTCCTTGTAGAAAGTACATTACTAGCCCATATGATCCTCTTGATAATGTTTTGTGAATAAATGAAGGCACGTCAACCATGTGGATCAGTACTAAATTGTTTTTCTCATGAAAATGCAGCTTAATATTCCTATTCCTATACATTGGAAAATTTTTCTTATTTATTTCTGTATTGAATAAAAACACATGCGTCAGTTTTTAAATTCTATAGAAATCTTCCTGCAAATTGTCTTTTACAGAGTACCAAATAAATAGTAATTTGAAGTGTTAATTTCATTTGTTTTGAATAGGACACTCTTGATTAATAGAGATACATCCATGTACAATATTTTTTAAAATGCTAGAAAATAGGTTTATAGAATACTTAAAATGTAAAAGGGAATCCGACAAATCTCTTATCTAATCACTTCATGATTATTATAAATAAAACTTTTGAGAACGCTACATTTAAACAACTGTGTGCTGAATCACTAGCTCGATCCCCAGGTTACTTCTCAGAAAAAATACAGCCTAAGAATGTTCTTTCGATGGTTATCAGGAATAGAAGAAGGAATTTAACACCTTTGAGAGGAATATTTCAAAACTTATTTTGAGTCAGTTGAGACGCTGACTAGGCAAACATTACAGGATAAATTACTCTGGAAGAAATTTCTATGGATTTCATATTAAAATAGTCTTAGGAGAATTGTGCCCCACTCTCTTTTTTACTCTCTCTTCTTTTTCTTTCTTTCTTCCTCTTGTAGCTCAGTGATATTTATATACCCAAATGACAAATGAACATAAGCTAAAAATGTGTGTGTGCAATTCTTAGCTAATAAAGATTACTCAGTCTAAAGCACCAATGAAGCATTTTAAAAGTCGTTATAAGTAAAATGTCTACTATGGTTTTAATATGCAATACAAATTTTACATTAATGTTGCAATTAAGTATCCACTATGATATAACATATCCCTCAGCAAGTCCAGTTTGGGTGAGAACATTTACCTGGAGAAGTCTGCAGGTTTTAATTTTTCGTTATTAAAAAGGTGCATATTTTATTTCTAAGATGTAAGTAGGTAAAAATGCTTTTTACTGAAAAAGAAAACACTTATCATCCCTGAGCTTGCTTTCTTCAGTTTCTAATCACAACATTTGATATAAAACAATGTCCTGTACAATCTAGTCCACAAAATGCTCAATATCTTCTTTTTAACATGTGAAACAAATATATCCTAAATTCGGTTTGACCACTGTTGTTAAGTATCTTCTCCCTAAAACACAAAAGAGTACAATTTCCCAAAGATAAAGATATTCTTCTCTAGTAAGGCACAATTTGCCAGGCTGGGTGTGACTTGTACAGGTTGTGTTCTCAAAGAGTAATGACAGTCACATTGGGATATCCTGTAGAATAAAGATTCTGTTTTAGTACAAACGGTGTGCAACCCAGAACCAGTGTTTCAAAAAAGACTCTAAATAGTGCTGAATGGCCAAGCTTCTTGTGTGTGTGTGTGTGTGTGTGTTTAATAATATATGAATTGATTCAAATTCATTGATTCAGAGAAGTTATAGAGGTTAATGGAATTAATGTGGGTGTTGACTGAATAATGGACCTTCTTTTGACTGGTTTTTAAAAGTTATTTCCCATGTCCCATGTTCTAAACAACAATGCTGAATATAAATATTTTATATTTGTATGTGGTTCTGTATTACATAAAGAGACTTAGTGCTTTGAATTGATTTCTATGATAACTGCTTTTGGAGAAAGGGATTCTGATCATTTGATATGTAGTGTACAAGATGGAAGATTTTAATTTGGAATGTTGTTACTTTGCAAGATTAACTATGTTTTTGTTTTTGACTCAACCAAAGGTACTATACACTCAACCATAAAAACAAAAACAACAAAAACAACCCTGCATCTTTTTCCAAGATCACTCTCCCTGACAACCCTGTTACTTAAATAAGATGCTTTATAAATAGACTTTTTGTGAAGCCTTGCTCCAAACACATTTGTCACCTTTTTCTTTTGCCTTGGAGGCTCTGTAACTTGGTAGTAGAAGGAGTCTTGAATCACTGTTTGTGACCAACCCTTCACAGGGTCTTCCCACAGCAGTGTCATCATTTATCAATGTTGACATCCTTTACCTTTCAGAGAATGGAGAATTTGGGAGGGGAAAATGGAAATATATGAATGGTTCCTGAGCAGGAGTGGCCAGTGAGTGAACCCCATATATGTTAGCTTTTGTTACTCCGCATCCTGCTTCTCAGGCTGCCCCTGTACTCTCTTCTTTCATCTGGCTTTCTATACCAACTTGATATATCTGCTGGTAAAGGACAAGTTCTGGTTTGTTCAAGTTTCACTTTTAGACTCTGGGAAAATTAAAACTCATAGCTCGATGACATTTGAATATGCTTAGCACTAGCAATATGTTATTTTCCACAAACTCTAAACTTTTTGTTACATTTAAGAGATTGGTCTTTGCAGAGAACAAACATAACTCTTAAAAAGTGGCCACAGGGGCTGAAGAGATGGCTCAGCAGTGAATATTGCTTATTGATTTTTCAGAAGTTCCAGATTTCAGAAGTTCCTAATACCCACATGGCAGTTCAAAACTGCCTGTAGCTCCTGTTCAGGGAACCTGATGCCCTCTTCTTGCCTCCAGAGGCACTTACAAGTTCTTAGCGCTCATAAACAAAGGAAATGAAGCACATATACTCATGATAAATAAATAAACAAATAGTAGCAAATAATGAAATGATTTCATGTAATCACACTTGTAATGTTACTCATCTGCCTAGCAGATCAATCTTGTTTCAAGAATTTTATCTGCCTATGTGTACATTATTAATTCTATTAACCTTATGCCAGATATGATTCAAGCAGCAGCTTTAGCAGGTGAAGCTACTAAACCTCAAGAAAAGTAAATTACTTTTATAAGCCCAGATAACAAGTAAAAGTAATGTAAAAATGTCTCTCCACATGCACTTGACTTGTTTTTTAACTTTTTAATCCACAGAATAAGCCACTGAGGTAAGAACCTTTAAATGAAGACAATGAAGCAGCCAGGCTACTCAGAGATTTTGAGGATCAGATCTGAGGCATTCTTAGAGGTCCTGATAAAAGGACAAAGGGTATCTAGTTCTGTGTCCTTGCCCAGAGCAGACATGGCAAGGCCCATTCCGGTTCTAGGGCAAGGGCCTCAAAGTAGTTAAGGTTTTGGTTCCTAAGAGCTTGGCTCTTCTACCTAGAAAGACTGGAATTATCAGCCGCAAAGACTGTATGTACTCTGTCCCTCATGTCTCTGAGATATCCTACGTTCTCCTTGTTTAACACTGCTTGATTATTCTCATGCTGACTTTATCCCATTGTGTGATAACCTTGCATTGACTTTGTCCCATATTTCTCCTGCAAATAGTATATAAGATGTTGTACTTCTTAAGAAACTTGCTTGGCACCAGCCATAGTTTGTGTAAGATCTCTTGATTCCAAACATTTTTATCCCCATACTTCCTGATCACTTGGTCCTCTCTCTCCGGACCATGTCACTGAAGGATGACCCGCTAGTACAGGTCACATAGTAATTACGTGTTTTAACTAAGACTCCAACCTGGAAACCACACCTCTAAATTCATATTCTTAATCACTACCTTTTTTTGTCATTATGTAAAACTTTTATTAATGTCAACATAAAATAATGGATTATCCTCACAGATCATTACTAAAATGTAATATATAATGAGAGGAGATGAATAACAGCAAATGTTTGTAGTGTGGTGTTAACCATGTGGTTTTAGATACTGACCCACAATGGCAGGCACATAACCTTAGAGTATTGAGGTATGAGTAGCAGATATAGCATGATAGTGGAGGGTGAAGCAGTGGATAGGACTCTTATGATGTGTGTGAAATGCCAAAGATAAATAGAGAATCTTGAAGGGTTTTTAAGGAGAGACAATGTTGCTGGGAGTAGGTACTCCTGAGTGGTAGTCTACAGCCAAGTGTAATCTCTCTGCTGGTGAGGGTTAATTCCATTTAAAGATGTCCTGCTTTTCTTCAGACATTTTTTTTTCTTGAGTTAAAAAGGAAAATAATACCACTAGAGATTAAAATCTAATTTTAAAGTCATTAAAGACAGAAAACAGGTCAAATTAGAAGAAAAGTGTAAATTAAGTTGTGTAGGACAGAAGACTTTACACTGGAGGAGAGTAGAGCAAATGGAAAAACCCTGTGTAATTTCACTTGAGTAAGATATGAAATAGAGTTTAAATGAAGTTGGAGATGCTCTTTCAACATCTACCAGCAGGTTTACTCATATGGTTTAGTGGTATACTTAACTTTTGCATTAACTCTTTGTTACAGTTAGTAAAATGTACCACCTTCTGATCAATTTTTTATGAATTTGTGAAGTTGGAGTCAAAGTTTATAATCATGTGTCTCTTTTTCCACTTGGCTCTCCAATATGGTCTGTCAATTGACAGTTCTGCTAGAAAACAAATAATGAATTTTAGAGAATGGACTTGTAGCCATTGGTTTGGGGTTAAAGGTTGTTTATTCTTTAGCTAATTCAATCCCTGGTCCTAGCTCTGGAGTCCTGGAGCATCTTGGCCCCAGTACAATCTAAACATTTAAGTCTCCACAATTTACTGTTGACCAAGCCACTCTGACTACCTCCTTCTGTACTCAGAGCTATACTGAACTAAAGCTCTTCAAGCTTCTGATTCAAAATGACTTCTGAACCTGCTGACTTTTTCTGACTGAACTCTTCTGACTCTGTCAGACTCTGACTGACTCCTACAACTTCTCTGACTAGACCACTCTGCTGGGCTTCAAACTGATTGACTCTTCCAGTCTGATTCTGACTTCTTCTGCTGAACTCCTCTGTGTCTCTGCCTCAGATTGCCTCAGACTACCTCTATGTCTTATTCTCTGTGTCTCTCCTCTAGCTTTCCTGCTTCTGTAACTGACTGCTTCATACTGCTTCCGTGTCTTATCCTCTCTTTCTTAGTTGAGAGCCTGTTTTTCTATCATGAGAGTTGGTTGTCTCCTCACTCTGAGTCACTCTGTTAATTAGTCCTCTGATTCATCACTTTGCCTGCCCTTCACTCTGACTCATCTCAGACATCACTTCTATCTGACACTGAATCCTTCTAAGCTCTGCTTCTTGTCTTCTGGGAGCTGTGATTAAAGGCATGAACCACTACTGCCTTCTGAATACTGGGATCAAATGTGTGTACTACCATTCTTTCTACATTCCATACAGACCACACCTCTGAAAATGTTCCTTTCATACAGGACCTTGGATTTGAATCCCTTCTTAGCTATCACACAGGCCTTTCAATATGGTTTTTCCCATATAATCCAGCAGCCATATTGCTGGATTAAATGATTAAATATTCCTCTACATAACTAATTGATAAAATGTGGTGGGAATATTGTTTCTTATGTTTTTCTTCTATTTCTATTATCTGAACAATGTTTCTTTACTTTGGCATTGGAATTTTAGAGAATGGACTTGTAGCCATTGGTTTGGGGTGAAATCAATGTGGAATTTTCACAGTATCTTGTTCATTACAACAAAAAAGGTCATCTAGAGCAATTCAGACAAGCTGTTGTTCATCATGCCCCAAAGCCTTTTCTCTTAGTCATTATATTTAAAAACCTAATGGTCTAATGAAGGAATTAGAACAAGGAGAGATTGATGTCACTAATGAGGCCAACAGAAAAATAGTTAACAGAAAGACTCAAAACACAAATACATAAATTAGCTTCTGATTCTTAATATAACTTCACTGTGAATTTTGCACGTGACTATGAGGCAAATAGCATTTAATCAGCTACTATTTTTAATCATTATAAAATATCCCCAAGTACAAACTCATATCAGTGATGATCTGTGAGTTACCTGCTTGGCTTTTCCAACTAACAGTAAATAAATAATATCTATATGTGAATTTACTACTATCCTCTTCACTTTTTATTTGGCTACACACACATAGCCTATATATATTTCAAAGGAAAGAGACAATTTCTGGTGAGATTTTATTTGTTAATATTAGATAGATTATCTCTAATGAGCAAATTAATACTTTCAACTAACAGTAGGTAATATATTGTGGAAAACTTTCTAGAAAGACATGCTTAAAAAAGCACACTAATGATACCCACAACAGGTCATGTTGTGTCAATCCTTGGTTCCTTTGTGGCACCACACTGCTACAAAGTCAAGCTGCCACAGCATTGATGAAGATGAACAAGTGTACATTTCTGAAGCTCTCAGGTCCCAGTCTGAAAATTCAGGAGCTTAGAGGACCAAAGCTATGTGCCTATCAATCAGAAAGTTACCAAGGTTAACAGGAGGGCATTTATGAAGTTCTCTGGGCTCCTGAGGGAAACATTCTGCACACACATGGGTTATTACTATTATTATACAATTGCAAATGGTCCTAGGCCTGTGGCTAGACTACTAAGAATCTCAATGTAAAAGAGCACTCAAGTTAAAAAGAAAAGAGGGGGGAAAAGAGACTAAAGAATACTAACAAAAAGAAAAAAAATACAAGTATAAGAAAAAGTAAAAGACAAAAGTCAAAAGACAGACATTTTTAGGTGGCTAATGGGAAGCTGAACTTTCTCCTTTGAGCTCTTCTGGTGCCTGTGCAAATGGGCTGGAAATGTAATAAGGGCCATCTTTCTTGTGACACATATAAAGCATCCCACCCTGAGTCTAGGCCAAAAATACTACAAGAAAGAATAGCCCTTCTTATGCTACCCCAGCCTTCCTTTCCAGAAGGATGGTACAATACAAATATCCTTCCAATTATTTCAGGGCCTTGAAAGAGAAAGACAGAAGACACAGCATAAGTTCAGGACTGAAAAGGCGTGAAAGTGTCACAGAACTATTTTTGAACAGATCGGTCATGTGTAGAAAAGATTCTTAAATGAAAACTTTTCAGTACTATTTTAAAAAAAAGATTAGGTACAAGATTACCCTTTAATATCATGTTCCTATGGAAGAACTATCTTGTGGGGCTTTGTAAAGGTACTTGGAATCTTGGGATATTCAGACAAGGTAAACAGGTGATTAATCCTGGGCTTAAAACTACTCCATAGGGGTTTGTTTTCAGAAGAGTTGTTTAGGTTGAATTTATTTTAAGATGTGTGTGAGTGTGTGTGTGTGTGTGTGTGTTTGTGTGTGTGTGTGTTTGTGTGTATGCGCGCGCTCACGTGTTTCTCTGCTGTAACTTTGGATGTTTTGGAACTCACTCTGTTGCCAGGGTGGCCTCAAATTCATAGAGATCTGCCTGCCACTGCCTCCTGAATGCTGGCATTAAAGGTGTAGGTCACCACTTCTAGCTTTGTTATAGTAAAATTTTGGTTTGTATTTTTCCCTTTAGAATAGAATTCAATGCTTAACACATATTAGGCAAGTATTCTACCAAGAGACTATAGCCTCCAACTCAGAGAGGGTTGAATCTGATGTCTAAGAATCATCCCTCTAGCATCTCTTTTCAGACAACTTTTGTTCTTAATATTCTCCTTATTGTGAGTCCTATTCTAGATAAAACAGTATCATTGTCTCAGGATAAAGGTTAATTTTTAGGATATATCCCATAATTCAGATACTTATTCTTACCATCCCAATTCTTTTTTTTTGGAAAAATGTGAAGGTAATTCTTCATTGAGCAGGCTGAATACCCTAACAGAGGTACACGATGTGATTCAATTTTATTTCCTTTAAGAAACAGTAATGTGTGTTTTGTTGTTTGTTTTGTTTTAATCTAGGTTTTGTATTTTTGTTTTGTGAAAGAAGGTGAGGAAAAACAAAAAGTTGGATGGTAGGAAGGTGGGGAAAATCTGGGTGAAGTTGGGAAAGGGAAAAACATGATTAAGTATATTGTATAAAATATTTTTATAGAAAAATAAGAGGAATATGGCAGCAATTCAAGGTAAAGTTTAGTTCAATGGGTGAAATTCCCTCGCCCCATGTGTCTCAGCTGCATGTACCCTTCTGGAAGTCCGAGGCCACCAGCATCCTGATTCAGGCCAAGGAACACCATGGAGAGGACAGCAGTGTGGTGGGGGTAGGGGAGGTGGGGGGTGGTAGGGTGGGGGGATTGGGAGGTGGCAGGGTGGGACATGGGTTCATGGTATCCTGTTGCCTTTGGTGAGCTTTCGGTGAGTCAGCGAGTACACAGACACACTTGAGACAAGTTTCAGGAGGTGTCTCTTTTATTTGGGATGTAGGATACATATAAAGGATCACAAGTTGGGGGAGAAGCCAGTAACCCTGAGACTTCCCATTGGTTAGGATATTCTATGTGGGAGTGGTCTTGCCTGTGTGTGGGGTTTGAGTCTGTGTAACCCAGCCCTCAAGGCAAAGAGGCTTAGCTAAGGTTCATATCTGAATTTGGCTGCGTTTTGGCCAGGGCTAAAAGGTGAGGAACACCTCAATTTCTTCCTGTCCTCACCCTCTAGGGGTGACTTGAGGTTCAAGGCAAGCTTCAACCCACTATAGCCCTACAACAGTCCTCAACAGTAAGGGAACTTAAATTTTCCAAACTTAAAAAAAAAAAATGACAATGACAGTAATGGGACATACACGGTACAATTTTAAAACAGAAGCCATCCTTAAGATATGAAAACACTCATTTCTACCCATAACTGATTTGATGTCATCACAAGGCAATTCTAATTTGTTGTCTGTAGAGCTACAAAGGAAAATCCTGCTGTCATTTGTTTGTGTGATACAAAGAATGCGAACACATTGGACAGTTTAATTTATCTGATGATTCATCTGGATGAAATACGGTAGTTCTGAATTTTTACCTTGTGATATTCCAAGTTATTACCACTGCTTTCTTCTTTTTTACTAAACCTACTTTAGTTTAGAAAGTCTTTCAGACTCTTTAAATCGGAAAGAAATGTTAATATGAATCTGCCTTGAACAAGGGAGCTGAGTTCTAAGAGACATATGAGTTTTGCAAGGAGGTGCTCTGCTTACTGTTTATTTTTTTCAAATACACAGTTATTTGTTATTAACACACCCCTGCTTGTGTGTTTGAGCCCCTTCCCGTTATTTGGGATTTGCATAGCACCTTCATTCTAACGTAAGCATGCTATTGTTATTTTTATTAGTTATTTCTCATAGCACTCTGTTGAAATAGAAGAACATTTATGTGCTTATTTTTTAAAGGAAGGACAAACTCAAGCTGGGCTTGAAAGCATGATGACTGTTGTTGTTGTTGTTGATACATTTGGTTTTAGAGGCTGTGACTTCAAGGCCCATTGTTCCACCAGGTGATCCAATAAAAATGTTTTTAAAAAATAAATGACATTCTCACAGGTACTTTTTGCTTCATTACATATAAGATTTATATTAAGATAGGTCTGAAACCTCAAAAAAGGGTGTAGGTAGAGAATTTCATGAGAAGGCTTGTAAAATATTCACAATACGTAAACATCTTTGTATTCAAATATTCAGATTATGCAGCCCTTATGAGACAGGGGCTGGAAGGTTGGATGTTGATATGGAGACGGTGATGGCCCCTAATCCCTGTTTTGTAGGACATCTCAAGAAGAGGAGACAATTATCATTTTACAAATTGTCCATATGTTTTCTGTCACAGTATTTGAATCGGAATTTTGGTAATTTCTATCCGATTTTTTTTTTCTCTTCAAAGAGTCAGCAGCTGCAAGAACAAAAAGATTCTCACTCAGTTTAACCCATCAAAATAGTTCCCTCAGCATCATCTACCAATAGAAGGCATCGATTCCACTACACTAGCCAGCATCCACTAGCTAGGGCGGCTACAGTTGGAAGAACAATTAGATCATTTCCTCTATAACTTTCAACCTCATCCTTTCCAGTAGTCAGTTTTATCAGGTAACTGATAAACACCCATTATAAAAGAGGAACATTGCTTAGGATCAAAGTCAATGTGGCAAGTCCCAGGGACTGCCATGCCAGATAATTTTTACAGTAACTATAGGGTACAATGACCATTTATCCACACAGCAGGGTCAGTTATAACACACTGATGTAGTTTTATAAGTTTTCAGATGACTTGATACTTAAGCAGAATGATGTTTATTACTGAAACTTAACTATGTTGAGATGGCAGCCTCTCTTTAGATATGAAGGTTAACACCTTCTATGTCGCCATTCCCTCAGTGAAAGGGAGGAAATTGGGTTTTGCTTGTTTTCTCATACTTCCCTTATTCATTCTATTTACTATGTAGTTCCTAGGGCTGTAGGAGAAGTGGGAACATGTGGTAGTAGTTTGGTTGTAGTTATTACTTGTTTATCTGAACTAATCTCTTTCTGAAAGAGACGGGCATTTTCTCAGTCTGCTAACAAACACCACTGTATCAAGTTCCAATTCAACACAGTTAAGGGGCGTTCCTGGACATCTAACCAAGGCTTGCTCACAAAGAAGAAACTATAGGTCAATTTTTCATATCTCCTGGGACAGTGGTGGCACTTAAGAGTAGCTTTCCAGAGACTCCTTTCCCCAGTGTCTCCTTTCCTGCTTTTAAGTTTAAATTTAGCAAAGGCCAGACATATCCTGAGTTATAAACAAAGGACTAGGAGAAAACTTGGTATTTGTTTTAAAGCAGAGAAGTATTTTTTCCTACAGTTTATTTTTAATGAAGTTGTGTTTGTTTTTGACTTTCTTCTTTTCATGTATATGGGTTTGTATACATGCGTATACACATGTTCACATATTGACATATTGGTAGGCACATGTGTTTCTGCTGGTGTTTGTGTATGTATATACTTTTATGTACTGGCCTAAGGCTGGTGTCAGGAATCTTCCTTGTTTGCTGTTCTACATATCTCTTTGAGGTGGGGACTCCCAATAGCACCCAAATTTTACCAATAAGTTTAGTCTCCATAGCTTCATGTTTTGAGAATGCATGTTGCTGTTTTCCTATACTGGAATTGCAGGTGGGTTTCCATGCTCTCTAGATATTATGTGACTTCCTGGGATCTGTTCATGTTTTTTTTATTATTATTATTAACTATACCTTAAACACACTGGTGATTATTAAGAAAATTAAGATATTAAGATAATTAAGAAAAATATGTTATAGGATGAGATATTATGTTAATCAAATTATTTGTAGTTCTGCTATCTACACAAGCTGTATATTAGATAGATACTGGAAAATTGAGAAGGTAAAATTATTATAGAATAAAATTACCATCATTCCACAAAAAAAAAATCTCCAATGTTCCTCAGGCTTCCCATGAAAGAAACTTTTTCTCATAAGAAATATTCATTTTATCCTAAGAACTCATTGTCTGATTACAAGAGAGTTACCTGGGTTTTCAGCTTGCCTTAAATGTCAGTGCTCTTGTGTGACTACTGTTGATTGCCTTAGGAAAGGGCTAAGTAATATCTAATCCCAGAAAGTAAGGTTGCAGTCTGTGATCAACATTAGAAGTTTAATGCTCAGCAAAATATCATTTGAATGAAATTTCTCAGATTATGTTTGAATATAATTAAATATTATAGAACAAAAAGGTAAATACTTTAGAAATGTCTATGTCTTCAAAATCTTTTCAAAATATACTGACGGTAGTTTCATAATGGGTATTCTAATTGTATAAGAGTTCATTGAAATGTATAGACTTTGAGTGCGGCTAATTTTGATGTGTGATGTTTTCCAATTACAATTTCTTTTTGCTAAAGATTTAATAAAGTATCTTTTAAAAAATATCTCTGTGAGAGGGTTGGAGAAATGGCTTAGTGGTTGACAGCATGTATTGCTCTTACATGAGATTTGATTCTTGACACTCAGAGCACATGGCATATACTTACTTGTAACTCCAGCTCCAGGGCCTCTGATGGCCTCTTCTGAGCTCTGAGGGCACCTGCACACATGTGGTGTGTACATATACACTCAGGAACACAAACAAATCAAATAAAATTAGTAAATCTTTTTCAAATATCCATATAATCTCTCCAAATATGAAGATTGTTGTTACAGCCTCTTTTTTTTTAACAAGGAAAAGATTTCCCTCAGATAAAAATGAAGTTATATGAGTAATGTGTATACAAAGTTGAGATAGTTTCTATGAGTTAGAAAGTTGGATAAATCAGAAAAACAGTTCATGGATCTATCCCTAAGAAAGATGTTCTGGGAAAAGAAGGACCACATGTCTTGAATATGGGCACCATGTGTCAGAGCAAATGAGAGAACCTTTGAAGAGAAAATGGTTTCTCCTTCATATGAAAAGGGAAGTCTTTTGGCCGATGTTTAGCTGAGGGTCAGGTCTTACTTAATGTGCCCAATAATTATCCCTTAAATGGAAGACTTTAATGTTTTTTTTTTCCCTATTTGATTAAAACACTCAATTTCTTTTCCTTAGAAGCCTTCAGCGAGATGTCACTAAAGAATATGAGGAAGCATGAGTTGGTATGCAACATAAATTAATGTATTTAGTTACTGTCTCCAGTTGATCGATAGGGAGTGGAGAACAAGAATTTACAATAATGAAATACCATCTCATTGCCTACTTATATATGTAACAACAAGTAAAGGAATAGAGGTCATGAGTTTGAGAGAGGACACAGTGTGTGTGTACATGGGAAAGTTGGAGAGAAGGAAAGGAAAGGAGAAAAGCTGTCATGTGTTAATTGAAAAAAATTATAAAAGGAGAGAATGAAAATATTTTTTATTTGATTCAATATCTATCTATGGAGATACTAAACTGTGTCTTTATTCCTATTCTATATAAGCACATACTAAAGCCGATGCCTGCTCTGTATAAGCTCTTTAGAATTCAATGATATGCTGATGCAGGTGGCATAGATCTGATAAAAAACAGAGTACCAGGGTGGAAAAAAATCTGAAAGTATAAAAGTCTGTAAATGATTTCTTTAATGATTCAAAAAATATGCCACAGGTAGCCAGCCAGTGTCGAAGAAGCTCCAACAAGAAGAGATATGTTCATGAAGCTTGTCATGAACAAGAAGCCTGCAGCCGGTAAGCTTGCAAAGACAGAATTACAATAATGTAGGCTGCTGGCAATTTAGCATAGCCAGAACTACTGAAAATACATACAGGCTATTAAAATGCCGAAGGCTTGTTCTTGTGTCAGAAATGACAATGATGAGGAAAAACTAAGACTCCATTGTCGTTACAAAAACCGCAGGATCACACAACATGGCCGAGCATTGTCACCAGAATGAAGACTGTGAGCTTATCTGTTTGAAATGTTTTCTTCACACTCCAGCTAAAATTAGCTGGAAATGTGATTCTGCTATATTTAAAATAGTACATTTTCCCAGAGCTTCATTTAAAGAAAAATTATGTCTCTATAAGCAAAGATACACCTTACAGGGTACTGTACAACCTCATGAACATGCAGTCCTCAGCAATTCTATCAGTTAGATTCATGGTCAACTCTACAGTTCACAGAAATGTATTCCGTCTGGCCTGAACACAGTATTACGGTGTTTAGTTGCTCATAGCCCACGTATGTTTCAAGATTCAGATCCTAACTACAAAGCCTTTTGCACCAATGCTTTCATTTTTCTTTTATAGGAGAATTCATATACACAGAAAGGAAAATATAAAGGTCTAAATGCTATTTTTAATTCACAGTCTACAAGAGAACACAAAGCAGTATATAAAGTTGTCCTTGGTAAGATTTACATACTTCAGATTGATATGTGATACTTCTATTACTGCTAAATGATGCTGGTATTTAGAAATTTATAATTATCACAGTTTTGATGACCTAATGTCAGCACAATCATTTGGAGATATTTATCAAAACTGACGCAGAAACTATAATTGCATTTAAAATGGACTCTGTTCTCAAATTTTCACATATATGAAACACAGAAACATCATTTCTGATGCAAAATCTTTGAAACTATATCAACATATTTAAATAGTAGATGAGTTCTGTAAATAAATAAAAAAGTAAATAGTCAAAAAAGTAAAGAAGTTGCTTATTCATATTTGAATATGGGGAATTAAGATGTGCTACTAACTCAGTAAGGAATTCAAAAGAGGAAGTGAAAATTTTGATCATGTGATTGCAATTTAGGCAAGAAAGTAATAAAGGAACATATCTGAATTGTTCAAACTTGACTTCAGAAAGACTTTTAACCGATTAGCTCTATTTGGGCGGATGCCTAGCTCCAATAATGGTCTGCCTAAGACTAATTCTGTATAACCAAAGCTTTAGCCCACATTATGTTTATGCTCAATCCTTGATTTGTGATGTTTATTTTTTTCAGGGCTGCAAGCAGTGGAGGACTGGGAATTTGAAAAGCATGCAGAATGGATTGAGATTGAGAGATGTGGATAAGGAGTTGAAGAGTCTATAGTCTGAATAGCTAAGAATAAGAATCTAATCACTGTACGCCTTCAAGAAGAACCAGGCACCAAATGTACAGCGTGAACTTCTGTGGTTGGCAACACTAACATTTGTTTTCAAGTATGGCTGTTGGGAGAATAGAGTCTGAACTTGCCTTTATGTGCCTCAGCTAAAAGGCAATATCACTGATAGTTTATACTTGACTTCTTTGTTCCTTTTCTGCCCTCCTGTGTCTCTTGTTTCTTTTCCTCATAATATGTCACAACCACAAGCCTAAGAGTTTCTAAGTTGTGTCTAGCCTAAGTTGTTTCTAAGTCTGTCAAGCATCGGACCTATGGATGGTAATGATTAACCCTCATAGTATCAAGTATTTCCCCCCCAAAAATGTTTTAAAGTTAAATTGTCCTATTGTAATTAAATCAATCAGTTACAAAGAAAAATGCTTACTAAATTGCCATATAAACCAAATTTTATTCTAGATGTAAAAATTTTCTAGAAGGAAAGAATAAAGGTATAAAATTAATATTTCAATATGATAAGTTTAAAACAAAGTTAGTCATGATGTTTCTGTGTTGTGTAGAACTCTGGTGCTGATAAAAGGAAAGAATACAGTTTCTTTGTATGACCATAGTCCTTAATGAATACCTGTGCTCTGCTATTGATGCTACATGTTACTCCCTTATTTCTAAACATTGCAACACAGACATCTATATTGATTTCATGAGTAACAAAACCAACACTCAGAGTGACCAATCTAATTTCATGCACCCACAAACTTTGAAAACATAGATCCTGAACCAGAATATCCTTCCTTCACACATACACACATACATATGAACATAAAGACAAACGTAAATATGCATATGTGTATGTATATATACACACACATATATATGCACATAAACTATATTTATGTATGTGTATATATATACATGTATACACACACACACACACATATATATATATACATATGTATATACACTATAATGTAGAAACAATAATAACATATAATGGTATGTGAATACACTGTTATCTAAAACTACAAGCTTAATGATTAAAAAGTTTTCAGGCTTGAAGACAGTAACCAGCAGACAAGTCAGATGTGAAATTTGAAAGAATTTGCTTGACTCAGATGGTAATGCTTCCTTTCATTTTGTTAAGAGCTCCACAAATCCATAGTGTCAGTATGAATAAGATTTTTATGATACAGACCACACTTATAGAATTCTGGAAACAAAATTGTAAAAGTTTATAAAAGTAAAATGCTATCAGAAAGACATGTGGGCTTTTGATTTTCAATGATGATAAGCAATTTATCTTGAGGTATAAAGTAACTGCAAAGGAAGTAATATTGCCATAGTAGAAGGCTTTCTGTTTTAAAATATATACATGTAACAATGTCTAATGTTGGATAGAATTAAGCATGTGATTGTATTAATAAAGTAAAAAAGCCATAGAATTACAGTGTATGATGAACTCAGACATGTGTCATTCTTGCCCCTGAAAGATCTCCTTGTTCTTCAACTGTGTGCTCTGTTTGTCACAAGGAAACAGTGAAGAGTTGTCGAATTGAACTCATACAAATTCTATACATGGCCTCGTCATAGTTATTAACTTAAGTATTAATTTTCAAGCAATTTCTTCAAAACTCTTAGTCGGAGGCTAAATGGAGCTGTGTTCAGTGACCCCATCATTGCATTGTTATTGAAAAGTCCAATAGAAACTTAGATTACTAACTAAATTAAACACATTAAAAGCTTATCTGAAACTCCAAATTATAGCCTTTGAAGTCTTAAAAAGTCAGAAACACAAAGACAGCTATATTTAACTGATTTAAAAGAAAAAAAAAACAACACAGCTGGAAATTTATCATGACACAGTGTTCATAGTAGAAAGCTGCATGTAGCTTCCATCAGTATCTAGCCAAGAAGTTTCCATTTAAAGACAATGCACGTTTTTGTTAGGATATCACCTTTCTGAACACTGGAGGACATTTATTCTGAATTAAGAAGAATAAAGTATTCTTTAAATGTTGGTATACCTTATGAACCACAGACAGATTTGATCCCCAAGGCTGAGTCAGGTGGAATGGCTCTTTAGACAAGGTTAGTGGAGCATATATTTATGATAAAATCAGACAGGAAAGAGAAGAGTAACATAACTCTCTTAGCCAGAGTTTAGGTTTGCCTTGAAAGATAGCCATGAATTCAGGGTTACAGATCATGAGAGAAAGTTGTAAAAATGTTAGGCATCTTGGGAGTAAGAAGGCACATACAGTGAAAGAGGATGACTGGGTATGTGTACTAGAAACTGAATTGGTGCTTACCTGTGTCCTGCCACAATGTTTTATCTGCTGACTTGCATGTTTGTGTGTTTGTACACATGATGATGAATGTGAAACTTTCTATCTCTGTATGGAAAGGCCAGAGGATAATCTTGGTGCCATCCTCAGGAACCATATCCAATTCTTTTGTTGCAGGTTTTCCATTGGCCTGGAGCTCTCTGAATTGGCCTACGCTGACCAGCCAATGAGCCTCATGGAAGCTATCTTTCTCTTTCTCCCTAGCACTGGAATTTACACAGGACTCAATGTATGGTTTTTTTGTGTGTCACGTCTGGGGATGAAATCCTGGTCTTTATGTTTGTAAAGCAAATGCTTTCCCAATTGAGCCACCTCTTGGACCGTGTATTCGATGTTTTAAAGAAAAGAAAGTTAATTTGGTTATGTGGAATGAAACTTTGTTTTGCCTTCCCTTGACTCTCCTTCAATTTTTAAAAATGATGGAAGAGCTTTGTATTTGAGAGGAAACAGAAGAAACCAGCAGCTTTAGTGTAGTGTACGTTTCTAAAAAGATTTAGTTGTTAGTAAGATAACTATTGTCCTTATGGTTATTTGGTTACAAAATACACGAACAAAAAGTTATCTAAATTCAAATAAGGAAAACCTACATTTTCTGATCTTTGTATACATACAAAATATTTTATTAAGGGCATGCTAGCCCCCAGCAATGCATTTGTTAAGTTTTCTTTTGGTTTTGTTTGTTGTTTGAGACAGGGTCTTGCTAGAGAGAGGAAGCATCCTGACCTCAGAGTCCTCCCATCAAAGACACCTTAGTGCTGGGGTGTCAACATGGGTCACAATGCCTTCCTTAATTCTTTGAATCAGTAATCAAAACAAATGGGATATGTTTTAAAGTTCTTACTTTAAAATCCTTTTTAAGTACATGATGAATTTTAGTCTTTAAAAGTATTGAGAGTAGGAATAAAATATATTTGTAAATGATCTTGGGGTGTTTTTTATCAAATATTAAACTACGTAGAAATTACATTTAAATATCAAAGAGTGATGCTCCATTTAGTCATAAGAATCAAATATTGCCTATTCCTATTTACCTTCACATTGAGTTTTCATACTTCCTCAAGTAATTTACATGGATATGTGGGAAAGCTATAGACCTTTTAAAAATATCTTCTTTGTTTCATTTGACTTGTTGAAAATGATTTTATTTTTTCCTTTGTATTGAAAACATTTTTTTTCACACAATGTATCCTGATTAGGGATTGTCCTTCATCTACTCCTCCCAGTTCCTCCATATCTCCTTCAATTTTCAGCTTAATAAGACTTTACAATTACTAACATAAACTTATCACTCAGCCTATGACATTTTGTTATGATAGTAAAGCTCAAACAGGAAAGATTGCTAAGGAACAAAAGTGAATAATAGATTGAGGAGATAAGACTAACATAAAAAGTTTTAAAAACCATACCCCCCTCCAAAAAAAAACAATGCTATGATATAAATGTATTCGGTGAGAATTGCGAAGACATGTACATATATTTAGAAAAGTCAATATGAGACATTGATCCTGCATTCTGGTATGCTAATAAATTGACTTTTGAAAAGTCAAAAATAAAGCTGATCTGTAGGATTTGTGTCCATTCAAGAAGATGTCAAGCCACCAGGAACATCCTCAAATCTTTACAACTTATCAAATGGTTGTATACACCATTGCAAGCTAACCAGTCATTTGTCCTTAGGAGACAAAAGAAAGTACCAGGAAAATGCCTCAAATCTCCTGCTATTCAATTGTACAGGATTTCCATTTGCTTACATAGTCATTGATACAAATAATACTAGACACGTAAGTTTGCTGATTAAATTCTCAGTGCATGAAGTAAAGAAGTAAAGAGTGCAGTGTAAAGTTGCATTTTGGATTTAAGAAGATTATACTTGTAAATTCTGACAAAGGAACTGAAATTGTTGTCTGTAAGAAAACTTATACATTACTGCCTCATTTTTCTTATGCTTAATGCAATCATCTCCAGGAAGTGTCATCTCCATGAAGGCACTGAGATTCACCCACCTTCAAATTTAAAGAAAGGGACAATGGGGAATGGAATATGAACAGTTCCAGTTACATGCAAATTTATAAGGATTTCATAAGAGATTTGATATATCAACTATTCTTGAAGCTTATAATTTCTCAATTTTTGAATCATGCAATCTTCAAAATCAAATAAAACATGATTATGTCTATTCAAGGTAAGAGATTACATTATTCACTAGGCATAAGAAATAGTATGAAACTTACCATAGAATTTGTAAAAGTTTGAGAGGAAATAAGTAAAATTGAGTTTGAATAACTTTTAAAAATAGCTTTGTAATATCAGAAGCTACATTGACAAAATCTCACCAGCCTGACTGCCCAAACATGAACTGAACAAAGACACCACCAATGGACACTTCAAAGTAGATGGGGAAATGCCCCTATGTTCTTAACCCTACATAAAGAACTATAGACAAAGTGAGGAATGCTGGGGGAAATTGGCCTTCTACAGTGAAGAACATACCAATTGGTTTTCCAGTGCTAAATGGTCAGCCCTAAATGAACACATACAAGTAAAATGATATGGACTATTCATATTATATGAGGAATATATATGTATATTCATATGCATATATGTATGCAATAACAATTAGTGAAAAAGAGACCATGAGTTTGAAGGAGAGTGGGGAAGAGTATATGAGAGGGCTTCAAGGGATGAAAGGAAAGGGCGAAATGTTATATTATAATCTCAAAAGTAAAAGTTAAAAAAATAAAATAATTTTACAAGTTGTATAAGAATTATAAAAATTTTTATTTATTTTTGTAATCAGTATCTGTTCCAAATCTTCCAGGTTCAAATGATTGATGGAATTACTTGAAATCATTTACATGTATATATTTTAATATACTAGCAAGTAAATATATGTATTATATAGTAGTATATATACATATATATATATATTAGTATATATATTAGTATATATATTAGACGTGAAACACAAATCACATTCTCATAAGCGCATACACTAAAGGTCTTCTCGGCCTAGTCCTGAAAGCTACATGTGCAGTTCTCACAAAGAATTTATAATTAATTCACCATGTTGTTTGTTTCCTTGTATTAATTTTTGTTGTTGTTTTGTGCTTTCTTTTGAGACAAAAGTCTGACTGTAGCCATGGCTGGCCTGAAAGTAACTATGCAGTCCAGGTAAATTTCAATCTCATTGTAATCTTCCTCTTTGAGTCCCACAATCAATTAAACCTTTACGTTCACAGTATATTTATAATTGTGTGTGTGTGTGTGTGTGTGTGTGTGTGTGTGTAGATATGTGTGTTATTTTATCACTTTCCACCTTTGTTTTAAAGACAGGGCCTCTCACTAAACTGAGCTCACCAATTCTGCTAGACTGCCTTATCCAGAAGTGCTCTGATCTCTGTTTCCAGGCTCTGGTTCTACAGATGTGCACCTCTGTGTATGACTCTTAGCATGGACACTGGGGTTCTGAACATGAATGACAAGCACTTTACTGACTGAGCTATCTCTCCAGCATTGTATTCTTATCTTAATTAGAAAAGGTGTTTTATTTTATTTTTTAAATATTTAATTATTTTTCTTTTTTCATATAATACATATCAACACTCCTTCTACCCTTCTTCCATTCCTCCCAGCTTCTCCCATCCTCCTACTCCTCCTGTTTTATATTCTTATTCCCACCCACTCATCCCCCTTTGTCTCCCCATAGAAGAGAACAGTCCTCCCAGGGTCACAGCTCAAACAGGGCACAGAAAATGGCCAGGTACCAATCCCCATATTGAGGGTTGACCAGGCAACCCAGTAGGAAGAAATGGGTCCCTCACACAGGCAAAAGCATCAAAAAACCCCCACATACACTCTAGCCTGCAGGCTTTCTGAAAGAACCCCAAGCCAGACAGTCACATAACAGATCTCAGAAACCATTCAGGTTCCCTGTCTCCTGCTTCAGGCTCTGAGGGACCCCAAGAGTGCTGGTTCATTGACTACAACTCTCTGGGATCTGTTCTCCTGATGTCCCCAATCAATCTGGTCCCCCAAATGCCTCTTCCACCACTTCTGCGAGTTTTTCAGAACTCTGTCAGACATTTGGCTCTGAGTCTCTGCATCTGTGCCTATCAGAGCACATGCTGACAGAAGCATCTCTGATGGACTCTGGACTAGGTACCAATGTAAGAGTATAACAGGATATCACTAGAAATAGTCTCTTGACTGTCCAGTCTCTATTTCCTGGCCTACCCTGCAGAATCAGACATGGGTTCTCTCCTTTGGCATGGGGTTCTGTCCTTCCATTGTCCCAGTGGGTCCTGTATGGTGGATGGGTTATAGGTCTTAGGTTTTGTGACTGGGGTGGTGTCCCAATCCTTCCCCTGGGAGCCCTGCCAGCTACACGAAATGGCCTGTTTTAAAATACTGAAGCATACAATGTTACTCACTGTTCAATGTACAGAACCTTGTCTAAAGGGATGATTATTTCCCAGAGTTTTACTTAGTGGCTTTCAAAATATAAAGAAATAATTAGAAATAGAGTGATTGATATGTTTTTAAATATTATTTGGTGTGTGTGTGTGTGTGTGTGTGTGTGTGTGTGTGTGTGTGTTTACAAGTTTATATTTAGTCATCTATACTACAGAATTATAATTGCTATTATGGATGTCATCTATAATATGTATGTGAGAGTATGGGCACATATGTGCTGTAGCAAGTGTGTGGAGGTCAAAGGACAACTTTTAGCAGTCAATGCTATTTTACCATCCTGGAATCCAGAGATCAAAAGGCCATCAAGTTTGCACAGCAATCACTTTTACCTACTGAACTGACTGTCCTACCCAAACTTTTGTGTTGGAAAAGTCATATAAAAGAGAAAATGATATATTTAAATTAGCTGAGTCAGATTTCTAAGTAGCTGAGCTAATATTTTAATCACAAGTTGTTTGCCCTTGTACCTAAAAGGGCAAAGATTTAAACTATGGGTCTTTTCCCTTTTGACTCTGAGAAAGCACACGTGAACATAATTTAAATCTCCCCTTACTGTCAAGGTGAGAACTAAAGTAAGCAAAGTCTGGTCACTACTGGGTATTTGGTGGAAGCTGATATTTCTCACCATCTAAAAGGCAATCTGACTGTATCTTGAATCCTTCCAAAATAATTCTGAAGACAGGATATCCTTGGGACACTTGAGGCTAATTATGTAGTTGATTAGCCAATAAACATAATACTTACACAGTAATGTCAGCAAGCCAATTACTGGTCAATGTTTTAGCACCTCAAATACCTTTAATCGCTGACATCAAAAGGCTTACTTTCTGTTAGACTGAGATGAAAAGTCTATACTTGCACACTCTGATCAGCCAAGCTCAACAATTCTACAAGTGAGATATTAAACTCTATCACCCATGAGACAGTTGATACCTTGAAATGTTAACTAACTTGACTTTCACCAAACAGATTGACTAGAAGAAACATGTTCAAACTCTGTGCTTATCAATTTGCAGGACTGTGAGAAGTGTTTCTGAGTGTTGTAAGCATAGCTGGTTTTCAGACATAGGGGGATAGGGGAAGCCAAATTCTGCCTTCTCTGTGAGGATGTGTGTAGAGGAACATTTAATCCTTTAATCAGGCATCATGGCTGCTCTAGGGTAGAAAGAATATTAATACACACCTTTATTCCCAATGCTGCACATACCTTTAATCCCAATTCATAAAGCAGTGGTGGTACATGCCTTTAATCCCAGCATGGGGGAGGCAGAGCTCAGAGGGAGAAGCAGAGCATAGAGGACCACTTCAGAGTTCAGAGTTCAGATAAGGAAGCCAGAAGCAGAGTGTGGAAGCAGAGCTCAGGCAAAAGTGAGGTGTACGCAGATAGGAAGCAGACAAGAGGCAGAGTTCAGAGAGAAGTGAGTTAATTCAGTCAGGCCATTTGAGTGCCTTCAGCTCACGGACAGTTTAGTTCAGAAGGAGAAGCCATGAAGAGTAGAGCCAGCCCAGAATAAACTAAGAGAGAAAGTAGAGTGTCAGAAGCTGGTGGTTTATTATTAACAGCTCAGAGTTCAGAAGACAACCAGTCAGACTGAGCTTAGTCAGCAGTAAGTCTTAGAGACAGAAACATGCTAGTTTTAGGTTTGAAGAATAGATTGTATGAAGGATGAAGCCTTCTAAGTCTAGGCTTGTATCTTTAAGATTAGACTGTAAAAAGGCTGAAATCCTCTAGTACTTGGGATTGAATAAAGAAAGAATAATCTGTCCTCTGAGGAGAACCCATGAGAATAACTAATAAATCAACACTTACTCTACATCTACAGATGTTCACTTAACCTGGCATTTAAATTCCTGAGGCTGTCACTGGTATGACTTATTTTGAAATTGCTGTGGTCCATCTAAATGGGGACAGGTAGGATTAGAAAGAAATTTGCCAGTTGTTACATCTAGCTTGTACTTGTATGCTCAAGGCAGAGGCCACACAACAGATAGCTATTATCTGAGCATGGACCTCAGCTCAAGAATATCACCACCCACCACCTTGCTATTCTCATGTGTATTACCCATTTCTACTACTCCATGACTCCTCAATATTTCACTTCCATTCAAATACTACTGACCTCGAACCTTTGCCAAGATCTGTCAGATTAATGCACACTTCTTTATGGAATAATTGCAGAATATACTTAGAAAGCAATTAAGGAAAATGCTGGGTGGTTATCATCCCTTTAGATGATTCTTGCTTATACAGGTTTATGTAAACTAGATGTTTCTGCATAAGTAGTTAGTGTGGTTAACAATTTCTCTGTTTGTTCTCTACTGGAAGTCTAATTTGTACACTTGACCTAGATACCAGTTCTTTCTGATAGAGCTAGAATTAAGTATGTATTGTGTGACCCTCTATGTGGAGAGACATGAATAAATGTCTGTTTACCCCAGAAGGAAAACAATGATAGATGAAAGCACACATACCTCCAAAGAACAATAGGAACCAATAGGATTTATTGTGCTTACTTGGGTGAGAGGTTATTCACAGAAACAGAAATTACTCAGAGTTAGCTGCATCACCCAAATTCCCCGCAATATGAGTAGGTGACTGCTCACAAAACCTGGAGACCTTGAGCATACTACACAGACAAGAGGCCAGTCAATAGGTTGGAGAGTGTCCTTTCATAGTGGATCAGTTGGTTTGAGACTATTCTAGAAAGGCGAGTGGTCTTTTGTTTCTTCCAGTGTGACTGGCTGGTTTGTTTCTTGTAGCTCTTTAGATTGCTTCTTCTTCTTCTAGGCATCTAGGTTTGTGTAAGAGTGACTCAGGGCAAGCAGTCTTCACTGTTTTTATGCTCTTAGGGAGCAAGGAGCCTTGTTAATCCAGTTAGTTTGGGTGACTACCTGAAGTTATTTTCAATATTTTTCTTTCTGTTGTAAAAAGCTTCTCTGAAGAATAACATATTGACATATTTCAATCTCAAGGAAGCTGCTATACATACGTACACACACAAAAAAATAAACAAAAACAAAACAAACAAAAAACCTATTATCCTAGTTATAGTTACCATTGCTATGATGAAACACTATGACAAGCAAATTGGGGAGGATAGGTTTTATTTGGTTTTCATGTTTGCATCATAGGCCCTCATTGAAGAAAATAAGGGTAGGAACATAAACTGGGCAGAAACCTGGAGGCAGGAGCTGATGCAGAGGCAATGGATGGTTGCTGCTTACTGGCTTGCTCGTCATGGCTTGCTCAGCTTATTTTCTTATAGAATACAAGAATACCAGCCCAGTCGTGGCCCCACTCACAATATGTTTGGCCATTTCACATCAATTATTAATTAAGAAAATTCCCTACAGGCTTGAATACAGCCCAATCATATGGAGATATTTTCTCAACTGGTGTTCTCTTCTCTCCAAAGACTCTAGCTTGTTTCAAGTCAAGTATACAGAAAGCAAGCCAATATTTACATACATATATATGTATATACATGCATATATATATATATGCACATATATATGAACATATGTGTGTGCATGCACACATTTAAGAGCCAGAGGACCACGATGTCTGTTGAATGATTCCATTTGCTGTATATGACAGGGAAGCTGTACCCATGAAATCTTAATAATATTGTCACCTAAAATCATACACAATGAGAAAACTAGTTCACATGCCAATTTAAATGGTGGAAACCTCACAAGAAACAAAAACGTAGATAAAGAGCTATATGAGACTAATGGCTCCTGAGAGAGGAAAATTGGTCTTCCACAGGGATGAGCCCACTGAGAGGTTATCCACTCTGAAGAAGTCAGTCCTAAATAAATTAACATGTGAACAACACTAAATGGATTCAGCAGGCTATATTTATGCGTGTGTGTGTGTGTGTGTGTGTGTGTGTGTGTGTATTTAGCAATAATTAATGAAGAGGTCATGAATTGGAAATGGTCTGGGAGTAGACAAGGGAGGAGTTAGAAGAGAGAGGGGTAGAGATGATGTAAATGCAGTTCTCATTTATGAAATTCACAAAAAATAATGTGCTAATATACATATGAATATATACATATATAAATATATATATATATATATATATATATATATATATGAACATTTCTGTTTTGACTATGAAATTGTCTTGCTTCTACATTAATCTCATTAAGCTTTTAAATAGCATCTATCCCTTGTTTGCTTACTATTCTGTTTCTCAGTTTTACTTGAGTCTCATCCAATATAGCAACTTCTCTGTTTAATTACAAATTACCAAAGGCACTATTTTCACTAACAATTAAAACAAGAAAATCACCTTCTTCTGCACTGAGCATTTCCAGACTGTGTGATGTGGGAACTATGAATTCGGTCATAGACTCAAGTAGGTTTGGTTTTCCACTGTTTTCTTCAACCCCTCCTAACATGTAATGGAGATATGTTATCAAATGTCAATTAATGAGAGAATACATTGACAATTATTTGAGATATGTGCAACCTTTATATGACCTTCCTACGTATTGGAAAAACAATTATATGAACATAACTATCAATAAAAAGAAGATGACCTCACCAAAACACAACTCCTTTTTAATATTTGTATTAGATAATTGAGTGTTTCATGTGTTTTGATAACATTTCTCCTTCCTCCTGTAATTTTTCCTAGAGCCACCCTTCTTTCTTATGCACCCAACTTTGTTCTCACTGACAAAAGAAGTTTAAACCCTTCAAGACCAATTTGTACTGCACAAATGTTCTTGGATTTGTGTTTTTCCACTGGAGCTTGGTTGAGTTAATATTGCCTATACACTTTTAGAGAAACTTACTCCCCCTCCCTCTTGAGCTAATAATTGTCAATGTCTCTCTGGCTAGGCATAGGACTTCATGCCATTTCCCCTCTTCATGTTGGGGTTTGGTATTGCTTTGGCTTGCACAGGTTTTGTGCACTTTGTTAAAGCTACTATGAGTTAGCATGTGCATCTATCCTTCTGTGTAAAGATGACAATGCATTTTTTTTTGCAGTCATTCATTATCCCTGGCTCTTACAATCTTTCTGTCCTTTGTTTTCAATGATCTCAGATACTTTTAGCGGCAATATAACATATATGCTCCACTTAGAGAAGAAACATGCAGTCTGTTATTCTGTATGCATTGGCAAATTGTATATGGCTAATCACCATATACTACAATGAAAATCTTTTCTGATGAGAGCTTAGTAATGCCTATGTATAATGATAAATCATTAGTAATAGGTGTAATATTATATTTATTTAATAGGATAATAATAGTTCTCCACTAGGACATATAATCAGTATAGCAAAAGATTATTGTCAGGTATGGGTTTCATGTTACGGATCAGGATTTAAATTCAATCAGAAAGTGGTTTGTTTACGCACAAGATGTTTGTGCCACAATTGTACCAGTGAACATGTCTCTTCATGCCAATCATCATTTTAGATAGTAAGGTTCATAGCTGTGTAAGATAGATAACTAAGTTCCCCCTATAGTAACATGAATAGCATCTTCCAATAATATGAAAGCAATCCAGTAGAGACTTTTAATACTTCCAGGTCATTACCAGCTCTAGCTTCAGTTATCCATGTTCTATGATTCAAGTATTTCATACAAAAGCTCTTAGTTGCTATTCAAAACTTGACAGAATATTTATTGAAGACACTAAGCCATCTCTGTATATACTTAATTTTACACATTCTGGGATTTTTCTTTCTTATTCATCACTAAGAGTGAGTTGGACAGTTCATTTTGGGACAATTTAGGAACTGACTTCCTCTGATGTCACATTAAATATACCATTATTTTTTATTTTTATTTTTTTACTATTTGTTTATTTATCTATTTATTTTATTGTTTTTTGAGAAAGGTTTTCTCTGTGGTAAACTCTGGTTGTCATAGAACTCATTCTATAGACCAGGCTGGTCTCAACCTCACAGAGATCTGCCTGCCTCTGCCTCCTGAGTGTTGAGATTAAAAGCATGCCACCACTGCCTGGCAACATGCCATTATTTTTAGATTATGTTTTCATTATCACAGTCTTTTCTGAGTGTTGGGTAACTACTTTGTCTGACCCTGAAATAAATTTGTAAAAGTAGTCAGTAGAGAAATCTTTAATCAAGCAGCATGGCTACTCTAGGGTAGAAAGAATATTGGTAAACACCTTTAATCCCAGAATTCAGAAAACAATGTGAACAAATGCCTTTAATCCCTAAAATAGAAACAGAGTGCGGAAGCAGACACAGGAAGCAAAGCTCAAGAGTCAGTGTCACATAGGAAGTGACATCTGAGATGAGTCAGTGAAGGACAAAGTGACAAATCAGATAAAATATTAGCAGAGTGAGGATACGCCCATCTCTCAAGATATAAAAGCAGGTTCTCAGCTCAGAACAGAGTCAGTTACAGCTGTCAGTTACAGCAGGCAGTATAAATTGAACAATTTGAAGCAGGAATACTGGGTGAGAGAAGCAGACACAGAGGCAGCTTGGCAGAAGAAGTCAGTATCTGACAGGAAAAGTGAGTCAATATTAAGCTGAGCAGAATGGTTCAGTCTGAGGCAGTCAGAGAGTCAGCCATAATCAGCCAAAGTCAGAAGAGTTCAGAATAAATAAGCTGTCTCAGGTCAGTTTGAAAGAGGCAGTTTGGAGGAGAGTGTTTGGGACAGAATAAGTGAGTTGAGTTGAACCAAGAGCATCAGAGTTCAGAAGAAGCTAGTTAGAGTGGCTCAGTCAGAAGTAAGTCTCAGAAGCTTAAATGTTTTAGATTGTAGGAAGGTTAATTAGAATGTACAGATGTTCAAATGTTCTAGATTGTATGGAGGCTGAGACTGAAGCCTTCCAGTTCTAGGCTCAAGATTGTAGGGAGGCCAAAATGTTCCAGGTCTCCAGGTCTAGGACCAAGGATTGAAGTAGCTAAATAATAAATGACTTTTGAACTTGAATTGATGCTTACAATAGTCACATAGAAGAAAAAGCATAGCCACAGTTGTGCTGGCTGTTTCAGTGTATCTTCAGAAGACTGGTCTGAATGGGTCTTCAAGTGTCTCTAAATACTTCACTAGGAACAGAGATTGTATTTATCAGTCATGATCCTCCACTGAAATGCATAAGTAATTTAGCACATTTGATATAGTTTCTCAAAAACTATTGTAAGTGAAGATTGCATTATTCATTAAGATTCTTGGAATTATGTTTCATCTGAAAATATAGTGACATTAGAAATGATGAAAGATAACATTATAGATTACCCTTTTCCAGAGACTAAAAGTATGAAAATGTAAGAGACTAATCTTCTTTATTGTTATATTAATGTAAAACACTTGCATCTTTTGTATACTTAAAAGCAATATATATATAGACTTTAAAAATTGTCTTCTGTGTATTAGCATGATGGAGTGGCATCTATCACCTTTTTTCTGTCATTGAAACTCTATGACCTTATTAGTTGTCCTTGTGTCAGGCCAATCTATGACTTTTTCCTCTATTTTTCAAGAGGTAATATGCTGTTAAAGAATGAACAAAAATTTGAAAATATAGGAACCATTTTTAGATCTACTATTTAATCAGTCAACTAAACCTTTAAAAATTCACATTTATTTATAAAATAGGGCAAGAAATTCTTGCCCTGGCTTTCTTTTTTAATTGAAAAGTTAGAATCAAATCCTAACAATACATGTAGCTATCGTAAACATCTAAAGCTCTGCCCCCAAATAAAACATAATTATTTGAAGACTATTGCATTTCACTTTGAAAAATATTTTATTCCTTACAATCTACATACTATATCAAAAAAAATCTAACATGTTAAGCCAAGATACAGGTCTGACTATTATCATTCAATTAATCTATAATGGGTAATTAGAAAATACTTTTGCTAACATTCTGAGGATCCTCACTTGGGCCCACAAGTGCCTGATAGGTTATTAAAAGCAGAGTGAAATTGGTATCTCTCTCTTTATTTTGTCTTTTTTTTAATATACTTTGAATCAGATCCTTGCTCAACTATGTCAAAGTACTTGCTAATTGATCAAGGAATGTCTGTCTAAAGCTAACCTTAACTCACAGTTAAACTATGCCAACTCCCTCAAGGCTTAAGGCACAAAGAAAAAGATAACTGGGAACTTCTCCTGTCAGATTTTCTAAGATCCTAATTGTGAAATAGCACCTGGAATGCTTCATTCAATAGCCAGAATTTGAAGCCACCTTACATTCTACAAATGGAGACACCTCACAGACTTGATAAGTCATCCAACATGAGAGCACTTACTCCAAGACAGAAAGTGAGCCCCCCACTTCCATAGTGCTGCAGGAAGAAGGATCTCACAGGAAAGGCATCACCATTTCATACCAGGTTGAGACGAACTGAAGTTATGTACTCTTCTCACCACCTCAGACACCTGTCTTCTACGTAAACCTAAAGGTCGCCTCAGTACCCAAAGCCGGGCTCATAAGCCTCTTCACTGTCATTTCCCCAAAGCCTTCCTCGCCCTTTCACATGTGTTCTGTCTGCTTTGCTAGGAGATAGTGGCTACATTTAATTTGTTGGAACTTTGCCAGAATTGGACCTAGGCCGAACACTTCCGATTAACCCACTTTAATTATCAAGTATTGATTTAATAAGCTCCAGTCATTTTTTAGCATTTAGAGAAATGCAAAACAAAACAACTTTGAAATTGTATATTACCCAGTCAGAATGACTGAGATCAACAGAACAACTGATAAGAAGTATTAGTGATGATGTGGGTAAAAAAGAACCCTCATTTACTCTTGTTGGTGTTGTAAACTGTTTTGAGAATCCTTAAAAAGCTAAAAGACAAAAATCTGCCATATGACCCATCTATACCACATCGTAGCGTATGCCCATAGCATATTCTTTTTATAATCTTTTCTCACAAAATGAGCAATTTATATTGTAAAACCTTTTGTGAGAGGTTTGGATTTTGTACTAAGATTCATTCATGAAATTTTCAAGGGTGTTTGGGAGAGACAAATAACATACTTTTGTATCTCTTTGACATGAAAGACTAGCACATAACCTTGTTTGAAGGCAATATTCTTAAGGAAATATCTTCTCTAAGCTCTGCATCTGTAGTATTATGTTATTTATATCTTTAATTATCTTGCAGGTGCTATCTTTTATTTTTATTATATATATATAAAAAAAAAAATATATATATATATATATATATATATATATATATGCCTTAAAAGCTTATTTTTTGTGCTTTTTATTTGCATTGCATTGATTGAACCAGTGTGAATTATTTGCATTTCCACCTGTCTAAAGTTATAGATTGTTAATATGTCTGGTATAATGCATAGTGTTTAATGTATCACAGTGTCATTATTGTCAGAAGGCAGAGGTCTATACAATGTTAGAGAAACTTCATTAATGATTTTGCTCATATCAAATTGGAGAACTCTTTATATCAGTGTTATATATAGTTGCCTTCCAAAACTTACTTCCACATTTACTATCAATAAGAAAGCATAAACATAAAAATTAATCATCTAAAACTGGTCTTCATTTTATTTTGAATCAATACAACTTCAAAAGTGTATCACAGCTAAAACAAAATTTTTGTGCCATAGTGACTTTAAAATAGTCCCACAGATTTGAATCTACTTAAAATAATTTTACACTCAAAGTTATAAAAACACCATGCAGAAGAGTATATCTCTGAAATCTGGTCGAAGAACACAGAAAACGACCCAAATAACAAATATATAAGGTGACCAAAATATACAATCTGCAAATGAATAATTTCTCTCAAATTATATCTCCTCACAGTCTTTTCTGAACTGAAGGCTCCATTTTCAGCATCTGTGCAACATTGTTGCTTATCTGTAGGTAGTTGAGGATTCCACATTCAAATCAATCATAGGAAATTCAAGTAAATTTGCCACCAGCAGCTGGTTTCCATTACTGGTGGGCTGTTCTAGCTTTCCTTGCTAAAACACTTGATGTCACAACTCATTATACCATTCATATTTATATCTAATCTGATAGGAAATTCTGCTGATTTTACTTCGAATATATGCAGACTAAAGGACTTCTAGTCAATGACAATGCTTTTATCCTGTTTTGCTATAAAGAATCTCTTTGAATGATTCCATTTGTTTGTTAATTGGACTTTTACTTTCAAGCTACCTCTGGCTTTGTCTAGTCTCTGTATAGAAGTCACATGACATACTATAAAACTTGGCAAAACTTTTCATGGCCAATCAAGCTCTTTTATGAACTCACCTATAAAATATTTGTTTGCAATTTTGTCAAGTGCCTACATAATCTGGCTCCCACAGGATCTTCTTCTTACCCATCTTCATTATTCCCTATAACTTCGTCAGTCTTCCCAAAGGTTTTATCCTATTTCTATCTTAAGATCTGTGGTCAGTTTTCTGATATCCATGTGAATGACTCTTACTCCTTCTTGGTAAAGTCAACGTCTAATTGAAATGTGACTAGACCCTTTTTCCTTGATGACTGATTTCTATTCTTTGTCTTCACTGTTGCATTCTCCTTTGTTTGGTTTGTATTTTTCCCTAACATTTGTTATAGTCAAACATACTATATAACTTATATGTTTACTGTTCTTGTGGTCTAATTTATCAACCAGAATAAAATTCTGTGAATGTCGGATTTTGTACCTGTTTATTATTTTCATTGTAGTACTGCATACAGCGAGAACGATCAGTGCATATTATTCCCCAAGTAATAGGAATTTTGCTGAGGAAATGAATCACTTTATTAAACAATGCATTTATAACCTTTGTGGCTTCACTTACATTTCACATACGATACAAGGTAAATGTGTAGCCATTTGTTCAATAAAATAATAGACACTAAAGACTGGGTATCCTGATCCTTTGTCCTATGATCTTATTCTTATGCCATATATCTCTCTCTATAGTCCTCTTATTTTGTTCTTGAAGCAGAGAAAAGAGATAGGAAAGTACTCAGAAGCTTAATCAATGTGTCTCATTTAATGCTGGTATGATCCAACCAAATACTTTGGAAACACATAGTTCCTTAGTTCATCCTTCTAGGTTCCCATTAAAGAGAGCTTGTGGCATCTGGAGAGGAAATAGAAATAACTGTATATGTCACATAAAGAAGTAAATCAGGACTTTTCTTTATGGAAACAAAAGAACCCATCCCTTCAATAGGATAGAGGTAATAGAGAATCAGACTAATCTCTGTAGGCAACATTTAGTTCATTGCTCATTTTTTTCCTAACTTGATGTATAAGAAAGTTAGTGTAGTATTGCCAAAATATTTTTCATATTAAACATTATTTAAATCCTCCTACCTAATACAACTACCCAGGTGACTATAGAGTAAAGTGGATTATGAGACAAGATTAGACTATCTACATATGAATCATTATCCCGTATAGGACAAAATTTAGAGAAAAAAATGATTCGAAGCTCCTGTTTCAGTTTCATATCTCATTTTACTTGCTCTATAATTTCATTCATGTACATAATACATTATGACTCCCACTTACACAAACTGTGTCTTATCTACTTCATACCCCTATCAGCACTGCTCCTAGCTTCCCATCCCTTTCCCAAAATCATGAGTTTGGACAACAATTTCAAATTACATCTTTATTTAACTTTGCCTTTTGCCTGACTTTGCACTAAATTGAATAGCAGATTTAAGCTATTATCACACAAGAAGGCATAGTTCTACTAAAATGTAAGAATCTTGACTGCTAAACGAAGGAATTGGGACACAGATTGTCTTAAATATGGAGGAGCACTAGTACTTGTAATTTCCCTTGGTAAGTGAATCTTTAAGTGAGTATGGTTTAACATAATGCTATTCAATATTGTGGAGGTGTATTTTCTGATAAGTAAATGCTCTCAACATCATCCATATCAAGTCACTGTAGTGTACAGAATTTATGTATTATTTACACACACATTTCCTTTGTGCAAGGGACAGACTTGTCAGCAGTCAGGCTTGGCTTCTACAGAGTGAAAGCAGTGAAGTGCGGGCTAGCTACAGCTCTCCATGAAGTTTCTTGAAAACCTGATTCAGTGTCACCCAAGAGCCTGTGAAACATGAGCAGTAAGAAGGATGACTGATAATGAAGTCCTGGCAGGCAGCCAACCTCACTGCAGCAAAGCCCTGCTCACTTTAATGCAGCTCCACTGGGGTGGATACATGTGGAGGATGGATAGCAGCAGGGTGCTAAAACAGCTGCTAGGTGTGAAGCTGAAGTGAGCTGAATGTGTGGGTAAGACCAAGGAGAGTGGATTCTGAGACATTGGTTAAAGATGTACCAAACGTTGCTCTTATGCATCCCAATAATATATAGCAATACACTATGGAATATGTGGAATAGCATATTCCAAAAGTATCAGACCATCTATTAATGTCTATAGCTTTCAAGACAAAAAGCGATTTTCCTTAAAAAAAATAGGAAGAAAAATAAATTTCTTTCATAGACTACTAAATTGATTTGTTTTGGTGTATACCTCCTTATACATCAACAGACAAGTGTCTAAATGTTTTGAATTTTTCCTTTACAAAATCCACAGTTCTTACATTTATGGTCTTCAGGTTTTCTGCTTTTTTTCTAAGATATTGTAAGTCAACACAAGAAAAAGCATGGCACTAGTTAATGCAAGACAAAGAAAGGAAAGAACAACCGATAAGAAAAATTCCTCACTATTTCTGATATTAAGTCTCCATTGCTAGGCTTCTTACATTTGAATAGCAAATGAGTCTTCAGCTGCTAGTACATCCTGACATTTTTGTTTGACAGCCTAAACACTATGTTGGTAGAAACATTATGAAGAATGTTTACTGTTAAGAGGAAATTTACTGTTGCTCAATATTTCTTATATAATACTGTTCTCATAAGGAACCACAGGTCACAGATTCCTTTAAGAATGTTCCAGATGGGAACTGATACAGAGACTCACAAGGAACAATATGAAGAAAGCAAGAGATTATAGAACACTAAGATGGGAAGTCTTCACCAAACCTTTTTCTTCAGTGCTCAGGGAACTATGTGGACGAGGAAGCAGGAAAATTGTAAGGGATAGAGGGGGTGGAGGACTCTAAAAAATGATTTAATCTAGACACAACAGGACTGACGCACATATGAACTCATGAGATTGAGGCAGCATAAATTAGGCCCTCAAACGTGCAAGCCAGATAGGGTCATAGTGCTGAGGGAAGAACCTTGACAGGAGCTCCCATTTTTCCTATGAAGCTATCTTCAATTCACGTTTTCTTGCAAAGGAAAAGTGAGTTTTCTCCAATGGAGTCTCACTGGGTATGTTAAGCACACATAAGAGTAGACCTCATGCCCTGCAGTAGATGGCCAACACAAAATGACCTCAATGGTGTTACTTGATCTCATTTCATTGTTTGGGAATGCTTTGTCTTACTAGCATTTTCCTTAAATACTATGGTTTCTGATTTTGTGTTTTTATGTATTTTTGTGTCTATGTGTGTTTCTTGTTTTAATATCTTCTTTCTTATGCTTTTTTTCTTGTTTTTATAATTATGTTTTTTTTTCCTTTTACTTGTTTGTCTCATTTTCTAAAGAGAGAGAAAATGAAAGGGCATGGAGCTGGGTTCATGGGGAAGATCTGGGAAAAGTTGGGGGAGAAAAAAACTTGGTCAGAATATAATGCATTAAAAAAATTGTCAGTAAAAAAAAAATAGCCCAGTCATGTCTCCATGCTTGAAGTTGACTACATGATTTTGTTTTATATTAATATACACTAATTATGCTACATCACATGTATGTACAGGAGAGAAGTACAGAATGTTATCTGATGAGAGGAATAGAAAATTAAGAATTCTTAGTAGCTAGAATAGACATAATGGTCCAGGTTATTACAGCATGTTACTTTCCTCAATTAAGAAAAATTCACTAATAATTTAATAATGTTGTAATTTGGTAATATTACCCTTAAAAAGAGTGTATAGAAAGAGATGGAGTACAGGGAGACAGAGAGATACAGATAGAAAAAAAAATAATCTGAATATAATTTTTATAATATTTTCAATGGTCTCCATAATTACCAAGAAATATCAGATTGAGTTATGAGATTATACAGATCTCCATGTATTGTATAAATTTGTAAAATATTACACATGCCACCTGATGTCATTTGGATATTAACTGTCCCACAAAAGTCCATATGTTAGAAGATTGGTCTCCAACATGTTGCAATTGGCAAATAGCAGAATATTTAAATATAGGCAAAGTAGGCAGTGACACAGTAGGCAGGTGAAGAATTGCTTCTTCTTCTGCCTCCCTTTTGCTTTATAGCCACAAGATATGCAAGCTTGTAACACCCTCTCGCAGACTGATGAATCAAGGACTAGAAGCTTTGAAACTGTGATCCAAAGTCAAAGAGTTTTTCTCTTTATAAGTTGATTATCTCAGGTTTTAGATATAGTGATAGAAATGTGTCTAATGTTTTTCGTTGTTGTTACTGTTTTTGTTTGTTTTTTTCTTTATTGTCAACATCAACTGAATAGTAATCTACAAGTGATTTATTTTACAATAGTGATTACATTTGAGATCAATGCCCTTAAAAGCTTTTTAGTTCCTGTATATCTTAGCATTAATTGAGATCAGATACTTATTAAACAAATCTTATAATTTAAAATCCTTTATATATTTTTGGTTTTCAAATGTCATATTCTGCCTGGTACTTTAATTTCCACTTCACATATAAAGCCTTCACTTAGCCTCTTTCTGCTGACTTGGGTCACTCTACAGAGATGTCTTTTGGGTTTCACAGGAGGGTTACAACAAAGAATGCCTGCATGCACTGTAACATCTATTTCCAATTGTCAGTTTTCTCTTCTTTCGATCCTCAGGACATAGAAATTCTTTGTCTCAGTAGTCTTTACCAGATCTTCTACCCAGTAAATACCCAACACATAGTTGGAGGAAACAAATAATACAGTGTGTATTATACCAGGTGATTCCATTATAAGCATATCTCCATTGCCTTGATTCTATGTCACTGATGGGTGATATATTACACCTCTGAGTATCACTGCTTATCCAATTTACTCATTTTTGTGCTTAGCATACAACTGGAAATTCATGGAATTCAAAAGCACAATTATATATACAAGTAGAAAGCTGGTTGTAGTAGCATATGACTGTAATCCCAGCACAGTGGGGGATGGGTGAAGCAGGAGGGATCTGCTATTCTAGGTTGGGCTGAGATACAGGAGACCAGTCTAAAAACTCAACCAACTGACCAAGTGAACAACACACACACATACACACACAAACACATAACACACTGGTAGCATCTGTGATCTCAAACAAAGATAATTGAGTTCATAACAATCACCATCAATTAAGGTTGTTTGGATCAACCCATCGGTCACTGTGAGCTTTAATTACCACCTCTATTAACAGGATGATAAATTATTTCCTACAGGTAACTCTGAAGAAAGTAAAGATTGTCTTGCAGTGGCTTCTAAATCACATCATGAAGAATCAATCATCATAATCATTTCATTTCTTTTCATGTTTAATGGTAAGTATCTCCAAGTAAAATACTGTGGAAAGTCTCTAGGCATGAATCTAACCTTGGTGTTAATAGGGTATGTTCCTTTTACAAATAGCTGTTGGGTCTTGTGTCTTACCTTTTCCACTGGCTATTAGAAGTGTTGCAACAGTTATATGCTGTTCCATAGCACTGTTTATTTCTGCCTCTGGTTCTATAGTATTAATGAAAATGAGGAAGTAAAGCATAAAATAATTCAACTTTCTAGCTAAATACATACATAATTAGGGGATCAACCAAATTTCTTTATTTTTTAGTGATGAAGATAGGTCCATAGTCAGATGTTTTAAATGATTCATTTGCAAAAAATAAAAAGTATTTTCCAGGAATTTCTTATCCATGCCAGGGCTCCTTTCTAGGTATTCATTTGTCCAAAAGAATAATGATCTGTCTTCTTGTGCTTGATGGGAATTTGCATCATCCTCCAGCAGAAGCATGCAATTTGGCTCTGTATATCCATGGTCTGTGAAAGAACAAGCTCCCTAATGTTAACTCACATTTATAGTATTTTTCATGAAGGACTGAATCTTCACAGAGGCTCATTGCGACATTCACCTAATCCTTTTAATAACATAGAAGAGTGGAAATAGATCAAAGTTAAAGTTGTTCTTTAGCTTAGCAGAAAAACAGCACACTTCTAAAAAGCAGATGGCTTGAACAGAGGAAGTAATTGCGTGGTTCCCTCACACAAAAACTAATCAGAAACTGTGGTATACCATATCAGAATGTGCAAATTTTTTTCAATTGCATTCTTAATGTTTGAGTCACAACAACACCTTGTAAAGAGATGGCTGAATAGATATTTTCAAATGGCAAGGCCAGATCTGAGTGGAACAGATTTTCCCTGGCTCAAGAGACCAGTGATGAAGTCACAATTTAATCTTGATCAGAAACAGTGGAAACTTCACATCCTTTCTCTGGAGGTGGATCTTAAAACGTTTTAAGCTTGGAAACTGCAGAGAACTGGAGTTGAAACTGAATGGGCAGTGGAAAATGTAAACAGTAGATTATATGGATCCTGAACAGACAGAAATACTGAAACGCTGAAGAGCTGAAAAGTCTCAGGTTGTGATTATCATTCTCTTGAAAGGTTCCTTCATACTTGGGCCAGCCCTGTAGCCAGTAGATTCCATGTGGCAGGCAGAAGAACGACAGTTCCAGACAAGTTTCACGATTCTAGACCAATCTCTTACCTGGAATTAGTTCATATCACTATGAAGTTGCTAACTAATGCAACAGCTTCCCACCCATTCTAAATGTTCAATTATTTGGAATGTGATGAAGATAGTCAACCAGTTTTGCCCATGAAAGTAATTCAGTAATTAGGTCTGGTGGAGGGACAACTTTTAGAAAGTTTCAGGATAGAATTTTTTTTAAAATGACAGTTGTAAAAAGTAAGTATGAGTAAGCTGTGTCAGAGTCTGGGGAAAGGGTCATGAGACTGCAAGTGTTTGTATCTTGTGCATATTAAGGAAAAGGGAGAGGAAGAGAAGGTATGAGTCTACTCTCACAAGGCCTCTAACTTAATATCATGGGTGATTAAAAGTCTCATCATAGCAGAAGATAAACAAGAAATGTGTAAAGGTGTCATTGTGTTCGTGATGGTGAGTGGTAATTATTAAGAAAATGCAAACATTGATAGCCCCAAGAGATGCTTTTTAATTCATGTTTTGACAAAATCTGTCCAGTTTTAAAAATTATGGCCTCACATTTGAACAGTATCACAATTCTCCCTTCTACATCAACCTATGTCCCTCTAACCAGTGCAGATGGAGAAGTGGGAGAGAAAATAGTTTAAAGGGCTCTTCTGTCTTTGTGCTACAACTCTCTCCTGTCCAGTTCTTCTTGCTTTTCAAGCTACACAGCTGGTGGGCAGCCTCTGGGTGGCAGGTATCACATTGGTGGCTTTTTTCTGCACAATGTGTGAACATTTTCTTGAGGCCTACTACTGTTCTAACTCCTGATTGAGAATTCTCCCCACTTCTAGATGAAAAAGCATCCTGTCTACAGGAGAGCCAGACAGCCATCATTCTAAGTGGTTTGATTTCTTCATGCTAAGAAAGTTTCAGGAAGGAAGAACAGGTTTACTGCATGGACAGAGATTCAGCAAGGGTGCCAAATTTTCCCTACAGTGGCTATATCTGTGATTATCTTTCAGCCTTCCTATCTTCTGTGGAGAAAGTTCTATGTATTTCCCAGTACAAAGACCCATCTGTATATGAACAGTGAAGAATTTTGGGACTTTTATTTTTGGAAATCTAGTACTTCATTTTAGGATGAAACAGGGAATAATTCCCTTAAGAATAACTATTTTAATAGATCAAGATGAATTTAGCATTACTATATTCATTAAATAATAAATGTACTTACTCTATATAGCACATAGCAGTTAGGCTTTAGAATAACTGACCTGTGTTTGAATGCTGGCCACTGCACTTGCTGCCTTCTTCATTATAGGTTAAATTTCTTCAATGCTTTCATATCCATATATGTGAAAATGGGGAAAATAATAAAACTACTTCATAACCTTAGATTGAAAAGTAAATAAGTCAATCTTTCTGAAGCACACACAAGACGATTAACACTCAGTGAGTCTTGATTGTTATCAAGAACCATGATAAATAAACCATTATGACTCACTCTTCAAACAATGACCTCCACTGATGACTATCAAGTGAAAAGATAAATAGATGAGGAGAAAAGAAAAGGAAAGGAGTAGACATGTCATAAAGCAAAGGATCAAGCAAGTGAAAATTTACAGGGGTTGAGTATAGCAAGATGCAGAGATATATGACTAACCAGGATCATTTTCATTGAGAACTGTTGAGTCCTTCAAGGAGCTCAAAGGAAAGCTAGAGGATTTAAGATGGTTTTGATAATTCAGTCTGATAATCTTAAAAATATTCTTTGGTATGTGCGGTTATGGGGTTATAGGAGATACAAAAATAAAAGAAAAGAAAACTATAGATATTTGAAGTAATGAAGTTATGTAGTCTTTGTACAAAGATAATGTTCTGCATGTTAAGCAACCTCTTGAAAGTTGTTTCAAGTTCCTTACATAATTTGGATTTAAAATTTATATGTAAGAAAATAATGTTTCATGTAGGCAGAATAATGAAACCACCAATATATACAGACTCTATCCTTTTAAATGATGAATATTTTTACTTTATATGATAGAGGAGTGGATGTATAGATGCAGATTTGGATATACCTGTTGATTTATTAATTATTCTTTTGAGTTCCTGACAGAGGAGAGTTCATTCTTTGCTAATTCAATCCCTGGTCCCAGAGGGTTTCAACTTCCATGCAATCTAATCTTAATCCTAAACCTTAGAAGGCTTCAGCCTCCATGCAATCTAATCTTCAAGATAGAAGCCTGAACTAGAAGGCTTCAGCCTCTGTGCAATCTAATCTACAAACCTAAAGTTAGAACTTGAAAGCCTCCCAAACTTACTACTGACTAAGCTCATTCTGACTAGCTGTCTTCTGAACTTAGAATAGTAAATTGTAAACCATCTGCTTCAGAATCTCTGCTTTCTCTCTTGGCTTATTCTTGACTGACTCTGCTCTTCTAGGCTTCTCCTGAACTGAACTGTCTGTGAGCTGACTATACTCAAACTGCCTGACTAAACTCACTCTTTGCTCTGATTCCTCTCTGCTTTCACCTGTGCTCCTCTCTTTGTGAATTGCTATCTGCTTCCATCTTGCTTCCACATTCTGCTTCTACTCTCTCTGAGATCTTACTGCTTCTTGTCTGCTTCTACTTCTTCCTGAGCTCTGCTTCCTGTCTCTGTTTCCACACACTGCTTCTACTACCTGTTTCTCTTTACTGAGCTGGAATTAAAGGCATGTGCTATTACTTCCTTCTGAGTTTGGATTAAAAGTATGTAATAAATTGTTTTAACCACAGAAATCCCTTTCACCTAATATTAGCACAAACACAGAACAAGATTAATCTGACTAACATTCTTTCTGCATTCCATCCAGATGACAAAGGTCTCTGAATATGATGGCTTCATACAGACCTTTGGATGTGATCCCTTCTTAGCTATCACAGAGGCCTTTCAATGTGATCCTTTGCCAGATCAGCCATACTGCAAGATTAAAAGATTAAATGTTCCTCTACATCTTCCCTCTTTCTGTTTAAAATTGAAATTGTGCAGTGAAAATAGCTTTAACACACTTTAATTAATACAACAGGACAAAATTAAATGAAGGATATTTGCTTGAGTCCATAGTTCTATAGAATGTTTATATCAGTCCCATAAATTTAACAGTCTGAATGTCTTTATGAAGATCTGCTTCAGTAGTAGAAACAGTGCTCAATGTTATGATCTTCCATGATTTCAGAATCTATCAGACCTGTTCATCTCTTGAGTTAACTTTTATATTCTTTCAGGAAGTGTTTGTTTCAAGGTCAATTAGTTTCTTGAGCTGTCCTCATGATGGGGAACCAATCATCAATGCATCACCTGCATTGCTATGTTTCTACGTCTTTCTATGCCTTTCTGTGACTCTTCCCTCCTTGAGTCATTCCTTTCATGTTAACAGTTTGTATCTAGGAAGCTTCTTACTCAGATCAAATGTTTATCAATTAAATGGAGCCCACAGCTTTTCAACTCCTGTTGAAATATAAAAAAACCCTCCCTCCCCAATGTAACATATTTCCAGACTTCTATTTAGACATTAATGTATCCTTATAGTATACAGGCTAATTGAATTCAACATCTTTTTCTACAATGAAATATATATATTTCACTCACTATATACATGATATATATCATATATATTTCATTTAATACATATTAACACATGATTGATTCTTTGTAATTTATAATCTTTGTGATTCATATGTTTTATACATCTTTGGGAAGTGAGGGGGATATAAGATTTCATGTTAAGTCTCTTTGGAAATACTAGGAAAGATGATTCAAACTTGATTAAAAAGTATTTTTCTTTATATTATAATCATTATTACAACAAATTACCTATAACCTAGTGTAGAGAACATGAAGCAGAAATAAAGAGATGAGGAAGGAGATACTTCCTAAAACTAAAAAAGGGTGGAAGACTGATTGGCTAAGGCAGAGTTGAGGTTATTTAGTGGTTATGTGATATAGAGTGTGTTGCAGAGAAGTCTCTATATACAAGCTCAGTTAAGCAAAGTGAATCAAAGCAAGAACACATTTCATAGCTTAATGAAGAAGCAATAATTCATTTGGAAGAATACTTGTTTACTTACGTTTGCTGAATAGTGTCCAAATTACATAAAGTTGTATAATATACTAAATAAGGTAAAACCTGGCACATATAGGAAATTAGCAAAAAATTTTAATGCATGTTAATTTTTTTTTGTTTTCTTCCCTTATTATCCACAGCTAGAACATACTGAAAGTAAAATTCTGTTAGACATTCAGTAAGGAAATCTTTCATAGTTTTTTTATTATGATGAAATAAAAATTAAGATTAAAAAGTACCAACAGAAAATTCACAGCGCAGCACATACCCCACAAGAAGGACAAGAAAATGAGCCTTCAATTAGATAAAAATGCATCCTTTCAAAGACATGCATTATTAAATATTCAAGATCATGTGCATTAGTGAGGACATAAACTCATAGGCACACCTTCTTCAGGGCCTCTGACTGTAACCATTAGGGAGACATTAAATGAAACTTTGAAAAGATAAGACAACTCAAGAAATGGGCCAATTTGAACAACTCAAAAGCACTACTTTAATGGCACATTTACAGAACAAAAGACAAGAGAGAATCAGAAAGAAAAAAAAAGACATTTAGAGACAAATTGGCCACTGCCCATTGATTGAGAGTTAATACTTTAAATCATCTTGTCAGCAGCAGAAAAGAATAGAGTTTTTTCAGAAGATAGTTTTTAAATTTTTTAAAAATATATATACATACACATATCAAGGAATCCCAAAAGTGACCTAAAAATGACTAAGGAATTTTAGCTGGAAATAATATGCTTCACTGTAGAACTAAAGCCAGTTAAAAAATATTTAAAAATTGGATGCAGAACAAAGATCAGAGCTCACTATATTGCTTTTTTTGTTACTCCTTCAGAATCTATTTCTCCTACTGTTAATATTCTATCTTACATCCAACTTAGAGATAATCATTTTTTTAAAGATTATCTAGATTTATGACAACTTATTTTTTCCTTGTGAGAAGCATTTATTATATATCATGCTTATTATAAAACTCTTGGCTTAAGCTGTAAGTAGAATGCAATGCTATTATTCTTCACTCAGTCCTCATTTTGTAAGTCTCAAGATGCAAGTATTCCCTACCAAACTGTAGTATACTCTACAAAATACATTGAAGAAGAATGAGCATAATGGAGCCTGGTTTGCTTTTCATTTCCCAATACATTGTTATGCATGCTGCAGCTTGCTTTCATTTGGAATGTTCAAAGATCTGACCTCATGTATTCATGCCATATTTGCACATATAAGGAAACCTGGAGAAATTAAGAGATCATTTGGATGATTTGAATGAAAGGCCAATTTTCATCTGAATTATAGGAATATTAGAAAACATAGCTTTATAAGTAGGTATTTGAGTGCAGAGCACAATCTATCTGAATACTAATTCAGTTCCTTAGCCTTCGTAATGGATTTTTTTCCATTTATAATTTAGAATAAAATGTAATTGATACAATACTAACAAATGTGAGGATTAAATGAGGTGATTTCATTTTCTCTTTTTCATTATATTTTTATTTACTATTTAAAACAATTTTAAAATTTAAATACATCTTGGTCATTTTCTTCCCCTCCCTAAAGCCCTTGCAGGTCCTTTCTCTGTCTTTCTACCCTCCCAACTTTAAGTTCTTTCTTAAAACACTGAAACCCAAAGAACGACAACAAAAATACCCTAAGAAAAAAAATTCTCCCTCACAAACAACACCACACTGTAAACAAACAAAAGCAATCACACACACACACACACACACATACACATACACACACACACAAAATAAAAATGGAAATAAAAGTGGAAAAAAAAAACCGTGAAATCCATCATACATTGGTCAACTACTATTGAATATGAGGGCTGCCCTAGAGTGATTGATATGCCTAGTGTCACTCCATTGTAGAAAACTGATTTTCCCTCTTCCAGCAGGCATTAATGACAACTCAGTTATTAACCCTTACCCTAATGGCTAGTTTTGCATTATTCATCATTAAAAAAATAAGAAAATATAATATAATAAGATAAAACAGAAATTATCATATTGAAGTTGGAAAAGACAAATCAACAGAAGGAAAAAGCCGAAGAAAAGATCAGAGACCAAATCATTTGCACACTCAGGAATCCCATAAGAACACTAAACTGGAAGCCATAATATAAACACTGAGGGCCTTCTGTAGGCCTCTGCAGGCCTTGCACATGCTGCTTCAGTTAATGAGATTATTTCATATGCAGTTTTCATCAAAAGTCTAGAAGATAAAAAAAGTCATTAGGCAGAAAATAGGATAAGGGCTAGTAACATCAACTGTGGTAGATATGTTCATTATCATACTGGCATAAGGAATACTTATCAAATTTTCCATTCATTATCAAAAATGAAAACTTTGACTATGATTCTGTAACCGTAAAGTCTAATAAATATTAACCTTTATATACATGAAGAAAATAATAAAAATCATAATACAACTAGCTAAAACTTACAATATTCTTGACCTACAACCAATATATTGCATATACTTATCCACAACAAATATCTTTCAGTCAAGGAATGTTAAGGGAAATCTAGTTGTTAGTGGCTAATATATTTCTAAGCAGCTTGGTTTTAAATACCTGACTCATATTTGAAAACATAGTGTTCTTAGATAGGAGGGGAACTCTGGATTATCTCCTTATTTCATGTTCATCATGAATTTTTGCTGTTCATCATAAGTGTGTATTCAGTCTGTTCTAGAGTCAATGTCATGAAGACTCCCAATCATAGGGAACAGGTATCTTGTTTCTTTCCTATCTAGTTTGTATAAAAGTTTGAGGGTTTTAACCATGCTTAGATGTCTAGGCATCAACTGCTCTTGGAAGCTGAGAGTAGAGTTCAATATTGAAAGGCTGAGTTTATCTGACATGGCATTACGTGTCCAGAATAATAGACTGTTGTACTAAACATACAGAAAAGATTATTAGTTACCAAGAAAGTTTACTACCACAGCATGGATTCAGAACTCTTTATTAACACACACTGTCTGAAAGAGTAATTTCATACCTGTAAGAATTATCATGGAAACACAACTGAGTATCACCGCAATACTGCACTGTCCTAGGCTGTAATTTTTATAGATAACATTTATAATATGCATTTTAATTTAAGTATTAAACATCAAGTCAGGGAATCCAAAATGGCCACCAAAGCCAACACACACATCACCCTGACTTGCTTGATAACTGGTGAACCTTCACTTAGGGCTACATTTTTTTAATATAGTCCCATCACATATCCATTGACCTGATGTACTTTATTAAATATTACTGCATTCATTCAGAAAATTCTCCAATTGCTCTTTCTTTCCAATCTATTGGGTTTGAATTTATGACATTCTTAGGAACTCCTCTTTGACAGCACTTCTCCAGACTCTGGACAGTGTTGGCCCTTTTTTCCTCTCCTTTCTTGAAGTGCTCACCTTTACAACATGGCTCTATCATGATTTTTTGACAACAGTTAAATCACAAGTAGGTGTTATTTTATGATGTTTTAGAGATCAGAAACATGCACAAAGATATATAAATGGAAATCCTTATTTCAGTGGGTTATGAATCATCATCCATAATCAGGGAATAAAATGCATATCTTATATTTTTTTTCTTTTCTCACTAACAAAGCTACCTAACTTATAGTACATTTTGGCTACACTTATGGAAGTAAGCACCCACACAATTGATCTCTTTTGATAATCTTTCAAGGTAGCAAAACAAATTAACACAAGAATATTTCTATGTTTATTCCTGTGACAAATAATATGAATAAAATATGCCTTGTGAAATATTTCTAGATGTTAATAGTTACAATTTATTAACCTATTTAAAAGCTAAGATTAGTTTTTACTGTAATTACCTGAGTTCTTCTTCTGCGTCTTAACAGATAATTCTTTATTGTTGCTACTGAGTAAGTTAGTGAATAATCATTCCTTTTGTTTTATGAATTTGTGTTGTATTTTTATAGACTCATGCAATCATCACTGTGTGACCTGTCTGAAGCTTGCCTTAAAATGAATTTATTTTATTTTGTGAGTAGATATGAATTTATTCCTTTATTATACAAAAGTTCTAGTTTTTAAAAAGTTAACGTTATCATAAGCTTAAATAGATGAAGTAATGGTAAAGAAAATTTCAGAGCAAATAAGAAATTTAATAATGGCCTTCCAACAGCTTGCCTTTCAAATTGTTAGGAATTCATTAAACAATGCTTGAGCAGCACTGACAATTAAATTACTCTCATATGAGGTACCTAGTCATATTATGAATATTGCATACTGCATACCTCACATTTCTAAAGGGAAGTAGACAACAAATTGAATCTCAAATAATTAGCATGAGGCTTGAATTCTGTCTCCAGAAACCTCCCACTCTGTTTCCAAGCAAAAATAATTGGGATATAACAGTTTAAAGAGTGAATCTATTAAAATATTAGAGAAAGGAGAGTTTAAAGTTTCTGGCTCTATTAAAGAGAGTTTCTAACACTGTAGAATAATGGACGGTAGAAATATTGACTAACCTTATAGAGTAGTAAATATTGTTTTTACAAGTAAAACCTTTTAAAACCAAAAATCTATAAGGAACCAGTTTTTATTTTCCCCTAGACGTTTAAGCAATTGCTAAGCATAAAGCTGATATGTGCTACAACTGAGATTGAAACCTACAGACTCAGGAATTATAGCAAGCAGAGAAAAGACTTGTTTCTTTAAATGCAAAAGAAGCATTATCCACTGATGTAAACTTTTCCCCCAGAAACCATTTTTAATGTAAAGGAAAGCTATACTATTTTTAAGTTTTAGAAAAAAATTAACTTTCTTTATTAAGTAATATAAATCTCTAGATCTAATGTTTGATATAGATTACTTATAGGATTCAAGTTAATATATGCTTATATTACATGAGAAATTGAGATCTTTTGCAATCTTGATTACAATAAGTCAATCAGTCATAGTGGTATTTAAAGCATTAATTTCACTTTAACTCTACTCCATCACCCCTTACTTACAAAGAGCCACTTTGGTTGAATGACAGAACCATATGAGACTACTTTTGTATGCACTGATCATCAAGTCTACCTTTGATTTTATAGTAGAAATGGTACCACAGATATGTGTGATGAACTTACTACAATCCTTTGATATCTTCGTACACTTTCACTGATTATGTACATATTCTAAGGGAAAATTTTTATAATGAGATTTACATGATCCAACATTCCACAATCCCTGTTTCACCACAGTTTTATGATATTGTTGTACAAGAGTATATTTTTCCATTGCTTATTTCTTTATTATCCTTCTAAGATATTTTATGTCTGTGTGAAATAGTGAATTTTGATTTTCACCTTGATTGGATAAGAAGTTCCTACATGATTAGCAAATTACCCCTATGAGTATGTTTTCGATGGTGTTTCCACAGACAATGATGTCATGAAGTTTCTGACCTAATGAATAGATTATTCCGTTAAAAGGTTGGTGACATAATGGTGTTTGAATTCTCTCTGTTTCCTTTCTGCCATAATGAAATGAACTACTCTGCTCTACCACAGAGGGTTTTCCTGAACTGAAATAAATGCATAAATACTCAAATCACGATTCAGAGTATTAGGAATGCAAATTATTGCCCATCTACTTAAAACAATATAGACAATAATGTTGTTATTCCAAAAGAAACAAAATCATAGCTGCAACAATCAGTAAGGACACCAGTGACCAGGTACATACGTCTACATCTGAATCTGCAAGCTACTGTGATACAAGAAAATATCAGCCAACTAAATTTATACAATTATAATGACATAGGTGAAATATCCCTGAGTTTATATGTATTCACACATGAACATGCAAATTTACACATGTAGATGCACACAACAACTGAGTATCTCATAGATCCTGGATGTCCGAGCTAAACTAATAACAATTAGGAACATGGCAAGTTTACCAAAAAGAATGATGCAATATGAAGAAGCAGTGATTTTTTTTGTCAACACTTTGAAATTTGAATGAATATTGGGTAGATCATATATTGATGATGGCAAATATTTTAGGTAAAATAAAGTGAAATGACAAATTGCTGAGGCAATGTAATGTTGGAAAGAGATTGCATTCTGAGGTCCTTCTTTTATTTATTAAATTAAGATTCTGCCTGTGAAGTTAAATAGTGACAACATCATTCAAAGTATAACTGCCAACGAAAAGATCAAGATATATAGGTTTAAAATCAGATGGAGAATTAAAGGAATGATTTTAGATAGCTCAGTTAATGCATATATGGAAATGTCACAGTAAAACTCATTATTTTCTTCAGATTATATTACCTAGTCATTATAACAAATTACATAAAACCCCTTGCAATCTACAAAAGAAAAATGAAAGAAAGAAAGAAACAAATAAACAAAGAAAGAAGGATGAAATCATACAACTGAAGTCTAATTACACTAAAGAGAGACCTTTAGAAGTTAGAGGAATAGATACTTAATATGACATTACTGTCTTTAATATATATATATATATATATATGTGTGTGTGTGTGTGTGTGTGTGTGTATGACTGATACATTGGGGAAGAGCTTCCGATCTAGCTACTTGGCTGTGGTTGGCAGACTTTCATTCTACGTTTTAAAAGCTAATGATGGAATTGATTAAATCATTCCCTTGTATGTGTAGGAGAGGTGGTCAAGAGAGAGCACCTTAGCAAGTGCAGACACACAGATGCCTTGGCCATTGCATACTTGTGTATGTCAAAAGACAACTTTGTGGGATCTATTCTCTCCTTCTACATTTGCAGGAGTTTCTGGGATCAAACTTAGTTTTCCAGGCTTGGCCCTCAAGAATGTTTACCCTCTAAGCTGTCTCATTGATCTCAATTTCACTCTTTTCATAGAAAAAAATAATATTCTGATTTATTACCTACTACAATATCATGCTAATTTGTCACCTATTTATGGGTATCATCATGACTCGGGATTGGGGGGAGAGGTCCAGAAGCAGAGCTGGTTTTCATATGCTGGAAAGGGAATCAAATGCAGAAGTTTCAGAAATACATGCCTGCTCAGTCCTTGGGTTACTTCTGCTGAAGCCTATGCAAACTTTTTATCACAACTGGAAGACAATGCTTTACAGTTTTGATCATAAACATAAACACTTGATTGACTATATTTTCACCACCACTAATTAAACTAAATATAAACAACATTTTAAAATGCAATTTTATAATGGTGATGATTTATACTCCTGAAAAATCTGCAGTAGTCTGACTTCCACTTAAGTCTGTTAGAAGCATTGCCTGGGGATCATAGATATGAAGGAAAAGATTTTCCCAAACATCTAACTAAAGGACCTGTTGGTATATACACTGTGAATCTCAGATTTTTTTTTTTAAGTTTCTACATAGAGCTAATGGATCTTGAATTAATTCTGAAAAAATGAGAAGTGGAGAGAAGATTTTAGAGTAGTGAAGAACATTTGATGAAATTACAAAGTAGAGGGGGAAAAGGGAGTTATGTTCAAGGAACAGGAGAAAGCCTCCGTCTTACCGCTCGACCAAAGTGAGGTGATTTTAGCTCAAGCCTCTATGGGATCTTGAAGCAGAATTTTATAAACCTTTTCTCTTAAATAACATTGGATTCTATTCCTCATCTTTCATGCAGTGGAAATCCGAGGCTTAAATGAGTAAAGAACATGGAAATATTTGCATTTATAAATATCTAAAAAGCATCTCCATGAATCGGAAAGAAAAAAACATTAAAATAACGGCTTGTTTTGGATTAATCCATAGATAACTCATTTAGGCCAATGCAAACACCAATACCATGTTCCAGATTTTGTTTTGCTGCCACAGTAGGAACACAGACACAGCTCTAGTCCTCCTTCCACCCCAGCAATCTGGAGAGTTCCCTTTCCTCTTGGAGACTTCCATTAAGACAAAATGGATTCATGCTTCAAGGAAAAATGAATTTCAGATGTTGACAATCTGAAGGCAAACTGAATTTATCGATAGCAGAATGAAAGGCATTTCAAAAAAGAAAATACACCTGGTTGCAGGGATGTGGGCTTCTTAAGGGAGAGTCACACTCTGAGTCATTACAATCGACATATGGGCTCTCTGCTTGTGTCTCCAAGGCTTCTAAGACCAGCCTCTTACCCTCACCTTTAAACATTGCTCAGAGATGAAGTTTACAACAAGGTTAAAAGAAGAGCTGCTTTTCTTCTGTAAACAAAATTGTAAGGTAGATTTCTGAGGCTATTGTTTAGATTTAGAATGAGAAGGGAGTTTTAGAAACCTGAAGGCTATCCATCATCGTTGGCTTTAAGTAAACATGATTTATTTACTGTCTTTGACAAGATATCTTAGAAAAAATCATTGTTCTGTGAGCAGTTTTGCCCTTATCCCTGGTGCCAGAAATTTCCTGACTGACAACAGGTCAACCAGAGTGCTTCTTATGGTTTCTATCTCAAATCCATTTAATAACCTGCCTGAGAGTCTTTCTATCTTGTCTCTATTTTCCTTTAAAAGAGTCAGACTCTAGATTATGGAGTACAGAACACTGGCTTCTCCAATGCCAGTAAACCTTCACTGGCCTGGTGTAGGACAGAATGCAACAAACAGAATAGAGACAAGAAGCCTACCTGATAAAGTCATCAAGTGATGACTTGAAGGAGATAGCTAGAAAGGGTAGTTCTCAAGGCTGAATTGAAGTTGTATTTTAAACTTTTAAGCCAAAAAATATCGGATCAAAATGTTCCTAACAAGGTCTGGTGTATGTGGGTGCAGTGAGTAGTTGCTAAAGAATCTCCTTTTCCTTTCAGTGTCTGAAATTCTCTGTGCTTTTCATATCTGTCCTTATAGCAAGCTCTCATCCTACGACATTCTGTACCTTTGTTTAGTAACTGCATCCCAGTCTCATACATTGATGAGAAAGCTCTCATTCTGAACAGAATTCCCTCAAGAAGATCTTTCTTGCATTTTAAGTCAGCATAATTGCTTGATCTGTGCCCTTTGCAACCCTCAGGACAGGTTATGAAATTGGGTTTTCTGTCTCTCCTTGTATATATCTGTGATGTAAAGAACTGGGGACTAATCTCCCCGAATCCTCACAACCAGTCCAGTGATAAACAAAGGGCACTGTTGTGTAATAGATTGAACATAACTCCTTGATGATATTCACAGAATCAGAAAGGAAATGTTTGTTTGACAAGCCTAGGGTTTGCTTCCCAGCAGCAAACAACAAAATGCTTCCTTGGAGTAAGATATTCCTTAGGTGCCCTTCATGGTCATTTGAATTAATTGATTCAAAAGTCATTCAGCAATTATTTGTGGATTATCTACACCCAATCCATCTTTCATGCTGGGTTTTCAGTGGTACATTGGATAAATATGGCTTCTTTGATGCTGTGGCTCCTTAGAAATTAGCTACAGAGAACAGCTTCCCTTAAATGCTACTGATGAAATGCTTACACTTAGAGAGGTAACAGATGAAGTGTTCTGATTTAGTAAACACACATGAGTGCTGGCTTCCCTGAGTTGCACTGTGGCTGAGAGAAAATAAATAATACTAAGCCTCCTGCCCTAAAGGACTCACAATCTATCAGAGAGTATAGACTACAGAACTTGAATGAGCGAGCTTAGCTTGGTTCTGTTACTTAGGTTTGTAAAGAGTATACAAAACTGAGTGATGCTGTTTATCTGAAGTCTCAGAAGAACGGACAAGGTGAACTGTGTGATCCAAGCCTTGTACCCAGGATTATTCTGCAGTAACCCCCGCCCCCCAGAATATTCCAGGAAAGGAGAGCATGGGCAAAAAACACACACCTGGATGTCTTCAGTTACCTTTAATAATTTTAACAAGCTTCAATAGACAAAAAAACGAGATATCCAAGGAACAGTATCATATCATATCAATGATAAATGAGCAAATAGACAAATAGATAAAATGACAGTACCAGGTATATTGTGTCATCATGGGAATATGACTTATCCTTCAGATTTAAGTGAAGTTATTTCTCTATTTCAAGTTTTTGTAACATGTAATAAGAGTAACAGTAGTGAACATGCAACTTGTAAAATATCTACTTCTACAAATTAAAGTATGTGCACTTTTATTTTAAATTTCCTCAAAGGCAATCACTTTTTCCATTAACTGTCACAAATCTATTTAAATCATATCAACTCACTGTGAGTCATGATTGTCTTTATTTCATTTCTTTAAAAAAAATTAACTCCTTGAACTCTTTTTCAATTCAGTTATACTTGCTGCTTTAGAACAGGTCATTGAGTATATTTACTTTCTCGGTGCAAACTGGAAATAGCATGCAAAAATGTGTTGATTTAGTCAACCTGTATTTTTTTTCACATAGTACATGATCTTCCACTAGATTCTCAGGGGGGTTTGAGACCCATAAAAGCTCAAAGATCAGAAAATTTTTGTGTATTTGCCAGTTCTCAACATTCTTTAAAAGACTCTGGTCAACTGTTGTACTGAAAGCATTAGAATTAATTTTAGAATGCTTTTCTTATACAAAAGAGAAAAATGAGAATTAATTCAGATGTGAAAGATGGTTCAGACTTAAAACATAAATTAATGTAGAATATCACATCAACAAAATAAAACAGTAAAATCACATTATCATATCAATAGAACCAGAAAAGAACTTTGACAAACTCGAAAGCTATTTACTATATATTAAAAACAATTTCAGCAAACTAGTAATAGTGTTGAATTTCAATCCTATAATGTTTTTACAAACATATTACAAACATCATCAGGCCATATGCTGTTGAATTTTACATTTATGTTAACATAGAAAGAATGGATTTCCTCCTCCTCTTCCTATTATTTTAAGTATATGGGAGTATTGTGCTTGCCTGTACTTGGAACTTTAGTTACAGATTTGAGCTTCCATGTATATGCTGGGAATCACACCAGGTCTTCAGAAAGAATAGCCAGAGCTCTTAACCACTCAGTCATCTCTCCAGCTCTTAGAATTTCTTACTTTCTACAATTCCTTTTCAGTGTTAATGATAGTAAAGGAAGCTCAGCATTCAAGAGGCAGAGGAAGGTGGATCTCTGTGAGTTTGAGGCCAGCCTGGTCTACAGAGTAAATTTCAGGAAAGCCAGAGTTACAACAGAGAAATCCTGTCTTGAAAAACCAAAATAATAATAATAATAATAATAATAATAATAATAATAATAATAACAATAATAGAAGCAAAGATATGCAGTATGAAAAATTAACTTTGGTAGTGGCATGCTCATATAGATCACATTTCTAAATCCAAAAATCTTTAAATCTCAACAACAACAACAACAAAAATCATAAGCAATCTGGTAAAAATAATTCAAAACTTCAAAAGGTACTTAACCAGAGGACATTAAAGATAACACATCAGTACATGCATATGTAATATGCAGTTATTATATGTCTTGAGCAGATGTAAATTATGACAACCATTGGAATAACTAATGTTTGGAGTCCAGTATGCAACCAGAACCTTCATAACCATGTTGTGGTGAAAATACAAAATGCCACTACTACATGCCAGAGTTTGAAAGTTTTTTACACACACACACACACACACACACACACACACACACACCATTCTTAGCAAACAAACCAATAATAATTCTCCTTATAGTATACATCATGAAATTAAAAGCCCATGTTTGCACTCTCGAATGTTTATAGAGGCCTTCCTCATCATAGTCCAACTTTGCAAAGAATCAATATGTCAATCAATAGGTAAATAAATAAATAAATTATGTTGCATTCAAATCTAGAGTATTTTTCAAAACAAAATAAATGACCTAGATAGTCATTAAATAGTCCTGGAGGAAACTTAAGTGTATATAGCAAATAAAAGAAGACAATAAAAAAGGCCAAATGATATTTGATGGTAAACCTACAGAAAAGATACAATTAATGTTTGCCAATGGTTAGGAGGAAGCAGAAAAAAATAAGCAGAATAAAAGAAGTTTATATCAGGGACAATACTTTGTGTGAATCTTAATGATACAGAGCCACTAAGAATCTTAAGGTAAACTATGGACTTCAGGTGATTATGATAACCACTGTAGGATATTGAGTTATAATAGATGTGTCTCTTCCCTGAGGAATGCTTATGATAGGAAAGGATATTTTTAAATAGAGACAGGGTATGGAGGAGATTGGTCTGTACTTTCACTTTCTGATAACCAAAAATTATCCTCTACAGAGAAAATAAAAACCCAAACAAATCCCACAAAAACAGAAAAGCAAAGAAACAACTATAAAAGCATAAAAAGTTACTTTTCAAGGTATCTAAAATGAACTTCTCCAAGTGTCTAAACTAATCAATACTAATCACATTACTTTAGATTACTAACTAGTAATTTCTGAGATGGATTCCTAATTGTTGTATCATTTCTGGAACCTTTCACAATAGAAGTTATATATTTGAACTACAGTTCATGTGGGAAATTTGAATAAGTGAATAAAATGTTCTTTCAGTATTTAGTGGTACTGGGTCAATAAGTAATGTATGCCATCAGAATAACACATTCATTCTGTGACTTATGTTGTTTGTGTTATAGCCCTTTTTGATAAATATACATGCATAATAAACTTTTATTAGCAAAAATAGACATGTATAACTGCTTTTGTTTACATAAAAGCAAAATAATGAACATATTTACCTGTGAATTAATTTTTTAAAATTCTATTTCCACTATTCAGGACTCATTTTTTGTCCTTTAGTACTGTTAATTTACCAGTGGGGAATCTGAACTGAAATGTATGCCACATGGGGGTAGGACTACATATGAAATCAGCAGAATAAAGTCTCTGTGCATTCCCATCATAATTTAAAGCCCTGCTGAAGCATGATAAATGATGCTTGTCCTTAGTCATTTTGCTACCTGTGCAGTGATATGTCATTCAGGTCTTGTAACTGCCACTGAAGTACCAAATCTTCCATAAACACACTGCTCTATAAAATGAATATTTCAAAAAAATTCAAAGTGTTAGAAATTCAGAAGCAGGAACTTTAAATGCAGCTGAGAACACAAGAACAAAGATACTCATTGATAACTCTTGGCAGCATTCCTCATTGTATGGTTTAGAAGCAATCACATATAGTGGTAGTATTCTTCAAAGTTCTATCCAGGTATAGATGGTTATGGGATTAGAGCACAGATTGTTCGTATGCACACTCACTGCACCAATATTTATTAAGTATAATGCTCTAGACATTGTACTAAATGCACAGTGATCCCTGACTACTCTGAAGAATTAGAGACTTGATACAAATGGTTAACAAAATTTCATAACAGTTAGAGTGTAGGAGAAATGTGATCTTCTAAGAAAAGTTGCATGTAATGTTCAACAGTGACACAGATGCTACACACTTTCAGCATTTGTGAGATGTAAAGAAAAGGGTCATGCAAAGGCTGTGGAATGAAAGGTTAATAGAAATAATACAAAGGGGTGTGTGAATAAAAGTTTGAAGAATTAAACTCTGACCTTGAAGGAGCTACTGTATTTGACCAGAGCATATGAACTTAAAAGCAAAGGAGACTCATTATTGTACTTAAACAGGAAATCACTATAGCAACTAAGTAACATAGTAATATTTCCTCTGCTTAGAACACTGTTTCTAGTTGCTTGCTAGCTCTGGGGATTAGGTTAGAATAGGAAAAGCCTCACAGTAGAGTAGTCATTCAAATGCTTTTGTGGATACCCCTTCAAGATATGATGGAAAGCTGGAAATACAGTGTAGACATATAGCATGGCAACCAATACGCATATGAGCAAGGTCAAGAGTACAGAAGGTGTAGTACAAGGAGTGAATGTTCTTTCTCTCTGGTGGATGAAAAACTGAATAAACAGCAAGGTTGCTCTAGGTAAAATTGCTGAGATGTGAAAGCTCAATCCTGCCAGCAATATACTACCTAGATGTGAACATGTCTACCTGATAGCCAGAGCAAAGTAGAAGTTTTAGGTTAGGAAGATATTCTAATTTAGTCATCATTTATATCTACATATGGATTAAAATTATTTAAATATTATTTATGACTTTATGACATTATAATTCCACATGGATATAAAATAAAATGTTTACATTTTAAGAAATGAGGTTTCAAATAATTTTGTGATGTGAAGTATTTGGCATAACAATGGAACTATCCAAATATTTTTTTTAAATTTTAAATTATTTTGAACTTTATTTTATGAGCATTGGTGTGAGTGTGTCAGATCACCTGGAAATGGAGTTACAGACAGTTGTGAGCTGCCATATGGGTGCTAGGAATTGAACCCTGGTCCTCTGGAACAGCAGCAAGTGCTCTTAACCACTGAGTAATCTCTCTACTCCTACCCAAATATTTTGAGCTATTGAAATTCCTTTCTAGGTTTTATTTAGGAGAAAAAGTGTTTTTAAAAATCAAAACATGATTCAATTCATCTGAAATTTAAAAAAAATTTACTAGTGGTATATTTATTATATTTTAATACTATTTGTAGCTTTCCAAAAAAGTCATGAACATGTTTTTGTTTTGTTGAAAACACCGTATATAGAACTGTCATAAAAATAAAAAAAACATGCTAAACAATTATTTTATTTCCTAAGATTAACATGTCTCTCAATTTGAAATTCACATTTAGCATATGCAGCTTGCATTATGAATTGTTGTTGCTGTCAATCCATTTGCTGTGATACCATTTCCTATTTATAGACAGAAAATTTATGAGTCTTAAAATATTTTGTTTGCTTGAACTTCCATTATTTCTCAATCACATTTAAAATCCTTTAAAATGAAATACTATTCAGCTGTAAAGAAAACTTAAATCATTAACTTCACAAGTAAATGGATGGAACTAGCAATGATAATATTGAGTAATGTAACCCAGACACAAAAAGATAATAATCACAAGTTCTCTCCATCATACGGTTGTAGCTCCATCTCTTTCAAAAATGTGGGGACTCTAATTAGGAAAAAAGAAGGAGATAAACAGAGTAGAAGGAGAATGGAAGGTAAAATAATAGTAACAATGTTTCAAATGTCATAGAGTCAGATGATTATTAACTATCTACCTAAAATAAACCACTAATGAATACATGTAACTCTCTATATAAATATGCATACATAGTTTAAATGAATTTTTTCCCACCTGTTCTAAAAAAGACACCACCAACATCCAAAAATCATCTAACAAAATTCTCCAACACCAACTGTAACTCACCTGAAAGACTCCTCCCCTAGAACTAGCTTTATTGGTAAACTGCTATGATACATATGAACCATAACAATGACCAACATGGCAAGATCCAGAAGGCTGCTGTAGTGAAATACGTAACTTGTCTAATTGAATTTAAGACCTGCTCAACAAGAGGAAATGCATGCTTGTTACTGAAAACCTAGCCAATTATCTAAAGTTTGTGAAGTCATAGATCTCAGGGGAGAATATATAGCCTCTGCTTTACTAGACCAGTAGAATTCCTAAACTCATTCTAATCACCCATCTTTATAACAACAGATATGCGTAGTGCTAACTGCATCAAGAAAATTGCTCTTGGCAACAGATAAAGACCATAACAAAAAACCATAGCCAATCAAAATTTTGAGTTGTAGAACCTAATTCCAATGGAAACATCTATAACACATCTCCTGTACCTAAGACTTGGGATCAGTGCAGGAGAGGAGGTAGAATGATTTAAGAACCAGAGCATCAGGGAGTTTCATGTGGTATTGTGTTCCCTATCAATATTAGAAGCTTCATTCATAAGTATTCACCAGTATGTCTTTCTGATCATGAGCTGAATAAGGGCAACAAAAGTATACATGTTTAAGAGGACTGAGAAAAACCCAAGAAACCTCAAATCTACACAAGAACTAGAGACAACTAAAGGAATGCTGAAACTGGGAGAATTACTATTACTAAGGGAGCACACCAGTTTGTTATTCAATATCAACTAAATGAAAACATACAGACAAATAGCATTATACAAACTGAGCAGTTGTATTTATGTGTTTAGAAATATAACTGTATGAATTTAAAATTCTATATGTAACAAAAATTAATTTTTAGAAAAGCTATGAATTTGAAAGCTAGTATGAAAGTCTTTAGGAGAGTTTGGAGGGAGGAAAGAGCAGAAACGATGTAATTATATTATAATATCGAAAAATAAAGAAAAATAAAAAAAAACTTTGATACTAATACATTGGGATAGTAGCTTTGTGTGTCACATTTTCAAAAGCATGAATGCATACCTTAGCTTTCCAGACTAGAGTCCCTCTGCCCCTAACTTTGTACGAATTGAAAAATCATAGAATTTATTTCATTAATTTTGAGCTCATGCTATCTTTGGTATTTCCAAATAAATCTATGTGACTAAGACACTCCACCTTGAAGAGGTGGTTCTTCAAAACTAATTTCTATACCACTCTAATGATAAGCCACTCATTTGCTACAGATCACAGGTAGTAATTCTAGGAGGAGAAGGAATAATATTCCACAGTCTAGTAGTAGATAAGAAGGGTTCTCAGGATACCAGTGCTCTTTCTTAACCACTTTACCTGGCAAAATGATCCCTGTGATTTTCATCTAAAACCAATTATTAACAAATCCATTCCTGTAATTTACTGCCAAGGCTGTCCTACAGCCATAATATTTTTTTAAAAGACCTACTCCTTTTTCTACTGTTTTACAGATAAGGAAATGGAAATGCAATACTTATAATTACATATGAATGTTCATGCAGACAATGTATCAATTCTGATTAAGCTTCTGTCTTCTGTCACCTTTAGAAGTAAACTACATGTAACATCAAAATGTGTAATACTGAACCTCCTTCATTGTGTAATTTTGAATATTTGTGATATTCCTATGACAGCTATGAAAAACGTATAATTCAAATAAAAATAAGTATGTACTTTCAGATTTTAGTTTGAATTACATTGTATAAAGACAATTAGGATTTAATCCTTAGCATGAAAATAATTATGATACACCCGGGTGATGGTGGCAGATACCTGTAATTCCAGCACTTGAGAGGCAGAGGCAGGAAGGTCTCTGTGAGTTCAAGGCCAGCCTGGTCTACAGAATGAGTTCCAGGACAGCCAGAGGTATGACAGAGAAACTCTGTCTCCAAAAAACAAAAACAAAAAAAGAAAGAAAGAAAGAAAAAAAGAAAGAAAGAAAGAAAGAAAGAAAGAAAGAAGGAAAATAGTTTATAATGCTAAATAAAATAACAATAATCTTGCTTATATTAAAGTCACATAAATTAGACATTGGCTTATACATATTAAAGGTCTGAAATTCATTATCCATTTAGAAATGAAAACCTGGTATAAGATTTGGAGAATCTAGCCCAGGGTAGGCAATAAATGACTTGTTGAATTTGTTGAATAATGAACTTGTTGAATAAATAAAAGATGTGTTTGATAACTTATCTATTATGAATGAAAATATTCACTTTTATCCCAGAAATATTTAGTTATGAGCATTTTCCTCCTTTGTCTGCTTTACTCATTTTTTCTGCACAGAAATTTTTTCTAATCTAAACAGTCCAATTCAAGAGCTTTTACTGCGCTGTGATTCTCAATGGGCACATCTTTACACTATTTCGTCGACACTTCTCCCCTCCGTTTGTATGATATAATAATAGTGTTGAATCAAGAATCCTGGGGAATGTGTTGGATTTCTTTCCCCACCCCTCTCATTGAGGCAATTAGAAAGGGAAGAGGGCATACAGCCTTCTCTAAAGCATGTGTTCTGCTCCAGTTTTCATTATAAATGTGTTTGTATATATTTGAGATAAAGGGATGACATTGTATTCTATATCCAAGATAAGTCATTTCTTCATTAGCATTTTCAATCTAACTTGAAATTTTCCTGAAAAAGGAACTGTAGCGAGTGTGGCATGATTTAAGCAGTCATAAGACTGTGACTTAGTATCACTGAATAGTAAAAACTCCTCACCTCAGTGTTTAGCAACAATTACAGATTCTCATAATATTGAGTTCATTTAAAGGGCTTGTCATAATCATGAGTCATTACATTACGCTCCAAAAGCATAAGTAGAAAATTAAAATAAGAAGTTATTGAAGTGTCTACAATATCCAAATAGGCTCCTAAATAGAAGGAGAACATAGTATAGAAGAGATATGTTTCCCACATTAGCCTCATGCTACTGGTGAAGAAACAGCATGTGTACTTAGGAGTCTGAACTTTTTGAACCTGAGTTCTTATATGCAAATTCTACAGGATCTAGTAATGGAGAAATGATAATTTGAAGAATGAAGTAATCATTGTGATCTGAAGTAGATGATGAAGGATTTGAAGAGTATTTAATAAAACATGGAGAATTTGAAGCAAAATGATTGACTTATATCCACAGACATAAAGTAGTAGAAATCAATTCAGAAGATTCTCAGTAGACTTATTTTCTTTGGTTGGAAAACTAAGAATAAAAGTGGAGACTTTTCAAAGCTGTAGTAGTAGTAGTAAGTTTTTGTGACAGCTCAGCCAGGGGACAAGGAGACATTTTCATACATGGAAGCCCTGCCAGACCTCAGCAGAGGGAACCAGCGTCATGGCCAGTTGACGTATTCATAGTGGAACCATGAGTGTCTCAGCTTTGGTGATTTTATTCTTTCAGACTCCTCAGGTATTCTACTGATAGCACATGCAGATCATTAGCAATCAAATAGCCCCCACAGAAATCCAACACCTGCAGACAATAGGAACGCCAAGACCCAGGGCAGCCCTTCCCCTAACAATTCAAAAAACAATTATTTCAAATACAACTAAAAATAACTTCCACAACATTTCTCCTTTTCTGTGTAAAAAAAAAAAAATAATTGCTTTACCTTTGAAATACAATTCAACACTATATTAGTAAAACTATTCATAAGAGAAAAATCACTAGGAAAGGACCAAATGAAACCGAACATCTATCAAGCTTTTCACAATGTCTTTGGACAGCAGAAAAACATTATCAATGTCTAATTATTTGGAATTCACTCACAATCTTCTGGGCTCCTCCAAAGGTCGTGGGTTACTTCTAAGGCTATGCCCTCTGCAGCACACACAGTTTGTCCTCCAGGTTCTGTCTGGCTCCCCTCCACTGCTGTTGCTATTCTTGGTGGTCGTCCCATAGTAATGGCATCTTCAGAAAGCTAGAGTCTTCTTCTGCAATTGGCCTGTACTTTCACCAATAGCGTCTGCGGAGCTCTCTTCATAGTGCCAAGCCTCAACTTGTCTGCATGATCCCTTCATCTGGGCCTTCAACTACTACTGAGGCAGCACCTCTACTAGTGGCCTCTCCTGGGTTCTCTTCATGGTGCCAAGCCTCAACTTCTTCACATGATCCCTTCATCTGGGCCTTCAACTACTACTGAGGTTGCACTTTTACCAATGGCCTCCTCTGGCCTCTCACAGTGCCAAGCCTCAGTAGCTCTCCATGACTTCTTCATGCCTTCAAAACCAGCACCAGCTGGGTGACACTTACAGTACCAATTTCAGCTGCCAGCATGAAATACATCCTTGGCCAGTTCTGGAAGACAGCTTCTGTGTTCTGACCTGAGGAAACACTTACCATATTTTAAGATAGAGTCAGTTTTGCTGGAATAATAATTAGTCCTTGTCTGCAGGAAGGGTCCCTCATGGATGAAGTTCTCATCACCATCATCAGTATCTGGACAGCTTGTCTTTCTCTTAGTCACATTTGCAGACAAAAAAATCTGGTCAGTTTAACTAAGTGGCCTTTTGGCTCAAAGCCAGGATTTATACAACAGCAGGGGCTCCTGGGCCAGTAGGAAGAGTCTCCAGGTGGAACATTCTGGCAGTTTCATGTTCTTTTCACCACCACTATGGGGAAATATATACCCTTTTTCATAAACCCCAAACACAACATCTTGAGCTTCACACACACACAACACAGCTATCAGAAAACTCAGTTTGTGAAACAGCACATTGGCAAGAGGGAGTGTCAGCTCCATCATCTTGAAGAGCAGTAAGAACCTTGTTTTTTCCTTGTTCCCAGCTAAATTCTTTATCTCTAAGGGATTCCACTCTGTGGCTCTCACCTCAGAGCTTTCTCCCTCGTTTATTTATTAATTTCACAGCTTTTTCTCTTCATAGAGGCTTATTTCCTTTCATTCTCTTCTCTTCCTTCAGGAGCCTTAAATTAATACCTTAATCTCTATCCTCTGGTAGCTTCCCTGAGTGTACTTTATGGGTCTCCATGATGTCTGGAGTTTCTTTCTCTCTGTCCTCTGTCTCCACTTTGGAATATCTGGCATGATGTCTGCCCCATGTTGGTAGTTTGTAGTTTGTAAGCTGCTGTGGCAGCTCACCAAGGAAAACACAGAAGCATATTCAAAGATGGAAAATCTGCCAGACCTCAGCAGAGGGAACACCATCATGGCCAGTGCCATACTCAGTGAAACCTTGAGCCTCAGAGCTCAGGTGTTTTTATTTTTTCAGAACTCCTCACATATTAAACAACCCCTCAGAAATTCAAAACCTTTAAACGACACAAAATGCCTTAGACAACCCCTCACCCAACAGTATATAAAACAATTTATATATATATATACATATATATATGTATATATGTAAACTTCTACAACATAAAGCATTTAAAATTATTCGCTTTTTGTTGACAGACTAGGAAATTTGAACAATGGGACAAAATTTGATGATCACAAGTTTTGTAGTAATTTAATTGGTCCATCTGAAGGCTCAGCAACCATAGATTGAATCTCTACTAAATTTGTAGTAACTTATGTTCTGTTTTAACCATTTTAACTGAAACAATGCAATATTTCATGTAATACATGAAATACACAGATTTTAATATACAGATAAGTTGATGTGATAAGATATATACAGTCTATGTGTAAACATTATACCATTTTTCCATTTGGTTGTGGTGAGTATGTATTTTTTTTTGTGTGTGTGTGTGTGTGTGTGTGTGTGTAGAGGCCAGAGATTAGATTAAAGTTTTGCACCTTCAGAGAAAGATGTCTATCTTATTTTGTTTTATTTTTATTTTTATGAGATAGGAGTTTGCTAATTCATCTAGTTAGACTTGCCAGTGAGCCCTAGGGATTTCTGCTTTCTGATGACTGAGATTACAAGTGAACTCTACCACTCATGGTTATCATCTGGATTCTGGAACCTAAACTAAGATCCTTTTATTCATGCAGGAAATTATTTTATTGATTGGCTATTTCTCATCCCCTTTCTTTGGTTTATTCGAGAAAGGATTTCATGTAGCCCAGGCTGTCCCTGAATATTTTATGTAGTCTACTTTGGCCTTGAACTTCTGATATACCTGATTTCTACCCAGCAAATTCTGGGATTGAGACATGAGCCACTGGATCCAGAGTATACCATTTTATGTAAGGGATTTTCTATTCTATATTGACTGGAATAATGAAATGCAACCCCAAAGATGCTAGGGGATGAATATCTTATCTAAGGTGAGTTGGAGGAAGTCAAGTGCCAAAAAACAGAAGCAGAAATATTTAGCAACAACTATAATAGATCAATATGTCATGACGAGTATTGTGGTCATGAAAATGTAAAGAAAAGCAGTGACTAAAAAGAATCATTGAAGAAGTAACTCAAGACAATGCATTGTTCATATGAGTTAAAAAGAGACCAAATATGACAGTTTCTGGATATTAATGACAGAGAATGGCAATGTGTAATAAAAGTAAGGGAATGATGACATGCAGTCTAGTAATGACCAGGAGATAATGATCAATATAGCTTTATATTGTCTATATGCAAAGGGTTAAACTCTATTAGAATGGGATTATAATTAATGTGAAATACAAGTTTTGAATTAAAATGTAGGACCAATCTAAATTCCCCTCATGTTTTTTTTTTCTTTTCTTTTCTTTTCTTTTCTTTTCTTTTTTTCTTTTCTTTTCTTTTCTTTACTCTTCTTCTTTCTCCTCCTCCTCCTCCTCTTCCTCTTCCTCCTCCTCCTTCTTATTCTTTTCCTTCTTCTTGTTTTTCAAGACAAGTTTTCTCTATTGTAACTCTGGCTGTCCTGGAACTCACTCTTTAAACCACATAGGCCTCGAACTCACAGAGATCCACATGCCTCTGCCTCCTGAGTGTTGAGGTGTGTACCACCCCCTTATGTAATTTTAAAATAATCTTTTATTATTTTTTTGAGATTTATAAAATTTATTTTGATTATGATCATACCCCTATTCAAAATTGTCCCTACCCAAACTTGATGCTCACTCTTACTTTCTCTCCCTCTCCCTCCCTCCCTGTCCCTCCTCTGCTCTCTTCTTTTCTCCCTCCCTCCCTATCTTTCTCAAGTACAATTTTGTTAGCCAACTACTTTTAAGTATGTGGCCTGCCCTGGAGAGTGGTCTGTATACTAAGTGATACATAATTGATAAAACCTGACCTATCTGCCAGCAAGAATCAAATTCTATGTGCTCCTGTACTTGGGATGGGACTTTGTGGCCACCTTCTCTTCTTCATGATGAGCCCTTTCTATTTCAACCTTACCCAGGTCTTATGTAGGCTGTCAAACCACTATCAGTACATATGTGCTTCTGTCTTTTTGTGTCTGGGAGCACTGTTTCCTTGAGTTCTCCATCACTTCTGGCTTTTCAAATATTTCTGCCTCTTCTTGCATTGAGCCTTGAGATGATTGAACAGTGTGATTAGAATGCTTCATTTAGAGATAAGCATGCTGAAGTCTCTTATTCAAAGCAAGTAGAGTATTTTACACTGACCTATAGGCATAACTGTAAAGACATAAATTATTAGGACTCATTTTGAAGTTCTTTCCTCTTGGAAGAATGATAAAAATCAGTTATCATCTAGGGCCATTGATCTACCAAACCATAAGTTCTTGGCCTTATTCATTGTGTCATGTATGGGTTTCATCTCATGGAACTAACTCTCAATCCTATAAAAATGGGTTGGCTACTCCCATGACATTAATGCCAACAGTGAATATTTCTCACCAGGAAAATCATTATTGTAGTTTGCACAGCTGGATGAGATTGAATATTACTTGCCCCTACAAACCTGGTAGTACAAATAGCACCTTGAAGTTTGATGAAAGCTGGAGCCATAAGGGAGACATTGAATACCAGCTAGATTTCTTTAAATTTTATGTCTGAAGTATGTGGTATCTACAACAGTATGGTCTTATTGTCATGTTCTGTATGATATCCATATGTATTGGCAATAGCCGTTATGTTTGGGGGTTCTTTTTAACCTACATATCAGTGACTCCTGGCCACCTAGGCTTCTAGGAGGTGTTCAGTATGGTCTCATCTCTTAGGCTAAAGCAGCATTTACTTTGGGAATGACAGTATATGGAAAATAAGATGTATTAAACACTTTACATAAGTATTGTGACTTTGGTCATTGTGACCATGGTCGTTAAGCATTAGCTATATAAATGCCACAAATATAAACATAAACTTCAAAAAGTTATTTCCAGTACATATTCACTATAAAGATGAAATGATTGGTTATTAAAGTGGCTTCAGTTGAAACTGATTTCACATTCTTATAGATGGTTTTCTGAAAACATCTCCTTATATTTTCTCACCAGAAAAATAATTTTGGGGTTTTATTAACATTTGCATTATGCCTTTAATTTTATGTTAATGTTATGAAGCACAATGCTACAATCTATTCTATTTCACTAGGACCCATTTTACTTTTCTTTAACAAGTGTTCTAGAAAAAACCCAATGATAAACATTAGTGATCTTTTATAGTGTCTTAAATGTATTCAATAATATACATTTCAAGATATTACCAACAGCCATCTATACTGATGCAAAGCAATATTGCAAAGTATACAATATTTGTAATGTTGAAGATGAGGCAAAGAGTCACAAGTCAAGGATATCCTAGGCTAGTTTTAGCCAGGAATGATGGCACACACCTATAACGCCAGCACTAAGGAGATTAAAGTAGGGGGATTTCTCTGAATTTGATTCTTTACTCTTCTACAGAGTAAGTATCAGGCCAGCATAGACTATACAACACCTTCTTTCAAAGAATAGAAAAAACAAAAATACAAAAAGGAAACAAGGATGATACCTAGATAATGACTGATGTCACCATGAAAATGAATGTATAAATGGAATCATACACTAGCCTAGTATCAGTAATTAGTTTGAATGGATTTTTTAGCTTAATGCCCTTACGCAACCTCAGAAAGTGTCCTCAGCTGGGAAGAGAGACAAAAAAATATCTCACTTTAAAGGCAGGATTTTATTGTCAAAAGTAGAATATAATCTTACTGCATGAAGACAAACTGATGGTACCCATAGAGCCTTCAGTAGAAAGGGTGGGTACAACACTACAAAATGGCTATAAGCATCCATAAAAGTATAGTATCCAAGGACCTATGAAAAAGAGAACACCAGAGAAACTACTTCACTTTTGTTATGTTCACACATAAACTAAAATGGCCAATTTTGCGTATGAAACCACTGTACCAGACATTGCTATTTATTTGCAGGTAAGAAAGATCATGCCATGATATCCTACTTTAGGTGATTTTAATAACAATGTAGTGTATATTAGTTCATTGACAATGCATACCTAGCTTTTAAAATAAAATAATGGGAGGTTTTGTAAATTAGAGGAGACATTTCACATATCCATTTCCCCCATCTTTATCTGATTTCTTCCCTCATATGCTGATTTAATCACTTTGTATTTTTCATTTTACCCAAGGATCCTACAAAGGTGTCAAGAAATGTTAAGTGGCTTCTTCAATCTTGGACATTGCATGAGCCGTAAATAATTTATAGTTATATACTCTACTTCTACATTAATAATGATTTTTACTTATGCAGGTTTGATAAATCATCAGAGGGTAGAAATAATGGTATGTCAGATATAAAGGAAATTATGGATGCTATTCTTCATTTATTTCACTGTATTCAGGGGAACCGTGCCAATAATGAGCATATCTGAGTCTCAGTTTTATTTCTGTAGTCTCCTCCTTAGTGTAATAATCCTCTCTCTTTACTTATAATGATACAGAATCTGCTTACTGTTCTGTTTTTATAGCCTCTGACCTAAGCTAATTAGTTTTCTTTGCTAGCATAGCACTACAATAACTATTATTTCAACCATTTCCCTTTAGAATGAAGCCAGGATAATGAGAAGTCCCTTGAATTGTATTTGAGCAGTGTAACTTGATAAAAATGTGAAACCTTGAGAAGCAAGTTAAATCTATATTATTCATGTGATGTAATACATCTCATGTGTCTCTCATCTTAAAGCTCCTCAGATCTTCACAGGACAACATATTCAACCTCGAAAATGATATTTTGATGAGAGCAGGCATTTCAGAGAGTCTAAATTTAAAGTCGAAAGATTATCTCTAGGGGTGATCTATTGGAATTACTTATCTGAGCCAAAGTAATTCAAGTAATTCAGGTGTAGTGAAACCCTTCTAATATATTCAGAATCACTGAGGAGAGTGAGATTGGTGGCTGTAGCACTTAGTTGATCCTCTTTCTTATCATCCTTGACTTTCAGAGTCTGCTCTTTTAAAAATGTGCTTCAGAAATCCAGGTGCTCATGAGTGTTTCCATCATTAATTTTGAAAAACTGATGGTCTTTCAGTGGTAAACTCAGAGACACCTAAACAAAACAAAAGAAAACAAAACAAAAAATAAAAATAAAAAAAACAGTGCGATCACACATATAAAATAAAGTACTTGGTAAAAATATCACAGTTTAGTATAGATTGTAAACCAAATCTTGGATAAAATGAAAATTGTATTTGAGCAGGAGAGTTATTCGATACCTTAAAAAAAAAAAAAAAACCAACTAAATATTTACTTAATAGATTCTTAAACTTGAAGATGGGAAGAAAGGAAAGTGTTTTGACATATGTTATAGGTTTTGAAGGATATAAGATTTTTGTTAGTCCTTAACAAGTGTTTCCAAGAGAAAAGAAGTATGTATGCATGCACATATGTGTGTGTATGTGTGTGCATGTGTGTGTGTGTGTGTGTGTGTGTGTATTAAGTTCATAGCTAGGAAGAAGGTAACATTTAAGGATACTATCTTGATTTCTCCTTCCTTTTCTCTCTTTAACCTTCCCCACCTTATATACTCATTTCTTCCCTGCCTGGTTTTCTCCCTGTAGTATAGTGCTGTCCCCCTCTTCCCCTTATCTTCTGATATCATCAGAATTCAGCAAGATAAGGATAGCATTTCTGACATTATTAGCCCCTCTAATTTCCATCCCATATTTTTAAATACCTTATTGTAACATACACTTTTATGTGTGCTCATTCATAGACATACACTAGTAAATAATACACAGGGTATAATTTTATATAGTTATAGAAATGATACTAAATAAATACTGCTTAATTTTAAAAATGGTGTGTTTTCATTGATGCCATAAGATAATTGAGCAAGGCAGTTTAAAAGAATGAAAGGTTTGTTTTGTCTTATAGTTTCAGAGAATACCGCCCATGGGTGTTTGGTCCACTTTTGATGGGATGGTAGGAATCATTGCAAAGGTGTATGTGGAAGACACCTGCTCATCTTTGGCTAATATGCCTCAGAAAAAGAGGGACAGATAAGAGCCAAGATCCCAGTGTCCACCCTATGGATGCAATCACAATGACCTAACATCCTCCATGTAGACCCTTACATTTATGCCTCTTTCAATGGAGGCACAGCATGGGAGCACAAGTTTAACATTAAACTTAAGGTGAGATTTCCAAATCATATCTAATTGCTTATAAACTGAACCATTCACATTAACTGAATCTTATTCTCTCTTATTCTAATATTTTGTTGAATTTTACCAGGAGTTCCAATTTTAATATATTTTAACAAAAATATTTTTTTACTTTGCATTCCACTTATACTAGGTTATTGTCCAACTATTAGTATATTGGTGCACTCAGGCTACAAATATGCATATTTGTGTTGTTTTGATTATAAATAATTCACCATTCAGATGGAAGAAACAAGCTGTTACTTTTAGCTTAACTGGAATTTGAAGATATATGTCTCTATAGTTCTTATCATTTTTTGTTTTTGTTTTTATCCTTGATTCTGGTTTCTTTTTACCTATTTTCTTTTCTTTCTTTCTTTCTTTCTTTCTTTCTTCTTTCTTCTTTCTTTTTTCTTTTTTTTCTTTCTTTGTTTCTGGTTAGTTTTTCTTTTTTTATAGTTGTTTTGTTTACTGTCTGTTGTCGGGGGGCAGGGGGAAGAACATGGCTATGCCTGGGTATAGAGGATCTGAGAGGAGTTGGGGGAGGTGGAAAAACTGTTTTCAATATATGTAAATTTCAATATATATATATATTTCAATATATATATGAGTGTGCATTTGTATATACATATATATATAATGAAAAATAACAATTTTGTGAAAATTAAAATAATTAAAATTACTGTAAGAAGAAGAAGGAAAAAGATAGAGTTTTCAAGATTAGGAATCCTCCATAAACAGTGAACAGCTGTGATGACTCTGATGTGTGGAGGTGGTGAGAAAACAAGCCTGGTATGGATAAAAGTCAAGACTGGGCATAGTAGGTGACATTCTGCCTGCATGTGCTTTGTCCCCACATTAGAGGCTCTGAGAAGTCAAGCTGATATGTAGGGAACTATGTATCATGGCAAAGAGAAAATAAAAGAATCTAATGAGACAAAAGGAACTCTTAAGAAGGCTGTTACACCATGATAACTATAGTTAATTATGGTCAATAATTCTAAAATAATAGATCAGGTAACTTTTGGTTTTCTCATCAAAAGATCAACTCATGTGCTATGTGCATACTGATGTGGCATTCTACACGACATACATATTTCAACAGAAAACTCTTGTTGAAGATGAAGTGTCATTCACAGTTTTTTGTCAATTTGAATAAACACAAAGTTTTTTAGTGGATTTAATCCTTTTTTAAAATTAAATTTAATTAAATTTAATTAAATTTAAATTAAATTTCCTCTCTTATATAATACATTCCAACATCCTTCTACCCCCTCCCTTCACTCCTTCCAGATCACCCCACATCTCCCTACTCCCTCAGATCTATGCCCCATCCTTACACTCCCACCCCTACATCTTCCTAAGAATGAGCACTCTTCCCAGGGTTACTGCTCAAACAACCAGGAGGTAAAGAATAAACAATTGCCAAAACTAACCTAAGAAATAGGCTTCAGAAAATGACTTTGCACAGGATATTGGCCCTAGGGTTTCCACATCTGCCATCCATTTCAGACTTCTTAGAGTATGAGATAGAACCCCTCAGAATTATTCCTTAACCAGTATTTAAGGATTTCCCTAGCAAGCATTACTGGTACATGAAAAACAGCACCATATCCTGTCTTTGGAATAGTGTAAAATCTAGGAACATTATAGATAGAATCTAGTAATGTTAACCATTTTTACAAACAAAGGCATACAGAAACGACATATTTAATTAGTTACAGTTACATTTTGATGGGTGGAGAGATTTTTGATTATATAATAAGAGATTTTCAATGTAAAATTATTATGATGACCTTTTTTTCATATTACAGTCTCTAAAGCTGTCTGTCCCCTGCTTTCGAATCACTGGTATCCACCATAGGTCCATTAACGATATACACCATAGATCCTTTAACTAGTACTTACAGTGTAAGAATTTAGGGTAGGATGCAAAGAAGTTGTTTTTTCTAATGAGCACTTTGACTAAATTTATTACACAGCTAGGTTAGAAATATAATCATGCAAAAAACATTCCTCTAGATAACTTCTTGAGTATTAACACTGAGATAGCTAACTAGTTCAAGGTCTGTTCCAAACAGGAGAGCTTTGAATTGCTTGGTGGGGGGATGCTATCCTATTGAATGCATCATTAGAATACTGAGTCATCCCGAAAATATATTAGAGTCTGTTTGCACACACTAACCTGGTGAGATGCCACTAGGTGATAGATATTCTGAGTCACTTTCAAATATGAAGTTCTTCTAAAACATGGTCCTTGATTGTATTTAGTTTATCTTAATGCAGACTTTAGAAATACACCAAACATATTAGCCAAGGCCGTAGATTCGAAAGCCATATAAATACATCCACACATATGTACTCATACAATCTGAAAACATTAATCAACTTGACTTCACTGCATTGTTTCTGCTGCTGACTGTTTATGCTTTAAACTAGATTATAAGGAAGCATGGCCACACATAACCCTTCCAGGTGTCCCTGTGGTTGAGTCGACATTTTGTCAGGTCACTATGTCAAGTCTTATTCCTTGTGCATTTGCAAATTCATTCTAATAGAGTCATGGCCATTCAGAAAGTTGTACTTAAAGACTTGTTAAATTAAATTGCTCTTGATATTTTTCCCTCTGGCTGTGCATAGCTCATTGGCATGCCATAGAGGATTGTGAAGGAGAAGGAGATTTCTTTTCATAGCTGTTCACAGATGGTGGGAATCAAGTAGCACTGTGTTCTGTATCGTACCCCTTTTTCTACATTGCTCCACATTTATGCTTTTTACCTTTTGTACATGTCCTCACTTGAAAAAAAAAACTCTCTTTCTACTTTCATTTTCCATATTCCTCTCTCCTACCAGAACCATAATAAAGATTTCCTGATCTTTTCAGTAGGGATTAATGTTTTCATACAATGACTGTCTATTACATGTGCTGTTACTAATATTTCTTACAGTGTTCAAATATATCTTAATTTGGATGTTAATTTCTCCAGTGGCATAAACTGTTTTCTTTTTCATCTAGGAATATTAAAATCTCAGTTATGTTTGTCAACATGATTGAGCAGATAAATGATTATGAAGTCTGAATGAGGAGAATAGTGTATAAACAGGTATCTTTCCCTTCATTGTCACTGCAAAGTACTCTTGTTTGAAACATTTTCTACTGATAGATACAAAGAGGAACTGTTACCAGTCTGGAAAAAACATCACTATAAATCTGAAGATGCCAGTCAACATATTTGATATCCTTATTGATATAGTCCCATGTGTATAAGTATAACACACACACAGTGGATATACACAAAATTATGTCTTTGTGATACATTGATATTTCTTATTAAGCAAATAATTCTGCATTCATTTTAATTATTCTTTCTAAGCATAGAGACAGTTAAGAATATGAGTCACAATTCCTACGAGTCTTTAAAAGTAATGAAGAATTAACAATGGGCTATAAGATTTTATGACAAGGGTTGAAAGTTACAATGAGAAGGCATACTATGTTTTAAAATGTCCTTGTATCTATTGTTAGAACCACTGTGTCCACTTTACTTAGTCTATTAATGGGAATACAAATGAATAAAAGACTGAAGTTCATTGAAGCTCAGCCAAGTATTGCAAAGGCCTCCAAAAAAAGGATTAATTGTTAAAATTTTATAGAAATTTTGTAGAAAAAAAGATAGGAAAATATTTCTTATAATACTACAAGCTGGTATATCAAGGATAATAGATGAGTCCAAGAAACATTTTCCCACATTATCTAAATGCTGGAGACAGAATGAAGATTGCTAATGATAAAATGATAAAATTAGGTTATTTTCCCTCAGAAAAATAACATAAATTACCTTATCTTCTCACCCAATCCAGATTAGAACTCTACAAAATACCTGGCTCATATATATAGATACTTGTCTTTCATATCACTCTCATATGTATAGATACTTGTCTTTCATATCACTAGAAACACTAATATTCATTTATTAACTTAATTTTCATGTTTAGTTTTATATTCCTTAACTTTGTTAAAAGATTTGCGTTCATTTTTCTGGTGAAGTATTAACTGATGAGTTCTCCAAAGATACAGATAAAATGTTATATAGTTAGGTCCCTTGGCTTAATCAAGTATATCATATGATCATGTAGGCAAATAAATAGATTTTAATAAGTCTTTTCTATACTCAAAGGGGATAGCAAGCAAAACAGAAATATTGATCTCGTTACGATTTGTTAGCCTCAACACTGTATAAATTTAGGCTCTTTTTATCCTAGTAAAATTTATTGAACCACCAGAAATATTTAAAAATTTCAAAACTTGTAAAAAAAAAAAAAAAACACAAGAAAATACAGGCTGTCAGTGCCAATGATCAGGAAGGAAGCCGGGGGCTCTTATGCATATTTCTTCTAAATTTGCTTTCAAATATGCATAAGCTCACATGACATTTTGGTAAATGGATTTCCCCAAGAAGATGCCATGAATTTCAGGAAGTGTATGATTTGGCAATTACTAAAGAAATTATTCATTCTCCTGTATAAAAAATAAATAGTTGCATTAAATACTTGTAAACTGTCAGAATGTGACGTATGACTGCTTCCAGCAACAGCTGTATATGCACTCAGCTCATTCAATTTAATAATACACTTTCAATAACACATAAATTAGGCCATAAATTTGCATTGGAAAACCTAGAAATACCGCTATCTCTCTCACCTCTCCTATCTATATACTCCTCCCTCTCTCTGCTTCTATCTCTCCAGCTAATTTCACTTTGTATATCTTTATCTTTCTCCTTTATAATAATCATCTCTCTTGAGTTAGTCATATTTTGTACAAAGAAAAATAACCAAGCAGCATTGTGCTCCAAGCAAAATAAATAGTTCCCCCAAAGAGGATAATAATATTTATGACTAGTAATGCTTAAGAACTCTTATTCCTTTTTTTATTTCTAAGTCTTTTATATCTTTTGTCTCATATTATCTTCATAAAATTCTCTGTGGATCAATAATATTAGTTTGAATATTTACCAATCATGTCCCTAGGAGACATGTGACTGATCAGTTCACATATGAAGTAGTGGTGAGCAAAGTCCTTAGAGACTAGTTTTATTAACCTTGGTTCTATATTCTTTCCAAAGAACAAATAACTTAATAGTCTTGCGACTTAATCATGCCAAGTCATGGCTTTTCTTATGTGTGCTTTGAATGTCCAATCTTGCCTCTGCTTATGCAAAAATATAAGTGCTTAAGAAGCCCATTTCTGATTTAGAATCAAAGATGAAGGCATGATTTGCATTTCATGTGCTAAACTGGACTTTATAATGAATATTGAAATGCTGGAGGAGTAGGGATAAATTAAAAATTAACATTGAGAAGATGAAAAATTAAGAAAATAAAAGAGAAGAGGGAAAATTACGGAAACAGGCATCCTATTTTTCCCCCTTAGAATGAGGCAAGACCGAACATATTATAGTCAGATCTTGAAATTGTTCAAATTTGCATTTTAATTTTTTTCTTTCCTTTTGGAGGTGTTAATAAAATCAAATTATTTCTCCTTTCCTGTTCCTCCTTCTGAAACTTGCCATGTGTCTCCTTGCTTGTTTTCAAATGTATGACCACTTTGTTCATAAATTGTCATTACAGGGAATATATGTATACACTTATATATTTCTAAATACAACCTGCTCAGTCTGTGATTTTATTTGTTTGTATGTTCTCAGGGCTGGTCATTTGATACTGGATAACCAATTGGTGTGGTCTTCCTTAGAGGAGACTGTCTCTCCCACTAACAGAATTCCAAACTTTCCAATAGTTCTTCATGTACAGTTTCTGTTTCATGGGCTGTTTCAATTCCACTTCAGCACACTTGCTGTTGTCCTTACTCAGGTCGTGTTTAGGCAGTCATATTGGTGAGATTTTGTCAGAGTAGCTTCTGACATTTCTAGGAGACACAGACTTTCCAATCCTTTGGCTCTTAGAATCATTCTGCCTCCTTTGCCACAGTGTGCCCTTAGTCTTAGGTGAAAAGATTTTTGTAGTTATATTAATTGTGACTGAGCTCCACAACTCTGCATTTTGATTGTTTTTGGTTTTCTGTAATGGTCCCATTTGTTGTATAGAGAAGTGTTTATGATGAGAGTTGAGGATTATACTTATCAGAAGGTAAAAGGAAATATGATGAGCATTGCTGTGACTTTTGTAAGCTGTAGATGAAAAATAAATATCCATGAGTAGAAATGTTGGACATTTTCTGGAAAAAAAAACTGATATAGGCAGTACTTTAAAATAAGCTTTAAATTTTTCTTAATGTAAATTTATCTTGGGTGAATAATGAGAATGTAATTGCATTTATTTGTAAAGAAAATATTTGGAACTATGTAAGATACATGATTGCTTATATGGGACACAGTGAGGTTAATCAGAATTGACGGTGGAACTTGATAAATATATCTTAATCCCAATTCTACCAGTCAAAACCTATGCATTATAAAAAGTGGAGATTTAGTTTTTCACCTGGTAAAATGATTATATATGTTGTAATATTTACATGAAATTAGTTATCTAGATCTTTGTTAAGTATGTATTGTGGTTCTTCTCTTTCTTTAAAGATCCAGTTTTGCTTTTCTTTCCATCCTTCTAGGATGCCATCAGTGAATATCATTTTCTGATATCTTCAAAGAACTAAAGTTAGCTTCAAAGAACTGAAGTCTTCACCTGGAGAAAGGAGACAGCAAAAGAAATTGGCCTAGATCTTTAGTATCCCATGTCTGTTTATACTGGTTTGGCAGGAACAATGCTTAAATCAGGCAATCATCAAGTCTTGTCTACCCTGCTTCATGCCTGGGTTTGATATTTATTGGGCTCAAATCAATCCCCTCTTCCCTTGTCTTTCCTTTCATTAGTAGGGAGGTAGGTTCTTTCCTGATGTAATCATTTCCAGTCTTCTGTCTTGGTTGGATCTCCTTAAACCAGCTCACAATTATCTCTTTGGTAAACCATCTTCAAGGGTGCCTTTTCAATGTACCATCTGTTCTCCAAATGGGACATTGATCAAGCAATTATTATTATGATCATCATTATAATTATTAAAGGGTCTCATTGAATTCCATGCCAAATGTGGTTACGAAGGGGATTCATAGCAACTGCCTTGAGACTGTGTGAGCTATCAAGTGGCACAAGCATATGGAGAACTGTCATTCTTGTGAGTAATTATCTAGTGCATCAGACATTATAAAGGGGCTTAATACTGTTTATATTTGCTGGGAAATATAACCATTTCACTAAATATTAATATTTAATGCAGTATTTCTCAAAGTTACATGCCAATTGAATTCTATCTGTAATTATAAATGTGAAAATTTAATCAAAAGAACTTATCTTTTATTCAAATTTGATAATCAAGATAAAAAATAAGTGATTATATCCTTCTGGGAATGGCAAGAAGAGAGGTTGTTGAGAAAGAGAGAGTCGCCTGACAGAAAAGCAACTGAAGTCAGCTGTGAGCATGCTTATCTTGACCTTGCCAGAACCTGTTGCTTCTGCAGTAGATTCACTGAGCAGGGTAGCAGCCTAGATAATCAGCAGCAAGCAAATGCATGAGCAGTAATTTGTTAGATGAGAAAAATAAAAGATACTGTGTTTTAGACACTGAATGTTGAAGGAAGCAATTTGGATCAAGAAGTGAACCCTTTAAATTATTTCCTTTCTAAGGGGATATATATATATATATATATATAAAATGTGTGTGTGTATTTGTATGTATATATATATTTCTATGTGTGTATATATACATGTATGTATATGTATTTGTGTATATATATATATATATATATATATATATATATATATAGTTTAAAATCCTATGAACCTCATATTCTCAATAATTTAGATAGTCTGAGTTTAAGTATCCAATAATCTGAGTTTCTTTTTCAGTGGTTTGCTCTGAAGCAGTTTATCATATTTCAAAGTAAAGCAGATGATTTCTTTCACAAAGCTATAGCAAATAACTTAGGGTGAGGAATCTTTTTCTCAAACATGCTGAGAAAGCAAGTAATCATTTTCCCAGTGTTTCTTGTCACTACAGTTTCCAATACTCCACAGAGCCAGGCCGAGGCCTTCCCTTCTCCCTCATTTGGTTGACCTAGGCATCAGAATAGATTGCTGCTGGCTTACTGTAGCTACCACAAAGGACTCATAGATTGTTTAACAATCAATCTTGTCTTGAAATGTCTATTAAAGTTCACCCCAGGAACTGGAATGTCAAAGTATCTGTGACAAAGGGTTTTCTCCAAGTCAATTGTCAAAACATTCTGAACAAGAAAACATAGTTTATTCTCACACCACAAAAATTAATAAAAAGAAGTTAAAATGTTCTAAAATGTCATGTGAGTAAGCTCTATAATATGTGATTATCTCAGAGTTCAATACCACACTAAAACTTTTTATTTCTACCAAACCATATCATAGTAATCTCTGACATCTTTGGTTTGATGCAGTATGCTTAAAAATATATGGAATCTAAACAAATATCCTTATGTATATTTATTTACAAGTAAAATACATTAATTTACATTTTATTGTATTATGAGCTGTCTGGATTTTGGAAAATAAAATTCAACTGTTTTCCTACCCTCTTCTTCCTCCCTACTTTCCCTAGCTAATTTTAGATAAAATCCAGTTGTTTTTGGAAACCTAGTGTAAAGAAAAATATTTTTCAAAGTCTCTCATTGATATAATGGTAAAACATAATAGAACAACAAATACGTATTTAAAGTCTTTATAGGATCAAAATTTGGTTTGAAAAATAAAAATACCACAAAATAATCTCATTAGATAGCTGATAGATTGCTATTTTAAAAACATCAGATTTGTTGTATATGAGAATTGACAGAATAGCTGGAAAAAAGAAACAGGTTTTAAATACATGTTTTGAATTGTTCTTTGATAGTTACAGAAGAATGAATTAAATGACAATAGGCAAAATTCCTCACCCCTACTTTCTGGACACCTAGAGTCTGTAACTTTTAAAGACTAAGTCTCTTTGTCAAGGTAAGCTAACTTTGAAATCACCTAGTCTGCGGTATTTATTTTTTTTCAACAACAACCACAACAAAATAGACAAAACCAAATGCTTTTAGACAGTACGGGCTCTACTTAGTTGAATTTACTTCCTGATTTCAAATTCTGTACACTATAAGACAATGAATGATTGACTGATAGCTGACTAATAGTTGTAGAATGAGTTTAAGTAAGAAAGGACTTATCTTTTCAAACCTCTAATTTAAACTTGTTGTTTTGAAGGTATGCATCTGAATTCTGAAGACTTTCCAGCTGTTGAAGGGCATCTTGGATTAAAGAAAAAATGAACCCCAGGGAGGAAGAAAAGGTAACTCCATGACAAAATCTTCTGAGCATTCTTCTGTAAACATGGATGACACAAAAGAGTAAAGAACTTTTTACTTTGGACAAACAGCAGGCAGAAACCTGTAGTAACTCAATCATGTTTCATACAAATTATTATGTGTACACAAAAACTATTATACTGTGAAGAATTCAATCAACTTTAATTGAAAATACTAGTAAGAATTCCATATGTTGGAAATTGTGAGTGAAGTTGTGTTGAAACGATGGGGGTTGAATTAGGGAACTATCCTTTGATCTCTCATATCTTCCCACAGAGCACCTTTGCCTGGTGCAGATATAAATTACAATGATGCCATAAAGGGCAATAGACAGTTTAAGAACTCCACAAGCTCAAGTGACAACTGTTCTTGGAGCAAATTGTTATTTATCTCATTCATTTCACTGGAGAATCTCGGGACATTTAAACACATTTCACATTGACTTTCACAGAATAAAATATCCTTCCTATAATTGAAATCCCACAACTGAAAATAAAAAGCACAGTGTCCTAACTTTATTAAAAAACTACAAAACAGAAGAAAAGTGGGTAATGAATCTCTCTTGGTGAATTATTAACAAGCAGGCACATGCTTGGCAAAGATGAGCAGAAAGCATGGCACTTCACAAACTCTGTGTGGCAGGATCATTTATTGGGAAATTCACTTGTGTTTTCTTTACCCCACTGAGGAGTGATCAGAAAGAATGAGAGTTCAATGTGTTTTGTGCTCTGCATTTTTCCTTCTGTTCTAAGAAGGCTTTTGTGTTTCTTTGCCTCAGGGGCCTTTCAGGGCCTAAAGCAGACGGTACTTGAAAATAACCTTCTTCTGGCTTTTGTAAAAGTATAAACTAGGGGTCACAGATTCAAATACAGACAGATGCAGGCAGACAGCTAAATGAACAAAGCAACTTGAGTTTGACTTTCCCACCAGGTTCAACTTGTTTGCATATGTATGTGTGTAGGAATAGTCTTTGTTTACACCAAAGGATATACTGTCTTCTATTTCTTCATAAAATATTGAGAAACATAGTCCATTTTTTCCCTTTCAAAATGTCAAAGAAAATCTGCTCTGGAAGACTGAAGGAGACAGTGCATCTTTTTGTTGCCCCCTTAAGATACTTGAGACATAACACAAGGCTGTTGAAATACAAGTGAAAGATGAATTTCATCTTTGTGGAAACAAAAGGTGGAGGTTTTAGTATAGAGTAAAATAATGGAAGACAAATGATGGAGGGTTTTAGAAGGCAATTGATCTCTCTTTTTAGCTACTCATTACACTATTACAACTACTATGATTAGGCTCTGATACACCCAGAGACCAAAAGACAGAAAAACCATCTTCCTACACCTTGCATGTTGAAGGAATAACACGCAGGTCCTCAAGGAAGACACTTCTGGATGCAATCCTGGTACAACATCGTAGGAAGAAGACTTAAGAACTCAAAAGCAAGGATTTAAGTTTTCTAGAGTAAAAACAAAAAAACAAAACGTAAATAAATCAGCAGATCAAATATTCACAGTAATGATAATCCTTTGCAATTGTGACTGACTTGAGCTAAGGGCATAATCACAAAACGACTTTACTACTTGGAAAAAGATACTCTGCTGTAGCTAAGAACATTGGTCTCTCTTAAGATGATGATGATGTGGATTGGAGAGTTAACCTTAACAGTGCATTGTGTGAGGAACATCTGGTGTTATGACTAGCAACAGTTAGTAGCAGAGACTGATGGCTAGTCGCATCAAATGTGTATAAGAATCCAACTTCATTTACTAGGCAATTAGTTTTCAGCATTTCAAAGTACTACTCACAGATGTAACTGGCTAGTATTCTACCAACAACCTGTGTCCTCTGGCCAAAATATAAAGAAGCATATCAAAAAAGCATATACTTATAAGAGTGAGGAAGGAAATCTCTCCCTTTTTGTCAAGGTTAAAGAATGAGAGAATTGGAAGAGGTACGGGTTGAAATGATCATCAACCGTTCAGTGCAGGGGTATTGAATCATGAAATCAAGCTTAACCCTGTGACTCTCTTCCACTGAAATTACTGAAAATTTAGGATGTAGTTTGATATAAAGTAAATATAGAAATATTTTCTCCTCTTTACAATGAAGTGTATTGAGTAAAAGCTGGAACAAATTATGAAAAATGTAACTTTAATGTCATTACAGAGTATTTCATATGATATGTTAAGTGGGTGGAAGGAAATATTATTCCCATCCCACCTAATGTACTTCATGTTCTACAACTGAGTTATGTCTTTATCTACCTCCATTTGCCTGTGCAGGTCAGAGTTAGAACTGGAGGATTTACGTAAACAATGCCTATCTGTCTCAGCTTTTCAAAGATTTTCTTTTGTATGTTTATTCTCTTTGTGATTGCCAGTATTTTTAAGTTCAATTATCAAATCAGGATTATTTCTCCTTTTAGAAGAAAAAGTGTGCCCCTTTTTCTTCTCTTGCCATTCAATTTTTTTGAGAGACTGTTTGGCACGGGAAAGCATTTTTAGTTGAAGAGTTAGGCCACTAGAAAAGTTTTTGAATTTTTATCTTTAGGTGGATCATGTAAAAAATGAGGATAAGAAATTCCATCCTGTCTTGGTCTCTCTGTCCCTTTCTCTGTGTCTCTGTGTCTCTGTGTGTATCTCTGTCTCTCTCTCTGTCTCTGTCTCTCTCTCTCTCTCTCTCTCTCTCTCTCTCTCTCTATATATATATATATATATATATATATATATATATTTGTATACACACACATGTATATATACATACATATATATGCTTTTTAATGAACTTTTCTTATCTGAAATCAAAATACTCCCTCTAAGAGCCAAAGGCCACTTAAGCAAAACCCGAATACTAGGCATGAAAAGAACTCTTTTGACTTGTTGGTTATACAAGGGCCTCCAAAAACACACCGCCCATTGCTGTTGCTCTTGATTGTGCCCAGAGGTAGAAGTCAAGTCTCTATTGTTGATGACATCATACACTAAAGGAATGTGCCCAGAAACCCCTGAGATGGAACTTACCTAAAAATTCCCTCTCTGAGGGAGGGAAAAGCTAGTGCTTTCATATTCCCAGAAAGGTTCCAAAGGTGTGAGGCAATCAACAGTCTGACACAGCTATGATGGTTATGAAACCACATCAACAGGCTTCATGGCAAAGGGTGAGGTAGTGGTATACATGCTTTGGCTGTAACCAACAGTTTTCAACTTGGACTTAAGATATACCCTACAAGAAGGAAACTATGTCTAATACTGCTGAAAATTTAGGTAATTGCTTTATGCTTATAAAATCATTATTCGAGAATCTACAACCACTAATTTACTAACCCAGCATAATCCCTAATAATAATCCATAAACATTTATCCTTATATCCACAGATAAGTGTAGTCTTTGTACCTCATCAAAGAAACTTCTCTTTGCAACAGATGGAAACCACTACAGAAGACCACAACCACATAAGATGTAGAGGTGTGGATCCCAGTTCCAGTGGATATCTGACCAAAGTTTCCGTCATCTAAGGTTCAGGGAATATCACAGAATAATAAGCAGATATATTGTAAAATCCAGGGAATCTAGGAGTTTGTTTTGAGATTTTTGTCTCTTAGTACTATAAGAATCTATAACTATAAATTCTCATCATTATGATTGCCCAAACATGAGCTGAACAAGGACTACCGATGGACATGCCAAAGTAGACACAGAAAAGCCCAAAAGACCTCAACCCTATACTATAGGCAACTGAGGAAAGCTGAGAAAGGAGAGGAAGTACACACCAGTTGACATGCAAGTGACAGTATTTGCACTCAACAGGTTATATTTAGGAATATATATATATATATATACATATATACATATATATCTTCACATATGCATGCAATACCATTAGTGAAAAAAAAATCATGAGCTTGATGAAGAGTGGAGAAGGGTATATATGAAGGTTTACACAGAGGAAATAGAAATAGAAATGTTTTAATTATATTATTATCTCAAAAAAACTGGAGATAAAATCATATCCATTCATAGAGTTACAAACGGACTCAACATTTCTATATTTATGCCAAATATGCCACAATTCCTGATGCATAATATTTAAGGCAACTTTTTGGGTTTATGGCAACTTCACAGTGCTGATTTCTGTTAGAGCAACACCTCTAGTGTTGCTACTCCTACTTGTGATAAATAATGGATATTCTATCATGAAACTATCACCTAGTTATCTATCATCTCCTTTTATTCTGTTCATTTGTTATTTCATGTTACCAATTTTTTACCATCTTGAATTTGTCCTTGAAGTGTTTTGCTATCTCATTTGTAAAAAAATATCAAAAGAGACATCTACAATAAATAAATTATCATAATCAACAGGAATTTACAGTCATTTTCTGAGATAATTTATAAATTTATTTAAACTGCTATCATTCCAAATTATCCATTAAACTTAGGATATGCAAGACAGGAGGTAGGGATGGAAGGGAAGTTTACCCAGGACCCTATAAAAACAGAGCTCCTGCCTAATTATTTGTTGAAATGCTATGTATATTTAGAGATGAATATTTTCATGTATGCTACACAAGGGAAATGCATTTTATTTCACAGAGTGTTATAAATTCGTATCTATGCACAAAATAAGCAGCTATGACTTTCAGATGCATAATTGTCTCTTGGAGGAGGTAGAAGTTTAAAACAACAGCAGGGATTTAATTATCAGAGAAGCAGCACAGTTAAATGGAAGGAAACGCCAGCAGAGTAGATGTGAGACTCATTTTCTTTCTTCGAAGTCTTAATTTGAGTCCTATTTAATGTTGAGAATAGAGGCGAAGATTGGATCAGTAGAGAAATGAATATTAGGCAACAGGTTGAAACATTTCTTTCTTAGACTGTGAAGAACATTCAAAAGTTTGTGTGTGGTGATCCACACTATGTTTAAGGATAATACTCCACTAACAATGTATAAGGATTCAGATAAGAACAGTTAGAATACATAGACTAGAGTCTCACTTCCACATTTCTTTCTCATGAATTTTTAATTAAGCTTGGGAGAGGTTGTGTGGAATTGTGATACATTTTTCTTTATATTGATTTGTAGAGGTTGGTTCACACAATAGGTTATACAAACAATTAGCCTAATGAGTTAAACTGCAGCTTCTCTACTTCAGATCAAATTCTTCATAATGTGTTGAGTTCACTGGAAGGGCATATCAAAATAAACAAATTATTTTAGACTGATTTTGAGTATATTGTAATGAAATTAAAATGGAATAAGAGGTGAGAAGAAATGAAAAATAAAACCTCAAAATTAGAAACTTAATGACAAAATCCATAAATCAACACTATGTCTCTGTCAGTTCCCAGTGGTCACTATTTCATTTATAGTTCTTTCATGTAGAAGAATAGACCTGTGTGAAAGCTAGGAAGGGTCTATATTCCAGGGTCTATTTGAAGGGATTATGTTTAAAGGCCTGTATGGTCTGGATGCAATGTAAAAAGAATGTTAGGAATGTTGGCATACACCTTTAATCCCAGTATTCAGAAGGTGGTGGTGGTCTACATCTTTAATCCCTATGACAGAAACAGAGTGTGGAAGCAGACACAGGAAACAGAGCTCAGGGTTGTCCCATAGGAAGTGAAATCTGAGATGAATCAGGATAAAGGGCAGGAAATGTGACTAAACAGAGGAAGAGTTAGCAGAATGAGTCAGAGTGAGGCAGGCACAACTTTCATGACTGAAAGTTGGGTTCTAAGCTCAGAATCAGTCAGTTATCGTAGGCAGTATGAGGCAAACAGTCTGAAGCAGGCAGATGGGGGAGAGACACAGAGACACAGAGGCAGCTCAGCAGAAGTGGATATAAGATGTGAAGAGTGGGTCTGTTTGAAGACAAGCAGAACAATTCAGTGTGAGGCAATAAGAAAATCAGCCAGAGTCTGCCAGAGTCAGAAGAGTTCACTCAGGAACAATCAGCCAGTGTAAAAGTTCAGTTTGAACAAACAGCTTGGAAAAGAGTTTGAACCAGAACAGTAAATTAAACCACAAGAATCAGAGTTCAGAAGGAGCTAGTCAGAGTAGCATAGTCAGTCTTGGAGGTCGATTAGATTATATGGAGCTTTAAATGTTCTAGATTGTACAGAGGTTGAAGTCTTCCAGTTCTAGGTCTAGGCTAGCAGGCTTAAGAGTGTTAAATTATGTTCAATGTTTTAATAAAAATATCTCACAACATAAGAGTATATTGTTTAGAGGCCAAAAAGTCCAGACCCTGGGCTGGGATCAATGACTGAATTAGAAAAAAAGGAATATACTTCTTTTGCCCTGAATCAACATCTACATCTAGCTTGAATCTATGTCTACAATTTTGGGCTACGTTTTCACACTAACGCAACACATGATACATGTTATAATTCTTCATTTCTTTCTGTGTTTTAGTGTTGCAAGTTGAGTGGTCATGGGGTTCATTCTCCTCTATGCTCTTGAAATCTTTGGGATATTTTATTCTTCCTTTTTTTCTCAGCATTCACTGGTAAGTTTTCTGTGTTCTCATGAAATGTATGTATATCTTGTGTATATTTTTTAAAGCACATACGTTGATTATGCTATCAATTTCAAAGTTCTTCTTTAGCTTTCCCCTATACAATGTACTGTTAAATTATTTAAATGTGTTTATGTGTACATCTGCTCCAATTTTTGTTTCTAGGTGATTGTATGGTTGTGTTGATTATACTTCCCTATTCTGATAATGAAAGACAGTTTGATTGCCAATACATTCTTACATCTATACAACTTGGTATAAAATACTCATGTTTGTTTCCACTACAACTCCATATAAAGATGCTCTCAAATGCTGCTTTGGGGATACAGTCGTATTACTTATTCATTTTTACATACAGCTAAGTGCCAGCTTTTGTCCTCATAAGCATGAAGTGAATATCACCCGCCACACATTTTCATGAACAGTTTTCGCTGTTAATCTTTCTAATTGAAGTTAACATGCAATAATGTTAAACCAATTAAGTATTAAAATGATTATAATTTGTCAATGAGCCTTTTGTGAAATTCTATCTTTTAGGATTTGTTTTTCTAAAATGATTCATGATTTTCATTTTTGCTATGTGAAATTTGATTATACCACTTATCTATGAGGATACTTCTAAGATCAAATCCTAAATGCATGCCTGAAACACATATAAAACACAGATAAAAATAAAACATATATATTTATACATTTATAATATATTATTACATAATATATAATATATAATATATCATATACATATATTTATTTATATATATTATATATAATATTTAAATATCATATGTTATCATTTCAAAAGGGAGTAAAAGGAGCTTATCTGGTCTGAAACAAGACCAAAACCAACTAGGCAAAGTCCAATCTCGGCCTCTCTATGTCTGATGTCAAAGCATTCCTCAGATCTCCAAGTTTTTCATCTTTGTTGACTACAACACACTTCTATCTCTTGGGCTGGTTCCACTCTCTATTAGTAGCTTTCCTTGACAGGTATCTCACAACTCTGGCATCTTCAACACCTTGGGATTTCCAAGGCAACCCAGGTTTCACCTTCACAGCTTCATACCTTGATCTCTCTAGGCCTTTATGAAGAGAAACCCCTGCCACATGCCTGGCCTCAGTGGCTTTCCTTAGTCACAAGTGGAGATTCAGTAACTCCTTTTTTGTATAGTTGACTCTGAATTCAGAACAAGGTGGCTTATGCTGCTAAGTCCTGCTGCTTGCTGAATCTGAAATATGACTTCCTCATTCAAAGATATTTTTTACCAACTGTTTGTTTTCTTTGGTTTCTTTCACTGTCTAAGCTAAGCTGTCCTGGAATTTGCTCTGTAGACCAGGCTGATCTCAAGTTTAGAGATCTGCATGACTCAGATCATGACTCAGAGGTACCACCAAGCCAAGCCCTGAACATTTCTTTAACTCCTTTTCACAAGTTGGAAGTTCAGCCAGGAGGAGTATTGCTCTGAGTTCACCATTCCCTTTATTCCAATTAGCATCAGGCTTTTTCTTCATCTATTTATACTTCCTGGTGCCCCTTTATCTCCACAAACTCTAAATTTTGTAGTTTACTTCCTTAGCTTGTTCTGTTTCATTACAGATCTGCATAAGTCTGACTACTAATAACCACAGACACAGTCAATTCTAGGCTGTTTTGAAATCTTCTCTGCCAAATCTGTTTACCTATAACTCTTCAATTTAGCTTCAGGCAGACTTTTTGTATAAAGGCAGAAAGCAGCCACATTCTTTTGCAAAATATCATAAGATTAGTCTCTAGGCCACATACAAAAATTCTCCCCTGAATCCCCTTGAGCCTGGCCCCTACAGTTCACATCATCCTCAGCACCACTGTCTTCCATGCTCCTATTAGTATAACCCATTAAGCCCCACTTAAAGCATTCAATTGCTTTTCTAATCTAAAGTTTCAAAGTTCATATTTCTCCAAGCAAAAGCATCTTCAGGCCTATCACAACAATTCTTAAGTCCCTAGTACAAATTCCTGTCTTAGTTAGGATTTTTTTGTTATGAAGAGACACCATGACCACAGCAGCACTTATAAAGGAAAACATGTAAATGGACTATCTTATAGTTCAGAAGCTTAGTCCATTATTTTCATGGTGGGCAGCATGGTAGCACGCAGGCAGATGTAGTACTGGAGAGGTAGCTGAGAGTTCTATAATCAGATAGGCATGCATCAAGAAATGCAAGTGCTATTGGGCCTGACTTGGGCTTCTGAAACACCAAAGCCTACCCCTAATGACATACTTCCTCCAATAAGGCCACACCTATTTCAACAAGATCACCCCGCCTAATAGTGTCAGTCCTTATCTTATGACCCTTTGGGGGCCCTTGTTATTCAAACTACCACAGCAGGGTAGTTTGACAATTGACTCCTTGACAATTTTATAAAGAAAAGATTCACCTATTCCATTTCTGAGCAACCTTCAGAACATTTTATATATACATATATATGAAATTAACCCGCAGTGAAAGGGAATTACAGTGTGTCCTTTCCGAAGGTAAATTGTAGCCATGATCATTCTTTGACTTCACAGCCATACTTAAGTAAAATTGGGGTTAATTCTTCCCAACTACAACTATATGGTGACAGGTGGCCTATTACTGAGACAACTCAGTGACCTCCAAGCAGGCAGTATATTCAATGCTGGAAGGAATGGTTTACTCCAGGTAATAATGGAGCAGGATGCTATGAGATTACATCATGTTTCTCAACAAAGTGTACAATTCAAAGCCTACAAATTTTTACTCTTAAACCTTTATATTTAGTATTTTGAGAGTGAGGATGGTGATGGGTAAATGAAAGTAATCAACATAAGACAGAAAAATAAAAGATACTGTAAATTTTTTCCATATTGAAAATTCTTATTTAAAAAAAATAAATTATAATGTTTTAAGTTTCTATACATTTTGCTTTGGAGCTTTCGTTATCAGTAGTTGTTGGACTCTTGAAGGTAAAACTGATTCTTGCAATCCTCAAATAAATTTTACCATTCTCTCATTCATTTTAATAATATCTACTTAAGTTGGAAACACCTGTACTGATGCTTATTCAGGAACGTAATTATACTGTATGTCTTTAAAAGTAGGAGAAGATGAAGAAAGATAAAAATGCATCACTTGAAAAATAAAAGATATATAAATCTTTGAAAGACAAGAATACATGCCATAAGGTCTTTGCTAAGAACCGCTGAATAGTGATTATGAGATGAGTCACATCCTGCTAACCTTCATATGTTGAAACATTAAACCCCAGGACCATTGTATATGAGAGGTTTAGAAACCCTTAGGTGTAGATGAGTCCCTTGGGGAAATCACCAGTTCTAAAAGAATAGTCCTCACAAATTGAGATGAGGATTTAAAAAAAAGAAAGCATTAAGATACTGCCTTCAGAGCTTGAACTTTGAAGAGCTCAAACTGTGAGGAAGCACATTTCTGGTTTTTAATTACTGTAGTTTGTTATGCCAACTCTATCAAATAAATATAACTGGGTTACTGTGTGCATATATATCATTTTCAGAAAGGTCTCAGAAAACATACCTGGTAATAAATATTACCAGAATTATAAAGCAGATCTCGTAGATAAACAGTAACAGTCATATTTCCTGAAAATTTTTACAGTTACTGAATGACAAATGTTGAAATAACCTCATTCAATGCTGAACAGATATAAATGTGCATTGTTAGCTTATTTCTGATACTAACTTTCATCTTCTATAACTACTATTCATAGTTCCTTTTGATATGTGATTGTAAAAAGATATAAGAAATTGAATATAAGGGAACAAAAACCCAAAATATTTGTCATTAAATAAATGTAGTTATTAGCTTACTTCTCTTAAGAAACCTTAGTAAATAAGTGTTAGTTGACTCTACTGAAACAATATGTTTTTTCTTTGAACAGACAGAAATTTCTGAATTTTGTTGTATGATCTTTCTCATCTAATTAAATGGCTCCTTATTGGAATGACAACATGTAGTTCTCTCATGTAAATAGAAGCACTTTTATTAATGCCTTGACAACAGAGAACTATCTTCAATAATGATGTTTTTCTTTAAATATACTTTTTTCCAACATTTAGAATCCTGCTGTCTGAGATAAGTGTTTTAATATCTTCACTGATTTGATGATAACCAGAGCAATGGCTATATGCAGCTTTCAAGAAACACATATGGGGAATAAAAAGCATTACAAAATGACTCACAATAAAGAATTTTGGCAGGAACTGCCTGGGTGTCATCACTCAACTGTCTCCTTTCATTTACCTGAGTATATGGCTTTTATTTTTTTTCTCCTTCTCAAGAAGCATGCTGCATAACCTAAAGGAATAGTGGTGAGCTCTTCTTTGTTGATTTATAGAGTGCATATGCCTCTTGCCCTTAACTGGACTGACATTTACCTGAGTAATTCTTATATACTTAGATGATGGCACCTTCTTAGATTGGTTATAAAACACCAGCTCTCCAATGTTAAACCAGGCAGGCCTGGAGGACAGCCACCTTTTCTCACCACATTTCTAGTGATAAGAATATACATCACTAAAACAATGCCATGTCTATCACAAGATAAGAAATGCTTTTTTGTTCTCTCACATGCAGAGAGGAAAAAATGTTTCCAAAGTTTTTCAGCTATTCAGCGTTAATCACAATTCCATTCTATCAGATGTGTATTACAATAAAAATTTGAAATAAACTCTCTATATTTGGCTTTGAAAATCTAATAATCATAGATTTGTTTCACAAAGTAAATCAGCGGCTGTTTGTAAATATTAGTTAAAAATCTAAAGGTAATCTCTCTCTCGTTCTCTTTCTCCCTCTTATCTTCCATACCTCTCATTCTTATTATCATTCTTGCTCTATTATAGTCAAAAGTCTATAGTTAAAAGACTATATTAAGAGTGTTATTTTGACTCGAATTTATATTATAATTTTGGCAATTGATATGTGAGTAGATGCTGTCCATTTGTTTAACTTTCCTGAACTTTAAATCTTCATTTGTAAAGTAAAACCAGTTTCCTTATTGTTTGCTTGTAAGGATGAATTAAATGTTTTTGTTACTCAAAAGTTGGACACAGTATCAAGCAAATATTTGTCTCTTAAAATTCATATATTCAGTCTCCAAGTCTATGTTGGATTTTGACAAGCAAAACCATTTTCAACTTCTGGTTTGTGTCTGACTCACAAGAAGCTACAAAAGCTCCTTTCATCCAAACAAGGTAAAGAGGAACAAGTTGAAAATTCAACAGTTCTTCAAGGTTTAAGAAAAGTGAGGTCACAGGGTAAACCATTGCTTCTCTTCAGCCTGAGACACTAACAGGCAGAAAATTGAAACCAAAACTCCCCATAGCAGAGCTTCAAAGCAAGAATTTCCATGAATGGAATTTTAGTATAGAGTAAGCAGGCTCACAATTGATATATTGCTAGATGTTAATTGTGAACTTTTACAAGAATACAAGTTTCCAGGGAAACCTAGTCAGAGAGGAGCTTTGGGGAGCTGTATCTTCTAGAACTCTGATATGTCTTTCAGTGAATGTTTGAGAAATATACTCACCTGTTCTGGCAGAGGATGGGGGGAACTGATTATTTTAAAATATATATCAAAATTATCTTTTTATTGAAAATTTCATACATGTATGTAATTTATTTAATCTAATCTTCCTTCCATTGCCTCCTCTCTAATTCCTCCTATATTGACTTTCTCTCTCTCTCTCTCTCTGCATCTCTGCACACACAAACACACACATACACACACACACACACACACACACACACTCACACACATACACCAGAGAGGAAAGAGAGAGAGAGAGAGAGAGGGAGAGGGAGAGGGAGAAAAGAGGGTCTATTTAGTGCAGTCGATGAATGAAGGACCAAATATCTTCTGGAGCATGGGTAGTACTTCAAGGGCTACACCCCTGAACAAAATGTATTCCCATTCCTCTAGAAACCATTGATTTCCAGTAGGTTTCTAAATAGGGGTGAAGCCTCATGACTCTGTCTTCTTTCCACGCTAGTTTGTCTGTTGTGTTGTGGTGGGGGGGGAGATTTGGTCTGGGGTTGTTGTGTATGTTTGGGTGTGTAGGGGTTTTAGTTGTGATGGGTTATGGTTCAGTTTTGGAGTGGTGAATGAGCTTGGGTATACAGTGTTTTGATTGGTAGCACATGGTTGTTGGGTGTCTTGTCAAGTTGTTTTGTGAATGTGGGGTTTCGTGTAGAAATGGGTATTTGTGGTTGTTTTGTGGGCTTTTGTGTCTTGTTGGGGAGTCTAGGTGGTGTGTTGGTGTGTGGTATGGTTGTTGGTGATATGTGGGAGTGTGTTTTGTCAGTGGTTGTATGTGTATGGAGGGGTTCATGAAGGAATTGGGTCGGGGTCATGTGTTGTGTGCTCTGGGTTGCGTGAATGGGTGTTTGTGGGTGGTGGTTTTATTTGGTGTACATATGATTTGGTGTGTTGTTGGGTGATCTGTTGGTGGGTGTGGTTGTTGGGTGTCATGTGTTGGTTTTTTCTGTGGTGTATTGGGTTGTGTTCTTGGTGTGTTGTTGTTTGGGGCGTGTGCTGTGGTGTGTATTTTTGGTGATGTATAATTTTATACGTGTGTTATGCTATTGTGTGGTGCTATGTTAGGATTTGGGGTTGTAAAATGGTGTGATTGAATTGTGGTTATGTGTACTTTGTTATTTGTTGTTGTGGTGTAGGGTGTGTGGTTATGAGCTGGACACATGTATGGAATTTTGTCTGGCTTCATCTTTTGTACTTAAAGATCTTGTACTAAAAGTCATAGCCACTGTTATTTCGTGTGTACAACAGATCTGTCACGTGCAGAAAGCACTGTGTCTCCGTAGATGTTTCTTTCCCCTGTTTCTTACAATCTTTATGGTCCCTCTTTCATGGTAAACTCTGAAACTGCCAAATGTTCTTTCTCATATGTGAATGTTAAATTTGAAACTGTGGATACATGTGTTTAAATTGGAGTATGCATAGAAGTCAGAAAATTAGTAAGGTGACTGTTATATATGAGGGTGGGTCTCAAGGGAAGGTGATAGAAGAGAGGAGAAGTGATATGAAGGGGAAAAAGAATATAATGGAACAGGAAATGTTAAATGGATGAGTTATGGGAAGGTAGGGTAGAAAATGGAGTATGGGGAGGAATAATTGATACTAAAGACCTTTGAAAGAGCCATATGTAAACCTACTCCTGTACAAGATTAATAAAATATTAACATATATAATAATGGTAGATATGATATATAATATATATTACATAATATATCATATATGTTTATATAAAATACATTATATAACATATACATTCTTTTAAGGCCGTTTATGTATGTTATATATAATATATATTACATATATAAGTAATATATGTTTATGTGTGTAGTATATATATATTATGAAATATATATGTAATATATATATATATATACATATATATATATATTAGATGCGAAAAAGCTTTAACAGAATTACATTATAATGCCTCTCTTAGACTCCACAGGGTATGAAATAAGAATATCTTCTCCCCAGAATATGTAGACATATTTTTGGGGAGGTTCAAGGAAGAAAGAGGTGCAATATAATCCTATGTCTAGTCCTGGAAGGCTTTGGCCTCGGAGCCTTACTGCTGACTGACTTACTCTGACTAGCTCCTTCTGAACTCAGAACTGTACTGAACTCAACTGACTCTTCTGTTTGGCTGATCCAACTCACTCACTGTTCTGGCTCATACTTTTCTCCAAACCAACTGGCCCAAACTGATCTTCTAAGCTTACTGACTGTTTCTCTTTGGACTTTGGCTGACTACTGCAAATTCTCTGACTGAACTGCTCTGCTAGGTTTCAAATTGATTCTGTTAGCTGATTCTCCCAAACTCACTATTCTTCTGCTGAGCTGCCTCTATGTCTTATCCGACTGATTCTCTGACTTAATCCCTGACTCTCTGAGCTGAGAGCCTGATTTCATATCATGAGAGTTGGGCATGTTCTCACTCATTCTCATTCTGCTAACTCTTCCTCTGATTTTTTACTTTGCCTGTTCTTCACTCTGAATCATCTTAGACTTCATTCTTCCTGTCTGACCACGACTTCTTTTGAGCTCCGTTTCCTGTCTCTGCTTCCTCCTCTGCTTCTACTCACTTCTGTCTTGGGGATTAAAGGTCTGTGCTCACTGTGTACTTCACTCTGCCTCTGACATTTTACTTCTCAGTTGACTAGTATGCTCTGACTCAATCTTCCTCCTTTTCTTAATTTCTGTTGCTTCTTTCTTAACTCTGAACTGACTGTGACTGTGAACTCTGAACTGAGAACCATGAACTGAGAGCCTTGAACTGAGAACTTTGACCTACTTCTGAACTGACTGCTTCCTTTTAATACTCAGAGTTTGGATTAAAGATGTGTGTTAACATTGTCATCTGAGTTGGGTTACTTAGAGGCATGTGTTATATTCCATCCAGATCACAGAGACCTGGAATATGAGCCTTTTCTAGAGCAGCCATGTTACTGGATTACAAGACTAAATATTTCTGTACAAAATACCAATACATTACAATCTATTGCCATTGCTTTTTCATATCATCCATACCTTGGTGATAAGATCCTATTGCTAAAGACATCACATACTTGAATTGTAAAATATAGTGAGAGGAAGTTGTTAATAATCTGAAGGTATCACCCTACTGGATAGCCTTCATAGGCTAAGTGGTTCTATTTCAACTGCTAAAGGGGAAAGATGAATTAATAGTCATTTATAGTTGTGGACCCTGTGAGATACTGTATTGTTCAGCCTGGCAAGATGAGTCCATTGGTACAACAGTGACACAAATTTTATGGGAATAACTAAACAAATTCTGATTTGATTTAAAGCTTGTTCCACAAGGTGGAACATATGTCTGATATTTGTTTATGGGAATGATCTTTAAAATAATTTTGGGTATGACTGACTGTGTGGCCTGCATGTATACACGTGCATCATACATATGCCTAGTATATGTGGAAAAGAGAAGAGGTTGTTAGGAATCCTGGAACTGGAGTTAAACATAGTTGTGAGCCACCCAATAGATGCTGAGTACCAAGAACTGGTCCTTTACAAGAGAAGCAAGTACACTCATCCACTGAGTAATAAATATCTCCAGACCTGAAACATTCTTTTCTGAAAAAGCTGTGCCTTCAAGAGAAGCTAGTTGAGGAGAGCATAACTTTCTAGGACTTTATTAGAGTATATTAATCTCTATATCCACACTCAGCCCACTGTAGCCATTCTCTCCCACCTAAAGATAGAGGGAGCACTGAGAAGCTGATGTGAGGCTCATAGTCCAAAACAAACTCAAGAATAGTGAAATCTGATAATAGAGTTGTAGAAGAATTTTCTCTCCAGACTCTTACTACTTCATACTGTGGTCAGTGTGCAACAACTCCATCAACCCCCAAAGGGAAAAAACAAATCAAAAAATTTTAAAAAAAGACAGAAAAAAAACAATGGATATTAAAAATCTAAAAGAACAGTTTGTGGATACAGAGAAAACATCTGAACCTGACTCAGAAAAAACAGGGTTGTTGAAATGATCAGATGGGAGTTTAAACCACCTGTGATTAATATGCTAAGGGCTCTGATGGGCAAAGTAGACAGCATGCAACCGCAGATGGGCAGTGTAAGCAAACAGATGGAAGCGCTAAGAACCAAAAATAAATATCAGAAATAGCACCACAATAGAAATGAAGAGTGTCATTGATGGGATTATTAGTAGACTTGACTTAATTGAGGAGATAGTCTCTTTTTCTGAGGATACCTCCATAAACTTAAAGTGAAAGAGAAAAAAGATGGAAGCACAGAAGACTTTTATATTTATTTTTTAGGGTGTTGTTCAAAAGGTTTTTGCTGAAACGTCAATTTACTTGACAATAAATTTTGTTCTCCCTCTGCCCCTTATTTTATATCTTTATTTAAGTTATTATTGGATAAGATTCTAGTTCAATAGAAAGAGTAATGCCACTTAACTCCCAACTGTGGGTGTGCCATGTTTAACCTGCATGGCCTGCAAACTAAACTATCAGCATTCCTGGGTCTTTAGCTTGCTGACTTTGCCTATAAATCTTGAGATTAGGACACCTCACTGCAATAATACCATAATACAATGCCTTGTAATAAACATCTTTCTGTATACCATATACATACAGAATAGAAAACACACACACACACATGCAAAATATACTGTCAATCTGACCATTCAGATAATTTGATAATAAATAAAAGATAATTTGAGCAATAAATGCATACTTCAGCTTACTTCCCAAGCCAACACATTCATAATGAATGGTATAACTATGGAAAACGTACTTGCTGGTTCTGTGGTATGTGTGTCAAGGAGGTTATCCTAGGAATACAATTTGCAAATGGGATGAAGTTATAAATTTACTTGAATCATTCAGAAATTATTTTCAGGATTTTAAGGATGTTTTAATAGTGCTCAATTTATTGAGACACAAGCTATCAGGAATTATTACTTTCTCTTGGAAATGAATGCCTTCTTGATGAAAAGGCAAGTGGTTCTTGATGTAAAGATAAATGAGTTATATTTACTTGCATGAACATGTAGGGTATCTGCATGGGAATATGGCTACATAGGTTGACTATAATTGAATATTCCATTGGCAGGATACTCGATGTGTTTGAACATTTGGTCCCCTGTTGGAAGTGCTCTTAGAGGAGGTCTAGAAGGTGTGGCCTTGTTAGAGAAAGTATTGCCCTAGGGCAGAACTTTGAGGTTTCAAAACCTCCAAGTTTTTCCCGTGAGCTTCCCCCACCTTCTGTAGTTCAAGTTGAGAACTCTCTACCTGATGCTCCACCTACCATGCCTGCCTGCTGCCATGTATCCCAGCTATGATAGTGATGGACTCTAATCCTCCTGAATCACAAGCCCAAATAAACTCCTTCTTCTGTAAGTTGCCTTGCTCATGGTGTTTTATCACAGCAATAGAAAAGTAAGCATTATATTATAGAATACTTGATTTGCACTATTTACCAAAGAATCCAGTTACTTACACAGATACTATCAGCCAGTTTAAGACAAGAGTGAATCAAAGTCCCCTAAGCTAAACTAAATTACAGTATCAATATTTCATATTATTTACCATTTTAACTTCCAAAATATCAATTGTATCTTAGATTGAAAAATGCTTTAATGTACTTAATGTTTTTTGGAGCACTGCCTCTCTGTTTACCATTTTCCAACATAAAGGCATTTTTCTTTTGAGTAAATATGACTTATCTCTGTGTAGTTTTTCTCCTCAATATTTTAAAGTTTATGATATCAGTACTATTTTTATCACAATATGTAGCACCATGTGTTTTAGTGCCATTTCTGCTACTTCCTTGCTGATAAATTTTTGCCCAGTTGGTAAAACTCACAAAATTTGAATTTAATTTACAAAGTATAATTATATCACACACACAGTAATGAATATTCCATGAACAGGACTTTTGAAAGGGGACTAATTTTATAAAGCATGCCTTGAAAAATTCTTACCTTACTTAACATAACATATATGGAATACAATGTATGATTTTTTTTAAGAATTTGTAAATTATTTAGATTTACTCAATTTCTTCTCAGAATTAGATACAGCACAAGGAGGAAAATGTATTTTATATATTTAATTCATCTTCATTATGTTGTAGTGTTTTGATAACCTTTTATACTGTTAGGAGTAATATCCTTTTTGTCATCAAGAACGTGATGTCTGGAGTATCACAGTTATGTTTCACTGATAGTTACACTTCACTCTTAGATATTTAATCACACTGGTACATGTATAATTCTCTCTCTTATAAATTTATTAATATTTTTGATTACTTTAGTGTGGCAGAATAATATCTACTTTCAAATTAGTCTTAACCCAAGGGATCACTTTGATTAGAAATCATGTCCACAGGATTATCAAAAATTGGTCATTTCTGTTGTACATAATTAGTTAAAAATAACTGACTCGTGATGTTTGGGAAACAGTATTTTTCCTCCAGGGCTATGCATTCGTCTCTTGGATCTTGCTTGGAAAGTAGAGCTCTGTATAATTGACAAATGATTCTTATTCATGAAGAGATGACTCTGTTGACCTTCAGGCTTTTGCCTACAGAACATGGTGCAAACTCCTCTTTTTTTAAACTTTTTAACCTATTTCAAAGTATTTGACTATTTCTTTCATCTGTCATAACATATCAATGTCACTTTCAGAAACTTTGATCCATAATGCCACTGTTCCACCTTTCCGTCCTTTGCTGTATAAATATCCATCACTGTTGACATTTAACATTCATGAGTGATTGTAGCAGATTTTCCTTATGCATGATTGGCTATGATTTTCTCTACTTGGCTATATGCTTTATGCAGAAAATCTCTTAAGTTCTTCACATCATTGGTTGACATGTTACATAAATCATGGTATTTTCCATAGAGCAAACTTTTGTAATTATCACATTTACAATATTTTACATGAAGTTACAGATGTAAATTCAGCTTGTCCTGTCAATTCAACTGTGTTGATCTTACTTTGTATAAAATATTATTTGTTCCTTACATACATTGATACATATAGGACTCATTTCTCTATGTATCTATTACTGTAGAGCTGGTGTAGGTACTGAAAGTGATAGCTCAGATATTGAGAGCACTTGCTGCTCTTGCAGAAGTCCCAGAGATGGTTCCCAGAATCCAAATGAGGGCTCGCTGCCACCTGGAACCCCAATTCTATGGTATTTGGCACCCACTTCTCACCTTCGCAGATATCACTCATGTGGTACACAAACACACAGGGTGGAACTCACACATACATATTCAACAAGATTTATTTTAAAAACATGAACATGTCCCAGGTGTAGTTCTCAGCCTCCACAAATAGAATGCACAAGATGACTCAGAAGAACTCTACAATAAACTCATTCTGTTTTAAGATCATTTTTTTATTATATAAATAATAAAAATACAAATGGTTTGTTTTAATATGCAAATATAGATATTGGGATTTCTTTTAAACAGTTTGCAATGGGGTACACCTTTGTAGGTTAGACAGTATTCTGCTTTGGGAATTATGACAAAAATTAGCCACCAATCAAAGTAGCTGGAAAGTTAGGATTTTCTTTAATTTGTTCTAATTAGTTACCTGTGTTCATCACCACAGAATATATCAATAGAATCTTTCTTAATATACACACTGTATTTTACTTTAAACCTGGATTTTTTTCTCTCTGATTGAGGTGATTGTTCATCAGACAAACATTATAATAGAAATATGTTGCTTACATATATGTGTACCTCTACTTACTACTATCCTGCTCAATAGTCCTTGATTAATTTTTGATTTATGAATAAGTCATACTAATGTACAAAACACAGTACTAAAGCATGAATTTCATTAACTTTAATTGTGAGAGAAATACACATGCGTATAAACACAGTTATTCTAGACATATACATATATACATACACACAAGTGTGAACATGAACACATTTGCACATACAGCTGGGTCTCATGGAAGCATTTTCTCTGTTGATGCTCCTTCCTCTCTGATGACTATAGCTTGTATCAAAGTGATATAAAACCAGCCGGTACACCATCTGTCCAGAGGGTGGCATCCATCTCCATGGGTAAAAGTGAGCGAGCTGAGGGAGGGAGTGAATTCTGGGCTTACCCACAGGCTCCCAGCCAGTAATATTTCTATAGATCAAAATCAGCACATCTTCGTGTATCAGCTCTAGTGGAACCCCTGCCCCTAGACTCATTGCTTATGCTATAATTACTTGTAATGGCTTATACTATCTTACTTTTTCTGAGAATCCCCTCCCATGCAATTCTTCATGTAACTTATCTATGTTGTTTTGAGATTTGCCAAAATCAGGAATTCCTTCTTACAAATCTCCTTTTCAGTTTTTAAAATTTTTTCTGATAGAATGTTAGCAATAAATAATAATAAATGCTAATAAATAAAAATGTTAATGCTAATAAAAAGAAATAACTTAAAAGAATATTTTAAGTACCCTTTGTTGAATTTGTTAAAAACAATAGAGGTTACTAAAGAGGATTGCCATAATCAAACTTATTATTCGCCATGTGGCAACTGCTTTAAAGTGGGTATTTTATATCTCCCTCTGCAGTGTTCCCACAGAAACATGTGCTTGAAAGTAATGAAAGCCAATTATTATACTTCCCCTTTTTGAACCATTGGAAATGATTTCAGTGTTTTATAAAATAAACCTACAAATGCAAGAGGCAAACCCAGCCTCCTGAATAAGATAGTTAGAAGAAAATATTACCACTTTCTAATAAAGAGGCATGAATAAATTATCTACTGGAAGAAAATCCTTGACAGTAGATGCCACTGATTGGTTTTAATTCTAAGAGGTAAATGAGTGGTGACTTGGTCGATGTCCAGAGATTTCTCCTTAGGACTTCCAGTAGCTTCCCTAATGCTGCTCAGAGTATACATTCTCCAAAATATCTTGTGAGCATCAACCTGCTTTCAGATCCTTAATATAGCATCATGTAGTATGTATTTGAATCATATAATAAACAAATCAGCTTATTTAACAATAGTATATATAAATGTATTACAACTCATAATTTTAAGATCTATATAATTATATGTGAGACAAATACTTTGTTTCCTGAAGATGTTTTCTTGGTTTTTTTGTTTGTTTCATATGTGTGTGCACATAAGTGTACATACCAAGGATCTTGTATATGTTAAGTCTTTGCTTTGTCAACCAGCTATATATACCCCCATCACTGTGCCCATGATTGATATAAAAAACAGAACTATAAAAGAAAAGTTTTATAGTGTTTATATACTTATTATTTATTCATTTATTATTTTCAATTTTGTGTTTAAACAAATAAAAATTATTGCTAGTTTTATCAGCATATATACCAGTACTCGAAAATAACAGAGATAACTATTAAGTCAGGCAAGAAGGATCTATACCATCTGAAATGAAATTTACTAGAGAAATATCCAGAATAATAAACTCATTCTAGGGGTGGACGATATACCTTGATTTTTATGGGCACTGACTGATTTTCTAGAAGACCTGGATTCTGTTCTCAGCACCCACACAGCAGTTTTCTACAATCTGTAACTAAAATTCTCCAGTATCTGATTCCCTCTTCTGGTCTGTACAGGAACCAGGCACATAAGTGTTGCACAGATATACATGAAATCAAAACCTCCATATACATAAAATAAAGTAAAATAAAAGAAGGTAGTGAAATAAAAACTTCTAGATTTTGTGAAATGCATATTTACCAACATCCAAAACAAAAAGTAGCCCATAAACCAGGAAGGCAGATTAGATTATTTAATCACACCTAGGAAAGTATGTGTGTAAATGCAACAACTGACTTAGTCAGGAAATAATTACCAAATAGAAATGACAGCAAATGTATTTAACTGAAAAAGAATTTGTCTAGAGGAAAAGTCTCCTAGGATGTTCAGCCAGCAAGCCAGTGACAGCAGAAAATTAGCAGCCATTAAATATCTATCTATACATTATTTCTCACAGTCTCTATTGACAGATGACTGTGGGCATTGTATAAAAGGAAACAAAGAATAAAGAAACCACTTGTGTTTCTTAGCAAAATCAGACAGTTCTTTTTATTAAAAAATGACTGTGTATATTAGCAGTGAAATATCTGAGTAGAGTCCAGCTAAGTCTACATCAGTCACACCAATAACATGAGATACAATAGATTGTGATAAATATGTAAGCCTTCATAAAATAAAGAGGAAGAAGCACAATACCCATTCTGTGTACATGTCCTTTCAAGAACTATAATTGGTTAATTGTACAATTTGAATATCTTAAATGAAATTTACATTTCACAGTGAATTTCAATGCTGTGTTAATAACTATTGTAATGAAATCTTGAAATCTAAAAGTCAATATTAATTTATCAGAAAACTCAGTAAATTATATTGGAAGATGAGAAAGAATAATTTAATATTATCTGTTTGATTATTCCATAACCCATGTTCATTTTCTACTTTCTAAATTCTTATTTCAGTTATAATTACTTGATATTGAAGTGTACTGTAGTATAGGAGCTTTTGTGGGAAAATCTTATGATTAGCTATGGTTTTATTTATCACCTTTTCCTAAACAGAATGCTTTTGTATGTAAAGATTTGTGTATGGGGTAATAAAAAATCAAAATATTTTAAAAGGCTGGGGAATATTGCCTTTTAGTTACTTTTAGAATATATCAGAGGTCAAGGGCTATGACCAATGCATATATACACCATAGTGTATATATGCTGATGTAAAGATGTTGCCTTTGTATTTTCTCTATTTGTAACTAATTAACTTTTTGCCCTCTGCTGAGCCATTATGGCACTGTGATAGTATGTATCATATGAAGGATTACTACCACATTTGGATATTTGGATGCTGGAAACAAAACCTAGGCATCTACAAGAATATATATTCTTGTGTATATATATATATATATATATATATATGAACACATGCATATATATTCATTCTTTCCAAATTCTGAGTCTAACAAAATGATTCGGTGGAATGGTACAGATGCTAGCCACCAATTCTAATGTCTTGAGCATGACTCCCAGCATGCACAATGCAGAAGGAGACTATGAATTCCTAAAACTTGGCCTTTGCTTTCTAAATGCATGCCTGTGAGCATACACACACACAAACACACACAAACTTCACAATAAGTAAGTACGTGCAAAATGTTTAATGAGCTATCTTGGTGCTGGTTGTTATTCTGATACTATTTATTGCAGAAGAAATTCAAGTACATGTTACTTGGGAAAAACAAAGTGAAAATATAAAGTAAACAAATAAAGTAAAGTTAAACAAAGTAAAAATATAAATGTAATAATTTATATAGTTATGTTTATTTTATATATTTAACATTTCTAAAAATTTAAGTGACTTTTACTTTCTTTTATAATATCAAAACAAGGTATTTCTTTAAGAAGTAGATATGCATTGTAGGATTCATACTTCTGGTTTGTTTTATTTATTTATTTTTTAATTTTTACTTAAAGTTCAGTGATATAAACATTTGACACATGACAGTTTTATAGCTTTGAAGTAAAATATTTTGCAAATTCAATTAATTTTAAACAAGAAAAAGGTAAATTCCTGGAAGGCATTTGGAATATTCCAGGCTTGGACATAAAGATTAAAGCTTTTCTGGTGTCCATGATTTCATGTTAGAAGACTCTTGTTTTGTTTGAAAAGTTTCATTGTTTTTAGGACTCTCAGGTTGCAGGTTGCTATCACATATGGTAGATTATGTACTCTGTGGCAAGTGGAGATTAAGCAAATAAATAAATGCATAGATATATAGAGATAAGTGAAAGAAATTTTTATTTGAAAACATAACTGTAAATTTTGAACGTCAGCAATTATAGAAGATGAGAAGTAGACAAAACAATAGGCCAGATAGCATTTCTCAAAAGCACAGTAGTGTGGGAAGCCATAGTAATAAATCATGGTATGGAAGAAAAAAATGGCCTGGCAAGGAATGTCTAGAAAGGGTGAGTGAAACATCCAGAAACGCGGTTATTTTGGACAGGTTGTGACCAGACAAAAGCCATGATGACAGCAGGTGTGCTCTTAGTAGTATCCAATGGTAAGAAAACTCTGGGTCATTGCAGATAAACTTACCCTTAGAAAGGCATTAATTATACATTATAATGCTGAGACAGTCACCTTTACATGGTTAGTAAGGGAAAAATAATATGACACAAAGATGTCTGATTTAGGAAGGACATTTGAGTGTTGCTTAGGGAGACCATTATGTTTTCTAGGAGGTAAAAGAACGTCAAGGTTTGGAAGTTGCCATGAAAGAGAATAACTCTAAACCTCTTCCTAATGGCATATGACAGCTGATAGAGTCTTAATTGGGATACTTTTTTATTAATATTGAGATTATGAGTAGAAAAATTTAATGACTTGTAATAGGGGGATTAGGAAAGACAAAGATCCAGCAACCTGAATACAAACAGCAAAAGAAGAAGTCAGCAGCCTCCGCAAAGCTAGTGTTTATATCTCGAGGCTTTCTGATTTAAGTCCAGTTTCATACATTATCATTTATGATAATAACTGAATTCAAATAAGATAAAAACCAGTATCCTAAGTTAAACTTCTGAATCAACAAATGACTGATCATCTCTCATCATATTTCATTAAAAAGAATCTATGCCTGAGACCCGTTAAACCAGATTCTCTCCAGGTACAGCATCACAGGCAGTATGTGTAAAATATCATTGTATGATTTTATTATGAAGCGAGGTTGAGAACCATTTAGACAAAACATATCACCTAAAATTTATCATTTTTCTCTTAGATTGTGTTTGAAACAAAATTTGGAAATGCAGATGATCTTGAGAAATTCTGGGAACATTGTTTACTTCTTCATGTTCGAGTAGGGCAAAGACCAAGTTTGCAAACCTCAACAATGAGTGAAACTCTTCAAAGCCCTCTGTGAGTTTCAATTACTTTTTATAGTTCTCATGCATTTTATGACATAGTCAGAAGCCATTCTGGTGTGAATTTTAAAGATTTCCGAGGGAAACATAGTACTTTTTTTCCCCTGTAATTTTCTATTTTTCTACATTCTAAATGAAAAGGAGGTTGGAAGCTATTATGCTGATATTTTAAGAAACAAAAATCTTTCACTGTTACCTGTAAAATATCTTGCTAATTGAAGCAAACATGAATCTTTTTCTCTTTCTTACTCTACCTAGAAAACTACTGGGATGATGGAGTCTGCAGACATGACTATAGCTCTCATCTAGAGATGGGGAATTCATGATTTATTTAGACTTCTAAAGGTAATTAATGAGTCATCATTCTAGAGGAAACTTCAGGTTTATCAGTTATTCTGAAGGAATGCGGAACTTTCTTTACATCTAGCTGTTCATCTCAGTGACATTCCTGGAGGGAGCCTTTGATAGTTGATTATTATTTGAAGTGGCAGGAGGTAGGCAACTTCAAACGAAGCAGCTCCTTCAGTCAGAACTAATAGTCTTGGGAAGAAGCTTCTCATTCAAAATATTCTTAAGTCTGCTGATTGTGACAATAGGAACTTGGAGGATAATATGGAAAAATAGACATTATGAAAAAAAAAGGTAATATAATAAGATCTGGGGAAAAAAACATACAGGAAAAATACCAATTGAAAACAAATAGAAGTTAATCAAAATAAAATAGTTTCAGGAGATAGAAGAGTCTTATCTTGAAGAGAATCAGTATATTTCACTTAAAAAATGTAAGACAGTCACTCTTCCAAATGAGAGTTCTGCAGAGTAGAGGGACATAAACTGCCACAAAGACAGGCAAATTCCTCTTGCTCCAAACGAAACCCTCCAAATTTTATTTCCACACAGACAGACATCCTAAATTAGAGGAAGTTGTGAAACAGAATTCAGGATTATCTGCAAATTGACAGCTGTAAGTTGTCTAAATTTGCAAAAAATAAAAAATAACTTACAATGAATGAAACACAATGAATCTGAGATGTTTGAGGCACAGCCTCACCCATTTTGTTTCATGTGACTCCCAGGCAGCCTTGGTCATGCGCACAACCATGCACACTGGTGTGCACATGCTTTCTTCACTACACACACTGCTCATGATCTCTGCCTGAACCTCCTTGTCTCAGGATAGAGACTGTCATAGGTTACGAACTGCTGTGCATATGTTTCCTGTTTTTATGTAAAATCAGAGTTTAAAAGTTAACAAATTCTTCAGGTATTATTCATAGCAGCAAAGCACCAAATTTGTATATCTTTGAATTATACTTTGCTAGAATGCTTTTTTTGATATAAAAATGTGCCATTTGCATTGCTGAGTTGATTTTGTAAAAATTTATTAACTGAATTTTTGCTTGGGGTTAAGACAGATTTTTCACAAACTTCTAAAACGGCCCTAAACATACTTCTATCATCTTTTATTCATATTATCGTAAAACAACATGCTCAGCATATGAAATTATTAGATCAAAGTAGCAGTTTGAAAGACACCGAAGATGTTTTATATCTTCTAGTATCAAATATCCAGTCAAAAGTTAATTTTTTATTTATTAGTAGGCAAATTTGCTCTCAACTTACATAAATGGTAAAATAATATGTATATTAAATAATTATTTTAAAATAAAGTTTTTATAGTTTTTGTCACCAATAAGTATTTTATTTGTATATCTACATTATATGCCTAGATGCCTTTATGCCCAAATTATTTGAGGGAACAAATTATCAAACCTGGAAATTATCTAAGAAGCTCTCTTGTAGAATCTCTAGCTTGAAGGAATTATTTTACTACTAAAACAAACAAACAAACAAAAAATACCACAAAATAATACAATTGTGAAACCCACCATTGGAAAGGGTTTACTGAGGTTGCTGCATGAGTTCCTGAAGTATGTACTGGCATCATTTAAATAAAAGTTATCAGGGAGCACTTCTGGTTTTTCACATGGAATAAATACAGAACTGTGGATCACCAACCTTTCTCCTCATCTTAGGTCGTTGGAAACCTTACATTGTTAATTCATTCATGCCCATTAAAAATGCTAAATTGACCAAGAACACAAACACATGAGGCTTAGGGATGAGAGCAAAACTAACAGCAGTGTTGGGTTTTATTGCTGTTACTGGGAAACACAACTGTAGCAGGGGTACTTTTAGCAATTGCCGTTAGGTAATAACAAAAGTAGTAATTGCAAAATATTTGTAGGGATCACAACTGAAGTCAGTGCTAATAATGTTGTAAAGCTTATATCCAAGATGAAATTATTATATGAGAAGATAAATAGCTGCGAAATATTTTCATCACTGGACCTTAGTGTACATGTACGTATCTGAGTTTACTACCAAACCATTGTTTTCTAATGATCAGGTCTTGATACAATTTAATACCTCTGAACCAAATAAAGGGCTACAGAAGGAATCATAAAGGTGAAAAACAATTCAAGCCATGATTTCCTTGAGTTATATCTGTATTCTCTCTCTTTCCTTGGCTAATTGTTTAGATGATGGAATCAATAATAGCTTATTACCTGTTCTTTCTTGTTCTACTATTTACTAGTAGTTTCCATCTATTTACAATTACACCCTTGCAAATGTCTATTATGTAATCATTTAGAATCTGCTAACACAAACTAAACTGTCCAATATATACAAAGGCAATGCTTTATAAGGTGCGCTGTGATAATATTTGCTTGGTTGACAGTGAGTTTTCCCTATCTAGTTTCTAAGAGACTCTGAGCAGGTAAGTTTTCATGTATAATTGGGATTCTCTGGACTTCCAAGTCAAAATAGAATAGAATTTAATGGCTGTTGCAAAAGTAAAATAAACTATTAATTACAGCTTCTGCATCTTAATTTCCCTAAGTAATTTTCAGATTGTTTTGCAAAACCACAAGTCACTATCAACGTGTCGGCCTCCAGGAAACCAAGGCACTTCGGTTTTGGTGACAGTCCACTACTTTTCTCAGTGTTTTAGTATGTCAGTGTCAATGCCTCAATAAATACAATATCAATGTATTTATAAAACACAAAATTGACCCTATGTTTAACAAGCAGTATTTTGATATGGTGATTCAACAAGCTATCCTTTAGCAAATACTTTAAAGTAATAACAATATATTAATGCACTAAAGCAAGGTAGATTATGTGATCATTAGATTTCCAATCCAGATGAGATGTCAAGCTTGTTCAGATGAATTTATAGTGCTATAGATATTAGACTAAATAAAAGTGATAACATTAAACCGAATGGAGGTGAGAGAAAACATATGCTAATTTTGCTTGAAAATTGTCATACTGAAATATAATTAGAACACGCTAATAAAATTTTAAAATATGGAAACCACATTAAATATATGAGAGTCCATAACTTTTCATATCTTAAAATGTCATATAAAAATTAACTTATCTTTAGAGGATTTGAAGAAGATATTGAACAAACCTGACCCAGAATCCTCTTATTTGGTATATAATTTTAATGTTGTTTTACAGTATTGCTATATTAGATACAGAATTCTGAACCATATCATAAAATAAATAGCTACAAATCCCCTGAACACCATCTACCAGATACCGGTGTGGTGCTTTTCTACGAGTATGCTCTTCATTTACAAAAGAGAAGCGTTCGCTCTGAAAAGATAATTGTCGTGAAGAGCATTCCACACCATATATTTCATTTCAACATTTAGAATCCTGTCTTTATATTATCTCTTCCCCTAAATTTTATTCTATTTCAATTACACCAGACCTGAACTGTGTGACTGCCTCCATATGTTTATTTGCAGCTACTGAGTACTCGGCATTGCTCAATATACTTAATATTTAATATATAAAAATTCTGAAATGCAAACTACATGTTATAATTTGAATGCTGAAGAAAATAAAGATTAATAGGTGGATAATAGATAATTAGACAATCCATTTTAATTAACAATAAGGTAAAATAATATATTGGGTGTATTTGGTTAGATGAAATATAACATTGTAATAACTTTTAACTTTCTCATTGGTTTTAGTGTTGTTCTATCACTGGCTTATGATGGTGATCTGAATTCTCTGTTTACTGGATGGTTCTCTATAGACAATTATGGAATCATATTTCTTTCTTCACACATGCCTTCAAACATATAACACTGCTTTATTTTTACACAGAAAAAGAAAACACTGTTTACTTGTGCAGGTCACATTCATGTCTCGATGGCAGGAAATCAAAGAAAAAAGATAGTTTGTTTACTGTAAGTTATTATGGGACATTGGAGCCTTCAAGCAAAATGAAAAATCAAAGGAAAAGGTAGCTGGTGAAAATTTTAGCAGGTTTAATGAAAGCAGAATCTTAGGGAAATACAACCAGATCATGGGTGTGATCTGAGGAAAACAAACTGCTTATTTGTTCAGAGTCCTCCTTGGTTTTCAGAATTTTCCTTTTTTCTAGGTACTGAGAAGGCATCTTTCACAGAAGATACTCAGGCTTCTGTGAACCATTTTGGCCTAGTGTAGTGTTACATCTCTGCGAGATAATAGTAGCTCACTGATTTTTGTTTATTGTGTCTATTCCAGGCTTTAGCCATTGCCAGCTGAAATAGGTGCTTCTTACTATTAAAAAAAAATGGAAGAACAAAATAAAATAGAAAAAGAAACTGAAGTAACCAGGATTTAGATGTCTTCAATTGATTGCCTCTAAATGTTTGAGAAATTAAAAAATCCATACTCAGTGATTAATCCAACATGATTATGGTAACCATGATATATATGACTCCTGTTTTCACAAAACCTATGCTTAACAAAGATACCCACAATCTTGGTGATAGGATCTTCTAATGGAAAAGGAATATGACCTACACAAGGAAGTATAATAGCCACAGCATTAATAATCCTTCAAGAAAAGTGAGCACATGAAGGAGGTTGTAAGTATACATTTACACTTCTACCAGGTTTCACCCCTTTTGAAGACTAGCCATCAACAAAAAAAATCTCCTCTCCCCTGACAGTTCAAAGACAATACTTCCCATAATTCAGTTTGGATTGGAATACCTCTGTCTTAGCTTTGAAAGGGAATAACACTAGATTTCTTAGTTGTTTGTCTTTTATGATATGGTTGATAGGCCACGTTACAGGGTCATGTTCTGATTTGTTCTATGTACTCCAGGAATGATATGAAGTTAGTGATTATGTATTCTCCATTTCATATGTTTGGACAATAGTAGAACACAATGGCATTAGACAATGGAATTATATTTAAAAGATTTGTACAGTATATTCTTACCAGTTATTATATTATTTGTGTTGTATTAGCACTAACCTGAATGTTTTTGAAAACTTCTGAATCAAATTAGATATGTATTTATCTCTAAAATACATTCAGGAACTTGAACTATGTCCTTCATCCTCATCTAAGATCTTTAGTATTTATCTCAGAGAAAGTGCCATTGCTGGACCTTATAATAACCTCTTAATTTAAATAACAACTCCAAATATTAAGGCAATGCCTTAGTTGTATGCAGAATTCACAAAGAATTGAAATACTCACCAATCAAGGAGACAAAGCCTTTTAGAGTATTTTTTCCTCACTGTCTGCCTCTCTGCTTCCTCTATTCCTTCACTCTCTCTTCTTCCTCTCTCTGATCCTATTTTTCTACTTCAGTCTTTCTTGCTCTCTCTTTTCCCAAACAAGCCTTGGTATGATTTTAATAATTTACACATGAAGGAGAGAAGTTACTTCCAAAAGTTGTCCTCTTTTCTTCACAGGTGTATTGTAGCATGCGTGCGCAGACACACACACACACACACACACACACACACACACACACACACAAAGAGTATACACACACAGAGTGATTTATTGCACCTCACAGAAGGCTGATCCTATCAGAATTGAGTGCATTCATTTTATTCAAACTTGAAAGTACCTGTCCTCCAGCAACCTCACACACCAAAGCTGTGTTCTAAATCACTGGAAGCTGTTCCAGACAGAAAGACCAGAGAGAGGAGGGGTAGCGGCTGAATCATTTAAAAAGCTGGCAGCTCCAGAGCTTTGTGGAATCTGCTATAGGGACCAATTTTTCTTTGCATTAAGAGGAAGGATGTCTACTTTAGTGTCCTATTATTTTTATTTGCTGAGTTGTTAAATAGCATTCAGAAAATGGGGTGCTGCTTTGTTCAGAGTACGAACCACAAAAATTTTCTGATGACTTCCAGAAAATTTCCCAAACTCCAAAACCTGGTGAGGATTGAGTTCCAGGTGATATCACAGGTTCTAGTAAGCATTCCTTTCAAATGACTATGGAGGTAAACAGCCACATTCTCTGACAGGCGCCTAGAGGACAACTCTCCTGCAGATGTTGAAGCTTATAATTCTTTTGCGAATACGCCATTACTTTTGAATATACGGTTGCAGCAGTTCAAAACAGTGACAACTTGACAGAATGGTGTGTGTGTGTATGTGTGTGTGTGTGTGTCCTGAAAGTTGTTATGTAGAGAAGGATGACCTTGAACTCCTAATCCTTCTGGCTCTACCTCCTAAATACCGGGATTACATGTGGAAGATACTGTGCCTAACTCATACATATTTGGGCCTACTTTAGGAAGATGTACCTTTCAGTGGCCCTTATCCAAGTGACATTGCTTAGTCATTTTCTCTTCTGTACAATAAGATTTGAGCTCAACTTCTCAGGTTCTATCATTTCTTTCTGCATGTAGCCAACAGGTACGCATGAACTTTTCCTTAAGGACTTTGTAAATAAGCAATTGTTTTTTGTTTTCTTTAATTGTCTCTGAAAAACATATTCCTTTTTATTATTACATGTATTTTATTTGTTCACACGTGCATATGTATATACACAGGCATTCGTATCTTGGAGTATGTGTAGAGGTCAAAGACATCCTCTGTTTCTCTTCTACCAGATAGATCAGAGGGAACAACCTCTGATTGTCAGCCTTGGATATCAAGCACAACAACCTGGTAAGCCATCTTGTTGGCCCTTAATCATCTTTACAATATTTGAATCTTTGAAAATCCACATAAAGTAAGATGAACTACATTAAAGTGTTTTTTTAATAACATTTTATATTTAAAATTTTTATTTGAATGTACTAAAGTTCACATAAAATAAGATGAACTACATTAAAGTGTTTATTTAATATTAACTTTTTATATTTATAATTTTATATAACTACTTAGGCTGGATTCTCTACTTCTGAAATTATTTTGTCAGTATCTAAAAGCAACTCAGGAATCACCTTTTGTCTATATATTGGAGTCAGACTCTTTCTTGTTGTAAGAAAATGCAAACCATTTACAGCACAGGGGAGGGAATATTTATTTTCACTCAAGGTCTCTGATTTTTCAGTCCATTGGACTAGAGACAGCAAGGCAGAGCAGGGCAGTTCATGTCATCCTGGGTAATAAACAGAGAAAAAGGAGGGAACGAGGGCCAGTTGTGACCTTCCAGAGGACAACCCCAGTGAGTTCACATCTGCTCTAATCCCCAATGCCAAAAGTTTCACCATCTCCAATCAAAGCACCACCACAGAACTGCTTCCTGTTCAACCCCTAACACCCCCATTTTCCCATCACACTGTAAGCTCTAAGCTACTTTCCTTTTTGTATAAACTAAATTATTATGTGCATATCACATTTTGCTTCTCTGGTTTGGAGTTTAAGCCTTTAAAATGTCTTTTTGATGGATCAATATAACATGGAGCTAAAAAGACTATATGAAGGTTTAGGAAGGTTGAATATTTTCCTGAAAACTTCTTTTCTGTCTTTACATATATATTGCGGAAATATTTTTTCACAGAATATACTCTGATCACTGTTTTTTCTTTCTCAACTCATAACCCCTCAGCCAACTCCCCACCTTTTCTTTCTCTTTCTTTAGAAAACAAACTGGCAAACACACATGTACAAAAAAAAAACCAATCAAATGAAAACAAATAATAAATAAAAATACAAGAATCACACACACACAAACAGAACTCATACAAATATATTTTCAGAAAACATAACATGCAAATAAAAGACCAATAAAATGAGTGTGAAAAAAAAAGAGAAAATTAAGATAGGAAGCTTTTTCCTAATTTAATATCCATAAAGTATCAATAGTAGATCAGAGTTAACATTCTGTGAAGCCTGTAGATATTACAGATGTCACCTAAAGACTCATGACAGGAGAGATAATCCAAATTTTCGAGTAAACTAGAAAGTAAGATATGACGCCTAAAGAAAAATAGACAATAGTTATGAATAAAGAAATTGGTTGAGAATTTCTTTTAATATTAGTCTTTTATTCATAGGAGAATATTTTGTTATGCACAGCAGAGAACTGGAAGGTTTTACTTTAAAGAATATGAATAAATGTATGTACATATCTTCTATTTTTGTATGTTGCTAACATGCACTTAAACAGTTTGTAATGAAAACAAGGATGTGGCTCTTGAGTAAGCAGGTGATCCAAAACATAACACTACAACTGAAGTATATATTATAAAAAAACAAAAAACTATGGAATCATTGGAAAGAAGCTGGTACTTCTACAAAGAAAGCAGAGTGGAAATGTATTAGTTTCTTATCTTATTGCTGTGATGAAATATCTGGCAGAAAACAACATAGGTAAGAATGATTTATTCTGTTTGGTGTCATGAGAGGGAACAATTCTTGATGGTGAGAGAGGCATGGTAACAAGAGTATGAGGCTGTTTGCTCACATTTAGGTGGACAAAGAAGTTAAAGACAAATGAGGACTCTTATTGGGCCTTCTCCCTTTTCCCTTTTTATTCAACCTGGTATTCTACATTCAAGATTCATCTACCTTTCTTAGTTAAACCTCTCTCTGGAAATGCCCTTACAGATACACTGAAAGGTGTGTTTCCTTGGTGATTCTAAATCTCCTCAAGTTGGTAATGAAAATTAATTATAGTATGCAGTTGTTAGCAAAGCAGGTGATGATACATCTGCATTGGTTCTATTTGTGTCTTGGCACTATTCAGGTGAGCCTCAAAGAGAAATTAGTGACTTAACAGCCCCACAAGAAAACTGTACAGATCCATTGGTCCCATTTCACATCATGGACATAAGCACATGATTTTATGACAGTGAAAGTTTAGACAATAGGACAAAAAGATATAATTAATATGGCGAGGTGATCTTAAATTTATATTGATATGGTAGAGAAAGAATTTTAATATTTTTCAAGAATTTCTTCTTATGCTCAGCTCAAGAAAACAGGAGTAAGGAAAAAATAAATAGATTATCCAAAGAAGCAAAAGCCTCCTGTAAAAATATGCTTTATTATAAGTCTCAATGTATATCTATAGAATACAAAATGCCCATTAAGTTTTAGCCAGGGAATGAAGGTGCACATCTTTAATCCCAGCACTCCAGAGGTACAGCCAGTTGGATCTCTAAGTTCAAGGCCAGCTTGGTCTTCAGAGTGAGTTCCAGGACAGCCAGAACATAGAAACTGTATGTCAAAACACCCAAAAATTAGTTTTCAAAATAAATACTTTCAAATGTATCACATATTTCACCACCTTCCAAAATTGTACTATGTTTCAGAGAAAAAACAAAACAATATGTGCATAGTTCTGCCCTTAAATGAAACTCAAATACAATAGAAGAAATCAGAGATGTAAACAAATGGATGCATTATATATTATCACATTAGAAAGACTTGACCTCCAGAGACTACAAATAATTATAAGTATTACTAAGATATATAGCAGTGAAATGAAGAAATCATTAAAACTAACAAATAGGACATAAGTACATAGAAAAATTTCAGAAAATATGTTAAAAATTGGTAGTCTTTTTTTAATATTTCTTATGCATGTTTTATAAAGTTTTAAAGCAAAAGCACATTCCCTTGAGAGGTCAGGCTAAGTTCTCTGTGCATATCCTCAGAGACACAATTCTGCCATACAGATGTCCTTCTGGTTTGGGCAGCTTGAGAAAAGTGACTGTGTTCCTCATTAGCTATTGAACAACTGTGCAGAGACCTCTGATTCATTCAAAACCTTCTGTTCTCAGACTTTTGATGAGCTGCGTATTGAGGAGCAATACCTGTCTGCTTTATTGGTCTTTATGTGCTACTCCCACAGGGCAAAAACATAGTGAGACTGACAAAAACTTCTCTACACCAGGGAAGATTATCAGAAAGCATTAGCCACACTTGGGTAGTATGCTTTAGACCTCACTGATTGGGGGATAAGGTCTATGAGGAAACAGTACAAATATTTCCTGGCAGTAACTCAATAGATCTGGAGCTCACAGATCAACAATGAGCTGCTACATCAATTCCTTCCTTAATTCTCAGTGTTCCCAAGTCTGTAGCAGTGTTTACAGAAGCAAGGCTTCCAGAAACTTACTCAGCTCTTAAAATGATTAGAAGTAAATTAGATACTGGCATAAAGCATAAATTACAACATCAAATGGTTCTAGGATAATGGTTATTAAAATGTGTGCAAAATTATATTTAATATTCAGAATGAAAGCTATGCTAATGAAGCCCAAAGCCCCAGACCACCTTTTTGCATATAACTGTATTAAATGTAATGGGAGGGGCAAGAGTTAGTAGCTTCAAAAAATTTCCTTGATTAAATATAATGTAGATCATCTCGAGGCCATGAAATATAATAGCTATCACTTTGATTTATAAATGCATTAATTTAAGATAATGACATTTTCAAATTTGAAAATTATAATATCCTTTTGTATATATTTGGAAGGCTCTTTGCATGCTAGTCTACATGATTTTTTACCTCCACGGACAGCTGCTTGGAAAAACAGGAAGAAAAAAGTGATGTTATATCAACCCCTAAAGTAGATTTGGAAATTAGTGCATTTTTCCCTCTTAAGAGCATAAATTGTTTAAAACAAAGTATCTCAACCTTAGGACTATTGACATTGGGTGCAATGTTTCTTTGTACATTGTTCTGTGTTTATCAATATTCTTGGCTCTGTGTCTCAGACTCCAGCATTAGTTCTCCATGTTATGATACCAGAAATGCCTCCAGAAATCTCCAGCTATACCTGCAAGCAATATTGGCAGGGCTAGGGAATCATTTGTTTACAGACAAAAGGCTGTCAGCGTAGCCAAGATAAGATGGAAGCGCTTATGCCCATCCTTTTCACTGCAGCTATAAATCTCTTAAATGCTTTAGACAATCAAAATAGATATTTGAAATGTGTAGTAAAACAATAAGCTGTAGGGGTCAAGGACTGAAGAAAGAATAAAGCAAAAAGTATCATACAAAATTTGGCCCAATAGAAGATGAGTTCTCTGCCTCAGGCTTTCTGATGGACCAGGAGAGCTTTTTCCTTGTCAAGATCTAAAGACCTTTTAACAATATGAAGTAACCCTACAAAACCACCAAGGGAAATCATTGATCCAAACACCATGAAGACAGAGAAACACTGACAGAGACCAGAGAAAGACTTTATATTCTGAAAAGACATTGATACTTTCCTTTATCAGTTACATACACTGCTGAGCCAAGGGTTCAGCCACCAGCTATGGAAGCCCTAACACAGTAAGTGTCTCAAGTATTAGATATGATAGCCATATAATCTGGGAACAAGACAATTGATAAAGTTTCCCAACCTAAACAAAAATGAGGAAGACAGACTTAAATCCAGGGAGAATACATTCTCCTGAACCTGTAGAATAATAACTAGATAGGTCAGTCTTTGGTGTTACTGAAATTCCTGGATAATATCCAATTACATTATAGAAGCAAAGCAAACTCTAACAGCATATCCAGAGGATTATATTCGAAGGCAAATCATAAGTAAATTTCTGAAAATTAAATTTAATGAAAATAACCATAAAAGTACTTCTAAGGGGAAGTAATATTCACTTAAGAGCAGTTTTCCATCCGAAGGTGAAGAGAACATAATACTGAAATACTGGCAATGACTGAAGTGCTATCTTAGAAAATATTCTTTTGAAAAAATAACCCTTTTACTAATTCTTAAAGAATTTCAAACAATTTATTTTGATTACATTCATATCTCTCCCATCATTCCTCTCAGATCTTCCCCCTCCTCTCTATCCACTCAACTTCAGATTTTTTTTTTTGCTTTATCTTTTAACAAAAAAAGAAAAGAGAAATGTGGAGTCTACTTTGCTTTGACCAACTGTTCCTGGTTGACAGGCCTGCCTTAGAAGAGTTTGGTCAATATTCTAAGTCTCACTGCATTGAAGAGAATGATGTCACCCAGAAGCACCAGTGAAATTCTAATAGCTCCCTGGATAGGAAAACTATTTTTAAGAAATGAAGGAAAATGAAACCATACTAGAAGAAAGAAAACTGAAATTATTATAAGTAGCAGATCTAGTCCTGTACCTATACTTAGACCAAAGGAAGTACTTCAGAGAAAATAATTTTTAAATAATAATAAAGTCTTGAGACATGAAACATGTACAGAGAAGAAATATGGGTTAACATAAATATGAGAAAATGTGATTTCTTTCTACAGAAAGATGGAAGCTTAATTTTAAAACATAAGGTACTAAAAGTTTTAGAAAATCTGGTGATATCAGAAGTAAAATTCTCATTTTGTAGCTGCTATGAAAAATACCCTAATGCCTTCAGAAAAGATAATTTCATCCTTGTGACTACATCACTAAGGGGAATATCATCAGGTTACTGGCTTCCAGGAAGAAATGGGTGAGCCACAGTTTGACCAGTAGAACTTCCAAAACATTGGCCATTAATTTTTGAGAGATATGAAAGACAGACATCTACATTTAATATAATCCACATAAAGAATAAGAAAATGATCTGCTTATCTATTCAAAAGTAACACAATAATAATGATAATAATAAGTCTGTGTTTTCCATTTTTGAGCTCTGAGACTTATAAATACTATCTTTGTTTCTATTAGAGTCAATTTTATATATGAATCAATCCCCACACCCATGGTCTTCTTCAAGTTTCAGCTTGTCAACAAAGGAAGTTTCTGTGTGATGTTGCGTTTGGCTCAGTTCAGGTGATGGAACTAGCTGATGGGAGCTGATGGAGCAAGAAGGGAGGAAGAACCTAGGGTAATCCTCCTGATGAAGGTAATCTGCCTAATGAAATATATCCCACAAGCTGAAAACCTGAGTCTCCTGCTGACAGGGACTCCCTGTGTACTGTATGTCAGGCTGACAGCTTGCTATGAGTGATCTTGAACACAGCTCTCTTTCCTGATTTTGAGCCTACAGTAGTAGTAGCTCCTGCTGTAGCCATGCTATGGACTGTGGGTATTTCCATGTTTGAACCTTGTATGACCTTTCACTTATAAGATTAGTCTCTGAATTAAATTATCTATGTGTTTTATTGACATTTTTTTTCTATTTAGACCTAGCCACATATACCTAAACTCATGAATCAACAGTTGAATGAATTTTTAGAGGTTATCTAGCTCAATTCAGCTTCATTTCTGTAACATATATGTTTGTTGTTCTTTTGAACTATCATTCAAGCCAAAGTTTAAATGAAGGAGCATATATCTCATGTAAAGAAAAAGTAAATAACATAGTATACTATTTGTTTATGCCTGTAAAAAAAGAGATTCCATTGAACAAATTTAAGTACTTTGGCTGAATGATATAATTCTGTGCTAGAGTACAGAGAGTCTGTTGCTTGAAACTGTCTAAGGATTTGGGGAACCTTTGCATTAATATAACATCATTTCATAAACATTGTTTGAGTAAACTATGGTTCCCACATGGACAGCAGAGATTTTTCTATGATTATACAAGAACTGATGAATGAATAAAGTGGTCAGTTGGTACATTTACATTTTACATTATGCCATTAATTTACTAAATGGGTGAATTCACACACTGGAGTTTTAAAATATTACTAGAGTTCTCTGAAAAATATGAAACATCCCCCAAACTAAACACATGAACAGAGAGAACATGAGAGCTCAAAATGACATAACCAAAAACACAGGAATTATATGCTGTACACAGTACCTAGACAAGTAGCTAATGAGAGTATTTTGAAGGCACTAACACACAATCAGGATGACTGGTTTACTGATATGTAAATATTGGTGAACAGATATTGAGCAATGAAATACATTTAAAAATTAAGTAAATTAATGTATGATAAGTTGTATGAATGTTTTTAAGGCTAGCATTTTAAATGTTTCCAAGATAGTCTGGTGTATCACACATAGTCAGCCCTCTACAAAAAATATTTAATTTTGTCATTGGAAAGTTACTTGAGATAAGAATAAATTTTAAGTCCATGGCAGTTACATCTTAGTTTACCACATAAAGCATGATCTTCATTTTGTAGTGGGAGAAATGCATAACACAGACATAGAGACCTTTCCAAAACAATAAAAGTAATTTAGGGATTTAAATGAAGATATTGTAGGTAATTAAGAGATAACTTTAAAGTAAGGTTAATGAGATCAAGAAAGACTTGTCACTGTACATTTGAATAACATACAGTCTCTTAAAAACAATAGATTGAACACTGCAACAGATGTATTAAACCATTGTGTCTAATTTTAAAATGTTACTGGCATTTGGTGAACGTGTGGTCAGTTAATCTATTGGCTTATTTACTATTTGAAACTTTTGTGCATTAGGGAAATATAACTATGCTTAAAAGAATGCAAAAATAAGAGAGAATTATTTATCTCAAATATTCTCCAATTTAATTAATTTTGACCACTTTGTACATGGATCCACTTTTTAACATCTAAGCTATAACAGTTAAACTCCAGGGCTCTCTTCCTTATTACACTAACATTTCCATTTTAGAGGGGTGGACTCGACACCCTTTTCCACCTACTAAATTCCTGGAGTGCAATCTTTCCCACCAGGGAGGAGGAATTGATAGTACCAACTACCAGTGGAGAATAAAACTCAGAAAATTCAGTTTGATTGCAATCTCATTATGAATTGGGAGGCTCAGTAAAAGGAAGAATCTCTAACTGTGACCTCCAAAGGAATCCTGCAATTGCACAGCCTTTCAGGCGCTTACAAGCAGTGCCCAAACCAATCCTCCAAGATCCTGCTGAGTGTGAACATAGCCTACTGTCCAGAAAACTCAGAAATGTCTTCGATTTTGAACATAAGCTTATGGCTCTGACTTCTGATGCTGCATTCTACACAAACTACCAGAGTGTGTAGTGTATTTGGGTTTACATCTGGTGTCTAATTCAGAAATTTTCTGATGCCTATATGCACACCCTTACACCCTCTATCACCTTCCAAGTTCTCAGCTTCATTTCAAACTTAAGTAATGAGACTATAGATCCTTGAAGTCCAAGTATATCATTTTCTCTGTGTTATTCTGAGTCCTAAATCTTCCTCGTTTGGAAATCGTACACTAGCCAAGCAGAGGTAGCACACACCTTTAATCCCAGCACTTAGTTGGGAGAGGCAGGCAGATCTCTGTGAGTTCGAGGCCAGCCTGGTCTACAGATTGAATTCCAGGACAGTCAGAGTTACAAAAGTGAACCCTGTCTCAAGAGAGATGATAGATAGATGATAGATAGACAGATAGATGTAGATAGATAGGGAAAGAAAGAAATCATGTACCAGAGGATGAATGACAAGAAGATTCCCTACTTCTAATAGATTAAACTCCATATTCACTGGTAAGAACTAATTAATCTCATACGTATTAGGTGAACACAGAAGAGTTATTTAATTTACATTTCATTATGTTTTTAATTCTATAAAAAGATGATAGAGTTAAATATTTCAAATAACTCTAAGACTTAATGATGTAATTATAAATACTGAATGACAAAATACATATTTTTACAAAGTAATAATCTAATCTTAGTATTTTTGTGAACTTCCATCATCAAGAAATTTACATACTGAGATCCAAATATGAAATATATTTATTTTTTTAATTCTAAACGGGACATTTTATTTTGTCTCTACTAACAAGATAGATTTTAAGCAAGTTCATGGGCTGCTTGATTCCTACCCATCAACTCATTCATCTTCAGCACCTATTTCAGCAGCAGCAGCCTCCCCAGAATTATTCCTTTCACCATGAAGATCTATCAGTTTTCCATAATCCAAAGATGGGCTTCTTCAAAATTTCTCTTTTTTAAGAAAGATGTTCCAAAGAGGATAAGTAGAATGACCAGCCTTTCCTATGCTTTCCCAAGAAAGACTGGGACCAATTTATTAGGCACTTCTTTCAACTCAGTGTGCACTGGTGCTGCATATAAGAGATCTTGTGCTTCTGGTTGTTACATATTTAGTAAAATCAACACACACACACACACACACACACACACACACACACACACACACACCAAAAGACAAAAGAAATGACCTCGCTGTCAAGACAGCAACATGAGTTTCAATCACGGCCTGCCAGTTTTTAACCACAGAGCGCAACTCGTTCCATGTTCAAGATCCATGTCATTCACATCAGTCATTCAGCTCTTACCTTGGACATCCTTAGTAATTAGCTTGAATTTCTACACACAACTTTGTCATTCTGTAGATTGATAAGGGTCATGTCAATTACATACACCATATCAGTTTTTGGTTCCTTGAGTCTTCATGAAGACTTTACCTCTATGTTTCTAATATTGAATGTAGCTGGAGCTGTCAAATCAAGCACATATTTCATAGAAAGCAAAGTTTTGCATCTCTTCTTGCCATCTAAGGAGTTTGTTTGTACTGACCTTCATGGTGCCTTCAGAGAGTCAAAAAATGTATCAAAACTTTTTATCCTATTCATTAACTTTTCTAGGTGGGGACTTGAATACACTATGAGAATGTGAGCCCTCTTCCTTCCTTCCTTTCTTCTTTCCTTCCTTCTTTTTTTTTCTTTTTTGTTGTTCATTTGTTCTACAAGACAGGGTTTCTCTTTGAAGCCTGGACTATCCTGGAACTCTCTTTGTAAAACAGGGTACCTTAAATCCAGAGATCCACTTGATTCTGCCTCCTAAGTGCTGGGATTAAAGGTGTATACCACAATACCACGACTATCTTCTGTTTCTTCAATTACAATATTGCACCTATTTGACTGGAACATTTGGTTTTATAATGTAAAGCTGTATATTCAGGAAACTACCTGCAAATGGGAGCCATTGTGGACACTGTACCTACCACCATATTTACCATTTTGAAGGTAATCAATTGTCCTTATTCCATCCAATCATAGCATATCAAAGTTCATTTAGATTATAAATTAACTGTCAAGTGTATTGATAGATAATTTAGAAACAAAATACCCCAAAACTAACAGCAGGCAAATTCATAATGTTACATTGCTAATGACAATGGATACATCCAAGTGGATTTGCTATTACTTCCCTCCAATTCTGGTATCAATGTTTCTGGGTTGGTTGATGATCATCCCTTTTTCCTCCTAAATTATTTCATATTAATAACTATCTCCAAAATACTAACATAATGGATAGGACTCCAGCTCTGTGGTAGAGCTCTTCCTTAGCATGTGAAATATCCTAGGTTCAGTCATTAGTGCTGCCAACAAGTAATAAAATAAAATATGAGAACAAATTTTTAGCATTGAATTCTTCCCCTGTTTGAACAATGAAATTGACCTCAGTCCTGGGTACATACTAACAATCTTTCCATGGTTATTAGCAGATAATCCTGGCTGCTGAAACTCTAAAATTACCATGAAATGTTCTAGCTGGACACTTAAACTCAAGCACAGCATGTAGGTATTCTTTGCAATCTTCCTTATTTAAGTCCAATTTCTTCTCTGTGATAACTTGTTTTACTCTTCCCAATGTTGAGCTCATCCTTGTGAGAGATCAATAATAACCAATATTTACGGGGTGCTCATTATATGCTAAAGTCTCTGATAAGTACTTGACATTGATTGCTTCATTCAATGTACAACTCAACTCTACAGGAAGATAGCACAGTGTTTTCAAGGACAAGGATGACATTGAGATTTAAATTAGATCATTTATCCAGAATCTTGTGGTTAGAAAACTTTGAAAACGATATTTAAGTTTGGGTTCTTCAGCCTCAAAGTCTTGTATGTACTTACATTATCTTTCTTTTATTAATCTGCCAAAGTACTTACTTGAAAACTCTCTTGAAATTAACTTAAAAGAATTAATGTGTAAATTTAAGTTTATGACATTTTTGAATAAGCATTTATGTTTTGAAAATGCTATTCAATTGCTTCTTGAACCTCTGCATTTTAAAACTTCAATGGGCTAATGCATAAATGCATTTCATAGAGTTTAAGTGTGATTAAGCTTAGCTATGTTCCCATTTATGAATTGATATCATAATACATATATAAATATATGGGAGAACATCCATGATTTATATAAATAAAAAAATCCCTGAATAGCAAAATAAATTGAAGCATATTAACATTATGAAATAAAATATAGTCTAAGTAAACACCAATATTTAAAGTATTAAAATCATTACCAAGGCTCATTTTTCTGTTGGATGAAGCATATCAAGTGTTCTTCTAGAAATATTTTAAATTTCATATGACCTTTCAAGGTCCTATAATTTTTTTTTCATTCAAGATATTTGCTTTCTCCTCCAAATATACAAAGAATTTCCTCCCAAACTGATGTGTTCTTTGGTATATAGCCTAATGAAGCTCAGTGCAACTGATCTTTTTTTCTTTGCAAAGTTGAAGACAGGGCAAGGGCCACCAAGAACATTGAAAACAATACCCTACCCTGAAATGGAAATTCTAGCCTGTCTGGTGAATGAATGCCAGGGAAAATGGTGTTTTCTCAGCTTCCCATTAAGCTAACTCCTCACTTCCATGTTCTGAGTGATTCTCAGTATAGAACTTGAGGAAGACTTCTGTGTCATACTTTACAACTCTCTTTATCTGCTTCACTTTCTCACCATTATAACATTTAGTAGGACTACCAGGTAGTCTTGAATAATCTTTATTTACTTCATGAATGTTCTTGCATTCTCAAATTCTAATTGTTACTTTAAAAATATTTTCTAATCTAGGAATCAAACACTTTTGTTCAAGCTGCTTTTTCTAGCGAAGTACAAGTCACACAGTGTGCGAAACCCTTCCTTTTCTTTTGAGGAGCCTAACTTCCAAGCTGTGATTCAATGCACCCTTTTTTCACTGCTTAGTCTTCAAACAAATTAATAAGCAATCTTTCTAGTTCATTTCAAAAGGTGATAATCCCTCTGACCCAGCTTTTCATTTAGGGTTGGGGTGACACATCTTTTAAAATTATGTGCTGCATACCAATATTAAAGCAAACAATATGATCTGAAACTATATTTTTCAAGCATCCATTATGAGTAACATAAATGTCACCTATTAGGAAAAGGAAGAATATAATAGGGTAATTTCACAATGCAATATACTTTCACACTGACTGTAGACATTTCCTTTCTTTAATGAAAGAATGTCTCCTCAGAAATCATTCTCATAGAAACTTCCCCTAATACTATCATTTCTGAACTATTCATAGACAAAATTAAAGTTTGAGTGAGTTTGGTTTGCTACTTAAATTTTACTGAACTTCTTATCTGAACTGATTCCTCCTTCTCTAAGGCTTTCCATCTCCACTGATTTTATAATTGTGTTGTTGTACAGGGAAATAAGACATGCATATTTTGATAAGACCTTATAATAAATGAATGTATTCTAATTCAGAGACAAAAGAGCAAATTCATAGTTTGCACATTTTACATTCTAATAACTCAAGGGACAAAAAACCTGAAAGGAACTTATTTGTTGAATGTATTTGCTCTCAAAATACTTGTTGTTATGCTCCATATGTGTGAGTCACCCTGAAAATTCAAATTTGGGGTCTCTAGGATATGAGTAGGTCATGTGATTAGTTCTCATGAATGTGATTTGTGTGCTTATTTTAAAAAAAAACAAAAAACACTTCCTTACTTTTTTTGAATCAATTGAACTGGCAGTGAAAAAAAAAAACAGTTATGCATGGAAACTCATGCACTTATTAGACACCAAATCTTTCAAATGATTGATCTTGGACTTCAGAGCTATGAGAAATTAATGTTTGTTTTCCATGAGCTATGTACTCCGAGTTACTGTAACAGCACAAAACATAAGAACATTGTGATAAGGACATATAAAAATGAAAACGAAGACATTCCATAAATAGTTCTCTCAAATATCTCTATTCTTTCAGGAATTTCACTTATTTAGAGGTATGGATATTCCCTTGAATCCACTTAGTCTAATTCAGAAGTAGGAAACTAACAAGCATCACTATCATTTCAAAATATAAGTTTAAACACGGAAAGTTACTTTGACATGTTTTATCATTGTACACCTCTGCATTAAAATAATCTATGCTTGATACCCCTAGGTCCCAGGTAGAATTCATAGGTGTTTGCCCCCAGGCACAAAGCTTAGAGTTCCATTCCATTACTCAAAGACCAACTGCATTAGTTACTTTTGTTGCGGTGAAAAAAAAAATATCTCTACAGAAAGCAATTTAAGAAAGAAGGGATTATTTGGGTTTATAGATCCATTATGTCAAGGAAGTCCTGGGGGCAGGAGCTAGAAAGCAGCTGGTCACATGAGATGTACAGTCAGGAAGCAAAGGGAGCTGTGTGCAACTTATTTACTTTCTCCTTTTGATCTAACACAGGACATAACCCATGAAGTTGTACAATCATTGTGAAGATGTTTCATTATAACCCAGTTAACCTAATCTATATAATCCCTCACAGGCTTGTAAAGAGACGACTTTAAACTAGATAATCCCTCACAGCTGTGTCGGGATTGACTCCCAGGGAATTCTAGACACTGTTTAATAAGCAATTAATATTAACCATGAAACAACTAACCAAACCACCACAAGAAATAAATATGGGGGGTGACAAGGACCAAGGAGAAATTAGAAGGATGAGAGAGGGGAGCTTAAATATGATAAAAATACATTATACTCATATTTCAAATCCTCAAAAAATATGTTTTTGCTTTTTTTTTTCAATGACCAAGAAATGACAGGAAGCTAGAAATACTCAAAGTAAAATAAAATAAAAAATAAAATGTATCAGTTGGAGGAAATGGATCCTTGGATAAATTCCTCGCTGTATAAGTAGGAAACCTGAGATTAGATTCTACGGTGTTTGCAGTTTACATCCATAACCCACCATATACATACCAGAGGGGACTGAGACAGAGATAGGATGATCTGGGAGAAGATTTGGCATCCAGTCTGAGTAAAATGGTGAGCTCTAAGTATAGTTAGAGTCCTATCTCAATGAAGACACTAGATTTGGATCAGGAAACACCATGACCCTGTCATGTCTATACATGGATGTATTGGCAAATACATCAGCAAATGTGCATTGTCATGTCCATACACCGCATGCATACATGCATACAATAATTAATAAATTAATAAGTTACACTTGTATTATATTTATTATGCTGTCCATGGAAAGATTATTCATTTTGAATTCAATCTCCATGAACGATTTGATTTCCTAAGACTAAAATAATACATTAACATAGAATGGTCCTATGTGAATTAAAAAATGTAATTTTTTCTCCCTCAAAGGCAGGGAGAGAATTCCAAAATAAATGAGTCAGAATATTTAACTTTTTCAGAAATTTCTGAGGGAGAAGTTGTTCTATGTCCATCTCTCAGCAGGTGACTGCAATATGTTTTGTTCCTTGATTTTCTTGTGGCGTATTCACCAAAGAAGACTGTTCAGATGTAGGTTTAAGCCAACAAAAAGTCTTTTTTCCAGCCAGTGAACACACAGGGTGTTCAGGATACACTCAGGTGTAGCCCTGAGTCTTTCTCAGAGCAAGCTTTTAAGCACAAAAACCATATTCTGGGTTGACATACTTCAATTAACAAGACAGCCAGATGTGGGAACTACAGAAGCTAAAATATCAGGTTAGTACATTTTGAGACTTTCCCAGGACTATATGGATTTTGATGGGTTAGACTTCTGTGTTTTAATTTGGCAGGTGGTGTTGTTTACATACTGAGTCTTACAGCTTAAATGACACTTCCGTCATGGAGTCAGTTATGCTAAGGTCCCCTGGTCTAAGTTCTGGGGCCCTGTTACAGTTTGAAGAAGGATTACTATAATCCAGACTTTCATCCTCATTTGGCTTCATCCACTGAAACCCTGAGCATATTCACACTGTTCTGTGCTGTAAGTTCACCAACCACTGCATTTAAAAGCAATCCTCATGTGGTATAATCTCATTTTAACTAATTTCAACTGCAAAGAACTTATGGCCCATTAAAGTCATATTCTGTTGTTCCAAGGAGATAGGAATTTGGAGAGGATGTTATTGAGCTTACTACATCATGTTACTTGTTTTGATCAACAAACTGCATGCAGATGTGCCTCATGTGGTTATGAGCTTCAGTTTTAAGAGCTAACACTTAGTTTACCATCTTCTCATTTTTCTCCTGACTCCTCTAATGTGTTAAAATGCAATCACCATCAGCGTGGAAAAGAGCTCCTCTGGTGACATGTGATATAACACACCTCATCAACAAGACAAAGAGAATCTCATTTCAAGAAGCTGTGATTTTCATTTTCACAGAATAACTAGGCTTCTCATGACTGGCACAAATCTTAGTACTTGATCAGAGTCCTTAACTGATAACTAACCATATGGCAATGACCTATAGGATAGATATTCAATAACAGTGAACATTTCATTAAAGACTAGAATTATATATATATATAGTGTGTATGTGTGTGTGTGTGTGTGTGTGTGTTTAGGAAAAATATCTGTGCTAACTTGCAAAAGAGAGCTTATATGTAAAAGTCTTTGGGTAGAAGGTGGAAATAAGATTGAATAAAGAGCAGAGAAATCTGTAAGGATACGGTGTTTTCCTGCTGTGCCTGAATGGATAATGAGTCCAGAAACTGGTTGAAATGCAGGATTACAGTCCAGGTTTGGATGAGCAATCCCTACATGTTGATATGTGAAATACTTAGTCTAGTTGGTGACACTATTTTGGTAGGGGGTAGAAGCCTTAGATATTAGAACCCTACCAGGAGGAATTGGGTCACTTATGTGTGGGACTTGGACAATTTTACCTGGTCTAGGGTTCCTTCTTAAGCTTCTGCTTCTTCTGCTTTATGAAATAAATGAGGTTCTCTGCCTCATCCCCACTATTATGAGAATGTTAGCTCCAGATCATGGGACTAAACAGTCACAGACTGACTCTGAAACTCTAAGCCAGTATAAATTGTTCTTCAACTAGATTGTTTCTTTCACACAGTTTGTTACCACAATGAGTAATGAAATAGCCAATATACAATCGAGATTGTATGTGGGAAAGAAGCATGGCTCAAAACAATCTTTGGCATCTTTAATGAAAGGAGTCTCTCACTGAAATCAAGTTGATTACATATCAATTAATGTTTGAGAGTGTATAGGTCAACAAACAGGTATCCAAATGAAAATAATTGTTTAAAATTTAAATCAAAGTTTCAGAGCCCTAGATTCCATGAATTCTAAGCAGGAAGATGGGTAACATCAAAGTAATTCATATGCTATCAAAATTGCCTCAGTCTTCTAATTGACAAAATGAATTTGCTCTAGGAAGCTGTCAATTAACTTTAGCTACATATAAAAAAATGTACATAAAATTCTTCATTACTAGTTCAACAAGAAAGCATATATTTTCATCTGGTAGTTATTGAAAGTTCTAGATTATCTTCAATTTGTAGAATGAAGAGGAGAGTTACTATATGTTTTTCATTCTTGTTATATATTTTGTGTGTGGCATAACTGAAGAAACCCTAAACTAATTAGCAGCATAGATTTTAAAATTTCCAGAATTGGCATCATTTTTATTTTTGCATTTTTTAAAAATAAAATAATAATTGTGTGGAAAATGCTTAAAATCTATTTCAAAATGTAAACTTCTTTGAAAGCTTAAATACTAAATAAAATAATTCTTTCTGTATTTTTTGTTGCTGTTGTGATTTTCTACCAGATAACATTGCTTTTCTTCTAACCAGGCTAATTTTAGCAGCAGGTACATTAAAGTATTTTAAGGAGGACATTTACATAAATATGCCCACAATGCAAACTTGAATATGTTGTTTCACGTTGCTAAGAATGACTGAATTGGTCTGTGAGCTCAACTCTTCCTCACAGCAGTAGATAAAATAAGGAAACAAAAGACAATAGGAGGGAACAAAACATAAGACTGCATATCACATTGTGTATAAAACCAAGTAAATCTAACAACATGGTATCGGCTATTCAAGCCCAAGAAAGCAATTTGGTAAAAGAAGTAGAAATTGATGAGGGAGTAAACATCAAAGGAAAGAAAAACAAGTAAGGTGTTTTGATTTTAAATATAAAGATGCCTGTTCAGATGGCATTCTGAAAGTTCAGAAAACAAGTAAGCAAAATGTTAAGTGTATGTTTTTATACCAAAATAATGGTATGAAGCCCATCAGCATTAAATGGTCCATTTTTCATAGGTCTGTACTTCTCCACAAACAAAAACTTAGCACAATATCTTTTGACATCATTTTAAGGCAAAATTTGTGGTGTTTGTTAAAATAATTATGAGCAATTTATCAAACAATGGCTTACTCAAATATAGTCACAGAAATAAATTTTAAAAGTACTGTCAAGGATTCAAAATACTTAAAAAGGACTAAAGGGAAAAATCAGCGTAGGTGACAATCTGTAGAGCTGCGGCTGATGAAAACTAGGCCGAAATTGTCCTGAGCTTTAAGACATAACTCTTATCATGCTTTGCCAATGAAGGCAAAGGTACTGTTTGTGATATAGTTAATATAAGGTTAAAACAAAATAAATGTTAATAACAGGTATGCTACTCTAAAATATTTACCAATTTTCAATTTAATTTTTGTAATATGATAATAAAATTGTGACTGAACTATAGAAGCAGGATATAAGATTAACTAGACATTTCTCAGTTTCTACCATACTGCAGGCATGACTACCAGACACACAATGGGTAATGAAGAAGTACTCAAGCCACTGGGGTGATACACAGCAGTAGGAGCAAAAGACAAATGAATAGTGACATGGCATGAAGAATGATATTAGAAGGGTTTGACAGAATGTCTTAGATCAGATCTAACTACAGGGCAAATACACAGAGAGAAGCAAACTGCCTGCAGATTACGGGGTAAGTGGTACTAACACTCATGAGCTGAATCTTTGGTTGCTGATCCTAGTGCAAATGTTATCTTTGTCTGAGGGCTTTTCTAGAACTTCAGATCCATCATTTTCAGCCAGCTCAGCACCCTGTGGTACTTGTATCAAGATGCAACTAGAATGTGTGAAATTGTCCCAAAAGATGAGATCCTAGGCCATTTGCTGATTGAGACAGTTATAGCAATGTATCTACCTCAAAGGAATGGAGTGAAGACTGAATCAGAAACCCATTATAGAAGAAAAGTTAAAGGACTCAAGGTATATAATATGTAAAAATTACCAAGATGATGGGTAGATCAGAGAAATACCAAATAAAACAAAATAAAATGCCAAGAATTAGAATTGGTCAAATAAAATATAGCTTGTCTTCAGAATTACTTCATTCTTTTGAGAATTCAGAATTTTTGCTTTCTGTTTGTTTGGAAACTGACTCAAGGACATAGAATAAGGGAATTAAAGAAAGCCTGCTTTAAAAGTCAGTTCCACCTCAAGAAGTTATCCCGTATTGCATGAGTGGGCTGTGAGAATTTTAAGAAGCTTTTCATCCTCTGTTCTTTTTTATCCTTTTTATTTTCAAATGTCTATTGAGCCTCTCCTCTCTGCCAGGCCTTGCAATGGGGACTGAAGATGAAATGGCCTAGAAGGGAAGCATATTGCTGTCTTCATGGATTGTGGAAAAGAAAAGTCAGGAGGAATTAAAAAAAATGTCATAACTTAAATGCTAAAGGGTGTTGATTGCTACAGAAAAAAAAAGGCAAAAGGGGCATCTGCCCTAAGTTAAAAAGTATACTTCACAAATTTATGTCTCTCTGGAATATCAGAATGTGACTTTATTTGGAAATAGGATAAAGTAAATTTTGTTACTTCATTTCATTTTTAGATTATTTGCTCAGAGTCTTATGTAAATGGGGATGTTCCACAAAAATCCTACTCACCCTGTTTCAGTCTCCTGAGATCTTGGCTAGTAGGTATGCTTTACTAAAGATATACATAGCCATCAGGAGTATGATGAGAGGCATGAGATGCTTTCTCCCCAGGGATACTAGTGGGGATGGTTGGATTTTGTTGTAAGTCTGCAGAAATATGAAAAAAAAAATTGGATGTCCCTAGGCAACTCTGTTGTGCTATATTTTCAAGTGTGACTCCAGGTAACTCAGGAAGACGAATAAGATCCTGAGGAAAATGAAAGTAAATGGTAGATCAAAGAAAGAAAACATTCAAGTGAAGTTGAGCAAAACATGTAATAGTCCTGAATAGAAGTTTTTCCATTGAAAAACTAATTCTCATGAATAGAAGAAGTTTTGAAATTGGCGATAAAGAGGCTAAACTAAGGGGAAATGTATGAAGTAACTATTCAGGGTACTTGTGAAGCAGGATATAGACATGAAGTTTTATTGTAAGAATTGGGAAGCATCTTTAAAAAAATCTAGGAAAGTAATAAATCTTAATGGTAGTTTGTGGAATTCAGTTGGAAAGCACTATATTCTCCTCAGTCATGTGGGCAGGAGAGGGGAAAATCTCACAGAAGAAATAACAACAATGCAGCTGTCTCCAAAATCCAAATGGAAATAACCATTTACTCCATAATCAGTCTGCCTGTGTGAATTAAGAGGCATGAATGGATTTGAAGGAGATTTATGAAAGAAAAAAATTCATCTCTGTCTTCTCTGATTAGAATAAGTAATAAATGTTTTCTGATAGGCTCATGCATTTCAAAAGTTAGCTGCCAACTGATGTCTCTAAGTGGGGAGGTTATGAATTTTTAGACATGGTCCATTGCTGTTTAAAGTATATCAGGAGGGCTGGGCTTTGAGAATGTACAGCCTTGCCCACTTACTAGTTTGCTTTCTTCGCTCATTATGTGCTGTTGAGATCTAAATTCTTACTCCTCCTTCAACCTTCCTCACCATTACACACTATTATCCTCTGGAACTGTAAGCCAAAATCAACTCTTTCTTTTATGATCTGACTTTAGTCATGAAATTTTATAACAACAACAGAAATTCAACCAATACAAAACCTGGAAAAACCAATATAAGGGATAATGGATTTATTTGGGCTCACAATTCAATGATATAGTCCATCATGGAAGAGAAGTCATAGGACAGGAGTTTGTAGCAGCTGACCATATCACATTAGAAGTTAAGAAGAGAGTGGAGCTCAGCTTGCTTCTTATTTTCATGTGGTCTAGAAACCAAGTCCTAGGATAGTGCTCCACACATTCAAGACGGTCTTGCCATCACAATTAATTTAATCAAGAGTATCACTCATAGGCATCTCATCATGATTCTAGATATTCTGGATTTGACAATCAACATTAACTAACATGATTAGAAATTATTAGGATGTAGAGAGGAAAAAAATAAGAATGAATGAGCAAAATAAATTTTTGCGTAATTGTATGCATAAATAGTCATTTGAGGGATATAAGGATATATGGCTTCAAGTTTGGATATATAGAACTGATGTGTGGAATATATGTATGCATGTATGTGTGTGTGTATGTATATATATGTATATATATACATATATATATGTATTTATATATATGTATGTATTTTTTTTTCTAACTCTGAGTTGATGTAATTACAGCAAATGATATTAGGACTTTCGAAGTTTGCTCTAATGATTTTACTAGTAAACAGTTCAAATTTGATGATATTTAAATTTCTTTTAATATGTACCCAATGCATCTTCTGAGACTGAATTCAAAGTAAAATAGGTTTTGTAGAAAAAAATTAAAAAGATACCCTTTTTTTCTTTTTCTTTTTTCTTTTCTTTTCTTTTTTTTTTTTTTTTTTTTTTTTGAAGTGTCCCCCAGTGGAGTATCACTTGAGAGGAAAAAAAAGAAGAAATTTAAGGAAATCCCATGTGAGCTAGAACTGTTAGTGTTGTTGTTCTGCTCATATGACTCTGTCCCTTAAAAATGTGTCTTTCTATGCTTGCTTGCTTCAGTTCAACTCCTGGTTGCTTGATTTACCACTATGTTATTTCTGGACACTTTTCTTTCAGAAGATCATAAAGGGAGACATCTGCTTAGGTCAAGACTAGAGAAAACTGGAAACTGTTGTCCCATAACAGATACTTATCAATCTGAGCTTTTCTTTTTTTTTTCCCATACTCCCTAAATATAGTTCAGCACAAAAATCTCAGATAGAACTGTGTGTTTCCTTTGTAAGAGTACAACTCATCTAGATATGTCCAATTTCTGTTATGAGCTTAATATTGTTTGTTCTTCCCTCAGTATTTTTGGATTGAAACTCTAGAAACCAAAGAAATGATATTTGGAGATAGGGCCTTTGGGGGAAATATTTAAGTTAGTTCATGAGAAAGGGTACCTAATGGAATTAATGACTTTATAAGGAGAAACATACAGATTTATTCATTCTTATTCTCTGAGTCTTTCCATAGTCTATCCTGCCTCCCAAGGGAAGAAGATGAAAATAAAGCAAGCAGGCAGCTGTGTAGAAGTCAGAACAGAATCCTCACCAGAATCATGTAAATCAGCACTTGTCTTAGAATTTCTCAACTCCAGAGTTATAACCAAAGAATAAATAAATAAAATACAGAAAAGGGCTATTACTGAAACCACCCAATCTACAGTATTTTCTTGAAGATGTCTGAGTGAAGATATCTTTCAACATATTCTTATAATTTCAGTTTCTGTCAGTCGACTTGGTTATCTCTTTAATCTGGTGGAGCTTTTATTTATGTTTTTACTGGGACATGTTCTACTTTGCCTGCTATTTCTTATACATGCACACATATCCTTGTAAAATAAATCTTTTTTTAATAAATTTATAAACTTACACATTTATAATTTATAATTGTTATCTTGTTTCATTTCATATTGTTTTAATTGAAAACTCCAATAAAAACTATTTAAGGGAGAACAGATTTACCTGGCTACAATTCCAGGTTATATTCATTCAATCATTGCAGTGAAGTCAGGGACATAAGAACTAGCTAGTCACACTGAGAACAGTGAATTAATTCATGCACGCTAGGGCTCAACTTGCTGTCTCCTTTTCCATCACTCCATGGCCAGCCCATGGAATGATGCTCCTAAATTTAAGATAGATCTCCTCTCTTAAATCAACTCAGTTGATTTAACAGACATGCCACAGGTCAATCGAATCTAGACCATTCCTCGTGGAGTTTCCATTTCCAGATGATTCTAGTTCAGGTCAAGATCTCAAAACTAACCATCAGTTTTGTGTCAAGAGAAAAATTAAACTTAAAAATTCAGACAGTCTATGAAGGCAGCCCCAAGTCCAGTCTGATGGCATCTCCACTGAAATGGAGCAATGGAAAAATTTTAAGAATTTATTAGGGAGATTTGTGCTTTTTATTTTTTAAAAGGAAAATTAAGTCTTTATATACTTACAACAGTCAGTAGTTTTACAAGTTGGAGTGTAGATGTAGATGTGATTGTTGATTTAATTAATTATTCTCATGGGCTCGTGGCATAGGACAGTTTATTCTTTGATAATTCAATCTATGTTCCTAGAAGGTTTCAGCCTTTGTACAAACTAATCTTAAATCTAGACCTGGGAGGCTTCAGCCTCCATGAAATTTAGTCTTAAAACCTAAACCTAGAACATTTCAGCTTCTGAGACTTAATACTGACTGAGCTCACTGTGACTAGCTATCTTCTGAACTCCTAATTGTAAATTGTAAACCAACTGCTTCTGATTTTCTGCTTTTTCTCTTAGCTATTCTGAACTGGCTCTGCTGTTTTTGGCTTCTCCTTCTGAACTGAACTGTCTGTGAGTTGACTGCACTCAAACTTCCTGACTAAACTTACTCTCTACCATGCTTCTTCACTGCTTCTACCTTGGTTCTCTCTTAGAGCTCATTGCTATTGCTTCTTCCTTGCTTCTCTCTCTGAGCTCTGCTGTCTGCTTCCACTTTGCTTCTACACTCTGTTTCTACTCTCCGAGCTCTCATGGCTTTTTGTCTGCTTCAATCTGTTTCTGAGCTCTGCTTCCTGTCTCTGCTTCCAAACTTTGCTTCTTCTCCCTGCTTCTCTCTACTAAGCTGGGTTTAAAAGTGTGTGATACCTTGGGATTAAAGGCATATATTAATATTCTTTCTACCCTAGAGCAACCATGCTGCTGGATTAAAAGATTAAATGATCCTCTATATTGGAGGAAAGCACCTGCTGAGAAACAGGAATACGAGTTCTGTCTTCTTTTCTGGTTACATTTTAAGGAGATGATTTTCAGACTTCCAGAAATTTCTGGGCTATAATAATGCATATTCTTTTAAACAAAAGATTTAGTTCTCAACAGGACAGAGAAATAGTTCACAATGGTAATGTTTCAAAAGAAAGTACTCTACTAAGAAAGGTCAAACATAGGATTGGAGAGAAGATGTTCAAAAGTATAGTTTGGCCAAGAGGCATATGAAGGTCCCCCTGGTAAGTAGCCACAGGGAAGTGATTTACTAGTGTCTAACACATCTATAAACTTTCTAAAATAATGTATGTCTTGACTATATTATGTAGAATTTAAGATCACATACTAGTTTGCTACTAAACATAGAAGGCATTTTTTTTCCCATTGTCCTCTAGTGCTCATAAGAAGTCAAATGTTATTCTCAATCTGGATCCTTAATACAGCCATACTTGTCTGCTTTTTGTAAGCTTGTAGCCTTACATTAGCCTGTAGCAGTATGTTACAATCTTTTCCCTCAATTTAGAGATAGAGAAAGGAAAGATAGAAAGAAATCTTCACCGCTTTTGCAAGTGGCCTTGATATAGACAGAAGGAGATGTAGAAATATTGAACAGCTTATGGTCTGTAAACTCCACCTCTCTAATCTTTGTTCTTTTAGGAATTATCACACTAACAATAGCAACCCAATCAAGATACCACCAACCACCATCCACTCTGATTCTCAGGGCTTCAGATATTTTACCCTAAGTCAAAAGTCAAAACAAGCAATGGGTGCCAGAATGACTGCACCTAACCAAATTATAGCCACCTGCATCAAGCATTCCAAACCCAACTTTGTAAACAACTATACCACACCTGGGGAGAGAACAAACCCCTAAAATCCTTCAGGAATCTTCCCGTCTCTACCACCCAGCTCTGGAATTGCAAGCATTCTTAAACAATGGTACATTTATATAGGTTCTTGGAATCAAACCCAGGTCTTCCTTCTTTAAATGTAATCCCTTTGCCAATTGAGAAAACCCTCTTAACCCAAATTGTTCATTCTTAACATTGGAATATTTTTATTCTCTGGAGCTTTAAACTATTTCTTCTAAAAAAGCACTTATAACTCCATTGTTCTTTAATTCTGGATCTTTTGCCAGGCTGGCCTCTTATTTGTAGCCCTGCTCCTGGAGGTATGATCCTGTCATGGTTTGCTAATTAGGGGGTCACTTATCTGCTATTTCATCATTTTCCAAATTTAGTTCATGTAAGATTTTACTCTTACATTTACTTTTACTATACATACTATTGTCATATGTATGTATTAAATATTTAAAAACATTTTTGTAACATTAACTGCTAATCATAATTGAACACATTCAAGTTATGATGTTCTACCTGAAAAATAGTTTGCAATATATTTAATGATATCATTAATTTATGTTCTAATGTTATAATGGTTGATGGATGGATGTATCTGCCACCAATCAGTATTGCAACTTTGTTAATCCATGCTGGAGACACGCAGTTCTCTGGGAATCAATTGTAAGTTGGAAGGTTTCCCACTCTATATGGAAATTGTGAAAAGATTAGAAAATGGAATGGAAAAGATGAAGAAAGAATATGAGAACACAATGTCTAATCATGAGAACACTAGATATTTCTAATGCTTGATAGGCTACTTGAAAACAGTTTACATAGTGTTAAATGTAGATGTGATAATTAATAAAACATAACATAATTTCCTAAAAACGTTTTGTCCCTAACCCTAACCTAAGCATAATTTGGGTACATGTATATGTGTGCATGTATTTGTATATTATATGTGTGTGAGTTTGAATATATACTTTTGTATTTATATATGGATTTTTCTAATTTATTTTTAGACAATGTCTCACTACAGAGCATTGGCTAACCTGGAAATTGTGTTCTTGCCTTAGCTCCTTAGTGTTGATATTAAAGGTATTCATGGCCACATGACTTCTTATATAATTTTTTAGAGAAATGGCATATACATCACAAATGTCTGTACTGTAATACACATGAATACCATCAGAATAACCTACTTGAAGGCTCAATATGGTCCTGTAACTACACAGATGAAGCACATGTAAAAACATATGCATAAGGTAACATCAAACATTTAGAAATATAAAATTTTATTTTATATTCTAAAATAAAGTAGAGATTACCCATTAGTAAACAGTGCTTTGCAGTTTGGGTTTTGTTTACTTTTGAAACTAATTTAAATTTCATTTATTTAGAGTAACATGCTATAAGAAGCAACACTTGTTAAAATATTCAATAAATTGTACATAGTAAAGACCTAAAATGTATAAAATCTTATAGATTTTGTAAACCTATGTACATGGATACTGGATGAGTCATTGCAAATGTGTAAGCTTTCATTATTGAGTCAAAATACATAAACAATAGTTTCTAGCTTGAAATTTTTATTTTTAAATAATAATTTTACTTATTCTTTGAAATTTTCATACAATGTGTTATGATCCTATTCATTGCTAGTGATGAAACTGGTGTCATGTCCTTAAAGAAAACAGACTATCCCTCTCCCAGCACCTATCAGTGGCCAATTGATCCTTGTCAAGTGTCACTTCATGCCTTCTTCCCCACTTCCATGCGGGGATTTTGTCTGGCTTGAGCTTGTGCAGATCTTGTCTATGCTGTCACAATCTCTCTGAGTTCAGATGTGTTTGGAGAACTGTTTTCTGGAAGTTATCCATTATTTCTGGCTCTTATATATTTCTTCCTGCTCTTTCATGTAGAGTGGTGAATTTATTCCATATGAGGAGACAAACTGAAAATAGAGATATAAATTTACTTGGAAGTATGAAATAATTTGTTAAAAATGAGTTCTTCTCCATAATTATGGAAGAGTACTGATGAGAGAAACTTGAATTGTTGTAGTTTTATAGCTGAAGTAATTGGAATTTTAGTGAGTGAAAGCTGTCTACATCTATCATGATGAGAAAAGTTGTTATTTGAAAATCAATAACTCATTTGAGATATAAAAAGAACAATTGTGTGGAGCTGTTTTAAACTATAATCTTTAGAATACAACATGTTCCAAAGATAGAAGACTCATTTTCTGCGATCCCCAAACAAAACTTTGTATCTTTATTCCGAGAATGTTGGCTTGGGTTCTGTGACTGTTAATGTTTCTTGACATCATGAATGCATTTACTTTCACCATGAATGACACTTCCTGGTGTGTTCATTGGGATGTTTATAGAAAATGTTAACTAAAGAGGGAATACTCATCTCAATTTAGGTGCCACCATCCTGTTGCCTGGAGCCTGGGGTTGAATAAAAAGGAGAAAGACAGCAGAGTAATAGCTTTTATTTTTCTTCTAATGATTGAGGGTACAAGAAGACCAAATATCCTGTGATGACATCACTGTGATAGACTATGCTCTCTGTTAGCTAAAATACAATTTTTCTTCCTCAAGTTGCTGTTGTCAGTATTTTTGCCACATCAAGGATTAAAATAATTAATATAGGTTCTGTGTAACTCTCAGAAAGGAAGCTTTGTGATCTGATTTTTCCATGCTATGCCATCTGGTCTAAATGATTAATTAATGGTGCTAAGCAATTTACACAGTGACTTGGAGAGGAACCCAGAATAAACATTTTGCCTTTGAGTTTACTTCATTTGTTTAAGAATACACTTTAGGCAGTGTATTATATTAGCTAAAGGACAATTAAATTCATAGTAAATACTTATTTGGTGAAAGTTTTCTGACTTCAATGGAAATCTACACTACAGAGACAGCAGCCTGATTTCCCAAATAGGCTATTTTACTTGACATTTTCCCCTTTGACATAATTCTTGCACAAAAAGATCTAATATAACTTTACACTAGCCAGGCTCATTTTGTTGTTTGATACAGTCTAATTGGATTGCTCAGGCTGGCCTGGAACTTGCTATTCTTCTGCCTCAGGAATGTTGGTACATAGGTCTGAGTTATTCTATTCTGTCTCAATTTTCCATCTGACAAGGTGACTCACTTTGAAATATCTTGTCTGTTTTGAGGGTTTCATTACTACTTTCTGCCATTCCTTCTTGTTCAGTTTTGTCAGTTTTATAACTGAACTCTTTGGCATGACTCATTGTAACACTGACCTTGCTTAATTTAATGAAATGTTTCTAGATTTTAACCAATTAAGATTTTTAACTAAGTTGTGTTTTTTGTCCTCCAACAGATCCTAGACTTGAACTCTCTATAAATAAATAGCCAAACATTTCTTGTCTACCCTTGAGGTGACCACTGTGCTCTGAGGTATAAGATTACTTCTATCCCTCTGCTTTGGACTTTTGTCTCTGGAAGAATTCACAGGGAAGACAAGCTCATCAGTCACAACATGCCTACTAAGAAGCTTTCCAGTGTCATTTTCTGCATTGCAATAGGTGGATGCTTCACCTGTCACAGGCAACTGAAAGTAGTCAGCTTTCATCAGTGCATTTTGACAACATGGAAGGAATGATTCACCTGAAGGAAGCAGACTGCATAGTATTTCAAATGTCACCTCTAAAGACTGATTATTTCTTGTCCTTGACATCCTGCCAAGGGCTAGATACAATGAACATTTGGATGTTACTGGCCCTACAAATCACTAGTTGCCTAGAGCCGCCATTGGCCTGTAAGAGGACAGCATGCTTGGCTTTCGCTCAGTTTTTATTACAAGTTGTAAACTTTTGAATTCTCTGATATGCCTTGTCATTGATGTGTCAAGACTGAACTGTGACAGAATGTCCCACCTGATTGAAATCAAGAATGTTGTATTAGATCTTGTGTAATAATGGGAAAATATCTATTGTAGGATCCCAGATAATAAAATACTATAACTATAAAAATAATGTTTCCTGATCACGTTTTTGAGAAAACACAGAGACTTACATTAAGAGCATTTTTATAGAAGGAAATGGGATTTTTCTGCCTTGAAAGAATTATTATTTAATCACACATAATAAAAATGCCCAAACTATCAAGTTATAAGTTAAAATTTTGCTTTTTGTAAGAGCTAACTGCTGGTGAAAATCTGTCGATTCAATACCCATTGCTACATGGGATTTAGCTGTTGTTTTGATGGCAGCTAATGTAAATAGTTTCTTTAGTACACAAGAGAAATCACAACAGACTTGTTATCAAATGCAAGACAACCCTGCTTTTGTTGTTCTAACATTCAAAGTGCTCACTTGATGATATTTGAAAGTCCTTTATGACTGCTTCATGAGATACAGTTTTGAACAATACAATCTCTCTCCATAAGAACATTATCAATGATAAACTGGCTTACTCTGCCAAGATCAGATTGGGTTTCAAACTGTTTCTTTCTTCTCAAAAGAAATCTGTGCTCCTCAAAGGTAACATACAGGAAGATAAAAGTCTTATTTCAGTCAGAGCAAATTCTAATCAAAACAATCAACTAAATTCTGGTGTAAAGGCGATCTCTTGAGCCTGCTGCATGCTGATTGTGCCCTGTCTCAGGATAGTGCCCATTTGAAGATTAGAAAATGTAGTTCCTATTTGCTCCACAAATTTGAGATTTTGAAGAAATGAACAACCATATTCTCTGCTTCATTGTAGATGAATTCTTTTCAACTCTTCTGCTTTAGTTTGAACTGAAAGACTACATTCCAAGCTTATATGTAAGGTATCTTCCCAATATAAGCAAGAAACTGTGGATATGAAATAGCATTGTTTTCAAAACTCCTCAATTTTCTCTGCTTTCTTACTCCTGCATGAGAATCCAGCAGATCTTCCAGAGTCAAGTACAATTATCAAACAATTTGTTACATTGAGGCAAACCATCAGTCCTCCTTTCATTAGTGGAACATTAAAGTCAAATTTAAGGAAAACTTAGTCCCACTGCAAATTTCCCCCAGCTTCAAGTCAATAAAATGTATGCCCGTGGAGCATGTTTTTATTTTTTATAAGATTTTATGTAATTTAATTATCATAAAAAAGTGGATGTAACCCAATGTTCTTCACTAAACACTTCTTCTCTTCAACATCTCTTGGCTGGCAAAAGGAACATAGCAAAGACATGTGGTCTTCACTCACAAGTCCACCAATATTTTTTTTTCTGAGATGTGTGCTTTTGCTATCAAATGACCCCTCATTTTTCATTCTTGTGTTATTGTATATGGGATTGTTTGTGTCTACAGTTACATATGTGTATTCATGCTCAAGTGTGTGACACACATGTGGTATGAGTATATGTGCACATCTTGTGAGTTTGGAGGACAGAAGACAATTGCAGATAGCCTTGCTCAGACACTGCCTACCCTGGGTATTTGAGATAGTGATTCCCAACTGGCACCTACCATAGTTTAATTTCTTTCACTGTGACAAAACACCCTAAGAGAAAATTAGCTGAGAAAGTAGTTATTTTATTACAGAACTGATGGTTACACTCCATTTTTGTGGGAAAATCATGATGGCAGTCTCTTGAGACAGTTAATCACTTCATATTAACAAGTAAGAGTGGAGACAGGATGAGCATACACTTGCTTAGTGCTCAGGTAGGCTTCCTTAGTCCTACACAGGATTCAAACCCAAGGAATGATTCAGTCCACAGTGGTCTGACTCTTCCCATTTCAACTGACTCAATAAAGAAAAGATTCCTTACAGACATGTCCGGAGGTCAACCTGATCTAAATGATTACTCATTGATAGTATATTCCTAGGTGATTTTAGATTGTGTCAAGTTGGCAATAAGAACTAACCATCAACCAAGAAACTATGCTTTCCAATGAGGGTTCTGGGGATGAAACCCCAGGAAACACTTTATCAATATTTTGTCTCTTTAATCCATCAAGTGCTTTCTCTTCTAAAATCTTTTGCTTCCTAACCTTTATCAACTGTTTATAAATTCTACTTCTAAGAACAAGCACCTGGATCAAACTGATTTGACTTTCAAGATCAATCCTCCCCAACACATATGAATATAAGTGTTAAAGAAAATAGCATTGCCTAGTAGTAGACAAAATAACAAAGGGAGGTTTTAAGGAAATATTGCAATAGGTAAGTGAGTATAACACTACGTTCTATTTCTAACCCCCAACTAGAGATAGCCAAGGGGTAGCGAAAAGTATTGGTAGAAAGGCAATTACTTAAGGAACAGATTTAAGGTAAGGGGTTCTTAGAAACTGAAGCACTGTAATCCTAACTTAAGATAGGCAGAGTCATGAGGTATCATTCAAAGGACAGATCCATTCAAGGAAAGTGCTTGCTCAGATTTCACAGAAATGGAGTGTGGTCAGATATGACAAAGAGGAATTCTTTCTATGTTGCTTAGTAAGTTTCTGGCTACAACTGGGCAGACTCACTAAGGTTAAAAGTAAGGCCTTCTTGAAAAGAGGGTTAAGAGGAAAGAGAAAGAACTCAGAATTTTGTCAGTTGTAAGTGAAAAATTTTTCATTAATCTGGAGTTTATTGTGCATAGCATTATATCTTTATTTTCTGGGTATAAGATATTATACTGGAAGGAATTTAAATCCATCATAAACTTCAGATGCCTTCAAGTACAACTCATAAAACCCCAGTAGTATTTTAGCAAAAACTAGCACTATTCATCTAAACTATAAACTTAAAATTTGAACTACATAAGAGTTTGTACATGAAGTTAAACTGAGTCAAACTTGCCAATGTGAATTGTAGACTTAGCTCTATAAACTTGGAAAATTTTAATTTTCTCTAAGTCTCTTTTCCTTCATTTTAACATGGACATTATTGCAAAATGTCCTTACATGAAGATTGTTGGCAAGAGATAATATGCAATGTTCTGAGATAGTAGTATATTATTGTATAATTAGTCACTACTAGCAATACTACAAATAAGAGAAAATTATTTTAAAAATTCCATTAGATTTGGAAAAATAAGAGACTACCAAGTTTCTAGATTTGAGTTAAATACTTTAAAATTCTAGACTTGGGGTTCTAACATTCCAATGAGCTCTCCTTGCCAACTTACTTTTAAATTTGTTTCTGTGATGGTTCTCTAATGATACATTATTCAAATGCATTCAATGTCTGCACTTACTTTAGGCTTAGTGAGGGTGAAAAAATTGAGTTTCTGAATTAACTAAAAACAAAAAAGAAAACAACATTGGTTTAGGTATAATGGTCTGGGCAATATTTACAAGCAGTGTGGATAAAGAAAAAAAAACAACAGATGAAATGAATTTAACAGACTGGTAAACTAAAAGCTCTTGCTAAAGATACCTTTGCCCAACTATGTAAGCATGTATGATATGTACGTATGATGTAATATGTGTGTATGTGTGGGTGGGTGTGTACGCATGCATTTTAGAGGCTTCTTGATGTAATTTATTATTCCATGGAATTGAATTTCCAAATTTCCTTAGAGAGAAAGTTTACTGTAAAGTCTTGAATATTTCATTCAAAGATGTTAATCTATTTCATTTAAAAAGTTCATCTAGACGAAGATTTGCTTTTCTTATCTTCACTTTTTATCTGGAGTATTTTTCCTATTATTATTTACTGCTAAATCCCTCTCTTATGAATTAGCAATCAGTTTTGTAATAGCTGCAGTATCATGCAAGTACAAAATGAGCATCACATGATTCAATACACATCTATAGTTAGGGACCCTTGCTGATTGTCTTAATTTCATCAAAATAGGCTAAGTAGCTACAGTCATATTTGAGGTATATTTATTCAAAACTTTTACTCACTCTTAGAGTAATGATATTCAAAAAATATTTGACAATAACCAAAGGGTTTTTAAACTTTCATTTTCAATCACAGCACCTTATGATATGGCCTTTACAATAGAATATGAGGGTATAGGCCTCCTTCTCTTTGGACTGGGTACCTTCAATACCTCAAGATGAAGCTTAGCATATAACATCCTGAATATATATATATATATATATATATATATATATATATATATATATATATATTTCATTGTCATGGCTGGTTTTCTTGCATTACACAAGCTAGTGTCAACTGAGAGGAGGGAACTTCAACTGAGAAATTGCCTCCTTGTGATCAGGCTGTAGATAAGCCTGTAGGACATTTTCTTAATTAGTGAATGGTATAGGGATCTCAGCCCAGTGGATGGTAGTCTAGGACTTATAATAAAACATACTGAACAAGCCAGGATGAGAAAAACAGAAAATAACATTCCTCCACAGCCTCTGCATAAGCTCCTGTCTCCAAGTTTCTGTACTGTTTGAATTTCTGCCCTAAATGGTAAACTAAACTATTATATGAAAGTTTAAGCAAAATAAATATTTTCAGCTCCAAAGGAGAGGTTTGCTCTTGATGTTAGTGTTTTACATGAGCAATAGTGAGACCCAGACTAGATATTCACATGATTGCATTAACCAAAACACAAAATTGTTATTGAAATTAATTAATTTTGTGACTGGTTTTCACCTTGTAGCCCTGGATGTCCTGGAACTATTTGTGTAGATGAGGCTTGATTTGAACATGTACCTGCCTTCCAGGTGCTGGGATGAAAGGCAAGAATCACAGCCCCTGGTATCTGTGAATTGTTTTAAAATTTTAGTATCGTTTCTTATTCTGCCATTCATTCTACCTCACCATGCTACCTCTGCTTAAAGTTAAAATTTATTCTCCTGTATTGGGAATCACCTTTTAATTTTCCTTTTCCACTGGAATTTTTAATAAATAAATAAATAGCAGAATGATTATCTGTTTACAGGTTCTGTAGCCATAGATTCACCAGATGTAGATGTAGATTCAAGGTAAGATATTTTTATTGTTTTCTAATTCAATCACCTGTCCTTAGTCCTGGAACCCTGGAGCATTTTGGCCTCCATACAATATAATCTTAAGCTAGACCTGGAAGGCTTCAGCCTCTGTACAATCTAGAATGTTTATAGTTTCGAGGCTTACTACTGACACAGCCACTCTGCCTCCTTCTGAACTCAGAGATGTACTGATCACCTCACTTATTGTTCTGGCTCAAACTTTTCTCCAAGCTGCTGGTTCAAGCTGACTTGCACTGGCTAATTGATTCTGTCTTAACTCTAATGACTCTGGCAGACTCTGGCTGGCTCCAGCAACGTCTCTGACTGACCTGGCTCTTCTTTACTTCAAACTGAATGACTCTTCCCATATAAAACTGATTTCTTCTGCCTCAGGCTCTCAGATGACATCAGACTCTCTCTGTAACTGACTACTTCTGTGTCTCTATGTTTTATCCTCAGTGTGAGCTGAGAGCCTACTTTTCTATCATGAGCCCACATTAAAGACTGCTTCTGGGTGTCTTTATGAGTGTTTCTGGATAAGCAATTGAATCAGCAATCTTAGAGAAATATTTTCTTCAATACAGGTAGCTATCACCTGCATATCTGGACAAAAAATAAGAATTTAGAAGATTTTCAGTAATGTTGAAGCTTTGTGATAATTTTACTGATCTTATGTGCAATACTGCATCCAATACTTATTCACATATTGATAATTTAGATCACTGTGTATACACTCATGTTTTCATGCCATTTTATATATACTGTATTATAATTGATATATATCTAAAAATCTTCAAATCATTCCTTGCTTTATACTTCAATCTGATTTCATGTACATTTTAAACAATTTGTTATTACTGGATAATATGTTTCTCGGGCATTTTTAATGACTCTTCTTAATGATTTTTTGATCATTTCTGCTTTCAACATTTTAAATTCTGTCTTTACAATGAGAGATGATTTCCCTGAGTCTACGAGGAAAGCTGGAGTTTCTGAAATTGAAGGACTGTGTATCATTTCTATCAAGAGCTCTGCTGCATGCGAATTTCACAGGCGTGTGGAAGATTAACTGGGAACACAGTGTGGTATGAAGGCATCTGAGAAGCAGTAGGAGCTGATACTTGACCTTTTGAGGTTCTTGGGGGGATTGAAGTTAAAGAAACTCCAGGTGGTCTTCAGAATCACTTGACATTTTCTGTAAATGATGGACGAAACCAGAAAAAGCCAGAAAAAGTCAGTTAAAATAAAGTTACACTCCACCAGTTTATTGAATATATTTATTCAGTACATCTCTTTGGCTCAACAAGCCATATAGTTAAAGTGCTACCTGATGCTCATCATAACACCCAAGATAACACTAATATTTACCAAAGTTCACCTTGGTGTATTTCCCTTTTATTAATCTTCTTTCAAAGCTTTCTGGATCCTAAAGTCTTAATGATTATATCTCAGTTGATGACATAAATTATGTTACTGGGCTATATTTTTCATGTGTGTGTGTATGAGAATGTATGGGAGAAACAGAGAGAGAGAGAGAGAGAGAGAGAGAGAGAGAGAGAGAGAGAGAGAGAGAGAGAGACCGAGACCTTGTTGGAGAAGTTGTCTTACTGAAACTGTAATCCATCCCCCAATTAAGTGCTTTCTTCTATAAGTTGCCTTGGTCATGGGGTCTCTTCACAACAACAGAACAGTAAGATGGCATTTATTTATTTGGCTTTGTTTTCATCATATTACAAATATATAGAAAATATTCAATTTAATCAAATAAAATCATATGGCAAGATAATATTAAGAGTTTGAAGTAAAGATTGTTAGTAGCAACACAAGGACCTTGTTCACACTAGTACTTCTAGGGCCATTCAGTTTACTGAATGTCTATCCCCATGCAACAAATCATTATGTCAAAATATATGTGTCAGTAATATAAAATCTTGAGATGAGATCTTGAGGAGGGGGTGTTGCTTATGTCATAAGGATAGAGTAGTGTCTTTCAAGAGGAGTTCCCTTGTCCTTCCTGAATGTGAAGATATAACAGGAAAATGCATTTGATAGTTAGCTTTCACCAAATAACAAATCCCCTGGAACCTTCCTGGAACTTCTAAACATCCACCATTGTGAGAAAGAATTACATGTGTGTGTGTGTGTGTGTGTGTGTGTGTGTGTGTGTGTGTGTGTGTGTGTTCCTATGAATAGAAGTTTAATCACAGAAAATTGGTTAGATGAAAATAATTTCATTGAGTTCCATATAATGTAGATAAAATGAAACTTTCAATGTGAATGATTTCATAACATATTCAAATGAGTATGATGTAAAGATACTGAGCCCTTTCTGCCTCCATGAACACTCAGTAGGCATTTGCTCTTTTCTTACTCTGAGACAAACTTTGAATGTGCTGAAGAAACCCTTGACTGCTACAGTAGGTTCTCTCTTCCTGCATCAGACCATTTGATTTCTTATTACAGAATACCACTCCCAGAGTTGTTTATGCACAGCAGAAGCATATTGCTCACAATGATGAATGTTTCGAAGTTCTGGAAAAGGTTTAGGTGAAGTCTAACTTTTAAGTTCATTTTCTTGTTATCTCTTTACATTATGGAAGGACAAGGGAACTCTATGGAGTCTCCTTTTGAAAGACACAAAGCACATTATTCTATACTCATGATATAAACACCTCCTAGAAATCTCATCTCATGATGTTATATTATTTGAATGAGGATTTTGACATATTAATTTGTTGTGTGAGTATAAACATTCAGTCAACTGCATGGCCCTAGAAGGATTGTGCTTAAGAGAGACAAGGAAAAAGGCCTTACTTTAACCTCTTAATATTGTCATGCCATATGATTTTATATGACTAAATTAAGTAATTTCTATATATTTGTATAGATGATAAGACAAAGCCAAATAAATGAATGCTGTCTTCCTGTGCTGTTGCTGTGAAGAGAGCCAAATAAATGAATGCTGTCTTCTTGTGCTGTTGCTGTGAAGAGAGCCAAATAAATGAATGCTGTCTTCTTGTGCTGTTGCTGTAAAAGAAAGCATTTAATTGGGGACTGGAATATAATTTCAGAGTATTAGTCCATTATCAACATGGTGGGGAACAAGGTGGCATACAGGCAAACAGAGGGCTCGAGCAGTAGCTGAGAGCTTTACATCCTGATCTAAAGACAGCAGGCACACACACACACACACACACACACACACACCACAGAGAGAGAGATAGAGGGAGAGGGAGAGGGAGAGGGAGAGAGAGAGAGAGAGAGACTCAGCATAGCATCTTAAAATCATCTCCAGTGATAAACTTTCTCCAACACTTATTATAACAAGTCCATACCTGATGACCCTTACAAAACAGTCCTACTAACTGGTAACTAAACACTCAAACTTACAAGTCCTTGAGGGTCATTCTTACTCAAAGCACCACAAATGCCAAACCAACATTTTGAAGAAACCCACTATCAATCTTCAACTTTGAAAAACTGAAGATGCCATTTCCTAAGAACTGTGTTGAAATCATTGCTTTGAAATCATCGACTACTGCATTCTGTTCTCACTCCCTTGCCATGGCACATTAGTAATTTTGTGACCTTGAATGAAACACACATATGTAAAGATTCAAAGCCTACACCCACATATAAGAGAAAACACACATGTAATATTTCTTTTGTCTGGGTCTGTGTTTCCTGTGTCTGTTTTGTTATAAAGTCTACCCACATAGCTACAAATTTCATAATTTTATTTTTAAACAGCTGAATAAAACTTGATTTGTGCCAATTTACCACATTTTCCTTATCAATTTATCAGTTGTTAAGGTGCTTCTGTTTCCTGGCTATTATCAGCAAAGCTGCAATGAATGTGTATAAGCAGGTATCTCTATAGTAGGGTGTGAATATCTTTTGTTATATTTCTAGAGTAATATAGCAGGATCACATAGTAGGTCTATATATATAGCTTTTTCAGGAATCTTCACACTGATTTCCATAGTGGCTGCACTAGTTTGTACTCCTACTGACAGGGAATATGTCTCTCCCTTTCCCCACATCCATGCAAGCATATATAGTCCCTTGTTTTTTGATTTCAGCCATTCTGTGCAATGTAAGATAAATCTTAAAGTAGTTTTAACTTGCATTTCCCTGATGGCTTAATGTGTTGAATATTTTTAAAAGAATGTTTCTCAATCATTTGGATTTCATCTTTTGAGAATTATCTGTTTATTTCCTTGCCCCACGGTTTTTACTGGAGGGTAGTGTTTATCATTTATGCCATATCCTCAGGGGAGAACATAATTTTACAAATTGGAGGAAAGTACTGGCCGAACTTTAGTTTTGCTCTCCCACTGAAACTAGGACTAGGAATGCAATCTCTGTGGGTGCTTTTGTTTCAAGTAGGTTGCTGCCAGGTCCTTAAAATAAGCATTGCAAGAAGCTAGATAAAAGCAAGATCATGATATTGACTAAAACATAAGACAGGCTCAAAAGGACAAATATCAGGTTTTCTCTCATACGTGGAATCTAGATTTTTTTTTTAAAGTACATATGACATAGTAACAAAATAGATTCTGTAGAAAGAAGAATGTCTAAAGGAGTAGGGCAAAAATGGGAGGTTGATGACAGAGGTGGAAGAATAATATTTTTCTTGTGTTGTTTTTATTTTTTCAGTCTTCCCCAGCACGTTCCGCCACGGCCCTATCCCAGCCCTCCCAGCCCGGAGCTGGCTGGAATACCGCTTGGTTCTCCGCCCTGGCCAGGGGCGAGAGGCTCAAGCCGAAAGCTGTGGGGGAGCACTGGGGAGCCGCTAGGGACATGGGTTCCTCGGACCACTTGGTGTCGCCTGACCCTGCTTGCTGAGAACAAACGAACACCAGATGGAGATGGCGTCTGGTGGACCCGAACTCGTTTATTCAAGGGGCTCTCCCCAATAAATAGCCTCTTTTTCCAAGGAAGGGCGGGGGAGCCTTAATTAGCATGGGGCAGAGCGTTCCTAAGCAAGGACCCGCCCCAATGCAGATAAACATGTTCCTTTAGCTTCTTGTGAAGCAAGCAAGTTATAATATTCTGGCTAGGGACCTTCCCGGGCTGGGAGAGCAGGAGTCTGCCATGCGTCTCATCCCACATCATCTTTTTTCAGGGAGTAGGGGCACTTGGCCTTGACTTCCACTGCTTTCCAGCCCCCGGGTGCCACATTCTTGTATTGTCTTACATGCATAATGTGTCACCTTTCTTATCTATATTATCTGCCATCTTTTTATGTATAATCAGTCTATCTTTGCATCCATCTACGTATGTATTTATCATTTATCTATCATCTATCTATCCATCTATCTTTCTGGAAGTTATATAGTTAGACCTTGTCTGAAACAAAGGGAATGAAAAAGAAAGCAGGAAAGGCAAACTAGATGATTGTTTTCTGAAATGAGACAATGGTGAAAGGTGCAAGTTTGTTTCATTGTGTCAGAGGTTAGATTTCTGGTGAAAGGGGCAAGTTTGTTTCATTGTGTCAGAGGTTAGATTTCTTTTCCTGCTTAACCAGGTAGGTCTTCTTATAGATATCACTCAACAATTAAAATTAAGATACATACTAATAGTCCAGATGATTTCTTATTATCTGTTTATTAGTGTTCTTCATAATTAGACTTTTCTCCCAATATACAAATTGCATAATGATGATGTTCCTAAAAACATTGAAATCAAAATTAAGTGTTAGAACACAGACCCTTTCACTGTTTATCTCCCTTTTCCCTGAAATTTGGCCAGGGCTCCTGCAGCTTTGTTTCAGTGACTACAAGTTGATAAGAAAGTGATGTGTACTTCTTTCCCTCTACTTGCAGCTGTGTACAAGCCCAGCTTACTTAATTAAATACCTAGACCAAGGCAAACCTTGGATAAAGCCTAATTTTTATCTATGATTTCTTAACTTTTGACATGTAGGTCAGGCCAGCCTATATACTGTAATATGGAACATATAACCTCTATATTTACATTGGAAACCCACACCAATCAAGAACCTTCTTTGATCCCTGAAAGTGAAAGACCTCTCTTGCCCCTCATGAGTCCTCTGTTCTGTCTACAGTGCAATGTTCTAATTCTCTTACTATCATGCAAAATGAAGAAAAGTCTCTTTAATTCCATCAAGGACTAATTATATGTGCCTATGGCTAGGATACTACATGTCTTCTAATGCTCTCCTACTCTATTGCCTAATCATGGATACCTGTGGTGGTACAGCTAGCTCTCCTAATTAAGCTTAACAGAGGGTACTTTTGAGTCAGCTTCTTTCAATATTCCTGGTTGTGAAATCTTAATACATATCTGCAATGTTTTGTTTTTCATTTCCCTTGGAAGGCATGGAAAGCATATATATATATATATATATATATATATATATATATATATATATATATATCTCTCTCTCTCTCTCTCTCTCTCTCTCTCTCTCTCTCTCTTTCTCTCTCTCTCTCTTTCTCTGTGTAAGAACACTAAAGGTCAGAACGTCACACTGACCCAGGTTGGAATCACAGCAGCAGGTTTGTATGCTGCTCCCATTTTTTTCATATAAACACTTTAACATTTCTTCTAGGTTGTTGGGCAAAAAAAGCACTGTTTACATCCAGTAAACAGCAGAGGGAAAAAGGGAAAATCCAGGTCAATTATTCACTGGGTGAGTTTTTTCATCAGAGAAAAACAGACATTACATCCTTTTGGCAAGGTCAGGGATGTCAGATCCTTGTATAAATCAGAGCTTAAAAGACTTCCCTAAACAAATAAATCTAAATGATATGATATGATAGATAGATAGATAGATAGATAGATAGATGATAGATAGATTGAAATATACAAAGATTGGTACCTTTAAATGTCACCTGAAATGTTCACTGAGGTTAAAAACCTTCAAAATTATGAAGGTAAAATAATTAGCATTTAAGAAGATTTTCTAACCTTTATTTTTAAAAACGTAAAGGTGAAGAACAGTACATTTGTTTCAAGACAGAATTAGGCAACATTAAATTATAAAGTAATCACTAAGGAACTACTGAACACTCTGACACCAAACTGCACTGCCCTAGCTCCTCTTGGAAATGAGGGTACCTTACCCTGTGTATTCTGAAAGATGTATTCTTCTAAAGTAAATACAAGAAGGAACAGTGTTGTTCCCTTCCATGTCAAGAGTCATTTAATTGAATATTGGAAAGTACATTAAACTCAAAAAATTTCTTTTGGCTCCAGGAGGAAGAACAGAAGCCAAGTTCATAGCTGTGTTTTCTGTTTGCAGGAAGAAAAAACAAACTAGGACTAGGTTGAATATAAAGATTTAGAAGACTGAAATTCTTCAAATTAGAGTCTAAATTCCTTGATCATTTGTGTTAGTTGTTGAGTAAGCCTTATATTATTATAACAAAAGCAACTAAGGGTAGTCTACCTAAAGAAAAAGGATAGCTTATTTGGTTCATAATTTCAGAGTTTTATGATGATGTTACAGTACATGACAGGTAGTCCCATTGCTATGTGCCTTTACTAATGCAGCCCATAGTGGGGGAGTGGGTGGTTAGAGCAAATCAGTATATATATACATCATGAGAAAAGGTATGAAGGCAGGTATATACATGCCTTTTTATGGTGGGTTCAATGATATGAAGATCTGCCCCTAAACTTTATCTCTCCCAGTATTGCCATCTTGGGGACCAAAATCTTAACATAAGATTGTGTGAGGAAACTAATGCTCAAAAATACCCTGCCACAAACTATTAATTATCTAGTTTTCTGTATTAAGTACATTTTATTTAATTTTATGTTCATTTGTCTATTTCTAAATTATTTAACTCACTCAATATTAGTAATATTGATTTAATAGTCTAAGGAATGAAGTTTTCTCTTTTTTAGGAATTTATGATTGAATTTGAAATTATGTCAAAGCTACTGCTTAGGGATATGAATACAAGCTGGGAAGGGCAGCTAGTTCATGTCTTTGATCCCAGCAATGAGGAATTGCAGGCACAAAGGTAATCATGAGTGTGAAGCCAGCCTAGATTGTGAGACATGGTCAAAAACAAAAGAACAAGGAACATATGATAAAAACAGATTGTACTGTTTCATTGATACAAATCTTTTCAAAGCATTTAGCAGGGCCACACCTTGCCAGATTCTTAGTATAATTTCCCCACTTTATACTTATTATATTTATGAAACAGTGGTAGTTTTTCTTCATTGTACAGAAGACAAAATACAGTGCCAGTGTTTTTCTTGGAGCCAGCAATTTCCCAAATAATAAATTCTGAGTAGTGAGGAACTTGCATAAAAGTAGGCTAAGAAAGTCTTTTCTTTTATGCTCTGGAACTACAGGTTTCTGCAGGCCTCTCGAGTTCTCCCTCCATGAGGACAACACCACCTAATGTTACTAGTCCTACCTGGTTTTTTCCTAGGAACTATTCAGAACTAAAGTCATATGTAATTTCTCCAGGCATTTTTTCTTAGAATACACAAAAGAATATACCTCCTTCTGTTTTTCATATTACTCTATATCCCTTTTTACAGTAGTGCATATAGTTTTAAGTACCATGGCTGCTGTTTATCTACTATATGAGAGTTCACTCTGAATTAAAATGTGGTTTCTAGATCTGAGATTAAATTTGCTCATTCCTAAATTCTCATTATGCATCACAGTGTTTTACCTAGCATTATTTGAAAGAATGAATCAATGGATAATCCTGAAATTCAAAGTTAGAATTTGCAATTTTTTCTTCAGATCATACATCTTTAACCAATATATTAGTCTGATAATGTGAGTAACTTTTAGGACAGAAAAACTTAATTTATCTGCTCATAAAGTGAACATTCTAATTCTAGAATGACTTTCAATTACTCCTGGAAGATTATAACATTTGGCATCACATTTTTGATTTTTAAATGCTGTTATGTTAATTGTTATCATAACTCCTTAATACTTGGTGAGACAAAAGCTACATTAAATTAGCCATTGTACTGCCCTTAATATAAGAAAAGCAAGTGGTTGGAACTAAACATAGTGGTGCTCTCTCAGCAGGGTATCTCTCTCTTATTTGGAAGGAATTTAGGAAATCAAAAACTGGTCAAACATTTCCCATGTTTGTATAGTTGGTTGGGTTGTATTGTTACTGTTGTTCTTATTATTGCTTGTTTTTTTTTTCCTTGTGTGTGTGTGTGTGTGCATAGATGCATGTTTGTGTTTTAAATAGTACAAAAAATGTACAGATTCCAATAGGGTTCCTGTTGACTAATGTTAAAATAAGAAATATATTAAATTTGGAGAATAAAATGATTACATATGATTCTAATCACTTAAAGTAAAAAAGTTATTGTGCTACCAGATTTAGTCTACAGACAAGGATTTGCTGTAAGCTGCATCATAATATGGGATTTATATGAGTGTTTTTTGCTGCTAGCATGCATTTGAAGATTTTCAGGGACTAAAAACAGAAAACACAAATATCTATTTATACATACAGTAAATACTATTTGTGCATAAAGATTGAAGTGAGGTCTCCATCATAATTTCAACTGCTTCTGTCAGGCCAGAAATACCTTTGTAGAGCCAATATTACATCATTACAACTTTGGAGAGGAGACTCATTAATATGTTTATAGACTACTAATATAATTTCTCTAATCATTTTAAAATGTTATCATCATTTTGAATTGCATGATACTTGTGAAAATGTGAGATGAATCTGGTCACAATAGAGGTCTTTTTGTGTTTAATGCATGAATGTAATATTTTACAAAGATCACAATATCATCTCTGTCAGCAGAGGGCTTGGGAGATATGTTGCCAATGGAAAGGGCAGCACTTTCCTGGTTAAGGAATGTGTTATTTGGCACTTTCTGAATTTTTTCTTTTTTCCAGCAAAGAGCAACCCTGTGCAACATGTGTTCAGTCTCCTCCAGGCACCTAGTCACATAGTACCATGGTGTCCCATAGTTTCCCTCTCTGCCAGTATTCCCGAAAACGTAGAAATGCATCCTATCCTGATAGGGTATAGGCATGTAGGACTGGGAGAGAATGTTATCATTATACTCACCCTCAATTTCTTTTATTTAAATTCATGTTTTCTTTATTGTAGAAGGGTGTTGTGCCTGCAGATGTGTCTGTAGGACATGCCTGGTGCCTAGAGAGGCCAGAAGAGAGTATTGGATCTCCTGGAACTGGAGTTAAAGATGGTTTTAAGCCACCATGTTGATGATGGAAATTGGACCTGGATACTCTAGATGAACACCAGTGAGGGTTCTTAGCCCATTGAACTATCTCTTCAATCCCACATTATACCTTCTTATAACTGATGAATATTCTTATCACTAGGAAAAAGTAGAGGAACCAATTAAAGCATACTTTAATGTGTGCTTATCACAATTATAGATACAATCCTCTGACAGCATAGTAATCTTTTTTATGTTAAAATATTTCTAACTTAAATTATTATATATCTATCACCTGGTTTTTACATAGGCCAATATGTTGCCTACATATAATATATCAACTATATTCTAAAACATTGCAACTTTATTTGTAAGTGATAACAGTAGCTAGCATACATACTTTGTGACTGCTATTAAGTCATTGACCTAGAATCTAGCTTGCAATTATTAAATGCTTTTTTGTCCCAAGGAGAAAACTATCAGATACTTTAAGCTAATACTTTAGCTCAGTGCCTCATAGGTAAACCTGAGTTTATTTGGAAGTATTTGTGTAATATTTACACTCATATAAGAACTATGATGATGATATTATTCAAAAGGAAACATGAAACTACATGCTTTCACTTGAATAGTATATGATTCTAAGGTGAGACATTTTGTAAATATGTGCATAATAATGATATTGTGATTCAAGTTGTGAGTCTATGATATTCAGTTATTATTCTATCAAAGACTAGCAATGAAGCAGGACATAATTTTAGATTTGGATACATAAAGATCTCTTTAAAAAATTGTGCTGCAATTGATTCATTATGGACTTTTATTTGTTTATGTGTTTGTTCTTTTTGTACATTTACGTGTTCATGTGAGTATATACATGGTAGCATGAGGATGCACATGTGTGTGTGTGTATGTGTGTGTGTGTGTGTGTGTGTGTGTGTGTGTGTGTAGTATGTGTCTGTATGTGTATTTGCATGTATCATGTTAAAGCCAGAGTGACTCTTCATAAATCATTCTCCACCTTTATTAGAAACAATGTTCACCAGTGAACCTGGATTTCATCAATTCATCTAGGCTGGTTGACTGATGAATCTCACAGTTCCACCAGTCTCTGTTTCCCCAGCACCAGAAACAGAGATGCACCACACTTCTCTTTCATATGTGTTCATGAATCTACGTGCATACCTTCATATTTGTAATGGAAGCAGTTTACCTACTAGTCTATCCCCTCAGTACTACATGCTTATTTATTAAAAGGACACCATAGACTCATTTATTGTTATATATGTTATTTTTCTATAACCAATCTAGGACTTGGTAGTGGCAGAAACATATCAAATTGAACATATGAGAAGCTAAAATCAACCTTGAAGATCAAGTCAGTTTTTCAAAAATAATCAAGAGTCATATGAAGGAAACCTAGACAGGACTTATTCCAGAGAATATAATGGTGAGATCTGGGCAGTAATGAATCAAGACAGGCAGGAAGACATGCACACAGAAAGACAGAAAACCATTACATTGGTGTCAGGGAAATCCAACCAGAATATAAGAATGAAGTGCAAAGTCAATACAAACTAAGAGGAGGCTAGTAAATTGCAAGTTGAAGATCCTAGAGAGGATTACAGGAAGGTTAAGAAAATTGGAAAGAAGTAGCATAATTTTGACTTCACAGATAAAAATTTCAAGGCAGATTGAAGCACATATTTTCTTAGAATGATGGTGCTAAAATTCTGAGTGCTCAGGGAGATGTGTGGAAATACAAACCAGGATTCAACAGAGAGATCCTGTGAGAGAAAGAGAATTTGGTGCATGATGTACAATTTATGATAGATTTATCTTAATAATGGAAACCAATGAAGGGAATGTTAACACAGGGAAGAATAGAATTTGTAAATGGCTATATTGATATTGGGATTTCCAGCTGTGCCATTCGCCAAAATCCTTCTGGATACTGGATCAGGATTCACTGAAATGTATTTCTATTTCTATTTTTAACTGAAGTGAGTAGAAGAGGGCAAGCATATAAGGCACAGATTTCAATGTCCATCAAGTGAAAAATATTTTTAGTTGTGAAGTCTAAAACAATTTAAATATATTTGTGTTTATTATATCCTCTTTTGGTAAGGTTCCTATCATGTGAGGTGTAATCTGATAACATAATCTGATAAAGGGAAAGAATGGAACAGTATACTAACAAAGATTTCCATAGCTTCCTATTTTCTCTTCATTATATGACACACTTCAGGTACAATTTGCTTTTAGTCCAGTGGGGTGTGATGAAATAAGAATGGAAAGTCACTTCTCTTTTTTCCTTCAGTAACTTGCCTTGAAATTTGTGAAAAATTTTCTACATAATGTAGTGGAACACTTGGAAGAAGTTTTTGTTTTATTTTGGTTCTTTAAAAACGAAAAATGGCATTTGGATTAGATTTGTGTTCCCAACCCAGGTGTGGTAGATGCTTATGAGTTGGGTTTGAAATGCCAGATGCAGGTGACTATAATTTTGTTGGGTGCAGTTGTTCTGGCACCTGTAGCTTGTCTTTGAGATTGTGTGCTGCATGGGTTTATGGGAACTTTTGGCTTAGGGCATAAAAGGTCTGAAGCCCCGAGACTCAGAGTGGGTGTTGGTTGGTGGTTTGTTGGTTGGGTTTCTGTCATTAGATAATGTGATAATTCCTAAAAGGACAAAGGTTGGAGAGATTCGAGTTTAGGACAGCCTAAAAAGAGGCTGTGAACATTTCTATCTTTCTCTCTTTCTACATTAAGTCCTCCTGTAAAAGTGGTGATTTCTATCTTTCCTTTCGCCGTCCCTAAAATGAGGGTAAAAGACTGTAGCATAATGCTACAACATAATTTCATGTCTCTTACTAACATTTTAAACCATTAATGACTTCTCTTTTGGAATGAATTTGATATTCCTTATTATCCATGACTGTGGGACAAATAACCACAGAATACAAAAGGTGTGCAACTGTTCTCATGTATCTCACACTTTTTGCACATGTAAATGTCCAACATAGCTTTGCTGGATGGTTTTAGCTGTCCATATGAGGGCCATGCTCAGTTGATGAGAGTCATCTATTCTCTGGGTTTCTCCTAGAGAAAAAACAGTAGACTAACATACATGCTGTCTTGATAGATACATCTGAAAGACTGAATTCAGAATTATCTCCACAATGCCCAAACATGGCCTCTTCAGTAATTCCAAAGAAGTCTGCTATCTTCCCTATTGTAACAAGGTATGAAAAAATAAAATATGTTTACCACTGAACCTGAAAGGCGTATGCCTTTTTGCAATGTTGCAACTGTTCTACCATTCTTTAATGGTTGTGATGGTTGAAGCAGTTTTAATGATGTACAGACTAAGGCGACCTGTATAAATATGTAATGGTACATAAATAAAATTTCCAATTGGCCACCATGCTTAAAACAACCACAGTTTATGTCATGGCACACAACAATTCTTCCACTGTGAAAGAAAATGAATCAGCAGTGTAATTTTTACACCGAGATGTGGCTCAGTTTCCATTAGAGCAAGCCCAACCCCTAAGACAAATATAGCTATAGATGAAGTTCTGTGGCTTCTATTCCTCATATATGATCATTTTAGCTTGAAGATCTGTGAATGAGCCCACCAGCTCCAAAGGATAGCTCCAAATTTGTGGAATACAGATGGCCCTGGTTAAATTCAGTGGATCACATAAATAGAGTAGTTATGACAAGAGACAGAGGATTGTAGAAATAGTTTAAGCGAATAGATAGACCAAGGTAACAAAGATATTCAAGAGGGTGGGGGGTAAAATTGCCAAAAGAGCAAATTTAATTATAGAAAAGACACAAGATTCTCTAAATTTCTCACCATCTACAAATAAGACTAGCACAACAACTACGGAAAGCATCGTACTGGAATGGGTATACTCAGAACACTTACCACCTGTCCCCCAGTACCTGTTAAGTCTGTCTTTCTCATTCACTTTGCTACCATAAGGTGTGGTGCTTCTCCTGGGTTTCCTCTGCATGACTACTTACTTTTTGTGTTACTTTCCACTAACTTCTCTTTATATATAATATAGACTTGTCCATAAATTTTATTTTCTAAAACTGTTTTTTTCTATACATCTTGGAGAATACATGACCTTGGGAAATACACTTTATTATCTATAACACTTCGATCTATTTTCCTTAAAGTCTTCACGAACTTCAATATAAATTACTATTTTATTCTATTTCCTATCCACGATTTTCCAATTTGCATGAATGTAGAAAACCCCTTTGCTCTCTATGATTGGATGAGTAAGAGAGATATTAAATCCTTCTTCGGTCTTGACAAATCTCTTCCTGCCTGCCTGACTTTGACTTGTTTTACCAACACAGTATCTAAGATTTTCTCATCAATCTAAGACTGTATTCTCTTTGTGAGAACTACTTCCTGGTTAGAAGGACCGGGACCAACTATTTCTGTTCAGTGTATTCTTCTCTAAATTACATAAGAGATTATTATTAAGCCTATCTTCCATTTCTGCTATTTTATTGAAAACAAATGAATGAAGCCTGGTAACATCTTCTAATCTTTTCTCAGAAACTATCTTAGCTAGATTGTCATGTTCTTTAGGCATCTTTAATATTTTCAATCAACTCCTGTAATAATATGACTAGGTTTTCCGTAGGACTTGATGGCACACGTCAGTATCCTAGCTAGTCATGGGGCTGAGACAGGACAATGTTCTCTGGATCCAGAGGCAGCACAAGGAGAGTGTCTCTTGGTTTAGAATAGGCTTTTTTGATAATTAAGCAGTCCTCCAGTGAGATAACTTCTTCCAACAAGCCTTCACCTGCTAATCCTTTCAAATAATGCCACTTCCTCTGAGCCTGTGGGGACCATTTTAATTAAATCCACCACAATTTGTATATATACATATTTTTTTTCTTCAAGCCCTTCATACTTGTCATGCTTTTCAGTCTTTGCTTTCTTTCTTTTTTTTGCTCACAAACACCATTCAAGGTTTGTAGTGGATATATATATATATATATATATATATATATATATATATATATATATAGTGGATATATAAATACACTGTGCTGGCTAGTTTTATGTCAACTAGTCACAAGCTAGAGTCATCAGAAAAGAGGGAAGCTAAATTGAGAAAAATGTCTTCGTAAGATCTGGCCTTAAAGCCTGTAGGGCATTTTCTTAATTAGTGATGGATAAAGGAGAGCCCAATCCACTGTGGGTTGGGCCACCCCTGGCCTGTGGTCCCAGGTTCTGTAAGAAACAGGATGAGGAAACCATGCCAACTAAGACGGTAAGCAGCACCCATCCATGGCCTCTTCATCAGCTCCTGCCTCCAGGGCCCTTTGCTGCTTGAGTTCCTGCCGTCATTGTAACTTAAGTGAAATAATAATAACCCAAATTAAGACAATAAACATTCAAAATCATTTTTGAAGAACACTAAATTAAGAGTATGTCATAATTTTGTTAATGGATGACTCACAAGCCCAACTATGTATTGTTCTGTGTTTCTATGAATGAAGTTCTTCCTAGGTCTTCAGCTATCAAATGGGATAGAGTACACCTGAACAGAAATCACATGAAGCCTTCCTGGGAATGGCTGGAAGGCTAGCTTCATCTGGAGTCAACCAACCAGCATTCCTTCAGAAACCGTATCTATTATTTCTTCACAAATAGGAAATCAAAGAATTTTTAGCCCTAGGTAAAAAACATTAAAGCTAAAGGAGATGAATACTAATACATATCTGACAAATCTCCTTCATAAACAAAGATTTAACAAAAATCATAAGCATAAAAAACTGTTGAATATTGAATAATCTACAGTATTTATTGTTTCAAACGATTTGATTAGAAAGATAACCTGGTGGAATTCATATATTTATCACAGGAATTTGTTGAAAATACCTAAAGATATATGACCTCCTATATATAGCTTATATTCTACTTGACAATAAGGCATGTTTTTTAAACTAAATCTTATTTAGTTACTATGAAACACTACTGATAGAGTTAAATATTTCTAATTACTTAAGGTAAGTTTACAAAAAACAAGAAATTATTTATTGATATGGCTTTAGGTGGTAGCTGAGTTGGTAAATGTATGAAGATGAAACAGTCACAATCTTATACATATCAGTGACTAAGTCCTTTCAGCCACAGCTGAGAGAGCTGAACTCCACAGGGAGTGGGGTCTCTTAACTGGTTAATGGTGAGAGTAAAGGACTTGTTCTGAGACAATGGTAGAAACAGTTACATTAGTACCCACGAGGCATAAACTCCTCAAACAACAAGACTACTCCCTAGCAGTTTGTGAGTTTACTAGTTTTGTTTAACTAGTAAAAGAGCACTCTCTTTTTAAAAAATTTGTTATACACATTTTTAAGGCGATTTTTTCCCAGTTAAAAATATTCATCAGACTGAATCAGTAAAATTTTGTACTTTCATTATAAGAGAACAATGTTAAAAACTACATTGTAAAGATAGTCCTAAAAATAATGAGGCACTCGTAAAGACAAAATGGGTTCATTGTTTTATTTCTTAAATTAATATTTAAGGAAGCTGAAGTATTCTTATGTAAAGTTAACTTAAAGTTTGTTTGCCTTTTCTCTTGTGTTTGGAATTATATTCTAATCTACTCTAACATATGCAAGTAATCATTTGAGAATGAGGCTTCCAGTGGGAAAATATTCATGGTTTGCACAGGGTTTGATATAAGAATTGGAACTGCTATTATTTTCTAACACATACAACATTTAGATCTAATTTAAATATGCACAAAATTTCTGAAACATGCACAAATATATACAAATAGAGATACACACACACACACACACACACACACAAATGGAGGAGGGATAAGTTATAGTGGACTATGGAAAAGGTAGATAGAATTATATATTTCAGATCTGAACACTGCAGTTGAAGCCTGTAATTCCAGCACTACGGAGGATGAAGGAGAAGGAAGAAGGACCTCAATTTCAATCTCAAAGCACATCTGTGCTGTATAGTCCTTTGAACGACCTCCTGAGCTATTATGATAAGGTCTCAAAAACCAAAATCATAAAACAAAATCCACTACAGTAGTAATAATTATGTATGCGAACAGATTTGAATACATTTCGACTTCTGCTCTAAAATAGTGCTAGTTGCATCTTTTATTTTAATATTCTTGTATCCTTTGTATAACTGTATGAAACATATTTTAACAAGTATATTTGAGAGACAAAAGTTGTCTTTAGAAATTTGAAAAATGGATTTAAAAATAATGATGGTTGGGTAATAGTACACCCTACAAAAATTCTAAAATATATACAAATTAATTAATGCATGAGGGGTTTTTTTGGTTTTGTAAATTAACGGATTCAAACTGGAGACACTGTTTTCATTTATTTGATCATATCAGTAACCTTAATTATTTTTTAACAAGTGAACCTTTATTTTCTGGAGAGACATTAGTTTGGGACTGAGAAGGGTGGTGGACTGAATTCATAAACTGTTTGCAAAGTTATCAGGCTGTACGCAATTTTACATGAACACTGTTTCTAAACTTCCACTAGCACCGTATGTCCCCTGCTGTAACGTTCTCAGCTGCTCATTGTGTTGTGTGCTTCTAAATGTTATCATCCTCTCTCCAAGCATTGTTTCTTTCAGGTCTCAAAAGCACAAAATTCACTTATATTTGAAAGTCATCTCACATACTAGGAATTCTTTACAATGAGGATTATAATTTATTATTTGTTTTTATATGTGGTTGTTTAACTTGAATATCGGAGCATACAATGCACATGGAGACCAGAAGAGGGCGCTGGATGCCTTGGGGCTGCAATTACAGTGTGAGCCTATGTGTGGGTACTGGGAATTAAACCCAGATCCTCTGCAAGAGCTACTACTGCTCTTTAACCTCTGAGCCATCTCTTTGGCCTTTTATGTACCTATTATAAGTAACTAAGTGCATTTAGTCAAATGACAAGCAAATATTTTAAGCCAACTATTATAGTCAATTATATTGCTTTCATATTATTTACAATAACTCACAATATACTGTAAGAGGTAAGTGTTCTTCCTCCTGAGACCTGACCTGAATAGTGCTATTCTAACATTTTTACCTCTCAAAACCTCAAGTATGTCATTTCTTTCATTGTTATAAAAATATCCCCACAATGATACTGTATCTTTGAGTTCATATTATACTATTCATAGACAAATAAATACTTCAGACATTCATCATTTCACAATTCTTTGGGTATCAAGTGTAATGTGCACTATTCATAGTAGCATTATCTTTTCCTGTGGGATTTGTACTAATGCAACGATTAATTTGCTTATCCATTAAGCAGTTTTACATTGTAAACCCTTAGTTTGTCTTTTTATAGTCGAAACCTATTACCTGGAAAATCATGTCTATGGAAGTTGTGTATTCCCTTGCTTTGACCCAAGAAAATTTGTTTAACCATAGAGTTTTCGTTTTGTGATATTGCTTTCTAAAACATGATTTACACAAAATAGTCTAAAATAAATCTCATTACAGAATAATGGATTTTTGTAAATGTCAGATCAGAGTGGAAAATAATACAGAAATTTGTGACTTATTTAGGACATAGGTGGCATAATTTTTACTTATATGCTTAGATGCATAGAGACATGTATTTCTAGTTATCTTTTGGAAAATTTACCCAAATATTTTATTGTAAATACAGCTGGACCTTTATTCTTCTTTCACAAAGCACATCATGATAGAAGAAAAATTAAACCATCTTAATGGGTTTTTGTAAAGTGTATCATATTCAAAATCTTAGTTGTATGAAGACATCATATCAAAGTGAGAATATAAAAAGAATTGAATATATGCTCAGGATATCAGGGTTTATAATATAGTTTAGAGAAGTGACCTATAATTATAAGTACCTTTCTCTGATGATATTTGATGAATAGATTTCCAAGTGGGATGTACATGCTTGCTATTCTCCACTAGAGATGCATTTATTCAATCTTATACACATTAATGCCCTGAGTTTTTATACGAATTTTCTACACTACTGCACCACAAAATAGATGTTATATCATTTACAGTTGTATCCTCACAATTGTATAATAATGATACCATTACTAAGATGGCTCTCTTTCTCATAACTATGAGTCACTCTAAACTTTTCTTTCTTTGCAGTTACTGTAAGTGGATGGAAAACAATTTATGATAGATTCTAGTAGATGAGTAAACCACTGTCATTTTCAAAGGAACTGTTTCAAAAATGTGTACGAGTTGCTTTAGTACACATTTTACCCTACTGTGAAGATCATTTTCTTCATCTGATTTTGTGTACCTCTGTGTTAAGAAAGTAAAAACTGGATACCTTCTTTTCTTTTCTTTTTTTTTTTTCTTTTTAAATTCATTTTTAAGTTGTGAAAGGCACTGTCTTCGTTACTGCCTACTTTTTCCTAATAAAGATAATAGCAATTTAGAACCTTTAAAGGAATTAATTTCTGTTCAGGTAGTCAGACATGATAGTAACCTAGTAATTTTTACATTCAATTAAATACATTGGACTAAATAAGAAAGTGGGTGGCTTTTAGCCCTTTGGCTGATCAAACCAGAACATTATGGACTCATTTTGACTTCAATGAATTGAACTTATTTATGCTTCTGCATGGGAAAATCCTCTACATGCTCCTTGCTAGGAAGAATTCCCAGTACTCATGGGTATTTAGGCCTTTTCTGGTAATTTACCCACCTGATCCAACACTTTGTCCAAGTAGCCTGTGCATAATTTATGTCATCCCACGCCTCAACCTTTGCCTTCCCTGAAGAGACATCATTCTAATCTACAGTAGTAATTACTTTCCTGTTTCTTTCTGGTATGTCTATTTGAGTAATATTAAGTTATGTAATTTTTGTTAATTCTTTTGTACTTTACGTGCATTCTGTTTTTAAAGATACATGATTGGACATGTAGCCAGTTTAAATTTCATCAAATTCTGAAGTCCATAATTTTTGATTCTATTGAATTTTACTTTTTGGTCTATTTCTGAGTTCTTTGCCATTGAAAGACCTTCAGATTTTTCTTTATCATCTAACTCTTCCCACTCTCCCTCCTTTCTGTGACTTCCTCTTTCAACAGAGTATAATAATGTCATCCCATTGACTTAACATTGACTCTTCTAGATATTATAAATATGATGAGAAAAATGATAATGGAAAATCTTCAGAAGTATGTACTAATAGATTTCCTAATATGATGTCTCTCCTTTGATTCTATAGTTAGCATTTATAATATTTGATATCGTGTACTAATTAAAATCTTTGAGATTAAGCTTTAAATCTGAAATAAAATGATATATACAATTTCCTACATTGTGTTTACATATAGAACAGAAAGCATATTTAAAAGTTAATTCATTTTTCTTTCAGTAACTTCTCTACCTCTTAAGAAAAAATAATAATAAAGATTATTAGAGATAATTATTCACTAAAATTGAATTTTCTTTATTAAAATGAACTTTAATACAGAAAATCTGTCATAGTTAAAAAAAATCTCAATTTTTTCTTCATGTCTAAGTGTGTCAGAGACATACTGCCTCTGTCAGTTACTAAATTGGCAACTACATTGTCTTCTCAGAATTTCATTTAAATTCACTATAAAATAATTTACAAGTCACTTAATGTCTGCAAACTTATTTTTCTCTATTAATCTAAGAATAATGTTAATATTAAACTAGCATTTGGAAGAAACATGACAATTGATATAGTAAATATTTGAGTCTAGATGTTTTCAGTATGACTTTGTATTGTTGCTCTTTTTGTTGAGGTTTGACTTTTAGTATATTTGTCCTTGACATTGTAAACTTTTCTCCATTGAGATGCATAGGAAAAACAAGGAAATCTAATTTTCATTAACTGCTAATACCTACTTACAATTCATATTTATTAGGAAAGAAAATATACAGGGACAATATTTATGCTTTCTTTTCTTACTGTAATTCTAGTTTCATATAAAATTCTACTATTTCCTAAAATCAACTATTTTCACATGACTTATATGAATGACTACCATTATTTAAGTGATTTAGTTGAGAATGTGGCCTTTCTGCTATTTTTTGGTGCTGAATCTTAGCAATATAACATACACACACACACACACACACACACACACACACACACACATACACGTATATATATATATGTTTTAGAAAGCTCTTTAGTACTGAAGTACTGCCTCAGATAATCTTTTAGAAAGAGAGGGGGGAAATATTTATGCTAACAGCAGAGACAATTCAGATTTAAGAAAACTGAAAATTATGGTGAATAAATTGGTCACAAGATCAGGAAGCTAATAAATATAGAAGGGGATTCATTTATAGCAACCTGATCTGAATTTTTCATCATGAACTTTCTCCTGGATCCCTCTAGCTATGTGGTTAGGATATATGTTTATCTATTAAAAAAATCCAAGGAGTCCATAGAGAACACACATAGATTTATGCAATTAGTTGTGATGACTTTTCTTTCTGATTTACATTGAATCTAGGAGATACCAGAATTAAAATATTATAGACAGAATCGTAAGAGAAGACAGATGATCTGCTTCATTTTAAGTTGCATCTCTATTAGATTTCTGCATAGTAAAAAGCCTTGTGATACTATGGAATCTGTATGAAGACCTTTTTTAATTTTCTTGTCCCTTTTTTATGCATGTATGTGTGTATGTGTGTATGTGTGTGTGTGTGCATACAATTTTCTAATAAATAGAGATAGTAACAAAATGTTTCATGGCCTTACCTTCCTCTATTTAAAAAATACATTTATTAGTTTCTATTAAAGAAATAGATATTATACAGTTAGAACTCTTAATTGCTACACTAAGTTATTTCATATATATATATGAAATATATACTTATTTTATATATATTATATAATATATTTTATATTATTTTATATATATTATTTTTATATATATTTATACATATATAATAAATTGATGGTGGGGACTTAAGCAGTAACTATGTAATATTAATATGTAAGTTTCTCTAACAGCACATATTTTGAAATAAAGAATATTTAAAAGGATTTGTGTCTAAACTTAAAAAAATGTAGATGCTATGTTGTTTTTTAAATAAAATAAATAGTTTTTAGGGATTACTTATAAATTCAGGTAAGATCTATGAGTGTGCATGAAAAGTCAAAAAGAAGTCTGGATTTGAAAGAAAGAAAAATAAACAGCCAGTATTCTATAAACAGCAATTTCATGATTTTACTTGCTAACTAAGGTTTAATTCAGAGTAGTCATGTACTTTCCATTTCAGTTACTGCCATTTATTATGTTCTGATCAAACACCACAGATCACATAGTTCTTTATTTTTGTAATTTTTGCTCTATGACCACATTAATTACATAAGCAATAAACAAGTACTCCAGATATACATAATAGTGAAACTATATTTGTGGTTATCCTATTTCTCACACAATGTATCATTAATTTTATTTTTTATTTTTCTTGATATGAATGATTTTGTGTAGGGTAAAAGTGCTTGAATTTTCAACTTATTTGATTATTTGAAATCTAATTCTATGTATAGCTTGTTATAACAATAAATAGAAAGATAAAGCAATTTGTAATCATGCCAACATTTCTTATTGATTCACTAGTAAGGGACTCATTAGTATTACCAAAGAATTCACAATGCTGCTAAAGTTCTATAATCCAAATCCCATTGCATGTATCTAAGTTAGCAGAGCTTAAGTTTCTTAAGTGATCTTAAGAATAATATGAATGACTTCACTGTTGATATTTTAAGGTTTACTCTTAAAATTTTATGTCTTGAAGTTACTATAAGCTTTCAGTGAAAAAAAATTCAATTACCTTTCTGCTACTATCTTAAATGAAAGAGATGATAGTTCTGACATTGTGAACTTTTCAATAACTCTTTTGAAAAGCTACCTCATGTATCTGTAGGTAGTAGTACTGCATTATACTCTTAACCTCTCTTAAGGAGGTACATTTCATGTTAAAGTTTCTACTCAAAATGTGTAATTTAAAAACTGAGCTATGTTTGTACTAGCAAGGCTATTTCTTCACTGGCATTAGAAAATACTTCTTCAGAATTCCCACATCTACTGAAGAGCAACCAATACATTCATACTTGTACACTGGGCAAGTTCTGGATTCTTGTGCTTTCCACTCATAGCCAATTATTGTTGGATTAGTTGGATTGTAGCTTTTAAGTAGTTCTAATTAATTAATATATATGATAACAATTATATAATATTATACATACATATATGTATGTATGATATATATCTATACATACATATATGTGTGTAAATATATATAATATATATTTATATATTATATATAACATATATATTTTATATACTGTTCCTTTAGGGAACACTGACTAATGCATCATCTCAACATTAGTAGTAACACTCCTACATGAAGTGATATAAGCATACTTAGAGGTCAAGAATTAGTCATTCCTAAGGATGATCATCCCTTGAGTTATCTAATATCACATGGTCAGCCTTATGAACATGTGCAATCAATCAACACTGAAAGCATTAACCAGGCTTTAGTCACATATTGATCATTTATATGTATATGTTATAATAATGGTTAAAAAGATTATGAATTTTAAGGAGAGCAGAGTGGATACATGGTAAAAGAAGGGAGTAGAGAAATGAAGAGAGGCAATTGTATAATTTTATTTTAATTAATCTTTAAACTAAAAGAAGCATGTATAATATCTATGCATATATATTTATACATCTGCATATAATATATATTTATATAATATTTATACAACCACTACATTTATACAATATATTGTATTTATATCAAATATATTTATACAATATATTTCTATAACAAATACAACATTTGTAATATATAATATATGTAACTAAATATTATATATAAAATTTAGATAGAGTTAAACTACAAAGTATAATAATTGCTCTTCGAAGAGCTATAGAATATTTGACAAAAATCTCATTGTCAATCATAGGAACCTTCTCTTTGTTTTGTTCATAGGTAGACATCTGAGAGTGAGGCTCTTCAGAGCAAAAATAATGCAGTTCTTGCCATTGTCTTTGATTGCCTCCCAGTATAGCAAGGTAAGACCACATTGCTAGAGAATATCACTTCATTTGGACTCAATACTTAGGAAAATCAAGCTGGAATGGACCGGAATCCTCCTTTTCTCTGAAAATAAGCTCCATTTTATGAGCAGGTGCTATCCAAAGCTACCTAAGGAGAAAAACGATCAGCAGTACTATTGTCTTAGTCAGTGCTATAATGTCTTTAAGAAAAACCGTGATCATGGCAACAAGTGAAATACACATTTAATTGAGGCTTACAGTTTCTGAGGTTTATCTTAGTCCACTTTTCACCATGGCAGGAAGCATGGCAGCATGCAGGCAGACATGATGCTGGAGAAGGAATTGAGAGTTCTACATCTGGATCAGCAGGCAGCAGAAAGAGAGAGTAAACCACTACTCTGGCTTGAACTTCTGAAACCTCACAGCCTGCCCATAGGGTCATATATTTTCGACATGTCTATACCTACTGCATCAAGGCCACATGTGTTAATAGTGCCATTGTGGGCCATTTTCATTTAAACCACCACAGTAACGGTTATATTTTGGGAGCTGTCAACAACTGCAAAATTGAACTGAAGATCTGTTCAAAAGAAAGAATTTCATTCCTAGTATTGTAGATATATCCATAGCTTGTGAAATTCTTGAATCTAGAGAAGAACCTACTACTGTCACTTTTCTAAAGCAGTGCATTTTCCAACTGCATTCTAAATATTTATCTTTATACTCACATATAAGTTTGTCACCTTCCTCAAGTAGCATATTTTTGCTGCAGACAGATCATCATAACAAAAATCCACAACTACTCAAAATGCAGGAAATACGTGATCATGTACTGCGAAACCAGTGAATACATTTACAATACAGTTCCTAGACGTACATTGTGGAAGAGAGGTTGAGAAAATTATAAAAGCAACAGGACCAAGATGTCTACTTTAAGAGAAGCTAGAAATTATAGGACTGCTACACCCGTGAAATTTCAGCAATATATTTGCCTAAATAAGATGGTCAGAGTTCCTGTTTTATTGCTGTAAAGACATACCGTGACCAAGGCTAGTTATAGAAGATGATCATCAGTGTGGCAGCATGCAGGTAGGCGGGCGCAGTGTTGGAAAAGAAGCTGAGAGCTTTACACCCTGATTTGCCAGAAGCAGGCAGAGACACTGAGCCTGGCCGTGGTTTTTGAAATCCAAAGTCAACCACCCATGACATACCTTCTCCAACAAGGCCACCCTATTCCAGCAAGATTATGCTTCCTAATCCTTTCCAAAAAAGTCTACTAAATGAGGATCTAACGTTCAAATATAAGAGCCTAGGCAGGGGGTATTCTCATTTAAACCACCAGATAAAGACTTCAATATTGACATCACCAGTTGACATCAAAATGGATGGAGGAAATTGCACAAAGTCCTACTCCTACATGAAGAATAAACAATGCCTTCTGAAAGAAGAATCAGTTTCCTCAGGAACAAGCCTCTCATACTTATTTGATCACAAGTGTTCAGCCTAACACACACACACACACACACAGAGCACTAAATGTATCCATATATATAAAGAAATTATGAATTTGAGAGGGAGTGGGGGTGGCAGAAAAGATATTGGAGGGTGATGGTGGAGTTGTGGAAATTATGTAAATACCATACCCTTATATGTAATTATCAAAAATAAAAATATTTAAATAAAAATAGAGAGGGCACTAAGCATACAACTAAACCAGTGGCTATGGAGTTAATGAGTCAAAGGGAGGATGAGTGGGTATTCAAAAGAAATTCTTGTATACATTTCTTGTTGTTTAAAATGATCGGTTGTTTCTGCAAACGGTTCCAAAGCGACTGCAGGACTCCTTAGACACAAGCAGAATGTTCCTTCATTCTTGCGTGTACATTATTACTTTTTTAAGTTGGAGAAATGGAAGTTTTTCCAAGATAAATGTAATAACATTGAACAGGAATAAACTTGTATTGTAGCTAGCTAGGGATAAAATCCAAAGGTCTATTTGAAGGGATCACATTCAGAAGCTTGTGTGGTCTGGATGGAATGTATGAATGCTGGTACACACCTTTAATTCCAATATTCAGAAGGCAGTGGTAGCACATCCCTTTAATTAGTAAGACAGGAAGCAGAACTCAGGAGACAGTGTCAGAGAGGAAGTGACATCTGAGATGAGTCAGAGTGAAGGGCAGGCAAAGTGGCGAATCAGAGGAAGAGTTAGCAGAGTGAGTCAGGTTGAGGACATAGCCAACTCTCATGATTGAAAAGCAGGCTGTCAGCTCAGGGAATCTGAACAAGACAGATAAAATGAGGCAGTCTGACTAAGGAGAGTTATAGAGGCAGACAGAGGATAAGGCAAAGAAGCAGAGAGGCTGACAGAGCAATTATGGGCCAGTGATAGCTTACAACACAGAAGCAGTCTAAAGCAGAGACACAGGCAGCTCAGCATAAATCAGTATCAGATGGGAGTCAGTTTGAAACTGAGCCAAGCAGTTTTGTCTGAGGCAGTCAGAGAATCAGCCAGGGTCTGCCAGAGTCAGAAGAGTTTGGTTAGAAACAATAACCTGGCCAAGAAGATCAGTTTGAACCAGTCATCTTGAAGAGGAGTTTGAGCCAGAGTTGAATTGAATTAGAAGAGTCAGAATTCAGAAGAAGCTAATTAGAGTGGATCAGTCAGCAAGTAAGTCTTGAAGGTTGATTGGATTATACGGAGGTTTAAATGTTTTAGATTGTATGGAGGTTGAAGCCTTCCATTTCTAGGCTTAAGACTAGATTGTACAGAGGCCTAAAATGCTCCATGGCTTCAGGAATAGGGCCAGGGATTGATTAGACAAAGAATAAGCTACCTTTTACTCTTAATCAACATCTACAAACACAGTGCTTAAGAAACAACAAGAAGGCTCAGGGCTAAAAAATAAAAATAGTGACAGCTATAAAAGTACCTAAATATATATGTTATCTTATATATTATATATAGTGATACAATATATAGTTTATTGTAATATATAGGCTTATATTTGCATCATATATACGTATTATATGATATTACATAGATGGGACGAACATGCCATGCAAAAGCAGATATCTATTTAAAGTAAAATGTAGCCCTGCTGATTTTTGCATAGGATTCATTCACCCTCATATTGCTTTTGCTGTCAATGATGTGTATGGTCTGGCTGTGAGCCCAGGCTTCTCACACAATGATCAACCTGAGAACAGCACAAAACCATCTGGTAGTGTCTCAGGTATGGAATATATGAAAAATATCTGCCAATTTATTCATCCAATCCTGAATTCTCTGTAATAAAATTCAAGACATGAAACTTTCTGCTATGGGGCCATAGATAGTCTTGCAAATAAATTAAATAGATTAGATTTACTAGTTAGACACCATGTTCCTTAGATAAACCTACCTCCTCCTCAGAAGAGCTGGGACTACAGGTGTGCATCTCTATGTTCAGTTTTTCAGAAGTGCTGGAGGTCTGAACACCAGTCTTTAGACTTGCAGAGCAGGCACTTCACAGTTTAAACCATCTCTCCAGTCCTGTTTGAACCTTTTGAAATACAAGGTACTACGATTTTGTATATTAATTTTACTATGGTATAGTAGAGTGGAACTTTTTATGCCAACATAGCTACAATCAAATATCCATTTGTCTTTCCCTCTCTCCAATTTTTGACTCCCCAAGCCAGCCTAGGGGATTCCATGAGATGAAGTTTTCTTAGACACTGCAATGACGTAGCTACTCTGAGATTTTTCTGTGCTTTATTTCACCTTGCATAAAAATCTACCTTTGCAAATGACACTATTTTATTTTTAAAAATTAACATTCTGTCTTGTAAAATGACTTGTTTGTGGGTTTAGCTGAAGAAGGACATAATCTCCACATGTTTCCGTCATGTTGTTTATTGATTTGTATAGGTATTTATCTACTGTTCTTGCTTGAACACATGAGAATATCCAATGTTAACTAATAATATTCCCCTCTTCTTGTGATCCACCATCTAACTAATTATTTTTCAGCCTTTCAATTTATTACTTTTTGATGTTGAGGGAATTACAGTGCCTTATTCAGTGTTCTATTGCTGTGAAGAGACACCCTGATGAAGGCCAAGACAACTCCTACAAGGGAAAGCATTTAATTTGAAACATGCCTACACTTTCAGAGCGTTAGTCCATTATCATCATGACTGAGATCATGGAGGCTAGCAAGAGTCATACTGGAGAAGTAGATGAAAAATCCATCCTGATCCTTAAGCAGAGAGAAGGAGAGATTTTGGGCTTTGCATGGGCTTTTGAAACCTCAAAGCCTACCCTTAGTGTCCAGATACTTCCAAAAACCCACATGTATTTATTCTTTTAATTCTTTAAGTCATGCCATTACCTGGTGACTAAGCATTCAAATACATGGTGCTGTGGGGTATATTTTTATTCAAAACACCATATTCCACTCCATTGCACCCATAGGCTTATAGGCATTTTATATGGAAAAATGTATTTTAATCTACCTTCAAAAGTCCCCATAATCTTTGATAACAGTTTCAAAGCGCTCTTCAGAACTCCAAATCCTTTCGGCTTTATTGACTGCAACATCTCCCTTTTGGGCTGGACCCACACCCATTATGCAGTTCTCTTGTTATGTATCACATGGTTTTGTTATCCTCAGCATCTTGAGGTCTCCAAAACAATGCATGTTTCACTTTCACAGCTTCACACAATGGTCCCTCTGGAACTCCATGCATGTACATCCCTGACATATGCCTGGTTTCAGAAGCTGTTCAAACCTTTTTTTTGTTTCCTTGACTCCAAAGTCAGAATCAAGTGGCTGAAGCTGCCAAGTTCTGCTTTTTATTGGGACTGGAACCTGTCCCCTTCTTTCAGTTACATCTGCACCAGCTTTCTGTTGTTAGTTTCTTTTACTGCTTATGTTTTTTTTTTTCAATTGCTTTTCATAAGTTGGAAGCTTAGCTACCCTTTATTCCATTTAACATTTGTCTTTTCTTAGATGAATCTCGTTGAGCACTATACTTAGCTCCATTATACTTCCTGGTGGTCCTTTCTCTTCAAAGTATGCATTTTATATAGCTCCTTTTTTGGCTTAATTTGTTCCTTTTTATTATAGATCTGCATTAGAGTCATCACTAATTCTAGGGTCCTTGAAATCTTCTCTGCCAAGGCCAACAATACAAACTATTTAATTCAACCTCAAGCAGATTTTTTTTTTTTTTTTTTTTTGGACAGGGGCAAAAATGATCCACACTCTCAAAATATCACAAGAATAGTCTCTAGGCAACTTACTAATATTCTTTTCTTATGAAACTTCTTAAGTGAGTCCATCACAATCTACATGGCTCTTAGCATCACTGCCTTCCATGTTCCTACTTGTATGGCCTCTTTAGCCCATCTGAAAGCTTTTGACTGCTTTCAGAATCCAAAGTCCCAAAGCCTGTATTCTGCCACAAACAGTATGCTCAGTCCTTATAGCAGCAATACCCAGCTCCCTAGTATCAACTTCCGCCTTAGTCATTGTTATATTGCTGTGAAGACACACTATGACCAAGACAACTCTTATAAAATAAACTGCTTAATCAGGGCTTTGCTTGGAGTTACAGAGGCTTAGTCCATTATCATCATGACAGATAGCTTGATAGGAGGCAGACATCATACTGGAAAAACAGCTTAGAGCTACATTCTCATTGACAATCAGAGAGAGAACTCTGGACTTGGCATGGGCTTTTAAAATCTCAAAGCCAGTGACACACCTCATCCAACAAGGCCACACCTCCTAATCTTAGCTAATCCCTTTCAAATAGTGTCACTACTTGGTTACTAAGTATTCAATTATATTAATATTTGGGGAAAATTCTTATTCAAACCACCACAGACAGATAACATTATAAGAATTCATTTCAACAAACTATTGTAAATTCTAGTAGCATTATTGAGAATATTAGGTCTATGTCTACTAAAGATACTATCTTCTTAATTTTTTGTATTATACTTTGTTAATAAAAATGTTTTCATCCTGAGTCTTTGTTGCTTTTATCTTCTCTGTTCTTCCCCGGCACGTTCCGCCACCGCCCTATCCCAGCCTGGAGCTGGCTGGAATACCGCTTGGTTCCCGCCCTGCCCAGGGGCGAGAAGAGGCAAGCCAAAGGGCGTGGGAAGCACCGGGGACGCTTGGGACGTGGGTTCCTTGGACTGCGTGGTGTCACCTGACCCTGCTTGCTGAGAACGAACGAACACGAGATGGAGACGGCTTCTGGTGGACCCGAACTCGTTTATTCCAAGCGATCACCCCAATAAATAGCCTCTTTTACCAGGGAAGGGTGGAGGAGCCTTAATTAGCATGGGGCGAAGTGTTCCTAAGCAAGGGACCCACCCCAATGCAGACAAACATGTTCCTTTAGCTTCTTGTGAAGCAAGCAAGTAATAATATTCTGGCTAGGGACCTTCCCGGGCTGGGAGAGCAGGAGTCTGCCAAGCGTCTCATCCCACATCATCTTTTTCAGGGAGTAGGGGCACTTGGCCTGACTTCCACTGTTTTCCAGACCCCGGGTCCACAAGTCTTCATATTTTTTCTAACTGGTTGTATCAATTAGAATGCACTGTTACTTAAGGTATCAATACTTTACAATCTTCCAAATACTTCTATGGACAACATTTTAAAAGTATCTTCCTTTGTTTATGTATGAATTTACTTATAATTATTTAAACAATTGGACACTGGAGTGTGTATAACATGGTCAGCACCACACTAGTTTGCTGTAGGTTAGAAGATGTTATGACTAGAATTTTCTCTTATTTTTCTCATAATTCCCATTGGAGAAAGTTTGAGATAGAAAGGCCTCAAACAGAAATTTGCCCTGCTAGGTCATGTTATGGCAAATTCAGGTCATTTTGTTATGAATTTTTCAGTTTACTGTTTTCTTTATTTGCTAAACTACAGAGTTTTTCCAAGCCAGAAAAATGTTTTCCCCAAATCCCCGGTAATACCATTGTTTATAAAAGCTGAAGGGTAAACAAATATCTACACTTTGTGGAAATGATGCTGTTGGTATGTTTTTCTCCATTTAAACTTTTCTTTAATTCATAGTTTTCCTAATAGATTTGTGGTGTTAGATACTGCTTCCATCTATTTAGAGCAGTATTTCCCACCTGGGGATATCTACTTCTTCATTTAATGCTGAAAATTTTCAAATCATCTCACACATGGTATATGCTTTCTTGGAACACTAGGGCATAACTTTAAGCATAAACTTTCATCATGAATTGGTAATAGATAAATCATGAAGGCATGGTGAATCAGAAGATTCAGTGAAATGTGTCCAAACTTAAAAGTATTTAATAATGTCAATACATAGATATAAAAGAAAAATAACTATTCTTCCTTGTTTTGAAAATATATGAAGACATTTTCATAATTGGAAAACACAAGAATGTTAACTGTGAAGATTTAAAATTGATAATAATGTATATAAAAAGATAATGTTTTATCATTCATCTTGGTTGTGGGTACATGTATTAGGATAGTAATCCATATATTATCTCATAAAATCAAATATCGTCTATCTCTGCAAAGTTTTTCATGGATGGGTGTCTTATCTGCAACACATGTTAAACTTAACACAATCTTTTAGAAAGTTCCAATTCATATTCCCAGAAACTTTTCTTGCTGCCTCGTACAACTACTTCTCAAACTGATAGAAGTTGGCACATTTAACTGATAAGTGTCCCAGAATGTGATTAACATTGCTTGCAGACGGAAATGGTAAAAGGCAAAGCTCCATTAACAGCTATATGTTTGTCCAAATGTTTAAATTAGAAATTGGCAAAAACTTGCTTGCTAGCACTAAATTCTAACTCTCCTTAAGGGAATGGGAAGAGTACAATGATAACAACTCTTTGTCCTTTAGAAACCGTGGATGAGTTTTTGTTTAGAGTAAAAATATTTTGAGGTGAGATGCAACATATGGTTTTGTCTTTTGAAGTGTCATTTAAGTCTTTGTTTTTACCTTTTAGCAAATGGTGATATTTGGGATTTTTATGAACTTGATAACATTTTATGGATTACCATTGATGTACTACACACATGAATGCAATGTTAAGAACACATGGAATTTCTATACAGAAGCAAGCCTCCACCTCCTAGCTTAAAATGAACAGGATTACTTTAGGCAGGAAATGTATTATAGTATCTGGAAATCTACCAGGCAAATAGCAAAGAGTTGTTCAGTTCAGCTCTGTATTTTATTGTTATGAGGGTGCTTACTATTATCTAAACAAATCACAAGCTAGATGCCTCACACATTTTAAACACAATATTACAGGTACACATCACTGTAAAATACTGCTTTCATTTTAAGCTCAATACCATGCTTGTGCAGTTTTTAGTGAAACGCACATTATTTACAGAAAAATAAATTTTAAAGAAGCTTAGAATCCAATCCCATTTACTGGTTAAAGGAAGTTATATCTGGATTCCATTACTATTATGGACTCCAAAGACAGGTTAGAGATCTCATGGAACATTTTTTTAATGTCTCATATTTACTTTGCTGTTGATGTTGGGCAGTCTTATACCTTTTTATTTCTTAGCTAAAGCTAATATTAATCAAATATTAGACAATTGGAAGAGAATAAAGTACTGTTTTAATTTTCTCTCGGGAGTCTCAAAACAGAGATAAAGCTGTTAAAAAATTATATAGCTGTTCAGTTTCTGTTTACAAGATGTTTAATATTTTTTAAGTAAGAAAAAAATTCCTGAACATTATAGTATTCCCCTCCACACCTTGTTATAACTTTCAGGTTAACATGTTACTCTGATTCATTTGGATATTTTTTAGCATAGTTACAATCCCAGAATTCATCTGCAGCAGGCAAATCAGTCTTTATCTTACAAAATAAGATTCCTAGGTATCCACAGTTGAAGAAGAGGGTGATTAAAATACTAGAAGAATATACTTGTGATATAAATTCCATGTATTTTCATTTCTAATTATTTCTTGTTAGTACCTAGCTTAAAATTAGTTAGTGTGATATTTTGGATTTTGCTTAATTTATGTGTTATTTAGAGTAGTATTTTTTATTCTTAAAAGAATTTTTTAGCAGAGCAGATCCTGTAAAGTATAAACAAGATATTTGTTTTCTTTCCAAAGTTCATGTATTCCGTTTTGCTTTGTTTCTACTTTCTTTATAACCTTTGGTGATATCTCCACAAATATATTGATTCAATTTGTGAAAACAAGTCACTGTTTTCCCCCATATTTCAGGAAAATCTTTTGTCTTTGTTGTCAAATATAATATTACCTGTGCATTTTATAGGTGTGCTTCTTAAACTTTTATTAGTTCCTCTTAAATATTCTAGGTTTATATTGAGAAAGAGCTGCCATACTTTTGAAGTAATTACTAGCACTACCAAAAGACCATGTTATTTTAAATCTTTTTTTCAATGTATTCATATAGTCAAGTTCATTGATTTTTATTATATAACTATCACAAGGTAAGGATATATTTCATCCTCATTCCAAAGGTTCGTTAGGGTGCTTTGTTAATGATGGATCACATCATTATATATAATGGTTTACCAGAAGATTATAATGAAGAAGAAAAATGTTTATCACCTAAAAGTGACTTGGTCATCACAAAGTCATAAGGCCTTAGTCACCATAAGTCATAATGTAACACATAATTCATGTGTTTCTGATGATTTCAATATAGTCAAACATTACTGTCACTTGTATAAAAATGGTTGTACATATATTTATGCAAAGTACAACATAATTAGTAATGACAGTAAGCAACAATTTTAGTTATGCTTACTAAAACAGTTTGAATTATATCTACATTTTCATAGAACAGTCTATATTGTTCACAAATGGAAAAACTACATTAAGAAACGTGGCAGGAAGCAATCTTGTAATTGAGATACATATACATGTAATTAATTAAAGCACAGTTACATTATAAAAGGGCATTAATGTCCTTAATAGATGCCAGAGTAGGGGAGTGGAAATAGAAAATAAATATAAAGTGGTAGATGAGTTATTTCTATCAAGTTACTGGTCTATGAAGTCCTATAGACCTGCCTACAAACATGACAGGCTGTTGCCATTGCTCTTGGTTACACTCCAGAATTTGACAGCAATAACTTATTTTTGAAAACTCCATATACTTGAGTCATAGACTATAAAAGAAGTCAGTATGCTAATGTCCTGGAAACTTCATCCTTAGTAGCTAGATTTTATGGTGCTACAAGTTTCAATGTATGTTACTTAAAGAGAAGAGTAATACTAAGCTGTGACCTCTATAAGCTATAATATTAACTGTCTCGGCAAGACCAGTGGATCTTGCACACCCACTGGTGCAATAATGTCACAAACATGATGGGAGTAAACAATTATCTTTTTTGATTAAATTAAGTATCTGGAAAAAAGAATCTGCAATCTGCAAAAAAGAAATCCATACTTGACATCATTAATATCTGAAGAAATTACTCCCTTTTTCTGCTATATAAACATAGTATCAACTAACTTCTAATGATTTATCCTTACATACAGATGTTAATGTATTGCCCAACCCTGGTATGAGACGTTTCTATTTGCAATAGAAAGTGATTTACACAGTGGTCTCAAACCAGCCAAGGGACACAAAACTAGTAACTGTAGAATTCTCAACCTGATATAGAACACATATGTCATACATATGCCTAAGGTTGAGGAATCATTATGGAGACAGAAGTAGAAAGAGGGAAAGGGTATAAGAACCAGGGCCTGTGCATGACTATAAGGAAGCAGGGTCTTCTAGACAAAGCGAGGAAATTGCACGTTTGAATTCACGGTACTTAAAAATTTTGACATCTTCAATTTTTTGAAAATCTAAGCCAGTCCAAATATGGGCATGGAGATGGGAATTGAGCATGAACTGGATTTGCACATCTAGCCATGGAGATATTGGAACTTAGACCTGAAAGAAGAAGTAGAAACACACATTATCCCTAACCCAGAAACTATCTCCAATTGATAGCCACTTGGAAATGAAAAATTAGTTTTCTCCACAGATGTTTCTCTGGGAGAGGGAGGGATTCTTAATTGTAGGTACTTTGCCCTAGTAGAAAGGCAATTTATGAACATAATGGCATCTTTTGTCTCATTTTGTTAAGTCAAATCATTTTTATTGTTTTTTTTTTTGTTTTTTTTTTTTTTTTTTTTTTTTTTTTTTACATTACAGTCTTTTGTGTATATATTGTGGCTTCCTATTTAGGCTATTTATGGGATTCCCATGTGTCTGCTTATATATAAATTTCTGGTGCTTTTCCTTTGGGTCTTTTCGTATTCAGTTGTTTCATCATATTCCAATTGGTTGCTTATTTCTATTGTTTTGTTTTGTTTTTGGTCTCATTTTATTTATTATTATTATGATGCCTGCTTGTTTTCTAAAGAGAGAAAGAAGTAGCATGGATCTGAGTGGGAGAGGATGTAGGTAGGACCTGAGATGTGCAGGGAGAGGGAAAACCATAATCAGAATATAAGAAAAAAATCTATTTTCTATAAAAAGAAGAGAAAAAACACATTGCATGAAACTTTCAAAGAACTAACAAAAAATTTAAAATATTTAAAAAGAAATTATTTCTGTATATGTTTTAGATGCTTATGAGTTTTCTGTAATTTCTTCATGTATAATTTCCGTCTCTTGTAATGAGGTAGACATGACAGATGATGCACACTTCTTTTTCTATATTTCTTTTCAACTTTTCTTTCTTTCATTTCATTTCTTTTCTTTTTTCTTTTTTTTTTAAATGTAGCTCTAGTCCTTGAGTTCACTATTTAGACCACTGACAAATATTTGCCTCTCTGTCTCCTGAGTGCTCACATTAAAGGTATATGCCATCACATGTGGCAATACATGTTACTAAGAAACCTTGAGATTTCTGCAGTAAGGTTAAAATTAATCGGGATGTAAAGGACATCATTCAAACTGATTTAGTGAGAGTAACTTATAAAACTGAATGATATTTGTCATATAGTAATTTATACAGAAAATTTTGAAATAGTTATGAGTAAAATATGATTATCTTTATATACGTTTATGTCAACAAATCTGGAATTAATTTTTAGGTGACATCTAAGATTCTACCAAGATTATCAAATAATATGACAGTGCTTTGAAATTTTAGTACATTATTTTAATCATAGAAGTATTCTTTCATTGTACAGAAACAATACAAGAAAAGTCCTGGAATTTATTTAGGAAGAGAAAAACAATTATTGCCATGATGGCTCATGAATGATATACACATTTCTCATTACTTACTAGGCAGAAGTGACCTTCAAAAGGAACCAACTATCTGAAGCATGTTGATCTTAATCTGTAGCCTTTAGTGCATATGTAGCAATGACAGATGCCATGTTTAAATCATTATTGTAAATATTTACGCTAAACAGAAAAAGTTCCTTGATATTCATAGTATGCTTCACAAAAGAGAATTTGCCAAGCCGGGATGGACCAGGGCTTCCTCTATAACTGGTTGCTAAAACTAACCAGAATATCCTGTCAATATGTATTTGTAAAAATTGAAATGTTATGATAACATCAAAACACAGTATTTCCATTACATTTTATACATTCATGTTTTTAAAATGTAAATGTAAAATGGTAAAAATGCAATTTGCTATATATCTGTGACTATATATATATATATATTTCTTAACACATTTGAAAGAAAATTTCAAATTTATTTGTTTTTCATGTATGACATCTCCTGAGTATAATGTATAATGTTCACACTCTTCAGAGCTAAAAGTGTTAGAATTAAGCCTTAAGAATGCATAAGTCTGTCAAAATAATCTGTTGATGGAGTGTAAAATATGATAAACATTCAATTTAACTAACAAAAATAATATTTAGGTATACTATTCAAACATGATATAAGGTTATTTCTGTACTTACAAATATAATTATACTTTTCTATGTTTTGTGTTCCATATTGAATTCATCTTTATGTTTATTCAAATCAAGTATTTTAATTAGCACTATAAAATTTTGCTTTTTGTATTGTTTCTAGTTTCTTTTTGTTAGTTTTAATATTCTTTGTTCAATTTCATTCATTTTGGGCTCTCATTTCAAAAACAGTCAACTTGGTTTTTGCTCCAATTCCTTATTATGCATATTTGCATGATTTCTCATTAACTTTATGTTCATTTCTTTCAGTTTATTTACTTCATTTAAAGTTTGATTATTTAGTCACAATGCAAAAAGACTAACTAAAAAACATACCATTATATGTGGATATATGTTTAAACTATTTCATCAAAATTGATAAATGAATATTTTAGTATGATGTTAATGATTACAAATAATTATTGCTTATCATATTTTCAGTAATTTTATGAAATTCCAGTTATTATGAACGTTTATCTAATATTTTGATATTGGATTATTTTTTGATAAAAGATCGATGTCATACCAAGCCTGAACACAAAGAAATCAAGTCAAAGGCAAACTAGAGATACACATCTTGTACTGTTGGCTAACTTTGTCATCATCATCCTCATCATAATCATCACTATGCTAAATTAAAGATATTATATCAACAAGGCAGGGAATTAACTGATTACTGACAAGCTCATACACCAAAGAGGTAGATATAACTCAATGTAAAAAAGATGTAAGCATTGATTGATTTATTTTTCTTCTCATGGAAAGAATGTCAGTTTTTTCTTTGATAATTCAATCCCTAATCCTAGAAAGTTTCAGCCTCCATACAATATAATCTTAAATCTAGACCTAGACCTAAGCTTCAGCCTCCATACAACGTAATCTTCATGATGCAAGCCCAGACCTAGAAAGCTTCATTCTCTACACAATCTTAATCTGCAAACCTAAGCCTGAAATATTTCAGCCTCTGAGATTTACGATAGACTGGGCTCACTCTGAGTGGCTGTTTTGTGAACCACCTCCCTCTGAACTGTAAATCTGACTATCTGCTTTCTCTCTGTTTATTCTGGACTAGCTCTGCTGTTCTTGACTTCTCCTGAACTGAGTTTTCTATGAGCTGACTGTACTCAAACTGCCCAACTGAACAAATCTCTGCTTCTCTCTGAGTTCTGCTTGTGTCTGCTTCCCTTCTGCTTCCACCTCTCTTTGCTCTGAGCTCTGCTTCCACATTCTCCTACTCTCTGCTTCTCTTTACCTCTCTGAGCTCTCATTCTGAATTGGGATTAAAGGCCTGTGCCACCACTTCCTTCTGAGTTGGGATTAAAAGCATATACCATTCCTTAAGTGCAGAAATCCCTTTTGCCTAGCATTAGCACAAACACAGGATAGGATTATTCTAACATTCTTTCTGCATTCCATCCAGGTCACACAAATCTTGGAATGTGATCTATTTATACAGGCCTTTGGATGTGATCCCTTCCTAGCTATCACACAGGCCTTTCAATGTAATCCCTTGCTAGAGCAGCCATGCTGCTGGATTTAAAGATTAAATGTTCCTCTACATCTAATTTTTATTTCCATATTCTTGATGGCCATAATATTCATATTCTATAAAAAATCTAAATTATAATTTCATTGTAAACCTATTATTTGTGAAGAATATTAATGAGAGATGGGGATATCATCACTGATGGATAAACTCTGCTTTCTATATCTAATGAGAATAATGTTTTTGTAATTAAACTTCCTCTCGACATAACTGTGGATGTTTGCCCCAGGAAAGTTAAGAAACTACTATAACGTGTTACATGCAAACATAATGAATTACAAAATGGAAAATGGGGATAGTAATTTTATTTTCTTTAGAAAGATACTGATGCAATAAATTTAGCTTTAGTCTACAATGATAAATATGAATTTGAATAAAGTTATGTATGCTCTGACTCTTATGTATGAAAAGGCAAATGCTACTAAAGGCTTAAAATACAGTAATGGTAAATGTGGAGGCACGAAATACATTTATGACTCTAAAAGTGCTTGTGTAAATTATGAAGACTTGAGTCAAAATTCTAATTCTGAAACCACATGATATTGAATAAGTCAAATTCTGAACTATATATTAGGGGGTTCACACTTCTGACTTTGGACTTATACATATTTCAGTGAAAATAGCTCTCAATATAATAATTAGAACTTTTAAGACAATCTTAAAATGAAAATGACTTTTCTTTTAAAAAAGGAAAAATAAATCTTTTCTTTGTAAGCTCATGCTCCCCCCCCCTTTTTGTGGACAATTCTAGAGTTTTAATGTTTATGCTTGAAAGGTCAAGCTTGAGACACACATAAGAGAACAAATATTCCAGTTTTGAATAGTCAGTTCTGACTATTTCTTAATGTTAAATTTATCCGTTGCTTTACTTTCTATTTCTTATTGAAAAATGACTTCTATTTCATACAATATATAACAATTAAAGTTATCCCTCACCCAACTTCTCTGAGATCCTCCCCACCTCCCCTGCCATAAGAATCTGTTCCTTTTCTGATTTTCCTTAGGAAACAAAAAGGCATCTAAATAATAAAATAAAATAAGACAAAAACAAATAAACAGGAAGAGGACAGAACAAATAGAAGAAAAAGAGTCCAAGAAAAACAGTAATCACATATAGATTTAGAGACAAATACTTTCCTACATGAAGGAATCCCATTAAAAACTCAAATTGGAAGTCACTATATATACACATATATATGCATCTAATATATATATATATATATATATATATATATATATATATTACAAGTAAGTATAAAATATAATAGAAAATAAATACATAAATGCCATGACTAAACATTATAAGACAAAGAACCTCTGAATATACCACTGAGTCCTTTAAATGTTTGGCATCCACTTCTGGGAATGGAGTCTGCTCTTAAGAGTGGTTTGTATCCCCAGTAAGACTCTATAGGAGAAAACTAATTTTGCATTTTCTATTGGTTAGTTTCTGGGTTACTGATTGGGACTTACATCCACTTTTCCTCTCAGTGCTGTGACCCCATCTGATGTAGATCAGTTCAGGCCCTATGCATGGTGCCACAGATTTTTGAGTTTGTATGTCCTGATTCATTTAGAAGGTTATTTTCCCCTTGGTATCCTCCATTTCCTCTGGCTCTTAAACTCTTTCTGCCTCCTCTTCTGAAAGGTTTTCTGAGACCTTAGGAGAGAGATGTGCTAGTTATCCTATTTATGACTGAGTATCCCAAGGTTCTTTTTTTTTTTAACTGTCTGCATGTAGTTTGGCTGTGGGTCACTATATTTCTATCCCCTGTAGGAAGAAACTTCTCTGATGAAGGCACTGATCTATGAGTATAGTACAAAATTGTTAGAAGTTTTATTTTTCTTGCTAGATTCCTGTAGCAAAACAGTACAATTTGGCCCCAAGGTCTGTGGCCTATCTATTCTCAGGTTCTTGGCAACCTGAGTAGTGTTGGAGTTATGTTCCATCTCATGAAGTGGGCCTTAAATCAAATCAGATAGTAATTGGTTAATGTAGTGGAACACTTGGAAGAAGTTTTTGTTATTTTGGTTTCTTTAAAAATGCAAAATGGCATTTGGATTGGGTCTGTGTTCCTGCCTCAGGTGTGGTAGATTGTTATTAGTTGGATTTGGAATGCTCGAGGCACGTGGCCACAAGTTGGTTAGGTGCAGTCATTATGGCACCTGTAGTTTGTTTTGCTGATTGTATGCCACATAGGATTATGGGAACTTTTGGCTTAGGGTATATAAGGCCTGACGCCCCAAGAGTCAGGGTGGGTGTTGGTTGGTGGTTCATTGATGAGGTTGTCGCTGTTAGTGTGTTAATTTTTAAAAGAACAAAGTTTGAGAGATTAAATTTACAGACCAAGAGCTGAGGCACTAGTCTGACTTGCTGTCAGCTAGTCCTCTTCAAGCTTAGGAGAGCCTAAAAGAGGCTGTGAGGATTTCTACCTTTCTTTCATTCTGTATTAAGGCTGCTTACAAAAGTGGTAAAAATTTCTTCCTAGCCCTCCTTTCTCTTTTCCTAAATTTGAGGGTAAAGACAGTAGTTTACTTCTACAGGTTGAGCCCCAAGCTTTGTGCCTTGACTGCACTAGCACATCATGCATGTAGAACATCATTTTAGATCAAATGGTTTGTAGCATGGTTGGAGTTTACCATTCACTTTTGGTAGCATGGAGAGTAATTTTGAACAGTATGAATAATTGTCCATAGAGGTTAATGCTTTAGGTAGGCACCAGGTGACTTCTCCATGTTCAATGAGTTGTGAAGTTGTTGTCTTTAGAAATGGGACAAAGCACCAGTTTGTGCAGAGCAACCTATAGCCATTCTAATAACCTCTCTTGTTTGAGGTTCCCACGGGTCCCTTTCTTTGGCCAACAATTCAATTAAGTGCAACCCACTGTGCAAATGTAGCAAATTTTTCCTTGTTTATACATCTGCTGATATACATATAATCTGTTTCTAATTTCTGGTTATTATGAATAGAGCAGCAATGAACATGCTTTTACAAGTGTCTATGTGGTACGATGAAGCATCCTTTGGGTACTTTGGATATATGCCCAAGAATAATATAGCTTGATCTTGAGTTAGATCATATTTAGCTTCCTAAGAAATTGTCATACTGATTTCCTTAGTGGCTGTACAAATTGCACTCCCACCCACAACGTATGAGTGTTCTCCTTACGCTATATCCCCACCAGCATGAGCTGTTTGTTGTTTTTTTTTTTTAATGGATCTTGACCATTTTGCTTTCAATAAGATGAAAGTTTTGAGTTGCATTTTCTTGTTGACTAAGGATGATGAATATTTCTTTAAGTGCTTCTCAGCTATTTGTGTTTCCTCTTTTGAGGGTTTTGTTCATATTGTGCCCCATATTAAAATTAGTTAATTTGTTTTGTATATGTCTAGTTTTTTTTAAGTTCTTTATATCAAGTGTCTTTATTTATCTCTTTATGAAATACACTGGACAATCTATTAGTCTAGCAGGTATAATATTATGCAACATGGATTCTTCCACTAGGGACATTGACTTATACAGAAACAAGTTATGACACTTACAATAAATTTATAAATTTTAAAGCATAGCATCCTTTTTAGGTGATTCTCATTGACTGAAGGAATTTGATTTCATTGAGAAACTGACAAACATACTTGGAAACTTTTACTTTTAGGATTTCCTTGAAAAATATATGACTAAATAGTTTCAAAAAGAAACAGAAAAACACCTTCCCTATTGAGTATTAAATTAGGTTTTCTAGTTATATATTATATAAATAGTATGTGTTGTCAGTATCTTAGTTTATATGTAAAATTCTACACAGGAAATCACATGTATCAACATGTTGTCCCTTGTTCGTAGAGTATTTTCCTAGAATGCTCAAGGCAATGGGTTTAGTTCTCAGCACTGCAAAAGAAATAAACAAACAAATCCAATGAATTTAGCTAGATGTGGTGGCATAAGCTTTTAATCTCAGCAGTGACACTTGAGAAGCAGAAGCAAGTGGATATCTGTTAGTTTTGGGCCATACTGCTGCATAGTTTTCCAGGGCAGCCAAAATTACACAGTGAGATCCTGTCTCAAAAACAAAAGCAAACACACAAGCAGCAAAAAAAAAAATGCTGTCTACTAATCTAGATATTGAAGGATTTGATTACAACCAAATGAATACAGGTAGAAGTCCCTTAAACATGAATAATTTTCCAAATGATAAAAAATTAAGCAATAAGGCATTATTAAAACTAACATTGATCAGGACAAAGCATGTAACTTAGGGCTAGAAACTTGGCCTAGCTTGTGTAAGGTTCTGGGTCCAATTTCCAGTATTAGAAAAGAAAGTCAAAATGACATTATTCTAATCGTAGTCATAAATGTATGTAGGAAGGAAAGGGAGAGAGGGGGAATGAGAAGGAGGGGGGACAAAAATCAGAATCTGAACAACCTGCAGCAACACATTCCTGCATTTGCATGATTCACTGTAGCTTGCACACAGCATTGTACTTCACTGTAGTGTACATCATTAGTTGTTTTATATCTAGACTTCCAGAGTGCCCTTAAAACATGTCAGCTTCCTTTGTCTGGCACTATTTTATATAACTATAAATTCTTGTAGCATTCAAACAACTTTTTTTTCTGACATCCTTGTTTTGTTAGTAAGTTTTAAATCACATAAGTCCATAAAATACCAATCTAGCTTATTATAAACAATAATTTGAATGATTGCTGCTCTCTGAGAGTAAATTTTAGTAAATGAGTGAAAAAACAACAACAACATGCATTTCAATAGAGTTTTCAAGATGCAATTTAATCAGGAAGCTGCGTTAAAAAAAATTCATCAAAATACTTGTATTCTAGAGTCCAAATGACTACATTGTACTCAAAAAATAAAATATGAAATGCAAATTCCATCAGAATACCATGAGCAGAATGGATTTGCTTTTCAACAGCTTATTAGCTATTTTCTTGGGGTTGATTTGCTTAAAAAAAAAAAAAAAGAGGGAAAACTCAACAACCCATTTGGTGCCAAAATTAATTCTAACAGTAATACATTTTGTGCTCCACTGACTTTCAATTTATTACCAGTGGAGCTTGGTTGATTGTTTTGATCTTCAGTTTATTGGCAATGAAGTAGAATTTACTATGCCATCGCCTTTTAGTAACATAAATGTTACTTCACTGAGCTGGGGCCTCATTGTAAAGCACCACAAGAACATAATTTAATTGTCTGACTTTGCTTAAACTCACATTTCTTTTGAGTGTGGTAGAATGTTTTGATGTCATTTTTGTCTCATTGAATATTTATTTTTGCCTTTTCAGCTATAAGGACGAGAAATTAGTCTAAGAAGCTAAGTTGCCTTTGCATGTCTTTTACACTGACATCAGACAGTGGTGAGCAAGTTCCAAGGTGGCAGATAATGGAATATTTTTCAAAGATATAAGCTAGTATTACACTTGAATTGGTACACTACATAATTTCACAAGCAAATTTTAAAATGAAGATAATTTCTGTAGTATTTATATCTTTCTTAAATAAGACATTTTTGCAAAGATTTTCTTTTGGAAAACTTAGCTTCAATACCCCAAAATATGACTTAAATGTTTTCCTCTTGTTTGGACTTTTGGTTCAAAAGTCCATTACTCAGTCTATATCTTTGCCTTGGTCTTTTTCACACACATATACAGACACACACACACACACACACACACACACACACACACACACACACACACACAGACACACAAAGCCTTTATTTAGGAACTCCAAATTCTCTTTTTCCATGAACCACACCAGCCACATCCCTGTTCCCTGGAGCAACTCTTAGTTTTCTAATACTGCTTCAAAGTGACTAATTCACAGTTGAAAAGACTTCAAAACAATATTCTCAAAAGATACGTCTTGGTACATTGAGATTACATTTTTCATTGTTATTATTTTATCCTGTCTGAAAAAGAGGGTTTTTATATGTAATACGTATTTGTTTTTGTTTCTTTGTTTGTTTGTTTGTTTGTTTTTCTGAGACAAAGTTTTCTCTGTTGTAACTCTGGCTGTCCTGGTACTCAATCTGTAGACCAGACTGGGCTTGACTCACAGAGATCAGTCTGCCTCTGCCTCCCACATGCTGGAATTAAAGGCATATGCCACCACCTCAAGGCTGACTTATCTATCTATCTATCTATCTATCTATTTATTTATTTATTTATGTTTATGAGTATTCTATCTGCATGTATACTTGCATTCCAGAAGAGGGCATCAGATCCCTCTGATATGGTTGTTAGCCACAGTGTGGTTGTAGGGAATTGAACTCAGAACCTCTGGAAGACAACCAATGTTCTTAACCCCGGATCCATCTCTCTAGCATTATATTCTTAAACTAATCTGAAATTCTGGAGCAGAAAACAAGCATATTTAGAAAATCATTTAACCTGGCATTAAGGAGAGTGGAAGGGCTATTGATTCTTTCCTGCCCTTTGTCAGTTTAGGCCTCTGCCGAGAAGCAGCTGCAGCTTCTGTGTCATTTCTGCATACACAGAGGTGAGTTGGCCTGAACAAGGTGCTCATCCTAGCCATATTCTTTTGCTTACTGCTCCTCCAGAGTCCAAAATACCATGTACACATTCTGTGTTAGAGTTTGGCCCTCAATTGGGGCCACAAAAAAGTGTGGTCTTTGCTTCTCTAAGTTCACTTTTACTATATTTGATGTAACACTTTCAGAGGCTGCTACTCAATAGATGTGAATTCATGTTTAATGCAGTCACTCCTCAATATGCTTTTGTAACTAGAATATACTACTTCTTTTAAATATAAATTCAGAAAAAATTATTTTTCATCTTCTACTTGTATCTATCTACTTATCATCCTTCTTTCTTCTTTCTTTCTTTCTTTCATTCTTTCTTTCTTTCTTTCTTTCTTTCTTTCTTTCTTTCTTTCTTTCTTTCTTTCTTTCTTTCTTTCTTTCTTTCTTTCTTTCTTTCTATCATCTGTCTGTCTGTCTACCTACCAACATACCATTCTGCAAGCAATAGGTATATATTTATTACTTGTTTTGAGTCAGAATCTCATGTAGCAGTGCCTGGTCTCCAAGTCTCTAGTTACGTAAGGTGATCATTAAACTCTTGATCTTTCTCTCTTTGCCTCCTTAGTACTGAGATTATAGATGTGTGACAACATGCCTGGCTGCAATAGTGTATTAAATAGGGATTTGTAGTGGTTAGAGATATCAATATATTGAGACATACTATTTTACTACAATTTTGAAAATCACCTATGAAATATCAGTTTGGAAATAAAAAAGAAAGAACTTATGGAAGTGTATGAGTGTCTGTGTCTGTGTGTCTGTGTGTCTGTGTGTGTCTGTATCTGGGTAAATTAGCTGAGCTCTAACTCATAGTCTTGATCAATAAAGATTTGTAAATTTGATAAAACACTCCTTACATTATCTCCAGTGATTTGAGGGATGACCCAGGAATCTTCAACAAGTGATGTTATTTCTCAGTTTCCCTTTCCTTTCCTTTTTATCTTTATCTCAGTTGGGGGCAGGGGCAGCACAGAAATGTTTAAACCACCTTTCCTTACTTAATAAGTTATGATAGAAACATTAAGCAATTTTTATCTGGAAAGAGGTCCAAAAGGTGGGGCTCCATAGAATTATCAATGGGGCATCTTTGAGTGGCTTTGTTTGAACACTGAGACTTCTTACACTGAGAATCAGGACTTTAAGAGAGTATTATTTTCCATCTTCTTACTCTGAGTTTAGACACTTCCTAATTTCTGACACATTTATGATGGAAGCCGTGATGGAATTTAGCATAGATCCAAAGGGAGTAGAATAAATATACCTTGTCCACAGCACCCCTTTTTCCTCAAAATTACTTTATCTTCTTAAAGATCTTTCAAGTGACTGTGCTCTGGCCACTTTAACTAATCACTTTTATTTTTTATTTTCCTAAAAGTCTGTGTTTCAGAAAACTTTGTATCCCAAATTTATTTATGTTTATTTAACTAGCATTTAAATAGGAACTCTTCAAAGCACTTTCACATGTACCAAGCTGTGCTATCATCACAATTACCCCATCATAAAATAAGGAAGATGTGACATGGTAAAGGGTACATAACACTTCTCAAACTTTGGATTAGAAAGTTGTAGAGATTCATCTGAACCTAAAGCATGTGGTACCAAAGTCTCTGCTGTTTAACCACCACCTTTCACTGCTAGAAACTGTCTTTCTACTGAATAAGTTTTCATCATTGACTTAGTCACTTAGCAAAGGTTGAAGTTGTTCTACAAAACCAGCTTTGCTAGTACCTTCTTCTTGAAATGTCTTTTGAACTTCTCACATACAGCTCCTTTAACAAAAATAATTTTTCTTGTTATATAGATGTTTTGCCTCTCTGAAGACTAGGGATTAATAAATATGAATTTCATTTTCCAGACTTCCAGTTGCATCATGATATCATCCATGTGATGGACACTATATAATTATCTAATGGGTGGATGGAAGACTAGTGGTAGCTCTGATTAATGTTCATTTTTTTCTCTGGATTTTGAAGGATAACAGTGATGTATGGACACATTTTTGTCATTATAGTGATACTATATCATATTCTAAATGTACTTATAAAGAGATGAGCAAATGTTCTCCTTTGGTCTGAATCATAATATATACATTTGATTAATCTTTAAATTTTCTTTATGCTAGGAATATATGAAATATTCCATTTTGAAAGGGATATTTTATTTTAGGAACTCTCACTTTGTGTAGAATGATCATAAATGTCATAAGTTTCTAGCTGAGCTTTCAGAGTGAGACACTAACTCTATAAAAATTCAATGGCATTGGAGAATAACAAGAATATTATTATAGTTAGTGTAGCTATCTAGAGAATGAGCTAAGTAGAAAAGAAAATCCATATTTAATTAAAACTAAAATAGCTAGGCATTTTATGTGCAAGAAAGAAATGATATCCATGCATGGTATTCATTTAATGCTTAATGAGAACATCTGGTCAGATTCCTAGATTTTACTTTTAGACTGCAGAGTGGGGAAAGGCCTTCTTTCCCAGAGGCTACACTATAAAGTCAAAGCTTAAATGATATAATTAGTAGATTTATGCAATTCATTTGTGATGTCTCTAAACCTTAACATAAAATTATACTGCACAGGATGAAAGGTGTTCGAAGAAGATAGGAACCAATATTTATCTGGTAATCAAGGAACAGCGAGAACAAACAATGAATAACTAATACAAAAGATCCTCATAGGGTCATTTTTTTTTTTGGCTAGTAAGCATCCATAAAAAGTGCATAATTTCAAACAATTTATTAAACATAAAGAAAAGAGTGCTCAGTGAGAAATATATTTCAATTATAGTGATTTTTAAAAAATGAGTTGAGCTTATATGTTTGCAAAGTATAAAAATATTTACTCTAGAATAAGCTCAGGGAAAATGTCTGGATAGTCTCCAATAATTTTTGAAAGAACAAACTCTATAATTACTGTTGACTTACAGTAAGGATGAAAATGATGGTGATATGTACAAGATAAGTTTAATATCATAGTTGACAAAAATACCTTAAAATTTTTTCTCAATATATCTTACACCACTCCAAGCAAAGTTCACAAAATAATCACACATTCAAAGAGTACATCTCTGATAAATAAACTTCCTCCATAAACAAGAAAGAGAACGAATAAAACGATCACTGTTCTTCCTATATACCAATGATAAGCATAATGAAAAAAGACCTCATGGGGACAATCATATTTAAAACAGCTTCAAAAACGTATATATCCTATGCAACAAGGATGGTCCCAATGGTGGCACTTGGATCTCTCTGTGAAGAGGAAATAGAACAGACATTGCAGGTGGGCTGGCGAGCAGATGGGAATGGGAACAGGAGGGGCTGTGTGGGTGGGAAGGGATGGAGAGAGAATATATAAGGAGAGATGATCTGTATTGGCGGGTATTTATGAGGTGATTTAGAGACCTAATTCAGCAGCAACTCCCTGGAATCTGTGAGGGAGAACCTAGCAAGGACATTTAGTAAGGAGGAATAGGGAACCTGAACGGACCATCTCTTGTAGTCAGGCAATGCTTCCAATGGTAAAACTGAGACGTCAACTCAGTCCCAAAATATTTGACTTATAACTTAACTTGTCTGCAGGATCTGCTGGGGCATTAGAAGGGCAGAACCCTGTGCTAAGGGAGGAATCCTATACCTGACACTGCATAACTGTTCAGGAACCTGAGACTGGAGAATTCCGGAGACGACTCCTAATGATATTCAGCTATGCTCATAGATTGATGCCTAATTCAATCCTCGTCAGATAGTCTTCTCAGCTAAAGGGAGCAGATGAAGAGGCCCTGGGCCAAACACTAGGCGGAGCTCGAGGAACCTGAGTGTAGAGTACGGGGAGGGATTGAAGTGACTAGAAGGATGGAGATTGCCAGGAGATCAAGCTCCACAGTATCAACTGACCAGGACTCTTAGGGGCTCACAGAGCATGAGGTGGCAGACAAGGAGCTTGAAGGGTCACCTACATATATCTTATTGTTATCTGGCTTGATGTTCTTATAGAACACTTAATTAAAGTTTGAAGTGTAGGTGTGGGAGTCTCTGTCCCTTTAACCTGCCTTTGGGACCCTTTTACTGTTGCTAGGCTCTTTAGTCCAGTCTTGATGCAGGGACTTGAGACAGGCTTTGTTCCATCTTGATATAGCTTGTTGGATTGGTAACCCTGGGAAAACTGCTCTTTTCTGAGATGAAGCTGGGAGGGAGGTCAGGAATAGTGGGGAGATAGGAGATAGCGGGGAGAAGGGGAAGGAAAAGAGGCTGCTGTTGGGATATATTGTACAAGAGAAGAAAATAAATTACGAATAAAAATAAAATTAAAAAGTAAACATCTAGAAACAGAACTACATGTAGACATGATATAACTCTGTAATAACAATTGTAAGACACAATAAAAAGGAATTGAGGAAACTCTAGATGATGTTTTTAGACCTCCAATATTCATGCATCAAAGTAGTCATCTTTTGTACACGAACATCCTACGAAAAACAATCATGGATTCAGTGAAATCACAATGAAAATTACAAAGCAGTTCTAGAAAAAAAACACCTCAAACTAATATGAAAATACAAAGACCAATAATAATCAATGCAGTCCCGAAAAACACCAGAAAGTACATTAAAAGGTTTCACAGTGTCTCATTTCATATTATGGTTTGGGTCCATAGTAATAAAAATGGCATGGTAATGTCAGCAAAACAGGCATAGAGATAAATGAAATAGGAAAGAGAACCAAACAGAAGTCCACACAGTTGTTATCACATGATTTTCATCACACACCTCTCACCCCCCACCCACACACCACTGGAGACAAACAGCATTTTCAACAAATCATCTTTCAAAAACTGGATTTTAACACACACAAAAATTAAATTTCATTTTTATCTCTCAGTCTACACTAAATCTAACTCCAAAAACATCAAGAACCTCAATGATTAAACTGTCACTGAAACTGATAGATGTAGAGAATGTTCTTCAGCTTATAGGTCCATGTAAGGACACTCTGAATAGGACTCCAACAGCACACACAAAAAAAGAAGGCCAACGATTGGCTAATGGATCTCCAGCTAGAAATCTTCTGTACAACACAGGAAGCTGGCAACCAAATGAAGAGGCAGCACATAGAATGCTAGGAAGCTTTTAACAACTAGTCATTCAACAAAGGCCTGATATCTAGAATATATAAATATTTGAAAAAAAAAACAAACACTAAGGGAAAAAAACTCACAATTATGCTATGATGGGCAACTAGGGTATGATATGTGTCTTTCAATTGAGGGGGTGTAGAACACAGATGGTAGGAAGGAGGAATAATGAAAAGAAGAATTAAGTGTGGAAGAACGGAGTGAAAAGGGGACTATGGGGAGACATAATGGAATATTGCTACTGTACAACCTTCCTACAATAAGTGCATAGACATATATAAAGTTACTGTGTATCTGGGGCACAATGCCTCTCCTAGATACAATAGGATATCAAACGAAAAGCCCTGGTCTAGGTATGTGTTATCTCTTTGGGGGATGTTGACCACTGGGACCCGACAAATATCACAGAGTACTGTCGTTGCTCTTGATAATTCTCCAGAACTTGAAAGTGGAGTTCTATCAAGGAAAACACCTTTCACCTAAGTTATTATAAGATGTAGGTAGAAATCAAGCTGGTACTGACCTGGAGTTTCATGATTAATGGTTAACTTTCATGGTACTAGAATATGCTATGTAAACTTCCTAGACATAATATATAACTGATTCAAAAAGACTTACCACTATATCCTCAGGTCAATGCATCTCTTAATCCTCATCAGACAAAATTCATTTTACCATAGATGATGATTAACACAGAGTTTCACAACTTGTCAATGTTCAGAGAATAATACACTGTGGAATGCTAATTCCCAAATGCAACAGTTCTCCTCCCAATGCCCAGTGATCACTGCAGAGTAGGAAGCAGATAGATTGCAAAATATAGTGGCAGAACATAAGTATAGTATAACAGTGTTTTTGAGAGACAACAGGGTAGCTTCATATATCAACTCACACACCACTGTAGTGTAGTAACAGCACATAGTGCAGTGACACCATAAAGAGACAAGACCAAGATCAAGACAAAAATACATCAACATGATGCGGGAAGATGATTATGTATTTCCATCCCTAGCTGAGGAGCTGATGGCAACTGATGACTCCTATGAGATAGCAGAGTCAATGTTCTTCAAGAATTCAGCCACTGAGAACCTACTCGTGACCAAGTAGATGATACTAAGTGTATACAGATTGGCAGCACTAAGAGACCTCAATGGGTTAAATCGGGGTACCTGAAATTGGGAAAGAAGAGTGGTGGAAGCATAGAAGGGTTATTGGAAGAGGGGCAGTAAGATAGTAAACTTGATAACACAGTTCATATGAATGTATGAAGTTCTGAAACAATAGACAGGATAGAAGAAAAGTTGTCTTCCTTAGTAATGAAGGAAAATATTGAAACTATTTCAAGATTCCATCTTAGCGTAATCAGAATGGGCAAAATGCTAGAAAGGATGTGGTGAGCAGGGAGAATATATACACTGTTGGTGAAAGGGGGAATCTTGAAATGACTTTGGAAATTGATTTTGAGGATTCCTAAATACTAAGCTAGAACTAGCTGGGACTCATATATCTAAAGGTGATATCCTACTGTAGTGATGCTTGTGCATCAGTGAAAATCTATCCACAATAGCTAGGAAATGAAATCAACATAGGTGGTCAATAACAGATAATTGACAATGCAAAATGAGATACATATACAAAATGAAATGTTACTCAACCAATCATGTAATTTGTAGGTAAAGAAAACAAAGGAACTAGTAAAAAAAATATACTGAATGAGGTAACTCAACCCCAAAAGACAAATGCCTCATGGACTCTTTCATATGCAGATCTTAATTTTATCTTTCCTAGTTATTGTGAAACACAAGTAGAGGCCAAGAAATTAGAGACTAATGCCTTAGAGACTTCATTAAAGGACGTGTGATAGCAGAATATAGATAAAGTAAAAGAAGAGAGGTGGGGTACGAGGGGTAGAAATCATAACTTTTGGGAGGAATGAGAGGAGACGGTGAGCAAGGAACTAAGGTAAAGAGGGGGTTACAGAGAAGTCATGTGGACACATACTATTTCAAACTTAATGAATATATTACTGAGTCTATAGAGCAAATTAAAATGAAAGAAGAGAACATAACACTGGGCTTAAAGGTTTAAGGCAGCAGAGATGGGTGTGGGGGCATGGAAGAGGGAGAGGAAGTCAGTTAGCAAACATAAGGATGAACCAAAGGCTAATCCATTAGTTTGTAAGCTAGATTCAATATATAATTTTAACAAATGGAGTTTGAATAGAGGTATCATGCATGGATGCACAATGCTATACCCAGAAAATGAGGGTTATTATTATATGAAAACTGTAGAGGTTTGTAAGAGATATCTCTATATAAATGTCTGTTCAATGTGGGTCTAGAAGTATCTAACACAGACTATTGCTATTGCTCTTAGTTCCTTACCATAAACAAATGACAAGATCCTATCATTGAAGATATCACGTATGCTGGCTACTGTCTATAAAGAAAACAGTCTCAAACTGACTTGGAAAATTTCTCCCTGCTGGCTAGAATTCAAAATATTTGTTTGAGAACCTGGAGTGTTCTTTAAAAAGAAAATTCACAGTGGACTTACCCAATGTGAGACCCTGCATGCTATAGCACAGATATTCCAGGCAAGATTTTCCCACCACTGCAGTAGTGGCAAGACTCACGAGGAAAACAACCATTTTCTATTTGGATTAGAAGCCTGCTTCCCTGAAAAAATTAATATCTGAATATATTCAGAATTAAAAATAAAAAATCTTTTAAAAATACGTAAGATTTTGAAAATCATTTTTTTCTCACTGTACCTACTAATTTCTTAGCAAAGAGGTTGGAAAATTGTCAAATAGATATTCTATATGGACACTGCTACTAAGACTTCTGTTTGTGATATTTATGAAGGGAAGATTAACACCCAAGTTTGGTATCATTGCAACCCCACATTTTAGTGGCTACGTAGCATGGGACATTCATAATTTATTTTTCTGAGCCTTGGGAAAAGAACCTAGAAATGAAGCCTGGTGTTTTCATTATCTATATTAAACCAAGCACTATCTCACAAGGTGAGCAATTTTTCAAATATGAGGATTCAAAAGTTGGCAGACAAAACAGCAATCTGCATTCCTTTATTGCCTGACCTTTATAGTCCTTATTGCAGCCCTTTGCCCCTACCTCTTCTTGGAAAGAATTCTCGTGGGAGTTTATTGGTTTCATGAGGGTAGTACCAACTTTCAGTTGATTTACTTGAAGCTGTGCATCTTGACAATTTATCAGATCAATTACCAGTCAGACAAAGATTGAAAGGCCTGGTAGAAAATGAGTGAAGTATTTTTAATAAGACTTCGTTTACTTATTGAGCACCTGTCTACGTTATTTATTTTAAAGTTTCTTCCAGATACGCATGTTACAGACATTCTATATGTGGAAGAAGAAAGAGGACAGAACAGGTTGTAATCTAGGAAAAATGTTAATATCATAGTCCTGAAACATAATCACATTATGTATATTTTATATAATCAGATTGACTTCAGAAACTTGTCACAAAGATATCTACAGAGGTTTCTAGCATAAAGACAGAGCAAATGAAGCAGTTGCTATGTTTATCTTCTACATGTGTTCAAAATGACTTATATACCAAGGTTAGTTTGGGAAGCTTTGAGAAGATAGAACATGGCTGTGGACATTAGGTTGCTGCTTGCTGTCAGTTAACACAGTTGTGTAGGTCAGTACAGATTTGAATGTGACCGCTCTGATAAGTAGGAAGTTGCCCTTGAACAGACTAAAAGTTGCCCTTTGGCTGACATTTAGAAAATTATTGGCCTAAACAATTTGTTTTAGTGTCTTAATAATTCTCTGGGAGTCCTATTAACTCTTTTTTGTCCTTTAAGGTATGTTAAAAATTGACTTTTTATGTCAGAGTTATGGCTTAAATTCCTTCCTGACCTATCAGTTTTTAAAATCTCTCAGCTACGAAAGCATGCTATATGCTATTTGTCTGTTTAATAAGATTCCATTTTTCTGGATGACCAACTATGTACCTCTATAGGATATTTTAAAGTGTCTTCCTTCTATTGATCTAGTTACTGAGGTTAAAGATACATTTTAAAAATCATAAGGATAAAGCAAGTTATTACAGCTCCTTAATATGCAGATATAAAATCTAAAATATATATCTTATGAAAGAGAAATTATGCACTTTTAATTGAAATGATTGATTTGATTTTACAGACCAATTCTCCTTTCATTTATCGCTGGAAGGAAAAATGCAGGCTTGGAGTTCTATTCCTTGACCATGTTGGAACTGGGTAATACATGATGCTTGATATGGAATATGAAGGATTTTTTTGTGTGTGTGTTCAAAGTATGGCACACGTATGTGTGAGGATTTTTATCTTTATATGCATATGGTGAATGTGGTATGTGAGAGAGGGAGAGAAGAAAGGAGAGAAGGAAGGAAGGAGGGAGGGAGAGAAAGAGAGAATGTGAGTGATATGTTTCTCTGTTTTTTTCCTAATATTATCCCTAAAGATTTTCCACAGTCTTTGCTTTCCATACTCAGAGGACTTGACATGTTACACCTGGCATTCTTTCTTTTCCTAATAGATCCCCCAGGTACCTGCAAAATGTCCACCTGTCTCCTTGGCATGGATTAGAATTTCTGATTTCTTTGTTTTCCTCTCTTGTTCTGTATCTAGTTGTTTTATAAGAGAGTAAACCAAAACGTAGGAAATATGGTAAAGATCTTGAGATCAGTTGAACAACCTTTACAAAGACCCACAAGGCCTTTCAAAGCTTATTTGGAGTCTATTTGTAAGCTGCAAGTAATGAATTTTATTTCTCTATTTTCTGTCTAGTGACTCTACCCATTGTTTAAGTTGTGCTGAAATGGTTATTTACTTGTATCTGGCTGTGTCATTTCCATTTTGTGACACAGAGTTGTGTTTGTCCTTTGTAAACATGTTGCAACCTATAATCTACATAATGACTACCTACTTAAACACTTATTGTTTGCCTATGTTGCTAGTTACCATCATTTTTCAGAAGTAAAATAGCGAATATATTTCAAGAAGATTGTCTTCCTCAAGACTTGATCTGCTTTAATCTTCCAGGAAGACTAAATAAATGAAGTGTTAGTCACAAAATATTCACTCAATGAATAATGATGGCTATCATAAGGTATGGATGTTATAAAGTGCAATCTCTCGATAAATGCATAGACTCCAAATTTGGCCTGAATTGATGGAAAAGTATGTGTGCTTTATAAAACTCTGGAGATTGCCTTTTCCTTATGAAAAAAACAAAACAAAACAAAACACCTTTTTCCCCCTTGGAGAGGCAGTGTCAAAATTGGGCTTATCCAGAAGAAAAGAGATGCTCCCATGAGCTTCCCAGAATACTGGTAATAAAAAGAAATAATAAACAAAAAGGGTACTGTAAACTTTAGGGGATCAAGAAGGTTGATGCAAGGTGGTGTCTTCTGTATATGACAAGGAAGTTACACCTTGAACTTTCACCAATATTGCTACCTAAATATTTTGCTAAATATATTGCTAACCTGAATGATAACAGCACCAGTTAATACGCCAACGTGGATAGAGAAAAATTCTCACGTCCTCACTCTTTGGTGAGTAGCTATAAGTAATTGGTAACTACTGAGAGAGAGAGAGAAAAAAAATAGCTTTCTCCAGGGATATGCCTCTTAAATGGTTATCCAATATGTCAGCCTTAAAAACATACTTATAAGCAACAGTAGATAGAACCAGCAGGTTCTATTTATAGTATACATATGTAATAATATTAGTCAAGGAAAAAGGCCCATGAATTAGAAAGAGAGCCACCAGGGGGAATAGGCATTGAAGAGTTTGGAAGGGGGAGAGAAATGGGGAAATGGTGTCATTATTAGAATTAGAAACAGGAAAAAAACAAAAGAATTATTAAAATCATAAAGAGAAAATTGTTAAATATGAAAGCAAAGAAAGTAGGGCTGGGAATACAGCTCTTTTGGGAGATTGCTTGCTTTGCACAGGTGAAGGCCTGGGTTTGTGTCTAGTGCCAAAACAAGCCAAATGTGGTGATATATGCCTATAATCACAACACTCTGGAAGAAATTCAGGAGGATCAGACATTCAAGGTCATCTTAGATACTAGGTGAGTTCTAGGCCAGTTTGGAATATATCGGACCTTGTCTCTGAACAGAAAGTATAAGAAAGAAGTTGAAATATTTAGTATGTAAACCTCATAGGTTGGCAAAAATAACTATGCAGCCAATAAATAACATTATAATATTCACATTAATTTGAATGGCTCAGAGAAAATTTTAAAAAATTGTAATTAGTGTCTTTCTCTGAGGCTAAGGATTTGAAAGAAGCTCCAATTTATTTTATTTTTTTATTTTTTTTTATTTTACTGAGCATGTTACAGATGAAAGGAGTGGAAAAACTAAAGACATTTCAGCATAAAACAGGTGGTAGAAACTGTCATACATGGTCTTGGCTTAGTAAAGAAAGGGTTTTCCAATCAGATGCACACCATCCACTTTTCTGAGTAGCACAGCATTGTATGAAGCAACTCAGCTGAAGACTCTTGGATTTGAGATACTTGCACAATCTCATTTGAGATTGTCTTATTCTAATAAGGGTAAGAACACTGTCCTATTCATATATTTATTGGGAACATTTTCATTGGGAACAGATAACGAAAACTGAAATCATTTCAAAAGATATTTATTACAGCATTCACTAATACTAAGGCAAGCACAAAACAGTATACAAAGTCTAGAACCAAAGGCTTAGAATAAAAAGGAACTTCTGTTCGTGACTGTGGAATGATTTTAAAGTTAACTGCAACTAAGAGAACAGATGGATTACGCAGAAAAGCAGTACAGCTAGAGAAGAAAAATGGAGACCAGGTCCCAAAATTCTCTACAGCTGCCCAGTTTGTACTCTAAAATGAGAGCTGCATACACCTTAGCTATTTTGAGATTCCTGTCTGCTAGTTAAATTATCTATCAAATCTCATAAAAGGGAGTGAAAATGGAGAAAGCAAAGTCATAAAATTGTACTAACTTGTAAATTTTAAGTCTCTGATCCCTTTTGTAGACAGGATTTAATAACCAAGATGTGTTGTAAGGAAACATTTTGGGAATTTTTCCACGAAAAATATTACCAAGCATGTAGTGCATATCTACCATGTTCTCTAATTCAGTAAATAATTAAAACAAAATACCAATAAAGCATGCCATTTCTAAAGGTCATCAATAGTTTATTTTCTAAGTTATCGTATTCAATAATGAGTCACCAGTGAGAACATAAAGATTAGAAACTACTCTCTACATGTTTCAGGTTTATTATTAATAATAACTGTTAGTATTTTGCATTTCAAAAGAAAATGGAAATCTAAATTGCCACAAGACAAGGAAATTGCTGAGGAACAGTTCTGTGCCCAATGTTAAATGATGACATGATTAGAATAATTGCAACAATATATGTGTTTAATTCTACATGACTACACTATTAGTAATCAAACAAGGACACTTTCAATTAATGAGTGGGGTTTTATTCATGATTTAGCAACATATATTCATAAAGCTGATTGCCATTCAATATACTTATTTATTTCATGTGTATGAACGTTTTGAATGGAAGTAGGTATTTGCACTACATGAATATCTGGTACCCACGGGTGCAAGAAGAGGGTCTTGGAACTGAAATTAGAGATGTATATAAGATTTCATGTTAGTGCTCAGGACCAAACCAAAGTCTTCTGCCAAAGCAGTACTTCGCTACTTCTTCACTACTGAAGACATCTTAAAAGCAGTAAATCAAAATGTAGCAATAATAAAAGGCAATATACACAATGTAAGTTTTATATTTGCTAAAAGACTCTTAAGCAAAGCTGTTCATTATGCTTTATCTTGGTTTCAATATTTAAAAATCCAATCAATTTTTCTCTACCTTTATAATATTACTTTTCAAGAAAAAGAAATGAGATGAATATGGTTGCACACACTCATAATCTGAGTGCTTAGAAGGTATAGGTAGAAGGATCAGGAATTAAAATTCATTCTAGGATACATAGAGGGTTCAAGGTCATACCAGGATACTTCTCCACCTTTTTGCCCTCTCCACAAAGAAAATGAATCTTACTTAAAAATGAAATAATCATACTAGCAGTTATTTTTTAATGTTAAATATCAATATTAGCCAAAATAATTTATATTTTTTATGATGCTAGAAAAATTAATGTACAATGGACAACAGTTTATATAGAATAGAATATAGATATAGAATTATATAGATACAGAATCCAGTAAGACAGGGAAAGAGTTTTGCATTTGGATGCACAGTTCTGTATTTGAATTACAAAAAAGCAATTTCTTTTGAAATGTTCAGCAATGCATTGATTCAACAGAAGTACTAATAATACAGTTATTATTAATTAATATAGTAGTAGTAATAATACAGTTCCAAGACCTTGACCAAGTATGTCAGCAACAGTATATGTGAACATAGGTGGAGGGTGTGTGTGTGGGGTTGTTTGTGTGTGTGCATACACCTCTTTGAGGATTAAAGAAGTCAACATTTTTAAACAAGACATTTATTGTCTATAATACCACAAGCTAAAGTAAAGATTTAGGAAGACTCACTTTATATATGCAGCTTTTTAAGTAACTGAAATTTGACACAAAGTATAATTTTCGTGGTGCTTGAGACACTGTTAGAAAATGACTATGCTTTGTGTTTTTTCTGTGTATGAGGTCCACAATCCATTTTACATCCTTCGCAGTCACTTCTCTGACCCCGAAGACTTGGAAAAATATTTGCAGGTCTTATGCTTTTTGAATGCACCATTTTTAATGTGAACCTCTGTATGGTCTAACAAAGAGGAGATGAATATCTATGTCCTTAAAGGGAAAAGAAAATGTATGTATTCCTAGTGGTCATCTAAGCTATATATAGCCTCATATAAAATCTGTGTTTATCAAAAATGAATTAAAGCAAAGGCATCAGACCCAACTTACACGTAATGTCTATTAAAGTTACTATAACAATATAATAATAATAATTCATCTTCTGTCCTCTCTCTTTAATTTATTATCTGATAATATCATGGTGGAATCCTATACAGAGAGTTATATAGATGACAAGTCCATCTTGTTTCAGAAACCTTAATTCTATTTCTGACACTACTTTAAGGCTCTTCAGAGCTTTGTGGTAGGTAAAATTGTATTTTTGTATTTCATTGTTTTCTCTGTAAAGATCACCTCCTACTATAAAATTAATTACACTTGTAACTACTGTGGAGAAAAAGATTACACTAAAATTATATTCTATCCCATAATTAGAATACTCTTTTCATTAAAAATGTGTAACACATATATGTAGCTCTTACTAATCATCAACAAATCTTCGTTGTGCAACTGAAAGAGACAATTACAGAGATGTACAACTTGTCAAATGTGGAAAACATGTACGCCAGGTGTGCCTAATGCAAATTTGTACATCGACAATATAACTTCTACTCCTGATGCTCAGGAAACTGTAAAAGAGGTGGCAGAAAGACTGTAAGAACCAGAGAACTGGAATTCTTGTTGCTAAATCAAGTCTCAATGAGAAGCTAATTTGGATGGTGTATAGTTTAATGGCTGCTGAGAATGGGAATTTTTTTTTTCAGGAATCAGCTTCCACATAATTTTTCCAGTTCCAAGTGGTTAACTCTGGACACATGTACATAAAAACAATAATAAACGGACTTAGTAGGCATATACATTATATGTGTGCATATGTTTAATAAGTTTGGGAGGGAACAGGAAAGAGGGGGTAGTGAGAAATGTAGATGTAGAACCCATATATCAAATTTCCAAAAAAAAAAAAAAGATTCTCCTTCAAACTTGAAAAATATATAAGGAGAACAGGAGAACAATGCCCTCTAAATTAAGAGTGCAAAACTCATATGAGCTTACAGATAATGATACAGCAAGTACCAGACCTGCATGACTACACTGGTCCTCCATATATATTATTTTCATATAACATATATATTATATTAATACGTATAGATATTAGGTATCTATATAGCTAATATATATATACATATATACACAAACATGTATATTGCATATATATGTATATATGTGTGTGTATGTATATATATTTTATATATTATGTATATGTATAAAATATATTATATATTATATATAGATATTTTATATATAGATAGATATTTTATTTTATTTTATATATATATATATATATAGATATATATATATATATATATATATATATATATATATATAAAACTTTAAGTTTAGTACTTATATGGTACTCCTGAGTGGATTTTGATTCTTGTGCCTTCTCTTAGGACTGTTCCTTTCCATTGGCTTGCCTTTTCCAATTTCAATATGATGGTTTTTGTTTTATCGTATTATATTTTATATACTTAAAACAGTATTTAGCCAAAATAAAACAGCATAGTAACTGAAGAGCAATATTAATATTTATGTTATTTTTTATAGAAGATGGCATGCCTGTTATATGTGCATATATATAGGATGTTTTGTTCAGATATATAATCATTTGTAAAAACATTATGAAAGCATATTTTATATATTTACCTTGCATACTATGGTGCTAAATATAGAATTAGACCATCAAGCTAGTACAAGCATCATATTTCCAAATGTCCACACATTTATGAACTTGTTAAGCAGTTCAAGCCAGTTTTATGCTGAACTTTTTGCAGTTTACATAGACTAATTTAAACTCGATAAAAATTTTATTCTAAATAACTTTCAAGGCCAAGTTTAGAAGTATCAGTTTGTCAGATTTAAATCCTGTCACTATGCCTGTGTTTTTCCTGTTGTAGTCCTGTTAGTTTGGGATATGAGTGTCAGATCACTTAATAGCTAATGGATGCACTTCAGTAAATTCATACTCACAACAATATTCATTGATAATTTAATCTGCAACTATAATTGGATCATAGTTAGAGGCATACACATTTCATTTGCCATTCATGTCTCTTTATGTTTATATTTTTCCAGTCTTATTGAAATATGTTTCTCATTCCATGGATTCTCCCATTAAAGTTTAGATTTAAATATTTTAGTAGATTTATGGCCATGTACCCATTACTAATATCTAGTTTCAGATAATACCTGTAACTCCAAAATAAACTCTCCTCCTATATATAAAATCATGATATATTTAAGATATTTATAATTAAATAAATTGACAAATATTTTATTTAAAATACTAGAAAAATAGCCTAACATGTTATTCCAGAATATTCTTAAAAATGTGGAGTTAAATTTACTAGGATACAAATATACATCTGTGTAGATGTACATCTATGAAATACACAATTTCATGTGCCCCTCTTATGAAATTTTAGTCACAATCTTTAAAGTTTTGAAGAAAATTAAACATTGGTTTTCTGAATGAGGTTTCTTCATTTTGTTAATAGATTCTAAATAAGAACTTACTTTTATAATGTCGGGGAAATAGTTCATATAGTTAGCTTTTTGAAAAAGGGTTTGATATTTTGTATTGTATTGGAACAACACAATGTTCACAGTTCATAGTTTAGACAATGACAAAGTTTCAACGGCTTAGTACCATATACATGGTTTGTTTGTTTGTTTGTTTGTTTGTTTTGCAGCTGAGTAGTCAGCACTCGCACTAACTCCATCCTTTCTCAATTCATAAATTTCTCAGTATTTACTTTCTTATGATCATTCCCTCTCAGTTACTATGAGTTCTTTTTCCCTATTAACTCCATTCCTAACAACTGCTCCATACTGTCTGCATTCTGTAAACCAGATAGATCAGCCTATCTTTTGTCTTTATGCTATAAACTACCATTTATAGCAGACTTTGGAGAGGTGAAGGAAGTTCACATTGCAGTCACAGGAGCAATTCACAGTTGGGTACTTGACTTACATTACACTTCTAAGCTTGTAAACCCTTTCTGTTTACTTGTGCTCTGTTACTCAATGCCTTCTACTTTCATTGCCTTGTCTTTCCTTGCCTTTACCCTTCTGCACTCCCAAAACAAAAGGAGATGATGAAACCAAACTTTCCCATCATATAGAAAAAAAAATGCAGCTACTTCTATCACCAGCTCTTAAGGTCTAAGATTGGAAGCAATTGAACATAACAGATCAAACAAACTAACACCTTATTGTAGGCTTGCAGGCTTTGAATCTCAACCTTTCCACACTGTTTCTATAAAGGAAAGGGGACTGGAAAAGAGTAGATGATCTTTTCTAAACATCATGAATAACTGTAGTTATATACTTACTTGTGTCTTTAAATGACAGTTTACTGATTTCTAATCTTTTTAAAATTCTTGTCTTTTAAATTTGTTTTTGAGAAATTCATACATGCATACAATGAAAATAATTATATCTGTTCATATTCTTTACCCCTGAAGTTACCTCTAGATACTTGCCAACACATCCCTTCCCAGTTTCATAGGCTTTGCTCCTTCTTTTGTGAAATAAACCACTATGTTCAATTAGTACTACATAGAAGAGCATGACCACCCACTTGATCATGGGCAATTGTCCTAGTTTCATTCTGTTGCTATAATAAAGCATTCTGATCAAAAGTAAGTTTGGGGAGTGAAGGGTTGATTTTGCTTACACTTCTAGGATAAAATTCACCAAGGAGGGAAGTTGAGGTGGGAAAGCAAGCAAGACCTGGAGCAGAAACCATGGGTGACCTCTCCTCACTGGATTGCTTTCTGGCTTTGTGCAGATAGCTTTCTTATATCTGTGCCTAGAGATGATACTGCCCTCATTGAGTGAAACCTCCTACATCAATTAGCAATCAATACAATGTCTCAAACACATGCTCACATACCAATCTGAATATTTGATCAAGTTGCTGCTTCAGTTGGAGGTTTTTCTTTCTAGGTTGTATCAAGTTGAGAATAAAAATTAATCAAGAAAGCTGCTCACATGTGACCACACTCCAAAAGAATGATTCCCCATCATTAAGTAGCTACTAACTACCAATAGCTCCTCACGCTGAAATGGATCCTCAAGAGTACCACCTTGTTCTGCACTGAAAGGTAGGCTCAATTTTTCTCTATAAGTCTTATGTAGGTAACATAGTTTTTATAAGATCATGATTGCAATGACCATGTCATGCACAGAAAACAGGATTTCATATCACTCCTTCCTCTGCTCTTGCTCTTACAGTTTTCTGTCTCCTCTTCTGCTACGATAAAGAGGTTCCATTTAGGAATGGTCACTCAATCATTTATTCTTAGCTCTTTGACCTCAAAATTTACTCTTATTTTCATTTACATTTTTCTTTAAATAGAAAATAACTTGTAAACAGTTCCTTTTACAGTTATTTTTCCCTTTAAAATTTTTATATTCATTAAATTACATATTAATGAGGATGACTATGATATTTCTATACAGACATATGGTATGCACAGATAAAAATTCCAACCCCTTTTCCATTTATCGGCACTTACTCTTACAATCACTACTCTTTCAGGTTGACATTATTTTAGCCACTGTGCTAATTACTTACTTTATTGCAGCAACAAAATACCCAACTGTAGCCACTATATATGACAGAGAACAAGTAACATTTGTCTCTTTGTGTCTTGCTTACTCACCTGATAACAGATGCCCGTCAGTTTCATCCACGTTGGTTCATAAGACATACTGCATTCTTACTTTTGGATGAATAATACTCCTTTGTGTACATATACCATTTATCCTGTGTTCAGTACTTTCTTACCATAGACTAGCCTAATTTCTCATGTTAGCGGTTGTTAATAGTACCACAATAAGCATCATTTTCAAAGTATCTCTTTGTTGATTTCATTTCCGTTTTGTATATAAGTTAAAATTGGACTGTTAGGTTTTTGGTAGATCTAACTACAGTTTTCTGAGGATCTTTTTTACTATTTCCCATAGTAGCTCACTCATTTAACCTCTTACGGCAGCATCTAAAAGTTCCATTTTCTCCTCTTCCTCATTGGCATGTTTTATTTTTTGTGTTTCTTATTAGAACAGATAGTCTAATTGAAAGGATTTGGTTTGTATTTGTAGTTCCTAATTGCTCTTCTGTGATGGTTCAAGAATCAAGATCTATTTTTCTATCATTCACAAAAGATATCAGTATTCTTTTGTGAAATGTCCATTAGATTACTTACCTATGTCTTTCACCAGAATCCTCATTTTCTATTAAGTTTTTAGTGAGTATAATTAATGATCAACATTTAATTTGAGTTCTGTATTTACATCTGGATAATAGTTTACTTTTAACTTGATTCTGGAATACATTGGATCTCTATTTTTTTTTTTATACCAAGAGAAAAAAATTCTATTGCATTCAAAATTTTATGAGAATAATTTAGCATAAGTAATAATATTGGATTCTGCCCATATCCATGACAATAATAAGTGCTATCTTGAAATATCAAAGAGCAAATCACAGACATGATAGGAAGAGAGAAGTTAATGATGGCCCAACACAGAGATAGATCAATATAGATCTGTATTGACCATGCTACCCTTGAACTCAGAGATTCACCCACTTCTGCTTCCAAAGTACTAAGATTAAAGATGGGTGCCAATACATCCTGCCTGTCTCTGTCTCAAAATAGACATACTATAGGAAGATTTCAACTCCATGCACATCCAAAGAAGGGATTCTGAATAGTTCATCCAAGTTGCTATTCTCCTAACAGTGTATGCAAGCCATGTCATGGTCATTATTTTTCTAAGATGGATGCTTTTAATTTTGCTGTTATTAAGATTATAGAATTAGGGTTTAAATGGCCCCAAACATTAAAAAGATTGAGAACTCCACTGTTTTTAAAGACTAATTCTGAATTTCAGAATACTGTCTGGAACAATTCCCTTTGAGAGTTCAATACATTCAGAATTGCAAGCACAAAAGTAAATTACAAGTTTCAGTTATTAGTCAAGTACATTGATTTTATTTTCATTTGGGACATATTTTAATGACAACACAGACTGATTCAGCTAACATATGCAAATTTGTTTCAAATGATAGTTATTTATAAAATTAAAGAATAAATGGCATCAATATAGTCATGTAGCAATGAACGTTAATTAAAACCTGATCACTGACACTATTCAAGCTGAAAACGTATAGACTTCTCTGAGAAAGGGTAGCACTCTGTTTCAGAAATCAGTTACAGTGAATGATCCCTAAGGCCTGTTCTAGTTCCATAGTGATTATGAAGTCACACAAAGCTTTGAGAATGTTAGAAAGAACTGTAGCATCTGCCTCCTGTGATATCATTCGAAAGTTTCTGGTAAAATAGTTACTGTTCAAGGTAATTAACAGATAAGTAACTAGCAAGAAAATTAAACGCATCCTCTGCCACTTTAAACTCACAGTAGCACATTAAATGGTACTGCAACCTTCTAAATTTCATGTTCTATATGGCTACACTCTAAAACATAAATATAATAAAGGCATAAATCTTGTAAAGATTTAAATATTAAATATGCACTGAAATTAGGCAGCATTTTACACCATGCTCACTTACAAGTCCAAGGAATTTTGCTTCAGAAGCCCAGCTCACATGTTTTCCAGGACCAAAATTGAGCAACCTCAGCCATATTTGACCCAAGGCACTCTTTCCTGGTATTAGGGTATAGTGTATCCTGTACCAGGCCCCACAGACAGAATCTTTGGAGCCTACCTTATGCACAAGACAGAAGTTGATTCTCAGAGAAAGACTGTTGGTAGAAATTTTGGCAGCCCCTAGGAGGATAACAATATTTCAAACATATTACAACTTTGTCCCTTCTGGAGCATTCTAAACACTTTCACTGAAAGAAAAAATAAAACTACATATAAAATAAAGAAAAAAGTAACAAATTTTTCTTGAAACATACTACTCCAGCAGCACAAATCTCTTCACAGAAACAAAACAAATAAAGTAACCCAACATGACAAAATACAGAATTATATTTATGTATTTAGGAATATATATTTGTATTCATATGATTATGAAGAAAATAGGCTATACATTTGAAAATGAGCAAGGAGAGCTATATGGGAAGGTTTGGTAGGAGGAAAGGGAAGGTGAGAGAAATGTTGCAAATATATTATAATCACAAAAATAAAAGAAACAAAAATAAAAATTCTTTAATAAAGTTCCCAGGGTAAATTACTTGGAAGAAATTCTAGATAAATAATTGAAAGGAATGATCATACCTATATTCATATAACCAAAATGAATAAATGAATATGCTCCAAGAATTCAAACATAAAGAGCTGAATGAAATGAATAAGGAGATCAGAATAATCTATGAAATGATTCATTAAAGGCTAGAGTTCCTGGAGAAAAGTGGAAGTGAAATGACATTGCAGTGAAATGATCACAAATCAAATATTGCTGACAGACGTCTATAGAACATTCCACCCTATAAGCGTAGATGTAAACATTGATTTTTTTTGTCAATGTAAACATTGATTATTCTTGTCAGTTCAGGGCCAAAGACATTTTATTCTCTGCTAATTCAATCACTGATCCTAGAGAGTTTCAGCCTCCATACAATCTAATTTGCAAACCTAAACATGTAATGTTTCAGCCTCTGAGACTTACTTCAGAATGGATTCTCTCTGACTAGCTATTTTCTGAACTCCTTCTTTTCACTTTGATTGAAACACAAGCCATGAGAGGGAACCAAGACCCAGTACTGCCTGGATACCCAGGAACAGGAGATGGGTTAGCCCAGAGACCTAGGATAGAACCAAATACAACTGAAAAAAAAAACAAAAAAATATGAATGATTCCTTATGATATTCTGCTAATCTCATAGATTGGCCCTAGCCCAGTTGTCACCAGAAAGTCTTCCTCTGGCACCTGATGGGAGCAGATGCAGAAACCCATAACCAAACACTAGGTGGAGCCAGGGGAACCACTCTAAACAGGGAGATGAAGGAATATAGGAGCCAGAAAAGTTGAGGTCACCAGGAGAAAATGGCACACAGAATCAACTAAGTAGGCCTCGTATGGGCTCAGGAGGACTGTACCGGCAATCACCAAGCCTGTGTAGCTCTCTGCTAACTTCTCTGCATATATGTTATGATTGTTTAGCTTGGTGTCTATTTGGGACTCCTAACAGTGAGATTGGAGGTATCTCTGACATTTTTGCCTGCTCTTGGGACCCTACTCGGTTGCCTTGTTCAGTCATGATATGATTATGTGGGCTTATTTTTACTATAACTTCTTTATAACTTGTTCATTTGATATCTCTGGGAAGCCTACTCTTTTCTAAGGGGAATGTAGGAGGAATGGATGTGAGGAAGAGGGACGATTTGTGTGTTGGAACTACAGTGGAGGGAGGGGAAACTGCAGTCTAGATGTATTGTCTAAGAGAAGAAGAAATTAAAATAAATAAATAAATACAAAATAAATAAAATAAATCTATTCAGCCCAATGAAGGAAGTCCTAACAAAAGAGTTCATTGAATTATAAACTAACATTAAAAACAAACAAACAAAAAAACATGAGAAGACTCAAAACAATAACTTACAGAGGTACCTGGAACCTTTAATAGAGAAAATAAAATCCCAAATTAGATCTGAAATAAATGAAATAGAAATGGTAAATGCTAATAAAATAATACAAGGAAGCAATTAAATATAGAGTTGACTTTTTGAAAAATTATTAAGACTGAAAAACCTTTAGCCAAACTAACCAATAAAAGAGAGAAGATCCAAAGTTATAAAATTAGAAATTCAAATGGAGACAGTACACAAATACCAAGGGAGTTCAGAAAATCAAGAGGACATATGTAGGAAACTCCTATTCAATGATTCCAATAGACATGCTAACATGGAAGAGCCAAAGCATACACGAACTCACCCTTATGCTGAGAACTATGGACAACTGAAGAAAGCTGAGAAAAGGAGAAATGGTCATTCTCAGGGAAGACCCTCCAATTTGTATTTAAACACTAAATGATCAGCCCTGAAAACTTATATACACATGTAAAATACAGATAGAGAATGTTGTATTTATGCATTTAGGAGTGTGTGTGTGTGTGTGTGTGTGTGTCTACAATTATAGACAAAGAGGTAACGGATTTGAGAGAAATAAAAAGTCAGTGCATAGGAGGGGTTAGAGGGAAGAAAAAGAAAAGTGTAATGATGTGATCATATTATAATTAAAAAAAGAAAATGAAATATCTTCCATTATATTGGAAAAAGTCAAAGAAACATTTTTTTTAGATATTTAAGATAAAAAGTAAATCAAGATAAACTAAAACAGACCTCCATACCACTGATGAGAATGAAGCAGTAATAAAAAGACTTGCAATTTAAAAGGTTCAGGACCAGATAAATTCATTAAAGAATTCTACAAGCAATTCAAATAACAATTATAGAATAACAATTGTCAATGCAACTCAAGTGTATCCTATGTAATAAAAAAGTACAAAGTGTTCCAAGTTCTTTTTGTGAAGCCACTGTTACTTTATTACCCAAACCAAGGAAAAAACACTACAAAAGGGAGGAGTTAAAGACTGATCTACCTGATTAACACAGATGCAAAAATTCTTGAGAAAATATTCAGAAACCTAACTACCTCTTGTATAAAAAAGCAATACTTGTCTTTTGAAGTCTAAATTACCTCTCTCAGAATGATTCTTATCACCTCCATACAGTACATGCAAATTTCATGATTTCATCTTTGTTAGCAGCTAAACAATGTTCCGTTATATAAATATACCATATTTTCATGATCCATTTATCTGCTGATAGACATCTAGGCTGTTTCTATTTCCTGACTCTTGTGAATAGAGCATCAATGGACGTAGTAGATGATCAGGTATCTCTATAGAAAGACAGAATTCTTTTGGTTTATGGCCAAGAACATTTTAATAAATATCTAATGTTCTTAGGCATTTGGGAAATGCAAACTAAAACTATTCTATGATTTCATCTCACTCTCAACAGAATGAATATGATAACAAAGTAAAATAAAAATTAAATGTCAATAAATACTGGTATGGTCATGAGAAAAGGGCAACATTTATTGAGTGCTGATGGAAGTACCAAGTTTGTAGCCACATTGGCAACCAGTGTGGAATTTCCTTTAAACTGGACATATATGGACCATAATATACAGTTTTAAATTTTTTAAATGATATGATTTCTGCACATTTATGATACATATTTTGATACATATTCTCATTTTAATGATGACAAACCTCATTAAAGCTATTTATTCATTTAAATTAAAAAATTATAATCTCCATTTTTCTTCATTTTTAAAAAAGCAGTTACCCAACTATGCAGTAGCATAGCAAACCAATTCCATACTGTAATTTAGTACTCATTTAATCATCATTCCTCCATCACCCCTTCATTTTCTGATTCTAGTAACCAACAGTTTGACTTTGAAATCTTTTATATCAATGTTTTACATTCTGTATACAAATAAATGTGTATGTTCGCTGTTGTGTCTGGTTTATCTCTGTTAACACAATGATCTCATTTCTATTCATATTGTTTTAAATGTTAGGATTCCACTCTTTTATAGAAGAATATCATTCTATTGTGTATGTGTGCTACATTTCCCTTTTCCATTTATCATTTGATGAGCGTTTAGGTTATTTCCATGTTTTGGTCATTGTGAATAGTGGTGTAGTAACTGAGGAGCAGAGATGTCTCTTCAGTGTACAGATACAGACTGCCCCTTTTATGGCTATCGTCACAGTAGTTAGAAGAATGGGCCCTGTGATAAAACAGCAGTTCTCACTGCAGCTGTTGTCTTGTGTTATTTATTTATATATCTTTTATTTATCCATTTATTTACTTGCTTATTTATTTTTTATTTGTTAATTTTATTGATTGATTGATTGATTGATTGATTGATTGATTGAAGTGCATATGTACTGTTTCCACAGGGGCAGTATTTATATATAGACAGGCTGAAATTTTTAGAGGATTTTGATGATCTGATCTTTTGCTAACTTCTAATCAGATTCTGAACCTCCTGTACTGTCTGAGTCCTGTCATTGCTCAATGTAAACTACACTCTGCCTCTCTGATGAGGTCTTTCTAAATTGTTACACTTCAAGATTGTTTTCTAGTCACTAACCCTTCCTGAGTAGTATTTACTGCAATTTTCAAAACATCTGCTCCTTCATGTTCTGGTTAGCCTTCATGCTTCTTCTATTATGTTGGCAAGCAGTGTTTACTACATGTTTTTTCTTCCTTTTCTTAGCAATATTATTGTTTAGTCTTCCCTTTAAGAACTATAATTAAAATCCATTCTAAATTCCTTCAACCAGAGAAAGTTTCCCTATCAAACTAAACAAACAAACAAACAAACAAACAAAATGCTAATGACTTTCCATTAGTACATGCTGTTTGGATTTAACACCCCATTACACATAGCATCAAATACAAGGAAGCTTTGTAGTAAACAAGTTATACCATGCTATTCAATTCCCTTCAACAGGAAGTCCTAGCCCCTTCAAGAGGACACTATCTTCATGTACTTGCCCATTATAAGTACAAGATCTCTTGTTATAAATGACCTTCTACCCTTCATCTCATTTAAATCCCATTGACAAACTCCTTTTTGTGCAAAGGAGTTTGATGCAAAGTAGAAATTTTAAGATGTAAACATTGTAATGGGCTAACCATTGTAATGTGCTGACTTAACTAAATAGTCCAGTTGTGGTCTGGCCTCAGAAAGAATGGACCCAGTCTATCTTGTCCTTCAGCTGTGATGGGTATTTCCACTAATGTCTCCTTTAACACAGATCCATGTTTTTATGGTCTTGGAGACCTGCTGATTTATAGTATTTTTCATTAACTCCAGCTTTCATTTGGGGAATCAATTAGCAGGATGTTTTATAACCTTGAATCTTTAGTGTAGTATTTCTTCCCACTGGTTGTAGTGATTCAAAAATTGAATGAACATTTATTTTATGCCTTACTTGTGTGGCTAGATTGGTGAATAAGCAGGATTAATGTTGGTATTATTCTATAATTCAGGAATTCATCCCAATCAAACATTTTCGTTTTTTCAATTATTTTTAAAGTTTATTTTTCCTGTCATACAAGACATCCTGGCCACAGTTTCCCCTCCCTCCACTCCTCCCCAATGCACCTGCTATCACCTATTGTCTCTCCAAGATCCACTACTCTGCTGTTTTCCTTCAGAAAGGAACAGGCCTTCCAGGGATATCAACCGAAAATGGCATAACAAGATACAAAAACTCTTTAAAGACAATTACGACATATGTTATAATGTGGTTCAGAACATATCCATTTAAATTTAAAAAATTTGTATGTGTCTAAATTAAATTCAATAATTAAAATTTTGATCATACTGTTAAGTGCCCATTCTGATATTTTCTTTCGTATCTTGTTCCATTGCCTTTTTTTAAGGTTGCTACTTATGCCTCACTCTATTATTCATGAATTTTATGTGATAAAACATCCTAAAATTCCATTCACTCTCTCTCCTATTCCCATGAATCAACTAAGATTGTGTTAATATAGGTTTTGGTTCATTTGGCTTCACTCAAGACTAGGTGATGTTTCTAGTCTACTCCATGTGTTGGTGATGCTGTGATCAGAATTGTTTAACAATATGGAGATGTTGTATTCAGAGATAAGAACTAAAGAAGCTAATGTTGCTGTGAAATTTGAATAAATTATGTAAATGTTTCTCATAGAAGTATCAGAAGATTAAAAGTTGAGTTCAACTGCACAAAATATATTTTTGCATTAAAAAAAAATCTGCTAGCATCTCATTCATTAAACCACATGTATGGAAATAAGTTAGTGTTCAGAAGACTTTTCCACACCATAGGCCCAAAACAGGTCAGTATCACAGGGAGAGTAAATATCTACCTAATATGAAACTGCCATGAAAAAATGAACACTTGTGAAATGATCATTTCATATAAAATCCCATCAAAATAATATCACAATTAACTTATGGGTCATTTATGGGTTATTATCAACAGTAACCCACTGAAACTGAGCAGTAACAACACTGAAATTATTTATCAGAAATATTAGAATGTGTTTTTATTTAGAGTCACTGTAAATTAATGACACAATATATTTATATATTTTTGTTTTTATATTTTGATAATTTTATACATTTAGATAATGGTTTAAGATCATATGTGCCCCCTTTCTCACCCCCTCAACCATCCCATATCTATAACACTGCCCCTCTTAACTTCATGTGTTTTTATTTTATTTTTTTGATAGCTCACTTTGTCCAGTTACTGCTCTTCATATGTGGGAAAGTATGGTGTCATCCACTAGAGAATGAGAAACTTACCAATCCTTAAAGAATGAAACTTACATCCTCAAAGAAGATTGAGTCAGGCTTTTACAGCCACTGCCAACTGCCATAACTTCTCAGTAAGTGTTTGGGACTTGATGATCAACTTCTCCATCAAGATTTTCTAAATTTACTATATTATCTTAGAATGAAAAAAATATTGGCAAGCAGAAATTAAATCAGCTCAATATATAACCAGATATGTTGTAAATTTAAATAACAAAAGTGATTTCATCAAAATACTTATGTATTCATATGATTCATTTATTTTATGATGCTGTTGAAAATAATATTAGAATCTTCATATTGGTGTAATGTGATATATAACTTTCTTTTTATCAAAAAGAGAACTGTTGAGTGTCAAATAAAAAGGATCTTATATTACTAAGCTTTCTGAATAAATATTATGATTGATTTTTTACCATTGTATTTGTGGAAAAATTTTCACTAAAATAAAAAGATTAATTTTTTTAACATCCATATTATAAAAATTTAGTCTCACAAATTCAGAAACTTAGTACCAAATAAGTGAATCATAATCTTGCTTCCCATTCACAAAATCTGCTCTAGTGAAGAATTTCAGTGCACATGGTTCCCTCCAATATCTCATATAGAGCTGAAACTTTGTTCAGTAATCTCTTCTATAAAACACAGATTGCTAGAGTGGTTCCCTATGAATGGCATGTGACACAAGTAAGATGACTTTGCTTAGCTTTGTTCTCTTAAAATTTTGTCTTAGCCCCCTTTTTACAATGTTAAGATCTATATATCCATATTTTTCCATTTGAAAATGAATTATAAATGAAATCAGAAAAGTTTTCAAATGTGATTTTAACCACTTTTTAAAAATATTCTTTCTTCTTTCATTCCTCTTGAGATTATAATATAGTTACACCACTAAAAATGATCTAAGCACATATCGTTATTCTACTTTGGCCCTTAAATTTGCTGAAAAACATTTAACATGATCTTTGCAAAAGTTTGATTAAGGTATTTTCATAAAATCATGTGTTTGTGTCTATGTGTAACTTAGATATATACGAGAATTCTATATATAGTATCACATTGTTATACATATATACACTAGCTATAAGGAAACTTAAATTCTATGAATGTTTAAATTTATGTTATAATTGATTTTGAAAAGATTTGGGTAAAATATCTTGGCAACACATTACAGAGCATTTGATGCTCCATGAAGAAATGAGATACATTTCAGCATGGTTTTTTGGTTGGCTATTGAAAAATAATTACAGGTTTTCAATAGAAAAGAAAACAGCAAATTGTGGCAATAGATATTCTCCTGTAAAATGGATCACAGAAATCAGAACAGAGGTGGTTTTGAGAATTTAAGGGTTCTCCAAGACAGTATTCATGTAAATTACCAGAAGTAGAATGTGCCGGTTAATGACAGCACTCGGGATTTGTAGTAGCCATGAATAAAAACTTGGGGTGGCAATTAATAAACAAGATTGCTAAAAATGCTGGACTCAGAGGGCTTCATGAGATAAAGCATACTCTGATTGGACAATTCCTCTATACTGTTATAAATGTGATTCCGCAACAGTGGATTTGATCTTAGAAGCATTATAATCATAAATTTTGTGTTTCCTCTGGAAAGAGAAACTCATTATATTTCTCATTTTCCCACACTGATGATTCATTGTTCTTCTTGCTCTCTCTACTTGTCCTTTTCTAGATGTGTTTCTGAGACTTCTATATCAATTGCTTATATATAAATAAATATCCACCCCCCCACAACATTTCTATAAAACCTAGAGCTGAGTTTTGACAGTAATATGATCCTATTTATTTCTCTATTGCAACCTCAATATTAAATATATATTCATGTATTACATATATGTATATATTCACGTTTTCATATGTTTTCTTTACATATTCATATATCATATACATATTTATGATATCAGGAATAAACACTATGCAGAGCATGAGTTGAAAGGTATTATTTCATTTTGGCCTATGATTTCCTCTCTTGTGACATATTGGTCACTCTCTGTTCTTAAACTTTCTTCAACGTAATATTTTCATCTTCTTTAATATTAGGCTTTAGAGCCTAAAAAGCTATTTTCTCCCCCTCCATTTATGTTGCTTATAACATTGTTTCAATGTTCAGGTAACCTTTGTTTCAACAAAAATTGTGCTTCGTCTTTGAGAAAATCATTTGATTCATACACCATTCTAATTATCTTCAATTATGGCCTAGAGAAGGAAATACTAGACATTGACACTATATATCCAACCACTGATATTCTCAATATCATTTTTCAAATGACATATTTTGACTGCCTGAAGTATGTGTCTTACATTCTCACATTTTTGTAAAACACAAAGAAAAGTTTGTGTCGTTGTCCTTGGTGCCATTTGTACTGGGAATCCCCTCATTCTTTCTGCAGGAAAGTCTTAAAAATTCCCTATTAATTCAAAATATTATCCCTGTTTACATTCTTAAAACCACTCTATATGCTGTATTTCTCAGTCTGTCACTATTAAAACACATCCTATTCTGAAAAATTCTTTTCTCAAAGTCCACTTCGTCTTTAGCTCTAACAAAATTCAGGGCTGCCTCTTAAAGATATTAATTTACTTGTGCACTCATGCAATAGCTGTTTCTTTGTTATCTACCTTACACAAGAAAACAAGTACTCTCTATGTCCTCTGTACTTTCTCTGCTAGACAATACCTTCTTGTGTTTACTAATACCTCCTCAGATTTGGAGATTATAAGAAAATGGTGTAAAACTCCTGAATTTAAAATATCTGCAAATTCCCTGACTTTTTTTCAGTGACCAAATTTCTGAATCACTCCAGTTGCTCATTCAAGATTAGAAAGACACTTTATTTAGCCCCTATACCTGCATGTTATAGTTTCCTATTGTTAATCTAATTCTTGGCACATATTTTTTCTCTCTCTGATTCTGTTCACTTAGTCCAGACCTAGATAAATTCTATTCAGTTTTAGCCTGTTTCTAAAGTTTCATAAAGACATTTCAGGATGATTACAAATAGAAAGCCATGCAGCTTTGGATGTTGTTTTAGATAAAAGAACACACATGTAACCATGAAGCCTTTGTGCTGCAAAACAAACAAACAATGTCATTTTCTGGTAGCATTTTCTCAAAATTTAGTCTACCCATTCTCCTTCTCTACCCAATCCACCGTTCACTAGTGTGCAAGCTCTCTTTCTCCTGTTCAATTAACTTGTTGACACAAATGAAATTGATGAGGGATCTGACTCCAAGTATGACAATATTTCTCTAGCAACAGAAGTGTGATGGTTACTGTGGAAGATTGGAATTCACTGAATTATGTGTACATGTGATGTGTGATAAGCAATCGCTGATTGCAATTACCTTAGTTTATTTGATAAGCCAATTTTTGTCTAAACTACTATCTATAGCTTTTGTGGAAATAGAGATGCATAAGAGTCAGTGGCATCTAAATTACATAATGAGATAATTCTGGAAAATATGTTTACTAACCTTTAACTCAAACAATGTATATATACATTTAAAAGAATCTAATTTTTTTGTGAGCAATATTTGCAGCACACATTGTATTACCATCCTTAATATTTTCTTCCATTCACAATATTTAAAGAATGAAGCAAATATAAAACTTCAAAATTTGCCTACGCACTTTACAAAAACAATTACTGAAACAAAATTTTGACAAATTCTATATCAGTTACAATGAAAAGGGAAAATGCATAGGCGTGTAGAATAAAAATACAAAAGGTAGAAAAATTTAAAGAACAAATGGAAAATTAAACATAATGCAATAAATAACCAGTAAAAATATAGAAATGAATAATCTAATCATAGCAAATCAACTAAATAAAAGATTAAAATATAAGGTAAAAAAAACAATTAGTTTAAAAATCTGATAAATTCTTAAAACTGAGCCATTCTAATTACTAATTTTTGATAGTTTCTTTCACTGGTGTAATGAGTGTTCATCATCTTCATGCCAACATCTTCCTTTCTAGTGTCACTCTCTCTGTCACTGAAAATGTTCTTTCCAACAATCCCCCTTCTAGTCTCATATTTTAATTTCTGTGCCTGTGTTTAACTGAAGTTTCAGGCCCACACATGGCTTGTAGGCTCTCTATTGTCACAAGTTTAACTGTTCATTGGTCACACCATTAAACTAAAGGCCTTCTGCTAGCAACAATTTATTTCAAGTAGTCCCTCAGTGAAGATAGTAACTCTTGGGCACACCCTCATCTAGGATGAAAAATTTGTCTAAAAATAATTCAAGATCTTTCTCTCAAGGTATAATAGTCAAGGGTATAATAAAATAGTGACATTAACAAAATCACATATGTAGAGAAAATAAAAAAATTAAGATGTATAATATGTCATTTTACAAAACAAGATTAGCAGTGCTAATTTTTCAATATATATAATTATCACAATTATTTCTATATCTCTGGGTGTAAAAACCACATAGAAACATAAAAGGAAAAAAATGCCACTAATAAAAACAAATAATGAAACAAAAACCCTTAATCCCAGTGCATCAGTATAGAGGAATAGGCCTGTGTGAGACCTAGAAAGGATTTATATTCCAGGGGTCGAAGATCAGAGATATGTGTGGTCTGGATGGAATATAGAAAGAATATTAAGAATTTTAGTACACACTTTTAATACCAGTATTCAAAAATCAGTGGAGTGCAGGCTTTTGATCCCTGAGACTGAAACAGAGTGTGGAAACAGACTCAGGTGTCAGAACTCAAATGGAATCAGTGTCAGATTGAAATTGACATCTGAGATGAGTCAGAGTAAAGAACAGACAAAGTGTCTAATCAGAGGAAATATTAGTAGAATGAATCAGAGTGAGGATATGCCCAAATCTCATAATATATAAGGTGTGGTCTCAGAACATAATCAGTTAAAGAATCAGGCAGTTATAGTGGGCAGTTACAGTAGTTAGTTAGAGCAGGTAGTATGAGGCGAGTAAGTCTGAAACAGGCAGACAGGGAAGAAGACAAAGAAACAATGAAGTATTCTGACTGAGGATAAGGCAGAGAGAATGATGGTAGTCATTCTGAGGCAGTATGGAGCCATGAGAGCTCAAGAAGACACAAAGAAACACAGAGGCAGCTTCAGAAGAAGACACAAAGGCAGAAGTCAGTTTCGGATAGGAAGAGTGAGTCAATTTGAAGCTTAGCAAAGTAGTTCAGTCTGAAGCAGTCAGAGAATCAGCCAGAGTAGGTTTGAATCAGAAGAGCTTGGTCAGAAATGACAAACAGGCTCAGAAGTTCAGTTTAAACCAAGCAGCATGGTGAAGAGTTTGAGTCAAAACAGTGAACCAGAAGAGTTATTACAGCTCTGAGTTCAGAAGGAGCTAGTCAGATTCAATCAGTAATCAGAGGCTTAAACATTTTAAAATGTACAGAAGTTGAAATGTTCTAGGTTGGATAGAGGCTTAGGCTGAAGCCTTCCAGCAGTAGACTGAAGACTGGACTGTACTGAGGCAGAAATGCAATAGGGCTCCAGCTGATTGAATTAGCTAATGAATAAACTGTCCTCTGCCCCCTGAATCATCATCTACATCTGGTGAATATAATGGCTACACAGCAGTTCAGGAAAGTTGATCAAGAAATTCAGCAATACTATTTTTAAAAAGTAAACTTTATTCTTTCTTTATTACCTCGGCACATATAAAAGAAGAAAATATCATAAACAATTTTATGAAAGCAAGTAAAACATTGTCAAGAATGAATAATGAAACTACACACAAAACAGACATCAAAATGACATTAACACACAAACAATGCATCCAACTGATATAGTACGTAATTCAGAATAAAGAAGTTCATTGAAGAATAGTGTAGCCCAACAGTGACCATCACTCAACTATGGTACATTTTAGATTTGGAAAGTTAGAGAAATTATTCATATTAAGAAACTGAGAGAGAAAATATGTAATATGTAATCATCTTAAAAGAAGCTGAAAAGTAACTTGTCACATTTCAAAACATATTTGCTTGTCTCTTTACTTAAACACTGAGATAATTCTAGGCTTACCACATATACTTGTCTTATTCTTACACCATTCATCGCATTTTGGCATCTTTGGAGTGGATCGCCTCTTAAAATAGCTTGTACAGTTCAATATATATAATTTAACTTAAATAAACAGGAGTGTAAACAGGCTAAACAGAAATTAGTAATATATGGATTTAAATCTCATCATTGTTTGGTTCTATACCCTTTATGTGTTTCCATTGAATAACGTCAGGAATATAAAATTTTATTCGAAAATGTTTTTAATAATAAAACATGACAATTGCAAATTAGAGCATAAATATAAAAAAAGATATGACCAACAACTGTCTAACCAGTTTTGAAAGATGTTCTCAGTGAAGCTCAGGGCACTTAAGTAAGTTTATTAGCACATTACATATATCGTATGTCACCTGTGTTTGGAATTAACAATGACAGGTCAATTTTTCTTTATGCTTAATCTGGAAGAGTGAAATCAGGACCTGCCTGTGTTTAGTTTTGGCTTCTGTCTCCTTACATAACCATTCAAAGCTTATAAGCATTTGCACATACTAGCTATACTTTAATCTGTAATCATTGGTATTTCAATAGCATCTGTTATTTAACTTTCTTTTATCTATTATCTACTAAGAGACTGCACTCTTTTTCATTATGACCCAAGCCAATACAAATAGTGAAAGTCAATTCAGTTAATTTGACCTACAAAAGTGTATGACACTTTTCAATAAGGTAACAAAGGCAATAACTACAATTGTTGTAATTAATATTATGAAGAGTTCGACTATTTTATAGTCTGTTTAACATATTTTTTGGCTGTTTTTCTTCTTTATAATGAGACAACACATTATCTGGACTCTTATCTGTTTCACAGAACTGTTATCCATTTCACACAAAAAAAAAATGGCCACCATATTTCCATTATTTTTGCTATGGCTTCATTTGCAAAACTGTACAGGTTTTGAATTTCTCAGACAAAATTCAATGTTTTTTTTTTTCTGAGATTTGGAATGTGTATTTTCATTTTTAACATTTTGTCTTCATATTTTTATTATAAAAAGTATTAAAACCTTACTTTGTTATAATCATGTTTAGCATTTTTTAGTGATTATAATTGAATAGTTGAAGTCTGCTAAAAGCTCTTGGCTTATGGAATCTGGTGTTCCAGGATTAACATCTTTCCATATGCAAGCTGTTTTGTTTCAAAATACCTACTTGTCTGGGATGGCGTTTCATATGTTGAAAGCAGTTTCAGATCACTCATGTCACTCAGGTAGATGGCAGCATTACAAATATTTTCTAAAAACTTCTGTGGGCCTCAGAATTGCAGATGGATCCCTAGGGAGGTTTTTCTTCCCTAAAACACAAAATAAACTTCAAGAAGATGGCAACGTCTCACTGCTGCAGGAACCAAGAGAAAAAAGTGTGGCAAGAATCTGAAAGACTTTGAAAGATGATAAAGAATACAGGATCCAAATGGATGGCAGAACTCACAGGTCTGGTTTAGACCACTTGACTCAGAAACGCATCAGGTGTAGGGACTTGTAATGAGGACCAACAGAGGGGATTTCCATCCTTTTAAATAACCTAATCACATTTCTATAACAGAGAATTATTCAGCTATAAATCAATATTCATAGATTGTTAGAGTGCTCTGAGAAAGTAAATAGGCTTCTGATTATGGATATGTTTTCAATTTATCTTATAGCCTGATATTTATCATTTTTGTGTACTATATATGTATACTGAAGATGTAAATATTTTCTAAATGTATAGTATATATAAGACTAAAAATAGTATTGTAAAAAAGGAAGGTATTCATTTTAATAAATTATATTGTGTCACATTATGTGAAATATCAAAAAAGTTTACATGTCAAAAAAAGTTGGTTGGCATATTAATTTCTGTATCCTTTAGCCATAATGAAAAAATCATAAATAAACTCAGGAGACTTTTTTGCATATTTTAAAATTGGAAAAGAAATACTTTCCTCTATTTGTCAAGTTGTCTAGCTTTGAGAAATATCAATGCAAACATCACTGAGATAGTGCATTAGTCACTTGTCTTATTGCCACAATAAAGTACCACAAATAAATACAACAAGCAATCTAAATGTGTCTTATATGGAAAATTTCACTTGGCCTTAATATCTCTTGTCAAGTATTTGTGTAAGTATAAAGGAAAAACAAAATAACTTTACATAAAATAAAGAGATCTCACAAAAATTGAATGAGGGGATAAAAAGTTAGTTTAATATAATGATTATGATTAAAAATGAGCAGACACACACTTGAGGGAGGGATTTTGTTGGTTAAGAGTGATTTAGATGATGGCATTTATGAGCAGCAGCAGTTCTAGGTTAATTTCCACACTTTTCAGGAAGTTCTACAAGGATCAGCTCTTTTTTTCCCACTTTTCTTTGACTAGAATCCCATATCGGGAGTTTACCTACCTTTAAAGACAAATATCTGTTTTCTTAGAAAAAAAAAAAAAACCAACAAAACTACTATTTTCTGTCTTTTGAAAAGTCCTTACTTTATTTTTACTTAAATTTTTCTCGTATACTGTATTTGGATCATATTGTTATCCTTCCCAATCCTTCCAGATCCTTGCCACCTCCCTATCTACACTCATGTCCTCTCTCTCCTTCTGAAAACTAAAAGAAGAAAATATAAAACACAAAAAATTAAAATCAAGACAAACTAAAAACAAGTCAAAATATCAAAACCAACAAACAAACCAAACAAACAAATAAAAACCCTCAGACATGCAAAAACCAAACCAAAACACACAAAGCATGGAGCCTGTTTTTCAATTAAACCTGGACCGACTGACCCTTGAGATGAAGGATTTAATAAAGACATCTCAATTAGGGCCAAGTGCTCCAAAGTTTCTCTTGCTCTTAGCATCTTCCGGTTGTGTGTGTTTGTGCTAATAGTACTACAAGATAAAACTTACCTGAAGAAGCAATGCTCTGATCTATGGGTACAACAATATGTTACCAAGAGTCACATTGTTTCTATGTATCTTTAGCAAATTAAGAGTAGTAAGTTTTCCCTTAGGCCTATGACCTATCTAGTTTCAGCTTCTCTGATAATATATTTTTATAAGGCTTCCTTTAGTTTAATATAAATTTTTGACTTTGTAATTTGATGCAAATAATAGTCAAAATTTTTTATAAATGAGATTTAGTGTGCAAAATGACTATATAGCTCAACAGTGAAATTAAGAAAATATTCCAGAAAAGAGGAAGTAGGCTAGACTTGGTGATTTCTCTTTTATGAAATTTGAAACTACAGGCCACTGGTTTGACATAAGGTGTGGGAGGGTCCCGTGATATTTATTAATCCAATATAATCAGTAGCTCAAATAATTATGTTTATGATCCTTTCTACAACTATTTATAGAATATCCAGTGAATCAATTTGATATTTTCATCATTCATAATTGCCCTGAAGCTGACTACTTTCAGCAGATTTTGAGATTTCTCTAAAAGCCTCAAACTGGTTGCATATCTCAGCTTTTCAGTTAATGGAATGATTGGAGTTCTGGATCTCCCACCTCCAAAGTGCCTTCTGTTTTTCTCTATATTGTTGAACCCCTGTACCCACATGTTATACCACACACCTGACTGATGTCTGCTTTATTATTTTTCTCTTTGCTAATGAAGTAGCATGGTTGATTGTTGACATCCAGTGAGGCTTCATGGAGCTATTGCCCCTTATTGCCAAAGGAAAAGTGAGACTTGACAAAAATTAAAAAGTCATGAAAGATATTCAGACTGTTTCAATAGAACAGAGGGGTTCTGGGCTTGGGAGGAAAAATGACTAAACTTTATTGATTTTTTTGACTTTATAGTAAATAAATAAACTTTTCTTATCTTTATGATAAGACATTTTTAAAATGCTTACATTTCTGTGTCCCTTCCCCTCTAAGTTGGGCCCCTGCCTTCCTACTATTGTTAAGGGGCAGGCAGAAGGAGACCCCCGAGAAATCAGGAGGCCTCGAGATCGATGCAAAAGCAGGAGGTTTATTTCCAACACGTTGGGGTCCACTCCCACAGATGCCTCAAGCGAGGCAGGTGGGAGTGACAAATTAGCACATTCTGAGTATGATTTATATATGTTTTTCAAAGGCAGAGCATAGCAGCAGATTATCAGGCTTGAATCTATAGTGATGTGAGTATTAACCTTTAAACTGATTGGTGCCAGTATATAGCAAGGTTGTGGGCACTAGAAAATGTAAACTTAGGGTCTTAGTCAATGTGGGTGGGGGGAGATCCTTAGCCCAAGGCCATTAGTCAGCAGTCCATATCTTGTTTGCCTTACAAATTGTTTTTCTTACAGAAATTGTTTCTCTTACTTCAATTTTGGGAACTGTTCTGAGTCATATTGCCCCTGACTTGGGCCTACATAATTTTGGTGTTTTTAGAAGCCTGACTAAAGATTGGCTGCTTTGGTCTTGTCCTTTCATCATGTGGAAAACAGGGACACTATGTCCTCTATGATTATATTCCTAAAACATTACCCCCAGATCCTTGAGAAATACTTGACTGAGTTGTAAATAAGAAATAAACTTTCAAAAATATTTATGTATGCAGTGGTGGAGGTAACCATTCACAAGTTTTCTAAAGTATATCATCTCTAAGGTAAAGAGGTACAGGCGGGAGCCTGTCAAACTCTGATTCTCACTCAGGGAAATTCTGGGGCTTTATTAGTGAGTTTTTGGGACTTGTTACTTGCTTTTGCTTTTCAAACATACTTTTTCAAAAAAGATGTATAAAAATACACAGAAGCACTAAAGTTTCTCATCCAAAGTGTAAGAAAAAGTTTAAAATAAGGAACAACAGACAAAATATTAATGTAAGTATAGGCTAACAGCTTAAGAAAATTTTTTGAATCAACATCTTTGAAAATGCTTTTTACATAACAATTATGATAAATATACATGATATCAAAGTAATAATTTTTGCAGAGATAGTATTTTTTCTTTTATATACTTACAAATGGCATTAAAATAGTATTTTTCCTACTCAATAATATTAGAGAAAAAAAGCCTAGGATTCCTGAGCCTTTCACTTGATTAAATCTTTAGAATGTTGGTTTCAGGTGTTTCTGAGACTCCCATTTTCACAGTTATTTCCTCTTATTTTACCTAAACCATATAACTTCAATAGTTGTTAAGAACCAGACGAGGAAAAACGTAATCAAATACAATATGACAAATTCATTTCCAAGATGTTGACGCCATAGAGTCTGAGGGGAGATAAGAGTGTTGCTTTGCCAGGTTTCTAAATTCTTCAACCCACTTTATTTGACTCTGAACATATCTTTTCCATTGAGTCATCTTTTAAAGGAGCAAACAACTGTTTTCAGGGCTCAGCATTTATTAACATGGGGTCTTGAGTTCTTTTTAAATGGGAATAATTATGATAGTTTCATATTTGCCAGGACTATTAAATTAAGAAGTGTTGCCGGTTAGAATGATACCAGCAAAGACTAAGTGTTCAATAATGACAATTATCATTTGAAAGATTGGTTTGGTTATAAGTAATTAGGCTCTTACTTCCTCACAGACGTCTCGTTTATAACTTTCCCTTCAGCATTCCTCCCTGAATGTTCTCCCTGACTCTATTGGATTATCCATAGGACAATGATGCCACTATTTTATGAGATTGTATGATATATTCCTACTCTACTTTCAGCAACTTTTTCCCTCAAAATCTGCTTGCCCATACCTACTGCTTGCTTCTATTTCTTGTTCAACATCTTTGTAAAGCATATAAAGCATAAGCTAATTTGAAATGAGTTTGCATTGTTTGACAAATGTATATTTATAAATGTCAACTTTACATCTGTTGGTTTTAAATTTTTTATTACCTAAATTAACAAAGCTTAAATGAACACAAAACTCTAAGTGTCACCCTGGCTTGTCACTGCAGTAATTTCAGCACCGGGGTGTTGATCCACACAGTGTCACTCTGGATTCTCTCAGGTGGCTGTGAGTCCTGCAAAGATGATTGGAGGCTGATGTGTGTCAGGTTCTCAGGCACCAGACATTTTATTATAGAGATATGAGAAACAGTGATGAATGTCAAAATGGAATAAAGGCTATACCATTGCTCCACGTGACTTGAGGGGAGAGATGCTTTCAGAATTATAACAGCACTGATCCCATAACCTCTCAGCCACTACTGAATCTTGACTTGGACAGTGGACTAAAGTCACTGAACCCTCATTCGTCAAGGATTTGTTGAATGACCAGAGTATAAAGAGCTGCATCTGACACTGAATCACCCACCACATGCCTCATAGATGCAGGAAAATACAGGCCTGTTTATTCCACCACACTTTACCAGTACAGAAAACAGTATGTTTGCAAAATTTTTAAAACAGCCACTCAAGCACACTGACAGCATCAATATCTGTGGCTTTCTTTCCTTTATCTCATCTGCTGTTTCTTGATCATGTGCAATCTTCTTTTATTTTTGTTGTTGTTGTTGTTAGAATAAATATATTATTTCTTAAAGTTTACTAAAGATGACTTAAGCTTTCTTTATCCCAAAGCATTTGTTCCTATTCTTATTGAATAATTGGATTCTAGCAATGTCTTCAGTTCTATAAAGCAATCATTTGCCCCTACCTTTTCCCTTATTTCTCTCAGAGTAGGCATCTCCTGGAAGCTGTAGTTTTATCACAATGGATCTCCATTGTTTCTCCAGTGCACCTTGCACTCTACCATGGACGTTAATGAATTCACTAGACTTCTTTGATAAAACATACAACAGATGTGATTATTTTACTAGATGCTGTTTTCTCTATCAAATGGAGTTTCTGAACAGTTGGGACATCATCTGATTCAATTATTTGTCTATTTGATGGCTAGCAATGTGCACTGAAAACAAAGGACTGTTATCACTTTCGTATTTTTACATACATACACAAATAAAATAAAATAAAATAAAATAACCAAAAAAAACCCCAAACAAACCGCTCACCATTTTAAATTTCTCAGTAGCCTACACACACTGATTTCTTATGTGTTGAGCAGGTTTCATTGAAATTTTGGTTTTCTCTTTACAAAACAATAGCCCAGAAGTGTATGATTCCTGTCTAGATTTCGATCGCAATTTCACCACTACCAAGTTCTACATATTATGTAGGCATAGGTGTAAGCATTGATTTATTAATTATCTTATTCTTTTGGGTTCATGGAAGAGAGCACTTTATTCTTTGCTAATTCAATCCCTGGCTCTAGAGGGTTTTAGCCTCCATACAATATGATCTTAAACCTAGTCCTAGAAGGCTTCAGTCTCCACTCAATCTAATCTGCAAACCTAGAATGTTTCAGCCTCTGGGGCTTACTACTAACTGAGTTTGCTCTGACTAGCTATCTTCTGAACTACTTCTTTTCACTCTGAGCTCTACTGTAAGCATTGACATGTAAATTATAAACCATCTGCTTCTGACTCTGATTTCTCTCTCTTAGCTCTGCCTCTTGTCTTCTTATTCTCTGCTTCTACCTCACAGCTCCACTTCCACATCCTGCTTCTCTTCTCCCAGCTCTGCTTTCTTCTCTGCTTCTTTTGTTGTGATGCAACTTCATTTTCTCTTCTACTATGGATGCTTGGGTATGTTATTTGCAGTTTGATTTCTTTTAACTAATCCTGTCACTCTTGAGACAAACATATAGTATGTATGTGTATGTGGTGAGTGTGTGTGTTTGTGTGTGTGTTGTAATCACAGACACATTCAAATTTAATAGGTACCACTAAACTTATCAAAAGTAATTATATTATTTATTTAACAGCAGTGTATGAGAGATCTATTATTTAAATGTTACTATGTTAAATCTTTCCCTTTTTGCAATATTTAAGAAGATTTTGTTTCAGGAACTTGTATTTTTAACTTAAGATGGTATTTATTGATTATGACCCATTTTAATTGTTTATAGTGTAGTTGTTGATTTCTTACAAATTGCTTAAATAAGATCCATAAGGACTCACAATGTTGCTATTATTTTCAAGATAGCTTCTGACTAAAGCATATTTATTCATTACATCATGACAGGCATTTTATTTTGAAAATTACCATATACAATAACTTGAGACACCAAGATTGTTATTTCTAAATGTGTAGAGATTAGCCTCACCTGAAGTCAGAATGACAAGCATGTCGTTCATGGAAACAATACTGCTGCTGATCCTTTTTATATTCAACACGTTTGTGGAGATATCAGAATGTGGAAAATATAATGTTCCTACCAACATCTCTTGTTGAATTAATGCCCAGGTGAGTTCTTCTGAAATACTGCAGTTGTATCTTAGCAAAAACAAGAACCACTAAAGCATCATCCTTATGAGGATCCAATTTGCCACAGCAGCAGTCAAGTGCTTCAGCTTCTCCCAGTGGTGATGAGAAGGGAGAAGCAAGAACAGGAAAATTTAAATTAAATTCATAGTGCAATGCACATGTGGAATTCAATATTGACAGCTCTAATTATACCTACCTTACTACCAAAAGTTCATTAAGTGATAGTAAAGAATTAACAATTATTCTACATACGTATTTAGTTTTTAAAATCGACCATTCTTTTAGTACTTAGGTTTCATCACTCATTCCACCATTTAATTTAGTTTTGATGGAGATAGTTGGGGTTTCAAAAAAAGAGTGTTTATTATTACTTTAATACATACATAAACATATGCAAACAAACAGATAAGTATCCTACAGTCAAATATATGTTTAGAAAAGCTGTCAGCATAAAATGTTGAGCTCAGGTATCTGCCAGATTTTTTTGAATTTTCATGAATTATCCAGTGTAACAAAAAAACAACCCATCAACAAGACTGCTTATAAAATTATTCATTAAGCAAAGAAAAAAAACATCACATTTTAATCTTTTTTTCCAAACTGTAAAGCATAACTATTTCCCAATGAGAGACACGGCACTACTGCTTACAATATATCAGGCTTAAACTAAATATGCATTAGTATGGTGTTGTCTGTCTGCTTACCCACTATAAAGAAGTCTATATTGTCAATATAGACTCAAAACAGAATCGCAGATGCTGCTAAGTGTGTCAGCAACATGGGAAAGTGTAATCTATTAGTTAACCCATTTTGAGGTATCTAGGAAGTGAAATATGTTGAAATTTTGATTTAATATTTGATGTCTATAAAAATTCTGACATTGGGATTCTCAGAGAGTAATCACTAAAATTTAAAGACCTCTGAAATTTTCCAGAATCCCATACAATGCTGTATGTAGAGTCTACAGAAATTAGAGTCTATAATCTATGCTGTTAAATAACTTAAAAATCTGCTTACTAGTTATTGTTAAGTATATGTTAATTATATGATTAAGAATCAACTTTTTGATAGCCACAGTGTGGGATGCTAAATTTAAAGAGCTGAATATCTCACTATCTCTGCCTCTATAAAACTTGAGAAGAAGGCTGACCTTTAAACAGTAAAGGATTCAGTAAAGGAAATAGCTTGGTAACATATATGCAGGTGACCTAAGAGGTAAGAAGGTCAGAAAATTTCTACTGGAAGGAGAAACTTTTCCACTAAGGCTGAAAGACTAAGCAGGTGGATGTAGCAGTATCTCATTGTGGTGGTTCACTAAGGATGACATGGAGGCATATTTCATAGGTGCAAATTCTGCCAGACCTCAACAGAAGGAACCACTATCGTGGCAAATGCCATACTGGATGGTGGAACTCTGAGTGTCTGAGCTCAGGTGCTTTTATTGATCAGAACCCCTCAGGTGTTCTACTGATAACACAGGCAGATCACCAGCAATCAAACACCCGTCACATTAATCCAACACCTGCAGACAATACAAAATGCCAAGGCCTAGCCCAGCCCTTCACCCAAAAGTGCACAAAACAATTATTTTAAACACATTTAAAAATAACTTCTATAACAAGTCCCTTTTTCTGTATAAGCCATTCAAAAAATTGCTTTTGTCTTTACAACAATATTTAACACTATAACAACAAAACTACTTAAAAGGGAACAATCATGAGGGATGCTAATGCTCAGAATCAAATGAAACTAAACATATCTCAAGCTTTACACAATGTCTTTGAACAGCAGAAAAACATTATCAATATCCAACTATCTGGAATCTTCTGGTCTTCCTCCTCCAAATGGCCTGGATCACTTCAATAGCACTGTCCTCTCCAGCACACACAGCTTATCCTCTAGGCTCTAGCTGGCTCCATTCCATCGTTGCTGTTCTTCTTGGTGGTCATCCCATGACACTGGCATCTTGAGAAGGCTGAGTTCCTTGCTGCAACTGGGCTGCAATTTTACCAATAGCCTCTCCTGAGCTCTCTTCATTGTGCCAACCCTCAACTTTTACATGACCCCTTCAATATGGGCCTTCAACTGCTACTGAGGTTGTATTTTCACCAATGGCCTTTCCCAGGGCTCTCTTCATGGTGCTAAGCCACAACTTATCTGCATGACCCCTTCAATCTGGGCCTTCAACTGTCAGTGAGGCTGCACTTTTACCAGTGTCCTCTCCTGACCTCTCACAGTGGCAAACCTCAGCTGACTCACCTCACCAGTATCTGGACATGTTTACAGAAACCAAAACAAAACAAAATGGACTCTGTGAAGTCTGGAATTTCTATTTCTTCTTCCTTGTCTCCATATTGGATTAGCTAGCGAGTGTGGTATTATAGCATTTGTAGTTGTACAACTACATTGGTAGCTCAGAAAACAGGACAAGTAGGAATATTCATTGGTGCAAACCTTTCCAGACCTCAGCAGTGGGGACCACCATCATGGCCAGCTCTATACTGGAGAATGTAACCTTGAGGTTCTGAATTCAGGTGTTTTACCCCTCCAGAACTCCTCAGGGTTTTCTACTGATAGCTTATGTAGATCATTAGCAATCAGCTACTCCCAAATAAATCCATCAGGTATAGACAATACAAAATGCAAAGTAGTAGGCAGTCCCTGAGTCCATGAGTGTTCAATAGCAATTTATCAAAAACTTTTATCCAACTATCAGTTATCATTTGAATTTCAACTATGGGAAATCAAAGATGTGGTATTTTATGGAGCAGTGTTAAATGAATAAATAGCTTATGTTCTCAAATTCTTTCTGAATACACATCTAGCTTTGTGGTTTGTTCTAAAATATTGCATATCAGGTGCAATTTGTAACATTTAGTATTTGTTACTGAACATAATACATGAAAAGTTGTCAAAACGTCACCACGCTGATATTTACAGGGCATGTGAGGCATCTTCCTTCCACAGAATATGGAAAAAATGCTAAAACCTGATTGCTATCCATTATTTATCTATTTTGCAATTTGCTTCATTTAGCTGTATTACTTTAAGATTTGTTACATGTAATACATGTTGAATATTTATATTTTTGGGTTAGAAAATATATTGGTATTTTGTTCTATTTGGGAACTATATAGCTAGTCTTAAAGAGAAAATCTGTCAAGTTATATCTATTTAATAATTGATGAAAATTATTGATATATAACTTTTTACATTTGTTTTAATCTTAGAGTAACACTGAAAGTCAATATCGATTATTTAATATATCACAATTTTTTTTATTTTAAAAATGCCAATGACTTATTTACAGTAGCTTCTTAGAGTTACTATACCTATGATTAAATTTAACCAAAAAGGTAAAACAATTCTAAAATGAGCAACATAAAGTATTACTGGAAGAAACAGATATAAACATATACGTACACACACACATACAATTAATAAACAAACAATTATAAGTCAGTATATTCTGGTGATCAAAAGCATCACTATTGTTAAAATATCTTCAGTACCCAAAGCATGATATAAGTTTTGTGATGTCGCTATAAAAACACCAGTAACAGACTAGAAGAAATCATCTTAAAATTTGCATGGAACCATGAGAATGCAGTCAAATGCATCAAAAATAAAAAATAAAAATGGAAGCATTATATTATCTTGATTTCAAAATGTACTATAAAGTCATGATAAAATACCAAATATTGGCATAAAAACTTATATGAAACAAAGAAATAAAAAAAGAAACCAGACACCTCAGGTTTTTGAAAAATCTACTGATTGATCTCCACAAACTGATGGTAGTGCTTTATTGATGAAGGCAACACCTTCATATCTCATTGAACATGGAGATACCTAGCTGATACCTAACAAGAGCCTTCATACCTACTGATTATTGCTCATGGTACTGGAAGGTACCATCTGAAGCCAAATGATCAGACAACTGAATTCATGGGGTTTCTAGTTGTTGTTGATTGGCTATAAAAATTTGCCTCTGAAAGTAATTAGACAATTTGGACTAATTTTGGTCATTATTTATGTCTTATTTGTTATATAAACTATCATTGAGTATTATTCAATAATTTGGACAAATTGCTCTAAATTTACTTATAAATTAAACACAATAGTGTTATATAGCACTATGTATAATCATCACTTATTTATGAACACAAAATATATGTAAATCAATTTTTATTATATTTTTGCTTGATGTCATAGAATATTAGTTCCATCTCATGTTATATTTCAGAGAAAGTATAGCTACACATATTATAACTGAAGCTTTTGATTCCTACTTGTACTGAAGTGTGAAAACACCACTTTAAGATATTCGTGATCACTTGTATTTTCCCAAAGCATTTCTTCAAAAGATTTTAGCTTACTGGAGTCTTCCTACAAAAGAGTAGGACCACAAGCAAAAAGCCATTCATCATTACTTATTGTCTGTGATTCCCATAAAACAAAAATTTTAAACAGACTTTGGATTTCAGGAAACACCTATGAAGCCTGAACACAGGGAAAAACAGTCAACTGTGTCACCTCTCATCTCATCTAAACAGCACCTCAATTGTTGCAGAGAAAGGTGAGTCCCCACCTCCATTGCAAAGAAAGCACATCCAGAAATACACATAATGTATGGTGCAGTCACAGCAAACTGCTTGTTTGGGTCACAGCCAACTGCACAATGCTGTCGTAGTAACAGTCTTTGTTTTCACAATCTCTTCTGCTTATTCTCCTGACATTTTCCCCCAATAAACTAAGAAATGCAACTTAGATACAATTAAACAAATAAAGCAATAGTTTATCTCATCTATTGTGTTAATTCATCTTTTGGTGTTAGATCGATTTGCTATTTTCAGTGAGGCAATATATTATAAATGTATGCAGGGAAATATAGTTAATATAAAAAGCTGTATTTAAGTGTACCTAATTGAAAACACTTCAGATTAGACTGCACTTTTTCTCGTAAGATAAAAACTTAACATTTACACAATACATAAAGATAGACATACCTAGCTAAGAGCTAACATAGTAAAAATACTTTAAGAACCATGAATCTCAAAGTAAATTAATGATAGTTCTCTTTCTCTCTCTCTTTCTCTCTCTCTCTCTCTACTTTTCCCTCTTTTTACCTCTCTCTCTCTCTCTCTCTCTCTGTCTCTCTCTCTCTCTCACTCTTTCTCTGTGTACATATGTGTATGGGTAACAAAAGCTCACAAGGCCAGTGTTTTCTAAAAAATAAAAAAAGCTAAAAGAGCGAGTTTTGTATTGTTTCTTTACTATCAACAGAACCATACCTTTAAATTATGTTTCCCTTCAAAACACATATCCACTCCAATAAAATGATACATAATTTAAATATACTTTAACTTCAATGAGCACAAATAGAAGCATAAACCACATTTTTATAATCATTCTGCCTCTCTCTTTAGAGTTTTATTAATCATTAAATGTATCACACATAAAAATACATAAAAGTTTGTGTAGCTGAAATGAATTATAAAGTGAACCACTATACAGTCACCATTCAGTTCATTAAATATAGCAGTGTCAACACACACAGACAAACACATACACACACACACACATAAACACACACACATGTAAACATACACACAGAGAGACAGACAGACACACACACACATGCACTCATGCAGGCACATATGCGCATATGAGCACTACATGATCGCCAGTGCATGAATATACACATAAATAAGTGAGACGGCAATCATTCCTTTTTCTGAATTTTATTATGTTCAGTGATAATTAAAATTAAGAAATAAACATAATAAAATTTATATACCTCTAGATTTTTCCATGTTTATGTGTCTCACATATATCATGCTTAATGACTGCCTCTATGTTATGAATCTGCGTATCTATACTTACTGCCTTATGTGTGTGAGTTATTGACCTATATATTCTCTCAAGCAGAAACATACACTTGTGTTACAAATTGCCTAGCTTTTATTTGATTGATAAATATTTTAAACTTGTCGTCTTTTGAAGGGATATTAGTTTGCATTGGTTTTGGGTATGATAGTGATTCTATTGTCCATTGAACTACATGTGTCTCTGTGAACATATACTAATTATGTGAGAATAAATGACTACCCAATAACCAAATTCATGGGACAAATATATTTTTTAAATAAATTTACTACTCTTGTCCCAAAGGAAATACCATGATGATATACATGTTTGTACCACATTTACTCAATTCCACAAATTTAACATTTTTGCAATTTCAACAGATGTATTCAGTACATTCTCTGTGCAATGTGCTGGGTAGGAATTTAGGGAAAGTGATTCATAGAAAAAGAATTTTGATGATGCCTTCATATGATAATTCAAACTTACCAAAGTAAAATAATAAATTTAAATATTTCTACTATCAAGCAGTTTTCTGTTCCTGGGAATGTAAAATTAACTAAAACACTGGGAGTAGCCAATGGCCAACACATATTAAGCAAATAAAGCCTCCTTCTACTTTTAGTCATATTGTTTGATATTAATGTATCAGTGAAGATGAGCATCAGAAGAAAAAGTTTGCTCTATCTGTTGAAACATAGGTATTGGATTTTTATGCAGAATGAATTTTGAAATGTTTGAATCTTTATTTCATAGCTTGTCATTCTCTATGCTCTGATTATTTCATTCAGAATACTTTGATACTTTTAATGGCTGGTTTTTAGGTAACTATACTATCCATGAAAAAATTAAAAATACTAAAATATTTTCTTTCCCTATATATAGAAAGTTGTCTATCTCATTCCATACCATTAGGGAAGGAGAACTGATAGTGTTCAATTCTTAAATTTCAATACTTGTATATTTTCCAAATATTAAAAACGTGCTAATAGAATGTGACCTAATGTGAGTCCATGATTTTTGGCTTAATAAGATAAGTGCATCAGTCTCTTATTCATAAAAAAAGTATATCAGATCCTTTACATTCTAACATGCTTGACCATCAAAGTTCTTCAATGATCCACAAAAGTAACTTAGAGCAAACAACAGCTGAGAGTAGAAGATGGTTTTGGACTGCAAGATGTATTTTGAGGACTTTCTGTTATCTTTATAAGTCTTGCCTATGTAATAAATATAAATAAGACTTCTGTACATTTTTAAAATAAAATGAAAATTATTCTAGTATTGCTTTCTTATCAGAAAATAGCAACAACTCTTATATTCCTTAGTCTGTTACCTTCTTCATTTGTTTTGAAATTCACAATGAAATAATTTTAAATATTTTTTTCTTTACAAAGTAGACATTTGAGACTGCCTATGACAATGAGAACCAGAAAAAGTAAAGCAGAAGTGGGCAAGAATTCAATAAATAGAGAAAATATTATAATCATTGCAAATAAGTTACTTTTAATTAGAGCTAAACATTGAGAAAGAAAGATATAGTTTATAAAATGCCTTGCTGACCAACACTCTGTTGCAGGGGGGATTTCTGACAGGTTTTCCTTTCCATAGATTTTTTTTTATTCATATTCTTGACCTAAGCATAATTATTTTCTTGTAAGATACTATGAAAAGGTCATTCTTAAATTTTATTAAGGTTTACTAATGCATGATTTTCTAACTTAAACCTCCATTTCTCAATCTGTAATACCAGAGTGACATCTGGTAAGAAGGTTGCCTTTGATAGCATACTAACCTACATTAAGAAAATATTGAGTGTCTTTGTGGATTTTGTGGTCAATTGAGAACCAGTCAGGAATAAGAAAGGCCTTAATAGGATTAGCCCCGTATTTCTGCCTCAAACACTCAGAATAACTGCAATCAGGGCTGTATAGGCTTTCACTTTCATGTAACATCTCCCTTAGTAATTACCCTTGCAATGAGACAAAAAATAGCACCGATTGACTACCTTGTCTACATATTTACCATAGAACACAAAGTTATTGCATGAAGTTTTCTTCATCTGAAATTTCATTTTTTTTCTTTATTGGAACAATTCAAATATTAACACTCACTCCTGCTGATCTTATAAACAAAGCAGTTCATGATCAAATAACTTTTGTAAGCAAAAATCATGGTCCAGTAGCATTAAAGAAAATGAGAAGATTGATACTGTGCCCCTAACTGACAGCTCTGATCCTGTTAGCAGAAGATCCAGGAGATGGCAGGATAATGCCCTGGGCACACACTCTACGACAAGCATGGTCATAGCTTCTCTTATTTCTTTTTTTAAGTTAGCTTGCATTGTTAGCAGTTTCCAACCTATCTGTGAGATATCACTAAAGCAGTGCTGGAGATAACATTTAATAGTGAGAGCAGAAAGAAATAGCACTAAGCTCAATTAAATAAAAGAGAGAAAGCAACAATTAAAGAATCTGGAAAGAAACAATTCCATCAAGATGAAATATTTATAACATATGTTTCTATAGTCTAGGTTGCATATTCATTCTTTATTTTAAAGATTCTGACATTTCTGCCTAGATGTGATCACTTGTCCACAATGTTAGGATTTCCTATGTTCATCAAAAAGCATAATGAAGAAAATCCAATCATTTCTTACTCTTATTTATCTACTGTATTTTCTCTCTTTCATGTAAATTCTATGAATTACTCTTTAGTTTGGTTTTCTAGTTGCTAAATGGTCAGCTCTGAAAAATATACATAGAAATATTATTAAACAGACTCAACAGACTTTCTTCATACATATATGAATATGATAACAGTTTATGAAAATAGAGTCCATGAATTAGGAGGAGAGCTGGGAGGGACTCATGAGTGTGTTTAGAGGGAGGAATGGAAAGATAAAACTGTAATTAAGTGACAATCTCCAAATTAAACAACAACAACGAAAGAAAAGCAAATTTTAAAAAGTATATTGTTTTAAGCTTCAAGAGTTGTGGTAGATACTATAAGTAACTACCTAGACAAATGAAAGAGTAATTAAAACCGTAATGCCTTAATCTCTCAGGGTAACTTATTTTCAGTTTAATGTAAATCATTAAGATTTCTGCATGGATAGATTGTTCGCTTTGATTATCCCTGGAAAAACACAGTAAAATAATACACACTAAGACTTGCTGTAGTACAGACTGTATAGAATATAGTAATACAGAAAGCCTAATTTACCCTTCTTTGATTTTCATAGGTGGTTCAAACTAATTGTTTTGACTCATGCTCTATAATAGCAGCGAAGATGGTCAATGTTTTATTTGCCTTTTTTGCTGCTAAAACTCACCAAACTCACATCTGAGTGTCAGCTTTCTTAACCTAGCCACCTATAGTCATTACTTGTAAGACACTGCTGCCTTATATTGAAGAGATTTTCACATTCTGTCTGGATAAAAACTTCAATGTTTGGAATCAATAGTCACTATTTGGTTTGGTAGGAAAAGTTTCCTCAAATTGCATTTTCTCCTCCGAGGGTACATTTTTATGTTTAGCCTTTTAACGATCCCATACAGCTTTGTATGGAAAGTTTTTCGAACTCTATTAATTATTTTTATCAATTCTCTCAAATATGGGTCAAATATCATTAAAAAATGTAAATTTATTATAAATTACCATGCCTTCCTAACACAAACCTTCTCAGTGCTCTTCTGTGGATTATGGTTTTAAAAACAGACCTTGCTTTCTGTGCTGCATCCACAATAGCAATTCCAGGTGCATATGACGATAAAGGTGACTAATTAGGTTGCTGCTCATTCTCAAGGAAGTAATTAGGCATCATTAGGGTATTATTTTTTAAATTAGGGTTCGTTTTCATGTGGAATTTATATAGTACTCTATCTTTGTAGACACAGTCTTGAAACTCATTCATTTGTTCAAAAAGAAAAATTAAATGTCATTATTAAGATCTACTTTTCTGAAAACATGGCCAACAGCAATTTAGTCCTAAATTTGTCAGCTTCACACAAAAGGTAATTTGAACATTAGCAATCAATCTCTCAAGGTGATTGCTATCTGCATTTAGAGGAGTGAATACATATATATATATATATATATATATTATATATATATATATAAAAAGACCAAAAAAAAAAAAAACCAGTAAATCATGGCCCTCATGACAAGTGTCAATGAGAATTCTTACCACATAAAAGCTTCTGGAGATACGAAGGCTCTAAGCTCTTCATGCTGGAGCTCAGGAGGTCTGAGGTTTCGTTTGTTAGATAGCTGCAGACTTCTGATATGTTTCGTGAAGAACACTGTTCCTCACGGGACCAGGTCCTTATCTAAAAAAATATGGAAATGCCCTAAAGGGAAATCAGATATGTGGACATTTATACAATGTGATTTGTGGATCTTCAGGTAAGTCTATCTTTCCCTAGGTAATCACTCTGAATACTACATCAGTAGGCACTTTGATATGGATTTCTTTTGGTTTCTGAGACTATAGATAAATTTATTTCACTTTTCAGTTTTAACAGTTGTGTCCTTGAGTTTATTATCAGTTGTAAAGTATGATTTTGTAAAATCTCTTAATATGTTCTCCTGTGTTAAGGAGTTATTCTGTTATTTTTCAGATTTGTAGTTAGATTTAAAATACTTAATACCTCTATACCACTTAGAATATCACCTAGTATGTAAGGGTGTGAGCTATTATTTTAGAATCAGGAGTCTTATCATTATTACTGACTACTGTGTCTTAGATGGACTTCATTCATAATCAATGTTGCGTCTTAGTCAATGATGGTGCAGGTTGGAGTCCTAAGAGTTGATTGTGTCGTGGAGGCTTGTTTCCCCTTAAATGAGACTAAGATCTTATCATAAAGAGACTCCACAGAATTTTTAGCAGCTTTCCCTTTCACCTTCCACCTTTATTCCATACAGACAGGGGTATTAGTTCCCTTTGGAACAGAGTGTTCTTTCCAAACTACTGACACGAATAATACTCCATAGTGAGCTCCAGTCATCAGAACTGTGAGAAATAGGTTTTTTTTAATCCCAAAATAAATTATTCATCCACATATATTATAACAGTGGTCCTCAACCTTCTGAATGTAGTGAGCCTTAATATAGTTCCTCAGGTTGTGGTAGCCCCAACTATAAAATTGTTTTCATTTCTACTTCATAACTGTAATTTTGCTACTCTTATGAATCATAATGAAAATTTCTGATATGCAGATGGTCTTAGGGAAGCCCTGTGAAAGTGTCATTTGACCCCCAAAAGAGTTGTGCCCCACACGTTGAGAACCAGTGTGTTATAACAACATAAAATGCACTATCACAATAAATATTAATTATATACATAAACTGAGAATACAAAATTAAGTGTACCACACATGACTTCACCAAAATTTCAAAAACAAAATCTCTTCTTAACCTCACTGCAAATGACCATTTGCATATCATTTACTCTCTTTAGACTAATTCTAGCTCCCTCTTCTCACTAAGAGGTAAAATGCTGACGGAAACAACCGTAGTCACTATGATGATAATCAGCATACAGGTGTTTGCAGCCGCATCTGAGAGATAAGAAGCAGGTGGAATGAAATTGATGATATCACCAGCATTTCAAGGGTAGTCAAGTGAAATAGAAAATGGCAAAAAGAAGCTTTTCTGATCTATAGGACACTATCAAAATACTGTCCATGTACACTACTGACATTGTTGTCAAAAGTCTAACATCAACAGAACTATGGTGTTGGCTTGCTAGCTAAGGATAGATAATAAACAAACAAATGACAGAGGTAAATGTGGCTCTAAATGGACCATTGCTAGACAACTTGGGTAGTTAATAAAACTCTTCTGTGAAAGGTAATGATACACTGGAAAGTTATTTCAAGAAGAAAAAAGAACAGTTATTGGTATATATTAACTCTGGTTTCCTGTATGTGGCCTGAGTGCATAGGAAAGACACGCGTTGGGTCAACAAAATAGTGAAAAAATGGGGATTCCAAAGATAAGGATGCTGCTAAGGAATTACAATTTGTCACTGCTTCGAGAATCCAGACATTAGGAGTCAAATTTAAAAATGTATTCAAATGATATCAGAATATGAAAGCTAACCATAATGGCACAGATCAAGTAAGTGTGTAAGTTTAGTTCTGTTTGCTAAAGATGCATAATTAATGAATGTGCATGGAACTAAAGCTCCAATGACATAAATTAAATGTTTGGATCTCACTGTGTACTTGAGCGTGGAAGAGTAGACTTCTATTCATACAGTCTGTCAAAAGAACTAGACGTCTGTTTGAAAGAGTCCTGTGTTGGTTTTCACTTCATGCAGACAACATGGGTAATGGACTGAGTATAGCCCTCAATAAAGATGTGGTTATGGAACCTAAAGCTATGTTAAATCAAAAAGTGCTTTTTTTGAGTCAAGGCCTCATGATATAGACCAAACTGACACACAGATCTATGTAAAAATTTCTGGCCACAGACTTCAAGTCCTTCTTCTGCAAGGCTTCCAGGATTCTAGACTCTATGAGACTTCCATTCCTGGGTATGTGAGACTAGTTTTGCCAGGTAAATGAAAAATGTTGTTTCACTTTCACACAAGTATATCATGTAATTTCACCATATTCACCCCATTCTGTCTTAACTCCCCACCTCCTTCTAGTGTTCACTGATCTTCTAGACATTCTCACTTCTGGTTCATGCCATATATATTTTTACAGTATTTAAATGTTTTATAAGCATACTATATGGGCATAATTTTGTGTATGTATATAAAATTTGTCATGATGCCTGTCTTTCTGAGTCTGACTTGCTTTGTTTAACCTGATGACCACCAGTTTCCAATAAGTAAAATTTAATTATGTCTAGACAAAATTCCATAATGTACATGTACCACATTTTCTTCACCTGTCTAGTGACTGATATCCAGTCATTTAACAACTGAGGTGCTATCATTCATGCTTCAATAATTCACATGTGCAAACATTTCTAGGATATCTGATTTAGAGTCTTTGGGGCACAAATACAGGTGGGGTGGAACTGGGTCATCTGTAATTATGTTTTCTGGTTGCTTTAAGCTCTATACTGATTTTCACAATGATTGGACTAATGCTCTTCCTCACAGCAGAATTTAAGTTCAGTTGTTTCTTCTCTCCATTTTCAGTTGCATCTACCTACCTATCTATCTATCTATCTATCTATCTATCTATCTATCTATCTATCTATCTATCTATGATTCTCTTGATGATATACATTATAAATGGGTTAAGGTACAATACAACTGCCATTTTAATTTGAAATTTCCTGATGACTAATGATGTGAAATAATATTTCAGATTTAGTATCTGTTTTACTTTGCCTATTAAAAACTCTTCATTTCATTAGGACATTTAGGTATTATTTATTTTAATGTTATGTGTATAAGTGTTTTGTCAGCATGTAAATATATACTTCTGGTGGTCAGAGGAGGGCATAAGAGCTTCTGAAACTGGAGTTTTAGGCAGTTATGAGCTATGTTGATACTGGTAAATGAACCTGGGTCCTCCAAAAAGGAGTATGTACTTTTAATCACCAAGCTACTTTTCTAGATCTTTTGTTTACCCATTTATCAATTAAGATTTCTTTAGTAATATTTTTAAAGGTCTTTATGTACTCTAAATATTAATCCTCTCTCAGATAAATAGCTAACAAATATTTTTCCCAATTCTATATTCTCTGATTTTACCCCCAGTTATTATTTCTTGTTATAAGAAGGAGCTATTTATTCTCAGGTAATCCCTTATGTCAATTCTTTGAATTGTTTTCTAATCTATAGGAGTCATTTTAAAAGAAACTTTACCTGTGTCTGGGAATTGAAATAATTCTCCTATGAATCCCTCTGAGATTTCAGAGAATTAAGTCCCACACTGAGGTTTTAGATCAAATTTGTTTTATTTTTCTGTAGGTGAGAAACAGAGATGGATCTAGATTTACTCTCCTCCATATGAATGTCTGATTTATTGATATGATATTTAACTTTATGTTTTCATATTTCTTTGAGAAATTTGTTTAATTATATTTTGATCTCATTTCTCCAATGTGTGTTTTTAGCATCATTGTAAAATATAAAATAAAAGCTCTCTCTCTCTCTCTGTGTATGTGTGTGTGTGTGTGTGAGAGAGAGAGAGAGAGAGAGAGAGAGAGAGAGAGAGAGAGAGAGAGAGAGAGAAAGCGAGAGAGAGAGAGGGAGCTTTCCCTGGATTTTCTATTACAGTTTCGTGATCTATGTTTCTATTTTGCATCCAGTACCATGACGTATGTGTTATGTTAGATAGGTATTATGATTTCAAATCAAGTATTGTTCTTTTTGCTGATTAATTATTTGATTAATGTCTTTTGGTTTTCCATGTACATTTTAGTATTTTAAATAAAAATATCATTGAAATTTTGATGTGTATTGCATTGACTCTGAATATAGTTTTTGGTAATATAGCAATATTGGAAAAATTAATTCTGTCAGTTGGTGATGAGCATGGAATATCCTTCTGCCCTCTCATGTCTTTTTAATATCTTACTTTACTGTTTTAAAATTGTTTGTTGTGAAGTTCTTCCAACTTTTGATTAGTTTTATTCTTAAAATTTTTATTCATTTATATTTTGAAGCAAGTGTAAATGAGCTATTCTGGTTTATTTCTCAACAAGTTCATTACTGGCATATCATAAAAGCTACTGTCTTTTATATGTTGATATTGTAGCATGGTGCTTTGATGGAAGTGTTTAGTATTTCAAAGCTTTTTTGATGGATTCTTCAAAGTGTTTTAAGTATAGGATCAAGTTGTCTATGACTAGCATATTGCCTTCTTTTATTTTTTTTAATCACTTTTGCTTATTTCTCATGTCTTATTGCTATAGCTTAGATCTCAATTCTCACACACTACACTGGATCAGAATTGAGTGAATGGTCATTGGTGTCTCAACCTCCTAATTTTAGGGATAATGTATTGGACATTTATTTTTGATATTTATTCTAATGGAGGCTACACATTTGTCATATATAGATCTTATGTTAATATTAACATAGAAACATAACAGCTGTGGAAACATAAGGTACAGAGTAAATGTACATAACACTCTTTCTACTTGTCTTAGTTATTTAATACTAGTGCTCTGTAAATAACAAACAAATTACAAACTATTTATCCTGAATATTTAGAGAAATATTATCTGTGGAGTATATTTTAGCTGGAGTATATTCATTCTTTCTATTCTCATTTATATTGTTTTTATACCAAGAACACACTTAAATAACTATTTTTAGGTAACAATATTGTGGGGCTGGCTGAGAACTAAGAGGAGGCTGAAGCATGCTTTGAAAACTGATTTTTCTCACCCTGAGTACAGAAGAAATTCAGCTGCCCTTCCTTTCCTACTCTGACAGACCCAAGCTAGCATTACCAGCTAGCAGGGCTCCTCCAGTGTTGCCATGTCTTATGCCGTATAGCATTTATTAAAACCCTGCTTCTCCAAGGCATGTGGCCTGGTTAATATTTATCTGAACACTGCAGTTGGAGGATCCAGAGCTGGACTTCCTCTCTCCTTATATGACCTTATAAGGTCGCTTTCACTGGCTCACATATAACCTCTGTTTCTTCAGGATTTTTGGGCCTGTCCAGTAGCACATACCACCCATATGGGGTTGTGAGCCTCCCCAACATACAAGTAGACCTCTTCTGGTATCACTACCTAGCCAATAAGTTACCACCACCTAAGGCATTTCCTCATTTCCCTTTTTGCTTTAAGAAACTGAAATATTCACTGAAGCTGCTGCTGAGAAACTTGTCTCTCACTTGTTCTCAGGCCTCTGCCCAGGACCTTTGAATCCCAAAATTGTCCTGACTATGCATCCCTCCTTGAGGCTGGTCTTGTGCATAAGAGCTTGGCCAACCTCGGCTAGGGAACCACAAAATATTACTGTTATTAGTTATGGTTCTTCAGAGGAAGAAAACTGTTAGAATTAATCTCTCTGTGTGCAGAGAGCAGCTTAAAGACTGTAGTCTGGCTTGTCCAACTAATGCTGATAGAAAGCCCACAAATCCAATAATTGTTCAGTCCATGAGAATGGATGTCCTAGATGGTCTTCAGTATTTGTTGGAATCCCAAAGTAATAGGCTCTAATACCAGTGAAGGAATGTCTCATGACCAGAATAGATGAACTAGCCAAAGAGAGTGAGGGCAAACAGGCAAAAATAAGAAAGCTTCGTCTTTAATATACTTTAAATAGGCTGCCACCAGAAAGTGTGGTACAGTTTTAAGGAGATTTTCTGACTTCAGTTGATTCAGATTTAGTGTTTGCCTTTGAACTTCAAATGATCAAATCAAGGAAAACCATTCACAGGTGTGTCCATCTGTTTTGGTTTTAGTTAATTTCAGATATATTCAAGTTGACAACCCAGAATAGTCATCACAATCTCTTATCGTCTTTATCCATTTGCAATGTGTGCCTAATTCATTTGATAGATTTGGACAGCTGAAGCTTGTATCTTACATTTTACATGCCCCAGTAATCAGTTCTGCCTCAAAAATCCACAAGAAATTATATATAGTCAACAGCATTATTGACCATGCTAATGGTTACAATCAACTTTGAGTCCTTTTTCTCGATTAGTAAGCTAGAGACAAAAAAAAAAAAAAAAAAAAAAAAAACAAACAAAAAAAAAAAACAAGAAAGGGAAAATAAAGGAAGGGAACAGAAGGAAATGGGAAAGGAAGAGGGAAGGAAAGGAAATAAGGGAAAAGAAGGGAAAGAGTAAAGGAAGGGGAAGGAAAAGAAAAGAAGGGAAAGGAAAAAAATTGTAAACTACACTTTGGGAAAATTAGCAATAGGTATTTCTAATTAAAAAGTAAGAGAATTGTTAATCCATTTACTTAATTTAATACCAACTTAATACATTGGATACCATAGGTATGTTTAAAGTTCTAGCAAATAGAATTCAGTTTACACAAAATATAGAATTTAGAAAATAATAAAATAGATCATGAATTTTAGACAGTAAATGATTCATTAAAGTAGTACTGAAAACCTCATAGTCACATATCTCTTAATAAGGATATATCCTATTAAACAATCCTTTGGGTGAATGGTTAGTGCCTTTCCAATTTTGTCTCAGTGCATTAGGTACTTTTCTTGTAGCAATCACCAAATATCTGATATTTATCAATATAAGGGCAATGGTTTTATTTTTATTGTAATTTGAGAGGATATAGTCCATCAAGATGGTGAAGACACGGCATCAAGCATATCAGTTGATTGTTCACATAGGTTCTAAGTCAGACTTCAGAGACTGGAAAGGAATCAGGCTGGCATATAAAACTTGAAAGCCCTCTTTCAGTAACCTACTTCTTCTAACAAGAATCAACATCCTAATAGTCACTCAACCTTCTAAACAGGGCTACTAACTGTAGAGCAAGCTTATGCTCAGACATATGGACCTATGTGGGAGATTTCACATTCAGACTACATTGATAATATCATTATTTATTTTAGAACATATAACATTTCATTAACATGTCTGAAATTATTGGTATGCTGATCCCCAATAAGATTTTCTTTTTATAATAACATTCTGGCTTGGGGTTTTTGTGGAGAGTGTATATGGGGCTCTCTGATGCTTTTGTCTGTCCTTGGGACCTATTCCGTCCAGCTGGGTTGTCTGTTCTACCCTCAGTGTAGGGACTGGTGCCTGGCCTTGTCCCATTTGTTGCGCACTGTTTGGGCGGTGACCATGGTGGACTGCTTTCTTCTATGGTGAAAAACAATGGCCATTGGAGAGATGAGTGGGTGGGGATGGGGTGGATATATAATGGAGGAGAGGGAAGATGGGGAGAATTGGGAAGAATGGAGGGAGAATGGTAGGGGTGTGGATGTGTATTATATACTAAAGAAGAAAAATAAATTTAAAAATAGCAAAAACAAATAACATTCTAAGCATCCCAGCAAAATTATGGTTTAGTCATGTTACATATGATGTGATCTTACATTTAATATTTAATACTGCAGACTTTTAGTATAAAGTAGTATAGGATTATTTACTCTATTTTATAAGCAGTATGAGTTTTGGCAAGTTAAACAAAAAAACAGATAAGCAGATAAACACATTATTTTAACTTTTTTGTGTTTTGAGTTCCACTTGTCACAATCCCATACACAGAGATGCAGGGTTTTTGAGAGTGATGAGACTTGTCCAAATTCCCCCAATGTGAGAGATCTTAATATTCTGTCCATGTACTGCCCATCTAGTTAGGGGTAGTTGAAGCCTCCATCTATACACCTCTGACTCTAGCTTTCTTAATTATTGACGTTGACTATTTACTAAGCCTTGGTCACTTGGCTACCATCAACACCCTCTGGACTTGCAAGTGTCTCCCTTGCTGATAGTTAGATTATATTCTGTTGTCACATTTACCTGAGCAGCTTACAGATTTATCATGGTGAAGATTTAATTCTATCACAGTCACAAAGATATAACTTCTGTCTTTCTTGAATAACCAATATAAGCTCCTTGTATATAGGATGATCTTGAGGGATGCTCTCGATGGATGATTATTTTTAGATTCCACCCTTACTTATAATTAAGCCTGTTATAGTCGACTGCATTAAAAGCAAGGGTATATTAAATGATAATATCCTTTACATATGTTTTTCAAGGGCTTCAAGGTTGCCAGCCTGCGTGCAGTACACTGGCCTATAGCCACGTCTCTCTCTGTATCTAATTTAGCTATCTTACACCCAAGTATAATCCCCAAAGCTTTTTGACATGCCTGAGATTTTACCACATTTAAAGGTAGTCATCCCTATAACCCTAATTTCTGTTCTCTCCACAACATATGTGAACTGCATGTAGTATTCTCCTGACACTTTACTACCTATAGAGATCTGTCTTTGCCCTAACAGCCATTATTGATTATAATTTAATGTGTCCATTAATTTTTAGAATCAATAATTTGGATATTGCATAAAATATCAGAAAATATATTTATTATGTTAAAATAAAAGAAGCAAATATGTGATAAAATATAGGCAATAAGACATTTGGAACAGGGCTGCCAGTATAATCTTAAAGTGCAATTTAATTTTGATATACTGAAGCATAGAATATGACATAATACACCAATTAGATAAAGTCTTTTGTGGAAAAAATTGAATCAGATTTGCTGTTTTCAAAATCAAGTATTTTCCTTGAACGGTAAATGAAAACAACTTTCTGACTCAGGATCTTAGATATCATTAGTCCCGATGATGTTGGTGATTTCTTCTGGGAGGGTTTAATCAGTTTGTTGTGACATGGTACCAGCAACTCAATCCTATAAAACAATTGTGATTGATTACTCCTGTTCTGTGAATTGGCCAGAAGGGAGGCTGAGAAAATCATACCCATAGCTTGCTTTTTAGAGCACAACTTCTGGAAATGGTGGCCTTTTGGATGTGGACTTGCTTATTTTCTTATAAGCATTATTAAAATATTATATAAAAAAGTTCATTTCATTATTTTCTAAATATAACTATCAATTAGGATTGAAATAAGTGTTAGAAATTACAACATAAAACTAATTACAATGGCATATGGTGAGTGCAAGTATTTTTTTTTTCCCAATCCTTGGCCTAGTTAAGTATTGACATCTTCTGACCTGAACACAGCAGGCATACTTGAAGGCCACTTGCAGGTCTATTAAAACACTATGGCAAGCCAGGGTCTTTCCAAGCCAATAAACTGTGACCATGAAGGCTAAGATGAGCTATTTATAAATGAGGAAGAATATTATAAATAGAATATGCATCTTCTAAGTTTATTTTTTATCTGAATACATTTATAATTAACAAAAACAAGCAAAACAAGATAGAATTATTTTTTCTGCTGTTTTTTGTTTAACTTTGCATTTCTGTGGTACACCAGCTTGTAAGACAACTTAGGAGAGGCTCAGTGTTCCAGCCCAGGGTTAGACATGTTCCATCATATGAGAAAATGAGAAGGAAATGCATCATGGAAGAAGGGCATTACAGAGAGATCTTTTTATGGCATGGTAGCTCAAACCCAGAAAATGTGAGCTTATGCTATCAATCTCCCCTCTACTGTGTGATGCGGCACATTTCAGGAGGTACTTCCTCCTTTCAATGTTCCTCTCTGAGAATACCACACAGAAACGTCCTTTCTCAATCTATCTCTCAATAGAATCTCTCAATCTGATTAAACAGACAATCAATATTAACCATTAAAGACCCAGTTGTTAATTGAGCAACCAAGCATATCATTTCAGTCACATTTAATCTTCAAATAAAGATAAGACGATTCTCCTCATAGGATGTCTAAGCTCAAATGGGCAGCCACAAACTTAAGTATGAAGAACGCTAAATGGACTCAGTATACATTACATATATAATATATATATATACATAGTTATATATGTTATATACAAATTATATGTATAGCATGTAGTTTACATATATATATATATGTATAATTGGTGTTATAAGACATATACCATACATATATCATATATAATTCATATTACAGGTATATAGTTATATATAAAATGTAGTAATACATGTAGTTTTATATATAGCTATATATATTACATATATGAATAATGTATATGGTATATTTATGTGTGTGTGTGTGTGTGTGTGTGTGTGTGAGTATAGTATAAAAAAGAAGATATCATGAAATTTAGACAAAGTTGGGGAGACACAGGGACAGTTTGTTGTAGGAGAAGAATGTTGCAAATGATGTAGACATAGCACTAATGTATGAAATTCTGAAACAATAATTAAAATTTTAAAATTTTACTAACGTAATAATTCTAACAGAAAATGTAGTAGCTTCTTTCCCAAAGCATTCTACAATTTCTCAAATGTTCCAAATAGCATATATTCTGAGATGCAAGGAAAACTTAGATAGGACTGAGATCATGTGACTTTTCTGCTTACAGCCTGCAGCTTTTCTTTACAAACATTTTGAATTTCTAGAATCGCTACCTTCCAGGGGTCTCTATTCTATCTTCATTTTCTCCCTCATTTTCTCAAGAACTGTGAGCAAGTACTCCAGCCTTTCCACATGTTGCCTAGACTACCAAAAGTAGCTCTAAAATCAGAGAGGAAGGTTTCCTGAGCCCATATCTCTTATATTATGAATGCCTGCAAGGTTCACATCATGTAAATGACACCAAGAAGTGTTATCAGCTTGAACAGTAGAGTATATCTTATCAAACATCCACAAACTGCCTAGAAAGCTCAGCATATTGAAATGATTTGGGAGGAAAATTCCCAAGCAGGCTTGTACAAGTAGTATGTCATGTTGTTCTCTTCTCAAAGCAAAGTCTTCCAAATGAAATAAATCATTACACCACCTAATCAGCAATTGATGTGCTCTGTTAACCCCCTGAAGGCTATCTTTTCGTTCTGGTCTTCTTAGTAAAAATCACTTCAGAAGACATAATTTTTGGCCCCAAATATACATAGGCTTTTTTTGAAGCCAGTGAAAAAGTATCTTGAATGTTTGTATTCTGAGTTTTCTTTTACCTCTCATTTTAAACATATCAAAAATAAAGAAGTAAACAAAGAATCAAATGAATAAAACCATGCTACAAATCAAACCCAGGATTTCCTTGAAGAACAGTTAGTCAAACCAAATTAGGCCATCAGCTTTAAAATCAGCCTTCTACAAAGTCTCAGCATGTGCACATAATGGAAAAAAGTTTATTGGAACAAAGTAATATAAATGTCCCCCAGTCCAATTAACAACAATCCCCATTCTATGTGAAACCTGTGAGCTCTTCCTTTTCTGTCCACTTTCTTGACACCATTGCATTTTTGTGAGTATTGCCACAATTATCTATCACACTGCACTTGGAAAAATTCTATGGTTTCTCTAGCTTACCACAAACATTGTTCCCAAATTACTTCACAATCCAGTTCCAAAACATTCTGAACATTACCAGATACCCCCAACAATGACTCCACACCTCTAGTACAAAATTTCTGCCTATTTATTTTCCATCATTTTGAGAAATTCTTGAAATTCAGAGACTACAGAGTTTTCAGTATAAAGCCAGAGACTGTGTGGTTCAGGACTTATTTTAAAGCAGGTTTTTCTGGCAGTAGGGGTATATAGGTAGGCAGTTGGTAGAGGAAGCTGATTATGTCACATAAGATGAAGAAGAAAGCAGGTACAAGGTAAGGGATACAAATATATCTTTTCAGGTCAGGCTCTTATGGACACAGTTCCTCAAACTAAGCACTACCTTTTTTATTTCATCACCTACCAATAATTACATCCCATTATGAATTAATCAAAGTATTAATCTATTGATTAGCTCAAGTTCTGCAAGATCTGATGAGATCTCAAAGATCTATCATCTAGCATAACATTCCCTAATACATGGGTTTTAGAGAATATTTTATAACTAAGTTAAAATGTTATTTTTACTGGTCACACATAGAACCAAACATTTCATATTCTCTTTAAAACAAAGAAACACAAGGATAAATATTCATTAATACATAGAAGGAAAAGTAAATTGCTATCTTTACAGTAAAGATAGATGTGCCATTTAGGATCCTCATCTAGACAAACATATTTAATCTACCTTCTCATTAAAATTGAAGATTGGAAGGTTTTTTGATAAGGAGTCTACAACAGACTCCTTACATAATTAAGTTTGTCTACATAGACAAACCTGATGCAATGCTCCATTTTGTCTCCAAAGTCTAATTTTCCAAAGTGATCCAATATAACTGTACCAATTAAACTGTCACATATTATAATATGACTGGGGAGGTGGATCAGTAGTTAAGAACAATGCCTGCTCTTTCAGAAGACCTAGGTTTGAATCCTATCATTCATATTACAAATCAAGTAAGTGGATTCAGGAGATCTAATGACAGACATGGATGGATCGCACAGACATACATTTTGAAAAAACACAGACACATAAAAAATCAAAAATTCAAACATAGTATGGATTTTGACAATCGATTATATACATATAATCAAAATCTTTGGTATAGATTGTTGTGGAAGTTTACTTTTAGTTGTGTTTAAAATAATTGTTTTTGTGCACTTTTGGAAAAAGGAATGCATTGGTATTTTGTATTGAGTGCAGGTGTTGGATTTCTGTGGAGGATGTTTACTTGCTTATGATCTGCACCTGAGGAGTTCTGAATGAATAAAAACACCTGAGCTTAGATGCTCATGGTTCCACTGTGAACATATCACTGCCCATGATGGGTGGTTCCCTCTGCTGAGGTCTGACAGAGTCTGCACCTCTGTAAATACCTCCTTGTCTTCTTTAGTGAGCTGTCACAGCAATGAACTACTATAAATGGTGTACCATTGTCGGGTACTGACATCATACCAGCTCATCCAATGTGGAGACAAGAAAGAACAAGAAGAAAATGCCAGGCCTCACAGAGTCCAGTAAAGTATGCTCAGTGGAGCTCCTAGAGGACAGAAATTATATATTTGCAAAAAGAATGAGTAGTCTCCTGAAAGAAGAGGAGAGGGAGAAAGAAATAAGCATCTACGAAGAGAAAAAGCTGTGAAATTAATAAATAAATGAGGGAAAAAGCTCCTAGGTGAGAGCCACGGAAAGAAGAGATAAAGAATTCAGCTGGGAGCAGGAAAAAGCAAGGTTCTTACTGCTTTTCCTGATCATGGAGCCTACGCTCCCTCCTGTCACCTGGTGGTAGTGTACTGTTTAACAAACTGAGTCTTCTGATAGTTGCATTGTATGTGCGTGAAACTTAAAATATTGTGTTTGAAGTCTATAAAAGGGGTTGTATGTTTCTCCTTAGTGGTGATGAAAAAGAACACCAAGCTACCAGAATGTTTCAATGGGCAATTCTTCTTACTGGCCCTGGAGCCTCTGCTGTTGTGGAAGCCAAGGACTTGGGGCTAAAAAGATGCTTAGTTAAACTGAACAGTTTTTGGTTTTGTTTTTAAATGCAAATCTGATTACAATTGGTCAAGGCAAATGTAATGAAAACTCCATCCATAAGGGGCACCTTCCTGCAAAGTGACCAGTTATTTTTGCAGCAAACCAGACTCTATTTTAAAACCTGGAAAGTGTTTCCTCAAAGTCGGTACACAGAAACAGTCTTCTAGTACAGGCAAAGGTAATATCTAGTGCTGGTAGGCAAATTTGTTACCATAAGAGTCATCCAGCTAGTGCTGGTTGTGAAGTCAAGAAGGGTCTTTGGAGTGTAGTTGAGACTTGGTACTGTAAGAGGCCAAGAAAGGCCATTGATGAAGGTGCAGCCTTGTTAGTAGTTGAAGGCCCAGATGAAAGAGTCATGTAAACAAGTTGAGAGGACACTATGAAGAGAGCCCAGGAAAGGCTAAAAGTACGGTCTGGTTGCAGCAAGGAACCTCAGCAGTTCTGAAGATGCCAGTACCATGAGATGATCACCAATAACAGCAGCAACTGTAGAGTGGAGCCAGCCAGAACCAGGAGGACAAGCTGTGTACTGCAGAGTTCAGAGCTAAGAAGTGTCCCAAGACCTTTGGAGGGGCCCAGAAGATCGTGAGTGAATTCCAGATTATTGGACATTGATAATGTTTTTCCGCTGTCCAAAGACATTGTGAAAATTTAATAGATGTTTGATTTCATTTGATCCTATGCATTAGCAAACCTGGGTAAATAGTTTTTCTGGTATTAAATGTTAAATTAAATGTTAAATTGTGTTGTAAAGGTAAAGCAATTTTTTTATTTATAAAGAAAAGAGGAATTGTTGTGAAAGTTTATTTTTAGTTGTGTTTAAAATAATTGTTTTTGTGCACTGTTGGAAAGAGGAATGCATAGTCCTTGGCATTTTGTATTGCCTGCAGGTATTGGATTTCTGTGGGGGATGTCTGGTTGCTTATGATCTGCACCTGAGGAGTTCTGGATGAATAAAAATCACCTGAGTTGAGGTGCTGCTCAGGGTTCCAATGTTGAGTCTGGCACTCGCCAGGATGGTGGTTCCTTCTGTCAAAGTCGGGCAGGGTTTGAGTCTGTGAAAATGCCTCCATCTCTTTCTTGCTGAGCTGCTACAGCAGCATACTGCTACAATAGAGCTTTAATTTTTTTTTATAAAGTTGTAATTTTGGCACAATACATACATCATTACCTATAAGCTAGCATTCATTAAACTTCAGGTCAGACATTTTTTATGTTAGATTATGATCTGCATAATGTAGTAAAATGACTTTCTTATTAGATCAGAACATCGTTCAGCTCAAATGAGGAGATAGGGAAGACATTTGTGGTTTGTGGATAATTAGCATGGACTTTTGCATCTCAAGTGACTTCCTTTTTCTTCTGTTTGGCTCACCCGGTTCCATTTACTGAAGGGAAAATTTACTAGAAAGAAGACAGAAAATTTCTACCACATAAAATGTATTAATGCTTTCTGTTAGGATGGTATGTTAGCTCTGATGTATGCAATGACGTTTTTAAATAGGGTTTTGGAAAGAAGGGAGGAATAAGAAATCCCAATGAGCTTAAGAAATAGGATCAGAATCTGGAGAAGGAATATAAGGAAAGGAGTATAAGAAAAAGAAAAAAAGGACTAGTAAAAGGAAGGCTAGCTGTAGGCCCAGTTTAGAAGGTGTGTTCCAGCCATTTCCTCTTTAAAACTCTGAGAAGTTATATTTTCCAGATTCACTGATTCTTGAGAGAGTAATCAAGCAAACAATTTGACGATGATTTGATCATTTATGCTTGCAATATCCCCCTTTCATATTAAATTCACTGAAGTTAATGAGAAGAACATAGTACTACCAAAGTATAATAATTAAGCTGTGACAGCTATTCTATTATGAAATATATTTAACAATTAATGTCATGTATTAGATTAATTACACATCATTTAAGTAGCACTGCCTGGAATTTCAGCACACTCATTTATTGTTAAACTTCCAAAGAGTTTTTGAATGTTTGGTTATATTTTTGTACATTAAATAGAAACCTATTTTTGGATCTTCAACCTTATTACCAATATTCCCTTTGTTTCCTAGTATAATTCATAGATCTTAAAGTTATATAACATATTCACCACGTAATATAATGTCACATGAAGGAAATTCCAGCGTGTCTTGATACACATGTGCATTGCAGTGTCACTGAAGTTTGTGAATGTTTCAGGGACAAAGAAATAGTTAAGGGGTTATTAACAGAAGTTTCTGTACACTCTGAGCTAAAGAATTTGCCAAGCATTCACATAGCCGTTGATTTATTAATTCCCAGCATAAGAAAGAGGGGTGGATCACTTGGTGAAAGAGAAAGAAGGGAGATAGAGGAAAATTAAATATTGATTTAATTCTAGTTCAATATCCGTATCAAACAACAATGTTCTAAATAATTTACTAGCTTTGAAGTAAGTAGAATATATTGCCAATTTTAACTGAAATTTTAAATCTGTGGTTAATTTGCTTATTTTCACTTGGACTTTATGTTTGAATTTCAGAGCCTACATTAATATGAAGAAAAGGCTTCTTCAGAAAGTTTGACAAGTTATCTAAGATAGGAGATATTGTGTCTATAGAATGCCTCAGAAACTTTAATAATATTTAAATAATTCAAAATCACAACAGTTTTACATTTGTCCAAATGTATGTAAAGGTTAGGATTAGATCTTAAATATTTTTATATGTCATTATTTTCAACATGAAATCATACTGTTAAATATCACTTGTTATTTAAGTTCCTGTTTTTAATATATACATGAAATGTTAGTACACTTAAGAGAAACAGTACCTACAGGTCACATACTAATATCAAACTAGGTATATATTAAAAAGTAAACTTTAAAAATATGTCTAAAGTTACACATTCAGATCATATTCAATGATCTATAATGAGACCTGATGATCATAGTTTTATATTTTGTGGTACTATTTTGTTATATCCAATGAAACATAAAATGAAAAAAAAATTTGAATGTTTTGCAACTGTGGTTATATAATTTTATACTATATATAATATATAGCTTCAGTGTATATAATTTGCATATATATATGTGTGTGTGTGTGTGTGTGTGTGTGTGTGTAATTGGACCTTTTCTCCATTTTTGTCTATGACTTTTAAGTATAATAGCTAGAGTACCTGAAAGATATTGAACCATGAAATTATGTCAGAGATAGCTGCCTTCTGGGACTATGCTAATTGCTTCAAATTAACAATTATATTGACTGATTCTATCTTAATAATACATATGATTTTAAGAAAATATTTCAACAATGAAGCTAGAAAATCGCACAGCTTGAACAAGTGTAGATGAATCCATCAGACTAGCATTCTACTGGCTTTTTACTTATGAAACCATTCATGGGTACATTAAATGCTTATATTTTGGAAGCCACAGTATATATTTTCCTATTTGCACTTGAACATAATATTACATTACTTAGATGTTTAACATCATTTGGCTTTGGTTTATACACTTTTATTTTCACATTCCACCAACATGTTGGAAGATTATGCTTCTTAAGTATATGATACATATTGATCATATTTGCAGTAAAACTTCTATTACTTTTGAAAATAAAGCCAAGGACACTGCTCACTCTCTTTGCCTCCTTTCTAGTAGATGGAAAGAGAAATGGTAGCAAGGATTACACATGGGCCAGAAGTAGGAATATAGAATTTTCATACTATGATGTTATGAAGAACGAGCATAAGATTCTGCTGAAATTCTGCTGAAAATATCTTCCTGAATTTCCAGTGAGGAAATATACATATCAATTTAGAATTAGAGTAATAGCTTTTCAGTGTTTTTCATTCTATTTTTGACATTCATCTAATGGATGAAAGTCAAATAGAAAACAATTCCAAACCCTGCACACCTATTCATAATCTATATTACCAATATATTTATAACAAATATATTTGAGTAAACATTGGCATATCTTTATGTAAATTTCTATTAGTTTTGAACATTTTCTGTTGTATGTACTTATCACATATAAAGTAGAAAATTAATTCTCATGATACTCAGTGAAGAATAAACATTGTACTAAGATCTGTGCCCAAAGATAGATACATAATGAATTATCAAAGATTTTAATGAAGATAAATATGTAGTCTTTATGTAGATTATAAGTCTAATAAATGGAACAAATCATTTTTAATGTGTACATTGATTTTAACATACTGAGAGAAATTTTCTACTACTACTATATTTTTAGGTTAAAACATGGCTGCATATGTCCTACTATGAAGAATAATTTTTAAGCATTTATCTAAACATAAGAAATGAGTAGTGGATTTGGGTGGTTAAGGATAATTTCAGATTTTGCTGAGGCGTTGAAAATATGCTATTTATTATTCATTAGATGTGGTTTTAAGAAAATATATTAACAATGTAGTGCTAAATGGCACAAAATGACGTAGGTTTTATTTTTTTTTAAACAGGATATTCCCAGATAAGCTTAGAAAAGTCATAAATAGAATGCATTTCTATTTATTGCAATTCATATTTTAAAGCAGAATTGTGGTAATCAGAATATTTCTTTTGAGCTACTGATTTGTGTGACTACAGAAGCATCTTGCTCCTTGCATGTGAGTCTAGCAGTTTTTTAGATTTGCATGGTGTGCCAAAAACAAGGGATAAATTGCCTATATAGTCAGAAAGGCATGACAAAATTATAGTCTTTTCAACTTTTCTTTTCAACTCAATGGAAGAAAAAGGATATGGAAAGAAATATTGGATTGAAGCATGCATTAATTATGCATACAGGATGGATAAAGTAATGATAAACAGAGCAACACAAAAAATAGAATATGAGGAGTTAAAGAATTTTGGCTTAGAAAAAGAGGCCTGAACAAAGAAATGAAGTGTATTACTACTTTTGAAACTGTAGGAAAAAGAAAGGGTGAACAATGCATGGAGATGTATAAAAGACTTGAATAAAGGATAACAATTATTATGGACTTTGATCTCTACTATCCCTGGTAAAAATGACATGGTCATCTGCTGAGAATGATGGCGTTTTAGATAGATATTTAGCTTAGCGTTCTCTTTACTTCCCCACAGAAGCTAATTTTAGTAGGAGGAATTGACAGGACACAGGTATGTATGTTCTAGTTGAAACTGGAATACAATGAATGCTTCATGAAAGTCACTTACTCATAGATGACCTCCAATGTTCATGGATATTTCTTTGCTACACAGGAAGAGCATGATCATAGAATTTATGCAAAACTGAAAATTTGAGAAACAGTGTGAGATATTACATATTGAATACATATTACAGATATGTAAAAGAAAATTGATATTCAATAAAACATGATGAGAAGGTCCAGAAATAAATGATAATGATTTTTGATGATGATGATGATGATGATGATGATGATGATGATGATTATATTATTAGTGGTAGACAGAGGGGATGACTTTTGCCAGAAAAAAAGAAACTATAGGATCTATGAAGAGTCTTCAAAGTTATTAAAGTCATAGATCAGAGTCACTGGAAACAAAAAACAAAATCGTCAAATCATAAGATAATATGTTACTATGAGAACTCAATAGATTTTAGAGATAAGGCAGTATCTGCAGAAAATTAGTCATGAAAGTTGGTGCTGAATAGGAGTATAAAGACTAAAGAATGAGCTATGTTAGATATCTATTTAGATAATCATATTTTTCCAGAAGTTAACAATATCATTGCAATAGGTGAATATATGACTGAATACTTGACATATTACAGACACCTACATGAACTTAATAGTGGAGCTTATGAGTTTTGAAGTGAGTAGAGTCATAACCAAGATTTTGGAAATGACAAATACTCAGTACAAAGGTATGCCAGAGGAATTGACCAGTGTCTGGAAAGTCTGATATAATGAGCAGTCTGTACAGTATAGGATGCTAAAAATCATGAATTCAATTCAGCTTGCACTAAATACTGCTTGCTTCACATAAATCACACTAATGCAATCATACACAATGACCCATGTATACACCGCTACAAGCACTGTCTAAATTTTTGAGTGATCTATTAGAGGGACAAATTTCCTCTGGTAGGAAGATCTCACAGCACATTAGACGTTTACATAAAATTAGACTGGACAAAAATAAAGGATAACAAAATTTGCTTAAAATCCACACTCAATATTCTCAATTTCTTTATATAGTACCTTAATTTGAAGAAAGTAAAAATTTTATTGTGTTGTTTTTTAATTTTATCTTCTTACATTAGGCCTAGTAACCACTTTTGTATATCCATTGTTTAAAAAATTAGATAGAATTAATTTATAGAGCTAGATTGTATTGGGTGCCTTAAAACATGCAGAACATAGTAAGAGACTAAATATCAAGGAAAGCACTCGGGTGTTTTTAGGAAAGAAAACTCATAGTTTGTGAGGTAAAAATCATGAAAGAGAAAACTGAACACAGGAAATCTAATTGGGAGTATGTAAAAAGTCTATGTACAGTACAATGTAGGCTTGGAGAGATGAAACAGAATAAGTAATATTTGTTTAAATGTACATAGTATGTTTAATAGAGTAATAAGTAGAACATACAATGTTCAAATACGATGCAGGAGGATATGTCCAAAAAATCAAAGATGAAAAAATGCCTATTTCACATAAATCTCTATAAATATATATTATACATATATAAATATAAAATGTGTGTGTGTGTGTGTGTGTGTATGTGTGTGTGTGTAGAGGGACATGTGTGCATTGGTGTGTGTGTGTGGAGGTAAGAAGAAAACTTACAGATATGTTTTCCTCTTCCACCCTATTGAGGCAGGATATCTCCCATTGTTTCTGTTACTATTCTGGGTATTCCAAGGTACCTGGCCTGCAAGCTTCTGTGCAGTTTTCTTGCCCACTACCTGAAACCATTTTATTTTAAGAGCATCAGAATTACTGATGCCACATTCTTATTTGTATTTCATTCTCAGGGATCATACTGAGGCTGGTTTTTCCAATAGTGTGGCAAACACTTTTACCAACTCTATTTCAAGTCCAGCTTCTTCTTAATGGCTAATCTGTAAGGAGTGGACTTTTTAGTGAGATGAAAAACAAAAAGGATAATCACATTTTGTGGAGAGTAAGGGGTTTTTCATTGCTCATGGTATGCTTAAGTTGCATGAGTCATGAACGTTAAGGTAATATGTACCTGGGTTTTACTTGAATTTAGAATAGGAGCCAATATCAAGTACATTCAATTTCATCATATAGTTGAGAATGGCTGAGATCCTTGAGTACATGAACAAACAAAGGAAGAAAAAGAATAAAAAAATGATGGACTAAGCCAAGGCACTAGAAGATGAAGAAGATAGGGTTGGAGGCCACATGCCCCAGATAATACACTGAAATGAGAAGACTGTAGCAGAGGTGACTTTCATAACATGTGTTGGGAAATGTCTAGAACTACTTCAAACCAACTGTGTGTGTGTGAGAAGTACTTGATGTAAAGAGAAAAACAGAAGCACAGAACAGAGGCCCAAATCATAAGGAAGGGATGTTGTTTCGATCATCCTTCTGAAAATTGAGATGAATATTCATGGATGATAAGGATAGTTAGAGATAAAACAGATCAATATAAATGAGTAAGATATTCAAAGGAGTTTAGAATGATAGATTATTACAATATGGGCTTTAAGGTATTACATATTCAAATAATCCTTCACTAGTTTTTCTTTCAATATCTTTATTCAGATGAAGGATCAGTAGTATGAAAGTAAGATAATATATAGTAGAATTTTGTTTTTACCTTATTCTTTGTATTATATGTGAGGGGGGAAAATGTAGCCATATAATAGAAACCTCATTTTTCAGTGATCTCCATACAAAAGTATCGAATTCAGGATAATTTCACAGATGACAAAAAGTTCCAGAGGCAAATGAAACATAAGCAGATTTGCCTTATATGGCTGCCATTCTATGAGAAAGTAATTACTTGGATACTTTACTCTTTATCTGTTGCTTTACATATCAAGATTTAGATCAATATGAGGTAAATATTGCTGACATCTCTGCCAAAATCTACTGCTATGTGTAGCATGCATTTGCAATAATGTAGGAGGGATTGTGAGTATGGGCCAAATGGTGAGCCTCCAACAAAAAGTAAAATGTTGAGTTTCATCTTCCCAACAATGACCAGAAATATTTAGACTTGGGAATAATTTGTTAAGCATTAGAAAATATCCTTAAAATCTTCATGCTTGTATATAGGCGCGCACGCGTGCAAACACACACACACACACACACACATCTTCTAATGTAAACAGTGTTTAATTGAAGACTTCTGTGAGTCCTCTTCTGATTTTTCCATAAACTACATTTTCCATTTTTAGCTTTGGTGCTTTGGAAGCCTTCCTTCAATGTTACGTATATATTACTAAGGACAGAGGATGTGTGCATATGACAAGAGGTGAAAGGGGTGATCACAGATTTGAGGTAGAGGTAGATATTATTGAAATACCAAAGTTTTTTTAGAGCTCATTGAGTAAAGAAAAAGCAAACAGAGGCAGCAGAGCAATGATAATGCTATTAGATGCAGTAACCCACGTATGAGATTTTTTTTATAATATGGTGAAATTGTCTTTACCCAAAAGACAATGGGAATAGAAAAAAAATGCAGGCATTTCTACACACTATTCACAAAGAATATCTTATAAAGCCCCCTATTGTGTATAACTAGAAGTCAAATGAAGAGTTATTAATGATTTTACGTATAAGGAAATATATGTGAAGAACGTCAGTACTAAAAAATATAACAACAGGAAAATGAAGGAGGCCTTTTAATGTTAATTAAACGTTAATTTAATGTTAATGCCACAGGACAGTTTTAAAAAACATAGGAATAAGAATGTCAAAGTGCACACCTTTAATCCTAACACTCAGGAGGCAGAAGCTGGCAGATCTCTATGAGTTCATGGCCAGCCTGGTCTACATAATAAGTTTCAGGACAGCCAGAGTTACAATAGAGAAACCCTGTCTCAAAAAGCCAAAAAAGAAAAAAAGTCAACTGAAATAGTACATCCTAAAACTATGTCCTTAAATGTACTTGGCTAATCTTTTCAACTTTATCATTAGTGTTACTAAGACACACTACTAATTAGGTCACTGGATAGCTGTATAAATTAGTGATTTTTTTTCTGAAATAAATGCATTCCATACATTAAATGAAAAGGATAATGAGAAGACCTCATTTTGAAAAGCTGCTTCAGTAATATGTAGAATTACTTTATCATAAGTGTGTGTGCATGTGTTCATAAGCATGTTTGTGTGTGTGAGACCAGGTATGTGCCTATGAATGTGTGCATGTGTGTGCGTGTGTGTTTATGTGCATATGCAAATAATTTTTATGTAGTTATAAACTATAAGCAGATGTAACTGTTAATGCAGTAACTAGATATTCACCAAGTATTTACTGAAATAAATTGAAGTCACTTCCATTGAAATCACTTGTAACTTTGGTGTGAATTTTATGACATTTTCAACGCAGTGTCAATAAGCACCATTTCCTTGCTATGAATGTAATCCGTGAGTTCAATACTTCTCGTTATTCATATGGGATACTTCATGGAAATTTTTTTTTAGTCTAAGAAAACAGAAATAATGATATATTTCATCTCTCTCCCTTCATATGTATTTGATAAATGATATTTATATCAATCATTTCATTTTTCATATTTCTAACTACTCATATTTTGTCTCAACTATGATATAAAACATAAATAGTAATAAATAATTATTTTTGGTGAATTGTCATATATTATTTGTCTCCAGAAATGTAACATTGTATGAAATAAAGGATGACTTATGATTGGCATAGCAATTTTATAGTTTGAACACCAAAGTGTACTTTTGATCAGATGCATGTGACTTAACCAATACTATATCAAATATTATGTTTCAGTCAAAGCTTACAGCATTCAAAAGGAAAACATAAAAGAAATGTAACTATGCTCAACCTAATAAATAGTTGTATAAGAGGCAGGTGGTACAGAAGCATGAGCAGTGAACATGCCTGACATAAGTGTTCCACTGATGTCTAGTTTGAGAAGACAGGGATAGTTGTAAAATCAATCCTGTCATTTTCCGTAGATAATAAACTATCACTAAGATTTCTGCAGAGATTAGTCTTCCAAGTTGTGAAAAATCAAACTACTTTCCTTGGTTTTTCTTTCTCTTTCTCTGTTTCTGTTTCTTTTATTTTCTTTGCTTTTCTGTTTTCTATGCTATGTACCACACCCAAGTCTTTAAAATGCTAGATAAAAGCTCAGTTGTGAGCTATATTTCCAGCCCCCAAACAAACAAAAACTCTTTTAACAACTTCTGCTATTATTTTTTCTTGGAACTAATGTTTATCAGAACCTGTGTGCTGAATTACACCTGGTACCCCCTGTAGAAGGCCTGATCCAGGAGTCCTCTGGGCATTTCTGGACACTCACTGTGCCTGGGAAGTTCTCATGGGTGGCAAATAGTGACACTGGCTCTACATTGGTGATTCAAAGAAAGAATTATACAACTTAGATACATGAAGTGGTGAACACTCAAAATAAAAAAATGAATAAAGCTCAAAACCTTGTACTTCAGATAGATAAAAGCCTATTATAGATGCACAAATAAAATAAATACATCAGGTACAATATTATAACGGATCCCAAAAAGCAGAATTTTGAAACCTGTGTTTTTAAAATATACCAATAAAAACATCTAAAACACTTACTATATGCAAGATTTCAAAGACATAAAGCAGGGAATGATATTCATTAATAAAAGAAATTGGAGAACATGAGTCAGCATATATAAAAGGAGCTACTGTGAAGCAAACAAATAAAAATATTTTAATTGAAAATAAATTAATTTTATACAATATATCCTCACTAGGCTTCTTTCTTCTGAAACTCCTCCTTGAATTACCCCACTGCCTTATCCACCTAAGTTCATACCATTTATTTCTTTCTCTCTCTTGTTATAAAATCAAAAGGTTTCCAAAGAAAAACAATAAAATAAAATAAAACAATATAATACAGGACAAAATAAACAAATGAACAGAAAAGAAGAACCAATGAAAAATACAATAAATACATATAGATCTAAGGACACACATATTCCCACACACAGAGATCCCATACAAAACACAAAGCTGGGAAACATAGTATATGAGTAAAAGACTTGTAAAGTGGGGGAAAAAAAGCCCAGACAAATCATCTTGAAACAAAAAAATGCAAAAATTCCCAAAATATCATTGAGTTAATTTTGTGTTCATCATCTACTGCTGGGCCTAGGGTCTGCCTTTAAATGTGGCTTATATACCCAATGTGACTGTACTGGACAAAACTATTTTATTTCTATTGTGAGCAGTAATCAATTGTAGATAGCTTCTGGATTAGGAAGGGGGACTCCTATCCACTTCTAGTCTGAAGGCTATGATCCATCTAGCTTAGAGGAGTTCAGGCTCTGCGCATGATGCTGCTATCTCTGTGAGTTCAGATGTGTGTCAGTCTTCTCCTGTCTAAATGGTCTTGTTACCTTGGTATCTTCTATGCCCACTGGCTCTTACAATATTTCTGTCTCCCATTCTGTGAAGTTCCCTGAACCCTGAGAGGTAGGATTTGATGAAGATATCCCATTTAGGCCTGAGTTTCCCAAAATCTCTCACTCTTTGCACATGGCCTCGCTTGAATCTTTGAAACAGTTCTCTCATCTTCTGCAAGAGGAAGCTACTCTGATGATGTCTAGGGAGGATATTGACTGATCTATGGCAATAGCAGAGTGCTGTTAATATTAATAATTTCATTGCTGATGCTTAAGAAGAACAGTAGTATTTGGTTTTTTCCCTAGGAAAGCAGCTTATAAAAACTCAGGTTCTTGGCAACCCTAGCAGTCATGGGTTCTATCTCAGGAATTGGGCCATAATCCAGTTAGTTAATGGTTGGTTATTCCTACAATATTTGTAGCACTATTACAATGGTGTCTTCAGGCAGGTTAATATTGTAGATAGAAGGGTTTATAGCTGGCTTGGTGTTTACCTTCCTCCTTTGGTAGATTTCAATACCCTGAACACAAGTCATTAAGGATGAAGGCCCTAGTAGGGACAAGTACAACTTTTCCATCTTCAATGAATTGTGTAGGTATTATCTTCTACAATAGGATTTACTAGCATTAGTTTGGGGAGGGAAACCAACAGCCTTGGCAATAGTTGGGTTGTAGGTCACATGGGTCCACATTTGCCCACTACTTGATTAGATGTAACCCATTCCTGTAATTGGAGTCTTCATTTGGCCATAAGCATTGTTCAGCTTAAGTCTCCCCTGTTAATTGGTGATTCTATTTAGATCACCTTCATATACATATACAATTTAGGAAGCTTCTAGAATATTAGGTTTCCATACTACCTCTCAAATGGCCCTTAATTTTATTGCCCTCCCTGTATTCCATACCTTAGCCCTATCTTCCCTCTCCTCCATTTGATTCTCATTCCAGCTCCCCCACCAAGTTTATTTGTAACTATATATTCTATTTCATTTTCCTAGGGAGAACATGTCCTCCTATCCTCACCCCTTAATCTAGCTAATCTCTATGGCTGAAGACGAAATTTAGAATTACAGAAATTAGTATTGTAAGTAAACAAATAAGTACACAAGCCAAAGTGTATATGCAATAAAAAGTAAAAGTGAATTATTTAACTAAAAGTTTTGGTGATAAAATGTATCACTGAAATGAAATTCACTCAGCTTGGTGTCTTCAAACAATAACTTAGAAGTCTGTTGAAAAATAACCTAGATTAAAACATAAATAAGGATAATAAAATATGTTTAGTAGATTTCTAGAGTCGCTTACGTGATCTGATATATGCCGAACTGTTATATTAATAGAAAAAAAAATGATTTCAATATTAGAGAGAAATTTAAATAGAACTGACTAGACTTGAAGAAAAGTTCAAATTATGAGAATGAAAGTTCATTCTAAGGAACAAATAGTATCAATAAAAATCTTATTTTAGAAAATAAAAATTATTTTAAAACATGTAAAATAATTTAAAAGATCCATAAAGAGTAAACACGACTGCATGATGTAATCATGCTTTGACTAATTTTAGAATTTCTTATGAAGCTGGCAGACAATATGAAACACTGGATAAAGCACTCAAAGTAATAAGGCAAATTAATAGCTGAGCTGGATTGTATATGCAAATAAAGTGTCACACTGTAATGCGACACGCCGAAATACTAGGGCAGGGAAGGACAGAGAGGTGTGTCATGCCATGACAGATAGGAGGCCAGGAATGTGCAAAGGGAGGAGGCTGAGAGGGTTCCTACTACATCTCCTGACTTACAGTTGGCATAAATGACAGTAAGTTAGTTTGCAGCATCAACAGATAGCAAGTGAAAATGGAGTGTTCTGAGGATAATAATGAAGAAAGTGAAATTCATTGCAAGGACAAGGGAGTTTTTTCTTCCAGAATTAAAAAAAAAAAAAAAAAGTCACTCAATCTTAACCTTACCCATTGTTTACATGATTAATTTAAAGACAAAAAGACTCATGCATGAGAAGGTTTTGTAGAGTGCAATTTTATGAAGAGGTTATGTTAAGATGTTTTATAAAGTCAAGTTAATAATAATTTGAAGGGTGAATTCCCAGAGGCAAAAGAGTTGGGAACAGACATTCATTCTTTCCATCTCTCTCTGTCTCTCTCTGTCTCTGCCTCTGTCTCTCTCTCTCTCTATCTCTCTCTCTCTCACACACACACACATACACACACACACACACATATACACAGATAGACACATACACACACACACAAACACACCACACCACACCCCACCCCACCCCACACCCCACTCCACCACAGAGAAAGAAAATATAATCAAAATAAACTGAAAGCTACAGTACACATTCCATTTGACAAAGAAGCAATACGGAACAGTTATTTAATAAATTAGGGAACAAAAAATAGCAAATATCACAAAAGGATGTATAAAGCTAGCACACAAACAACTTGAAGATCAAAATCAGAGTAATTAATTATACCAGAGAGAGAAAACAAAGACCATACATAACAGACTCATGCTTTGACAGATTGTAGATTTCTTATGAACCTAGCAGATGCAAAGAAACACTGGGGAAGCAGTCAAAATAGGATAGCAAATGAATAGTTCAGCTAAAACAGAATATGCAAATAAAGTGTCACACTAAATGGAAACTCACTGTGTTAATCAGGCTTTCTTCTAACATTTGGCATTCCCCCTGCCACTCCCCTGTAAATGCTGGCATTACAGATGTACATTATTACCTCTGTCCTCAACTAAGTATCCTAACAAATATTAATTGAGCATCCACTTACTGTCTAGACCGACTTTACAGAAACTGAAAAAGTAACATTCTACAGATTAATAAAGTGCATTGTTTATTATAGATTTGACATTATAAACAAAATTCAAGAACAAAAAAGAAAATAAGAAAATAAGCAAATAAATAGAACAGAATGTACACTAGACTACAATGCCTGCTCCATCTAAACATAGAAACAGGAAAACAAAACAAAACAAAACAAAACAAAACAAAACAAAACAAAACAGGCACTGTGACTGGCAAGGTAAGATTTAGCATAAAACTCTTAATGAGATAGTGATAAAAATTTTAACCTAAAGAATATGACAACTTTAAGAACGTTTGTTATCTTTACTATTACTCTTTTGTGTTCCACAAAATCTCATAGGATCTCTCATTGTTCTTGCAAGAGCATTTTTTAAAAGAGAGATTGATAATTTTCTTGTACATGGGTACTGTTCTTTGCTTGAGCACCTTTTTTTCATAGTTAGTTAATATTCTAGTTTGTGTCCACACCATATGAAATTTACCATGTGATATAGTTACTTCAGTTTAACAAGTAAAAAAAAAATATTTTAAACGTGTTTATTTATGTCATCATTACTTTAAGAATTAGTTCAAAATGACTTTTGCCCCAAATATCTCACACATTCCTCTTTGAGGATATATATTAGGTTATGATTGCTACGCATTTCTCAGCCGTTTTTCCTTTAGATTAGAAGTATTATCCCTTAATTTTCTTCATATTTACCCTAACATAGCAATGTCCTCAATTACTAATAAAAGCTAAAATCATTGGTGGGTCAGAAAAAGCAGGGGAGATGAACAATTACTGAACTCTGAAGAGGAGAGCTTTATGGAGAGGGTACATGAAGGATGGTGAATAATGTTAAGTATACAGAGTTAATGGAGGAGACAGTAGGGGGAGAGGGTAAAGGGATTTATTGTCTATTGTTCCTGTTCTCTGTGATGCTGTTGCTTATTTCAGTAGTATTTGAGAAGGATAACATAGGTTCATTGGTGCAGTACGTTGGAGTCAGTGTCCTGAGCTCACAGCTGGGTTGAGAAGCAGGGAAAATTGACACAAAGGGAAAACAAATATAAAGCCCGTGTTTCCATATTAAACAACAGAAGCAACTAAACAACGAAAGTAACAAACATAAATTAATGGTTTTAAAGTATTGTTTGAATATTTATAAGAAAATAATATGCAAAACTACTGAATTATATTAAGGATGCCTCTCCACATAGCAAATATTAATGAGAGTTCTGATTCTTCATTATCTTATCTGTCAAACAGTAGTAATGTGTTTCTGTTTTTCTAACAGTTTTAAATTTGGTGATATCCTATTTCCCAGAACTTACCTTTAAAGATGACTGAAAATAAAACCTAAAAATACATATCCAGATTCATCCATGAATATTTCATTGTGGTATTTTAGCATTTTCTTAGATTGCCTCTGAATAAAAGCAATCTACATGAAGTTACAATGAGATTTAGATTACAGATTGCTTAATACTCTTTAAAGTACATCACAATTGCCTATCCTCTCCTTTTGCAATAATTTGCAAACCATCTAAAAAGCAAATTATAATTTATAAATATTGTTTATTTCAGATTTGCTGTCTCTAGAATATTAGTTTTAACATATATTGCTCAAATACTGAAAAACAAAATCTATGTTCTTCTGAATATATTTTATTAACAGTATCGATAATTTATGGATTATTATAACTCGTCACATCTATTCTCAATTTAAAAGCTCATGAACAGGGATAAAACATTCTAAAATTACTCAAAATCACTAGCTAATTTAACCAATAGTTATAGAACCATACCAAGGAGTAATTACAGGCACATGATTCAGACAAACAGGATTTATATTGTGGCATTGACACTTACTAAATTTGTATGAGCTTGCATGAATCACTGTCTGAAAATCATGAGCTTCATATATAATACAGGAATAGTATGTATTTCAAAATTCATTACAATATTAAATTGCAGATAAAGTCTGAATATAACAGATCGCATTTTACAGAACTGATAATAGCAGTAATTCTTAGCCTATATACCCATCTAGAATCTTGACATTTTGACATTCATTTTTAAAATGCAGCAAAATTGATGCTTAGTTTTCTCAAATTGGTTATAAATGGCCGTATAACCTCCATCTATGTTTCTATAACTCAAGATGCTAAAAGTTGGAACAATTCTGTCTTTAGTATAAGGAAGGACAAGTCGAATGGAGAGAGCACAATGTAAGTGTTTGCCACACAGTCCCAGCAAAATCCTTAGCCTGCAGAAAATCAAGAGATGAATGAGAGGACACTTAGGATCATCTTAGTCCCCAACATCTGACCAGCTACAGAAGCTTCCAAATTCATACTCATAATAAATTACCATTGTTCTTATAAGTAAACATCTTTTTGGATGTCTTATAAAAAAATACCAGAGAATAGAAAAGCTTCCAATATTTGAATTCAAGATACTCCATCCTAAGTGCCCCCCTCCATATATATATCATAGAAAATTTACAAACCTTTGAAATTAATTGTATCGGCATAATAATATGAGAGGTGACAAAAAGGAGGGAGAGGGAGAAGTTTGAAGTGGGTTACTGAGTTTCTAAACAAATCCCCTGAAAAATAATGGTAGTATAACATGGAACATCCTGTTTTGAATAGTGCCCATTCAGTTAATATCTACAACATCACCTTTCTCGTAAATGTTCATGCATATGGCCAAATGAAGACCTCTATCTTTCCTAAAGGCCCTGAGAACATATAGTGGGTGCCTCTCATTTTTCCCTATGTGTTTGCCACTTTGCAAGGTACTGGAAGATGGCTGTCATGGCTGAAAAGTAACTATTTCTTATGTAAAGTAAATGATAGGGCAGAATATTACCCATTGTATGCTATCACACAATAGAATAGGAATGCGTGCCAGTGCAAGAAATAATAAAATCCTAACTGGTATTTCATTCACAATAAGTTTTCTGATTTCTTCTTGCAGAAAGTTATCCCACACTGTAGGTAAATGAGCAACTGGGTGGCAGAAAGTGTTCAGTGCACAGTTCTTCAGTTCAAAAGTACAGATGAGGCCATAACTCCTAGTGTATACCTTGTTTTCTGGCACTTTAAAAGCAAAAGCAGTTGGATTTCTATGTGATAGAAGCAAGCCCAATTAATACATCTAATTCCTATGCAGCCAGTGGTATATAGAAAGACCTTGTTTTAATAACTGAAAAGAGGGCTAGGGGCGCTGGAGAGATGACTCAGTGGTTAAGAGCACTAGGGGCTGTTTCAGAGGATCAGAGTTCAAATCCCATCATCCACATGGCAGCTCACAACTATGTATCTCCATTTCCAGGAGTTCTGACATCAAACATACATACAAGTAAAACACCAATGCACACAAAACACAAAATTAAAAATAGTAAAGCAAGCAATAACAACAGAAGTAGTATAGATAAGTTACTGCAGCACAGGTGAACTGTACAAGGTATAGAGAACTTGCGTCAGAGTCTGTGCTGATGCATAACGAGAAGAAGATTCATGGCATGTTGAGAGATGAGTAAATGTATTCTATAGATCAAAGGAAAATGTGGAAGACATGATGCTCTTACTGTGTGTGATCTTCCAGCATATTGTGACCTCTACAGAAAGAAAAATCTCTTTCCTATTTTCTTGAATTCAGAAAGTTTTTTCTAATGCCTGACCTTGCTTTCAGGACTCAGCTCATACATGCTTATATGGTTTCCACTTGTATCTCCTTGGATATTTGCCCATGGAAGAGTGCCTGTAGGTTAATGAATCTCTTTCTGTCTGGGGGAAGGTCTTTACACACAGATACTAGCCATCACAAACTTCCATGCACATAAGTGCAAAACATAATTTCCTATAAGTCTAGTTGCCTAACCTTTGATTTGCATCAAATGACACTATATATGGAACAACAAATAGTTTCTCTTTAGCAGTGCTCAGAGATTTGGGGAGAAAGAAATTGTTGATTTTTTAAGCCATTAGGTTTGAGTGATTTTCTTCCATACATACATATACATACACACACACACACACACACACACACACACACACACACACACACATATATATATATATATATATATATATATATATATATATATCCAGAATAATGAATATAGTGTAAAAATTAATAAATGTTAAAAGTTACTCTTAATAAAAAAAAATCAAGTTTCTAGTCCAATGTTATCTGACTTCAAAACACTTATTTTAAACCGCATGCACTTGCAATTGTTTTGATATTGTCTTCAAACACCGCATGCACTTGCAATAGTTTTGATATTGTCTTCAAACAGTATTTATTAAATTCCAATATATTCCATTTTCATATAAAGTCACTGTTTATATTGATCCAGATGCTAGAATTTCCTTGGCAAAGGAGAGGAGGAAAATTACATAAATAGGCTAAGGACAGTATAAAGCCTACAGGTTTCCATAAAGACAATGAAAAACTCTTCTAATAAAATGAGAAGAGAGGGAAGTAAGTAACAATTATTAAATGTATTAAAATAGATTGGCATTCATGAGAACAAAGAAATTTTCCCTTCATTATCAATCATATCTGCCTGAAAATTAAGCCTAATATCTCCTGCATAAAAATATAAGTGGAATAAATCCACAGATTTAAAAAACAAACAAGCTTGCAACAGGCTCAAATCTTGAGTAAAGTAAGTTTCGTTTAAAAGGTATTTTGTACTCCAACTCACTTCAACTTCTCTTTTTTTTTTTTTTAATTTCAAAGAAATAAATTAACTCATCAAAATCTGGGCTGGTGATTAGTTTACTTTGGTTGGGTCAATGCTTAAAGGAAAAAAATATGTTTCAATTCATAGCCTGTTTGTTAGTATTTATCTTTAAGATTCCTTCAAACCCAACACTCTATGATTTTCAGAACTATTACCTGTACTGCATTTTCTTTCTGCCTCTTTCATTCAATTAATTTAACCGAAAATTGTTGCTATTTGCTTTCTCAACAAAATAATTTGATAAGTTCTGAAGTTTCAGTTGTATTGTGCTAGTACAGCAATTACTTGGGGCAAATCTTAGCAATCAGCCTCAGACCCCCTCTGTGATATGGCTTTCAGAGCTTTCCCCTGCTTTTACAATTCTCTCAATTTTAGCATTTCTTTCTCATTTTGCAATTGTTTGCACATTCTATAGACCTGTGGTGCTTAAATGCTCTTGGGAACCCACATTTCTGATTGCTTTTCTGCTGCATTAAAAAAGAGAGAGAGAGAAAGTTTGTATGTTTTCTGGTGAAACAGTGAATTGATGTTTCATTCTGCTTGGTATGAATGAAGTGGCATTCCTTTTTTGGTTATTGGTGTTATTTGCCTACCCCTTGCTAGATACTCTCCGTGGTTTTTCTTGTTCTCTTATACAAATTTCTTTCTATCTAATTAAAAATAGTTATTATTAAGGATTACAGCATTGAAAATTTTTTCTTTTTAGGAATGGAGTTGTGTGATACCGTTAATTTGCAAATTATAGCTTTTTTTGTTGTTGTTTTTGGAAAGCAGTGCTTTTATGTTTTTAAAGTGCATTGTTTTTCAATTAATTTTTATATGAGTAAGTATTGTATTTATTAATATCCTCTAATAATGAATTGGAATATAGCTGTTCAGCATGCATAGGACCTGCACAGGTCTAAGCCAGATGGACACACAGTAATGAGAAGGGAAGTGAACATAAGCCTGTCCCATCCCTAAACCAGAAGTTTCCTCCAATTAATAGGTGTCCATAAAGTGAAAATTAGTTCTCTCCAGTGGAGTCTTTCTAGGTTCACATAGCACACTTAAGGCCAGGCCACATGCTCAACAGTAGATGCACAACACAAAACTCTCAACGCTATTTTTGAAAAAAAAAATATTGTGAGTTAACTAGTTTTGCAGGAGGGAGAACATAATTTTCGTACACAAACATCCCTACATTAAAAGAGCCTTGTATGAGCATTCATACTCAGGAAGTAAATGAAATAAGTCCCTTCAGATGAGGGACAAAATGGAAATCATGACAACCAAAATGATTATAATAAAGAGAAATATGTGTGATCACATTGGAAAGAGTGAAAGAATGAATAGAGACTAAACTCAGTAACTGTTAGTCTGATAAACTTGGTTTTTAAGGAGAATGTTCTAGTTTGCTATCTGTACCTGTGATATCTGTGATCAAAATCAAGTTGGGGAAGAAAAGGATTTCTTTCTTCTTACAGCTTACTGTTGATCCTTGAGGGAAGTCAGAACTTTAGCAGGGTAGAAACTTGAACATAGCAGAAACTACAGCAAAGCAGGGCCTTGAGAAAGAAACCATAGAGGAATGCTGCTTACTGGCTGGCTGGCTTTTCTGGCTTTCTTGGACGTTACCTGTTACCTTATCAGCTAACAGCCAACACAATGATAGTTCGTTTACCTAGGGATGGTGCTGCCAACAGCGGTCTAGACCTCCCACATCTAGTATCAAGACAATTTTTCAGAGATATTCCTCCACCAAACCTGATGGAGGTAATTCCTGAACTGAGGCTCTCTCTTCCCATGTGACTAGTATTTTTTGTTAAATGGATGACCAATACTAGGAATCAAAGGCAATTAAAAGAGTAAACTAAACTTAATTGTGGTAGATAAAGGAGAAATAGTTAAGAAATAGCATATAAATAATTTTAAAATATATACACAGTATATATATATAAACAATGTAAATATATACTATTATTATCTTAATGATAAGAAGTTTACGACAATTAAAGAAGTTAGAAAATTAACAACCAGGGGAAGAAAAGGTGAAAAAAGTAGTTTCATTAGAAAATATATATTTTTGTATTTTTTTCATTCTTTGAGATTTTAATTTATTATGCTCACATATCCCATACTCCTTCCTTCCACTTTTTACCCATACCCGACATCCACATCGCCTCCAACTCCATCTGCTTCTATTTTTACTAACCTACAAAGTTAGTCCTTCTGTAGTGGATTGGTGTCAGGCCAAATGTTGGAGTATTGTTAACCTACAAAGAGATTTTCTTCCAATAAAATTGACTCCCCTTATTTAGCATCCACACTGATAGCTACTTGGCTAGGAGCTGGTTGTTTCCGTTCAGGCTCCAACATCCATATTGGAATGGCGATTGTCTTGATCTGATGCAGATGGGTTCCACAATTTCTGTGAGTTCCTGGAAGAACCATCCCTGTCATGTCTAGAAGACATAGTCATTGCCTGCAGATTCACATCTATACTCCAGACCTATAAAGGTCAGGTAGATAGTGAGGTCTATGAGGAAGTGTGCTACACCCCTAGAGAACTTAATGGGATTTTTAATTCATTCAAGTTGTTTTCTGAGGAATGTGCAGTAACAGATTTTAAGGATGTAGGAACATACTAGAAGGAATATAAAATTGGATGAGGCTGAATTTATTGATACGGCAAAATGGGTAGAGAGTCTTGCTTTAATATTGAAGCATATATAGTTTAAAATGTTACAAAGACTTTAATTGCTTGGCTGATGTATGTGCAATTAAGATGGCCTATTGAGGAGCTGGGGATGTCTGATATTCTTTGGTTGAGTGTTGATGACTATTTAGAGAAACTCTTCCCAGAAACCTTGAGTGTTGCTGTTATGGGCCTGTATATATGGCTTTTACACATTGGAATGTTTTGTGCAGGAAGATGGAAGCATTTGTAGCTTTGGGCTAGAAAACCCAGTGAGTGCTCAGAGTGTAATGAGTTGCTATTTGGGAGCATGGAAAGTAAGAATGGTAACAATTCCTGCCCTAAGCTCCTGCCCTCACTTCCTTCCATGATATATTCTAATCTGAGTCATAAATGAAATAAACCCTTTCTTTTCCCAAGTGGCCTATGTCATGATTTTTTCTCACAGCAATGGAAAGAAATCTAGAACAGAAATTGGTTCCAGAGTCTTGTGGGGAAGGAGTTGTAATTTAGATGTCCCATTCACGGCTGAGCACTACCATTAAGACTTGCTCTTTGGCCAGTTATAGCACTCTGAATTAACTGCAGTACCTCTGAGGAGGAATGAGAGCTTCACCAATCTGTGGGCCTAGAGATACTTATTTGGTTTTAGAAGGCAGTTTGATTCTGTGCACATTACCAAAATAATGGTAGATTATCTCCTTAGGCTTATGAGCTCCTGAGCCATGGGTACTTGGCCAGATTTACAACCCTAGGTATGAATTTCCTCTTGTATAATGCCTTGGATCTAATCAGAAAGTGGATGATTACTCACATGAGGTTAATGTCACTATTGAGCTGATGTGCATCGATTGTCCAGCTGATGATTATTGTAGCTGATAGGCTCCGTACCTGAACAAGCCTGTTAATGGCTTCTCTCTCCTAGTACCCCAATTTTCAGCTTCTATATGATGTATCTAACAGGGAGGAATCTTCTAGGTTATCAGCAGCTTGATTTCTCTACACCCACTCACATTAAAAAAATCAAAAAGCAACATATGGCAGTATTGGTATCCTTTATAAAATACAGGCTGTTAGAAGTAAAGCAAAGATTTAGTATCTTGTTTTTCTATTGATCTTTTCTCTCCAATAATCTTTTTCTTCTTCTGTTTTCCTCTTTCATAACTTTTTAAAAAAAATTTATATTTGCCACTATTAGGTAGTATACGTTTTATATGTTACTTCATTGAAATTCATAGAAAAAATATTTCACACCACAGAATTGAAGACAAAAATGTTGGACATACAAACTAAACCAACTTTATTCCTGTATTGTGTTGTCAACACCTGGGGTTTGAAATAAGCCAGTTAACATATCTTCTTCCTTTCGAGAGTAACAGACAGACGTTTGAAACCATGTATGGTCTGCAAAAAAAGCAGAAATCACATATATTTCAAAAGACACTTAATTAATCAGCTGTGGGAATAATTTCAAAGCATATTAGTCCACATAGGTTCAGAATGAAACAAATGTAAAAAGATCATATAAGAGAAGTTTCTAGACAGTTGAATATTCTCTACTTTAGGTTTTGAAGCACCTATATAATGGTTGAGCTATTCTATACTTCAGAAATTATGGTATTTGACATTGTATTTTAGATTTTAGGGGTCACATTTAACACGCATTTGTCATTGTTTAAGGACTACTTTTATTTTTGCTTTGTTGTTACTGCATTGCTGATTACCAGCAATTGGCTTTACTTAATCTTAAGTTGTCTTTAATTTCCTGCTTCAACAGAAATTCCTCCCAGTTTGCTAGATAACTCTGTAATACATTCACTATAATTCTGAGCCATCCTTTCAAAAGACTCTGAAAAATACTGGTTATGCAAAAGTAGTAGCCATAACACAAGAAATTGTGACACACTTCCTCTCTCACTACCTACTTAGAAGAACCAAGACATCACCTTCCCTTCCTGTTACACACATTCATCCATGTAATAGACATTCATTCATTTCTGCTCTCTGCACATATTTCTCTCCATTTCTGCTTGTTAAAAATATACTTTTGTTTAAGTTAACCTTCAAATATTTGTAAGTGTTTCAATATCAAATGATCAGCCCTGAAATATACAAATAGCATCGTACACAAAGAGCCAGTTGTATTATGATATCTTCAGTAACATATAAGAACATACATTTACATGCAAATATGTAACAATAATTAATCAAAGAGGCCATGAAATTGTAAGAGAAAAAGTAATATTAGACAGGAGGGTTTGAGGGAAGAAAAGTAGAGGAAAATGATGTAATTATCTTATAATCTCAAAAAGTAATATGTACATATATACATTTATGTATATATGTGTATGTATATATATGTATGTATATGTTTAAATTTTTCCATATTGAAAGAGTCCTAGTCAGTACCCTCTTTCCCATGAAACTGTTTGCTTTTTTCCCCTATAGTAGGTTCAAGTTTTGATATAAATAGATCATCTGTCTTTGCCTTAGCTATAACATTGCTTGCTTTGTACTGACATCATTTCTTTAACTTATACAGAAATTTGGTAAAACGTTTCATGATTGAACTGATTTTACATGATAAACTCTGTATTGTTTAGGGAGGGTATGACTTTTTTAATTAAACACCATTGTTTATAAGGTCTTTGGTGGGGAGCTAGTAGTCTATTTCATGATAAATTTCATGCTTTTATTCTCAACATGACGACTTAAATAAAAGAGGAGTTTTCATAAATACTTTTCATTAGCAAATGATTGCAAAGTGCTTTTCAAGTACAAAGTACTGCATTTCATGTTGTGAAATAATACTCAGGATAATTGAAGTGGCATACAATTACCTAGTGCACTGCTAAACAAAGTGATGTCAGATTTTAAGACATCAGCTTCATTTTCTGTATTTTCCTCTAAATAGCACTTGAGTATTTAGTCATTTTATAGATTTTAAATAACACATTCCTACAGTTATCCTTTTTATGCATACATAGTTGCTCATAAAGTTAGTCTTTGAATAACATATATTTTCAGTTTAGAGCCATATAGAGTCCTTAGCTTCATTCTTTATTAGCAAAAGTATTTTCGTTTTGCTCTAGAAAAAAAAGCAAAGCAATCAAATTACTTTCTTTCATGATCATATGAATGGGCTAAATATTAGATATTTGTTTATATTTATATTATTTTTATTTTATACTGAACATGTTGATTTTACTTCAATAAATAAAAAGCTATTGTTAAAAATATCTTATTTTTTGTTAATATTCTGAAAAAATGGAAATTTCTTAGGACTTTAGTGTGTGAAAATGTTTGAATAGATAAGTAAATGTGTAATTGTAATTATAAAATAATTGACATCTTTTTGAAAATTGAATTTTCCTCAATGAAATGTATTTGATTTGTACAAACATTTTTCTCATTTTCATGGGGAAACACTGAATTTATTTTAACATGAAAATTACAAGTCTTATATGAAATTTATTTAAAATGCACTGGATGGAAAATAAATCTAGATTCTAAATAATATTACTGAGTAGAATAGTATTACCAGATCAGATGCTGTTCCTAACTCTTAATTCTACAGACTAATATAATCAGGAAAGAAACCCACATTTGAATTAATACTTCATCTAAAAGGAATATTTTTTCTTCTGCTTATTTTTATATCATTTTAAAGAATATAATTACAACATTTCTTCCCTCTGTTTCCTTCTCCCAAACACTCCCATATGTGACCCCCTGCTCTCTTTCACATTCGTGGCCTCTTTTTTCACTAATTGTTATTGTATACATTAATGTTTATGCATGCATATGTTTTAGGGTCTGATCATTTGGCACTGTACAAACAATTGCTGTGCTCTTCCCTGGGTAGCACCACCTCCCCTTGTCCCTATAGTTGTTTGTGTAGGGTTGTGGCCTCCTGGACTTTTCTGAAAAGTCACTATTTGGTTAATTCTCAAGTTGAAAATCTGTTTTTATATTGTTTTCATATTTGTAGTATTTATTTTCTCTCCCATTTTCAATTTTGTACATTTTAGTAAATTCTCAGCTTAACTCTCTCTTTCTTACTATCTTACATTCTTAACTCTCTACAGTTTCCTACTGTATTTATGTAAGCATACAGAATAAGTCATACCTATTTGTATACATGATTTCCATGGAAATTCATGGAAAGCAGGAAAGAAAAGAAAAAGTAAAATAGTCATGCATTTGGATAAAGTACATTGATTTGGGTTAAAGAACAAGTAACCTCAAAACAAAAAACAAAAAATAAAAAAAGCAAACACACTTGCCCAATGTGTTTCTTTCGTGTAATTTGGAATATTTATACATCTACTGCTGTTTTCTAAAAGTTAAATTTGAAATAGGCTATTTAATCTGACAGTACCTTCTTTAAGAAGTTTATCATTTTAACATTCTTCTATCATCTGTAAATTTAGCTGAAAAAATATATATTTAGCTTATCGAGAAATCAAAGTTTTGTGTGTCTTTGTGACTCCTAAGTACCCTGTTTGACTGCTGAAAATAATAGTAGCCTTCATGCTTAGTTGGCACTGAAAGTGTATGAAGGATTGTAAGTTTCTCCATTCTCCGTCTGTGTAATTTAATATTCAATATGTTGTCTTATTGTTTGCATTTTGAATTTCTGCAGTGCTGTCACAATGTCGATATCCTTTGTTTCCTAAGATAGTTCATGCTACTTATTATTTGAGAGGATCTTTACTATTTCTGTACATTTGATTAGTGTTTATGTTTAGCGCACGCAAGACATTTGTAGAAATTTTTATCATTACTCAAAGGGTTACCTGCTTTAAAGAAATTATAGTGTCTTACTTTATATGGAACATTCCCTTCTTATTTTAAAAATATGGTTATTTAAAAACAATTCATGCTCTTAAATAATTCTTAGAAACATAACTTAGCATTTATAATCTTTACTAATATGGACTAGTAAATCAAAGCCAAAATATAATTTTATTTTTGCTGTCTTTATATTACCTAGTATTTAAGATTTAATTTAGAAATTCATAGGATTAATGTTTTATGATGGAAAACTAAGCTATAATAAGCTTGAAAATGTTTCCTCTAACATGTTGAAGTTAGAACACATGTTGTAGCATATAGACCATTTTATATATAATTATCTTTAAGATAAAATAAAATGAAGATCCCCATATTCAGATAATTTCTCATTCAACATGTCAGTTCGTATTGATTTTATTAAAACTGGAATTTAAAGTATTTACTTAGTAGATCCATATAGAATTCAAGTTTTGATTATGTACCATTTTTCCAGTAAAAATCTTGCAAAGTGTAAATACAAAAGTGAGCCATCTTAAAATCCTTTGCCAACAGTTCTTTTTAATTTTTTTAAAGTTCATTACACTTGCATATTTATTTGTAGGGGATGGCATACATGTGCTACAATACTCATAGGGATACCTCGGGACAACTTGGAAGTGTTGGTTCTATCTTCCCATGATGTACGTTACAAGGGATCAAATAAAATCATTAGGTTTAGTGGCAAGTGCCTTCACTCACTGACCCTCTCATTAACCCTGTTTGTAAATAGTTTGTGGTGTTTTCAAGTTATGATATCTGAAATATTAATACAAAGTGAATCTTAGTAAATATATTAAGGTTTTGTGAAAGTGAATATATTTTCCATCAGATAATATCAACTTCTAGTAAATATTATCAGTTGCTGAGGTAGAGAATGAGAAATCAGTTTTTAGAATTATTCCACAACTGTTTTAGTATGGCATAAATGACCATATTTAAAGACAGAATAACACACTGAATGTTCTGGTCTTTTTTGAATTTATATATTATATATGAATTATTTAACTTAATACCATTTCTGTAGACATTCATGAGTACCAAATTTAAAGATGGTTGAGTTGTTATTCAATTCAACAATGTATTCTTAATGTTGAAAATAACTATTGAAAATTGATTACTCAACTATTCTCTTTTATGAAAGCATATCAATAATTATATGTTTGAGTATAACAATAATTTACCAGTATAATTTTTCAAAGAAAATTTTTGATTCATAAAATGAAAACAATCAAGCAGTGAAAATATAGAGTGAGACAGACTTTTTAAAATTACCAATGAATTAAAGAACAATAGGGTGTCCCATTGGAAAAGCATTGAGCATGGAAAGACTTTAATGAAAGTTCATCCATTCTCAAAAGAACATTTCATTGGAAGTCTTCCAGCTCCTCCAAAAAGATATTCCTCATATTGTAAATGAACTGAAGAAAGTCTGGAAAAATAACTATATCTAAATTTTTGGAGGTAAATGATTGGAAGTTATATATTCTCTAACAACAAAGTGCAAAAGAAGTGTGATCAGGAAAAAACCAGGAAGAGTATTGTGTAAAGTTTGTTTAATATGAAAGAAACATTAAGCTGTGTATTAATGATCTTCAAAAAACAAAATCCCTCAAAGCCAGTGGCTTTGAAAGCTCCAATGTCCTTTTGTTGCATAAATTTTTCTGGAGAGTCCTAAGGAAACTCATATTCTCTCAGATAAACCAAGGAAAGATAAAAAAATGATTCCACTCAAATTCACTTTAGTGAACTAAGAAGTGACATTATTTAAAGCAATATACATAAATGTTTCCTTAGTGGAGCACAGAAGTATTAAATGAAGCAAAACCACCAAAAATCTCTACTGGAACTGAGGCAAAGACTTGTGAAATCAGCACCCTACTGAGTATTAACACTCAGTCTTTATTTACTCGTACAGATTCTAGTGTATCACTTGTTCAATTCACACGAAGGTTGGAATGAATAAGTATCATTGATAAGGAGAATACCAGAAGAGAATGGTGAATACAATCTCAGGTAGGTTTCAGTGATCCATCCCCACTCCTGTGGAAAATATCAGCAGGTTAATTGGTATTATGATACATGAAACTATTACTATGGTTCTGTTTATTCCACCTTTATTACCTTGGTATTATGAAATACCAAGGTAATCTATACTTTGCCTCAACAATTCTTCTTCAGAATAATTAATATTCATGTTTAACCCACCCAAAATTAGTCGATTACAATATCACTTCTAGGTCTTACACTGATACATGTGTGTGATTATTGTATGAGCAGCAATTATTCCATATCATCAGACACTTATTATCAACATTTGGATGAGTTATGTGTCTATACAGTAATTTGGGCCACTGTACAAAAAATTCATCCTTAACAATGTCTGCAATAGCAACAATGCATGAGTGGGACAATACAAATATTTAGAGGGCAGTTTGACAGGCACATCTGTTAGACAAAACAACAGCAGAACCCTTCCTACTAGGGCCTATTTTCCCTGCTGCAAGTTTCAGCCCACGTATTTCAACATTGAACATGAGTTGAGTTCTCACCTGTCATACTAACCTCAAATCAAATGGAAAACTAATTTGTTTTACTGTACTTGTGGACACATCTTTCCTGGCATGCCAACAGCCTAACATACAGATTCTGTAACCAAGTAAGAACATTGTTGGAATTTCCCCACCAACAGCTTACATTGGCTCTTCTAGGGCTAATAATTATTGGCAGCAGGAAGGAATGATTTTGTGCCCTTCAACTTTCACATGTTAGATATTCAACAATGAAGAGCCATCAGCTCATTCTAGCATGCAGGTGACAACAGCTTGTATGCTGTGTGAGTATGTGTTGAGAACTGTCATAGTCTTCCCAGCACTGGCATATTTACCTCATTACTTTCTGGTTTTTCTTAATAGAGGAAATAGTTCCCCTTAACTACAATCCATCCCAAACAAGTGCAAATCGCCATTAAAATACAGCCTCTTAGAGTATGGATGAAAAATAAGAAGAAAGCAGTAAAAGGGCACAATGTAAAAGATCCCATCAATTGTGTCAATTTTTCTCTTATGAAAGTAATATCAGGGCCACTGACATGCATGGGGAGAGGATTACTGCACTATCTAATTGCACTAGTAAGCTGTCTAGTTGCTGAAAGGTCCCATTGCTGGGTGAGCAATTTTAACTTTCCAGACAGTCATTTCTTCTAACAATCATGACTGTCCCATAGTTAGCTGTCCCATGCTAAACTCTGAAGACCACACGCAGAATGTGACCTAGCTATGTGTCAACCACTCGTATCTGTTGCCACGAAAGAAAAATGAATTTGGTTTAATTTCCAAGAAGATATTGGTCCACTTTTGGTCAAACTGAATATTTGTTATCTATTTACATATCTCTCCACTAATACTCATTGCCCCTTGTGCTTCTGGGAGTTACAAAGATGCACAAAAACCCCACAGCAAATAAATTTTAAATCTTTTCTCACTAGCAGAGTTCTGAGAAATCAATGCCTTAACATGGAACCTAAAGTTAACTTGTATGCTGCTAACTTGTGGGAAGCATTAGCTACACCATGAGAATAGTGGCTAGATAGATTCACTTTCCACAGATCTTCATCCATAGCAGTGGAGTGTAATAGGTGATCTCTTGTACTTCCCTGTAGTCTATGCTCTTGGTGAATATTTGTTTATGTTTGCCTTTTAGAGGCTCACATAATTATACTTCTGTAATTTATTCTGTAAGAACTCCATCTCAATAAATAAAATCTGTCATATTTGTTTTAAGTGATCTGAATAGGCCTTATTTAATACTTTTCATCTTACTTATCTCATCTTGATTAGTTTATTATTTCTATTTATCCAATTTGCATGCTTACTTCTCTTACTCAGATATGCCAGAACACCCGCCCCCTCTCTCTCTCTGTATATATATCTTCATTTATCTGTTTATACTGAGTTTTATGGTTGCCTACTCTGCATTAGACAATCAATAATGGGGTTCATCCTTAGAAGAAGTTAATTCTCCTTCTTACACTGTCATTCATTGCCTATAGTTCTTTATTTAAGGATGAGAGCACATCTAATTTTCTCTCTTCTAACTTTACACAGCCTATTGTTTTAGTCTTATTTAGCAACAATTTCTAGGAGAGGCTTTTTTACAGCAGACTTCCTAGTATTGAGGGCATTTGATCTTATATTTCCCTGTTCTGCCATGTTCCTTGAGTTCATAGATGCAATAGCATTGCTAAGATATATCCATTAATTTCTTTCTTAAATCTCAAACAAATCCTGCTCTGTATTACTTGATAAAGCAGAAATAAAACCTTACCTCTTTCATGTCCTATTCTTTCAATACCTTTTATACTTTATGGTTTTATATATTTACCATTTGATTCTTCCCAAGGGGCCAACTTTATAAAGAATGGGTGATGACTGATGAAATGTGCTTAACTAAAGAGTCCTCATCCTTTCTCAAACTCCACTTTCTATATAGTCCAGCAACCCAAAAACCATGTCAATCTGGAAACATGTCAGCGAGAAATATTGACTGAAATTTCAGAAGAGTGTCTGATGATCATCTCACCTTGTTCTATGAAAGAATGTTCTAGTCTCATTAACATAATCACAAATAAAGTCACCTCTATTTTCTCTTCATTTTCGTAGTATAACTAAAAGCAAACTTTTCTGAGTATCATCACAACAATTATACTTGCTAAAAACCAATGGCTATATAACAACTGCTAGCACTATCTCTACTGAAATATTTTATTATATCAGATATTTTAGTATTTTATCTCATATGTGAAACATGGCAAACATACTAGATATTGGATAAACCAAAGGTAATTGTTATAAAATCTTCATCTTCTCCTCCTCAAGACTAGCATTTTCCTATCACTTTTTCACAGAAAAGTATCTCAAGAAGATCACATCTATTTGTAAGTGTGTTATAATTTGCTTAACAGTTTTCAACCTAATTTGCAATATGTAAAATGAATAGATGCTTTGTATTTTTCTTTGCCTAATGGCAGGTTTTCTTTACTTTAGTATTCCATATGCTAGATTTCTGAATTCTAGAAGTTTTTTATCCATAGCTAAACATCAGCAGTAATAAATTACCAGAAAATATTCCTATCATATTTTTACTTTGATAAAGATGTAAATTTGTAATTTATTTTGTATTATTATTCTACTCATATTTCATAGTGATGAAGGTTGGATACTCTTTATTATTTAACAATGGCTGAAATTTAATTATAGTGCTAAGAACTGATTTTATCACAAAAGTTTATGCGCATTTTACAGATGACATAATGGAGTGCTTAAGAAACTTAATTCTGGTCACATACTTTTACATGCTGAGTGAGAGTCTAAAGAAGAATTTGTGCTTGGTTGCCTATCAAGTTCATTACATCATCTGAGAACCTTGAAGCTGACATTAAAATCTCACTCTTTCCATAACAAATTTCCCTGCAGAAGTGTCTGACTATTTTGATCACAATTTTCAAATCTGAAATTCCTTTGTAACTGAATTTGTATTCTACATTCTACTTTTTTGTTGTAGTTGTTGTTCTGTTGAGGATAAAAATCCTGCTTCTTAGGCTGTGTGTCTATGTTATTAAATATGTATTTATCTGTTTATACTGAGTTGTCTCTATTATTTCTGTTCTATTTTCTCATCTCTCAATTTGTTTCCTTGAAATTTTCACCTTGACAGATGTTACTAAAGAATTTGTTAAAGGAATCCAGTTTTAACTTTCACTACCTGTACTGAAGAGTTTTCTATACCCCCATCTTTTTTAAGACACAGCATGAAGAGAATGAACTATTTAGTAATATATCTGCATTATGAAACCTGACAGGAATTACTCTAACCCCAAAGAACTCTTAACATAGTATACGATCCAGATGTCATTATCTCTGAGCCCATATCTATGCCATGATGTTAAAATATTTGATAGCTGTATAAAAATTTTTTTATCATTTTTACCTCCCTTTCTCCTTATTTTAAATTTCTTGGATGATGTTCCACTTGATAATCCCATCTCATTTGTATTGTATTTCATTTAGGAGTGTTCTGTTGTCATCTATAATTTTTCACCACTTACTTCACATCCTAAGTATATCAGATGCTTTCCCCAAAATGACTTTTCACCGTCTGTTGTTATCACTTAGGTGTGCATCGTCCCCACCACTGGAGGCTTTATTGTAATTTCAACTAGATAGCACTTAATTGCAAAACCTAAATTACTGTTTGTGGAAATAATTAATACAATGATTTATCTAAAAATATCGGGACAGGATGCTATAGGGCAATTATTAGAACAATAGTGAAATGTTATTGGTAAGTGAAATTTTCACTTTAGTTTTTGATTTATAGTTCATTCAATGTATATATATTTATTGGGAAGTTTATTTTTAGTTATGTTTGAAATTGTTTCATGTACTGTTGGGTGAAGGACTAGCCTATGTTTTAGCTTTCTGTATTGTTTGCAGGTATTGGATTTCTGTGGGGACTGTTTAAGTGCTTATGATCTGCACTTGGTATCAGTAAACCACCTAAGGAGTTCTGAATGAATGAAAAGACCTGAGCTCAGAGCTCAGCAAGTTTATCAGAACTCTTAATCGAGTATGGTGCTGGCCAGGATGGTGGTTAGCTCTGCTGAGGTCTGGAAGGATTTTAGTCTATGAAAATGCCTCCCTGCCTTCGTTGTTCAGTGACACTGTGGACATACAACTACATATATTTATAGCTTATTAATTGTAATCATTATTAATTCATTAACTATATTAGTTACCAAAGATACAGTGGTGGCTGGAACAATGCTTTTCTTTCAAATTACATTATGCTCATCTAAGGACAAAGATAGGTAAATGTCAGTACCATGTGATGATACAACCGTATATAGCAGTTTGTAAAAACATTGAGGATAAGTCCTATATAATCTTGGACACTAACAGAATTATCTATATAATTATTCAAATAACTAAGGGTTCTGTAAGTACAACTAAAATTGTTATAAATAATAAATATGTGTTGCAAAGAAAATAATGTGTGAGGGCTCAGCACTTACATGAAATTATATTTGTTAGGAAATGAGAAAGAACTAAATATTGTTATAACTAACGTACAAGAGATGTTAACAAGGAATGTACCAGGAACTGGATCACAAGATTTTTTTTACTTGCCATATTTTATTCTTTTGTACAATAAGGACTCAGAGATAACTTAAATATATGGACTTTAAGATCAGGAGTGTCAGGAGGCTTCACATTGCAATTGTGAAATCACTTGATATAATAAGTTTATGAGGAACAAATATTTACTTTGGCTTACTATTTCATATGTTTCAGACCATGGACATTAGGTTCTTTGGGACTTTGGGAAGGCAGAATATTATGAGGAGTAATAAATGACTAAGCAAAGCTACTTATAATAGCTAATAGTGGTCAGGGAAAAAAAACTAAAGAACATATGCTATAGACCTGATATCCAGTCAAGACCCTGCTCCTAGTGACCTCACACCCTTTTATAAGGTCCCACTTATTTCACATAGCTCCTTGTAGTGCTGTAATCAGTGAGTAAATCTTTTACATATATGAGAATTTGGACATTTGCGATATATATGAGAGAAGATGATGATGGATCACACCCAGTCATAGACTTCTATATTGTTTAGGGAATTAGCTGAGTAGCACAGAATAAATCAATCTTATGAAGCAGAGGATGAGAGAAAAACAGAAGTTTCATGTATGTTTTCAGGACTCAACATTTGGTATTGGATAACTAATTTATATGGTCCGACCTGGGGAAGACTCTACCTCCCAATTTCAAGGCAACCCCTTGTTGCCTGCTGTGCTTTGTTTAGGGTTGAGACCTTGTAGACTTTTCCTCAACCAATTAAGTATGTTTATGGTCTCACCCTTGTTCAGCTTATTTTTGGGTAGTCATGTTGGTGAGACTTTATGGATGTAGCTTCTAGCATCACGAGGAGACCCAGTCTTACAGAAAAACCCCTGAACTTCTAGCTCTTATGATCTTTCTGATCCCACAATATTTCCTGAGCATTGGGTGTAAGAGTAGTTTGTAGATGGGTAGATAGATAGATACAAGTAAAAATAAACACATTGAGAAAGTTGTACATGCCATAAGGATGAAGAAAGATGGTAAGAATTTGAAAGAGAGCAAGAAGTTTTATATGGGGGAATTGGAGGGTAAAAAGGAAGGAAAATTTAGAAATTATAAGATTAAATATAAAATTAATATGGATAAGTATATATAATCATTATTTAGGGCATAAAGCAAGTCCTACCAAATATAAGAAAAGTAAAATCATTTATTATATTGTATCTACTCATGATAGACTACAATTAGATATTCAGATCAACTGAAAATGTAAAAGTAAACACTCCCTGAGATGAAAGAACAAACACACATCATCAAACAAAGCAGATATGAATTACAATATTCCTTGAACCTAAAAAACGTGAAGCCACAAAATACAGAATCTGTAGGATATAAGAAAATGGTATTATGGAAACATTTAGAGCTAATAATGCCTGCATTAAAACTCAGATAACCTTAGTGCCAAGCTTAATGTTTCACTTCAGTGAGCAAATGAAATAAGCAGAGATGAGCCACACATGTCCAATAAACATCTGAGAACATACTATCTTTAGCAATACGTGAAAAGCAAATTAAAGCAATAGTGATCTACTCAAGTTTAAATAACTATCATTAAGAAAACAAGGAACAACAATTTCTGGCAAGATTGTAGGGTGAATGGAGCCTGAACACACTGCCAGTGAGAAAATAAAATCCTGCAGACACTCTGGAAATTAGTATTAATGTATACTAGACAACTGAGATTAGAAGTAGCATATGGCTCATCTGGGTTACTCCTGAGTATGTACCTGACAGATTCTCAGTCAACAAGAGACATTTGCACATCCATGTTTATTTCAACACTAACAATAGGACAGTAATGGAATCAGTCTAGGTGTCTATCAACAGATGAATTGATAAACAAAATTTGACAAACAAATGCTGTTTTATTCAGCCATAAAGAATAGAATTATTCTGCTTTCTAGAAAATGAATGTTTCTCAAGTTTATATTAAGTGAAATAAACTATACTAAAAGAGACATTCTCTCATTTGTGGATCCTAGATTGCACATAGATACACAAGTCCATAAATATATATGATGTGAGTTCAGATTTGAGGCTGAAGAAAGAAATAGATTAAAGAGGGGACTAAAGATAGGGAAGAGACAAGTAAGAGGGCAATTATGGTCAAAATGCATAGAATATGTGAAATGAATTATGTTCATGAATTTGTCACTGTGTACAATGAACATACAATGAAATTACTGTGCACAAAACATTAAGGTTGTTTGTTTTCACATTCATTAATTTATTTGTATATGTGTGCTTGTGTGTGTGTGTGCGCATGTGTGTGTGTGTGTTCACATGCAACAAACGCATGTGGAGGTTATAGGATTTGCTTCTCTTCTTCTACTGTATTTGTCTCATGTATTGAACACAGGCCATTAGGCTTAGCAGTAAGTGAATTTGTCTGCTGAGCCAACTCAATGGGCAAAGGTGCTGACCCTGAAAATTATTATAACCAAGGATTAAAAGTACTGAAATGAAGAGGCAAGCATAAAACTGTTTCAGGAATCTGTGTTAGAAACTGTTTTTTTTTCCCCAAAGGAGACAATAAGGTGAAATACTGATTACATTATGGCTATTTGGGAGAAAGAAACAGTCAAGGATAATGCTTATATTTCTGACTTAGCAATAGAAAGAGAGATGATGTTTTACCCAGAGAATATAGGAAAATGTTCAGTCAGAAGAGGTGATTGTGAGAAATAGAAGTTAAATTTCATAAATCCTGAGCATTAGACACCTGAGAGAGCGCCTTATAAATTATGTGTGAGTGTATACTGGACATCCGCAACATTTTAACATGAAATATGTGTTTGTAAGGGACAGGAATATAGAAAATATGAAAAATATCAGATTCTTACAGTAGAATAGAAATAATATCAACATTGAAGTGAATAAATAGAACAATATAAAGAGGAGAAAGGGCAGATGGGCAGCAAAAGGAGAGGGAAAAAGTGATGATCCTAACATGTGAAAAGGAGAACAGTCTATACCACTGGTGACATGTTAATATCTCTGATAACTTTTGTGTTCAAGGGTAAAAGCATGGTGCAGAAGTCTGTTACTGGAATCTAGAGGGAAAACAAACAAACAAATAAACAAAGGAAAACAGGAATGGGCTAAGATAGGATTTGGAAACATCCTATAGTATTTGGAAAATATTTGACAACAAAGAATTATGCAGTCAAAATATCAGCTGTACTGATGGTCAAAGTCACCAACGCATAAAGGAACATTAAAGACAATGGAGAGCCTATGTAGTATCTGAAAGCAAATGAATGTCATGGCTTTAAGGAATAAACAGCACAAGGATTAGTAAAAGTTTGTGTTAAAGAGGAACCATTGGAGAAAATATAATTAAGTAGATTAGGTATTTGCCAAAGAGGTTTAGATGTGAGAGGATTGTTAGGAAACTGAAAACAAAGTTTTGTTCAGAAGAGTCCTTATGGAACAGTAAAGGATAAGAAAAGGATAGGAGGAAACTATAGTAGCAGGAAGAAAAGTAGAACAGCAAGGCTGTCAACATTGAACAGATAGAAACATCTAAGGAGTCAGGTATAACTGAACACAAGCCAAGGTGCAGGTAACATGCAAATACAATGGAGTCAAGCGAGAAATAAGCAGTAGGTAAATACAACCATGAAATAGGGAGGTGAAAATTGGTGAAAAAAAGACTACTGAAAGACAATTTCTACTAAGGAAAGAATGATGGTGAAGTCAGCCATCACAGAACATAGACTGTCTGTTGAAAAGAAGGAATTGAATGATAAAAATCAAATTTGTTTATGAGAAAATGGATTTTCCTGCACAGATATGGAAGTCTTGTAGTAGAGAAACACATTGTTACTTTATAGCATAAAGCTGAAGTTGCCGAAGAATATGTAACATTCTAAAGGCATATGCTGTCTCACTTCCTCATCTTCTAGCCTTTAACATCTGTGCATTACATCTGCTGTATTTGTGTATCCTTCCACCTTCTTAAACTCTTCATTCATTCCTTATTTCATCTGATTTAATCTTTTTCTCTGGCTCTAGTGAATAGAATATTGGAATGGAAATAATGGAAAAAAATGAAGTTTCTTACTTCCAGGAATATAAGTTTAGTAAATCATTTTATTGCTGAATTACTAGAGACAATTGAATCCTCTCTATTTTCACAAATCCTCATTAATACTTATGTTTAGTTTCAATATAAAGTAATCATTACCATTCATAGGCAATCCTCATTTTGAACAAAAATTAAACTTATGCTTAGAACAGACTTTAGCATACACTTTCCTTATCTGAAAACACTGTTCAAATGTCACTTGAATAATAAACAGATCTTTCATTTATTGAACCCAAAAGGCTCTTGTTGAAAACACATCCGTACAATTTGTGGAACCCTTCACAGGTACTAGATAGACATGAGCCAGTTTAGAAAATAATGTAAATTCTCTTCTGCAATACATGATAAAGGAAATTAAAAAAAAACTATGTTGCTTGTAATGTTTTTGCCATCACTAAGCTTCATGATTTATTACCGCCTAAAAAATCTCTCATCACTATTATTTGTTATGTGCACAACTACTTATCCGTATTCAGCATTGTGTCTAACTTTCTTTGTGATGTCTCTGAGTCCTGCATTTGCCCTCAGTTTCTTTTGTGAATCCTTTTGGAAGATAATGATAGCATTTCAAATTCCATGCCACTAACCACAACACATGCCACAGAATACAAATGTGTATAAGGTGGTGGTTTCATTATCTTAGGGTCAGTAGAATTTCAAGAGCTTTGAAATTACCTCTATCAGTGATGAAGTGTCAGCTTCGTTTTAATAAATCTTTAGAAACAGCCACAGTTACTTCTAGGACATCTCCCTATTTCCAGAAATACATCATTCAGCTGCCAAATCTACTATCAGTGTCTTGCTAAAAATTTCTCACTATTAAATGCAAAGCTAGACTCCTGGTATATGCAATTGCTTTTTGATAACTTAAAATATGATTTACCCAAAATACCTTCAGAAGAAGTCCACATTTATGTTTCTTATTCCAAAAGAGATGAAGAGAATGTGGAATAAGCAAAAATAGAATCAAGAACATACAAATGCATTCATTTATCTTAACAACACATATAAGACCCCAGAATTACAGCACCTGTTCGAATTCCATTATGAAATGTGGGCACAATTAAAACCCATGCATTTGGCAAGGTGACTTGTTCAGGATGAATTAGAGTTGACATGTAGTGAATCCAGCCAACTAATACATATAATGTAAAATTTCTCATAATATGCAGCCAAATTTAGATCGTTCCCTTTTAATTTCCAATAAACTTGACCATATGTTCTCTTGCAGAAATGATAAATTAAAAAGGCTTGCTTTTCTCTTTGGTAGACTGCTATTACTATTTAAAGTTAATGACACTTCTTTTTTATGATTAAAACATGAGCAATTCTTAAAAGATAATGTGGTATTTAAAAGACAAAATAGCTTCTTTGTGTATTAGAAATTAAATAGCATTTGAAAGAGCCATAAGCTCCCCAGAATACACATCTCATCCCATAAATATCTACCAAGTAAACTCTCTCAATTACAAAGTGTTTTCTATATTTTTTCTAATATTCTTGTTTCAAAACAAAGTGAAACTGCTTGGGTGGGTGCCTTTTTTTTGTAGTTTGTTTGTTTGGTTTGACTTTTCTTTTTGTTTTTGATTTAGTGAATGAAGTTTATTTAAGAATCTTTCTAGTAGTTATTGACAACAATAGACTTTCCACTCCAGATTGCACCATTGTATAACCTCAGTGACACAAATCCTGATAGGATAGCTGGGTTTCAATGTTGAATTAAAGAAAATATATTTCGGCTACAAATTGTTGAGGACAGATTCAAATTCCTAAAGCACAAAACCTAAAGGGAGGAGAAAGCCTGGATGTATAACAGTAATGAATTTTCCTTCTTCTGTAAGAGAGAAACCTAAGGAGTGAGAAAACATTGAAACTGACACTACATAGTCGGGTCTATTAGGAAAGTTCGATGTGTTCATTTTCTAATATATTTTATTATTTTTATGTTTTGTCATTATTGCATTTCTTTTGGGAAGTGTGTGTGTGTGTGTGTGTGTGTGTGTGTGTGTGTGTGTGTGTGTGTGTATGTTGTTGCTTCTCTGTGCGGAATACACGTATTTCTCAAAATAAGTGAGCAGGCACACAATATCAAGTGTAGGCTTGCAGGTGCATGTGGAGAACAAAAGTTTCTTCCTTAAGCTCTTTACCTTATTTTTGGAGATGGTATCTGTTAATGATTTTGGATAGCAGTATCTTGGCTAGAGAAGGGGGCAAATGGGTCTATCTGTCCCTCCTCACAGTGTGGAAATTACAGATTCAAAAGATCTCCATGTGCACTTGGCACCTGGATGGGGTCTTCAGATGTGCACATCAGGCATTCTATGTACAAAACTGTCTTCCCAAATCTGTTCACATTCTCAGTGCCTTCTTTTTGTTAGAAAAATAAAGCTTACTTTTCCCATACTTTTTATTTCCTACTTTTAAATGTAAATTAATGATATTTCTCTCTAGTCTTGAATGGAAGTTCTTAATATTTTGATAAAAATAATAAATGTATATTTACTAGTGTAGCTTAAGTTGAAGATTATATCTGGTTCTCTGTCCAAATATTTGATGTTTTTGTTTATCATAGTTCTCACTACATATCCCTTAAAATGTTTTGACATTGTCTTAAACTATTTTCACTCTATTTAGAAAATAAGGACTGCACAGATGCAAGAGTAGCATGGATGTTATGAGAATAACAAATCACTTTGTGATTGGATCTAAGGTCCATACCTGACACTATTAAATGGGCCAAGAACATGTGGCTAGATAGGTCATCAGCACTTGTGGAAAACGTAAGACTATCTTTCCACTTAATTCAACCTTAATTTTAATAGAATTAAAATGAATTTTCATGACGTGCTGACTTACTGCTACACTCAATCAGTGCACCCCTCTTCAGAGGAACATTGTTTTATGTAGATAAGAATTAACACAGAGACCTACAACTGGTCAGCCTGTAAACCATAAGAAGCTATGGAATATTCATCCTTAATATCCATGTCATAGCCCCTCCTCCACACCTCAGGGATCTTCAAGGAAGATGGGGCAGAAAGATGTAAGAAGCCAAAGTTACTGGATAACATCAAGGAAATATTGGGGTTTTTTTGGACAAGTGGAGTAAATACACATAGAAATTCAAATCAGTTTTAGCCCCTCACAACAATGCCCATAAGTTGGACTTGATTAGTTAAAAAATGAAAAACTTGAAGTTAGGTGTGTAGGGAGATGAGTGCAGGAAAGGTATGGAAGAGCTGGCATGGCTCATACATGTGATGAAAATACATTGTATAAAATTCTCAAAAGTTTTGATGAAGTATTACTAAAATTCTGGGGAAACTGGAAATCTATCACAGCCGATAAGATCATGTACTTCTCTTCCGTAGGTGTCACGATTTCCTCCCAGAACCTACATCAGAAGTCTCATAGCCACTTGAAACTACAGGTCCATGGGATCTGGCACCTTAATCTGGCATCTGTGGGCATCATCATACCTGTGTGCATATACACAATCCTTCACATGTAAATAAAAATGAAATGGAGTCTTAAAAACAAAGAAAATGAAAAAATATACCCCATACAAACTTCCACAGACACTGCAGTATGTGTTTTGAATTTTTTCCCCACTCTTCTAGTTTATACTTTCCTCAGAAGCACTGCCTGAGGACACATTTAATTATTCATTTTTGTTTCTTTCCCTAGTGTTTAAAGTTTTAGTCCTTATGATTTGTTTTGCCTTATTCTCTTTCAGATAATTCTTTTTTCATCAATCGATGGTTTTATTTATGTCTATTATTTGATTAAATATTAAATATGCATGGCTTAAGAGGTGGTAATATGTCTCAGTAGATAAGGTGATTGTTCAGGAAGTTTGCTGACTAGAATTCAAACTCCATGTCTCACATAAGGCTAAAAGAACAGACACCTCAGACTGTCATCTGACATTCACAAATGCTCCATTGTGGTGTACTCCTACACACCGGGTAATAGTAAGAAAATAAACTTAAATTTAATTTTTTTAAATGTCATGCTGAATTTACTCTATTGACATCCATTCATTAGATATAAATGCACCAATTTTAAATCTATGTATTACAGCTTTCAATCTATGGGCTTTCTCATTTTTTTTCATTATTTTCCATTATGCTGTTTTATGAATGATTTTCATACTATTGTTCTACTTGTATGTAAGTGCCTACTTGTGCTCTGGATTAAGACTCATATTGCTCTGTGATGTTGTTAATGCTGAAATTTCTTATTTCAAGTGTTGAAAGGTTACTTTTAGCAAAACACTTATCTTTCAGTGATATGTAGCTCATTTGGCATTGTTTGCACTATATATCATTGAATTTCCGTTACTTAACATTTAATTTTTTCCTCTTATTTGGGTATGTGGATTTATCTTTAACCTAAGCTTGAGAAATAAAATTTGTCAAAGGAATTAATGCATTTGAGTATATATTGGTTCAAAATTGAAATGCAACACTAATCTGTGGGTTAAACAAATAATGGAGATTTTTCTATAAGCTTAATTTCATATACATGATACAGGGTGAGTTGTATACAGTAATGAACAAGTAAGTAAGAAACTACTAATTATTTTAAGATTTAACCACATATATGTAAGAATTTACACAGCAAAGCTACATTTTCATTTTATGAAAATAATGGATAATTTAATTAATACTCATTATACTGGATTATCTCAGTGGAAACAACTATTTATCCTCATAATATCATGTCATGACTTTAGATATCCCATAGACATAGAGTTCATTAAAGCCATTATTCTATGATAAATTTGGACACTGGATATCCAATGCAAAAACCTGATATAGTCATGAGAAGACATGGAGGAATAATATGCATATAACTGTATAAGAAAAGGCAGACAATGTGAAAAGGCCAACGCTGTCTGATTCTGATTATAGTGCACTGTCAAAAACATGAAACTGCGGAAAGAGTAAGATGTTTGTGGATTTCAGGATTTGTGAGAGGAAACTGGTGTAGATAACATACAGGATACATTTAGGGCTGTGAAGTACTTTGGTATGACGCAGTAAGGATAGATATGTCATTAAAAGATTGTAGGAGCCCACTGGTCATGCAGCAAGAGTAAACTCTAATATATTAAACTATGTTACCTGGGAGAAAACACTATGTCAATATAGTTTTATCACTAGTAACAAATGTACTACTCTTGTGAGGATGTTAATAAGGGAGGAAACTACAGATGTGTAGATACAGGATGTATAGAGAAACTGTAATTCACACTTATTTTTTTCTCTGAAATTAATCACTCCACGAGGAGAGTACATGTCTGCCTTCTACTGTATATGCAGCCCAAAGCCCATGACTGAAGCTGTTTGAAACCTTAGGTGGGGAATTAATATTGTTGTGTAGCTAAACTGACATGCCCTAAACTCCCTTAAATGTTATTCTAAACCTAAACCAGAGAAACTTCTCTTTCCATTTTGTCTTAGTTAGGGTTTCTATTGCTGTGATGAAACACCATGGCCAAAAGAAAATTGGGACGAAAGGGTTTATTTCACTTACACTTCAACATTGTAGCCCATCATTGAAGAAAGCTTAGGACAAGAACACAAACAATTCAGGAACCTGGATTCAGGAGCTGAAGCAGAAGCCACAGAGGAGTCCAGCTTACTCTCCTATGTCTTACTTAGCCTGCTTTCCCGCCTTAGTCACTAATCAAGAAAATGCTCAACAGACAGGTCTTATGGAAGGATTCTCTCAATTGCTGTTTTCTCCTTTTAGATTACTATAGCTTGTGTTGAGTTTTTAAAATCTGTGAAGCATTTTGAAGAACTATACGAATGCTTTTGTGACAAATGGTGTGCTGATACTCCATCCAGGTATGCGGTGAAGTGATACACCATCTGCTGCTAATAGTTCACATCTGCCCATTTTCTGAAGAACTATGATTTTCTGTGGAAAGGTATCTGTGGTTCAGGAAGTTCTTGGATTTATGCCTCTCCCCAAGCACAGAGGTCAGAAATCAAGTACTGACAGTGAGAACAACTCTCCTGTCTCCAGCAGGACTAGCTTTGTAGAATCATTTACAGAGCAGACCTCTATAGGGGAATCATTAGCTACCTCAATTAATCACTTAAGCATGGATTCTTTACCTTCCTTGGTTTATTTACATCCTTGAAGTTCTCAGCCTCCTTCATTAATAAATTACAATGGGCAACACTTCTCAGAATCTCCATACAGACAGAGGCAAGATAACATTTTTAATCTGGAAATGAAAAGTAACTTCTCTTAAGTGACTTAAAGCAATGAAGAACTAAAGGAGAATATTTATGAATCTGAACAGAAAATTCACTAACATGAGAAAACACAAAGTAAGTGAAATAGAATATACATTGACAGAAAATATTTGCAATTAATTTAATATTTATTTATTAATTGTATCCACAGATGCCAGATGTACACATTGATTCTGTGCAAAAGTCATTCATTCTTTAGCCAATTGAATCCCTGATCCTATTCCTGGAGCCTTGGAGCATTTCAACCTCCAAACAATCTAGTCTTCCATCTAGACCTGGAACTGGAAATCTTCAACCTTCATGTCTGTACAGTCTAGAATGTTTATGCCTCTGAAGCTTACTGCCGACTGAGCCACTCTGACTAGCTCCTTCTGAACTCTGACTTTTCTGTTTCAGTCATTGTTCTGGCCCAAAATCTCCTTCAAGCCTCTGGGTCGAAGCATCGTTCTGAGCCAGCTGACTGTTTGATTGAACTCTTCTGACTTTGGCAGATTCTAGAAGGCTTGCTGTATGTGAGGTGCTGCTCTAGTATTTTCATCTAAAGTCTGTGAGTCACATAATCTTTGAGAAGAAACCTAAAGTGTCTATCAATAGATCTTTCATCAACCACATGTTTATGAATGTATATGCATATTTGGGTAAATATGTAAACTCAATATCTATGAAGAATGAGGGGCATATATAATTAGCATACTGTGTCTGTATTATAAAACATGACTTACATAGATGTTAATATGATTATATGTATCATCACATAGCATACAACGTCAACCCACAATGGCCCACACAAATAAATAATTCTGTTGGGGAAAAGTCCTTATAGCATAGGGATCTCATAAATATTTTAGTGTTATAGTACAGCATATAACCTATTTTGAGGATATCTGAATCAACATACTATTCTTTAAGATTTGTAAGTATACAGAGTACCAAATTGTATTTAATATATAATACTTTATAATCATGATAATTATATTTTGTTATGCATGCTAAATTTATTGTATTTTAGTAATTATTTTTTGTATACTTCTTATACAAATATTTACTGTAACATTATGGTATGGTACCCTGGCAGTAGTAGCATAAGTTTGTGATTCTTATATCTTGACTAAATCAAAAAACCCCAAGCTGAGTTCAACCTATGCCATCCATGCTTTTTGATTGTTTGCTTGTTTGTTTTTAGCACATTGTGATCTGCATACCTGTAAGAAAAATGCTTAATGGTCCATTGCTAAGAATACAGCTCCACTGATGAGTCTCACATAAATGTACACACCTTCATTGTAGTGGATACTCACTCTTCCCTTAAACAAGACTTAGTCTGCATTCAACATGGACACCATGCATTATATGCATTCCCTAAATTCCCATATATAGCCTACTTTTATGGAGATTTTTGAATGCAAAAAATTGTCAGTAATGTAGAGTTGAACATTACAGAGAGTTAAATACTCAAAGAGTTCTGTCTGTTTAATTACATCACCTCTTTTAAATTTCCAGAAATAATAATGTCCTGGTAAATCATTGCATGGGTTACTGAAAGCAAATAAGAAAAGGAATTCCATGTAAAAAAAAAAAGATGTGCTTGTAAATGCATCTAGATTAGAAAACAATCTCTAAATGACCAAATGGAACACAGCACAATTATGACTAATTTGGTTTTCTTGTCTGTAGCTGAAAGGAAGAAGATTTCAAATTAACCTATATGATGTCTTGTATTATTTTAAAACATATGTGGCATTACCCTCTGAGCTCATAGCAACATGATTAGCTTTTTAAAGTAACAAAACCACCGAGACCTCCACCATTCCCCTCTTCTAATTGTGTTTACTTTTTCATTTTGTACTACAAGAGTTTTAGCAGGGTTGTATTTTTAAAAACAGCATTGCATTTCTATTGTTACTTCAGTATTGAATGTGATTTAAAACATCCGCAGACAAAAATAAATTGGCGTGAGCACATCTAGATTCAGGATCTTGCAAAATGAGTGATACCTGCCTCAGAGTTTTAACAGTTTGGCTGTAACGTGACATCCAGAGTATATATTCGGGAGAAATTAACTCTGTAAGGTTAGAAAAAAAGAAGAAACTCATGCTGGAACTGGTAGGGGATTCACAGTATTTTTCCAAAAAATGTGGTCTCCCAATTAATTTGATAATTTGCTCTTGGTACTTGAGAAATTGACATATCCCCAAGAATTCTATTGACCTAATACGTTCTTTTCTCAAAAATTTAATCTTCTCCTCAGTGTAAGTTTTTTTTTAGCAAACAAAACACATGGACATGCCATGCTAGTTATGCCATAGTGAACATTGTCTGTCTCCTACAGCACCCCACATATTGTGTTTTCTGACAAGGTTTTATCATCTTGCTGTTTGCATCGTTTACAAAGGGAAGTAGATTGCCATTTTGATGCCTTTCTATATAAGCATAAGTAGTTTCTCGCTAGACTTAGTCCAGCCATGCTGGCTACTGTGTTATTTTGAATGTGGAAATTAGTAATGAGGTTTGCCAAGATTGCCTGTAATATAGTCTCCCCTCTTCCAGCTGTAAGTTGTTTTGCACTAATATGTTGCTCATTTTCTTAGATTATTCTCTATATCTATTCTGGTCTATGGGAGATAAATACAGTGAAAGGAAGCCAACTATGTCAGCTGAGACCAGTGGCTCACATGTGTAATACAAGTAACTTGTAAGGATGAGGCAGGGGATTGCTGTGACTTTAAAGCTAGCTGGGCAACAGAGTGAGACTCTTTCCCAAATGAAACAAAACAAAACAAAAAGAAAATAAGTAAAATAAACTTGAAGTATTTTCAACATTTTACATGTAGCATAAGTTTTTGTAAATTCTTATATCTTGTCCATCATCATAATCACTACAGAAGAGGTAACTATGTTTCATGGTTAAGTTGGAATTAAAAAGATACTGCTTTTTTATTGAGTAGGTTAAAAAAAAAAAGGAAACCTTTGTGTGTCAGTTTGAGGAGTTTAAGTCATTCTGCATTCTGAATTGACACTTGAGTTTAGATGCTTTAGGATTTCAAAGATATTACTGTAAGACTAAGTTTATGGGTTGGGCACTGGGCACTTCACTGTGTGAATTATAGTTGATTGCCTAACCTTGTGCTGTGACTGGTGGAGCCTTGCTGAAGTGCTGTAATTCTCATGCTCGACAGGAGGCTCCGTGTTATCCAAATCCCAATGGTACTCAACTGAATTGATGAAATGACCGGGAAGGCCTAATTAAAGCTGTTCAGCTCAAATGTATTGATGTATTACATCTATTACGGCTTGGTTCAATAGGTCCACCCTGTGGATGCTGCCACAGCCTGTAAAGCAAACTAAACAGATTGAATAAATAATGCTGTGAGGAGAGGAAAAAGCAATAGAATCAAAGCAAGAGAGCACAGAAAGCAACAGTGCGACCTGTGAACCTTTGATCATATTATCTCCCACAGATTCCTTTAATCTTTATTATTTCACATATTAGACACATAAAGGATAGAAGATTTGTAACTAGAATAATATTTCAATGCATCACAAAAGTTGACGAATCATCTCCTTTAGCAACCATTGCAAAGCAATGTGCACAATCCATTGTGGTTTTGCTTGGTTTTTTTTTGTTAAGTTTTCATCAGAATTTGAAATATGCATTAGTTTCTAATTCAATTCTTTTTTGAAATATGAACTCTGAAGTATTCCTTTACTTTTCCTGTACCAAGAAATCTTTTTCTCTTTGTTTGTTTTTTGAAACAGTGTTATTTCTGTTGTAACTTTGACTGTCCTGGAACTCACTCTCCAGACAGATTGACCTGGAACTCACAGAGATCCATCCACCTGCCTCTGCTTTTCAAGTGCTGGGATTAAAGGTGTGTGCCACCATGGCCCATCTAAGAAATGTGTTAAATCATGTTGACCTTGGCTGGATCATAATGGTTTCATGGGGTCACACTTTATATCTTGTCCCAGACAGGAACTCTATCATCAACAATGACATGTTAGAGATTTTTGTTCATTCCAAAGTGAAATTTGTTCTAAATGTCACTCACATGTAGAATTCAATATCTTATAGTTTAGGTAGGGGAGAAAATATTATGTTGTTGTTATACTAACAACCTGCCAATTCTAAAGGAAATTAAAATTGTATTTTACAAGTGTGCAATCTAAATTTTTCATAGTTATTTTTGTTGGACAATGAAATGTCAAAAATGTAGTGAATGACATCTTCTAAATGTAGTTTTTCATCTAAACTCACGCTGAATTTTGGATATGGCTTTCTTGAATATGTACTTGTATATTTAAAAAGATCCCCAGTGTGTTAAACTTAATTCTTAAGTTTTCCTCCCTCTGTTACTGCCTGAAATCTGTTGCTTCTCCATTTTCTCAATCTCATCAAATGCTAAATCTAATTTTTCCATTTGCTTTGGGTAAAAATGTGAATGTTAACACTGACATATCTCTTTCTTTCTCACACTTCATTTCAATGCAGAACTAAATCTTGTTAATTTTGTCTCCTAAATATATTCTAAACTGTTCCTAGCATATTAACTTCTACTATTGTGATTAAAACCATGATTGATTTTTACTTGGGCTGCTACAATATTCTTCTGGATGTCTTTGATGACTCCACCCTTATGGACTGCTTTACTCGATGCTTTTTCTGTATATTACTATCAGAATGTTTTCAAAGTTAAAAATTTCAGTCTTCCCTAGGGAGGATATGCACCAATTTGTTATCCAATACTAAATATCCCTGAAATCATTCATAAGTAACCTATACAGGCTGAGAAGGTAATATTTAGTAGTATGTGGCAGGTCCAGCGATGGCTTGAGGTCAAGGTCTTGAGAAACCATGTCTGGGAGCAGTACAAAGAATTGATTCAGTAATCAAAAGCTGGTACAAGCTTATAGCTAGTCATCTCAGGAGAGCATCAGAACTTAAGAATTATCTCTTTCTCCCCCTTCTTCCTTCTGCTTCCTTTTCTCCTGCTTCTCCCAAGCATGAGTCAGCGCAGTCTTTTATTTACTAAAAGTACATTGCAAATCTAATAGTTTATCAAAATCAAACATATTCAAAGCTTCACAGAAAATTGCATAGTTACATTTTTCTAAATTCCCATGCTTACTTGGTACACTAAGCAAGAACAACTTTCATTGTAACAGATTAATATTCATCTTGTTTTTTCTCAGATAACCTCTAGCACCATGGTTCATTGGCAGATTGCTGGGTGCCCTACTTGAGGTTTCAGCATATATCAAACAGACAGAAGGGCAAAAAGGTGCTAGACAGAAATTTTATATTTATAAATTTTAAGCTTTCTCTAGTTCTTCTACTTCTTCCCTATATCTATCCAACTTCAATCATATGTTTCTTTAGCATTAACTGTATCTATTCCTCATTCCCTTGACTATCCATTTTTTCTTCTTTCTGGGGCTTTCTGTAAACCCCAGCCAGTTCAGGAAACACAGGCTCAGGAGTATAATTCCAGGCCCTGAACTTGGTCATACTGTACAATTGCAAAATATTTTTAAGGAACAGTTCATGTACAATTTTATCTAGTCCCTAGGTGACTTGCATTTAATGAGGCTGACTCAGGAGTAATAGCTTTTAGGACACTCCATGATGGAACATATCAATGTGGAGACAAGCAAAAGCAGTTGGCTTTCTGATCTTATAGATATACATGTTGGTATCTTCACATCAGTTTGCTATGAGACCAGAAGAAATTTTAATGGTGAGATTCTTTGAAGAAGCCATGGACTATGGATCTCATCATAGCATTGATGGAAGTCCTGTACATTTCCCTGGGGTTAGTCATTACTCTATCACTATTGTCACAATTTGCAAGGTTAGTCCTGACACATTTGACAGGATCAGTGTCTTTAGCTTTTCCACTAATTTCATTAGAATTAAATTCTTGATAGAGCTTTTAAAAAATTCTTACAATAGTATTCTCAATATGATTCTTTAACACTTGTGATCTTAGGAAACTAATTGTTATCTTTAGGTTTCAGTGTTATCACCAATAAAATAAAACTTTTTACATCGGTGATTCTATGGTAGGATATTTTGAGAATTTACAGAAACCTTGAAGGCATTTACCATTAAATAATCAGTGCTATCCATATTATTAGGTTTTTTTATGACATCATAATATTTCAGTTTAAGTCACAGTCTCTAGTTGCTGGAAATATAGGTATAGTCTGTACATTATTTTATTATCCTCTTGCTACATTTTAATTCATTTTTCTTTTAATAGAGAAAATATAAAAAAAAATTCAATACAGCAAATATTTATTTCCGTAGAGGAATGGCCCTGTATCTAAGCTAAGGACTACATTTCAGGGGCTAATTTCAGAAGCCTGTGTAGTCTGGATGGAATGTAGGCATACCTTCGATCCTCTAATTAGAAGGTAGTGGTGGTCCACACCTTTAAGTCCTTGAAAAACTATGAAGGCAGACACAGGAAGCAGAACTCAGAAGGAGTCAGTGTCACACAGGAAGTGACATCTGAGAAGAGTCAGAGTGAATGGCAGACAAAGTGACTAATCAGAGTAAGAATTAGCAGAGTAAGGACATGCCCAACTCTCATGAGAAAAGGTGGGCTGTTAGCAGTTAAGGAGAATGACAGAAGAGTTAGAGTCAGTAGACAAAATTGAGTCAGTTGAAGGGTCATTAAGAAGAGTCAGTAGAACAAGAAGAATCAGCGTTCAGAAGGAGCTAGTCAGATTGGCTCAGTCAGCAGTAGGTCTCAGAAGGCTAAGGCTGAAGCCTTCTAGGTCAAGGTTAAATGTTCTAGATTGTATGAAGCTTGAAGCCTTCCATTTCAAGGATTCAGACTATATTGTAAAGAGGATAAAATGTTCTAGGGCTCTAAGCTAGGGCTCTAGGGCTCTGTGCTAGAACCAGGGGTTTAATTAGACATAAAAATAAACTGCTTTTTGCCCTGAACCAATATCTACATCTGGAGAATCTTTATCCACATCCACATCTACTGCTACATATTTTAATCACTTTAGTGTTTCCCGTTGCCTGTGAGAATAGAGCTTCACTGCTTACTTAAGCTTACTGAAGTTTGCCCTATCTGGCCCCTGCCCCTTTTATCCCACCTGAACACCAGGCACGCCTTGTTTCTGCTACTGTTTAACTTACTTTTTCTTGTCTTTGAGTTTCCAGCCAGCCTTTGTCTAGCAGACACTTCATTCTAAATTCATTTCATTGTTTACATCAGATCCCATCCTTTAACTTGACGATATACCTCACTTACTGCATGGAAAATTTCCTTTCCTTGACTTTGTATATCTGTTAGACTGTATCTCATACTTCTAAACATATCCATAACACATCACACCTTGTCTATCATTATATGCAGTAGCATTACAATAACTTTTAGCTCAATTCCCCCCGGGTGGAAATTAGATGAGAATGATTCATGTTATCTTGTTCTCCAATAAAATCTCAATGCCTACTCCATAATATGGCAAATTGTAGCTACGTGACAAATATGAGTTAAGTATATGATATATGGGATAAAGCTGTACTAAATTTAATTGTGCTTAGTCCTAATTGGATCTCACTGGAGTATTTATTATAGTCTCCTTCATTTTCTGCCCACCCACATTGTCATTACTAAAATGTATTATTCACTACACAAGACAAACTAATCCTTCTAAACACAATCACCCTTGCTAAAACCCATTAGTGTCTTGCCATAGTATGTGAGTTAAATTCTAAACTAAGCTTTCATTCATCAAATATCTGTCGATGAAACTTCTGTGCAAGCCTGGCAGTAACCTGCTCAGCATTTTACCAGTGCTCCTACAGGGCAAGCTGACCAACCTCACTCAAGTCCACTCTTCTCTCTACTCAGCAGTTTACAAGAGAAGCTCTTCTCATCCAACACAGAATCAAAACACTCAGTTATAAAAAGCCAGTGGAAAGAGGTGCATTAGTCTCCATAATAAGTATACACTATAGGTGTTTTATTAATCATATATATTTTTCAGTTGCTTATCTTTTAATGTGCTTCCCAATTCTCTTTTAGTATAGTGCTAGTACATTTTGCTAAATATAAGGAAGTGGACTAGAGCTCTGATTATAGTGTTATTATATAAAATTATATAATTTTATTATTATAAAATGCTTGTTACAAGTATCAGCCTTCATATTAGAGCAAAAGCTTCAATGTATTGGAAAATCATCCCAAATTATTGATAATTTAATGATTCCCAATACTTTCCACATACTTTTTATATATTATACCTTCAAATATTCTCGAAAAGCTTTCATCATTTTAGTTAGAGTTAATGAATGCATAATTTGAATTTAAACACTTTATTCAGCAACCCTGTTAATACATACAATTATAATTGAGTTTAAAATAAATATATCTCACTGTTTAGCATGCATAAAACTCAGTGGTTGAAGGAGTCATAGTCAAGCCATCCAGCTAGGAAGGTGAAAGCTGCAATTTATTTATTGTGCTGAATGAAATTTATTATATTCTAGAGAGGAAATGAAAATGCTAATTGAGTGAAGGAATTGCGTTCAGATGCCTCTTTTGTCCTGAAATCCCAGTTGCCAGTTCATGAAGACAGAGTGGATTACAATTTTTTAAAAGACCCATACACCAAACACTTGCCGACCAGTCTGTGGTGCTATTAGGAGTCGGTGCACACACCCTATGGGAAGGTCTCTCTCTAACTGTCTTTCTCTCTCTTTCCTGCTCTGTCTCTTTCTCTCTCCTTCCTGTTTACCTTGAAGTAAACAATTTCATCCACTATTTGTTCCCTGCCATAATATGTTTTCTTTCCTACCAGCCCAAAGGCAACAAGGGGTCACAACCATGCACTGACATTCTGAAACTCTGAGTCAAATGTGTTGTTCTCCTTATAAGTTGATTTTATCTATACTTTTTTCACAGTCACAGATGACCAATTAATTTAGTGACCTTTATTCAATCCTACTGCTCATTCTGACTCATATATTCATCTACTTGATTTATTCCACCTAAAACTCCCATTTTTGCTCACTTTGCACACTTACAGTTAATTCTCAAACATTGCATTTCCACTGGTATTCTTGAAAATCTTGCCTGTTGTTTCCAAGGTACAGGATGCCCAGTTCATTCACATTTTGCACAATACATTGAAGCATTGGTACATTCAAATATCATTTCATTAGATTTTATTATCACAAGATGATTTTTTTTCTTGAAATTACTTTTCTCCTCACCTTGTTTCTTTCCAAACATATCATATAGAGTCAAGAAATACTGAGGTTATTTTGGTTTCATTACCCACTAAAAGAATTCTACCTCATTTTCATCACCAATTGAAACTTTTGTAACTGCAAGGTTTAAACTCTCAAATATTGAATTGTGACTGGAACAAATTCTTTGAATCTATTTTCCTATGAAGCTTACTCTTCCTTGGTCCAGTTATGTCCAGGATACCTGTTGATTTCCCATTCCATTATTTTATAATTATGTTAAATTTTATAATATCCCTAGAGCTTCGTGCTTTATGTTTGTTCATTTTTTAAGTTAGTTTTAAGAGGTAATCTAGCATTTGTTTCAATAACTACTTACTCATCTCTTCTAAAGACTTTCTCCATTAAACTTTAAATTTCAAGTCCTCCCTTTCCTCAGCTCCCATCAATTCCTAATATGATGACTGTATCAATAAATTTACCTACCCTCTTCACTTTATATAAACACAATCATGTTTGTCTTACTTCACTTTTCATTCTATTTTCAGGATCTGTCTATCTTGTAACCCATGTGAGTATTGATTTCTGTGTGTGAAAAAATATTATAAGAGATTTAGATTATTGGTTGATCTGCCTATGAACATTTGAATCATTATGAATTTTTGACTATTGTTGAAGTATTGTTATGAACACTCCTGCAAAACTATATGTTTAAAATCTGTTTATATTTTTTGAATACATATCTAGCTATTGCTGCTGCTTCATTTGGTAAAATTTTAACTTTCTGAGGGCTTCCAAATTATAGCTCCAATATTTTACATCCCTATAAACAATACACCAGTGTCATGGTTTGTTCACATATTTGCCAATATTTATTTTTCGAACAAATTATAATCATCAGAGAGGTGGCATTTAATCATAATTTTGGTTCAAAATTGCTAGTGATTTATTATGCTAATAAATTTTCATGTGTTGTAAACTATTATTATTTTGCAGCGGCATTGGTAAGAAGCATTAATTTGTTCTGGCTCCAAAACACTTATGGAGTACATATAAGCAAATATTTTCTCCAATATCTAATTTCATTATACTAAAAATGTTTTTAGGTGTACAAAATACCTTTTTCCTCAAATGGTCTAGTTTACAGCTTTTATTTGGGTGCTTATGCTCTTAATTTATAATATAAGTTTAAAATTATGAGAATTTTGTATTCAATTTTTTCATTCACAAAACTTATAATTAGGTCTTAATACAAATGAGTCAAATTTTACACAGAATGAAAGGGTACCCATCTTTGTGTTTTACGTGTAGAAACAAAGAAGTTCCAGTGTAGTTTGTTGAAAAGATTCGTATTTTATTGTTTTATTGTAAAGGAATCCTTTTCTGGAATCCTGTGGGCATAATTGCAAGGCTGATTTGTGCACTAAATTGTATTCTATTTTTAAAATATGTCCATTCTACAATGAATAGTATAACTTATACCCACTATTATCCTTTTATACCTTATATTGATCCATATACCTTTATATTAACATTTTGATAAATAATTGTGAGTCTTCAAAATATTTTTCTCATTTTAGGAAATTTCAACAAATATTATAAATTACTTTGTCCATTGTGAGTTCCTTGCCATTCTGCATTATTTCAAGACTGACTTTGCAAATCTTCCTAAAATTAATGGGCACTGAATTGAATTTGAAGAATAATTCAAGAAGAATTATCATCTGTGTGAATAAGACATACAAAGGGTTTTCAAGGCCATTATCTTCCCTAGTTATCTCCTCCTTATTCCTATGCTCCACCCTATGCTTTGCTGCAGACATACTTTTCACTTCTATTTCTACTAGTTTTTCAATGGAAAGAAGATAGCTTTCTTGTCTGTTAGTATTCATAAGAATACCCCACTTTAGCAACTTTTTCACCCTGAAATAAGTTAAGGAAAAACAAGGTCATAATAACCTTGTTAAGAACTTGTAACCTGTTAAGAACTTGTAACTAATAACCTGTAATAACTTACAGAGGTTACTTCCTCTGTAAGTACTTGAGAAACTTCTCAAATATTCTGAACAATAAAACAGTTTGGGAAGTCAATGAATACTATGATACCTCTCAAATATTTGACACACTGGTATCATGGGCTATTGTCACCCAAAATATGATTACAATGAGAAAGAGGAGTAATGAGCAAAGGCTAAATTAACATGATACAAATTTCTCTCACAATATTTAGGCTGCCAGTTTTTCAGTTTACTATAAGCTTGGTAGTTAAACAGCACCAAGTATTTTCCAGAGTTGGGATACAGTTGATGATGACAGTCTCCTTCTCCCTCCTTCTCCCCCCCCCTGTGTTTCTCTCTCTCTCTCTCTCTCTCTCTCTCTCTCTCTCTCTCTCTCTCTCTCTCTCTCTCTCTGTGGGTTTCTACAAGATATGAGAACGTTAGGGTCACCTAGTCTGTCATCTTACTGGTAACTTCCTGATTTCCTATCCAGCCTTCTAGCTTTCTAGAAATCTGAAAAATCTAATACAGTCCCCAGTCACCACAACATTAAAATATGTACTTATAAATTGAAACAAGAGCATTTTCTTCTCCTCGTATCAATTTACTTCAAATTGCACCCTGTATGTTTTTTACTTTTTTGTCTTAGACAATTACATTATTTCCTCTTATTTCTCTATTGTATTGTAAATGGATTCCAGAGGGGTTTCTGTTTGTTTAACAGCTTCTGAAAAGCTTATTTATTCAAACCCAGATTTGAGGAAAAAGAGACAGGATTAAAAATCATAACTGCCATTTTGCAGACAGACTAGAGTTTAGGGGTTGTTGTGTGACAAGAGATAGAAAATCCTTCACTCATTTCTTTCTAGTTAGCAAACATATGCAAGTATCTTTAGCTCTTATTTCATCTATCTTGTTATTTTTTTATATCATCGCACTAATTCTAGACTCATATTTTCTTACTTCATATATTTCCTGCCTCATTTTATTTCTACTCTTTTTTTTGTTTGTTTTTTGTTTTTTCAAGACAGGGTTTCTCTGTTGTAACTCTCGTTGTTGTGGATCTCACTCTGTAGACCAGGCTGGACTCACACTTATAGATATCCACCTGCCTCTGTTTCTGAGTGCGTGGGTTAAAGTCCTCTACCTCCACCACCAGCTTATTTCTCCTTCTTCCATTATTCTTCCATAATTCCCACATCCAGAATAAAAAACATTATAAGTATATTAAAGTAAAATCAGACCTTATACAGAGTAGTTTAACGGGTTATTGAGAGAGCTATCAAACATATGATTAGAATAGCACTTAAAATTATAATAACAATGAAAAAGAAGTTACTAGGAAAATTTTAAGATGAAAAACTTAAGCCAAGAGAGCAAGGAACAACTTATGAGGGAAAGAATATAAAATTAGTTCAATTATAATATGAGGATTTGGTGATATATAGTGGTAAGCCAATATGATGAAAAGGTTTGGTATCAAGAAACAGAATCAAAGAGAACAACTTTTTGAGAGTGTTGACATTTCATTTCACAAAGAAGTCCAGAGATTGTGATTCAGAAACTTGATTGACACTTTATTGGTTACAGACATATTGGTATTTTTATGTCTTTCCTAAGGACAAAAAGACAAATTAAATTATTATATGAGTGGGAATACTGAAAACACATTTCTAGGCTAGAATTTGTTACCATGTATGCATTATTTCTTATTATCGAAATGGAGACATCCCTAAGGAGAATCACTACCTAATTCTATCAGGGATCCCAAAGCTCAGAAAAATTTTAAAATAAAAAAATTTCTGGATGAGAATTTGTTGAGCTTAATCCACTCTCTCTATATCTCTCTCTTAGCAATGGATTTTGGATGAGAGGATAAACAGCTCCTTGTCCATTTCCAGTTGATTCAGTGACAAAACAAATTCACTGTATCAAACTCCAATTTTATAACATTCCAATGCTTTTAAGCTTGTGTCTGTTATGACTTCTCTCTAAGTAGTATACTATAAATCCCAAGGTGAGGTTTAGTTTGTCCAAAATCTCATGTTTTATCAACAATTACTTGTTCATTTTATCTCTAGAACATCTACTCTAAAACTACCCATAAATTGCCCTTTTCATATTATTTAATATAAAATAAATTTTAACCTCCTGATATTTTATTCTATTTCATATTGAAATAAAATAACTATAAATCCTGATACCTTCAGGAAAGAAGAGAAGAGGTTCATTTCAAAGCATATCAATAAAGTATTTAAGGGACACAAATTAAGGCTGAATTTTAGGTGCAAATAAATATATATATATATATATATATATATATATATATATGTAAAATGGCATGTATATAATTGCATGATAAAGAAAAATTAAAGAGCTGGGTGATGGGTGGCACATACCTTTAACCCCAGCACTCAGGAGGCAGAAGCAGGCATATCTCTGTGAGTTCAAGGCCACCTTGGTCTACAGAGTGAGTTCCAAGTCAGCCAGAGTTATATTAGAAAAACCTTGTCTTGTAAAAAAAAAAAAAAAAAAAAAAAAAAAAAGAGGAAAGAAAGAAAAAATAAAAGGAAGATGTTACTGATAAGAATTTAACAATGACTTAAGTATATTCTTTTCAAATTTCATAATATGGAAATATGCTTTATTTGTTTCTTATTTTTTAGGCCAATTTATATGATGTTACAGAATCATTACAGTCAGTAGGACATTAGCGATTAATTATTTTTTAAATATTTATTTTTTATTTAAGTATGTATATGTGAGATATAATGTCTGCCATTTGTGTGCCTGTGCACATTGGAGCCAAAAGAGAGCCCTAGATTGCCAAAAGGTAGAGTTACAGATGGCTGTGAGCCACCTGAATGGGTATGCTGGGAACTGAACTTCTGTTCCTTGGAAGAGCAGTAGGTGCTCTTAACCACTAAGCCATTTTTCCAGGCACAATTTTAAAATTTTTTGAATTTAAGAATTCCTCTATAGAATATGGTTTTAATAATGGACATCCTATTCTCTGACTAGTCCATACTTTACTAAAACAATAATACGACTCATAAATGAGTATGAATGAGGGTTGTTAAAAACACTTATCTGAATGATTTCACTGTCACAAGGCAGGTGGTCATAGCATTAGGATTTAATTATATATTTTTCAGAACATAGCTCTATTCCTTGTCTCTCACATTTGTAATAGAACAAGGCTTTCTCATATACAAAACAGAGGTACCCTAAGTAAGAACACAAAAATATTGCTTCATAAAGTAGAACAGACTTTTAATGACAGTCTGATTACTGGTGTTTTGTTTCCTAAAGGTTAAATTTGTTTCATTATTTACCCTAAGATTCAGAAAATATCTATAGTTCTATGTTTCTCATTTTCTAGTAATGTTTGCAAGTAACATTTCAAATGCCAATTTGAAATACATAGAGAGATGAAGTTAACAAAATAGGAGACCATTTAGGAAATATAATAAACCTTACACACATAAAATAAAGTTAAGCAATTCAATTTTAGAAAAGTTAAGGAGAATATTACTTTTAAAAATGCTTACAATTATTCTGACTTCTAAAGTGCAAAATTGCTATTATTTTTCTTTATTATGCATAGTAATAAATCCTAGCATGCAGGGTTAGAAAGATTTTGCTTTGGAAAGGCACATGAATAAAGCTAACACATCAATAGACAATAATAGATTTTCACACTCAGTTAAGGCTTCTTTGAATATAGCTTTTTGAAAAACTGATAGAACATGTAACAATAACCAACTTCACAATGCAAGATGGCTAATTCTATCTGCAAGTAAATATAAAAAAAAACAAAACTTAATTTATACTATATCAGTTATTATATTCTTCAAATAATACTAATAATTAAATATTAGGTTTAAAATAAAAATAGCTTTAAGAACTCTTTAACCCAACTCATGATATAACAGCAGGCTCTCAGCTCAGAAAGTCAGACAATGAGTCAGTCTGAGGAGTCTGCATAAGAGACACATAGGCTTTTCATCAGAAGAAGTCAGTATCAGAGAGGAAGAATGAGTCAGTTTGAAGCTGAGCAGAGCAGTTCAGTCTGAAGCAATCAGAGAGTCAGTTAGAGTCAGAAAAGTTGAGTCAGAAACAGTCAGCCAGTTCAGAAGGTGACTTTGAACTAGGCAGCTTGGAGAAGAGTTGAGCCAGAAGAGTTGTTGAGTTCAGTACATCTCTGAATTCAGAAGGAGCTAGTTAGGGCAAGTCAATCAGTGATAAGTCTTGGAGGTTGATTAGATTATACAGAGCTGAAACACTTTAGGTATCAGGTATTGAATTAGCCAAAGAATAAATAAACTGGCATTTGTATCTGTATCAGTGGAATCTACATCAACATATTTGTACTACTTCTGTACCAGTATATGTTGCAGGTTGATCACAGAGTTTGTAGCTTACAATATTGATGTCTACACTTATTTTCTAATAGCATGAAAAATACTTTTCTGCAACAATTAATGATAGTCAGTGGTGGTAAAATGTACAGTTGGGCAGCAACTCAATTACTTTGAGAAGGCTTAGAGAGTCTTCTTTATCAGGTGAGACCCTGAAAGAGAGACTGAGGCATGAATCAATGCAAAAGCAAGAAGTTTATTGTACCAACACGTTGTCTGACACGTCGGGGTTGACATCCATAGTGTCTCCATGCAGGTAGAAGAGGAAAAAGAGTCAACCCCGAAGGAATTTACAGACTTCGTTATATATTCTTTTTATGGCTACTATAGCAGCAGGGTAACCTTTAAGCTAATTGGTTAGGAGCAATGGCATCAGTCAGCAGGATGTAAAGGTAACAAAACATTTCATGTGATTTATCTTGTGTATGGGGAGTGCTGAGTGTGCAACTAAAGCTATTCTTATCTAGGTGTAACACTTGGGACATCTGGGTACAACGCTTGTGATTATTCCCAGAAATGTCTCTTGACTAAGATTTCTGAGAAGATTCAGGCCTACCTGTACATTTCCAAGCCTGACTACAGTTTGGTCAAGTCCACCCTGGGCCTTACAACTTCATGTTGATGGCATGATACAAGAAGACTGTCTTTAGCAACAGAGCCTTACCATCATATTGTAGAAGGTAAACAATAGTTTTGGGAATAGCCTGTGTTGTTTGAATGGGTATATAGGATCTATTTTGCCGATGACTAAACAAGATAAAATCCATTCAGTTTTTATTTGATAACACAATGTGTCTAAGTTGGGACATTGTCTTTGGATCGTATGATGACATTTAAGATATGTATATATACATACATACACATACACACACATACATATGTATATACAGATGAAGTTTTTTGTTGTTTTTTTAGGATTGTCATCCATTCACCTGCAAATTATACAAATTAATTTTTTAACATCTGAATATTATGTAAATGTACCACATTTTCCTTATCCATTCACCAGTTGATGGACCTCTAGGCTGTTTCAAATCTGGCATAAAGCAGCAATGAACATGGATTAGCATGTATTTCTCTTTATTATTATTTTTTAAGTTTTAATAAGACTCGGGGTCTTATGCATGCCATACAAGTGCTCTGGTACTTTTTTTTTTTTTAATTTTATTACCAACTCAGCTCTCACTACCAAATATAAGAAAAACATCCAGAAGGGGTAGCACAGAAAAATTTTGCCCAGCTAACTCACTAAATAAGCCTCAATATCCTGCTTATACAGCCCAGGAAGTGAAGTATGGACTCATCACATCTTTGCTCCTCTGCATCAGTCGTAATAGTATCCCCATTGGCGAAAGTACTTCCCCTCTATCAAGGTGGAAAGGCTTCCTGGAGGCATGTGATTACAAAATATCGAGTACAAACTGCTTTAAATTGCCCTGGCTAGAGCTGGACTTTTAGGAGCCAGGTGATAGGGAATCATCTTTTGCATAGTCATTTCAAGGTCTCACTGGTGTAGATATTCCAGATGGCTAGTACTGGCATTAGGGTAGTCCACCTGGCAATTAAATTAGACTGATAGTCCTTTTGCTCAGGGCAAAAAGGGAGAGTCCAGCATTTGATAATAAGGGACTCAAATTGCTTTATTCTGAGTATTTTTGCTTATTTACAGGCAAATGAGTATCAGAAATAGTGCACAGAATACAAACTAAAATAACTAGCTGTTAATACGAACAGCACTTGTAACACTTTTTAAGAATGCTTTATACCAGGGAAGTGCCCAGAGAGGGTATAAACCCCTCATCAGTCTCAATTCTTCTGTCAGTGTCAGCGAAGCAAAGCTGCTCCATAATATTAGTCACGCTTCCTAGCTGAAGGATCCAAAGTACATTCAGGTGGGTGAAAGGAGCTAGTAGACAACGGCTACTGCCAGTAACCAAGAAGCTATCTGCAATTGACACCTGTTTGCAAAAGAAAAATTTGCCTTCTCAAATGGAGTCTCACTGGATATTTTAACTGCCTTTAAGATAGGCCCATGTCAAGCAGTAGATGGTCAACACAAAACAAACTCATTGTATTTTTTGTAGAGTTTTTGTATCATATGGCTTTGTTTGGACTTTTTTGTCTTATTGTATAGTATGGTTTATATTTTTCCCCCTTTGGTTTTGTTGTGTGTCTGTGAATTTCTTGATTTTTTTTCTTTGTTTTTGGCATTTTGGCTGTTTGTTTTCTAAAGAGAGAGAGAGGAGAGAGAAAGGGCATGGAATTGGGTGGGTGATGAGGTTTGTAGAATGTAGGGAAAGTTGTGGGAGGGCAAAGCATGGTCATTATATATTATATGGAAAAAACATTTGCAAAAAAAGTAGAAAAAAATAACGTTAAACTTTGTTTAATTGAGAGAAGTTAAGCTAGATATAAGGCTAGCTACTCCATTCTCTAATTCCTTGTTGTTCCAACATAGGTGCATTCTAGAACTTTTTTTATTCAGAGTCCTTTTGCCCCTTGCTTTGAAAGATGCTGCTATCTATCTTGAGGGGCAGAAACATAAAAGAAAACAGCCTAAAAGCACACTTAATGAAGAGGAAACAATACAAACTGTCTGCAGGCAATCTTAGGACACACTAAGATTTAAACAAGAAATGCTTCCCATAGGCTCATGGATCCCTAGTTAGTGGCACTGCTGTGGAAGGCTATGGACTTTGGTATATGCGTTCTAGAGGGCAGATGGATGCTGTTACGATTAGGCTTGAGGATTACAGTGGAAGTTTATAGCACTGTTTCTGCTTTTGCCTTACTCTGTATCCCTCTCAACTGTGATATGGGCAAGTTTTTCCAGAAGTCCCAACCATCATGGACTGAGCAGCCACAGCTTCCCTAAGCCTCATGGATCCCATGATGGCAATCACCCTCTTTAATGGGAGCACAAAGTTCATCTCCATTGTTTCTGACATTCATCTGTGTCCTCAGGAAGAAAAGTAATAAACCAAGCTTTAATAATATTGATTTCAAATGAATCCCTGTGTCTTTCAGGTATTACCTAGTTTCTCTTGAACAATTCTCTTAAATTCTTTAAGAATTACTTGAGTCCTTAGTAAAATGATTAGAGTAGCATAACTGAATAATTGAAATAAAATCAGGAAATGTTTTACTCAGTGTTATAGGCCTTAACTTTGCTAATAATTAAAATTCTTAGAAGTACTGAAATACTGGTTTTTAGCTTATAACAAAACATGTCTTATGCCCATATGATAGTTAAGATTCATTGTCAATGAGATTAGACTGAGAAAAGTCTATGGGATTAGCAAGGTGTAAAGTGCAACATATTTGAATTGCCAAATATTAATAACTTTTCTGAAAATACTTGTTGGCTTCAGAAACTGAACTTTTGCCTGCCCTTGCAACCACAATAATAATATGTCTTGAGACGATATAAAATTATGCACTCAGTGTGTTCCTCTATCGTGTATTTAGGGTGTGTAAGTTTAACCTACTTAAGAAAGCATTGTCACCAACCATATTATGCAGTGGGCTTCCCGTGTAAACAGATTTTTCAAACTAAGCTAATCATATAGGTTTAATCTTGTTATGCACACTTTCGATGCCTAACTCATTATAACAGTGTTCTTTAATAGTAATCATTTACTGAAAGCACCCAAGAGTCTCAAAGCAACTTAAAAAAAATCAATAAAAATTAAAACTAGTATCTACAATAAATTTTCTAATCAACATGTGGATATAAGGTGACAACATCTGTTTGTGTTTCTGTGTGCTATACTGTGTCAATAGGTTTCAGTAAAGTAAATTCTTCCCTTTTAAACTCTAGCAACATTGATTAAGACAAGAGATTTCCAATTGAAAGTCCAATGTTCTGCTCTAGTGAATACACCCAAGGGTATGAGTGAATTGGACTAGGGGTTCATATTATCAATGAGAACAAATACTATTAAAGTACCTTGAAAATATATAAATTAGATAAAATTATGATGAAAAATTATTTAGGAATTCATACTGCTAACAAAAATTAAGAGATTGTTTAAATGTGCTACCTGAATAAAGGCATGAATCATGATTATAATAATTATATAACATAAAAATAAACCTGATAAGTCCTTAAAATTGTTCTGAGATTCACATGAATTTGATTATTATGTTAGGAATTACCTTATGCATTTGTTTAGATTCTATCTTTAAGCTATCTATGACAATATTTATAAAAGATTACCAACTACAAAACCTGAAAGCTATTTATTCTGTTATAATACAAATGGAAGTAAGTATACATATGTTAATTCTTTCAAAATTACCTCTGGATGCCTGCCAGTGCTCAGTAAATTGATTTGTACAGATGATGTGTGTGTGGTATGTATTATATGTACCAATATTAATAGAAATACAATTATTTGTATTTGATGGATGAATTATGGAAATAAAATAAGGGAGGAAAGGAGAGGTTAATAAAAGTGAGAAAGCATTAGGCAATGTTGACATATGCCTTTAATCCCAGCACTCAAGAAGTGGAGGCAGGCAGATCTCTGTGAGTTTGAGGTCAGTGTGGTCTATACAGTCATTTCCTGGACAGCCAGATTTACAACAGAGAAAGCCTCTTTGGAAAATTAAAAAAATAAAAATAAAAAATAAAAAACAAAAACAAAAACAAAAAAAGAATAATGAAAAATGAGAAGGGGAGAAAGAAAGGAACAAGAAAGAAAAGAGAAATATAGAAAAGTGGCTCAAAGAGGGAAGAAAAAGCTAGAGAATATAACAGCAAAATTTAAGTTAAAAAATTGCATGCTTTAAGTTAGCAGTTTTTCTTTTTCAGTTAAACTTTCAGGTATAGGATCCACACCATTTCCAGAGGAATGGCTAAGTTAAATACTATAGAAGCCTTTGGAGACTGAGGAGAAGTGCACCTACCTCCATTTTACCTGTCTGTCATTGATGACCCTTAATGACATTTACCTATCACTCAATAGCACTGTCTATTAGATACAATGTTTTACTTCATTTATTTTGGAGTCTAATTACCAAGATTTAAGTACTAGTACATGTTAAATTATTTTAAAATCCCAAATACCATATAATCGCCAGGTGTATTTAGTTAGTTTTCTGTTGCTGAATGAAATACTATGACCATGGCCACTTTTAGAAGGAAGATTGTATTTGGGCTTTCAGTTCCAAATGGATAGGAGTTCATCACTGTGGAAAAGCCTTTCAGTAAACAGAAATTATGGTGGCCAGAGCGGGAATCTGAGAGCAAGCATAGAACAGAAGCCAAGAAAAGAAAGAAATGATTTTTAATCTCAAAGTCTGTTCTCACTTCTTCTATCAAGTTTGTACCATGTGAACCTCCTCAAGCAGTATCAAGAGCAGGAACCAAGTGCTCAAATTTCAGAGTCTGTCGGATATATTTCTCATTCAAATGACCACAACCAGCATCATGCAATATTAATTTCTAGTAGTAAAGTAGATATTTTTGGATTAATATGTAAACAAAGATTGATGCAGACTGATCTCACCTGAGTTCTATACTGTACTTACTCTTCCTTGTTAAATGGTTTGGGGTAGGTATTTATAATTTTGTATTATATTTTTCAACTTTAAAATTGTTAATGGATTTAAAGGCATATAAGATATATGTGGTAAATGAGCTATATAAACTGCATATTATTAAATAGAATGATGCACTGATGATGATGTTGATTTCTGGCAAATACCTACTTTAGAAACCATATTGGCACGTTTTAAATAAAGATGAAATTTTAATCATATACAAGATGGTCTTAACTGCTTAGCTAAAAATAGGCCACTTTGTGTATATTAAACAAATTTGGAATCTCATAGATTATATTAGATAAGCCTATTGTTTGCTAAGACAATCTGCTCTTGTTCTGTGAGAACAATGCTGTTCACAGCTGGAACATTTTCTGGCCCAAGACTCACAGAGCCAGGGCTAGACCTCATGTCTGAAACTGTCCAATCACAATACCCTTCCTTTTACAGCCCAATGCTGCAAGTATTTAGTACCATATTAGCTGTCAAACAATGAGAAGTCTTTTGTCATATTTGGATGAGAACATCTATGATGTGACTTGGAAGGAAACAGTCGACATAAGGTAGAATCATCTGTGAAAAGAAAAAAAAAGGTCATTATTGGCTATTTCTGTAAGGTGGCTTGAAATGAGGAGGGGAAGGGTGTCACACTCTGCATGGATTCTTGAAGGTTTTCAGGCTAACACTCCATTAGCAGTGACAAGTTGCCATCTGTTAGTGAACTCTTCCAGAAGAGCAAAAGCGACCCAAGAACATTTTGCTACTTTCAAACTGGTTCTCCGCACCCAGTCCTTGGTTTTGTTAGATGTGCCAAGAGACATACATGGTCACTAGCAAAATTTCCTCAGCAAACTAAATAAGTGCCAAAGGATAAATTATACGTATATCTAAATAAAAAATAGCTGCATGGAGAAGGTGCCGATTATTCAAGATTAAAAAACCATATGGGTTACATTTTAATAACTTGGCCTGCAATTTTATTCAGTAATTCAGATTTTTATTATTCTCTACCAAACTATATATTTCCTAGGCAGTGGTCTGAGCTGTGCCTGGAAAAGAAAATGAAACTGGCCAGTTTATGCATTCAGCTTAAATTGCATCTCTTGCAGATTTCATGATAAAGATTGGGGAAGTGCTAGGCTGTAAATCATGAGAGTCTCTCCATTTCATGCATGCTAAATTTGTGACATATCAAAGAATGAAATATTTTCACTTGAATATATCACTGATTTTGAAGATATATACATCTTTAATAAATAATATATTCATTTGTTTGCCTGTGCTTTTAATGAACTCAAAGTAGATACATAGTCTGCTCACAGATAATTTTTCTACTCTCATAAGAGAAACAACAATTCCAAATGTTTATAGAGTAAGCAATAGTAGAGGTTTACTTGTGGATATATTTAATATTGAGAATCCAAGTATCTAGATAGAAAGAATAGTAATTTATAGGCATATATACAAATATTCTCATTATATTGTCTATATTGAATTTTAACTATGACCCTTGCTCTTAGAAAATATTGAAAACTAACAAATTTTCAGGTCATCTTGAGTTCTGTGAGGCATCTTACTATACAGAATCACTCTTCTGTATGACTGTGTAGACCTAAAAGATTCTCTTGCTTATTCATGAGCAGAGCAAGCACAGGCTGCCATTCCTCACATTCTCTCATAGTCTCAGAAATGATTAGCCAAACTCCATATTGTTAAATCTCAATTGGAAAAGAGAAATGCTTGTTATCCAAACCTTTCAATCCCCTCCCCCTCTCTCACTCTTCCCCCTCTGTGTGTATTGCATGTGTGATTTCTCTTCTTTTCTCTTAACTCTGAACTTTGACTATTCACAGGCTGAACAGCATGGAACTCTGTTATAAAAAGACTGTCCCAAACCCCTTTCATCATTAACATAGTCTAGCCTTAGAGTAAAACATTCACTGTCCTACTATCTAATCATTACTATTATTATCTTCCTTCCCTACAGCCTCTAGTTAAACCTTGTATGCTTCTTATGAAAGAAAATCTTCCATAAATGTTCCTTATGATGTAAGGAACTATTACTTTTCTTATTGGAATCATTTGTCACTCTACCTTTGTACAATTCTTCTCTCATAGAGATAGTAATGTACAGTAACATTTTCATTAATATTTTGATATCTCCTTTATAAAAAATACAATGAAGATGAGTTTGTTGGAAATAGCTGTGATCTATGACTTTTTGACAATGTCTCACTAATTTAGTATTGTCATACTTTGTCCCAAATACTAGAACAACTCTTAGCCAAAATAGTCTACAGAAGTTAACCAAGAATATTTTTCTTTCCAATGTTTTCGCCGATATCAAATCATTTTCACAGTTCTACTGTTTCCATCAATATCAAGTGTGTGTGTGTGTGTGTGTGTGTGTGTGTGTGTGTGTGTGTGTGCACGCGTGCATGCACATGCATATTACAATTATTTTGTGTTCTTTAGGAAGATTCCAATGTATCATCTATGATCTGGCAATTTTTTAAATTTCAGCAAGTATATCTAAAGAATAAGAAAAATAGGTCATCTTTCTAGTTTGCTTACAGTGAGGCATTAACAACACTTTCTGTCTGTATTTCTGTCTATATTCTGTCAGTCTGTCTATCTGTCTGTCTGTCTATTTATCATTTTCCTGAATCAAATGGAAGTTTTATTTTTTGTTAATTTTAGAATAACTTCCATATTATTATACTATTATTTACAGTTGACTAGATATTACTTACACTTATTAACAATTTTTGTGGTTCTTGAAATGGAACCCAGAGCATTGCATGAGCGAGGCTGGCATTTTCCCTTTGAGCGATATCCACAACCTCTGTTATAATGATACCTAGATTTTAAAAGATATCTACAATTGATACAGGATATTGGGTTGGCAGTTTCTTCATCACTATAGGGTAAAGATATTCCGTTGTTTTCTCATTCCACTCCCTTTGTTTCTGTTAAAAATTAGATGTCAAATTATCTTTGATCATATTTCTTTAGTAGATATTTTTTCACAAAATATATTCTGATTATGGTTCCTGCTTCCCTGAACTGCACCCAGATCAGTTTACCTTCCCTCCCACCCTGATCCACATTGGCTTGGTGTATTCCGTGTTCAAAGCATTCACTCAGGAATTAGGAGTCTTTCTTCTTACTATGTCAACTTTATATGGTAGAATTTTACTATGTTTACTTGAAAATGATGATTCTTTCCCACCTGCCCTTTTAGTAACTCCGTTGTGACCTTAGGCCAGAAGGTACACTGAGTAGCTTCCAAAGGAGTCAAGCCATGTGTCTTTCACAATCTGCCCTACAGGACAGGCTGTGTGAAGGTTGGCTGCCTCCTTGTTGAGTGTCAGCTCTAAGTCTTCCCTTTACTCATGAACTCAGTTCCAACAAGAATGCAGAGTGCTCTGCTGCTATCACGAACTGGTGCTGCTTTCTTCACTATAAATACTTTACAGTATTCTGTGATAGTGAGGATTTTCCAAAATCAATGAAGAATATAAATTACCCATCCTTTATTTCAAATTTTGTTTTCAAGTGTTTTGAATTTTGTACGTATGTTCATTTAAAAGGATTACTTTATATTTACAGTGCGCTGTAACATTATTACAAGAAAGTACAACTGAGAAAGAAATGAGATTTTTATCTCCTTTTGCAAAAAAAAAAAAAACAAAAACAATTTATTATGATTTGCCATGTCTCAAAGTCTCATTAGTCTATTTTCACTCTTCACAGTGATACTTTCAATAATTTTCTTCTAGTTAGAGAGGAGCTGATGGTTTTAATTAGTTTATCTTTTAGGGGTTTATTTATTTTATAAACTCAAAGTGATAGCTTTAGTTTTTTGAATCTCTGATGTTTATTTTTAATTCATTTACAAATTAATTAATATATTGCTATATGCTTTCTATAAGAGAATTTCACTGGACACAGTATGAATCAGAATGGAATAGGAAAATAGAAGGAAGGCAAGTTGGGGTCTAATCAATGTAAAAAAAAGATGTCAGGATTCATTTTAAAAAATAACTAATAAATAACATTTGATAAAATGACATTTGACCAAGGGGCAAGGAGAAATAAAGGATAAGGCATAGAAATCTATGTAGATAAAAGAATATAAGAATAATAAATAGGATAAATAAGGTCTTTGAAGAGGGTTAGGCTTGATATTCTCAGAAACAGAAAGACTATACTGTAGTTAGAGCATAGTGAACATAATCAAGGGATGCTGGGTTAGGGTGGTCCATACATAGTGGCTTGGAATTGCAGAAGGTAGTCATGAAATGACCAGGATGAAAAATACCTGTGATGGGACAAGGATATGTTGTTTCAAGGTAGTAAGTAAATCAGAACATGAGTTGAAAGGATAAGATATTGACATCTGTTTGAGATACATTTCTTAATGTGTCTTTAAAGTATCTACTTATTTAAATATCTATTTAAGTACATTAGTTACAAGCAATGTACTTAAAAGGTTCATTTTTCAACTAAGCAAACCTTTCTCCTTATGATGATATTTTAAGGTCTTTGTCATATCTGAAGATTTCTACTACAGCAATTTCAGAATGAAAATCTCTTTATGAAAGCATTTGTTTACTTATATTCACTCCATTTTATGTCAAAGATTTGCTATCTGTTTACATATTTGAGAAATCTATAAGAAAAAAAATGCATCCAGTTGCTATGGTCCTAGTTTGCAATTTCATGTCTCAGAGAAAAATTTACATTCGTTAATCTGGTAAATCTTCAGTAAAAAGCATTTTGTAACATATTGTCTTCTAGGAATAGGATTGAAAGATATGACTCATAATATTTCTGTCAAATTATAAAATTATGCAGGAACAGCAATAAAATTATTATAGTCCTTATTTTCAATATTATATATCATATAACACGGAAGTGCTATACCCACAGGAGAAAGCGTATATGTGTATGTTTGTTTCTATGTGAATCGCAATAATCTAACCAGGAAAGAAGCGTGTTTTCGCACAAACCGTCACCATTTGAAGTTTTACTTACGTCTTGAATTAATAGTGGCCTTTGAAATAATCATGATTTCACTCTGGTATTTATATTTTGAATGGTCTTCCTTTATTTTTATGTTATGTGTTTTGAATATTTAGCTTGCATATTTAACTAACCTCATGTGTGCAATATTCATGGGAAAAAAAAGGGAGTCAGCTTATCATGGACTGAACTTACAGATGGTTGTGAGCAGCCATGTGCTGCTAGAACTGAAACCTGTTCCTCTGGAAAAGTATTAGTTGTTCTTAAATGCTGAGCTATCTTCCCAGCTCTAACTGTTATTTTTTAAAATAGATGAAATCATTTTTCCAGAAGGGAAATCAGAGTGCTATATCAGTTGTGACTGGTATGGAGTAATTTAAACGTATTCCATAAGCTCACCGATGAACTATCTGATTATTAGATTCATCTCAAAGGCTTTATTTCAAACTAAAATTATGCCTACTAATTTAGAGTTTATGATTCAATGCATGGAAAAGTGGCAGAAAGTTCACATTTAATAGACTCCAAGGTCTATGACTTGGATGTATCCTTCAAAATACAGGTTGAAAGTAAACTAACAGCAAAAAAAATATTATGAGATAGGAATGTTCAGCTGTTGAAAGACATTTTGTTTCCCTTTCTTGGATATTATGAATAAGAAAGCACTGATCATTGTAGAGCAAGTATATGTGGAGGAGGATGTTGAGTCTTTTGGGCATATGTCTAAGAGTGATATAACTGGGTCCTGTGGTAGACCTAATATTATTTTTGTGGCTTCTCCACATTGATATCCAGAATAGATTTACCAATTTGCATTGCCTCCAGCAGTGCATGAATGTTTCTTTTTCCCACAACTTGCCAGAATTTGTTTTCAGTTGCTTTGTTGACTTCAGCCATTCAGACTAGATTGGGATGAAATTTCATGGACTTTTAAAATTTCTTCTTTTGAAAACTCTGTTTAGATGCCCAGTCACAATGAAAATGGGTTACAAATGCACAGTCAACTGATGAAGTCAGAAAGTTTGCAGATAAATATAGCTACCACTTCTCATCAAGACATCTCTTTTTTCAGAAGATAGAAACCATCACAGAAAATCATAACTGTTCACAATGCTGAGGTCAGTCAATTGTTAGGAGCCTAGATACAACAAATACATGTACTTTATAACTCCTGCATCTATGACTCAGGGAACATTGAGGAAGAGGGTGCAGAAAGATTGCAAGAGCCAAAATACCAGGAAGTCTTCTGTTAAACACTCTTTCCCATAAATGATTGCCTAAACAAGACCACAACAATGCCAACATTAATAGACATATTCATGTGAAAGTGGGAATTTTTCTGGGTCTCATCCATAGGAAAAGAACTATGGGAAACTAATAACTGCTGGGAGAAAGTGAGTTAACCTCTCCCAGTGAAAAGACCCTGATTAGTTGTCTAATGCAGATTTTTCAGCCTTGAAACCATAAACATACCACCAACAAAAGTGGACTTAAAGAAAATGAGGCTATCACTTGAGAATGGAGGCCTAGGAAGGGTTTCACAAAGGAGGGCTGGGAAGAACTGGAAAGAGAAAAGGTTTAGGGAAATGTGATATAATTCTACTTCAATTACAAATACATTTTTGAAATGAGAAGGGATGTTTAAAGTATGATTGTGAGCTAGGTGTGGTGTTATAATAATATAAGCATAAATTCTATACCTGGGTGGCAGAAAAGTATTATAAATTTTACTCCAGCCTGTTGTACATAATGAATTCTATATCAGCCAATGCTATATACCAGGATCCTTCAGAATCAATGAAGCATAGTAACAGTAAAAAGATAAGCACACAATTAGATTATTGTATCATTATTCTACAGCTATTATAAAATTCATAATGTAGCTAGTATTCTAAAGCTAGTTTAAATATTACAGTACAGGGGTCCTTGGGAAAAAATATGCAGAATTTATCTGTTTTTCCTGTCTTATGAATATATATTTCCTCTAACAGTGAGGTTTCATCAGGGCAAAAAGGTCTTCCCCAGACACCAAGACTGTGTTTTGGATTCCTTAACTTTCATAAGAGTGGACAACACACCTTTTATTGTTGAAAATGCAAGTGCTTTACACATTTTTCTACAGCAATAGGAAGTAACCTAATACAGCAGTTTCCTTGGTGCTAGTTCACAGCTCTACTCTGAGAAACACTATATACTATATTTAATTGATGAATTGTTACAAATAAATGAATGTGTTAATGAATGAATGAATTGAAGAGTGATACTAGTCTACAAATTGATTACCAATGCTTCTTTCATTGGTCAGAGAATGCCAATATAATTTAAGATATTCATTTAAGTTAGATTGTCCACAGGGCTTAATTATTCACTTTTTCATATGATTTATGAAAAGAGTGCATTTATTTCATTCTGTCTTGAGTTAGGTGATGTTATTTTTTAATTATTTTATTTTTATTATTTGAGAATTTCATACATGTATATAATGTATTTTTATCAAATCTATCCCCTAGTCCCTTCTTTCACCATTTCTTTTTCTCTCATTCCTCCTTTTTCTCTCAAGACTTTATGAGTCCTTTTCTTTAAATACACCAAATCAACTTAGTGACACACCTGTATGTTCACAGCCATATGACCATCTCCTGGAGTATGATTACCATTCTCGAAGCTATATCCCTGAGAAAATCTGACTCTCCTCCCCCAGGAGCCATCAGTTGACAATAATTATTCAACTCGTTGTGTAACTTCTTCTGGATACAGTGACGGACTTTGTAAGTTCATGTGTCTAACAGGCTTTCCATGATTAGGAAATACTGATTTGCTACAAATGTCCATTGATGATTCTTAAAATCTTTCCTGCCTCTTCCATTCTGATGCTTGTACCTTGGGGCAGAGATGCACATTCTACAATATCTTTTTGTTTTCACGTCAACCAGGTCTCTGTCAAGAACTTGGTTTTGAAACATATAGTTTCAAGTTTGAAATGCTATCTCTTTTGGTTTCATCTTACTAAATCTGATTACTTAATATGGCAAGTTGATATGTAAATAAACTCTGTGAATTATTTTAATTTGTTTCTGCATATTCATATATTGAAATATATATATATATATATATACATATTCATACACACACATACATTTGATAAATATTGTATTTATCAAATGTAAAACTACGAGCTGATCAAAAACTTTCTTGAATTGTCCAGACTCAAGGGCTCACTAGAAGCTTCCAGAAGAAGGTTGCTGTCTGGGAAGTGAGTCCTAATTCTTCAGGGTAGAAAGCTAGGGATTGGAATGGAAATCAAAGCCACATCCCCAGGACAAACACACAAAAGCCAGATATATTGGAACTAGTAAGGTATTTTAAAACTTGGAAAATGAAGTACAGCAACAAAGAAGATAAGTACTTGCATATTAACTCACATTAGTTTAATTTGGCATTTAAAAATATCATTCTCTCTGTAACATTTTTTTAAAAAGTTCATGATTGTATAAAATTTTGGAAAATGGAAAAAGAATAAAAATTATACACTGAAAATTCTTGAAATTTGAACATGCTTAGTATGTGACTTTAGACTGTGATAAATTGGGATACAATTTTAAATCCCCAGGAAACCATTTGAAGACAAGACAAACAGCTAGAGCTTAAATATCATGACATTAAATAAAAATTTGAGAAAAAAATAGCAAGAAAGAAGAGTCAATAAATTCATTAAGCAATAGGTGGATACTACTTTCATTTTCCTTTAAAAATGTCCAACTGAAAAGCTATGGTGGGAGAAACCTGTAATTCAGGTACTCCTGAGACTGCTACATAGTAAGAAACTGGCTCAAAACAAAGGAGAGTGTACCGTTAAAACAGAAACTCACTGTGAGTTGAACAAAGTAAATCTGATTTTAAAAGTATAAAAATGGCTAATTCAATCACTAGTCTTAGTCCTGGAGTCCTGGAGCATTTCAGCCTTCATATATTCTAATCTTAAAGATACATGCCAGAACCCAGAAGATTTCAGCCTCCTCTGTACAATCTAATCACCCTCCAAGACTTACCACTAAATAAGCCACTCTGGTGAGTTTCTTCTGGACTCAGAGCTCTATTGATCAACTTACTTGCTGTTCTGGCTCAAACTAGTCTCCAAGCTGAAAGGTTCAAAATGACCTTCTGAGCAGGCTGACTGTTTCTGGCTGAGTACTTCTGACTCTGGCAGACTTTCACTGATTACTGCAACTTCTCTGATTGAACTGCTCTTTTAACCCTTCCTATCTGAGGCTTCTTCTTTTGTTGAAAGCTGCTCCTGTGTCTCTGCCTCTTATACTCCTTCAGCCTCTGTCTTATCCTCTCTGCCTGCTTCATACTGATGGATTCTCTGAGCTCAAGAGCGTAATTTTCAATCCTGAGAGTTGGACATGTCCTTGCTCTCACTCACTCTGCCAACTCTTCCTTTGAATAGTTATTTTGCCTGCCCTTCACTCTGATTCATCTAGGATGTCACTTCTTGTCTGGTTCCTTTTGAACTCTGCTTCCTGTCTCTCAAGTGCTGGGATTAAAGAGGTACCACAAAGCCTTCTGAATACTGGGATTAAAGGTGTGCACTAACATTCTTTCTACATTTTATCTGGACCCCACAGGCCTCTAAATGTAATCACTTTATATAGAAACCTGGATGTGATCCCTTCATATAGACCATTGTATTTGATCCCTTCCTATTTATCATGCAGGTCTTTCAATGTGATCCTTTCTCAGAGCAGCCATATTGCTGGATTAAATGACTAAATATTTTACTACAATTATTATCTGTATCAATCAATGTTTACTCATGTCTGAAAAGTCAAATATATAAAATTCATTTAAAGAAATGCTGTAGTTGTGCATTGCTGTGGCAGCTCAGCAAGGAAACAAAGAGATATTCTCATATATGCAAACTCTGCCAGACCTCAGCAAAGGGAACCACCATTCAGGCCAGTGCCATACTCAATCAACAGTGGAACCCCAAGCATCTCAGCTCAGGTATTTTTATTCTATCAGAATTCCTCAGGTATTCTACTGATAGTAGATGCAGATCATTAGCAATTAAACAACCCCAATAGAAATCCAACACCTGCAGGCAATACAAAATGCCAAGACCTAGGCAAACCTTTTCCAAACAGTACAAAAACAAAATTTTAAACAAAACTAAAAATTAACTTTTATAATTCCCCTTTCCTGTATAAGCCAATCAGAATTTGGTTTTTATCTCTAAAACACAATTTAATTTAACATTGCACCAGCAAACTATTTGCAAGAGGGACAATCACGAGGGTTGCTAATGCACAGGACCAAATGAAACCAAACACCTTTCAAGCTTTAGCAATGTCTTTGGATATCAGAAAAACATTATCAATGTCCAATTATCTGGAATTTCACTCATAATCTACTGGACTCTTCTAAAGGGCATGGTTCATTTCTCTGGCTCTTCCCTCTGCAGTACACACAGCTTTTCCTCTAGGCTCTGGCTGGCTTTATTCCACTGCTGCTGATGTTCTTGGTGGTCATCCCATGGTACTGACATCTTCAGAAGGCTGCTGGGGTCCCTTGCTGCAACTGGGCTGTACTTTCACCATTAGCCTCTCCTGGGCTTTTTTCATAATACCAAGCCTCAACTTCTCTGTATGACACCTTTAATCTGGGTCTTCAAATGCTACTTTGGCTGCACCTTCACTAATGGCCTCTCCTGGTCTCTTACAGTGCCAAGCCACAGCTGCTTTCCAAAGACCCCTTCATGCCTTCAAAACCAGCACCAGCTGGGTAACTCTTATAGTACCAAGTTCAGTTGCCAGCATGAGATACCACCTCGGCCAGTTCTAGAAGACAGTTTCTGTGTGCTGACCCTGAGGAAACATTTTCCAGATTTTAAGATAGAGTCTGGCTTACTGGAAAAATCACTGGTCACTTTGTATGCAGGAAAAAACAACTTGTAATCTTGTCTTCCAGAAGAGTTCCCTCATGGTGTGGAGTTATGGATTGTAGACAGGTTTGAAGAGGAAAAAAACAAAACAAAAAAAAACCAAAAACAAACAAACAAACAAACAAAACTGGATATTTTAACTAGGCAGCTTTTTGGTTCTAAGCTGCACAGTTTCTGTAACAGCAGGGAGTCCTGAGACAGTTAAAAGAAACCCCAATTGAAACATTCTTGTGGTTTGGCGTGCTTTCTCATAACCATTTTTTTCACCACCACTATGGAGAAACATAAATTCTTCTTCATAGACCTCAAACACAAGACCCACTGGGGCTTTACACATACACACACACACACACAAAAAAAAAAAAAAATCACCAGACTCAGTTTATATAACAGTATGCTTTGGTTTCTATTTCTTGTGCCCTGCCTGCTGCCAGTGGCAGGAGGAAGCATTGGCTCCATTATCAGAAAAAGCAGTCAAAACCTTGCTTCTTTCCTGTTCTCAGCTGAATTTTTTGTTTTTACCCTAAAAATGTCTTTCTCTAAAGACCTCTATTCTGTGGATCTCACTTTTGTGAGCCCTTTTTCTCACTTAATCTTCACAATTTTCTCTTCATAGAGACTTATTAACTTCCTCATTCTTCTCTTCCTTCAGGAGACTTCTACTCGTTATTTTTCTATATATACAATTTCTGTCCTCTAGAAGCTGCCCTGAGCATAATTTTCTGACTCTGAGGTCTGATGTTTCTTTCTCTTGTGACTTGTCTCCAGGTTGGATTAGCTGTCTGGATGTTGTGCCCACACTGGTATAAGATTTGTTTTTGTAAGTTGCTGCAGTTGCCCACCAAGAAGACTGGGAAGTCTTTTTTCATACATGTAAATTCTGCCAGAACTCAGCAGAGGCAACCAACATCATGGCCAGCAGCATATTGCCTTGAGCATTTCAGCTCAGGGGCTTTGATTCTTTCAAAACTCCTCAGGTATTGTACTGAAAACACATGCAGATCATTAGCAATTAAACAATTCCCACAGAAATCTAACACCTTCAGACAATACAACATGCCAAAACATAACCAAACCTTTTCCCAACAGTGCAAAAAATGATTTAGAAAAAACAAACTAAAATTAAACTTCTACAACAAAATTCTTGCAAACTTCTAGGGAAAAAAAAATGAAGCAATAAAGCCGAAGATGTTTCACTTGGCTATTAGAGGGTTAAGAATGTCCCTGAATTTACCAGGAGTTACACATGACCAATCCGCTAGTGGCCTAACTACTGGAATTATCTAGGTACTCTCCACTGCCTCTACAGGGAAAGCAAACTCTGCTGCCAGTAACCAGATTTTGAGCTTCAGTTTCTGCTGCTGGCCTTATCACCAGTGAAAGAAGTGAAGAGTGGCTGACTTCTTCCAGCCTTCTATTTTGAGGCTGTCTTATTAGAAATACTACATAGAACAAGATAGCATGAGAATCTGCAAATTGCGTTTTTAATGTTTCAGAGTCCATTATGTTCAGGAGACACTAGAAAAAAAAATTTTGTGAAACAAACAGAGAACAGACCAGTGTAAGTCTAACTGACTGTGATATCATCATCGTTATCGATACAAATCTCATTCAGAAACATCCTCAACAAAACATTGGTCTGTTAGCATAAACTTAATGGTGAGTTAAGGATGTTAATGCATTTTAATTTTATAATTGATTGGTACACTATATCTTTCCTTAGATATCTCTATAAAACCATTTAATAGGACAAGCAAAGAATTTAATATAAATTTGTATGAATAAAATTATAATGTATTATTTACACAAATACACACAAACACATATATGGAAAATATTTGTTTGGAATTATAATAGATGTCATTTTGTGAAATAATACAAATTAATTTCATAACCAAGACACGTACATTGAAAGGTAATTATGTTTGGAATAGTTGATGGACTTTTAAGACTAATTTATTGAAAACTTATTGTAAATCCTTATATTGATTGATTGTATACTTATAACTTTGGGAAACTTTAGTATTAGTTGTATAAATACTTATTTTAATAAAAATATTAGAATAGCTTTAGAGATCCATTTTAGAAGCAATAAACTCAAAACATGATTCTATTTTTATGAAAAGTATTAAAATTTTTACTATATTGTATGAAAAGTCATAAGTAAGTTGTAATCCATTTCTAATGTCATTAATGCAAATGAATCATTATCATGTTTGCCATTATATTTATGTCAAAACTACCATGAAATTTTTCTAATAATACTTAAGGAGTACTTGAATTGAGGAAAGATCAAATGTTGATTATATATAAACTAAATATAGTGTTTAATAGGGCATCTTTAGGTGAATTTTGTTAACTAAATAAAATATTTAATATCTTTCCAATAGATATATTTGTTTGCTGTGATATTATCTTCAATAATATTCAGTACCACGAATTTAGCAATTGTCACATGTACTTGGCAAGCTCTTCTAAGTTCATAATATCGATTACAGAAATCAGGATTGTATGAATTTGTGAAAAGTGATCATCAAATGTGTGATCAGTTTCCAATTTGAATTTTCTGATGACAAGCCCTTATGGTTGTTTGGAGTTCTATGTACCTCAGTATTGGTTCTTCATCTGCTTATTTCAGACATGGTAATTGTCAAGGTACCAAGTCAATGACGATTTCCAGCATCATTTAGTACCAGAGTTCTTGCAGATTGTGCCACTAGTGAGAGCATGTATTTCCCTTCACTCGTGTTCTCCATGTTTTAAAGTCCCATCTGTCAGCTTAGTGCTTTCCTAGAGTACTGTAATGTCTTTTGTATGTTCTGGAGCCATCTTTTGTCTGTGGACTTCTTCCATCTTCTGGGATTCTTCTGTAATTACATGCTGAATCAACGTTGAGTTCTACATATAAAATATTTCCTAAAACTTCAGTATGTGGAATAGTACCACTTGTTTTCTAATAACATATGCATTACTCAAATTCTGACTGTAAAATAGGAGTATAAAAGCATATTTCTTAGGCTTATTTTTTTCCTCTTTGTAAAATATTGCAAGTTATAGTGCATACTGAATACAGAATGTGTGACCTTTAAAACAAAATGCAGTAAGCACATTGCATTATCTCTGCTCACTAAAGTCTTTCAGATCAGGTTATCTATTATTGAATGTGAGCATTCTAGCACTTCCTTCCCATTGTTAAGGAACTTGAACAATATTTCAAAAGTATTTGTACTACAACCACCTGTAGTTTCATACTTCATTCATATTTAATTTTAGTTTAAATACATTAATAATGATAATGATAATTTGTTCTTTTGCTTACCTTTAGTAGTACATCACCTCATGTCCAGTCACTTTTAAATTGAAAAAATATTATATTCAAATTGGTCTTATGATCTAGTATAAAATAGATAAGTAGATAAATTGTTAAATATATAAAACTATTTCATCTACTACAAATACTTGTTTCTTATGAATTTGTTGAAAATTGGTATGTTTATATCTGCAATAATGATCACATTATCTTCAATGATGTTTTTCCTAAAATAACTCTTCAAATTCACTGATAGAAAGGTAAGGCTAGTCATCCTTCTCAGGTTCGGTGGGAGAAAATGTACATCTCAACACTTAAGTAACATTACTAAGATATTCCTTACTGTTTTGTTGTTGGTGTTGTTGTTGCTGCTGTTATTGTTCTTATTTATTTTTTCTTTGATCACTAAACAATTCCTGAAGTCATTTCAAGCTACTTTTGCTTTGTGTCATAATAATATGAAAATATGTCTTCCTCAAACTATTATTTATCTGGCAATCTTTCTTGTGCCCATTCTTTCATTAGCAACATACTGTGCCACAGAAGTATTAGTGGGAGGTACCCACTAATGTCTTTGCATTGTGTGCTTTTCTTTTTTACATAATTCAGTTCAATCCTTTTTTTTAAAAAATATACTTTACATAATGTTATTATTATATGATGAGTATCATTTTATAAAAGGAAAACACATGAACAATTAAATATCTATTTTAGCTATGGTATTACTGTCTGTTTTAATACTGTAGGAAGTGTTCTGATTACAAAGCAGCATGAACTCACCTAAAACAACCCAGCAAAAAAATTGATATTATGCATAATTTCAACACCAAAAGAAATTTGAAGTACAAACATGTGTAGTATAAACTGCAGTATTCACACCCAAAGAAAGAACATTTTTAATTAGTGGGAGTAGCATTCATGATGAAGTATACATCAGCCATGTCTCACTTCATTCATTTTTCTGACAGCCTGTGCCAGCTCTCAATGCAATGACAGGCCACTACGGCTGCAACACTCTTTGCTCACACTCCATTCACTGAGAAGATCAGTCAACTGTTAGTATTATCGTGGGACACTTGGATCAAGTTCAGAGATGCAAATCAATATTTTTGAAAAGAAATGGCTATCTGGAGAGTGATATTTGATGCCTTTCCTGTGAAGCCTTGTGGAGCATGTGCTCCTTTGATTCCATGAGTGTCCTGTCAACAGGAAAAGAGATAACAGAGGTAATAAATGATAAATGAGATACTGCTAGCAAAACGTTACAGAGTGACAAAATGTACAAATGGCAGGTAATAAATATGGATAAGAATAAAAGTTATTTTGTGGAAAAAATATTGAGCTTAGACTTGAGATTCTTATGACTAAAAAGAGCTTTCCCTTTGTAGTGGTTGGAGAAGTCTGACAATCTTAGAAAATGCATCAATTAACCAACCCAAGTAAAAAAAGTCCTCTGGAACTGAAGGTTCCACAGCGTGTAGATTGATAGATACCATCAGCACACTCATGAGGGTTTTTTTTTTCTGCATGCAGAACTTGTAAAAGAATTTTAGAAGATCCATGTTTTTCACTCGTCACTGAGAAGTATAATTCTCAAAGACAGTCTAACAAGATAAACTGTTCTCTTTTGAAATTTGAAACATTTTGATTATGTTTCAGAAAGAGAGAGAGTGTGTGATCTGTTCAGAGGAGTAGAAAAGATTGAGAGTGTCCTCTCATGTGATTTCACAGTCTCCTCTGTAGATACTGTCCTAGTTTGATTTATGTTGATGTGATAAAACAATAACCAAAAAAAACTTAAAGTTTTTTTTTTTTGGTTTTAAGAATGTATCTATATATCTCTATCTCTATATCTCTATCTCTATATCTATCTCATATATATATATATATATGGAAGCTATATATTCAAGGTAAGCTAAGTCAAGAACACAAGAAATACTTAAAGAAGGGACGTAAGGAGAGATCACAGAGGAATCCTGCTTACATAAGAAGTAATTTACTGAGTCACTGCTTACTGACAAGACACAGAGATGGGAGAAAGTAGACATAATTTTACTTTTCTTTTATTGTTTTTATACTATATATATGTATATACATATTTTAAAAATGTATTAAACTGCTTTGGTAGTTCATTTGTGGTTTTTAATCATATAAACCCCTGTCATGAACTTTCCTCAGATAGAGTCATTTTTAAGATTTTTCTAAGGGTTTTAGTATTATTTATCCCTTACAGCACTCACTACTCCACCCTGCACTCCCATGCCTGAATCGATTGCACTCAAATCTCTTCATCTTTCATGCTTTATTTTAACCATTAGTAATTTCTTGACATATAAGATATCCAAAATGGTTGTACTTTTAATATGCCGAAAGAAACAAATTGCAAAACAATTCTGCATTCAACATGATATATCCTTCCAAAACTAACAACTAAACAAAATCTTGGTGTAATATAATATAAAATGTTTATTTGAATTTTTGTTATATTATTTGTTATATTTGTTATATTATAGAAAGTTAATTAGATTTAAGAAAATAGTATGAGATTATAACACAATAGAAATGTCAATTCTGCTGGGCCATGGTGGTGCACACTTTTAATCTCAGCACTCGGGAGGCAGAGGCAGGCTGATCTCTTTGAGCTTGAGACCAACTCTACAGAGTAAGTTCCAGGATAAGCAGAGTTACAACAGACAAAACCTGTCTCAGGAAAAAAACGAAAGAAAGAAAGAAAGAAAGAAAGAAAGGAAAAAAGAAAGAAAGAAAGAAAGAAAGAAAGAAAGGAAGGAAGGAAGGAAGGAAGGAAGGAAGGAAGGAAGGAAGAAAGAAAGGAAGAAGGGAGGGAGGGAGGGAGGGGGAGGGAAGGAAGGAAGGAAGAAAGGAAGGAAGGAAAAAATTTCAATTCTTTGGAAATGACATGAATTAAATATACCATGTATGCATGACACAGATAAATTATTAAAAAATACATTGTTGCAATTTTTATATAATTCATGTGAATGAGTATAATATTAGCTATAGTACTCTATAAAAAATAAGACAGCACATTTTAATCACTAAAATATCTATAAAAATTCATATTTTAAAGGCACAGTTTAAATTTAGCTTTTGAAACAAAATGCAATGTTTGAAAATAAATTCTCAAAAAATAAGAAACATAGAGAACAAAGGTACCAGAATAACCAAAAAAAATGCTAATAAAGTGTTACATGTGATTCAAATCATATCAACAACTGAATTAAAGACACAAGAGCCCGGCAATGAAATTGGAAACAGGTGATAGTGGAATAGGTAAAAATATAAACATATCTTATCTACAAGAAAGGCTTTTGAAATACAATGACATAAATTATTTGGAAACAAAAGGAATGAAATTTATATTAACAAACAGTAAATAATCACCCTAGTGTAAGTATACTAATATTAGACAAAGGAGACCTCATAAAAAAGATGATTATCTGTGAAATTTAGAAATTTATAACAGCGTATGAATGCATTGTGAAGATACAATATTTGTGAATATGTATTTTTAACAAGCCTTAAAATACAGGAAATAGCTAGATGCATTATAAAAAGAGAACCAGACAATCTTACTGAGTATAATAGAAAATTTTAGCATCTCAAAGACTGATAGAACTGTGTAAAAAATTAGGACATTGAAGGCATAAATATACTCTGATCTGTGTTTGAATTACACTTTCTAGAACATTTACTCAACCACAGAAAATTTCACATGGTTTTGTGCTGTTCATAAAATTTTCAACATAATCTAATGGCTAGAACATAACAAAACATTAAATATTACCTAAAATATGTAAATCTTACTAAGTCAATTGACCGTGAAAGCATTTGACAAGAGTCATGAATGTATCTGTGACCTTGCTCCAAACAATGTGGACACTGAATTGTTATTTCTAGTATTTAAGATTAAACCATGTGGCATGAAAAGTATATCAACAGAGATGGTATAAACATGTCAGTGAGAATAACCAGAAAACCTGACTGTACTATAAACTGAAGGAGACAACACTAAGATAATCCACATATAAAAGTTAAAATGAAATTTAGGAATAATTTAAATGGGATCATAATTAGAGGCCTATCAATCTGTTAATATGGTACACATTTAAGCAAGTGTTTACTGTCAGATTTCTAGGTTTAAATGCTTACCTAGAAAAGAGCATTAAACCAATGGCTTATGACAAAGGGAACAAAAATGACCCTTCTAAAAGAGCATGTCACCATGCTACAAACTACTGCAGTGCACTTACGTGATATTCAGAACATAGATTTTCACTTCTTCCCTTTCACAGGATAAATTAATTTTCATAAATAATGATATAGAACAAATAACAGTATTCAGAAAACAAAGTCTAACTAACACCGCTATAATACACTAATACACATGAATGATCATAAGTAAATGGATATTACAATACTAAAAAATAGAAATAATATACATTAGTGTTTTTCAATTGTCGTAATGATTTCATTATAAAATGAGTGGAAACTTATGCTTTGTAAATTATGGGTACCCAGATAACAGAATCAAAATAAATTGGATTTTCAATTTTCAAGTTCATTGTCCTTCCATTGATCATATCAAATCACCTGTTTAATTCATGAGTGCATAGGGTACTAAGGTGGGAGCAATAATTTCACATGAATCAAGATGAAACATTGTCAATCACTCATTAATTCTTCCTCAATATAAGTACACTTCAGGCCTCAACCATGTTAAGAAATCTCTTTATCTTGAAAATTAATGACTCAGTATGAAAATAAGCAATAAAAATAATGAAAATAGGAGCCAGATGTGGACACATGCCTTTAATCTCAGAACTTGGAGGCAGAGGCAGGTTTATCTACAGAGCTAGTTTTAGAACAGACAGGGCTACACAGAGAAACCCAGCCTCAACAAAACAATAGAAAAAACTCAAAATAAATATTCTGGTTTTAACATTGTTCATACATAACATATTTTATGTCATGCTATATAACACTAATATGATATTATTAAAATCCCAAAACAATGGGAATATTTGCTTAAAAGCTTGATTCCAAACAGTTTTGTCTCTGTAGTGATGACAGAGGAAAACATATTTCTGACCATGTTTCAAATTACCAGAGAATCATACTGTAACAATAAATAAAATTCAATTTCATTTTTATCTTAAAAAATGACTCCCCAAAGAATTAGTTCCTGCTATTTTCTGCATCCTCAGCAAACCTTTTGTGCTATTGAGTCAGGTTATTCCTACATGCTTAAGAGAAGACTAGATTTGTTTGCATAGTCAGCATTATGAAATGTTTTACGACTCAATGCACCTAAAGACGTTTTAAAGATACATTTTGGGATTTTTGATGTTTTCTGTGGTAATTGAAAATAATTAAAATATTTAAAATGTTACTGAGCATAATTGAGCACATACAAGAAAAACATTTGACTTTAGAAACAAAAAGGGGGTAACAGATACTGAGGAGAAAGGTCAATCATGAAACAATTATTCCAAAGTCTATTCTATTTGCAGTAGTAGGCAGAAGACTCACAAGCGAAGGGTGTTAGAGGTTATCAGCTATAAATGTCTAGAAGAATCTCCAGCATTGCCTGGATAATTTGTTTTTACTTACAAATAAATACAAACCACGGTTTTCTGTTTAGCAGGTTATAATCAACACCCATAATATGTCATGTGGACAAGTATCCTACAAATTTTAGTGCCAGGTATAAGTCAAATTTTTGCAGGAAGGTTTTCATGTTACTTATTTAAAACCTTAGTACCCCATTTTGTTGTGACTTAGCAATTTATCCTAAAGGTAAGCCAAGGCTCTGAAGAAAGTAAGATGCCTGTTGGAAGCCAAATGTAGTAATTATTAAATGCATATCTTGATCTCCAAGCCTGTGATGTCTTAGTCCAAAGCCTGAACTATGCATAACTCCTCATAACCAAGCTTCTCTAGGAATACATATTCATAATTTGATACTTTCATTTTTATTTGGGGTTGTGATATACCCAAAGAAATCAAAATACTAAGCTGTTAGCTACAAAATACTAGCTTTGATCTCATTTAAATAGTTGAGCTTTCTGCATGTTTTTCAAATGAGAGGGCGAATTTAAATGAGTAATGAAAGAAACACAAACTGTTTTTCACTGTTTAGTCAACCTCCAGCAATGTTTCAAGACTTCAAGTGTTCTCGGTACTAAGAGAGCAATGTGCTCAATTCTAGTTCAATGTTCTACAACCATAAAATCATTATCTTTTAACAATCTATTCTTTATCATTTACTTAAAAAATTGATTAGTATAGCTATTTTATTTTTTGTTGTTGCTGTCTTGTTTTGGTTTGGTTTTTCGAGACAGGGTTTCTATGTTGTTAATCTGGCTGTCCTTGAACTCATTTTGTAGACCAGACTGGCCTTGAAGTCACAGAGATGTGCCTGTGTCTGCCTCTCAAGTGCTGGGATTAAAGACATGTTCCAGAACCATTTGACACATAAAGGTATTCATTTGCAATTTTTTAAAGGTAATTTATAATATCTCTGGTCTTACATAATCTTTTATCATGGTGGTATCAAAACAGTAAAGAATTTAGTACTAAAAGGAAATTAATAGTTTGCCTATTTTCCTGTAGTATCAGGTACAAATGAAACCAGGATTTAAAACTCATAAAATTTAATAATATTTAAATTTTTAAAATAAGTATTATTTATACCTATGAGACTTTGTTCCTCATATAATTCACACCATTCTAACTAGTATGATTATTGTTTTTTATTCAGGTATAGAATTTCAAATTTATTTTGAATTTTTTTTCTTCTGTGTCCACAAATCAATTAAGCCAAAGCCCATAGTTTTTACTTTCTCTTTTAACTATTTTTAAATACTACTGAAGTTTATTTATTTATTTTTTATATTTTTGGGTTTTTTGGCTTACTTACCATATGTATTGAGTGCCTGCAGAGTCCAGACGAGGGCATCGACTTCCCTGGAGCTGGAGTTGCAGACAGTTCTTAGCTGCCCCATGAGTGCCAGGAATAACACCAGTCAGTATTCTTTTTAAAATCATCCATTGCCCTTAACCACTGAGCTATCTCTCCAGTTCCTGTTTCAAATATCTTAACATGTATTATAGCTTCCACAATTTTTATAGAGTGCAATAATTTTTTTTCATATTAGAGTACACAATGTTAATGTAAAGTTTTTTACTGAATTATGAAATTATTTTAATGTCTTCAGTCATATTTTTGACACTATTTCATGATTTCTTATTTTAAGGCCTCATTCAAAGACCAAATTGCTTTATGAAAACAGATAAGATAGACTCTATTAAGTTACACTAAGTAAAGAAGAATACTCATGATGGTAGCACCTCTAGTAGAGGAGGAAAATAGTACCAACCTGTACCCATATGGTTTCTATCCATTTCCTCATCCCAAGAGAAGAAGTCACCTTAAGGTAAATGTACTGAGACAACCTAAGTGTCAAGACAGATGACCATTCTTTCCTCTCAATTGCCCTGTTAATGTTTTCTCTTAGAGAATGTCCTGGTAGTATTTTTCCCTCTGATATAATTACAGTGTTCCTACTCTAAGAAACATTTTCAATCCAGTTGTTTGTAACGTAGTATGAAATTCCAAAAAATCATGAATTTACCAGAAGCTTCATAAGTTACAAATTTATCAAAACAAGATTGAAACCCTGAACAAACTATTTAATTCATTTCCAGCCTTAAAATTCTTACCATTTAAGAAAGGAAACAATACTTACATGTAATCCTAAAAGAGTCTAAGTAAAGGAATATAAGAAAACCCTTTCCATTGGCTCCAAAAAAACAAAAGTCCAAAACTGATATATAGTATGATTTTAAATTTAGGGGATATAGTTCAAAATATGAGGAAAATTATTTTCTCTAAACTAAGATATATCATTAAGAAAATCATAGGACAAGTTAAGATATAAGATCATTTGCTCAATTTTTTCAAATAAAATGTTTATTTCTATCTAAAATGGATATATTTAAAATGTACATTTTATATTGTCATTTATTAATTTGAATTAAATTATTTACAATGAGATATAGTTGTAAATACTGGATAACATCTTTTCTTTAGAATTACAAAATGTTTATCATCTGAATATTGATGTGATAGTCTGCTTACATTGTAATATTTTGTGTTGTGTGTGTGTGTGTGTGTGTGTGTGTGTGTGTGCATACGTGTGAGGATGTGTATGGTGCCAGTGGAGGCCAGAAGGAGGAATTGAATCCCCAGGAAATGGAGTTTCCTGGTGGTTGTGAATCACCAAATAAAGGAGCTGGAAACCAAATCCAGGTTCTCTGAAAGAGCAGCAAGTGTTCTTTACACTTTAAAGATGTTTTACCAAGAATAGATATTAAATCTCAAGCACAACTCCTTGTCTCCAAACATTATATATATATATATATAATATATATCTTTTGTTAAAATTATATACTAAAAAAAAAATTGAACTAGAGTTTGATAAGCTGCTTTCCTCCCAAACTCCCAATGGTTCAGTCCCATTCTTGGTACCCATCCCCTTTTCCTCACTCTAAGGTTTTTTATTCTCTATTTTACCTTCTTATATTTATAACACACACACAGACACACACACACACATACCCCATACAAGAAAAAGAATATAGTATTTGTTTTCACAGATTTGGTTTAACAAAATGATTTTCAAAAATTTGTTTTTTTTTGCAAGTATAAATATTGTTTATCTTTATGGTGAAAAGAAACTTTAATATTATGTTTTTATTATGTATACTTCTGCTGATGGATATCTCGACTGAGTCCATAAGTTGGTAACATACTTCTGGAATCTCAGCTAGAGCAAAAACCCTAACAGAAAGATATAAAAAAAGATACAAATGGGAAGTAAAGAAGTCAAACTATGCACATGTAGATGACATAAGCCTATAGTTAAAAGTCTGTAGTAGAAAACTTTTAGATCTGATAAACAATTTCAGCAAATTAGCAGGATAGAAGTCAACATATGAAAAAATCAGATGCTTTTCTGTAGGCTAATAATGAGACTAAATTAAACAGGAAATAACCCCACTCAATGCAGCCTCAAAAACAATATAAGAATAAATTTAATTAAGAAAACAAAAGATGTCTACAGTAAATAATTATTCTGAAGAAAGGAACTGAAGAAGTAACTATGAAATAGAAATATCTTTCATGTATATGGACAGGCAGAAGTAATTTTATAAAAATGTTTTACTACTGAATGGCATCTAAACTTGTTTGTCCACTTGACACCACTGGGAGAAAGGAACATCCACCCATATTATATTGTGAACTACCTTTACCAGGCCTGTGAACTTTTCTGTGATGCCATTTTCATGATTGCTAATTAACATAGGAAGTCTCAGCCTAATGTAGGTGGTACCATTCCTAGGCATGTGGGCCTGGCCTTTATGATGAAGGTAATTGAGCATGAACTCAAAAGCAAGCAAAGATGCATCACTTCTTGAGGTTTCTACTTCAGGCTTTTGCTTGAGTTCTTTCCTTGACTTCCCTCAGTGTTGAATTGTGGCTTGTATCAAAATAAACATTTTTTTTTCCTCTTCCAAGTTTGCTTTTGGTCAAGGTGTTTATCACTGCAAAAGAAAGTATAGTAGAAAACCAATGATAGTCTTCAAGTAATTTGAAAAAAAAAGAAAATCAACTCCTAACTTTCATATTGAAGTGCAACAAATATCACGGTACTGAACAAAAACAGACATATGTGATAAAGGGATAAACAAAAAAACAAACATTAAAAACAAATTGTGCTATTCAAGCAGAATACTAAGACAGAAGAGCAAAGTATGTTCTATATCTCTTACCTTAAAGAAAACTCAATTCAAAATGAATCAAACACCTTAGGCTGACCTGAGATTCTGAAATTGCAGGACGTATATGGGTATAGATGCAAACTTTCTTAATGGGATTCTAACAGCTGAGTAAAAGATTCCAAGTACTGACAGGTAGAGCTTCCTAATATTAAAAAGAAGCTCCTTCTCAGGCAGTGAACCTATGAACAAGCTGAAGAGACACACCTTAGAGAGGGAGGGAATCCTTACTTGCTTCACTTCTGAAGGAAGACTACTATTTACAATATATAAAAGAACTTAAAATTAAATTCTCGAATACCAGATAATCCCATCAAGTATAGACAAGTTAAGTAAATAGATAACGTTAAACAGAAGAAGCACACAGATTGCCAACAAATAAAGTTTAAAATGGTTAATATCCTTAGACATCAGAGAAATACAAATTAAAACTAGATTTTGATATTACATCACCACTCTCATAATCACAATCATTAATTTTTTTTAAATGCTGGTGGGTTTGGGGGAAAATATGAAATTGTTGGTGTGAGTTTAAATGATTGAAGATGCTATTTTCATATTGTCTAAATTTACACAATTCATTCATTAACCAAATGCTTAGAGTATATATTACAGAGCATGGAACAGAATATGGAAATAAAAAAATACCAAACAACAACAACAACCAAAAAAAGATGTTTTTTGTGTTATAGAAAAGAAATCATTTTCTTTTTCTTTTCTTTTTTTTTTTTTTTTTTACAAATAATTTGAAAAATGCAAATAATACAAGTCTGGGTGCTTTGTAAGGAAAAAAATTCCCCTTTCAGCATCTTGAATTTTTCTCCCAAGTACCTTCTAAGAGCTGGGGACTATTCTAGGTTAATTATAAGAGAACAAAACTTTCATAGGAGAGGTGGGCTGTTTTCTGGTACTGGAGCCATAAGTGTTTATCCACTTGGGTTTCCTGTATTTGATAGAAAGAATAATATTAGTGAAAAATCAAAAACTTACCAGATATGTTCAGAATACTACGTGAAGTCTATCCATATGTCAATTATCTGCAGAATTTCAGAGATAAACCAGATGAAAAATCCAGTAAAGGAAGAACATATTTAAACATTAGGTTTGACATAGCAATTAAGCAATTCCATGCTGGTACTACGTGAAGCAGAGTTGAATAAGAATGGCTTTTGGGACACCAACATGTATCTATCTATAATTCAACTATACATATTAAGAACTTTTTAATGAATGGATTTTGTTCAGAGAACAGGGAAGGAAACTTGTGGAATACAGACAGCTAAGAAAGCACATCTCTAAAGTGGTTTTAGAAATAAGGTCCATAAAATCTGGAGTTCTACGTTCTTGGATCTGTATATTACCTCAGTCTCCTTCCAAAAGAAGGCATAAGAAACTGAAACTGTGCTCTCAGAATCTAAACATTAAATGAAGAAAATGAAGGCAAGAATTAGAAATGTAGAAACAAAATATTTTACAAGATTGCACTCAAAATGGGGTTTAGGTGAGAGTTCTGAAGCAACACATAAAATATAGGAAGGTGTGGGAAACTTCCTGTCCTGTCACCCAGGCCTGAGTGACAGTTTAAGTTTACTCACTTCAGTGAGGATTTCCAGGAGTTACTGCAAAGCCTGAGTAGGAAAAAGAATCCTGATGCGAGGGGGAATCTGCAAAGGACTTCAGGCTTGCTTGGTTTCCGAAGCATTTTGTTCTGTGGTAAATATCAATAATGCATGTCTTCATTTAAGTATCCTTAAATGACATAAAAGCAATAAGTGTTTTAATTATGAAACAATGGATTTATAGTTAAATACCACCTGTGCACACTGCTGTCAATCTTGCTCTGTAATACTGCAGTTACTCATACTGGAGTAAGTAAATCAATGAGTCGGCTTCAGAAATTATTGATGATTGAGGAATAGAAATTTAGAAGAAACTTTAGTTACTTGGAAAAAGCAAGAACAGGCTATTGCTAAGAAATACTATATTCTCACAATGTTCTATAATTAGAGAGCTTTGCAAGAAAGAGCATTGCATTTTGTGTTGCAAAAATAACCTTACAAGTCACGATCAAGGTGTTTTATATGTTTTTAGTTAAAAACAGTACTTTGTATGTGAGTGTGGAGTGCACTCATGCATATATTCATGTTTAGAAGTATATGAATTGTCCTGGTTGGTGGTTGCTTAGGTGTTTGTAACAGAGCAATACTTAGGGGAGGAACAGACTGAAATAAAAGGAACAATGATTTCATTACAATCCTACTGATACCATGCAGTAAAAAGCACTTAAGACTTCATTCACATGCCTGAAATGCTCTAGAGAGAGAGCCATTAGAGTGCTGTTGAGAAATTATAGTTGATGCACCTGAAGGTATCAATGATTAACAAGTAAAAAAGATGAGAGAACGGGGAGAGTAAAAAGAGGGAGTAATGTATGAAAGAAAATGAACTTACATGGGCTAGGGCTATGAGAATTAACAGGGAAAATATTATAGAGTAGGTACGAGCATGGAAAGTACAATAATTTTCTCTTCAGAAATGATTCAAGCTAAAACAGAACAAATTCACAACTGGACTAAAAAGTATAAATTTAAAAAATACAAATATAAATAAGAAGTAAAGCAATTTCAAAAATACTAAACTCTGAGGAATGGTTAATACCTACTTGTTATCAACAGAATTTTCTCAAAAGTTAATGTTTGCAGCTGTTTGTGCAGATGGAGAGAGGACTGTGGGTCTCAGATATTTAGGTGAGTTCTATGGATATATGCCTCTTACTGATGGGTGGATTCTATGGCAGATTCAGCTTTCTGTAGGAGTTTCCCAATCTGAGGGTGCTCCCCTCCACACACCTGTCAATTGTAGCCTTGTCTCTGGTTGTCTGAGGATCTTTGTTTCTACACAGAACTTCTAGTATCTGAAGCTCTGAAGGGATGTGATGCTTCAGCCGCATTTGTATTTATATTTCCTACAGGCTCTTCTCCCACCCAGATGCCAGCTGTTGTGTTTGTTTTGTTTTTATTTTTCCCAATGTCCCAGAATCTCATTTGAAAACAATTACTTCCATCCTGAAGACTCCAGTGGGACTTACATTGTCCCACTATTATTCACATAGGCTGCAGCTGCGATAGTGTCATCCATATATTCTTCATGCTAGAAACTACAGCAAAAACATGTTAATTTTCACCTTCCATTCCAGTGTCACTCACTTTTGCTGAAGCCTCTGGAGCCAGCACTCCCCTCCCCTAAATCTGGAATCACTCATTTCACAGTGCTCGTGGCTGTTCATCACATCTCCACAACCCATATTTCTTTACCAAGCTTGTAGTTCTTACGGTATCCAAGCCTAAGAAAAAGCAAGACTTCCCTGACTATTCATTGCTCTTGGGAGGTGCAAGTCTTGCAACGAGGCCTGGAATAAATTACTGGTCACTACAGGATGCTTCTTCCCATGAAGTATTCTGTATATCTCATCTTGGCTTACTTTATTTCTCCATGTCTCCCTTGTTTACAGCTATCCTATCATCCTCTTTCAGTGTTTCTTGTGTTTGTGTTAGAAACAGAATCTGCTTTTTTTTTTCTCCCTAAGTATTCTCCTTCACTAAACCAGACAGATAGAATATTTAATACCCCGTGTTAACTGGAGCCCCATAGTAATTTTATGCACTACTAGGGGCTTTCTGATATACAATCCAAAATAGCTCCACAACATAAGCACTTTTTTTTTTCTTTTAACTATGAGTGAATCTGGCTGAAGCGCTTTGGGTTAGATAAGAACTGGAAATTGACACGGAGACCTAATACAGAAACAATGTCTCATCATTAGCTCTTTTTTTAATAGACAAATAGTTTAGTTATGTTGTCAGTTGGGAAAACTTTCACCATTCAATAAATATGTATAAACCTTTAATATTGTACCAATAGGAACTGTCAGAAACATATGACGAGATAAGATATATGTTTGAAAATTCATAAATTTTTCAGTTTTTCCTGATTTTGCAGTTTTGTCTAATTACATTTTTGTTTTGCTAGATAGTTCCGATTCTGAGGATTAAAGACTTACTTGATGGTGGCAAGATTTTGATCAGGTCTATAAATATCTGTAGGACAAGTAGAGGTTTAGATGCAATGAGTAGAAAATTGAGGTACCACAGTTTCTCTGCATTTGTATAATCATAGTCTACATAGACACAGGTGATAAAGCAATTGTAAGGGTTGAGAATCATACAAAGTAAGAATTGTCACACAATAGAAGCAGTAGATTAGTTTGAAGGACAAAAGTTCAGGAAACTGGACAAAAGGAAAAATATATATTTCTTATAAAACTACTAACTATAATTTCAGCTTCAAGAGTCACATTTCTTGATTAATACTGGAAAACATTAAATTAAATGATATATTTGTTTCAGCACTTGCAATAGCTACCTAAATTACATTTTCTAAGTAGCTCTGCTATAATGGAATATAGAAAAATCGGAACACAGGACAATTGGAAACAATGCTTACTGAAGGCTAAGACATGACATATTTCAGTTCCAAGGGTATCTAATGGATCAATGACATGCCTACGTTTTAAAATAAGAAAATTTTTTATTTTAAAAATAATTTAAAAATTTTAAATGTGTTCAATTCAAAATAAGCAAATGAATAGCTGGATATAAGTCCAACTATTGTTTATCTGGGAGGTACTGGAGTTAACTGACAAACCTGTGAGGAAGTATTAGATCAGAAAACCAAACTGGGATATATAAGAAAGGGCAAATCTAAACATCTGGATTCATATTTGAAAGGAGTCTTCACCAACTTACTGTATTTTGTTTTACAGCCATGAGTTTTTGTATCACCACAGTATTTATAAGTGAAATTTTAAACTGGATACACACACACACACACACACACACACACACACACTATAGGCTAAGCAATACGATTTGGTTGAGTGAAAGAGACCACACTGCCTAACTTGAGTTATCCAGCTATAGGGGAAAAGAGTATATTAATCAGATATCTTGTTCTCAAGAATGCATATAAAATTTGACAATTTAATTTGGGAAATGTTTAAGAGCAAGAGAAGGGCTATAAATAAGAACTAGTGTGGATATTTCTAAGGAAGCAGTGATACTTCTTTGAAATATTAGCTACTACTCCATCAATTTCATAACCTCTCACCTTTTCAAAATGGCCTTCCTTACCTCTCTTTCTTAGAATGTATGTATTAGTTACTTTTATGTTGTGTGATAAAACCCTTGACCAAGGCAAATCATATGGAAAAAAAGCATTGTGTTGGCCTTTTGTTTTTGAGGAATAAAAGTTCAACATGGCAAGAGTTCAGGGAAGCAGGGACGAAAAGTAAGAGCTCATATTTTTTAACGGAAAGCCCGAAGCAAAGAGACTAAACCAGAAACAGGATAAGGCTATACAACATCAGTGTCTACTCCTAGGGATAATTTCTCGATCAAGATTGCATCTAGTAAATATCTACTTCTTGGAACCCAGTCCTCCAATACCCTAGCCTATGAGGGATGATCATTCGAACCACACAATATCTTTCTTTCTTCCTTTTGCCTCCTAGATGCTTCTCTAGAACGTCTATTCAGTAAGTCCCTCAGACTCATTTTCTTTCTGTATGTATATAATCATACACACACACACACACAGAGAGAGAGAGAGAGAGAGAGAGAGAGAGAGAGAGAGAGAGAGAAAGAGATTACTGTTGAGGTATTTTTGTGATCTGTGATACATTTTCTCCTATTCCAAAATTACTTCATAGAAAAAAAACCTTAAAAAATGTACATTCATTGAAGTGCAGTTGTGAATGCCAATATTCTCAGCAGGTAGATATCCATGAATTGGAGGCCAGCCTGGTCTATATAGTTAGCTGTATACTAGCCTACATTACACAGCAATTAGTAGCCCATCCAGGATTTCCTATTGAGAACCTATTACAACTTAATTAACTAATTAATTAGCCTAAATAGACAACTAAACTACAAATTCAATGAGTAAAAGTTCATTTCAATATTTAAAAGTAAGTAAAGTCAAAAATAGATGTAAAACTTCACTGGCTAGTTCTGGGTCAACTTGATACAAGTTAGAGTCATCAGAGAAGAGGAAGCCTCAGTTGAGGTAATGCCTCAATAAGATCCAGCTGAAAATCGTTTTCTTAATTAGTGACCAATTGAGGAGGGCCCAGCTCATTTTGAGTGCTGTTATCTCTGAGCTGCTGGTCCTGGGTCCTATAAGAAAGTGAACTGAGTAAGCCATGAGGAGCAAGCCAGTAAGCTGCTCTCCTCAGTGGTCTTTGCATCTGCCCCTGTCTCCAGTCCCATCTCTGTTTCAGTTCCTGTCCTGACTTCCTTTGATAATTAACAGTAAAATGGAAGTGTAAGTTAAATAACCCCTTTTCTCCACAATTTGCCTGTTGGTCATGGTGTTTCATCTCAGCAATGGAAACACAGGCAAAGAATAAAAAAAAAATCATTTAAGAAAATGGTAGGATCATGAGAACAAAAAATTATCTCATAAAGGAACTAACAAAGCAAGCAATCATGAAAGCATGTTCTGTTTCACGAGAAATGATGGATTGTTAATTAAACAAGCGCTAAGACATTTTTCCTCATACATTATGTTTATAATATCAAAGGAATGTGCCTTGGAAATGTTTAAGAGCAATATAAGTTAAATTTCAAAACATACTGATAAAATTAAAGTGTACATTAGTAAAATAGTTTGGAAAGGAATTTTGAAAATTTCAGTATCTTTCTAAATTTAAAATGTATATAACAATGACACAGTGGCTCTCTTGCTTTTATTTTTACACATATATGAAATATTTTACGCATAGGCATAAATATCTGTGATGGTTTGAATAAGAGTGGCCTCACATAGCTCCATAGATAGTCTTGTTGGAGGAGGTGTGGCCTTTTTGGAGGAAGTGTTTCACTGGGTATGGGCTTTGGTATTTCCAAAGCCCAAGCAAGGCTAAGTGGCTTTCTCTTTTCCTGCTGCCTACAGGTCCAGATGTAGAACTCTCAACTATATATATATATATATATATATATATATATATATATATATATATATATGCCTCTGTGCTACTATATTCCTTGCCATGAGGATAATACACTAAACCTCTGAAACTGTAAGTCAGCCTATATTTATTGCTTTCCTTTACAAGTGTTGCAGTAGTCATGGTGTCTCTTCAGAGCAATAGGACACTGACTAGGACAATGTGCATATCTGACGAACTTAAGGTACCATGCTTGCAAACAGTTACAACATCTAAATATTCATATGCTGGCAAACACTTAAATGTGTTGGCTAAACTGTGCTGGCTCAATTTTATGCAAAATATGCGGCTACTTACAAAAGTTATGTAGATATTTATAGTGTGTCTTGAAAAAGCCTTGAACATGAGACAGTATTTATTATGTATTATATAAATTAAATATGTTTTATAGTCATCCAATGACCCATTTATTTATGTAAATGCATATGCAACAGTTAATCATCAACCTATAGCATGTGATACTCAGATCTGAACATACAAAGATAAGAAACAGAAACAGTTTTTGCTACTGTGAAATTAAACTTCTGTGGTGACAAAGACCCTAATGTATGCAGCTACAGGAAAAAATAAAAAAAAATTTACTGTCATGAAAAACACAGGTGTGTAATTGGATTTATGTTTTAAAATGCTGTGAGTTTGCAAATGAAATGGAAATATATGTACAAAGTCATTATCTATGTGACTCTGGAAATGAGGCAAAATGGATAGATCATATCAATCTCATAATTTTGTGAATTATCTAAATTAATAATAATTGAAATGCATTTGCATGAAATTCTGCAATTATAAGTTACATGCACAAAAGAAGGGGCCAAAGCTATAAAATATCAATTTTATTTCCACATATATGCATATTTAAAGGACAAAAAAAGCTTTTATTTATCTCTGAAAGATGATAGCAATTTATTTCATTTTCTTTTTCTCCACGTCCCCAAACTGCAGTCAAAACTGTCCAGAATACTTATAATAAATTTTATCGAGATGTTGTAACAGTTACACTAAAAAATCAGTAAAATGATGCTTTCCACTACACTGTGATTTTATAACATAAGAAATGGCATTGCATAGACTAGATACAGGTGGGAATGCTGTGAATAGGGTCGAGCCACAGACTAAAATTATAGCATTGGAAGGCTGATGCTGGAAGATAACTAATTCAAGACCAGGCTAAGCTCTGTGTAGGAAGAAATCATGTCCAGAGAGACAAAGAGACAAAAGAAAGAAGAATGAAGGAGAGAAAGAGAGAAGGAGGCAGAGAGAGAGAGAGCATGCAAGAGAAAGAGAAGAGGAAGGAAGGAAGGAAGGAAGGAAGGAAGGAAGGAAGGAAGGGAAGGAAGGAAGGAAGGAAGGGAGGGAGGAAGGAAAGAAGGAAAGAAAAAGGAAAGAAAGAAAGAAAGAAAGAAAGAAAGAAAGAAAGAAAGAAAGAAAGAAAGAAAGAAAGAAAGAAGGAAGAAGGAAGGAAGAAAGAAGGAAGGAAGGAGGAAAGAAAGAAAGAAAGAAGAGAGAGACACATAGGGAGGAAAGAAAAGGAAAGAAGGAAGGAAGGAAGGAAGGAAGGAAGGAAGGAAGGAAGGAAGGAAGGAAGGAAGGAAGGAAGGACAAATACACAGACCCACAGCCAGACAATATGCTGAGAGTGAGAGATCTTTAAACACTCAACCCTAAAGGTGGTGTCTCCATCAAATCCCTTCCCTCAGAGTTCAGAGAACCCCTTGAAGAGGAGGCAGAAAGACTGTAAGGGGTAGAGAACACCAATAAAACAATGCCCTCTAGATCAACAGAATCAAACATATGTACTCACAGAGACTGACGAAGCATGCATGGGCCTGAAAGAATCTGCACTCAATGGACCCTAGAGCTGAAGTGAGAAGTGTACACATACAACCATCCTTAATTGAGAAGCTATCTCCAATTGATAACCATTTGCAAAGGACAATTTACTTTTCTCCAAGGGATTCTCACTAGGGAAACAAATTACTCTTAAATGTAGGCTACTTGTCCAGTACTAGATGGCCAACGGAGAACAGTCAAAACTGTTGGAGGTTCCTTGTTTGTATTGTCAGGGATTTTTTTTTCTATTTTTTAAAATTTTATGTTCTTTTATTTTTACTTTTATTATTCTCTCCTCTCTCTCTCATTGCGTGTGTGTGTGTGTGTGTGTGTGTGCGTACGTGTGTATGCACTCATGTGTGTGTGTCTGTCCCTGTCTCTTTCTTTCTTTGTACCTTACAGGTCTTTTGAATATAGATTATAAATACATATGAATATATATTATATATTGAATATTTTTTATGGCTTCCAGTTTAGAGCTTTTATGGGATCCTGAGTGTGATAGTAAGTGGGTCTCTGAATGTACATCTGTTTCCTGTGCCTTCTCTTCTGCTCCTTTTCTCCTGTTTGTTTTGACTTATTGTTGTGTTGTTAGCTTTTGTCTTATCTTTATATTATATTTTAATAACCTTAGAAGTCTTTTTATTTTCAAATGAGAGACAAAATGGGGTATGGCTTTGGATGGGAGGAAAGGTGCAGAGAAACTGGGAGGAATAGAGGGAGGGGAAATCATAATCAGGATATATTATCTGTTTTCAATAAAAGGAGAGAGAGAGAGAGAGAGAGAGAGAGGAAGAGAGATGGGGGAGGGACTGCTTATCTCTAGGGGAAAAAGTCCCCAAAAACATGAAAGTTGTTTTTCTACAGAATTTTTTCTCAATTTTTAACTAGTTCCTTGAAATTTTTGTATAATTTAATTGGACCATGTTCAAACTTTCTTCGCCCAGCTCCTACCAGATCCTACCCTTTTCCTACATACCTAAATTTGGTTCCTCTTAAAACAAGATAAAGCAAGGCAAAAACATTAAGTTCAATTTATACTGACTTTGTACTCTTGGGTTTGTGGTCATCCACTGAATTACATTTTAAATCAACCAACATATTTATAATAAATAACACTTTCTTGATGTGTTACATTTTGGCAGCTTTTTTTCCCTATGTACCATTTTTTTTTCTATTGTAAATACTTTATCTTCACTTACTCTACATTTTATAGATAGTTTAGATGCAGACTCTTATTAATAGTCTCAAAATCTGAAGTAAATGTAATTTTAAAGATAGAAAGATGTTTTATAAATAATAAATGACTATAAAATGAAGTACTTTCATGTTTTCAAAATTAAAAATAATTTTAATTAAAGACAAAGGCATTCTTACTTATTTCACCAAAGGCATTCTTACTTATTTCACCTCTGGTAATAAGGCTTCTACACCTTTGTCAAATACACACACACACACACACACACGCACACACACATTATATATATATATATATATATATATATATATACACACACACACACACATATATATAAATATTTATATATATATATATATATATATATATACTTGTAAATGCAAAATGCCTGTTAGAAACTCTCTTTGACAAATATAAAAGGGAAGGTATTTGTTATTTTTGCTCTGTCTGTGTAGTTTACGATAAAATTCATATTTCAGGAGATCAAATAATATTTTTACATTTCCAGAAGTTAACTATTACGTCATGTGATATTTTGACTATTTTTCTGATAAAGAGGATGGATGATGTCAATAAGAATCTTTGCTGGACATATACAAAACCTCAAAGTTATTTATTTACTTGGTAGCCACCTCATTAAGATTATCAGAACAAAGATTACTGCTTAAAAGGAAACAATAGGATATCTATTCTTCCCTTGGTGTGCAGAGGGAAAAGCATTAAAGTTTGCAACTGTTGCACATATTTACTTTAGAATTAAGTTAACTGAACTTCTACTTCCTTTGAAGTATTTCACTGGGAATTTAAAACAAGGAAATCACTCTACTATGTAAAATGTAACTGAATTGGTAATGGATTGAGAAAACAACTTGGATATTTGTATTAGCATATACGTTTATGGTAGTAACAATATGATTGTATCATAAATTTCCATCTGTAATGCATCTTATGAAATAGCCTCCAATCGTAGAATCAAACAGCTGAGTGTTCTAGATACTTATGGTCCAGGCTTAATACCCAGGTCTGATGTGTATGTGTACATTCACAGAAGGCTATAGGTTAACAACAGGTATTCTTCTAGATAGTTTTCCATATTTCTCTTTGATACAAGATCTCTCACTAAATCCAGGGTTCGAGATTAGGCTAGACTGGCTGGCCAGTGAGAACTCAGAATTTTCCTCTGTCTGTCTCCATAGCACTGGAATTATAGTTGTGTGCCTGGAAGACTCAGTAACTTAGATGGGATCTAGGAATTTGAACTCAGGTCTTCAGGCTTATGTAGTAAGCATCCATCCCCTAGCCCTATTTTTTCAACACTCTATCTGTACTTAATACGGTACAACAGTTGCAAGTATCAATACATTTGAAACAAAAGTTCCTATTTCCCCCCCCTCTTTATATTTTCCTCTGGCCAAGAATAACAATGATAATAATCAGGGTGTTTGTTTCTATTTTATCAGATCCTCAACATACAAAACAGTATTGTATAAATTGATAACTGACACACTTACAGGTTTTCATGAGTAATGTATTATTTTAAGTGGAACTGATTTCTATGTTGCATATGTAACTTTCTTTTCAGTATAAATTCATGGTAGCTTGTTTCTCCATAACTTTTTGAGTATATTATGATACAGATTTAAATTGAACAAGAATCCATTTTATTCAGATAAGGTGATTAGTACATGGTCAATTATTAATTGATATGATAAATTGAATATATTTATCATTTTGAGATCTAGCCAATTGATATGCTTTCTAATAGATTTTTAAAAGGAATCATATTCCACAAAGCTCAAATCAAAGACAAACTATACTGCTTGAAAAAGGTAAAGTGAAAGCCAAAAGTTCATTAGTTACTAGGATAAGCTGTTTAGCTGAAAACCCTGGGCACCTCTAAAGTAGAATAAGCTCAGTTCATGGTAGGTTGAGATAAGCTGCCTTAAGTCTGCTTCCACTTTTTTGACTTAACATAAAAAAATAGATGTTTTCTGCCTTGTGCTTCTAAGTTGGGTTCACAAATTATCAGTGAACTTGCAAGAGAGAGAATCTATAGGCATAACATATCCTACCCTCTAGAAAGCAAGGACAGAACCACACTAATCTGCCTGGAGACTAAACGGAAGGCAAAATATTTTCTTTCCTCTGCTCAAATAGGCCCTGCCTGGAGGTGAAGAAGCATCTCCTGTATGCACTTGTATTAACAGGACTTGTCTTTATATGGTTCATTGCCAGAAATAACAGTAAACAGTAGCTCATTACGCACAGTGCCATCTCATTATACAACAAGCTACTCTAGCATATTAAAAACAAAATACAAAAAGCCTAAAAGAAAACATGACTGAAATTAAATGCAAACAACTATGTCTTTTATTTTAGAAATATTGATCCTTTGCAAAAGAGTGACATGTTTAATGAATATCCTTAATGATTTTACAGTAGTGCAAATCATCTATGAAAGTAACATGGTTCAAAAAGAATGTTATAATCTGGTGCCCAGTAAAATCCAATATCCTTGTAAGCAACAACAGTCACTGTGTCAAAACTATCTGGGAGCAAGAGAGCTACAAAATAGAGGATGGAAATAAAGCTCATTTATTTTAGCTTTAGTTTCAAAGTCAACTAAAATGCTTACAGGGGTTCCATGAAAACATTTCCAAAACTAATCTAATCCTGTTCATAGTAATTACTTTCTTCCTTTCAGGCAAAACACAGTTGACAGAAAACAGCAAATGGGTTTTAAGGGATTTAATAGGGATGAGGTATCATACTCAAAGAAAATTTCCATTACGTTAAACCATTCCTCTTAAGATTTTGTTTTCAAGAAGTCTTCCAAATGCTTAATAGCAATAAAATTTTCAGAAAACTAAGAAAAGAATGGGCTATAAAAGATTAACCTGGAGGGAAGTTGAGTCAGACAAAGCTTTTGATAGACGTTAGCAATAGTTATTAAAGTTCAATTATTTAAAAATAAGCTAATAGAAAGATCATGCATATAGAGAAATATACTTAATAAAAATATACTAATGTATTTGTTCTATAAACAGTACTTTGAACATTTCAAATATAAATGCAAATATTTTTTCTATATGGTGCAACATAGAGTAATGTTTTTTGATGATCCCTTGAGTATAGTGCTAGATTCACCAGATGTAGCCATAGGTTCAGGTTCAAAATTGTTTATTCTTTTGCCTAATTAAATCACCTGTTCTAGTCCAGAGCCTTGGAGCCCTAGAGTGTTTCAGCCTCCAAATAATCTAGAACATTTAAGCCTCCATACTAGATCTGTCTCCAGTCTAGACTACCTCTGAGACACACTGTTTACTCTGAACTCTAACTCTTCTGATTTAGGCTCAAATTCTCTTCCAAGCTGCCTATTTCAAACTGACCTTGAGCCTGCTTACTGTTTCTGACTCAATTCTTCTGACCCTGGAAAACTCTGGCTGCAGATTGAACTGCTTTCTCTCCTTGGCTTCAAAATGATTCACTCTCCCATCTGATACTGACTTCTGAGCTAGCTGCCTCTTTGTCTCTGTGTTTCTCCCTGAGCACTCACTGCTCCATCCTGCTTCTGTAACTGAACTCTGCTCTGAGCTGAGAATCTGCTTTTTCTGAGAGTGAGGAATGTCCCCACTCTGACTCATCTGGCTACCTCTCCCTCTGATTAGTCACTTTACCTGCCATTCATTCTGACTTGTCTCAGAAGTACCTTCCAATCTGACACTGACTTCTGAGCTGCGATTCCAATCTGGTTCCATACTGTTTTATTTTCCCCCTTAAGGATTAAAGACATGGACCACCACTGCCTTATGAATACTGAGATTACAGGTATCTCTCATAGGGACCACACAAGCTGCTGAATGTAGACTCCTTGAATAAAGAGCCTTCTCAGCTTTCACATAGTCTTATTCCTCTACAATTGACCATATTTTGTTTTGTTTTGTTTTTTTTGTTTATTTTCTACTCCAAAAGAGTAGAGAATTTTCAATTACCACCCAGTTAAAGTCTAGGGAGTTACAGTAACAGCTGCGAGCTTGGAGAAAATTCTGGAGGAAACTGGAGGAAAAGTGCTGTGTTTTGCTAAGAGACTTGTGCTTCTTTCAAGTATTTCCTTGCTTGTATTCCCTTTACCTTGCTCTGTGACTTTAAAAGAATGTTACGGATAACTCAGTGGGACAGATAATGATTTCCATCTCTTTCAGTAATCTTCTCCCCTTGAGTGGAGAGAGAATTTGTGACTTTTTACTAACTTCTATTTGACAAAGGTGGTGGGATGTTTTATCTCTAATCCTGTTAAGTACACAAGATTCCCTCTTAGCATCCTGGAATCACAGACTTTACTTGAATCATAAATGTTAGTTGCCTCCTTGAAGATGAACAATTCCATGTGGCAGAGAATTACAAACAGCCTCTGGTATCAGAATAAAACCAGTCTCCTAGAACATCTGCAAGGAAATTAATTCTTCCAACAACAACAATGAGCTTAGAAACATCACCTTCCTTGTACAATGTCGAGGCCCACTTCATCCAGCTAACCCCTTGAAGGAAGATCCAGCTATGCTGCACCTGGACTTGTGACTCCAGAAATATGAGATTTAAAAATGTAGTGTGTGGCTATATATTCTTTGTATATATGTATTAATAAATGAGGACACATACACATTCATGGTATGTGTGTGCATGCGAGTGTGTGTGTGTGTGTTTGTGTGTTTGTGTAACAAGAAAAATAAAGAAAAGGAGGCCATGAATTTGAGGTGGGAAAAGAATACAGAATGGAAGGAGAGGCTAGAAACGATGTAAATATAGTCTACATATACAAAATTAAAATAATAAAAATTTTAAAAGAGGAATTTTCAACTACCATTCTGATATTACCTGATCCAGCAATTTAAAAAAATCAGAGAAGTACATTATCTACATTTGTTCAAGTCTAGGTTATTTCTGTTAATATATGTTTTTGGCTTATTTACTTTTAGCCTCTTTCTTTTGATATTTTGCTAGGTATCAGATTATGAGATTTGACACCTTCAGGCTTTAAGATGAAAGTCAGTGCTCTCATTTAACTAAGAAAATTGAGACTTTTAAGGAGAAACTTGTGCAGAAATAGAAATTCAAAGAAAAAACCCTAGAAAAAGTTGAAGATGAACTGTAGATAGCCTATTATTTATGTGTCCTGGGGTCAGTTACTTCTTTAAGCAAGTATGGAGACTTTCTTCCAAAGATAGCCAGATTTCTTAAATGAAATACTAAAATTCATAAATTTTTGTTTGGGTTATTTGTATCCCAAACACTTCTGGAAGATACCTGAAGACTCTGAAACATGATTTTCTAAAGACAAACAGATAAAACTGAATCCTTACCTATATTGATAAATGCATCAAAACTTTATCACTTAAAGTCATTCCTCAAACTAATATTAAGCTATTTTCCAGTTATAAGATATATAGTGTATGTAACTTTAAAGATTTATGTTTTTTCTCAATATTGAAAACAATAATATGAATATTTATGCAACCAATAACATGAAAGTTCATGCTGCCTATGTAAGGGGTTACCCTTAAGAAACTAACAGAAATGGAATTGTTTTTTCAGAGTCATACAATACATACAATTTAGGATACATGGATTTTAATTTTAAAAATATTCTATACTGCTCTTTTTTATGTTTTAAAAATATGAGAACAGAATATATCTGTGGCTATTGAGAATGACTAACCTGTAAAAGCCAGTACTAGCCAAGACATCATTTTGATACTTTGTGGGTACTTTTGTGTTTTTGCTACTATTTGATTATATAACATCTCATTCGTATTCTGATAACGTGGCACATATAGATACCTCAAAATTTTTCTAGGAAATGCCAGAAAATAAAAGAAGCAATTCAAAACTGAGAGATATTGGCTTCTACATAAATTCTCCTCTCAGAATGACTTAAAAATTATTCATATTTTTTTTAATTTGAAAATGAGTGTGTTAGTTTAAAAAGCCTTATTGCCACATCATTAACAATGTACTTGTGTGCCTTTTCTGTATATCTGCCTTTCCTGTAAGTCTTCTGCTTTTTACCATTCTTTCTCCAAACATGTTGGGATGGAGATCCTATAAGCTGCATGTAATTTTATCTCTGCTTCTTTCTAAAAGCTCTTCGGGGGATGTTGTAGAAGAGCAAAATTTTATACATATTAAAACTCAAACTTGAAGTGCCAGTGTGGAATACACAAGAGGGTCTGTCTAGTAATGGGAAAACAGGAAATGAGCTCCCTACCTGAGATTTTAATTTAGAATATTTTATATGAGGTGCCTGAAGCACTTGTTAGCATTCATATCATGGAAATGTGATTTGTCTTATGTGTAGAATATGAACCAATGTGGAGAACCTTTGGGAATAATAGTATAAACTAACTTAGGAAGTTTCATTGTCACCTCCCATTCTTGTAAATACACACACATACACACACACACACACACACACACACACACACACACACACACACACTATGCCTGTAGTGGTTTAAATGAGAATGTCTCCCATAGTATCATATTTTTCATGCTTGGTCCCCAGTTGGTGAACAGTTTGGAAAGATCAGGTGGTGTTATCTGTGTAGGAAGTGTGTCATGGGAGGTGAGCTTTGAGATTTCAAAAGCCCAGTAGGCCCAGTGACCCACTAGGCTGGCTGCCTATGGATTAGGATGTAAATTTCAGCTACTTTTCCCAGCATCGTGTCCATCTGTTTGCCACATACGCCTCATTATTATAATAGTGGACTAAGCTACTGAACCTGTAAGCCAGTTTCCAATTAAACACTTCCTTTTATAAGAGTTGCTTTGGTCATTGTATCTTATCACAGAAATAGAACAGTAAGACAAAGCCCAAACAACTCTATATTTGTCTATATTGCTATTGTAGTTTGAAATTTTCATACATGTATATGATGTATTTTAATAAAATCCACTTGTTGGGAGTGCAAAAGACCTTATGCACACAGAGATACACATGAGTGAAACCAGGAATGTTAATCTTGCAGGATTGCCTCTTCAAGGGGATTGGTGTACAACTTGTTTTTTGACCCAAAGGCTGGGAACAGCCTGATGATCTGTTCTCTCTGTAAAGCTAGGTCATACCAAACTCCTATGAGCAGAACTGGATGTGGCTAATAATCTATAATTTTATATAATTACAATCTATAACTTTACATAATTAGTATGGCAAGAGACTCACACAAAATCTCACAACCAGGATGGAGATATTTAATAATCCAGCTAATTTTTGTGTTATCTATATGTTCACGGTTTCCCCAAAGCATCCACAAAGAAAACAGAATGTTGCTAATGGTCCAAATGACCTCTACATTATCTGTATGGCCAAGAATATACCAAATCCTTAACTAGGCCCTTCAGATCATACATGTATCTTATCTCCAGAACTAACATTCATGGAAGAAATGACACATACTTTGAGAAGTGTTTTGATGTAATTTTGCTTCCTTGTGCACAGGGGATTGTGTTAAACCAGGAAACTATTTCCAAATTTCACTATATATAAACATGCCTACAATAAACTGCCCAGGGTAAGAGTCTAGAAGTTTAAAACAACAAGATATGCTGAGTTGTGTTGAACCAGATTTCCTTCTTGCCTTACAAGGCTATTACTGCTGGGTCTCATAGATGCAGAGATTCCTACTCATATCTTTCTCTTCTCTTGTCCTCTCCTACTCAACCACCTCCACCACTTTCCCTTGTAAATCCATGTGCTACCCTATCAAACACAGGTATTCCATGAAGTGTTGTCTGTTCAGGTATAACATGACCATTTATGGAACCTAGTTTTCAATCCGGCATATTTTATGCTTAGGTCTTTTCTCTCAAAGCCTTTTATTAGATGTGTCAATGTTGTATATCTCAGATTATCTTAGCAGCTCTGGGAAAGTTTATTTTTTATAAACATATTTAAATCATCGACACACATGAATTTCCCTAAGGCACGATTTCAGGTGTCTCTACCTATTTGTATTGGACTCTTCATACAAATTTAGTCAAATTTATTTGTCATTTTGTATTCAAATATATTGTCTTAAAAAATATAAGTTGTTTTAGGGAGGTACAAAAAATTCCAGTACATTAACATTACTTAGATATTCAAATTTGCAGTTTTTTAACAAGGAAATTTCTAGTCTTCCTGAATCCAGTATTTGGTTATAATATGTATGATCTTTGTCATATTTTTATGAGTATTTCTCAAGATTCATTTTTTTGAGAACCATCCTGGAACTCAACATTGATCATTTCTTACAAACAAAAAATTTCTTGTGATATTCTGAAAAAATCCCAAGATGCATGAAGTCTAGGTAGTTTATTCTAAATCTCAAGTATATCTTCAATTTCTATTGAGTTTAATGGAGACTTTACAAAAATTACACAAAGAAAGGAAATTTCATCGAGGAGAACTCACAGACCTCATTGAAATATGGAATTGTTTGTTCTGCTTGTGGTCAGGGGCCACATTAGCATATTTTTGAAATCCATATCATAGTGAGAATTTTGTTGAGAATGTCTGTTATCATTTATTTAGCACGTGATGCCACAATAAAGAGGTAGATACCAAAATTTCATTACTTTTTCAAAATTTAATTAAAGTTGATTTGCAATGTATAGGATAGCTACAAATAATGTTATTCATATTCACTAACCACTTTTGAAAATGAAAATTAATTTTCTGGAAAGATCTATGTGGTTCTTTAAAATATATTATTTCTTCAAATTCGGGGCAGTTCAGCATGAGAAATAGTAAGTTTCATTATGCCATCTGCTCAGGACACATGTTAAGTATGAATCTAAATATCAGGTTTCTGTGAGGAATTTTAAATTTTCCTATTATTATCTAGAAGAAATACTGTTGATCTCTCTCTTTTGTTTTAAAATAATTAATACCCATTTAGAGCAGAGACTGGCTTTGTCAAATAATATGAATATAAAAATATTTACACTAATTATTAATCCATATGGGTCTGATAGTGGCTCTTGGTTAACATTAATTATGTCATGAACAAGACTCCAGTTACATACAAATTATCTAGATGTTTAAATAGGTAGCACATATGAGGTACTTAGTTGAATTCTAAGACCAATACAAAGAACATATATATATTGATTGATATAAAAAATATAAAAATATATCTAAGGTTGGACAACTTAATCCACTAGCCTCTCTTCTCCAACATAAAATTAATCCATAACAGTACAATAACAGTAATTTAATTTTGAGATCATCTGTTAGTAGCCCACTTTCTGGAATGCCTTATAAATTCAACAAGTGATATAGTATCAAATTATTGACATTCATTTCTCAAAAAATTTTTGTAACAGCTTTGATAATTTTGACAAATGCAATTTTTATGTGAAATAAAACCAAATGCACTATAATATTTAGAGTTGTTTATTAGTATAGGATTAAATATCTACTTCTATATTTTTGTATTTAACTAAAAGGATACTCCATAAATGTTAGAATTTTTAAGTTATAATGTATGCCTGATCATGGAGGTTTTAAAAATAGGCAGGTATCAGTATCTCATAATCGATGACAGCCAATTATATTCTCCCTATATTTTATACCACCAAGAATGTAACTAAATATTAATATTCATATAATCATATCCTGTGCATGTATCCATCAGAATAGTGTCCATTATAACCCATCCAGTCATACAAGCATTGAATTTCTAGTGAAACAGAGAATAAAATATTTAGCTCAAGGTTATTTGTGAGAAATAGTAGGAAAAGGACACAACAAAGCGCTAAGCTCTTCAACATATTGAAAGTATCTTGTCTTAATAATTGCCACAGCTGGAATTATTTTAACACGTGACAAGTTCCTGGACAACTACTGGACAAGTCCAGTATATGAATGTTGACCAACCCAGACAGCCCTCTGACAAGTTGTGTTCTTCAAGCTAGGACAGCTCAATAAGCTGGAAGGATTTATTAAATGAGGATAATTGTCAGCCTATATTGAAACATTACTAATTTCTATGTTGTCTGAAAGAGTTCCATGTAGATCAATAGATGAATGCTTAAAATATAACAGACAACTTCAACTGAGATTCTGGCATCAACTCAAATTCAGAGAAACAAAAATATTCATACTGCAGGTAGTCATGCTTGTGCCAAAATGCCAGCATATGTTCAACAAAACAGAGTTAAATATAAATAAAAAGTAACAGTAGGATTTCACTAGTTTTTGGTCAGATGAGAAATAACTTGAGTTTGCTGCAATATGAAACCACGAGCCCATGAAATATAATTTTCAAATAATATTTAAGACCTTTAATTATAAAAGTCATTACCTCCTTTAAAACATCTTCTCAAGTGTATAATTTAAAATGTGAATTTCCTAAAACAATTCTAAATGCTTTAGCTGTGTTTTTGCTGGGTGTTTATAGAAGGAATGAAAATAAGTATTAGTATGTATTTTCTATTAGGAATCCCTAAACATATCTCTTAAAAATAATTACAGATTGAGGGATCACTCAAAAGTTAAGACCACATACTGATCTTGCAGGAGACCCAAGTTTTGTTCTGAGCACTCCCCCATGTAGGTTACAGTTCAGCTCCAGTATGCCTCGCACAGAAACAGTACTCAGATGCATCAATACACAATTAAAATTATAACAAATACTAAAAAAAATGATATTAATAGATCAAAAGGAAAATATATTCTATTAGTGACATATATCCCATATTAATATTTTAGGGACTGTGTGTGGTTTAGAAAGTATTCCTCTTCCAACAGTTAATTGAGTTTTAATATATTGGCAGAGTAGGGAAAGTAATTGATTTAGAAAAACCACATATTGAATCAAAAGTTAATTCTTTCTTGTATTTCCTAGTTAAAGTAGGAGTTTTTATTTCTACCTCAAAGATAGTTTCTGTCTCTAAATGTTGATAAATTGCCTAATTACTTGGGAGTTTATGAGATTTATATAATCAAAATGGTCTGGATGCAGAGGCAAGAGGACCACAGGATGCCACAGGTCAGTCTGAGCTAAATAGTGAGATCCTGTTTTAAAGTGAATTTTTTTAAAAAAAAGCACATGCATACAGAAAAGTTAGATATGGATTATAATTTTACAATTGCTGAGGAGAACTATAAGCACATATAAATTAACCTTATGGCATATCTCTACTGCCTATCAGCTGCATTAAGGTACATGGGGCTTAAAGGACTATAAATAAAACACTAGATGGATTAATGATTCCCCAAACAGAAGGAGCACAATCAGATTCTCCTCCATATTGTTCCCCTGCCCTTCTCAGCTAGCAGCTTGTGTAGAGTAATTTTGTCAGTGTACCTATCTTTTGTTGTAGCCGAAGGAGACCCTAATTGGGAGACCCTAATTGATGTTGGGCTCTATTGCTGCAACAAACACTATAACCAAAGTAAGTAAAGGAGGAAAGGATTTATTTATCTTATACTTCCATAATGCTGTTCATCATCAAAGGAAGTCCTTACAGGAATTCAAGCAGGGCTTAAACCTGGACGCAGGAGCTGGCACAAAAGCCATAGAGGAGTGTTGCTTACTGGCTTGCTTCCCGTGGCTTGCTCAGCCTGTTCTCTTACAGAATTAAGGACTACCAGCCCACTGATAGAACCACTGACAATGAGATGGGCCCTTTCCCAATCATTGCTAATTAAGAAAATACCTTACAACGGGATCTTATGAAGGCGTTTTCTCAATTAAGCTTCCCTCCTTTCAGATAACTCTATGTTATGTGTCAAGTTGACAAAGGAGTAGCCAGCACAATTCACTTTGAGAATTATAGATTAACAAACTAGAGTGGGAGAAGAAGAGTGGTATTTACAACAGCATCATAAATTTAGCATGAAATACAGGCACATATCATAGGTGAATCTGACATTAAATTGTACTTTTTCTTTAATATGTGACAGTGTAGAGGCCTGTGCTATGCTTTTGAGAGCCAGTGTAATACACCCAGATTTCCCTTGTTGAAGCTCATGAGGATGACTGAATGATGCTGGCACATGTCCTGCATCATTATACTTATTTGTATTGAGAGTGTTGGCTAATTTGTGGGAGGGAACCACATATTTTATTGAGACTATACTTTCAATGATGTCATCATAGGATGTCAGAAATCTAGCTTTTAAAATACCAACATAAAATTTTACAGCAGGCAATATGAATGAGAAATAGTAAAGATAAATAAGTTAAAGGTTAAATAAGTTCAGAATCATAACTAAGCTAAATAGAGACTTTGAGGAATGTTTATACTTTATTATTCTTGTCTCACAATGCTAATTTCTTTTAAATCAGACTGAGAGTTTCCTTATGATGGATTAATGGATTTAATTAATTTATCTATTATTATTTGTGTTTAAAGATTGAATAAATGGATAAAAAATAGGCAAATAATATTGAGAGAAAACATGTAAATTGAAGGAAGTTAAAGAAAATTTCAATTAAAAAGTCATAAAAGCCCTTTTGTCCTTGGAACCTTTGTTTTGTTCAGTCTTTATTTAAAGTCAAGGAGCATCCATGTACAGTAGAAAACTTAAGGAATGTCTTTTGAAGACAGTTGGAGCTTAGTAGAAGTCACATCATGGCCACTTACTGACTGCAGAACCCAGGTATGTATTACGTATTTGGTATTTGTCAACTACTTTATTGTAAGATCTCAGTCTAGCATAAACCTGAGTTTAACCACTAAGCATTGGTAAATACAAAAAATACACATATCAAAATCATGTTTGAATGTATAGAAACTACTAAACAATTACATCTTCTACTTGTCTAGTGCTTTAAGAAAAACCTGATGTAAGGAAACAATGCTTAGATATTTAAGATCTACTAAAAGTAAAGGTTTGGGGATTATTTTACTTTATCACAATGCATTTTTAATTGACTATATTTACTCTATTTATCTTAAATACTCCGTTTTCAAATTCATTTGTACTCTTGATACAGTATTTTCTAATTTTTTATTGCTTTCAAGTACATTTTCACTTTGTATTTGTTGGCCAAGCAATATGACTAAATTTCATATCATTTCTTGAAAAGGAATTTGCATTGTATATACTGTGGCATGGTGTACTTTTGATACACTAAATCTATTAAATGTTTCTAACTCTTAATTTCACAACCTATGCATCGTTTTATTAACTGCTGGTTTCATCAACATCCTGTACTCAATGAAGCAGCTTCTTCAAAAGCACACTTAGAAAATTATGGCCACTAGAAAGTACATATCTGATGTCACATTGCTACCGCATTCAATGTTGCTCTGCCAATAATGAGATCAAGAGGATTAATCATTTATGCTATGCATCCCTGAAACTTCCGTTAACTATAAGAAATTATTCTTTGCTTGCTGCTGGCAAAATACAATAGTTGAATTTTAAGCTTGAAGATAAATGCAAACAGGAAAATAATAAAAGTACTCTTTTTGTTAACCAATTCTCTAATTATGCCTTGTGAAAATGATGCTACTCTGTGTAGTTCTTCTGTACCTAATATTACAAGTCTATTAATGACTTCTAATGAATTTAGCTTGATTACATCCATCATCTCCCATCTCTTACTTTTGTTAATGCTTTCTTCTACTTAATCCACACTTTTCACTTCAGATGAATAGTTCATGCCCCGATACCTCTTTAAATACATTCACATTAATTTTGTGGCATTAAGATTTGAACTCTGCTAATGTTTTCAGGCTTCTTACCCCACTTTATCTCTAATCAGAGTTCCTACAAATCAAAACAAACTTCTGTCTCTCTGTATTCATGTTCACGTTCCTCTCTTTAAGTCTTGCCATACTTCTGATATGACCTTTGTTCCTCCTGAAATTAACCTGGTGAATTCATACATATGATTCAGATGTCAGCTTAGACATCATGTTCAGTCTCACCCTTGTCTGACCTCACAATTCTGAGACAGATGTTGTTCCTATGATGTCTCATAGAACAGGTATACTTTTGCACTCATGAATAATTATGTGCTTAATTCACCTTACCAGATGGTGAAACACCTTTTCACCCTTGAATCACCAGCTAAGAGCACAGTGTTTTCCACTAGAGTAAATAAAAATAATCACAACTGTTTAATGAAAGAATCATTTCATTATGGATCTTGATTTTCTTATTGAGGAAAGAAAAGCAAGCTATTAAATTGAATGTGATATTTTTATTTAGTTTTTGAGAAAAATCTGTGAAAAAATTATCATCATATTATTGAACATGCTTCTTAAATGTAACTCAGTGATCCTGGTTTATTATTGAAAATCAATCATAGACTCAACAATCATTTACAAATAATAACTTAAACTGTAATATCCAATCTAAATAAACCTAGTAAACATTCATAACACAAATATAAGAGCAAAAGTGGAGAAATGAATACACAGAAAACACAGCTATCGAATTAATAAATTATTGTAAATAAGAAGTTAAACTTCTATGGAAGAACAGGATCAGGTAGAAAGGAGTATTTAAATGAATGGTATTGTCTGAATGACTTTCATTGTAAATATTTTAACTACATGCCGGAAGTAATGAGTTCCATTAAGATATTTTCATGTATGAATATCATTGTGTTTTGCTTACAATCACTTTCCCTTTTCCCTCATTCATTCATCTTCATTCTCATTCTTTCTTTCACCTTTCATCCATCGGCTTGTGTATATGCATTGTACACAAACTTGGAGTACACATATAAGACTTCTGAGTCTGCTTAATTTTGCTTAACACAATGAAACTCATTATCACTTCCAAGCACCTGTTTTTGAGAGCACAGTCCTTAGAAGTTTCAAAGAAGGTCAGAAGTAAAGCATCCTACAAGGAATAGTGTGAAGTATATTGCAATCTCAGAGTGAGGGATTGATCCACAGCAACTTTTCCACTCAAAGAACTCAAAGGTAACAGGGATGTGAAAGTCTATTTAAGTACCACACTTTTCAGGATAAAGTTTCTAAATGAGCAGGAGGGAGGCACATACAAGTATCCACGTGTTAATTATCTGAAAGACAAAACCAAATGAAAACCTCTGAAAAAAGAATTTAAAAGAATTGAGAAATGCTATTGATAAATAATTTTGATGACTGAATTTTAGAAACTTAGTGAAAAGGGTTACTAGTTCAAGTTGATTTTCAAGAGCAAAATGAAAGCTTTGAAAATGAAGAAGAAAATGTAGAAGATGAAAAAACTTCTGATTATGTGAAGAACTTATTAATATATCTGAAGAACATTTACAATAACTATAGAACTTAAACTTCTAGTTAAAAATAATCTACCACATCCAAATCTATCGGCTATGAAGAAAGCCCTGAGTCAATCCCAGCATGGGCTACATAAACAGAATGTGTTTCAGCTACAACAGAATATATTTGAATTCCCCAACACGTGAATTTCAAGTTTAAGTGGAGAGCTGGCTTGTAAAGTACAGGGTGTAGACACAGCCAGATCTTTACATACATAAAAAAATAGTAAACTATTTCTGAAAATCAAAACTTTTCTCCTCATGAATTGGGGAATGTTTAAAAAGATGTTATTAAACAAAGCAAGGAAATAAACCAAAACAGATGAATAACTAGCTTCCTAAAATAATTTGTAAATACATAATGAGAGAATAGATAATATAAAAACATTATGTACTTAGATATAATTGTAAATAAATAGGGTAATAAAAGTCAGCCTTTCCCTCCACTTTTTAAAAGGGTTTTGAAGAAAAGGACTGAAGGACAGAACAAATTGATTTACCTGTGGAACAGAATGGTGAGCAGGAGTAATGCTGTTTTCCATTACCAGCTTTTAAAAACATTTGCATTTAAATACATACAAATGCTCATGTCAAATGAAAATTAATTACAAGGAAAATTACCCTTGTTGTTTTTCATTCTTTATTCTAAGGAGTCAGAAGTCAGGTAAAATGGTTGCTAAAGAAAAATCTCAAAATTCTTGTGCATGATTAAAGTCCATGCACTTCCTACCTTTATTATTTAAAGAAAAATAATGAATAATTTGCCAGTGTGCTGTTTTCTGTGGTGCAGTGGTTGATTGCTAAATTTCCAGCTTTTTCCTGTTAAAAGTGCAGAAATAATAAATTTCTTGGGTTTTGTCTTGTAGCTCTTAGCAATGTACCATTAAAAATATGAGTATAGAAAGAATGAAATCATTTCAACTAGTTCTGCCACAGAAGCCTTTTCTGTGTAGCCACTGTTATAAATGGACTGGAGTTCAACTGTATGTAGTTTTGCAGCATGGGGATAACCAATTACTTCTATTTGTTTAATATGTTCTAATTGAAACAGAATTACACTACTCTCCCAACCCCCACATCCTCCCTTTTTCTTCTCCAGCATATCCAAAACTTCCTCCCTCTACTTCCTTCCTTTCCCTCACACCCTCAAACTGATGAACTCTTTCTCAATAAATATATGATTATAAGCCAATGATTCCTGTTTAGTTGTTTGTGTGTATATGGTTTTAGTAGAGAACATTCTGCATTGGACAACCAATTGGTGTTCAATCCCAGGAGAGATAAATTCTCCTTCTCCTTGCAGTCTTTATTTACCTGTAGCTTTTGTTCTAGGGGTGGAACCCCATCAAATTTTCCAACTTCCAAGTTAACATGGCCATTGATATTGCATTTCTCCAGTCTTGTTTGTGTAGCCTTTCCTAGGAGAGCTTGTTTCACTTCAAACTTGCTGCTGTTCTAGAACACATACACTTTATTCCCTGTCTTAGTATTTTCTCTGAGACATAGATTCAGAAGCTGTAGCAGGTATACCTGTGGCTAAACTCCCCAAAATCCAGTGACTTCTGCATTGTGTCCAATTGTATTTTTCCATCATGGTCTCCACTGATATAAAGACAGTCTTCTTTGAAGAGGAGTGTTAGCTATAGTTTTATGTAGGCATAAAGATAAGATTTATAATGTAGTAAGGAATTATGCTTGTCTAGCAAAGTGATAACAGTAGATAGTTCTCTGTGACCTTGACCTCATTGGCCCCAGGAAGCTGACTAGGCTGACAGTCTAGGCATGATTTCTCTCCTGTTCAGTAGGCCTGATATCGAATTAGACAACTCTTGATTATAGCTAACAAGAGATTGTTACTACTGCATAGATGTCTTGCCAAGCTGTACATTGTTGCCATTCATAGTTGTGGTAGTGTTTAATTGCTCACATCTCTTGATAGTTTTCATAGCCTTTTGTGGTACCACAAAAGCAAGATTGAAGAAAAGGAGTGTTCAGATTCCAACCATGTGAGTCTTGTATCCTAAGTGGCAGGTGCCTTCAGCACTAGGACCCCCACCTTAACCCCTTAGAGTCAACCAAGTACCAACTAGATAGTCCATATTGTTTTGGGAGTCATGTGGATTACGATTATCAACCACAGAAAAGATTATTTCTTGTACTTGATACTGGGGGTTTTGTTAGTCTATGGTTATTGTGAGAAATATTGTCAGCCCGAGTGGCTGAACTACCTTGAAAATGTTAAATACCTGTGTAAGGGAAGTATTTGGCTTTAAGAAGCTGGACAGGGGAGTACAAGGAGTCACACTCAGATAAAACTAGAGTTCATGTTTGTGGTCAAAGAAAGTAACTAAAGCCTAAATTTCAAACTCCAAAGGAAAACTGAGACAATCAAATTATACTTCCATAAATCTGAGAAGGCTTTCAATAGAGCATACTTTTCATTGTCAAGTACAGATGAGGCCACAGAGAGGAATTCTTTCTACAGTACCAAGCAAGGAGCAAGAATGAAGTTTGAAAGGCTTAGCCTTTACAAAGTAATAATTCTTCACAATTTTTCCAAGCAGATTGGAGCAAACACTACAGGAAAATTAAAGTGAAGGTAGAATTAAAAATAATTACTCAATTAGTGAATGAACATAGAGAAGACAATAGGATACAGTTTGCAATGTCTACATCTTGACATGATGAGGAGACACACTTGATGCAGTAGATCATTCTCTTGCAGAACTCTTGGAGAAAGCCAGGGTGTGATACAGAAAATGAATGGATGTTGCTATGTATTTCAGGAGTTTGTATGGGATTGAAAGAAAATGAGTTGATCACGAGGAGAGGGAAACATACTCAAAATGTCATCTTCTAGAGAATATTGAGAAGTTAGCTGGAACATAAGTAGTTTCTGGTGAATGGGAAATGAAGAGGAGATGTTCGTGTAAGTAATAGGTCAAATCTTTAAAGAATGATGCTTAATTTCCATTAAATATTTCTCCCTTTCAGATATCAGGAACACAGAGATGGTGAAGTGAGTGAACATCACTGTATTCAATGGTGAGCACTTACAGGAAGGTCTTGAGTTAAAAGTTACTTACGAGCTGAGACGCATATGTCTAAATACTTTTATGAGAAATGAGATGATGATCTCATATTTGATATACTTATTGAAAGGGATATACTTAGGAGTATGTAGAGTATAAATATAGACACATTTACAATCTAGAATGATTCCATTCTAAAATGAGATCTGTAGATTGCTTGACTGACTAGAAAGAGACAGACTATCCAATTAGATCTCTAGAAATAGCTCTTGTGAGTAATGATATTGTAAACTCTAACACACTGGCAACAGCAGTGAAGATGCAGAATGTGCTTTGACAGATGTTGGAGAAATGAAACTGACCAGACATTTTCACGTAATTAAATTTGGAAGCTAAAAGAAACGGAATAAGTTTTAGATACATTCTAATTCTTTTTTTCATTAAGTGTCTACAATGTGACAAGCATTTAATTATTCTCAGCGTATAAAGAAAAATATGGCCTCCTTGAATAAATCTGTAATTTTGCTTAGAAGATAATGACAATCTGTGTACATATGACTAGAGGGAGTTTTGCTTGATTACAAGTGAAGGGCAGCCCAGAAAGGATATGAGATTTCACCAGAAAGACTCATTACATTTAAGGATGTTTCATAAAGAATATTCTTGACATAGTCCTAAAATAACTAGGAGCAGACAGAAGAAAAAACTAAACATATGATGGGTGGCTAAATGGTCATTTGAAGTACCAAGTATTAAAACTTATGACAAGTTTGTGAGAGAAGATTGCCTCCATTTTTTGTGATTCATTAACTAAAAATAATGCTATTATTCAAGTTATTACACAAAGGCATGTGTGTTTGTATAAATTACTGGGACGTGTTTTTCTCTATATGTATATTATATAATAACTAAAATCAGAAGAAAATAATTATGCAGTAAAGATAATAAATACAATGTATTTAATCTCTATAAACTATTATATTTTTCCAAATTTCATATTTTAAAGTTAATTTGATTTATATTTAAGATTTGGCATAAATATTGTGTAAGAAACTAATTACCTCTGATTAGATCTTAGTTCATGAGATAAACCCCCAATCTGTAACTGTAAAAAGGGCCAAGAATCTGAGGTTAGATAGGCCCTATTATACTATTATTCTGATAAATTGACAGTATTAAAATGATTCCAAATGGCTTGTTGCTACACCTATAGATCAGTGTATTTCTCAACACTTATCAGAGAAGCTTTTTCTTCCAGTGGATGGAAATGGGCTCAAAACAAATTGTATAGCATTCTCTAAGAATTAAAAAAAAATTGTTTAAAATGATTTGCCATCATAATTGCTTTTGTATGGCATATCAGCAGAATTTTAACAACTTAGATATTGTCCCACTTCCTTTTCTAATTTATTCAGAAATGTCAATGATGCCTTTTATTGTAATTATCTATGTGTGGTAGTTTGAATTATAAATAGAATGGCTCTCACAGGCTCATGTTTGAATACTCAGTGGAACTATTTGGGACCATTTATATAATATGGCTTTGTTAGAGGTGTGTGACTGGGAGTGGAATTTGATATTTCAAAATCCCCTGCCAAACTCAGTTAGCTCTTTCTCTCCCTTTTAATTGTTGTATGAACATGTAAACTCTCACTACATCTCCATTGCTCTCCCTGCCAGCTTGCTGCCATGCTAATAATATCCATTTGTTCATGACAGTCATGGAATCTAATACTTTGGAACTGGGACCACTTGAGTTAAATGTTATCGTTTATATGTTGTGTTAGTTGTGATGTTTTATCAAGGTAATTAACAGTAGCTAAAATACCATATAATTTTTTGTGCAATCCTTGAATGATTACTATACATCAGGTTCTATTTTGATTACATGTATGAATATTTTTATTTAAAATTTAAGACAAAAGGAAGAAGGACAGACAGACAGAGAAAAGGAAATATGTAGCTTAGTAATCACTCATAAAAAACTAAGTCTGAGGATGGTTCTCCTTTTTCTAATGTTTAAAAAAATAGACAATAGATGTTGTTGGAATATGCATTTTGAAAAATCTGAAAGGATGAGCATACCCATTGCTCTCCAGTATATTTTTATCATGCTTCCCATTGCTACAGATGCAGTCTTTACAAGATGTACAGAAAACACAAAAACTCCCCATAATCTTCATCCCCAAGCCTGCAATTCTGGCTATATTTTTTTGTTCATCATCTATTTCTACTCTCCCCTCTCTAATTTCTTTTCTATTTGTTCTTTGCCATTTATATTCTGACCATAAGGATATAAAATCCATTTGCGCTTTCACGTTTCTAACTATTTCCCCAGTCCCATTGCTTGTAATATATTATCCCTGTGTGCTTGGGTGAGGAATTGAAGACAAATCAGATTCAGCCAGAATATTCGTTAGAGATCTTGAGGCAAGAAAAAGAAACCAGTGAACATTTATGGGTTAAAATTTATATTATTCCCAACACAATTATAATAGTGCTATGCAAAAACTTCTGGAAATAAAGCTTTTTTAGATTTTGAAGATTCAGTGTCCAGGGCATTCACAACATTAAAATAGTCTGACTGTAGAAAGTTGTTAATAAATCCCTGAAGGTATCCTCCATATTCTGGGAAACTGAGCACACACAATAGCAAGCAGGATAATTCTATCTCGTTCCAGTAATTGCACCAATTTGTGTGAAAGATAGAAATGTGCCCTTTACTCTAAGAAAAATGAAATTGAACATCCCTATCCAGTGCCTGCAGCCAATTGACTTTGTTCTGGGGAAGATCTTTACAGAATTTCACATTGCCCAAAGTTATCAGCAATGTCCACTTTACTTGTGTAAGTGCCAAGTCTTTTTCTTACATTTTTCCGCCAAATTCCTTCATCATTTTGAATTTGACAGGTATTTCTTGCACCCCAAGAATATCCTCGACAAAATACCAACTTTTGTGAATACTAATAGGAGGAAAGACCTGGCTTCAATTCAATGAATGTATGTTCTTTCCATGTGTAAATACATATTGGGCACAACCTGAAATAGAAGACTTGGTAATATAGAGTAGGTTAGAGGAATAAGTCTGTGATGGGAAGGATACACAGTGCTGATGTTTCCAAACTCAATATAAAAGGAGTCCTTGATGAACAGGAGAATATCACCAAAATATGGAAATGGAGAAGAAAAATAGAGATACAGAAACTCAGATCAGATCAAAACAGAAGGCATAGTTTCTCCAGCTAGATAGAAGGATGAGTTTTATAGCAAACAAATTCTCCCCTGATTTTAAACATTTTAATTCCTCCTCACAGTTTCATTCCACTTATTTCTCCGGTGCCATTCATCAATAATGTACTTGTTATAGATTAAAAGGAAAATGAATCAATAAAAATCTTTTTAGAATTCCACATACTCTGTCATTTTTTCCTGAAATTACTTAAATGAATTTGTAAATATTATCTACTATACAATAGTCACCATATGTGTCTCTTAAAATTGGATATTGGAACAAGTATATCACAAATACTACAGTGAAGTCATTGCTACTATGCTATTTTCTACCTGGTTTACAAAATGTGGTATGTGCAACTTGGAATCCCAAACAGTATTGCTAGTATGTCATATATAATATATAGTATGTATGTGTATATATATATATATTATGCACATATAAGCTGAAGCACATATTTAAAATGTGGATTCACCTTATGAACAAAATGTTACATATTTCTGACTGTTCCATAACCATTAGAATGGAATATCATTGAAAAATTGTCATATATAAACATTTCTAAATATAGTCTCAGTAAAAAAAATATAAATCATATATTTGTATATCATTCTTCAAGTTCAGCTACATAGTTGATAAACACATTAATGATAGACTGATAGAAAAATTAATAGATACAGGAATATAAGTATAGATACACCCACAGTAAGCTAGCAGAGATTTTATATTAAGATACCCTGTCTTATCTTCATATATTTAAAAAATAAAATCACATGAGGTACAGATGGATGTTCCTCAGCTGGAGATATTATTTCTGTTTCTTTATTTCTGGATAGTAAATATTTAAGTTTAAGCCAATGTGATATGATAAGCTGGGATGCTTTAGAAGGTCACACAACCTCTGCCAGCACCTTCTTCATCATTCACAGTTTAAAATTAGAAAAGATCATCTAGCTTTTATCCAGCAATAAGGTTTGGTAAACATGAAGATGAACAACTCCACTGAGGAGCACCAGAGCCTGGAAAACAGCTTGAAAAAGTTGTCTAATCACCTCCTTACATTACATGGACATTTTATTTTTGTGTTATTGAAGGAGTATAGAAGAAAGGGCCTGTGTGAAAGCTAGGAAGAGTCTACATTTCAAGTGTCTGTATGAAGGAATCATATTCAGAGGCTTTTGTGGTCTGGATGGAATGTAAAAAAAATATTAATAATTTTTGTACACATCTTTAATCTCAGTATTCAGAAAGCAGTGGTAGCAAACATCTTTAGTCTCAGTATTCAGAAGGCAGTGGCCGTCCATGCTATTAATCCGTAAGACAGAACCAGAGTGTAGAAGCACACACATTTTATAGAGCTCAGAAAGAATCAGTGTCACACAAAAAATGACATGTGAAATGAGTCGGCGAAGGACAGGTGAAGTTACTAATCAGAGGAAGAGTTAACAGAGTGAGTCAGAGTGAGGGCATGCCCTATTCTCCCAATATAAAAGAAGGCTCTTGCATCAGAGCAGAGACAGTTACAGCAGAATCAGTTTCAGTAGCCAGTATGAGCCTAGTAGTCTGAAGCAAGCAGATAAGGAACAAGACACAGAGATAATGAAGTGGTTCAACAGAGGATAAGGCATATAGGCTGACTGGGCCAGTATGAAGCAGGAGGTCTGACTGGGGAGTCTGAGAAGACACAGAAGCAGCTCAGCAAATGGAATCAGTATCAGATGTAAGAGTGAGTCCATCTGAAGCCGAGAAGAGCAGTTCAGTCTGACTCAGATCAGAATCTTCCACAGTCAAAAGTTTGTTCAGAAACAATCAGCCAGGTCACAAAGTCACTTTGATCCAGTCATCTTGGAGAAGAATTTGAACCAGAGCAGCAAGTGAGTTCAAACAGAAGAGTCAGAATTCAGAGAACTAGTCAGAGTGTCTTAGTCTGCAGTGAATCTTGGAGGTTGATTAGATTGTGTTTAAATGTTCTAGATTGTATGAAAGCCAAAATGCTCGGGGGCTCCAGGATTAGAATGGAGAATTGAATTAGACCAAAAAACAACCCTTTGCCCCAACCAACACCTACAAAGTGGTTTAGAGAAATGAAATTTACCCTTTTAATTGTGCAGTTTGATATACTCTAATTTCATAAAATTGTGAAAAAACTATGAGAACTATTTTACACTACTTTCAACTCTGTATAACACTTCACATGTCTCTGTTTTGGCATTCTAGAGAACTTCAAGTGAACAGAATTTTTATTTATATATCATATTTTTTGAGGTTCATCTATATTGTAGCAGGTATAAGCCTATTTTTCTCTTTTTTGCTAAGTAGCTACTTCTTTATTAACTTGACCATTGCTTTTAATTCATTCACCCAAGGGCAGATGTTTAATTTTGTCCATCCAGAGGCTATCACAAAAGTTCATTTTGTAGATTTTGTACAGAAGTTTTTCTTATGCACATATGCTTTTTTTGATAAATAAGAGAAATTCCTGGGTCATGTTATAAATGAGTGCTTACTTTTAAACAATTTATCAAATACTTTTTCAAGGTGACTATTTGATTTCGTCTTTCCTACAGCAAAGTATGATGAATTCAGCTCACCACTGCTCTGGCAGCTGACTACAAGTTATAGCTCTCCTTCACAACTTTTGCCCTTCCATTCTTTCTGCCTTTCTTCCACTGTTCTCTGTTCCTTGAGGGAAGGGTATACAACTGAGCACTCACATTTACTGAGTCCCAGAGTAAAGTGTCTGCATGTGTAATCACTGCTGTCTTCAGTAAGAAACTCCTCTGATTAAAGCTGAGAACACGTCTAAAGATATAAACCTAAATATTTAGAGGGCAGTTGGACAATATAAGTATTTAGAGAAACAGCACCAATAGTTTCTCTAAGGCCTATGTTGATTTTCCTAGCTATGGATTTGACTATGCTGACATAGCAAACTTGAAATCCCTCCTGTGGAACAGGCCTCCAATCCAATGAAAATGAGTAATTAGCTATTTCCATAAAATTTCCCAATACAAAATTAGTGGGTACACCTTGCCTGTTAGGTTAGTGTTGTAGCAAGCAGGAATCAATCTCAGTTATGAACACTGATTTCTATTCCTTCCCAGCACCTTCTAGCACTATGAAAGCTAGCCAGCAGAGAAAGTTTCCTATTCAGTTCAATACTGATTACTGTGTCCTGCAACAAGGCCATGTAGTGTCCTTGACAAGAGGTTTTTCCACATACTTATCGTGGGCAAATAGAGAAATGGGAAAACCTGTATTGAGTTAGGCGCCTTTTTGTCCTTTCTGGCCAAAAACTCATGTAGAAGTAATCTGTGCCTGGCATTTTACTTGATTACCCAATTGTTCTGGTAATAGTAACATTCAATATAAAAAATTATATACAAACACTTTCATTTTTTAATATTTTTAATTAGCATAAACACTAGTGCAATTTAATAAAGCTTCTGCATCAATCCTTAGCTGTGGTTACTCCACCTCCATCCCTCCTTTCCCCATCTCCATGTCCCCCTCACAACTTTGATGTTTAAGTCCCACTTTTCTTCATCTGTTCTTTCATATCATACATTATTCTATCCTTACTTAACATTTCTTTTAAGTATGGATTACAGGGTTACAGACACCCAAATGATATCATTATTTATGCTTCCTTTTGGTTATTCTTTCCCTGGTTTCTCATAGCCCCACTACAATCGCTCTTAACTTACATGAGTCTCCCTGCCCCAAATATTCCCCCTATCTACTTTTATTTCACCTGTATTCTACTATCCTATTCCATAAATGCATCCATTCAGCCAATTTTTTTTTGAGTTTTCCTGCTTTTTGCATGTACTCAGTGTTAAACACACTTAAGATTTGAAGGTATACCTTTCATATGAGAGATAATAAGAATTTGTTTTGGGGCCTACCTGATTTCACTTCACTTAATTATTGAAGCTCCACCTATTGACCTTCAATTTTCATGATTTCATTTTTCACAGATAAATGACATTCCATGGTGTATATTTCCATTGCACATTTGTCAGATAATGGGCGTCTAGGTTGATTCTGTATTCTAGATATTGTGAATGAAGTGACCATGAATATGGGTCTGCAAATAACACTTTATTCACTTTCTCTAGACCATCTAATTTGTTGTCATGTAATCAAGGCTATCTATATGCTAGGATTTCTGAATGACTCTTGTTAGCTAGATCCTCTAAAAGCACACAATCAATTGTTCACTTGCTGCTTCCATTTCATAGACTTATCTCAGCTTCACTATTAACTGGTTCAATAGTGCATTTTACTTTCCCTAGAAAATTTGAGCCTTTATTCGTATATTTCTATTTGCAGGAATAATGTAGTTGTTTTGCTATTAGCTGAATCAGCAACTCAGATTCAGAATTTCTTCTTCTATCTCCCTTCCAAAACCCAGATTGTCATTAAATATATATTCAATTATCATACCATCAATTTATTTCAGATTACCACACCACCTTATCTGAACAATGAACAATGGCAGCATATTTTGTGTTTATGGAGATGATAATGTACTATGGGTTGTACCTAGTGCCTTTGAATTACTATGTAAATCCTTTGTCCCTTTTCTTCATTATGCAGGATCCTCACAAGCAGAAGGAATACATGATTTAAGGAGGAAAGAGAAACCCACTACTTAATATTAATTTGGCAAAGTGTATAACACCAGAGAGAAATGTAAACATGGCACTCACTACCATTCAGCATTTACAGTGCCAGGGTCTTGGAACATAGTGCAGGCTGCCCATGAATTCACTTTGGATCCAATGCTGCCCTGGAATTACTGATCGCTCTGAATCCTCTTCCAACAACTGACATCTTACACAAACACCACTATAAGGTTTTAACTTGCAATACCATTTTGTCTAAGGCAGCTAGAGAGAGCATATTAGTTTATGCCACTCACAGTAATAATTCATTCATAGCTTTATTATAGAGAAATTATAAATAAATAGCATACCATAAAGAATCTAGGAAGATGTTGGTCTTGTTTATTTGTTCTTCCTTTATAGCTGAATTCACTAACTGCCCTAACAGTATCCACTATACCATGCCAGATCCACAGCATTGTGGGGCATTTTACCCATAAGTCATGATAGCTCTGGTAAAATCTCATAGCAAACACCTCAGTGTTTGAGAAACATCTGAACATCTAAATAGGACAGTCAGAAGCTACTGAGAGTTCTGATCCCCATTCAAGCTCAGATTACAACTTTTATTATTTGATGTAATTATGTCTTTGCTTATTGCCTTATCATCTGTAGCAAAAATTTCCTGAGACTGTAGATTTGTTTCCTGATTAGTGTACTCTGCTAGCTAATACAGTGTGTTACAGTACATATAGTTAAAATTAAATATGTGTAGTGACTGATTAAATAAACATATATCATCTGCTTTTTCAACATGATGTTCTTCAGCAATTGACTTTTACCTGGCTTTTTTTTTTTAACCTGAGTTCTAAATATCAGGTTCAGTTCTTTATACTTATAACTTGGATTTGCTTTTTATCTAAATATTTAAGTTACTTTTGGTGAAAAGTACAATGATATGTCCAAAGGGATATTATGAATAGAGTAACTTTGAAACTTTGAAAATACAGTCTGATATCAAAAGAAATGAGCATAAAACAGGCATTATAATTTACTGAAGCTCACCAACCATCAGTCTTGCATTTTGTGAAAGGTCTAGGACAGAAAGAAATCCTGGCTCACAGCACAAGGATATTGTAACTGAGAAGGAACATCCACCTGACGTTGACTTCTGGTCTCTGTGTTTGTCCACACATCTGTATGTATCCACACGTGTGCCCCACATGTATAAGCACAAACTTGCTTGCATATACCTCAAGTGCAAGAGTTTACACACAGAGCAAATCAATTTATTAAATGATATTATAATTTCTTTCTGTTGACAATTTTTAGACATTTAGTACAGCAGTTGTTTTTTCTAAGGAGCTCACATAGTATATTGTTTTGGGAATAATAATATGTTTATGTTGTATAAACTTTATATTATTTGATCCTATATATAACTTCTACATTGGTCTACATTTGCCGAAGAGTTTCTAACTTACAAATAGTTTTATTAAATGTTTCTCTGTCATCATCCTGTCCTAACCATCTAGTATGCTCTGTTAGCTGTAAGTAAGACATAAGATACACTAATGAGATTCATGAAATTTAATGTCACATTATTTGCTTACTAGCATCAACCAAAAATGTGGGCATTTTTATGAAATAATGCAGAGACTCCAGGCATTGGCCCATGATAATTTGAAAATGAGTCTCAATATCAGTGTATTTATGTTGTATATTTAAGGGTTACATACATTTTCTTTTTTAAATCAGAGCTGGAAAAATTCTAGAATGTATTATTTTCTGTAGAAAACATTTTTTTTTCTAAAACATTCCTGCCTTTTTGTCCAATCCAATAGAATACAAACCTTTAAAGTGGTTTACATTATGATTTGGGGTTATGTTAAAATGTAAACATCATCACATAAAAATGTCACCTCTCCATGTTATGTAAACATCGATTCTTTATTATTTTTGTAAGTGAAGGACTCCTTTGACCTTAGGAGACAAAGAAAGAACACATTTTATTCACTAAATACTATGTGTCTTAGTAGTACAGACCAAGTGAAATCACTTTATTCCACACATGAAAAATCGCCTAGAAGAAAGACCTAATAAATCTTTGTAGTATAAATTACTGTTTTATTGGTATTTGCATTTATGGCTAGTTGAGGGAAACCAGTGTTCAGCTCTTTCCTACACATGGATATTGAGCCAGCTGTCATGATAAACTAAAATTTCTGAGTAGTAACATAAGTCAAAGAAGTTGCCGACTTTTTATGAGCTAATATTAGGCAATGTCTGCATAAAATCATCGTGTAATTGAAAGAGCCTGTACAATGGTACCAGAATACAGATGTTGTTTCTCCTTCAATCAAGGCTAGTAACCACAGTTCTTCAATGCATGATCTACAATAAATTCATCATACACAATTGATCTGAACATCAGAATGAAATCTTAACTATTACCCATTGCACTTAAGTATGCTGTTTCACCTTGTCCTGTTTTCTATTGGGGCTTTCTTTTCTAATTGCATACAGCAACTACTAATTATACATAACCTGTTGACTTCTAGTCCCAAATTGTTTATTTGTGCCAGGTTCCTTGTCATCTGGGGCATCATTAATTTTTATTTGCCCCTTATGATGAGGCTTTCTTTGTTTTATTTATAGGCATCCCTCAAACTCTGTGTACCTCAAGTCTGCCACCCACCAATAGTTTTAAAAATAGAATCAACTCTTTAGGAAATTAAGGATCAGAAAATATGACAAAGATTCTGTCTCCATTTTTGCAGCAACCAGGCAAGGTAATTGTTTATCAGCCACTTTTTCTTACAAAAATATGCTTTAAACATCAGAATTCCATAACTGCTCATCTAGCTCACATTTATGGTGGGATGTGAGAAATCAAATGTGAAAATAATTTGAATGTTCAAAAAAAAATCAGAAGAAATTTTAATATAGGAGACAATCCAGAGATAAGTGGCTTCCCTGATTCTCTATGGGCATTTTTAATTGGGTTTTTAGTTATTTGCATGCTTCTGTTCTTATCATTTAGTACTATACTGTAAAGTCTCCAGTTTGAGTCTGAAGTACTTTTCTTTTCAGAAATGTAGCATTAGTGGAATTTCCTTACCGGAGCCAGCTTGGTGTTTCTATTCAGTCTTTCTCACAGTGTTTCCTTTTATGTCAACATTGTTGAAAAACCTGGTCGACTTTTCTCTTGAGCAGTCTGTTCTTCATCTACAGGATCCAGACTCAAATTGTTAATCTAGAACCTAGGAGATGGCTTCCTGAAAAAAGAGTGTGTAGATTTTTAGAATCCTGTGGAATAGAAGGCTGAGGGCTTGAACTCCATGTTTCCCCAGATGACCATGTGGGAGGATAAAGAGCTAAGTTAATGAGCACCTTGAACACAAGATAAGACAGAAGAAAGACTGAGGAACAATTCCACAAGCTTTGCAGTGCTTTATGTTTTCCCTGCACACTTAAAGGTTTGTATTTTCAAATATTACACCTATATATTATACACATATTAAAGGTTTCTATTTTACAGGGAAAAGGTTAGATTTACTTAGATAAATATGAACACATTCTTTTACTATAGGGCAGATTTTGAATTTTCTTTCAAATTCCTCATTGTTAATAAATGCTCATTTATACAGTTTGTAAAATAAAGATATTGATAGATTCAACATGAATATTGGCTTAAATGTGATGGTGTTAATGAAATACTTATCACAAATATAACACAGGCAAACTTCTTGCAAACTTTTTACAGTGTATGAATTCATAGTTTATGATATTAGATGTTCAGTAAAGAAAAGTGGTAGCATAAATGCCCTTTGATTCCCTAAGGCTATCATATTTAGAATAGGTTCATATTGTAAGCATTATATTAAGATTCATGCACATGCCATCTTTGTTTCAATATTGACCTATCATTACTTTATGTATAATAATAGTAGCAATATTTTATAAAGAACTGACTGACTATTTGTGCTATCGTTGTCTTTTATTGCTGTAAGAGAATAACAGATAGTGTCCATTTATATGGAAGAAAGATTTATTTTATATCGTGTTTTCAGACTATAAATGCTTGTCTCTTTTGCTTCTTGGCCTGTGGTGATTCCACACCACCATGGAAACATGTGGGATGATAAATCTATTTAATTCATGATAACCCTGAATAATGAAATAAGTAATGGAAAGGGGAAAGAAAGAAAGAAAGAAAGAAAAAAAAGAAAGAAAGAAAGAAAGAAAGAAAGAAAGAAAGAAGAGAGAGAGAGAGAGAGAGAGAGAGAGAGAGAGAAAGAAAGAAAGAAAGAAAGAAGGAAGGAAGGAAAGAAAGAGAGAAACAAACAGAAAAAGGACAGGTTCATATCCTTACCCAGGACATACTCCCAGTGACTGCATTTCTTATCAATAGGCTCCATTTCCTAAACATTCAATGACATCTCAATGTTGCAAATGGTGGACACCAAACATCCAACACTTAAACTTTTGTGGACAGTTAAGATCATCTACTGTCAAACAACAGGAAAAAAGGACATGAAAATGATGATCAATGTCTTCTTATAAAGCAACCACAAAAAGAATCTAATGTCATAATCTGGGCTAAGAGAGTAGAGCTGTTAGCTTCTCAAAGCTAGTAGTGATGAAGGGAGTAATTATAAACAGCAGATATTGAAAGGATCTCAGAGTCAACACAGAACACACTCAGACACCAGATTCTTAGCATGATGGAGATGTATTTGTCCCAGAGGCACAGGCAGCAGGGGACTTGGGGGAAGGACTAGGATAAGAGGGATATTTGCTGCTGGAGAGACAGAGGACTTCCTCTGGAGAGGGTAGAGGCAGACAAAGCCCTTGGTCAAAATGGTATGTTTTACAGAGTCCAGATGGGAAAAGAAAGGAGGAGGTACAGTAGGAGAAGGGTTGGAGTGGCTGTTTCTGATTGGCTGGAAGGAAAACAAAGGAGAGGACTTGTAACATCTTTGAGAGAGAGACATGCTGTGGAGGGGTTTCTGGGAGACTGACTTGTGTGTATGAGGCTGAGATTTAATTTATGTCTGGCTGTCTTATAATGACCAATCATCATCTTAAGGATATGTGAGAGATGTACTAACAGGTATTGTTTTATAAGTTCTCACATAAAATGGAAAAAAATTACATTAACCTCTGTCATGTGGTACAGCAAGTCCACTCCTTGTGATTTACCCTGAGAGGCCAAAAGACACAAACCTGAGCACAGATGTATTTGCAAATTCATGATTGCCCAAATTCATAACCATATAAAATGTCTTCAAGTAGAAGTAAACAAAATCTGTGCATCTATCATTAAATGTGCAAAGAAAATGTGCTATCACACAATGAAAAGTCATGATGGAAATGTATATACAACACTAGAAACTCACATGTATTAGCTATGTGCTTTCCGATTCCATTTGTATAACATTCTGGAACAGAAATACTGACAGAGGTCATAAAATGATCCATGGTTATCAGTAATTAACAGATCAAAATGTGTATTAAGGGGCCATGATGACTTCAAGAGCAGTTTTCTGCTTGACAAAATGCAATAATGATGGACACATTGTCTTCCAAAAGCACATAACAGGATCGTGTGTGGATGCTAACACAAACTAAGGTACTGGTATATTGACATAGATTGAGACATGTTTTAGTCAGGAAAAATGATGGTAGGGGAGGCTATGTGGATGAAGGAGGTATATTTTGACCCTACTTTTGCTCATTTTTGTTATATGACTTAAAACAATTCTAAAATATTAAGTTCATCTGTAGCCACTGGTTCAGGGCATAGGACAGTGTATTCTTTTGTCTAACTAAATCACTGGTTCTAGCCTGGAGCCCTAGAGCCCTAGAATTTTCTGCCTTTTTACAATCTAGTCTTAAACGCTGAACCAAAAGGTTTCAGCCTTCGTATAATCTCAATCATTTAAGTGCTAGACCAGACCTAAAAGGCTCCTGCCTCAGCCTTCTGAGACCTACTGCTAACTGATCCACTCTGACTAGTGTTGTGGAAGTTTTTTTTAGTTATGTGCAAAATAACTGTTTCCTGAACTGTTGGGTGAGAGGCTGCCTAGGTCTTGGAGTTTTGCATTGTCTGCAGGTATTGGATTTCTCAGGAGAATGTTTAATTGCTTATGATCTGTACGTGGTATCAGTAGAATGCCTGAGGAGTTCTGAAAGAATAAAAACTCCTGAGCTAAGATGCTCAGAGTTTGATTGTCCAGTCTGGTGCTAGCCAGGATAGTGGTTCTCTCTGCTGACGTCTGGCAGGGCTTCCACATATGAAAATGCCTCCTTGTTTCCAATGCTGAAAGCCATACGTGTACAACTACAGACTAGCACTGTCAATTCTGGGCTTCTTCTACCAGGCTCTGATGTGTCTCTGTGTCTCTCCTTGAGCTCTCAGTGCTCCCATCCTATCTCTGTAACTGCCTCTTCAACTAACTTTGTTATCTGACTGCTGCAACTGACTTTTCAACTGACTTCTGTAACTGACTCTTCAGCTTCCTCTATAGCCTGCTTCTCAACTCATTTTCTTACTGACTGCTTCAACTGATGGGTCTTGAGCATGTTTCTCTACTGACTCTTATTCCTGGCTGCTTCAACTGCTTCTAAACTGATTGTACTGTCTCTAACTTCTATGTAACTTTTTTTAAAAATGAGCCGAGAACCTGTGTTTTCTAGTGTGAGTTGGGCATGTCCTTGCTCTGCTAACTCTTCTGATTAGTCACTTTGCCATTCACTCTGACTCATTTCAGATCTCACTTCCTGTGACTCTGACTCCTTTTGAGGTCTGCTTCCATTGTTTTTTTCTAGGAATTAAAGGCATAGATTACCCCTGCTTTCTGAATACTGGATTAAAAGTGTGCCTACATTCCACCCATACCACACAGGCCTCTGAATGTAGTCCCTGAAATGTAGACCCTAGATTCCACACAGGGCTATTCCTCTATATTCTTTAAAACAAAGTATTATAATCCAACCCTCCTTCATTCTCTTACACTTTTGTCTTTCTATTAAAATATTAAAATATTAAAAGAATCTATGCGTATTACCCAGATAATACAATCCATTTTGTGAAGAGAGAGGAGGAGAGACAATAACCCTTTTGGTATAGATGGAACCATGCTAGACTTCCTCTGAATTTCTAACTACAAAGCACCAAGAATACCTTTCAGAAACAACCTCTGAATTGGGGCAATTTGAATTTCTACTGCAAGAAAACAAACAAACAAAAACAAAGCTCCTTGGACAATATCAAAATCAACATCATCAGATTTGTGTTGGTGGTAGTGTTAGGTGTTATTTTTCTAAATGTGATGCATTTCATCTTTAGAATCTTCATATGTGTGTGTGTGTGTGTATATATATATATATATATATATATATATATATATATTTAGGTAACTTTTGTGAAGAGCACATTTAGTGTCTTTTAAGGCTAATAGTGTCCAGTCAGTATCTAGGGAAACCTGATCTTTATAGACTGTTTCATCACATGCATGGGAAGCATTGCTACTAAAACCTTTATATTGCTGCCAGTACAGCGGCCATGAAGTGAAAGCAATAGAGAAAGATAGCTTAATCGAAGTTCATCTCCTTAAATCATATCTGCAGTGGAGAATTCATTGCTAGAAAGAAAACTCCAGACAAACAGAATTTGACATTTTAGAACCAGTATCACAGCATGAAGTTTCAAAGGCCTGTGTGGCTTCAGATTGGAAATGATCTGGAACTTTAGCCAGAACAGTCAAAATAGTCCAGGCTACATGTCAGCATGATACAAGCCTTTTGATTAAGATCTGTTTTCTGAGTACAATGCTATTTCAAAACAATAACAGCCTGTCCTTTCAGAATCTTGTTGTCTTATGGGGAACAAAATTGATCAATCATAAACAATTCACATTGTAAGTAACTAAGTACTTTCTGTGTTGATAATATGACAATGCAATCAATTATGATTTCTGCAAATTTTTCAGGCTCCCTGGATATGAGTCCAGGAAAAACTAAAGTAAACATCATTTGAACACCAGTTTACAAACAAATATAAACATACAAACAATAGCAATTGGAGGGGGAGATATATCCTTGACAGAGTATGAAGGAAAAAAGACATCCTGGGGTAGGAAGCAAGCCATCAAGTGAGGGTTGTTCTTTGTTTCAAACTTTTTCTCCACGCTCAGATTTTAAAAAAAGTACTTATTAGAAATATTGCATTGATATGAACTACTCAGTAATTTATTCTTCTACTTAATCTAGAGTATAGACATCATTTTCCTTTAAATATGTGTTCTAGATCTTGAAGCAAACAAAAGGCATCAATGATGGACACATATTAAAAGAAAGTCTCAATGAGGCAAAGAACTCAAAAGGTCATTCTGTAATCAAAAAAGACTGGTCCTTTATATTTTGACTAATGCTACCTTGCTTCTACAAATGTTGTCATGGTAAAGTTAGAAGAATATGCTGAGAGATATGTGTCCTTAAATTTCAGTAAAAGAAGGTAGGTAAGATTTTGTGTAGACTTGTGATTCATTTTTGGAATTCAAAACAAAATGAATGTAGCATGAGCTGTGTAATTAGAGTGACATAATGTATCTGAGTTGGTTTGGATGCTTTATATCAGTTTCTCTCACAGACTTTTATATTTGTAGATTTTACTGAATGTGCTCCTGTTATAGGGAATTTACAATTTAGCATAACGTAAGAACATGATAGTCCAGAACTATGACATATATAACATAAAAGTGTTCAAATCATTTTAAATTGAGAAAATGGGAGAAAAGCTCCATATATACATTTTGGATTGGTTGCCTCATTGAGACTTTCATTTAATATGTATACATCATTGATGCCTTTTGTTTGCTTCAATATCTAGAACACATATTTAAAGGAAAACTCCATAAATACAATCAAGAAATGGAGAAAAGAAATTGTACTATTTTTCATCTTTATTACATGGCTTTAGGGAAAGAAATATGACACTGGAGGACAATTTATATATAATTATAATATAATATAGCATGGAATAATGAAGATGGAACAAAAGGAAGCAAAGGAGGAAGAAGTGTAGGAAAATGCCTATACCATTTCTATGGATGCATTTTCCGATTGTTCTACAGGATTAAAGGAACACAATGTGGCAAAGCCTCTTGGAGATTACCAGCATTCCTCCATCTTTTCTTCACAGGGTTAGGGTTAGGGTAGATGCGGAACATTTGTTGCTCTTCATCGCCACTGTAGTGGGAATTAACTGATGCCAGTTTAGACATACTGACAGACTGTCTAGCAATGGTACTGAAGTTATCTTTGTTCTAACAAGGGGAGAAGAAAAATCCTAAGTCCATGGTTAGAACATAGACGTTGATCATTGACTCAATGACCACCCTCTCCTTTTTTTTTTCATTTCAGAAGGGAATTTTGAATCAAGTTACAATACATGAGACTTTTCTTCAAGCTCTGTGTGTCTCACTTTTTATATCTTAAATGATATCAAATGTGATTTTATAACTGATAAATTGTGAGCACTATTCTCTGAGTGGAAGCTATTTCTGTATAGTAGTCATGAAACCAGTATATCTAACCTAACCCACTATCTGTTTGCCATTATTGAGATTGCCATAGTCCTTCTAACTTCTAGCATTTCACTTAGGACACATATGTTACATGATTAGTAGGATTGAAAACTAAAACAAAATCTTCCAAAATGAATATATACAGTATCAAAATAAATACAATATCTCATATACTTTAAAAGGTTTTCTAATGTTTGGTTCTGAGCTCTCTCTGACTGTCCTCAGCATAGTCTGAAAATGTTCCCAAGTAATAAGTGGAGGAACTCATCAGAAGTAAGAAGTTCTTAACTTTTAAAGCAAGAGAAAGGTTTTTATTAAGCCTCAGAAGTGAAAGGGATGAGATGGAGAGACAGAAGGAAGTGACCCCCTTGGAAAGAGTAAAAAGCTTTCTTTGTACTTTCTACTTTCCTGAGGATAATTCACAAGGAAAGGGACAGGAAGTTGATGCTCTTGAAATTGCATCTTCATGGTGATTATCAATTCCAGTGGACAAGAGAGTTGATTACTTTTGTTTCTTTTTCATTATGCAAAGATGCATAATGCATTTTGTCTGTGACATGGATAGAAAGAATTGAAGGCAATTCATGTGGAATTTTCACCTCGATTCAGATGTCCAAGGATTTTTAATTAGTTGGATTTTCATTTAGTAAAGCAGCACTTCCATCTATGTATTTTATTCATTAGAACAATTTACTCTGTTATTCCTTTGCTATGATCTTCATGTAGCTAGAAATTTTAATTTAAATCATTTTTCCTCTTATAATATATTCTAAAAATGAAACAAAAGAGTGAATTATTTTATGTGCATTTGTGAGGTTAACAATCAATGGGAATACTTTTACAGTTGCTGCTTTGGTTCAATAGTATTAAAGTATATATTTTGAAATAAATTTGCTTAAAAAATCTGAAGCTAGGAACATTATCCCTTCTTGAAGTGAAATGCAAGTACAGTAACAGTTGATGTGATTCTCTTTAAGGAGACTCCATTAATCATATTACAGAAGCACTAAAGACAAATAAATCTGTGAAGTAATGGAAGAAAGTTTTATTTTTGCCTCAAGGATGATCTCTTTGGAGGCACCTGAATATAATATGAAGGAAACTAAAGAGTTGTGTTATATATATTTTTTCTTAATAAAATGTGGCTGGAATAAGAAAAAGTACTAACACTAGTCAGACATCTATGGTTCTTTTTAGACAATCATAGAGACCAAAGGCTAGAGACCAGACTTACTGAAAATAACTAATTAAAACAGCAACTTTTTACATAGTGAAACTGCTACAATGTGACAGATTTTAAAATAAACAATGAAATAAAAGCTCCTCGTATGATTTATTGGAAGAATGGTGACAACAGACTTTTATAGGAAAAGTTCAAAGGAGATGTGAAAATTTTGTAAGGTTTGTTGTTTCCTAAAATGACTTTCACAAATTGTATTGAAATTTACATTCATAAATGCCCCCTAACACACACTTATAATTTGTTGTACATGTATATTATGACAAATAAAATACCAGCAGTGCTAGTAGACATCATGTTAATACTAAAACCCCATAAATTAAGTGATATTATTACTATGAAGAGTTATCTTCTAAAGAGATAATGTGATAACAAGAAATTTGAGCTACTGTGTTTTAGAATTAATAAGCTTGTGAGACAGACTAGCAAATTGAAGCTTGTACAGGAAGGAGATCCTAGAGAGTAAGGCAATGTAGAATGAGTTTACTCTAGCTGTTTTCCTCAGGGCAGCATGCCAGAGCAAGGAAGTAGAATGGATCCTAAGGAGAGCAGCCCTGTCCCAGCTTCCTTCCTGTCTGACCTGGGATCCACTTCAGGAGGTCGTCATGAGGAACTACTCTTGTCTACAGTTGAGAGAATGTATAAAATCTCACTGACAGATTTTCTAACGTTTTCTGACTTACTCAGAAGGAGATGTTCTATATTCAGCGGCTTTGCTTGAGAGATATGTATTTCTTATATTTACCTGAGATGGCCATCAGATTAGATTAGAGAAATAGATCAGGACTGTTCTAACTCTATTGTGAATATTTAACAGGTATTTCATGTTCATAGACTATTAGTGTAAAAGTGACAGACTTGTGTGTATGTGTATGTGTGAGTGTGTGTGTGTATGTGTGTGTGTATTCAATTCAGGATTTCACACTGAGTTCAGAATCCATCACTCTAGCAGTTCTTTGTGTTTTATTAAATGACTACACCCTATTCATTTTCTAATTGTCCTGTAGAATGTCAGAATTCAAACTGTTAGCATTTACAAATATGGCCATTCAGATGAATCACTGAAACCACCATATTTAACACTGTTCCTTTTGTCTACTGTTAGGAGAAAAATCTAAGACTAATTATAAAAGTTTGGTTTCAGTTTCAATCTTGAAACAAAAACTCTTCAAAAATACAATGTCAAACACAGCAGAGTCACAAAATCCTTGAGTGTTATTGAGATTAAAATTAACCTGATCTTCTGTCTAAGTTGAGCACGGAAACATGCCAGGGAATGGGCACATGCTATCAGTGTGAATAGGGTAAAGGAGTTTATAATGGAACTATGCTAAGAAAAGTTTCCCTGATTTCCAAATAACATCATAAAGGTGTATTATGTGTCTTTCTAAGATTGTATACAGCATCATTCAGTGCATTGTTCTGTAAATTACCAAATATCAGATTTGCTTTCACTAGAACAGGAGAAAGAAATCTGTCAGGAAGTTTAGAGGCAGCAACATTTAAAAGGAGCAATTCTACTTCTTCCTGAGCAATGTTGTGTTTCTCAGTTCCTCAACCACAGGGCAAGATAAAGTCACTTATCTAGTGGACTGCCTAAAATTTTTACAAGTATTTCTGATACTCATTAAAAGTTGTTATGAAAGTTTATCTTAGTCATATTTAAAATACTTTTCATGCGCTGCTAGATGAGGGACTATCTAGGGTGTTTTGTATTGTCTGCAGGTGTTGGATTTCTGTGGGGATTGTTTAATTGCTAATGATCTGCAAGTGCTATCAGTAGTTCTGAAAGAATAAAAACACCTGTGCTCAGCTGTTTGGTGTTCCCCTGTGAGTATGCTGCTTGCTGTGATAGTGGTTCCCTCTGCTGAGGTCTGGCAGGTCTTCGATGTATGAAAACCCCTCTGTGTCTTCTTGGATGAGCCACCCAGAAATATGCTAATAGAAGTAATTGACTCATATCTGATTACAACTATTTAACAATTAAATATTAATTTAATTATGAAAAATTATGTAGACTTGTCCAATAAAGCAACTGGTACTACGTCTATTAATATATTATTGAATACTCAATATCACTTCAATAAAGAAACAAAAATGAATTGGCTTGGCTCAGTTCATGAGGAAAGAATTAAAATCCTAACTTTTATGCTGAACTTTACTGCTTTCACAGAGAATGCTCGAACCTTTTCATTAAAAGTCAACTGTGCTACTGATATTTACAGCATTACAGAAAAAAAACAAAAAACAAAAACAAAACAAACAAAAAACAGAATTTTCTGATGAAAGTCTGAGTGGGGTATAATCCTTCACACTGTCAGAATCTATGACAGTTAAAAGGAAAAAAATAATGAAAAAAAAATCTCAAATTTTTGTGCACACACATAAAAATACTCACTCATGTACATATGACGCTTTTCCAGAGCTACAAATGAACAAAATAAGAAATAAAAATCAAAGTGATAAGTAGTTAATGAATTACAGGAAATTCATTTGAGAGAGCTGTAACTAGATACAAAGATTACAACCTAGAATGGAAAAAAATGTTTGCAGGTACAAGGGATAGTACTTCAAGACCTGTTGATTGACTTGCATGATATAAATGTTGGGATCAATTTTAGTTCTGGGTATGAAAGATTGAAAATTTAGAAATTAAAGAATTATCACACGTATGCCATTGTCTGTCTCTCTGAACAAACGTCAGCTTTTGACTGTATTTCAAGTAATGAGCAAAAGTAAATTAAAAAGAAAGATTAAAATCTAAATTAAACAGAAGTTAGGGGAGACACTTTGCATAGTGGAAGATATAAACAGAAAACAAAGAATGTGTAATACATTTTAGGGAAAACAATTCAATTTTCAAATGGGAGAAGTCAGAAAAATGAAACATTATATATATATATATATATATATATAGTCATACAAAGAAGCAATGAGGCTGGAAATATGACTTAGTTGTTAGGTACACAGGATACTCTTGCGTAGGACTCAGGTTCAATCCCCAGCACCTAGAGGTGGCTAACTACCCTCTGCAAATCCAGCCCACGAGATTGAATGTCCTCTTCTGTCTTTCATGGACATTGTACACGCATGACTCACAGACATACATGTAGGAAAATCATTCATGTGTACAAAATAAAAATAAGTAATATTTTAAAACAAAATTAACACTAAATATGCCAACAGGTATCCACAAATTTATCAAAAAAAACCAACTATAGCTAAATAGAAACATAGAAAATGCCATGAGATGACATTTTAAAGAATATGATTTGGAATTCAATTTAAAATAAGTAATGAAAAGATGTTCAAACAAGTTGTCAATATGAAAGAAACATAATGAATGATAAACAGGCATCATTAGTGATGCTAGAAAGTAATAATAATAATAATAATAATGATAATAATAAGATCCAATTTTGCTGTTATGGATCGAACTGAACACTCATATATGTTTTAATCAATGTGCTAATTCCACATGTGTATTATGAAAAAATCTTTTCAATGTCAAATTATAAATGTGCAATCCATTAGAACTGAAAATTTTTCTTCATAAAAATATGTGGTAAGAAAGGATTTATCTTATAAAGGGATGTATTTAAAAATATTTTTCAGAATTTCTTGATAGTATAAGAAAAAATATAGATACTCTTAAATAGAATGTTTAGTGGAATCATGTAATATCCAATAATTACCTGATAGTATACATCTACCAGGAAAAATAAAGTTCTATATGTATACATTTATTCTTTTTTTCCCCTCATTTTTTGTTGTTTTTCAAGACATGGTTTCTCTGTTGTAATTCAGGCTGTCCTGGAACTCACTCTATAGTCCAGGCTGGTCTGGAACTCATAGAGATATGCCTGCCTTTGCTTGCCAAGTGCTGGGATTAAAGGCGTATGCTACCAGCATCCAGCCACATTTATTCTTTAAAAGGAGGATACTGTAGAAAAGTTGCATCATAGATGATATTTTTGTAAAAATAATGAAGATATGAATTATTTTTACAGACATCTAACTTAGAAAATTTATACTATATGCAATTAATATGTTCTGGAAAAGTTGCCTAGAAGAATGGAAGGTATTCTGAATGTTATCATGCACTTCTTTTGGTGGTTCATTCATTGTAAATAACATGTTAAAATCTGTCAGTTGTAAAAAAGAATAGAGAATAATATTTTATTATTCAATAGAGAATAATAGTTTACTGAAATATGCATAGATAGTACTCAATATAGTAGAACACACAGTTCTGTTTCTTGTACAAATGAAAGTCATTTTCCTCTCTATTTCACAATTAATTTAATACCAACCAAATAGCTGATTTGGAGCGTTACCAAGGTTTATGAAATCTCCAAATTGCTAGGAAACCTTCAGAAGGAAGTAGTGTTTCCTCTAAGGGCATTCTGGCTATTTGGATGAGAGTTAACAGATTGTAGCTGTTGCAACATTGTGATCTACTCTGAGTGATAGACTGAAGTACTATAATACGTGGCAATAAGTGCCAACTTCAGTGACTTTATCAGTAAATTGATATTGCTGACATATTACTGAGCACCTTTGTCATTGCTTAACATTTGCCACACAGACACAAAACAGTTTCTAACGTTTGTCAGCATCCTATCACTTGAAAAAGAAGCCGTTTTTGTAAGGTTCTAAAGTGCTTTTATCTGGAACCATAGTGCAATGCTACCTTTAACAATACACAACCTTACACTTTGTAAAAACCATATGGAATACTTAAGTTCAGTTATATTAATTTACTATTTTTATATTTTTAAAAATTCAAAATTAGGGTGCATGGTGGTGGCTCACATCTTTAAACCCAGCACTAGGGAGACAGAGGCAGGTGGGTGGCTCTCTGTGAGTTCAAGGCCAACCTGGTCTACAGAGTGAGTTCCAGGACAGCTAGAGTTGCATCAGAGAAATACTGTCTTTAAAAAAAAAAACACAAAAAAATCAACATTCAGAATGAAAAACCTACATGAAGATGTTTTATGTATCAAAAATAAAAATAAACATATTTTTTAAAGCTCACTATTTTTTAAGACCTAACCATTCTATTTGAAAATCTGTATTGCCATTGAAAAAAAAAATCATGCTTCATAGTAAGAGAGAATATATACAAAACTTCTTGTGTATTTAAAAGTCCACAAAATAGCTACAGTAACCAGTTCAACAATACTTCTTTTAAAGCTTATTATTCTAAATATCAATTAAACATAATTTTGATTATTTTGGATATTAGACCTGCATTGCACATGTATATGAATAAGGTTAGTTTTAAGGTTAGTTTTCCTAGTTTTGTGAAAAATGTCCATGGTATTGTTGTTTTTAAAAATTTTAGTGTGTTTTTAGTGTGTTTTTAGTGTGTGTGTGTGTGTGTATATGTATGTGTCTTTAAATTTTTCCCAAGAAGACTAGAAGGCACATTGGATCACTTCATACTGAAATTACAAACATTCACGACTCCACCTTTTTCAGGTGCTATTTTCTGAACTCCAGTCATTTTGTAGAGTAATACGTGCATTTAACTTCTGAGACATCTCTCCAGCACTGACATTGGTATTTTGATGGGAATTTTATTGATTTTTAAAACAGAGACTATTTTAATAATTTTCATTCTCCTTGTCTTGAGCAATAAGTGACACCTTAGGTGCATTTCAATAATTTTTAACACTGTCAGGGTGTACAGACACAGCCTGATCTTGGCAGGTAGACCAGTGAAAAAGAACAGAAGACCTGGAAACAAACCCACTTATCTACACCACCAGATTCTGGGAAAAACAGTGCAAAAATAGTTCGGAAAAGACAGCCTCTCTAACATAGAGTGTTGGGAAAACTGGATATAAACATGTAAACTGTTGAAGTTATAGTTCCACCATTCAGTACATACAAGAAATAACTGAAATTATATCGGGATATTAATGTAAGATATGGAAACCTGAAAACACTATAGGGAACCACTGTAGATATTGGCACAGGCAATGATTTGCATTATATATAAATAGATTATGGAATTAAAGCAAGAGTGTTTATTGATATTGCATCCAAACAGAACATTTCTGCACAATGCTAACATCCATATAAGGTGGTTCATGACTCACTGTTATTCCATCTCTAAGAAATTCAATGTCTTTGTCCTCAGCAGGCACCTGTACTCATGGACACATTGTGGCAGATAGGCACTTACACCTACATATAATTAAAGATAATAAAAACAAATCTTAAGAAAAAGCCTCTGCACAGACAAAGAAACTGTCAACAGAGTAAAGGCAGGGTGTGACATAATCTGTAAAATCTGCCTCCTTTATGTCCAACAGAATATTACTAAGCAGTATATCTAAACAAAGACTTAAGGAAATAAAAAGAAAAACTCTGGTAATTGAAGTGGAGAAATGGCTCAGTGAGTAATGACTTGTGGCCAGAGTAAGGGAATCTCAGTCTGGATGCTCAGCATCCCAGTGAAACCTGGATGCAACATGTGTTTATACCTTCAGAACTGTGGTGCAGAGACAGGTGGGCCAGTCAGATGACTAACCAGCCAGATGAAACTGAGCTCAAAGTACACTGAGAGACCGTGTATCAATAAATAAGCTGAAGAAGCAACTTAGGAAAATACATCCTGATACAGACCTCTGGCTTCCACACATGCTCACACAAAATGTTTATGCATAATATTCACACATAAATCAATAATAAAAGTAATCTAATAAATAAATGCAGAAATCAACTGGGCAAATATTTCATAAAACCGATCAAACAAAATGATGTACCAGTAGCCAATAGAGAGATGAAGAAATATTCAGCCTCTTTAGCCATCAGAGAATACACTGAGATTCCACCTTGACACCATCAGAATGGGTATTATACACACACATATACACAATGAAAACAAACAGACAAAACAATCAAATACTGATAAGGATGTAGAGCCAGGGCAGAAGGAAATCCGATGTATTCTTGGTGTGAGTAAAAATAATGATGGAATTGAAGATAACCATATTGAGTTAAATAAGCCAAGCATACAGATAGGAATGGCATATTTTCTATAAAAATATGTGATATTGTTAGAGATACAAGTATGGTCCTACCTCCTCACTCCCTTCCTCAATCTCTCCCTCCTTCCTTCCTTCCTTTCTTTCTTTTTTCTTCTTTCTTTCTTTCTTTCTTTCTTTCTTTCTTTCTTTCTTTCTTTCTTTCTTTCTTTCTTTCTTTCTTTCTTCCTTTCTTTCTCTCATTCTCTTTTTTCTTTCTCTTTCATTCCTTCCATAATTTCCCATGGAGAAGACAAAACCTGTGATCCTGCTATTCTGTTTTAGTGAGCTCTTGGGGGCAGAGACTTTAAAATCATTGCAAATGAAAGAGACACCTACAAACCAGTAGAAAGTTTTCCCAGGAACATTATGCAGAAAATGAATGCAGAAATTGGACTCCCCAAAACTGGAAGTAGCCAAAACTTTTAAAAGTATTTCAGAAGCCCTTATTCTACACTTGAGTACTCAACCGGACCTTGAGAGTCCAACTTCTGCTTAATAAAATTAATTCAATGTAAGTTTAGCTCAGATGTGTGATTTTGACAACTTAACATATCAAAACGTAACCGACCACATTAATTGGGCTACTAGTAAATAACACCAATTCTTGCTGGTTCTTCTTTGAAACTTGTGGTGCTCTCCTGTGCTCTCCTGCTTTATTTCACACTCAACCAGATTCCTCAAGACCCATTCATTTTAACCAAAGAAGCCTCTCAACTCAGTCACTATTTTACATACAGACCTAGCCAATCAGGTTGAAGTGCTGAGCATAAAAGGTTCATTGAAGTTAAAGCCAACTTATGCTTTCACTCCTAGGAAGCTGCTTTACAACTTCAATAAAGATTTGCTTTACCAACTATCCTCATTTCTGATCCTTTGCAATTGAGAAGCCACAAATGTGGGAACTCCTGGCTCAGAGCCCTCTTGGTGTTAAGGCTACCTAAACAACTAAATATGCTCTAGAGCATTCCAAAACCCCTGCAACAGTATCTTGGTAATCAAAAGATTTGACTATCATTAACTAGACTATCAATGGAGGGGGGAGAAACACGAAGCTAAGGTAGGGTGTGTATAGAGCATGGTCTCAAGGAAAACACAATGTATTATGCATGAAAATGGGAGAGAAAACTTTGTCTTTGTAGATTAACAATACAAAGAGTATTAAAAAGTAATGATAGGAATGCTTTTCGACACTGAGTTTACAAAATGCTTCCATTTTTGTTTTGCCTTCCTTATTGCAATTTCATAAATGCTTCCATAGTCACAGGAGAGTGTCATGTAGCTCCCCATTGTTCTCCCTGGCTCTCTATAGCTCTTGCTTCCTTGCTCTCTCATTCTCTCTCGATCTCTCTTTCTCTGTGTATGTACAGATGCTGTGCAAAAAAAAGGTTGCAAAAGTTCAGTAGTATGTACAATTAATTAAGCTTGGAAAAGTAATAAACACTATAAAAACTCACCTGTTTAATACGCTTAATGGCTAATGTCTCCTTTTAATTCACTCATAAAGTCCCTCTGATATCTAACTTGCTATGCTTATTAATAGTCATATATTTTATCAAATCCCTAGAACTAAGAGCTCAGCACTATTCAGCATAGTTTGACAGAAATCTGTTCTTTCCTTTTTGGTGTAAGATATGGGTATTTAAGTTTAATCAATTTACATATGTATTTCTGCGGCTACACAAATAAAAACTGCCTCTAGTCAAGGCTGAGGAAAGAAGGAAATCCTTAGGGGCAAGCTGTCAGTTTATATAGTGACTCAAAAAATTGGGGAAGCATTAGCCTCAAAGTAGGAAGCACATGAAAAATTGTAATGTACACCCGTATCCCAGAATTAGCATGACTTATGCAAATTGAATGCATAGAATTACCCACTGGTATATGTACTACAACTGAAATAGAAAAGTCCCAAGTCTCAAAGTAGTACTCAAAGTAGTTTGCAACTAAGATTTCATGAGAACTTTATAAACTGAAGAAAGAAAGTCAATAATTGGTATATTGCATGTGGAAATATCAAATAGTTATTTATGTAGATGAAACCGCTATAATGGAAGTAAAAGAAAGGTCAAACCATGTGTTCACATCATTGGGTTTTCCTGAATTAAAAGTTGTAGATGTAGATTCAGAGCAAAGGTGGATTATTCTTTTACTAATTCAATTACCTGTCCTAACTCAGACTCGGAAAATCAATTCTGAAGCCTAGAACTGGAAGGCTTCTGCCTCAGCCTCTTAACAATCTAATCAACCTTTGAGACTTACTGCTGACTGAGCCACTCTGACTAGCTTCTTCTGAACTCAGAACAATACTGATCTAACTCATTTTTATAGTCCAACTCAACACACTGGGTTTTCTGGTTCAAACTCTTCTCCATACTGACTAGTTCTCTCTGATCTTCTGAGCAGGCTTACTGTTTTAAACAAACTCTTTGACTTTTTGACTCTGGTTAATTCTCTGGTTGCCTCAGACTGAACTGCTCTTGTCTTGTCTTCAAACTGACTCACTCTAACTATCTGATATTGACTTCTTCTTCCAAGCTGTCTCTGTGTCTCTACCTTATACTTCTCAGACTGTTTCTGCATTTCTGTGAGCTCTCACTACTCCATATTGCCTCAGTTAGCCTCTATGCTCCTCTGACTTATCCTCAGCAAGACTGCTTCATTGTCCCTGTGTCTTGTCCTCTCTCTTCCTTTTATGTTCTATATTGCATCTCTAATTGATGGATTTTAGAGTCTGCTTTTATATCATGAAAGTTGGCTGTATCCTCACTCTAACTCACTGTGCTAACTCTTCCTTTGATTCAACATTTTTGCTGCCCTTTACTCTGACTAGTCTCAGATGTCACTTCTTGTCTGACACTGACTCCTTCTGAGCTCTGGCTTCCTATCTCCCAAGGTCTCAGATTAAAGGCATGCACTACCACTGCCTTCTGAATACTAGAATTAAAGGTGTGTGCCACCACTGTTTTCTGAATACTGGTATTAAAGGGGTATACCAACATTCTTTCTACCCTAGAGATGTCATGCTGTTGGAATAAAGGAGCAAATATTTCTCTACAAGAGTGATATGGTATTAATGATTAATAATTTACTTCTCTGGAAACATTTAAATCATTTAAAAAATATTCTGTGTGATAAACTGTGCTTCACATTAAAGAAAACACTATATAGTCAACAATAGACAGAACTAATCATGAGACTGGCTATGGGTGATTAGGCTTTCCTTTATTCTTTACTGATTTTCTAATTTATATGTTCAAAAATATAATTTATTGAATTATATGTATGACTATGAAAAATGAGGTTGCAAAAATGCAAAGGAGAATAGGAAGTATGATAATAATATAAATGACTTTCTTTTCAATATCGTTGTCAAGAAGAGTCATCGAATGTAAACATCAGTGGAAAAGATTGAGATAAAGCCCAAGTACTGTTAGAAACCAGGGAACATGATAATCACACAGCAAAATTAAAAATTTGGGTCCATAGAATTAAACTGTCTTCTCTGATTCAAAGAAAATCTCAAATATAATCTCAGAACACATAATCCTCTACAGATATTTCACAAATACCTAAGGCATCAACTCAAATAAATTGCATGTGACAAAATTTTTGGACTGTATCACAAGCAGTTATAAAAACAGCATACTGATTGTTGGTTTAAGAAACAAATCACAGAATTAATGATGACAAAGTACTTAATGAGCACAAGAAAAATCAACATAGTCATTGAAAATACTTTAGAAAATCACTCTGCCTTTGAAAAAGCAACTGATTAAAATGTATGCATATATATTATAGAGTAATAGTATTCATTAGATTTATTTGGGATAGATACATGCAATGATTTGTAAGAGGTGCATGACAGAATTTAATAAACTCTTTGTATCTTCAGATAGACTACAATTTTACCCACAAAAAACAACTTATGATATCAAAGAGTTCCACTAATGGGGCAACAATATGCAGCATTTATATTATTGGACTCTTACAAAATAGCTGGATTTAGCTGGGCAGTAATGGCTCATGTCTTTAATCCCAGCACTCAGGAGGTGGAGACAGGTGGATTCCTGTGAGTTTGAGGCCAGCCTGGTCTACAAAGTGAGTTCCAGGAGGACAGACAGAGTTACAAGAGAGAAACCCTGTCTCAAAAAAAGAAAAAAAAAAAAGAAAGAAAGAAAGAAAGGAAGGAAGGAAGAAAGAAAGGAAGGAAGAAAGAAAGAAAGAAAACACAAAAGCTGGATTTCAAGCTGATTATGATCATATATCTTTAAAATACTACCACTTGAGAAGCAGAGACAAAGAGAATGTGGGTTTTAAATTCAACCTAGAGTGAATAGCAAGAAGAGGAATCCAAAGAAAACCAAACAAACAAAACCATAGAATTTAATATTGCAAAAATGCCATGAATTTTAAGCTAATGAAAATACATATGCATCAAAGCTTCTGGGGGGTTGAAGTGATGGCTCACTTCCTAGCATCAACAGAGTGAATCTTAACTACCTGCAATCTGAGTTCAGAGGATCCAATGTTCTCCCTGGATTCCTCTGGTACCAGGCAATGAAGTGGTGTACAGACATACATGGGAGAAAAACACTCAAAAATATAAAATAAAAACTAATAAATCTTAAATATATTTTGACTTAAATACTTCAAAGACACACTTAAAATTGCCTGATATGCCAGGTGGTAGTGCATGTCTTTAATCCCAGCACCAGGGATGCAAAGGCAGGTGGATCTCTATTTGTTCAAGGCCATTCTGATCTACAGAGTGAGTTCCAGTATGGTCAGAGTTAGAGCTACAGCAGAGAAATCTGTCTCAAAACAACAACAACAAAAAAAAAAAACCTGAAATGTCTAACACAAGCCAGGTACAGTGGTGCATGCATTTATTCCCAGCACCCAGAAGGCTAGCCTGATCTATATAAGGAGCTCCAGATTAGCATGTATTACATACTGAAAACTGTATCATAAAACGACAAAACAAAATCAACCATCCTTAACAACAACACAACAACAAAAATACCTGACCTTTTAAAATTCCTTAAAACTTTTAAATAAAGACTAGCATTTACCCATTTAAACATTTAAATTTTTTAGAAAAGAAAGAAAACAACAAAAAGAAAACAAAAACAAATGACCAGTTAATTTAACAACAGAGTTGTCATTGTGATTTGAGTGTAGAGCAATTGCCCATTGCAGACACATTTCATTTATTTTCAGTATTTGAAGAAGCATTAGATTATAACTATGACTTATAGTAACCTCCCTCCTTCTCCTACTCCTGCTGCTCCCACTGTTGTACAGTGATAATCAGGAGCATAATGGGTGGGGAAGGGCATTGAGGACATTGTTGGAAAATCCTATCTGGAAACACAAGAGCAGTAGCTGAAGACAAAGCTGTAGTTGAATATTGAGTGTATTTTGAAGATAATGCTGAATTTTATTTCCCAAATGAATAGACACAAAATGCCAAAACATTTAGAGCCATAGGTCCCCCAAGTCCTGTTTCTGTGGTTTGGGTAAATATGATTAGACGCTACTTATCTGTTCAAATTCAGTTCTTTGTCTGTGTCTATTCATTGAACTCCTAGTTTATTAGCTTTTCACTATGCAATTACTCCTGTACATATGGGATTTACTGAGGTCAGGATCTGTAAGGGGTCACGAAAGAAACTCTGAATAAAAACAAACAGGTCAGAAAAAGTTCATTTCCTAGTTAATTCAAAATAATTAAATGGTAATAGGTGACTAACACACCTTTAGAGGATAGGAAAAAAAGACTTCTCTTCATTTTATATATACCTGTGAATGAATAGAAACCACCATAAATATGATGGTGTATCAAGGTTGTCCTGAAAGTATCTTCTATCTTCTTTCTCAGACACAATCTCTGCTTCTATTCACTGAGATCAACCTACATAACTGACATGCATTTATTCCTAGGTTCCGTTTTAGGATTTCCACAGGTGATTACAAGCAACTGTCAGATGCATTCCCCTATTCCCCTTGCCTCAGAGTCACTGCAGGTTGATTGCGTTTCTTAATGTTGGTTCCTGTGCCCATATCTAGATTCTGTCCTTTTATAAGTAACAGCAAAGCTGGCAAAAACATCATCTTCTTACTAAATCCTTCTTGGTACTTCACTCTATCTTAGATTTCCTGCCACATCAACTGCATATTTTCCAAGTTCTGAATTAATTTTGGCAAAATACTCACTTTAAATGTGATTTTTTTAAAATGAGGAAACAAGTTGAAAAGATGCTTTTAAAACTAATGTGTAACTGAATTTTTACACAGTATCAGGACATAAATATTATTAAATAAAAATGAGATTTATGCACGGAAATCACAAAGATTTTATTCAATTTTTTAATAAAAATGTATTGTAACGTATGCATATTTAAAAGGATAAACTTTCCATTTATGATCACCAGCTTTTAAAAACACACTTCATAGAACATGTATCCTTTAATAAGCTCTTTGTAAAACTCATCTAATATATACTGTGAATGAAATAATTGTATGAAATGGGTACTATGGTTTTTGTAAATGCATGTGTGTGTGTGTGTGTGTGTGTGTGTGTGTGTGTATGTGTGAATGTATGTTATAAAACATACACATAGAATATTATACACTGCGGTGGTTTAAATGAGAATGTCCCCCAAAGGCTTACATATTTGAATACTTGGTCTCCCGCTGGTAGAACTCATTGGGATAGATTAGGAGGCATGACCTTATTGGAGGTGTCACTGAGTATGGGATTTGGAGTCTCAAAGCCCAATTTATTCCTTTTTAGTTCTGTCTGCTTCCTGAGTGGTATCACAAGATATTAACTCCCAGTTACTGCACAAATGCTATTCCTGTCTGCTTGCTGTCATGTTTTCTGCCATGATGATCATGGACTCTAACCTTTGAAACTGTAAGCCTCAAATAAACTATTTTTCCCATTAGTTGCCTTGATCATGGTGTCTTATCACATCAATAGAAAAGTAACATATATGCGATATATATATATATATATATATGTTTTATATAGTATATACCTAACATATAAATATGCATATAAAAGTTCATATATTTGTATAAATATCTGTGGTGCTGATGACTGCATTTATGTCATGGTACAGGGCAATAACATGCTTACTACCAACCTGAACTAAAGCTTTCAGTAAATTTTTCAAAAGAGTTCTTATGTGCTCAGTGATTATATAATGGGGTCTATAGGAAATTTTAGATTTGAGCTAGTTTATTTATCTTCTTTCATTTGTCATGATCCTATATAGCTTTTTATTGCAATATATATTTTATAATGTATATATTATATATTTATATATAAATATAATAAATCAATAAATTATATAATTAAACTCTATTAATATAATACATACTATGTAATTATATAATATAGTATACAATATATATATTATACATAATATACAGTCATATATAATTAATAAACCAGAAAATACCTACAAATAATATTTATTATAAAGTAAATGGGTGTACATCTAATAAAAAGTCTTGTAAAATTATTTGGTAATAATTATGAAATATTTGGTCTGATATGGTGGTACACTCCTTTAATTCCTGCGTACAGGGTGCTGATGGACGATGATTTCATTTTGATACCAATCCGGTCTACATAGCAATGCTTATTTAAGAAATACAAATATTATGTCGCACATATTTTAAAAGTTAAACCACTGAAATATTTTGTCTTATTGTGAACTAAGAAGCTCATTTTTAAAGTTCAGTTATCTTCAAGTTTTTTAATATATTAGAAGCAAGTCATTCAAGTTCATAAGATATGTTTATCCCAATATTGGGAAATAAAAAAAAAAAAAAACTTACCAAGACGCTTGCCAGAGACACAAAAAACAAAACTATATATATATAGTATTAATGTGGCCCCAACAAAATACTTCTGGATCAATAGCTCATAAAAAGTCAATAATAATGAAGTTAAATAAATAGTTATAACAAATTCTAAAACAAAAATAAAATACTAAAATGAATAAATCCAAACATAAAGAAATGATATATATTACCAATATATTTGGCTGTTAAAATGCTTCTTTGTTAATTAAAAGCAATTGATATATATATATATATATATATATATATATATATATATAATATTTGAAATAGTGAGTGTAAACATAACATAGTGATTTATATTCCAAAGACATTCATTGTGCCATGAATGAATAAGACAGGGAAAGGATTGGTTTTAATGAGGTAGAATTTTTTTAAATAAAAAGGTGAAAAACAGTCCCCCTGCCAAAAGAATGTTGGATGACATGTTCAACAAACTCAGAAACATAGGTTGAAATACAAAACTCTCCACAAAAACCCAATATTTAACTAGCACAGAAACTCATTAAAAACTAAGATGATGTATATTTGCATACACAATTGGCACTGATATACCTTTATAATCAGGATAAGGTTCTATTATTTCAACAGCGTTTACAAACTCTTCTTGATTACTGACTCTGAGCTACACAGTGAGGCATCCTGAAGAAGAGCAACATTTTGAGGAATATTTACTATGGATAAAAATAACTAGGTGGAAAGCCAAACCTATGTTCATTTCCAATATTTTTAATAAGGTCCATAATTTTTAGGAAATTATATGAAAATATTGAAAATTGTTAGTAGTGCTTAAAGTGAGAATATAAGGGAACAGTAGTTGGCAAATGGAAATTTATTTCATATTCATATAAATATTAGGATTCAAAATGTAATGTTGCTATATAAACTTTGCAAAATTTCATGGAATAGAACATAGAATAAAATTTATATTTTCATCTCTAATTGAAAAAAAATTACTATTTTATCTATCTACCTATGTGTGGTTACATGTATGTGAGAGTAGTTGCCTGAGGATGTCCTAGGTGTCCAATACCATTGGAGTTGGAGTTAAGAGAGGTTGTGAATCTTGTGAGTGCAGAGATCACAGTCCTATGAAAGAGCAGTATGTGCTCTTAACTGATGAGCCATCTCTAAAGGCCTAAATACAAATATTTTTGAATTGTAGAAGTACGGTTTTATATTTTGAGTGTTAAACTTTTTATTTCAGTAAACAGGTAGTGCTTTAAGTATTTTTAATAAAACACTATGGTTGTCTAAAGAAGCAATGGATAAACTTACTCTTTGATCATCTTCTTTTTTGCTGTTGTTTTGTTTTTTGGGGTTTTTTTTGTTGTTGTTGTTGTTGTTTTGTTTTTAGCATTTTTTTTTCAAGACAGAGTTTCTCTGTCTGTTGTAACTCTCACTGTCCTGGAGCTTACTTTGTAGACCAGGCTGGCCTTGATCCCACTGAATTTTTTTCTGGGGATTAAAGGCATGTATCACTGCCTGCTGTTGCTTGATATGCATTCTTAAACACACACATATAGAGAGGATATAGGGGTTAATGCCAGTAATAGGCTGAGATATATGCCCTTGAGTTGTGTATTTGGGGGAACTAAGTGATTTGCAAAACAATACAGTATTGCTGTTGTTCTTGGTTGCTTGCCTGAAATTAAAGTTAAGTCTATTGATATAGACAGTATATTCTTGTGTTTAGAAATAGCCCTGTGTGAAACCTAAAATCTAAATTCCAGGCACTACATTCAGAGGCCTGTGTGGTCTGGATGGAATGTAGAATCACCTTTAATCAACTATTCAGAAAGCAGTGGTACCAAGCATCTTTGATCCCAGTATTCAAAGGGGAGTGGTGATCCATTCCTTTAATCCCTAGAAACAAAACAAAACAAACAAACAAACAAAAAAATCCCAGTGGAAATAGACACAGGAAGCAGAGCTCAGAAGGAATCAGTGTCACAAGGGAGGTGACTTCTGAGATGTATCAGAGTGAGTGGCAGACAAGGTGATGAATCAGAGGAGGAGTTAGCAGAGTAAGGGCATACCCAATGAGAAAACTATCTTACCTCAGCAAAAAGAGTTACATAGGAATTGGAGTCATTCAATTAACACAATCAGTTAAGAAGAGTTAGTTCAGAAGTAGCCAGTGAGTTAGTTGAAGGATCAAGAAAAAGAGTCAGTTCAGAAGCAGCCAGAAGAGTCTGAACTCAGAGGGAACTAGTGGGGTGGCTCAGTCAGCATGGAGGCTTAAACATTCTAAGATTTTTATGGAGGATGAGACGCTTAAAGGCTCTGGGCAAGAACCAGTGATTTAATTAGACAAAAGAGTAAACAGTTTTGAACCTGAATATACAGTTACACACTTGTGTCACAGTACTTGAAACCAAGCCTCTGCTGACTTGGAAGCCTTCTCTCCAGGTGAATATAAGTGAATAAAACTTATAGTGTAAAAGATGTTATTCAGGCTCATTGTGGAGTAAAGTTGGCGCTACCGTATTTGCACATTCTTTAAATATTGTACTAAAAATCTTTGTTGTAAGTTCTTTTCTTCTTCTCCCTAGTGAGACTCTAACATGTTTTCAAAGTCTATATATAATAGTATCTGTTGAGTTTTCCTTTCATTTTCATAAGTTTAATTTCTGATTTCATTAGCCTACTGTAATATAAATAACAACAACAACAAAAACTCATATGTACAAGACTCACTATGGTGGAAATTATTTGTAATTTATTTCCAAAATGCAATCTTCCAGTAAGTATAGGTAAGCAAATATAACAACACACAGAATAATGAAATAAAAAGATTCTTCTTTGTATGTGCATTCTATTATATGCCCTATTTCTATTTACACTATTTTAATCACACTTCTTGAGAATAATATGAACTCTTGCTTCCTCTACTTCCATGCAGTTTGGCTCCCTTAACCTACTCCATACAATACATTCCTTTTAATTAATGGAGTCTTGGAATAGTTAATGAGTCATTTGGCATCTCAGGTGAATTTAACAGAGCTGACTAGACATTAATTCTTTAAAGTTATCTCTGGCCCATGAAAATTCCCCATTTATTTTTATTATTCATTGTCCCATTTACAGAATAATTGTTACCTCCTAGACCTCTAAGTTCTGGCTCCTGACCACCTAACTCTCACAGTATCTCTCAGCAATAAATGCTATATATAAGTTTAAAAGAAAAAAACAGAATTTTCAATTTTTATCTTCTGTTGAACTTCCTTCCATTAGCTTCAGAATTATTTTTCCATAGTTCTTTTACTCTTGTCCCTGGAGCCTCTCAAAACTCTTTTTAGCTTGTCAAGATCCAAAGTTATATCCTGTTTCTTTTCTTCCCCAGAACCTCATCTCTTCCTTGTTTCTCACGCATCAAGTCACCCATGCTCCTCTGTCAACCCAAGGCTTATGCTTCACACTTTCCCTTTGCTTCTGTGTTGGATCTATCATATTGTGCTGTTAATTTTATCTCCTAATTGTAAGTTAAATCAGTCTAAATTTTCTATGCTTAATAGTCTACTTAAACTAGTGATCATATATGTGATTGTAGTCCAATCATCTCTGCTTCCCTTGTACCTGCTGAAGTAGTCCTCATGTTATTTGATGCAGCTTTGCAAAGCCGTTCCCCACATAACCAAAGTTGCTCTTACTGTTGCTCAGGTCATGTTATGAGCAAGTTTTTTGAGCTACCTTCATTAGGTAGTCTTAGGCCTCTACAAGGACATTATATAATTAATAATAATCTTCTCAATACATGTAGTCAAGCATGAAGTGATACTAGAATGCTTATTAACCTTACTCTCTTGCTCAAGACTACCCAGCAACTCTTCAATGATTTTAGCATTATATACCATTTTCTAAGCACATATTGGAAAGTCCCTCCCTGGTCTATCCCTGCCTATCTGTATTGCCACTCATCCTTTCCTTGCTTATCATCTGTACTTATCTAAATTTTGTGACTGCATGCTTTCCTGCCATAGTACATTGTCACTTTGTATTTCTGCTGTTGGCTAACTCCTTCCAGTTTGCTTTCATCTGGCTAACTCGTAAGACTTCATCTCAGCATCAGTTTGAGTTCTCTGTGAAAATATTCTTAGTTACAACTATTTACCATTGTTTCATCTTCTGGATTTGTAGTCTCAGGGTATTTACTAAAGTATTATTTCAAAGTTTTGTATGGGTAGTCTATTGCATCTAAATACTCCTGATCTTTTGCCATGAAAACTGTTCATGAGACAGAATCCTAACTTGTAACTGATTCTCACTGTGCTTTTTATACCCTCTAGCTCTGAATAAAAGATAAAAAGGAAAGAGATAAATCTTCACCACTCTTGCTGGTGGCCTTTAAAGATAGTAAGAGAGAAAGAAAGAAAAATTCACTGCCCTTTCTGGCTGCCTTTAACTTAGAGAACAGGAGCTGCTAGCGTCTCACAAGATATCCCATCCACTGCCACTGCCAACAGCCACTGTCTCCTTTGTATCCTAAGCTGTTCCCAGAATTCCAAGTGGCATGTAATCATTAGGAGAGCTACACAGGAAAAAAACAAAAAAACAACAAAAACAAAACAAACAATAACAACAACTAAAAAACTTCTTGACAAAGTGCCTTGCTATACTCTATATTTGAGAGAGTTTTGTCAAACACTGAGTATCTAATTCTAGCTTAGTCATAATTAATGACTTGCCCTAGGTGTGTGACTGCCTAACACATAACAAAAATTGAGAATAGGAAGCAAAAAATGAAAAGATAAAGAAAGAAAGAAATGGGAGGGAAAGGGAGGAATTAGTGGAGAGAAGGAAGGTAGGGGGGAAGGAATGCATAATTTCTCCTTATACACTACCAATAGTGTAATAAACAGAAATAGTTAAATTAATTCCCTGGCAAATAACACCAGAAGTTTTCAGATAATAATGATGGTATTTCCTCAAGGATTAATATTTCTCTTAAGAAAATGTAGGGGGCATGAACATGTTTTTCAACTTATTAAATTAAATGGTTATTTGATTTTTAAAGCATGACAAGTAAAAAATTACTGCTGAAACAGGAAACAGAAACTTTTTCTTTTGTATATAATGTATTTTGCAGATGCTTTGAAATTATTTACAGCAGACTGGTTTAGCTACTTATTATTTCCAATATGTTTTATATATAATTATAGATATGTACACATGTAAAACATGGATATGATTACATATTACACACACTATCAGTGTACCTCTATTTAAATTGTCTAAGCATATTTTGATGAAAACGCTATACTTCAGTAACTAAAACATTAAAAATTTGTGAACACACCTGTTCATCATCTGTTTATTTTATCGAAAATATAATAAATATGTATTTCTAAGAATTCATTCAAATGCAAGATTGAGAAGAGCAATGTGAACCTCATTAAATAAATTTTTGAGTATGAGCTCTAAATTGGCATGTTTGTAGTATGAAATTAATATGTTTTCGGCAAAATAAATAGGAAAATCCACTTGAAAACATTGGGAATTGAGATGACTCACTTCAACTTCCAGCCCCCTCCTTGTGATGGAATAGTTTTCTGGGTTGGGGCAGAATATATGCTGTTGATGACAAGAGAATTTGTGAATAGCAAAAAGAAGATTAAACCATTTCAACATGAGAGTTAAACATATTTTAAATGAGATTTACATTCACTTAGTGAAAGCAAGAGTAATATTTTTAAGATGCATTCTTCTAAATGAAAATAATATCGAAAGCTATAAAAGAAGAACTTAAACTGTTGGATTCTCTTTGAATTGAGGGTATTTGTAACAATGCACTTAAAATTGAAAATGATGCCCACAGCTGTTTCTTCAGCATATATATTGGCAGGACTAGATTTGAGGTTGGTAATATATTTTCCTTAGAGCCAGGCCCCAATCCCCAACACTGAGGCAAGGAAGAATGTTTCAAATGGGGGGAAATAGGCAGTTTGGGAAAAGAAATAAAGAGAATATGGAGAATCACATTGGGGCTGAGAAGGCTTACTGAAATATAAATTCATGAGATTAGGAAGGTCAAAGACAGATATTACCCTTAAAGATATTAATTAAAGTTGTAGAAAGTTGAACACTAAAGTGTATTTATAAATTATCAATAATGCTATTAAATAAGGCATAGCAATGGACAAAGGAATAGTGAAATCACTAGTACATTTTTAATTTTTTCTTTTATTGAAATTAGACTTTTTAATCACATAATATATCCTGATTAAACTTTTCCCCATCTATCCCCACAAGTTCTTCCTCCCCTCCCTTCCCCTCCCATATAGATATACCCCTTTTCAGTCTCACATTAGAAAACAAACAGGATTCTATTATATATTGATAAAATAAAATAAAATAAAACAATACAAGAACAAACATATCAGAATTGAACACAATAAACAGAAGTAAAAAAGCCCAAAAGAAGACACAAGAAACAGACATCCAAATGTTCCCACACTCAGGAATCCATAAAAAGATAAAACTGAAAGCCGTGATATATACACAAAAGACATGTAGAGTAAAAAGAGAGAAGAAAAAAATAATAAGATCATTTTTTTTATGTAATGAAGGGAAAGCCCTGATATGAGGCCTGATATGATACCAAAAAACCTCTAAAATGTTGTTGAGCTCATTTTCTGTTGGCCGCCCAGCCTTAAGCGTAGTTAGATTACCTGGTGAGACTCCCTTGGAAGAAATTAAATTTTCATATGCAAGTGGTTATCCATTGGAGATTGCTTCTGGGTTAGGAGGGATGGGGGCATGTGTCTACTTTTCCTTTCAGCTCTGGGACCCCATCTAGCTCAGTTCTGTGCAGTCCTTGAGTATGTTGCCACTGTCTCTGTAAGTTCACAAATGCTTTAATTATGTAAATCTAGAGGGCCTCATTTTCTTGGTGTTCTCGGTCCATTCCTGTGGCTCTTATGCTCTTTCCTCATTTTCTTCTGCAGGATTCCCTTAGACCACAGGGGAGGGATTTCATTGAGATATTCCCTTTAGGACTGAATGTTCACTCTCTGAGTGTTCATGTCTGTCACTCTCTGCATACTGTCCCATGGTGGGTCTCTGTATTTGTTACCATCTGCTGCAAAAGGAAGGTTCTCTAACAGTGTCTAAGCGAGGACCTGATTGACAAGTATAGGAGAAGGTATTTAGGAATTATTTTATTTCTACATTTTTGTAAGAACTGTGGTATTTAGTTCTGTCCTAGGTCTCTGGGATGCCTGGTCTCAAGTTCTTAATCATCTAAGCAATGTTGGTTATGGGTTCCATTTCCTGTATTGGGCCTTCAGTCAAATCAGATATTGGTTGGGTACTCCTACTAGCTTTGTGTTACTATTATTATAGCATATCCTTTAATGTGGGACACCATTGTAGATCAAAGGGTTTATACCTAGGTTTCTTTGAATGTTTGTTCTTTGGCAGACTGCAGAGTACCTCCTTGTACCAAAGACTTCAGCACCTTGGTACAAGAAGGCTCTATATCTGCTTCTCCATGTTCAATGAGATGTGTAAGTGTTGTCTGCAACAACAGATCCTTATTTGTGGAGAACAACCTATAGCCTTAGAAACAACCTGGATTGTCTGATGAGGACCGCCTTTGACCAAAACCTCAATTAGATATAATCAGTTCTGGTATTGGAAGCTTCATTTGGTGACAATAGATGGCTAGTTGGGGTTATGCTCCCCAAAAGTTTGGCAATTTCATTTACATTTTCCTTATATATCCATATATTTCAGAAAGCTACTCTATTGTTGGGAGCCGAGTTGAAACGCCATTATAAGATGGCGCCGGTTTCCTGCTTCCAGGTTCTTCTTGCTCGCATTTGGAGTAATTGCTTGCATTTGGAGTAAACAAGTTACAGCGCAGGTACAGGTGAGCAGTCCTTGCCGCCTCCCTCCATGCTAATGAGGGTCTGGACGAGTATCCAATCATTGACCGTCACATAGCCCTATGCTCTATATAAGCAGGGTGCTTTTTGCAATCAGGGTCTTCGCTCTCAACACTTAATTGAACGGCTGTCCTCAATAAAGCGTGAACCAGAAGAATCCTGTGTGCGGTGTCTTCCTTGCAGGCGACACGGGCGTCCACACTCTATTCAGGTTTCCATACTACCCTCAAATAGCCCTTAATTTTAGCTATCTATTTTCTTATTCCCCATCTCATTCAATTTCCCCTCATCCTTACCATTATTTCCTCCATTCCAATCCACCATCTATCCATAATTTTCTATTCTATTTTCCTTTAGTGAGGAGATATTCCTGATTCTCCTAATACATTACTGTATACCTAACCTCTGTAGATCTACGGATTGTAGTTTAGTTTGCATTGACTAAAAAGCTAATATCTGAATATAAGTGAATGTATATCACATTTGTCTTTCTTAATATGAGATAACTCACTCATAATTATTTTTACTAGTTCCATCCTTTTACATGTGAATTTCATTTCATTTATTTGTCAAGTTGTACTTCATTTTGTGAATAAACCACATTTTCTTATTCATTCATCTGTTAATGGACACCTTGGTTGTTTCGAATTTCTGTTAATTATGAAAAGAGCAACAGTAAATGTGTTTGAATAAGGATCTCTGAGGTAAGGTAGCGTATTATTTAATTATATTCCCAAGAAGAGTATAGCCATATTTTAAGGTATATCAGTTCCCTCTTACTGAGGAACTGCCACACTGATTTCCATAATAACTGTGAAAGTCTGCCATTCCACCAGCAATGGGTGAGTATTCCCTTGACTTGACATCCTTCCCACCATGAGCTATCATATCTTTAATTGGTCTTAGGAATTCTGATAGGTGAGAGTTAAGAATCTCAAATAAATTTTGATTTGCATTTCCCTGATGACTAAAGATATTTAACATTTCTTAAAGTGTTTCTTAGCCATTGATTTCCTCTATTGAGAAATATTTATTTAGATCTGTACCTTGTTTTTTAATTGAGCTGTTTGTTTTCTTGTTATCTATTGTTATGAGTTCGTTATATATTTTGGACACTGTATTAAATATTTACTTGGTACAAATCTTTTCTTATTTTGTCGGCTATTACCTTGTCCAACTGACAGTGCTCTTTGCTGTCCTTTTTATTTATTTATTTTTCTCAGAAACATTTGGTTTCATGAAGTCCCATTTATCATTTGTGTTTCTTAGTGTCTGTGTTAATGGTGTTCTCTACAGAAAGTCTTTTGCTGTGCCAATGAGTTAAAGGGTATTCTTTACCTCCTCTTCTAATAGTTTTAGTGTGTCCACATTTATGTAAAGCTCTTTGATCCATTTGGAATTGAGTTTTGTGCAAGGTGATAAGTATGAATCTATTTGAATTCCTTTCTGTTCATCTTTTTAGTTTGAAGAGTATCCTTTGTTGAAGGCACTCTTTTTTTCCAGGTTGTATTTCTGGCTTCTTTCTTAAAATTCAGGTGTCCATAGGTTTCTGTATTTATTACTTGGACTTCAATTCAATTTCATTGATAATTGTGCCTGGTTTTGGTCAGGTCCATGTTGTCCTTATAATTATAGCTCTGGAGTACAACTTGAAATCAAGGATGATTATACATACAGGAGTTCTTTTATTGTTTAAGACTGTTTTAGCTATTCTGGGTTTTTTGCATTTCCATATGGAGGCAAGAATTGTTCTCTCAAGACCTGTGAAAAATTGTTTGGGATTTGATGGGATGTTATTGAGTCTGTAGATTGCTTTTGTTAAGATGGCCATTTTTACTATGTTAATCCTATTGATACATGAAAATAGGAGATCTTTGCTTCTCTTGAGATCTTTGATTTCTTTCTTCAGTGACTTAATTTATTTATATTTATCATATAATCCTTTCATTTTCTTGGGTAGAGTTATCCCAAGATATTTGGGATTATTTGATGCTATTGTGAATGGTGTTGACTCCCTAGTTCCTTTCTGTGTCAATTTGTCATTTGTATAAAAGGGGGCTAAAGTTTTTTGTAAATTAATTTTGTTTACAATAACATTGCTGAAAACATTTATCTGGTAGAATTTTAAAGGTTTACTTATGGGTACTATCACTTCATATGAAAAGAAAGGTACTTTGTTTTTTACTTTACAATTCATATTTCCATGATCTCCTTGAGTTGTCTTACTGTTCTAGCTAAAACTTCAAGCAATATATTGAATAGATATGGAGATAGTGGACAACATTGTCATATTCCTTATTTGAGTGGATGTGCTTTGTCTCCCCATTTAATTTGGTAAATTAAATGGGTTGGTTGGCTATGGGCTTGCTTCAAATTTCCTTTATTATATTGAGGTCTGTCCCTTTGATTCCCTAATCTCTCCAAGACTTTTATCATGAAAGGGGTATTAAATTTTATCAAAGGTCTCTTCTGCAAGAAAATCATGTGGTTTTTGTCTTCCTTTTTGTTTATATGGCAGATGAAATTTTTCTATTTACATATGCTGAACAGTCCCTGAATCTCTGGAATCAAGCCTACTAGATCATGGTGGTAGGTATTATTTTTGCTGTGCTTTTGGATTCAATTTGCAAGTATTTTATTGAAAATGGTCTCTTCTAAATTCATAATGCAAAATGTTTTGCAATCTGTTTCTTTGTTGGTCAATAATATGGCTTGCGTATCACAGTAACTGTGGCTTCACAAAAAAGAACTAAGTAAAATTCCTTCTGCTTCTATTTTGTGAAATTATTTGAGGAATATTGAAATAACTATTCTTTGAAAGTCTATTAGAATTCTCTTCTGAGGCCATCTAGCCCTCTGGTTCTTTTTTTGGGGGGAAGGGGTTGATACATTTTAATGACTGTTTCTATTTCACTAGGGATTATAGGTCTGTTTAAATGAATTATCTGATCTTGATTTAACTTTGGTAAGTGATGCCTATTGAGAATATTATCTATTTCTGTTAGATTTTATTCAATTTGGTGGGGTAAAGGTTTTAAAATATGTCCTTACGAATCTCTTGTTTTTCTTTGTATCTGCTATTCAGTTCAGCTTTTCATCTCTAATTTTCCTGATTTAGGTAGTCCCTTTCTGGCTTTTAGCCCATTTCAATAAGGGTATATAAATCATATTAATTTTCTCAATTTTTTCTCAAAAAATCTTTTTTTCATTGATTCTTTTTGTTTTTATGTTCCTATAGTGGTGACCCTAACCTCTCAGATGTAAGCGAAATGCAGCATGACTTTTATTTGCCATTTTTCCCACAGATACAGAAATTCTAGTGATGTCCAGATAGGCCATCCTACTTCTGTGCTTTCATTGCACAGGTATAGGACCCAGTGTGTGGATCCCAATAGCTGATGAACTTGACTCTTCCTTTTATACATTTTAGACATCAGGGAAATCAGATGTTTGGTTCAGGTACACACCTATCCCCTGTGATGTGGATCTGAACTTAAACACCATTTTCCATTGACCTCAATAAGACTTTATATTTAGTGATGAGCACACTGGCATTATGAATGAGTATAATTTGACAGTCAATGTCCAAAAATCTGTGACAGTCTAAATAATTCCTTTCATCAAGTCATAGTTATATTGGTATTAACCATAGAGAAGGGATGGCCATCAATAGCGTACATTATTTTGGAGAGTAGCTGGATTCTTTCTTAAAGGGATCTGGCATGGTCTTCTTTTAAACTGTGAATCTAAACATGCATTTGGTCTTGGAATTGACTAAAGCAGCATAACTCCTTGATATCAGTGAGAAGTCTATTCTCATACTAAAATTTTCTATTACTCAGATGAAGTGTAACTTATAAGTACCTATGTCTTTTTTGCTGTGGGAGAAACTATTACCAACTAGCCCCTGTCAATTCTTGGTCTGTGAGACAGACTCTGGAACTTCTTTGTTATTTCTTATAATGGATATTACACCTTTTCATTGGGTGGACTGTAAGGGAAAGCTTTGCCAAAGGAGGCGTTTATATTGTGAAGCCTCCCTTACATGCAGCTTGGACTTCTGGGAACAGCTTGGAGGGAGGTTTCTAAGAGAGTGTGTCCATTGGGAAAGACAGTTGTGGTAATGAAAGGGGAAGAGTGAGCCAAAGGTTGGGTGGCATCAGGGAAGAGTGAGCACCAAAGTCTGTTGGGTGGTGACAGGGAAAAGGTGAGCTCCAAATGCTGATGATAGGGAAAGCAGGCTGAAACAGGGTTCAGATAAAGACAGATAAGAGAATAAAATAGGAGGCAGACAGTTGTTAGGAAGTCTCAGATCCAAAGAAACACAGACAGAGGGGCTTTGAAGGTTTCTCCTTTCTTTCCTTTCCTTCTTAACCCTTTGAAGCTAACAGGAGTTTAAAAAATGTTACAAGTTAAGGTATTTCTCAGTAACTGCTGGGAGAAATGGAATCAGAAATGGTGGAGTTCCATTAAGAGTCCAGTTACTAGTGAAAACAGTGAGAGTTACAAAAGCTTCAAAGCTTTTAGATACAGAGCTTAGAAACAGCTACAGCCTTTAAGAGCCAAGACCCAAATTACAGAAAACAGCCATATACTCCCTTTTAAAAAAGACAAAAAAAAAAAAAAAAACATTTAGAGTAATGGTTTACAAACTTCTATTTGAGGTAGATCTTCTGGGATCCAATTGTTTCTTTCTGTACAATATATTAAGTAATTTCTTATATTGAAATTTTATTTACTGGGAGTCATTTATAGTCTGCAAATTGATCAATTAAATGAGAGTGTTGAAGTTTATTCTTTTACTTTAATCAGAAAATGTCAGTCCAGAATCTATGATTTTTTATCCTATATCAACAAACTCAGCCTCACCCAATTTTACATTCATTTCCACACTACCCTTATATTTAGTTTTCAGTCATCTACACATATCGCCCATATTTCAGATTATTTAAACTGGAAAAAACTACCATGTAGGTCTTTTAGCTTGTAGTATATCTCCTTGTAGACTTCACATTTTACTTTGGTGTTAAGAAGAAAAATTGCTGTCTTGAAAGCTGACTACTTCAAGCAAAATTGCCACAATTTATTCAGGCAGAACAGGATAACCCTGACGGTTATAAGTCCTAGAAGGCTGTAATGACTGTTGAAGGAGATTGAGTAGAGTTTCAGTGACTGATATCTCCTTCCTCATGTGTTCCATGAATGATTTTCAGTTTCTCATTGCTTCCCAGTCAATGCACTCAACTTTAACAAGAGATTTTGTGTGGAATTATTTGAGAGCTCACTTCGTTCTGTGATCAATTCACTTATAGGAGAAATCAGTTTCTTTCTCAGGCCTCAGTCTAAAATCTATAAAAAATGAGGTAAGTTTCAGAGAAAGTATAGAAGCTTTCAGAAAATGTATTCATGGCTTCAGTTGAGAATTTTATGGACTCATTCTTTTAATCCCAACTTTTTCAGTGCGGTTGGGAGTAAACAATTAATTTTATGACTCCAATAGTTTGAAGTCTTTTGAGATATGATTTACAAAGCTATCCAGAAATACACACACACAAATGCAAAAACACATACACATGAGTGTATACATATATGTGTATATATGTATACACACACATACATAAACACACACACATATGTGTATATATATATATATGACATATATATATATATGACACTTTATATAGAAGTGACAAAGAAAAATACAGCAGTCTTCGTGGCATCTTAGTGTGAAGTAAGAGTTTCCCTTTTACCTTTAAACATAAGGTCAGTTGTGTCTTTACATGGAGTTAGACTTAACTGAGTTTCTTGATTTCAGAAAATTGAAAAAAATCTGTAAATACCTTTGACTCATTGTCCTTAATATTGTATTCTTTAGTTGTATCAATATTGCTGTTATTTTATGACTGTTATAAGTAATTTTCATAGAAAATATACTATCAGAAAGTGAACTTATTATATCATAGGTCTGGGGACCTGATATCTGGATATATTAGTTCAGCCTGAATCTCCTTCTGTGATCTAAGGAATTACCATTCCTTAGCTTTCACAAATTCTTATGGCTGTCATATGTAGTGATACTTGTTATTTTACTATACAAAGTAATTCTTAGAAGTGTAGAGATTAATGCATAATATTTACATATTGTGTCGCCACTAAGCACATCATAATCGCCATATATATAAGATTTCCCACTAATCAACACTACATTATTTTGTGAAGTATATGAAATTATTATTTGCCTTAGTATTTGTGGACAAAATCTATCCAAAGGGGGCAGACACATAGGTGCATGCAAGTAGTCCCAGTATTTGGTAGGCAGAATGAGTAGGATGAAACTGAAGCCAAATGCAGTTATATACTGAGATCCCTTTATTTATGTTTTGTCCTATTCTGGTTTGTTTGCTTTGAATATTATTATTTATTGTTATTAATTATTATTTAGGTGCTTATTTGTTTTCCAATTAGAGAAAGAAGGGGTATATATTTGGCTTGGTGTGGAACTAAGAATGAGTTGGGAGGAGCTTCAGGAAGGGAAAATGCAATTAGACTATATAATATATAAAAATCTATTTTCAATAGAATTTAATAAATAAAAATAAAACTTGAAACTATGGATAGTAATTTTTTGAAATCTATAGTTCAACTTGAATGATACTGTCATCTTAAGATTGTTAAATTATTTCAGGTATTACGTTATTTTAATTTAATTAAACTATATTTACAATATTTTACCCCTTCCTCTAACCCTTCCAGTGCCCCCATCCCTGCTTATTCTCAAATCCAGGACCTCTGTTTCTTTTTACTTTAATTATTATTACACACACACACACACATTCACACACACACACACACACACACAAATATATACTCATGTAAATTAAAACAGTAAATCCTGTCATCCTCTCTGGCAGAAAAAAACAACAAGCAATAAGGAATATGTGTATATCTCTATTTTTGTTTTATTCTGATGTTAGGAAACTAAACTATCCTAAAACAGACATGTACAAAGAAGATATATATATGGGAAGTAGACCAGAAGAAAGGAATACACTGGACAGTAGAGAGTGTGATGTGCAGTGAGATCAAAGCATATGGCATAAATGTGTGAAAATGATAGGTTTAAACCCATTATTTTCTGATCAAATATGCAAAATAAAAAAGACTTATGAAATGAAATCAAGGTAAGACTATTCAGTTCATCAACCAAAGAAATATCCCAGATAAACATGACTGATGATACTTCAGTGAACTTAGTTGTATATAGTAAAGACAAAAATTAACATTGACATCAGTGACCAGTATTTACTAGGACACCATTAATAGCAAACAGCATTGCATTCGATTTACTAACAGGAGCTCTACAAATATCTTCAATTTATTGAAGATCATGATTAAACTCACTGTAATTTTTCTAAATAAACAAAACTTTATATGATATATAAAATGTAGAAAAAAATGAAGTGTGCATGGTTTCATGATTGTGAAGTTATAAAATCACTTTATTCATATTGATTTCATTTATTTTAAGTTATATAGAACAATATAATTAAACAATAAAACCCATAAAATACATATTATATGTTGCTCTGAAATTTTATGTTTCTTGGAATTTGTAACAGATATATATAGAGTGAATATTTTAATTCTAAGTAGATTAAAGCTTCACAAAAATATTGAAGCTAAATTAATTGAAAACTGTTAACTTTAAATTAAAAAAATTTAATGTCCCATAAAAGGGTAGAATGCATGCTCATATTTATACTGGTGATTGAAATTCTGATACTGAGATCTCAAAGCAGTACACAATTAATAAAACTTTGTTAAGTAGTCACTGACTTTTAAAATTATGTATAAAAGCTTCACATTAATATGCAAACATAGATAAAACTGGCCAAAAGATAATACTTGAAATGCATATCCCAGAACCATTTCAATGGTATTAAAAGTATTAAAAATATAGCCTATGTAATGTGTTACTTGAGAGCTACATCCATTACTCTTATGCTTGCTAAGGTTTACTTGTTCTTAAAAAAAGTGTGTACTGTTATATTTTGTGCTTATTAATGTTTAAATACATATAAACACTCTGTAAATATACTAACATCACCCACATAGTACACAAGAGGGAATTGTAACAGAAAAAATATGAGATAGTGTAGTCTATTTGATACAAGTAGTAGTGGTCTCACTCCATATACACGCCTTGGTAATTGGACTGAAGAATCCATGCTACAGCTTCTATATGGTTACACCAATTAGTATCAGTTTGACAGTAAAACTAAAACGGAAGAATCTTCCTATTATAAATCCTTTGAATTTTTGTACCCCTACATTCCCAAAACTAAATATCTATGAACTGGTTTCCCTTTTCCATTGACCCCTGGATGATATTTATCTAGAGTTTGTCATATTTCTGCCATCTTTGCATATATATTTATCTTTGACATTTATACCCAGACCAAAGAAATATGTCTTTTTTTATTTCATAAAGTGTTCAAGGCATTGTTAGATTTGGAAGCTGTGCTTAGGAGGTACATTATCATGAACTGGAAATTCTACTGAATGTAAGTTGTGTAGCATCATAAAAGCATTTAGCTTTCTTACCTATTCATGCTATTTGGCTACTCCAGATGCTATCTCAGGGAGACATCTTAGTGATTAAAGTGCTTGCCCTAGAATCCATATCACCAGGACTTCAAAATAGGCTTGTGGATGTGGTAGTCAACCTATAATTCTATCACTCAGGAAACAGTGATAGCGAATTCCTGGAAGAAACTACTTAGTCAGATGGGCCAAAGGTTTGAGCTCTGAGCTCAATTGATAGACCCTGCTTCGATGAATAAAGTAAAGAGTAATGGTAGAAAACTACTGATGGCACCTTCAGTTGTCTACATGTATGTTTATACACCTGCACGTCCAAACTCTGCTCCCCCAGTCATTCACACTCATGAAAACAGACATCATATGTACTTAATTATACAGCACACATACACACATAATATACTACACACACACACACACACACACACACACACACACACACATACATATGAATATATAAAAACTTTCTCCTGAAGATCATTATAATGTATGATTTAATTTTTCTTCTTGGCATTATTATTACTAAAATAAAATGTGTTTAAACAGTTTCCAAAAGAAAACACCCTAGAACAGAAATCCTACTGAGGTGTCTTGTGAAATGACCAAAAGCTATCTTGCTATTATTCAGAGAACGCTGATCAAGGGTTGTTGTTAAATTAAGTGTGTAACAGTGCCACATCCCCTGTTGAAACAAACAGGGTTCTGACAGATGGAGACACAGCACCCAACACAAAAAAGGCTTCTCATATGTAATGCCCGTGTCCTGGACACTGGAACAACTCTTACATGTGCACTCAAAATCCCTTAATCTTTGCTGTAAGAAAATAATGAATTTGGGGCTTATTGCTACATATATAGGGCCTTTTGGACAATTAGATTGAGTTATTTTTATAACAGAAATATCAGAATATATTATAAATTTAATTTTCCTTCAACCAAAAATGTGTGCCTTATTTACTTTCTCTGACAGTCTTTGTCTCTGTGTGTAATACACTTTAGAGTCTCAAGTATCATTCAGAATAAGTTATAAAAATTCAACTTACAAGTCACGTTTTTCTATAGCTTTGAGGTCAGGCATGAATGAGGAAAATCAACATTTCAATAGAAATGATTTCATTCCACTTACAATAAAGTATGATAATTATTGTAATATTTTTAAAATGTAAATGTGAATTATATGACTACTTTACCTTATTTTATACTATTAATGATTTTTAATGTGTATTGAATCTCCTTTATACTATATGTTTCATGGTTTTCTTTCTTTTACAGTTTGCCCATTTGAATTGCTTCTAAAACAAACACTCATAAGCTTGTTTATTTGTAATTTTGAGTACTTGCATGCCCTGGACATTCCAAATGGCTTCTGATCTTATCGAGTAGTTAAGTTCCATCCAGTTTATACTCATGATTTAAAGGTATCTGAAAATTCTACATAAGAAGAGAGGATTGCAGAAATACATTTTTAAATTGTAGGGATCCTCCTCACATTCTTTGGCTTGTGAACATTTGTACGGGGGTGATAGAAATATGTCATATACTGAAAAGAACTTCAGGGTGTCAAATTTTTTCCAGTTTAACAGCAACATGAATAGAGATATTCAGCTTTCTTCCTCCTATGCAAGCAGGAAATAATTCGTTTCAGTGATATAAATAGTAAAATATGCCCAAACATGCACCCCAGAATTTGTAGTGCTTAAATAAAAATAGAAGCTTAAAATAAAATCTGAAAGACAGTTGACATCTTCTACCAGAAACACCACTGAGGAACCATGGCAATGAGCCAAGAGATAGAGTTAGCATCAATCTAGCATAAGCACTTCTGGGAAGTCACTGCATATACTCCGTGTATGACAATAGAGAACCCAAAGAAACTACCAGAGAAAGAAGACCTCTTAGAATCCCAGCATTCCAAGAAAAATATATTGAGTCAATTATCTTTAAGAATTATGTCCTCACTATTTGACACAGGTTGGCTTTAAACTTGTAATTTTACTCTCTCAACCTCCTGAGGGACACAAGTATAGATAGGTACTAAAACGCCCATAGAGACTAGATATTGCTTAATAGCTATATCGTATGGGAAGGTGATGGAAATAATCTACATCTATGATTTGACACAGTGAGACAGGAATGTTTCCTAAAGTAACAGAAGGAAAGAGTATGGATAAAGCTAAAATAAAGAGTGCAAGACACAAAGGACCTTAAAATATTTCAGTCTTTCCTAACAGAAATAAAGATACATTTTCCTTCTTGGCTTACAAGTCCAATGCCCCTAGTATTCCAATTTTGTTTAATTTATAAAAGACCTGTATCATTCATCTTAAAATCTATGGTTCCATATTTGAGAATCAGCATGTAAAATGTGGAAGGACATGGAGAATTAACATGTAGCATGTTTTTGAGTTATAATTACTCTATTCTTAACATGTAGCTAGATACAGATAGTACAGATTTGTACAGATAAAAGTTTGGAGCTTCATTATACAGGGACAAAGGAATCATCTTCCAGATACCTTTAAACAGGAAAATCTCAATGGCACCTAGTGACCAGAAACGAGGTTAAACTAGATTTTAGAGGTTAAGAATTAGTGCAAGGTATAGAGAAGATTGCATAAAGTTTCCCACCAATATATCCACCACTTATTTAAAAACTCTGGATGTATTCCACATGAAAGATAAAAAGTCCCTGCACTCTTTCCCCTCTGCACTGTTTGGCCCTGGGACTCTGCATCAGCTCCTATCAGCCAGAGATAGCTTCTTTGATGAAGAATGGGCTAGGCACCCATCCATGAGCAGAGCAGGACATCATTAGAACATTAGAAATTATCCCCTTGCTATCCAGTCTCTAGTTCCTGGTCTGCCCTGAAGTGTTAGGCATGGATTCCTTCCCTTGGGATGGGGTTCTGCCTTTCCATTGTCCTGGTGGGTGCCGTAGAGAGGTTAGGTTGTAGGTCAAAGGTTTTGTGGCTGGAATGGTGTCCCAGTCCCCCTACTGGAAGCCTTGCCTGGTTACTGGAGATGGCCTGTTCAGGCTTCCCATCCCCAGAAGTCCTCTCCAGGGTTTCCATCCTAGATTCCAGTGAATTTCCATTACTATAGTTCTCTTTATCCCTCCCCACCCCCACAATGTCCTCCAAATCCAATAGTTTCTCCATATATATTCTTCCACTGCCCACCTCCAGGTCCCTCTGCTACCATTCCCACCCTTCCCCAGTTTACCTGCACCATCTGTCCTATCTCCCCTTAACAAGTGAGATCCCTGTCTCCCCAGTGCTTCCATTCTTGTTGAATAGTCTCTCAGGAGGGTTCAAATACACCAGGAGAACACCAGGACGACAAACTCCAGAGTCAACTGACCAACATTCTTAGGGACTCATAGAGACTGAAGCTACAGACACAGAATAATGTTTTTCCAAAACTCCTACAGGCTGGTGTCGGGGAGTCTGTGACCTTTTTTAACTGACCTAGGAACCTCTTTCCTCTTGCTGGGTTACCTAGTTCACCTTGATGTAGGGAACACTGTCCGGCTCTGTTCCATCATGTTATGCCCTGTTGAAGCAGTAACACTGGGAGATCTGCTCTGTTCTGGGAAGAAATGGGGCTAGCTGGGGAGGAGAGTGAGGCGGAGGCTGAGGCAGGGGGTAGATCTGACTGAGAGTATATGGACTGAAATGGGAAGAGGGGGGAGAATGGAGAAGTGTTGGGGTGTCTTGTGCAAAAGTAGAAAAATTTTAAAAATAAAAATAAATAAAATTTAAAGATTGAAAACAATTATAAAAGGTACATTCCAGATGTGGAGAATTGAAGAATCACAATAGATTGATAATGTAGTGTGTGAGATAAATTATGGTTATAGTATGGTGGCTACAAATGAGGAGGCTTATAGAGACGAGAGTCAGGAAATATTATTCAGGTAGGTCGCAGATATGCTGTGAGTCTTCCTTTGAAGATTATAAAGGGTGTCATGATCCATGGACTGTGGACAGATCCAAATCCTTGAAGTAGGAAAAATCAGAGAAAGATTCTCCTGTATCTTCAGAAGGCATAGGATCTTAATTTTCAGCACCAATGAAACCCATTTTGTAATTCTTACTTCCAGAACATAAACTATTAAGTATGTATAATCGTTAGTAAATATATTGAAGTCATTTTTGTAGAAGTGATAAAATCGCATGTAAAGAGGAAGAGAGGAACTGATAATTTAGATTTAACACTGAGAAATACAGTGCTCACTAGAACATGTGAAAAATGCTTGAGGATAATTGTATGTTAATACTTGAAGAGGTTTGTGAATTACGTATAAAAGAGTAATCTACTATTACTGAAAAGCCCTAACAGGATGGACCTCAAAAGCAGAACTGTTTTAAAAGGAACTCCACTGTCTTATGTCAGAGTTCCACTGTGGAAGGGAAGCTACCTCCAGTATTTAAATGCTCTTCTAATGTGGTGTCTGTTCTTATCAGGTGAAATGAAGAGCATACCACTTAAAACAAAAGTCCATGGGTTTCTTTCATCTTCCATTGGACATTGAATGCATTCATCAACCACTTAGAATTGTAAGGAACCAGGTAACATGCTGTGTTCACAATTAGGAGAAGAAAAGAATAATACAATTTCCTGCGCAAGAAAAATTAATTGTTTTTTCAAAAAAACAGTAGTGTTCTTTGAGATCGTATTGAATGAAATTATCAAGTGAAAGTTTAGTGCAGTCACTGGAGAAGATAGTAATGGACAATTTAAACCATAACATGTCCATAGAGAAAAATTAAAATAATATATATTCATTTGATAGGCAGTAATGTGGGGGTATAGAAAGTATATATATATATATATATATATATATATATATATATATATATATACATACATACATACATACACACACTCATATTTATGTATATATATGTGTGTGTTTACACATTTATATGTATATGTATATATATATAAACATTTTATTTTTAAAAGTAGAAATCATATTATTTCCTTCAGCTGCTTTACTTAAAAAAATCATTTCACCCACGCCTTAGAATAACAACCAATTATGAACATCAGTAATGTGCTCAGTTATATATAGTTATGAAAATTAAAGGAAAACTACCAAGCCTCACTTCTTTTTATTTCCCATAGTATAAGACTTTCAATTAGTGATAAACCCACCATATGCTTGTATCCTTCATTTCAGCATAACTCCTATTGTGTCAAATTTATACAAATAATTTAATTTTAATTTTACAGACCATATGTTGAGTTAGGCTTGGAGTCTCCATGGAGTCCTCCAATAAGATAAATATTCAAATTAGTGAAGTGTATTTTCACACTGTAACCCCTACCTCTCCTCACTGCATATCCAGCCATTTATATATAAGCTTCCACATATAAATTAGATATCACGAAATCTTAGCACTGCCAATCACATTGTTCTAATTAGTATAAAGATCGAATGTGAATCATACCTCTGCTAAAAGTTTCACTCTGTAAATAATTTCCTACAGCTCTTTTATCAAAATTCTCTGGTATGGTAATTCAGAACATAAAAACAGTATTAAAAGCTACTTCCTGAAGAAGTACAGTTTTTCATGCTCAATTTATAGATCATCTCTGTTTAGTAGAGCAAAAGAAGTAGTTTCTTTGAATGAATGAATAGGCTTTTATTGCAGAAACTGCCTTGGTGACATCAGTTGCTGATATCTTGCATGAAATTGATTTAAGAGATTTTTGGGTTTTGCTGTTGTTCCTTCTCGCTGTTGTTTTTAGGAGGAGAATGAAAGAAAAAAATCAAGCAGAGAGTGGACTTAAGTAGAGAAACAGAAGTGAGCATAAATTAGAAGTTGCCTTTCAGGCTCACTTGACAACATGTTCTTTAAAAATCTGAGACCACTTTTTGATGAAAACAATATATTTCACTCATTATGAAATCTGTCACCGCTCTGAACAGAACACACTTCGCAGAATGTTCCAGCATAAGAAGTATCTAAGTTCTTCTAAATCTAGTCTAATCTGCAAAGAAGCTCTTTTGCCAATTAAGGTTTATGGTTCGAGAGGCTTCTGAGAGAAATGGGTACCATGAGAAGTATGGGCAAGTTCTTATCTGACAGTCACAGTGCCTATCACTTAGGATCTTCTTCAGGAAACCCTCATCTGTAAGGAAACTGCTCCAGTGCTTCATGCCACTGAAGTGAGCAGAGAGTTTGAGTCTTGGCCATGAAACTATGACAACCAAATTTCCAATCTTGATTTGGACTTTAGAGTTTGAAAATCACATAAGGAAGAAATCAAAACAACAGAAGCATCAATGTACTCTTGGTAATATGATCATCAACAAATTCTGTTAGCTGTTTGAATTTCATTCATTTTTGTTTTTTTTTTGGGGGGGAGGGGTATTGGTATGATTTCCCTTTTTACAATAAAGAGAGACTTGGTAATGGTACTTTTTATTTTTTAGTAGAACTAAATTTTTAGATGCTTTCAACTCATAAAAGTGTACTTCTCAATAGAGTAATTATAAACTGAATATTTTATGCTGCAAATGTGCTCATTAAGGTTATTCTTTCAGACACTGAAGTTTTATGCTGCAGATTATTATGGTCTAAAGTTAGGATGGCTAGCTGGATTACTGTCCATCAGAGACTGATCAGTGCTAAGACTGATAAAAACTTCATGTAGCTCCTGTTTCCTGATTGTGCTGGCTACCACATGTCACCATACTGAGAAAAGATAAAATTTAAAATCTATATAGTGTTTCTACTGAAGGTGTATCACTTTCATGTGATAAAGCTGAAAACCTAGAAGTCAAAACATCACAAGATGAAGAACATCTGTGCATTGCAGCAGATGCACAAAAGGAAAATGGATCTGGAGGTGCTAAGGAGCAGAACTATGTGTCATATTCTTAACTTCCTGATGTACTCCCCCTCTTCTCTCTCTACTTTGTTCCTAGAAGTTCCTTGTTCTGTGTGTTTGCATAAGTTCTCATGACTTTTGTCTACTGGTTGAGTTCAGAGCTCAACTATAGCTGATTTAGGAGCTAGTACTGATAACAGCTTTGAGTAGCTGCTGCTTCCTGAATGTGCTGGCTATGTCCTTTTACTTAACCTGCCCACTTATGTATAAAAACCTTTTTCTTAATCACTGCTTAATTACTGTTTGAGGATACCATCTGTTTCCTCATGGTCTTTAACAAATGCAGATGTTTGGATATTGCTGTAGCTAAATGATTTACTTAACCAATAAAGTGAAAAATAATTAAAAAACACAACAGATTACCGTCTCTGGGACTTCTTGCACAGTCTTGTAATCTTAGCTACTTGGGAGGTTGAGACAAGAGGGTCACTAGTGCCGGGCCAACCTGGTGTCCTAGTTAGGGCTTCTATTGCTGTGAAGTGACACTATGACCACTATAACTCTTTTAAAGGAAAATATTTAGTTGAGGCTGACTTACAGTTCAGAGGTTTAGCTCATTGTTGTGATGGCAAGAAGCAAGGCAGCATGCAGGCAGACATGGTACTAGAGAGGTAGCTCAGACTTCCACAGTTGGATTGCAGTCAGCAGGAAAAGAAAGTGACACTGGGCATGGATTGAGCTTCTGCACGCACAAAACCCACCTCCAGTGACATACTTGTGCCAACAAAGCTACATCTGTTAATAGTGCCACTCGCTATGGGCCAAATGGGAGCCATTTTCATTGAAACCACCACACCTGGGTAACTTAATGAGATACTGTCTTAGAAATAAAAAATAAAAATAAAAAGAGGGCCTTGGCTATAGGCAGTGTTCAGTGATAAAACATCTGCCTAGTAGGAGGGAGGCCATACATTCATTTGCCAGTATCACAAAATGAACAAATAAAATAAAAAAGAAACTCATACTGTGGATAACATCAGCTGTGCATTGCACGTTCCCAGCCTTTTATTGTGTCATGTATGCCTCATACCTTCTTCCTTCACTTCTGTGTCTATCAATGTTCTACCTATACCCCAACCATCTTAACATAGACGTGTGTGTGTGATTATGCATGTGATGAATGCATGTATGTTTGTGTGTGTGTGTGTGTGTGTGTGTGTGCGTGCATGTGAATGAATTTACATGCATCTGCATCTGTTCAAGAAGATGAGTGTGTATACACATTCATGGTGGCTTGGGATTTGGATTTTGGTTCTCATACTTGCACAGAATTCAATTCATTTAACCAACTGAACCACCTCCCTAGTCCTAGTCATACTATTGATATCAGTAGTAATAGATTGGATATGGGATAAACAAGTAGTTGAGTGAGACTCAATAATCTAATAAATAATTTTGTAATAGGTATATTACCAGGAAACCAAGAACATAGTAAAAATTTAATTTTTAATATCTGACAAAATTATCCCAAGTACCGTTTTGTCTATTGGAAAACTCTATTCTCAAAAATCATCTGTGTCTCATGTTGAGATTTCACAGTGTGTTATTACTATGAACATGGATAAATAAACTACCTTCCATTATGCACACTATAAAATAAAAAAAAATGTTCGTCATCATTATTGGTTGTAGTGCATAATTTCTCAGAGTTGGATGGAGAGAAGTTCATGTTTGAAGAAAATGCATTTTCTACATCTTTTAATGCTGGCGTTCAAATCCATCTTATCACCTTTCCTGTATTAGGGATGTCTTTATTTACTCTTCACTATTTACTTGAGCCTCACAGCCTTGAAAATTCATGAGCTTTTGGTCAAGTATACACAATGGAAAAACAAATTTATGATAAGTGAATGAACACGGAGCACATGAATTTTATAAGCTTCACTGCATGTTGAATTTGGATCAACTCTTTTTTTTTTAAGTTTATAACTATCTACAATCTGCTTTTGATGCAAAGACAAGAAACATGCATTTCTGTATTTATTATTAAAATTTTGCACCTGTATCTTTGAGGTAAGCTTGCCAGTTTTATCTCAGAGTTAAATGACCTACAAAGAAGAGCGTGATGTTTGTCTACCTACTAACAAGGCAATAGGTTGACTCCAACTTAGGGCTTGGTTATCATACAATATTTACTTATGTGTTTATGCATTTATGTATGTATATATGTATGTATATATGTATGTATATATGTATTTATTGCACCAGAGTCCCTAGTCTTACTTTGTTCATATACTTTCCTTTTATGCTCAGTTACTCCTTTGAGAACAGATTGTTTAGACAGAACTACTCTGAGTATTGTATTAGAGCGCTTGAAATAAATGTTATCCATATAAATTACATTGAAACAAATTATTTTTTAATGTTGAAGGTGATCTGTAAATTAATTCCAAGTAACAGTAAAATAAAAAAGTGATCATAATTATCTACTTACACTTTGTCATTATGGTTTTATCCTACATTTGATCTCTTGAACTTATTTATTATTTTTATTTTTGAAATTCAAATACAATTAGACTACTTTCTCCTCTCCCTTTTCTCTATCTAGCACTTCACATGTATCCACCCCTCAAATTCATGGCCTCTTTTTCCTTTAATTTTTGTATGTGTGTATGTATGTATATATGTACATATGAATGCATGTATGTATGTATCTGACTTCAGAGCTGACCACTTGATATTGAATGACCATTTGTGGGATACCTCCCTAGAGAAGATTGTTTACTCATACTCCCATACTTTAGTTTCTTAGAGTTCTTGTCCATGATTGGAACTCCATGAGATGTCTTCTATGTTAGCATTGACTGTATCATTCTTACTCTAGCCTTGTTTAGACAGCCATGTTGTTGAGGATTTATAGATGTAGTTTCCATTATACTTCAGAGAGACATGATCTCAAAACTGATATCATGCTCCTCTGGCTCTTACAATCTTTTACTCCTTTATTTCATGATATTTCATGAGCTGTAGGTGCAGAATTTGTGTTGTAAATGGAACAGATGGAGCAGAGTATCAAATAATAAGTTTTTCTCTGAATTTTGATAGGTGGTTTTTTCTAATGGTCTCTGTCTGTGGATAAGAGAAATCTCTATGCTTAGGGATAAGAATTGCATTCATCTCTTGACTGTAAAAATTTACAAATCAGATAGGAGTGATGGTGATTTAGTAAAGTTGTGGTAGTAGATTCTCCTCCAAGATCTATGATCATATTACCAAAAGTGATTGGCTAGGTTTCCAGTACCAAGCATCATTCCCCTCTTGGTGACAAGCACTTAAGTATTATTAGAGAGCTACTGGTTATAACCAGGAATGAGATTGACCACTGAGACATTTGGGTTATTGTGCATTGCTGGTCCTTGTAATGCATAGGTGCAATAGTTGTTTAGGACTGTTGGTTCCATCCTCTCTTGGAAGCTTATTTTTTATAGTGCTGTATTTGTACACTATAATTCTTATATATTTTACTATTTTTTTAAATTTAACAATCCAACAATATATAAACAATTTCTAGATGCAACATGATTCTTCAGTCTTGCCCTCTTTTAACTGACTAGGCAATCCATATACACCACTTTATATCTCTCTTTCTCTTTCCTTCCTCCTTCCCATGTTTTTTATCCCTTCATTCCTTCATTCACTTTCTTGTCTTTTCTTGGAATCATTCTTGTTTTCATGTTTCAGATGACATTAACTTATATGTGGATCAGGATCTACCTGATCTTTAGTAACTACCGTAGTTACTAAGTCAGGTAAAAACAAAAAGGATATTTTTTTCTACCAGGTTAATCTTTATAGTATTCTACCTGTATGACATGCTGAGTATATGAGTAGACTAGTATTTACTGTCACTAGTACATTAATAATTTGGATTGATTGATTATCATCTATAATTGCTTCTTCTCTTTTTGTCACAATAGTTTGGGTTACAGGACTAGTTCTGTAGTATCAGTAACTTTCAGGGTATCATTTAAGGAATTTTCATCTGACATTATTACAAAGGTTTAAAAATCAAATATGAGTTGTTTAATAATATATATTATATATAATATATATACACAATATATATAATGCATATATATAATTATATTCCTAGTACGTATGCACATTAAGTAATTCAAAGTTTATATAAATAATATCTTTTACTGTGATTTCATAAGTAATTTTTTAAAAAAATTTTTGAGACAAGGTTTCTTTGTTGTAACTCTGGTTGTCCTGGAACTCACTGTGTAGACTAGGCTGGCCTTGGACTCACAGATATCCAGCTGCCTCTGTCTTTCAAGTGCTGGGATTAAAATTGTGCACCACCACCACCCAGTTATCATAAGTAAAATTTATTTAGATTTTTAAGTATTACTTGCCACATTTAGGTTAACATCTCATTATTTTATTAAAACTTTTGTCTAATTCTTTATTATCCAAAAGTTAGCACTGATTCAGTTCTTGTGGGTTTATTCTTTTTCATCTGGATACACGGCATATCTTGGCAAAATTTGCCAAGTGCCTTGAATAAGCCCACATTCAGCAAGTGGTCGTGAAAGTGAAGGATGTGATAGCAGAAGTCTCTGTTAAATCTTCTTTACTTTGTTCTTAAATTTCTCAAGGTTTATATTGATATGAAATAAAGCTACCTTGACAGAAATATGCTACTTATGGTAAAATGACTTTCCTAAAATCTCAAGTAACCTAGAGATTACTCATCTTTATCAGTTTAGCGCTCTGGATATTGAAAGTTGGAAATGGACCTGCCTGGGGTAAGATGAAATTTCCAGCATGAGGTTCATTTCATTTGGAGGTTTGCCTTTTCTGATGTCTAGTGGCTGCATACATTTGTATGACTGTTTCATTAACCTTTTGAATGTTCAGAAAACAACAAATCTGCATCTCTTTATGCATTCTTTCCCTACTTCAGTCTTCCTGTGTCTCTATTGGTTGCCTAACTTTTCCTGACTTAAAGAGATGATTTGCGATCATGCTGAGGCCACTCAAATGACAATTTGCACTCAAAAAATTGAGTCTGATCATGCTGAAAATTTTATTTTTCTATATGAGACAATATAAGTGTAAGCTTCAGGTACTAAGAGATGTTTTTTAAAACTACTTCTTTGTTTTTAATATAATATAATTATATCATTTCTCTGTCCTTTCCTCCTTCCAAACCATCCCATACATCCCTCCTTGCTCTCTTTCAAACTCATGACCACTTTTACATCAATTGTTACATACATATATGCATATGTATTCATATATATTCCTAAATATAACCTGCTTGATCTATATAATGTTGCTTATATGAATAATATAATAATAATATAACTTCTACACCTAAGGCCAAAGGATTATAAGAGAAAAGGAGGCAGAAACACTGTAAGAGCCAGAGGTTCAAGAAGTTTGCTGTTTAACTGTTACCTCTAGAAATATCAGAAGTAAGACATTTAAACCCTTACTAATGTAACAGTTTAAACATTAGCTGAGCAAAGGCAACAGTAGACAGAGAAAGCACAGGAGGCCTTAATCATACACAAATAACTACAGGTAACTAGAAAGTAAGAAATGTTGAGTGTGGGAGAAATAATCTTCCCTGGAAATTTTGATATGTTCATTCTGCCTTACTCACAAGAGATTTATCTTGTAAATATCACAATTACACCTTATACGTGTTTCTAAGAAAGAAGATGCTTTACTTCTTTTTCCTAGTGGAATAGAACAATATGCAATTAGTTGATGTAGAGAACTAAAAAGAACCTTAATAAATAATATTCACCCAGATTTCTCAGCTTAAGAAATAGAATGTTATTGACTCAGGTGTGGTGGCACAGGCTAACACTATATCAAGCTGAGGCAGAAGATTCAATATTTTGATCATCATTCAAACCTTACAAAGAAAGAATAGACATAACAAAATGTCTCAAAAAACATGTCAATCAAAAGAAATTTGGTTGCCAGTATGATATGTGACTGTGATTTGTGGGCCAAGAGGATGATTTGCAACTGGAAGTGAGTCTAGACAATTTTCATTTGTGTTTTCATGTGTTTACACATAGAAAGCTATGCTGTAAGTGCTCTGGTTCAGGTGGTCTGTGTGTCGACATTTGCATAATCTTCCAATGGCATTATCAGTGCACAGATTAAATGACCCAAGGTTTGATCCAACTCAAAACTTTTGTACAATAGATTAAATTCATACTGCGATAGAAGGAATAATAACTTAAAAAGCAAAAAGCAAAAACAATGTTAAAATAACTTACCTGAGTAGCCAGCCCTTCAATGGAGATAAAATGGGAGAGGCTTGAAGTAAAAGAACAAATGAAATATTTATAAGGACTTTTCAAAAGCAAAAGTAGAGATAATATAAGAAAAAAGAAAAGAAAATTGAAATAAAAGCATTCATAGTATCCAGTGTCCAAGAAGAGAGTTTAAATTCAGGAACAATGAGATATTTACTATCCCAATGAATGACATAAATTGTAGCACACAACACTTTTGGAGATAGTGCATCAGAAGTCAGAAAGTGCCCTTATCTGCTGAGTATTCCATATTTCTGTGAAGAAGGAGAAAGGATTTTCGCTTGAGTGTGAGCAAAAAGGTGAACAGTAGGTAAGTGAGGAGATAAGAATGGTTTGATTAGATACTATGGAAACTGGAGAAAAGTCTTACCAGTACATAGAAACCTTGATGCTCATGATAAGTAGCCCCATTGGGCTTAGAGAACATTACCTATGGGGGCCATTATCTGAAGGCATTGCCATTTTTTCCAGTCAGATCCATTTGACCAAGAATTGAAACAGAAACACAAGCAAGTCAAACTGGGCTTTACATCTGTGGATTTGTAGCTGAAGTCAACAAACATGGAAGGACTCATGAAAATACCCACAAATACTTGAAGAAATTGTCAAGTCTTGAAAGAATAAAAGGCAAAAGCAAAACATAGGCATATTTCTAGGAAGGCTTGGAAGACTAAAAAAAGCACAAATACTTTTTTTCATGTAAATTTGATTAGCCTCATATTTTTCTTTTCAGAAGTCCTTCTAATCAAAGATTAAACTGACTACCCTTAGAAAAAGCAGTAAGAGAAATTTTCAAGTCTTCATTCCTACCTCCTTGGTCTTTCAGGAAAATTTCAAACCAATATTTTCAAGATCATATATCAAGAATACATAATAAAAAACAATGTGGTTTTAGAAAATCATCTTTTCATTTGATGTACAGAGTCTCATAAGTTTAACACTAATCTCAGTTTCTACATGTCTTTGTGAAATCAAATATGTGTTTCACAATTTAGTCATCTCTTCTTTTTCAGTGCATGTCCTTGCTTTTCTCTGAGCATCTCTGCTTTGTAGAATTTGACCTTGTGAAGGTGGTACTTACACACTCATTTAAAGACACAATTCATATTAGAAGTTTCACAAAGACAAGTTGGCTTGAAGACACCTTGATGCTTGTGAGGGGAGGATACAACTCACTTCATCCACAGGAAATGGTATGAGAACAGTGGATTTCACCAACACTGTCTTTCAAAGTCCATGCTGAGATACTTATAAGTTGGCTATGTGAGTGTGTTTGTTTTACTTATATATTAGATACCTTCAAATTATGATCTACAATACTTTTTATTCTGTTAAAACAGAAGCAATCTCTATCTCTTTTATGCTATTTTTGACAAGATTATACATTTAAACAAAAAACGCTTAATGAAAATTGTTTAATTTTTCAGGGGTGAAAATTATCTGACTCCTATTTTATATCTCCATCCTTCCTACAGACTAAGAAACATTCAGTATTTTTATCCAGAGACATATTGCTCTTAGCATATTGGGCACAGAAGGTTATCTTTAAAATCCCCTCTAAGTCTCCTAAATTAATGTTCTGTGTAGTGAGCACCTGCCAGCTTTGCTACAGTTATGGGATTAGGCATTTTTGAATGATTTTTGACTCTGAAGGTTGTTTGCATGCTGTTTCCAAATCTGGCTGTATTTCAGCTCCGGCCTCTTCCATTTCATAAAGGGCTTTTTGTGAACCCAATAAATGTTTTCATGTAATTTTATAATTATCATACCTAGAAACTGCCTTTAGTAGGGCTTGGCGCTTTCTTCCTAATAAATCTGCTCTCCCTGTAATTTACTTTAATCAATTCAGTACTAATCACAAAATTTCCTTGGAGGTGGCCTTGACAATGTGGGAAAGTCTTTATTAAACTTTTTGTCTTTGATAAACCTTGAGAAAATGAGCAAAAAAAGCGTATTTAATTTTTGTGTATTGAATTAGATGTTATAATAGGAAAAATTAATTCTACATCCATATGCTGTAACAGGTTATGACCAGATTATTAAATGACAACATAAACTGATTTTACAATATAAGAAAAAAATATTGTAAGGTATTGTGTTAATAAAATTAGTGTAAAAATTAAAAGAAATGTAATGTTTTAAAAAGGAAACAGGCACTGAGCATAAATAGAGTGATATCTGATGCATACTCTGTGCATCTCTCCCAAAAAGCACCCACCACACTATCCTGAATGAAACTCATTCCTTTTGCTATGCTTTTTAAACTTAATAAAACATAGTTTTGCCTTTCTTTTCTGTAGTAATTAAATTTGTTTTTTGATAATTTCACCTTTGTATAATTCATTTAGTCTCCTTTTTGGAAACAAGTTTAAGTCAAATAATCCACATATCATAGTTTCAAGGTGTTTTAAATAAAGATATAATTTCACTTTCATTGTTCAAGCATCACTCACCTGTACACAAATACTCCCAGTATTAACATGCATACTCAATCAATACTGAGAAAGATTTAGATAAGGGTACAGTCTATATTATTAGCAAGGATAGAAACCTATTTGGTAAGTGAAAAGGTGGTGAAATTAAACTTATGCTCTTACAAATGGAGACATTTATATATGTCCTGGCCTCTTTTATCTAAGCAGATGGAAACATCAAAAAGTAGGTGTTGATTGCTTCCCTCATATTTCCATTTAATTTGGTGGAATACATTTCTGTAAACTTTCTTTGGCCAGGCTCCTAATACCTTCAACTTCCAGCAACAAGTTTTCTAGTGTGGTTTTTAACTATTTAAATGATGTTCACTTTCTCTAAAGCAGTTCCTGCATTTGGAAGTACTAAGTATAGAGCAGGAAAAAAAATAATTGAAGGATAATAATAAATAATGTCTTAACTTCAAGTAAGGGTAAGAGAAAGATCCAAATGGTCCATGGTGTTATAATACATGATGAGACTGGTTAGGTTAATAAAATAACTCTTCGAGAGTGTACATGGGTATCTTCTATGCTAGGTTGTGAAGGTGAGCAGATGGCTACTGAAGACATGATATCTTGTGAGAATTCCTAACAAGAAACCAGAAAAATGAAGGACATTCTATGCTGACATACATGAAAAGATTAAAACCAGAAAGATAAGAAAATACTAATGCAATAAGGAGTTATAACTAGTTGGAATTTTTTTTAGTTGAGATAAATCAACTAAATCACTAAATCAATAAAGAGAACATTTAAATTATGATAATTTTAAACTTTGAATCACACAATGTTGTAACTGAAGTACAAAATGAAAAAAGAAAAATGGTGAAAATAAATTAAGAACATAAGTTTTCTGTAAAGCAAACATTTTGATTGTTTATTGCGTTTTGAGACAAAATCTTTCTATGTAGTAGAACCTTAAATTTATCTCTCCATCATCAAGGCTCTGCTTCAGGATGTTTATGGGAGTATAAGCATAAGGTATCAATATTCAGCTTTTCTAAAATCACTTTCTAAATCAGTCATGTTAGCACATATTATTACTATGCAATCCCACTAACTCCCAGTCCAGTAGGACATAATAATCATAGTCCCATATGTATCATGTGCAGACTATCACACTCGACATATCTTTGACATTTATCACTTCTTTCTGAAAATGCATGCACGATGTTTTTTATAGCTTGGATTAATTAAGTCTTTTTTCATGTTGATGTATGTATATGTGTGTCTTTCTCTGTGTATGCATGTGCACATGATTGTAGGTTTCCCCTGAAACCAGGATAAATTGATGAATCAATCCCCTAGATGTGGAGCTATGGATGGCCCTGATCTATAACAACATCCTGGAAAATGAACTTACATCCCCTGCAAGAGCAGTCAATAATCTTAACCCTAGAGTTATATCTTCAGGCTTTAGACTGAGTCCTAGTTGTTAACTCATTCATTGTCCTTTACATTTCACAGATGAGAGCTATTTGAGTTCTGTCTTTCTCATTTAGTAAAGGCTTTCAAAATTTGTGATCTTATTACAGCTATATTGTTATGAATTTAGTAACTGAAAATAGAGAGTACAATGTTTTGAAAAATCTTACTGCCTTCTATACTAGTTTCCAACCATGAGATGTGAAGTGAGAGATCAAAATCTCAGAAGAGGCCTAAAAAAAATCTCATCATGTGCTAATATCAAAAAAAGTTTGTTAATGTGGCAGGATTGGAAAGCATTCTCTAAATGATCTTACTTTGCTCTCCTCTACTTAAAAATCCTGTACATAGAGAGTCACAGGTCCTGGTACATTGTGGAATTATGTTTGTATAGTGAAAAGCATAGATAGTAAATAGTAGAAATGACAATTTGGAGTAAATATTTAAAGGTCACAATATAACATTTATTTTTGGATTTTGGTGAAAGTAGGAAGACACAGGAAACCTGTGAAAAGAGAGGCAATGTGAATAGCCAATTTAGAATATGTGTAACATGTAGTAAGCAAAGGGAAAGTGAAAATTAAAAAAAAATAAGACAGATAAAAAATTCAGACAGGTAAAGTTAAAAATCTATGAATAAAGAACTGTAAAATGTCAAAGAGAATAAATAAAAAAGAGCTTCAGATAAATTTTAATCTCAGGAATGTTTGTCTTTGAATCACAGAACTTTTCATTCCTGTGTTCTGTGGCCCACACTGACAGTTGCAGTGTTAGCAACTTGAACGTGCTTTATTTCTCACTTATTTAAATATTTTATGAGACAGAGTCTCACACTGTAGCCCAGGCTGGTGTCAAATTCATGTTGCCAATCTACTGTAGCCACTCTATTGTATGATTTGCTATATATATATATCTTATGCTAAGCCTATTTTCTATTGTGCAAGTAATAAGTAATTTGCCTACAAAGTATTATATATTGTAGGGCTAATTTTTATATAAGATTACATATGCTCAAAAATTGAAGAATTGTGTCATTACTTATTTTAAACATGTGATCAGTAACACCACTGTTATCAGTTAAACGGTGATAAGATCTGTGGAAAATTGATGAAAATTTGCATTGTTTTGCAAAGAAAATATGCCTTTGCAGAATTAATACAAACTGAACATTTACTCTTTTACAAGCATATACACAACTATATTTGCAATAATGCAGCATGTAGTACTCATATCATTTTCATATATTTACTTTGTGAACTATTGCAACCCACGTTTCAGGAGAGAAAAACAAATGAGACTAGAGGGATGAAACATTTTACATATGGTTACAAGGTAAGGAAGGAAGCATGATGGTTTGAACTCAAAGGTTTTTCTTCCCAGATTATCCTTCAAATTGCATGCGTGCCTCTCACTAATACTGTGGACAACCATTGTTTACTTGCATTTCCCACCTAGATTTTGATATTGTTTTTCTCTCACGTTTATTTTTTAAAAGTGTATTTGTGGCAAAACTAATCAGAAGATACAAAATGTCAATATATTCTGTCCAGTTGACATGTTGTTCCTCAATTTCTCCTATTACTACTCCTTAATCAGCATCACAGGCTATTACCAATACTCATGGTTATCACCCAGAACTTGATGATAAGCCCTTATTGCTGAACAAAGCAGAGCCTTCAGTCATAGAATAGGAAGAACTAAGGTTTGTACAACCTGGAAGGCTCATCCCTTCTGGATACCTTTCATGGTGCTGGAAAGTGCTATGTATACTGCCAAAGGAGCACAGTAATTCTCAGTATCATTCATATGTGAATTCTTTAAGCTATGGAAAACAACTATTATATTAATCCTCCACATACTTAGTTTTCTTTACGTAATTATCTGAGTCACTACCTAAGTACTATGATATAGTTGTTGCTTTTCCGATGGTACAAATTTAGGAATCAATTTTACACTATTTCCTTAAGGCAGCCATTTTATCTTATGTTTAATAATAATAATAATAATAATAATATAATAAATTTTTTTTTGAAATGAGAGGTTTTAGTAGACTCTTGGAATTGAAAGTACTAGGAAAGTTAAAATGGGATAGTCATATAGAATTTTTTCTTTCTTTTCTTTTCTTTCTTTTTCTTTTTTTTTAAAGGTTTTTTGAGACAAGGTTTCTTTCTGTAGCCCTGACTGTCCTGGAATGAAATTCACTCTGTTGACCAGTCTGTCCTTGAACTCAGAGATCTGCCTGCCTATGCCTCCCTCTTGCTGGTATTGATGGCATGCACCACCAATGCCTGGCAGAAATAAAGCTGTGGAGAAAGAAGAAAGGAGAGAGAGGGGGGCAGAAAATAAAAACACAAAAAGTGTTAAAACTAGTATCATTATGTCACTTTTCTAATTACTAATATATATAATGGATTCTATTCCAGGGCAAGAGCTTTTATCCTCCAAGGTTATATTCTATACTTTTTGTGCTAATCAACAGGAATCACAATAGTCTCTGTCCTCCATAAGTTGTAGTCCTGTTGACCTCTTTATAAAGTATCCATCATTTCACAATTTTAATTCTCTCAAGAAACTTTTATTTTCTATATATTGTCCATGTATTGTTCATTTATTGTCAATAGCCCCAGCTTTCTGGAGAACTCTTTAGGAAATTCTATAATTTAAGAATTCTATAATTCTATAATACAAGAACTAAGGCAAAAATCTTTGGTATACAAATTCATTTTAATACTGCCACATAACACTTTATCTTTGGGATGATTGCATCTTTGCTGATTTCTCGGTGAGCTGTCTCAATTTCTCAAGACTTTAAAAACATTTTTCTTTTAGTTCACTCTGTGTCTACAACAGAGCACCCAAGATTGTGTAAATTATCATGAAAAGAAGTTTATTTTGACACCCACAATTCTGAATGCTAGAAAGTTCAAGAGCAGAATGTTTTCATCTTTTAAATCTCTGATGAGTTACCCAGCATATTTCAGCCAATGGTGGGATTCATAAATGCAAATCATTAGACTTAGGCAAAAGAGAAAAAACAGACATAAATCCTATAGTAACCACTAAATTCTTGTATAAAAATATTGGTCAACTTATAGACTCTAAGATTTAAATATCTACTACTAGCATCTACTTTTTAAAATTCCATATTTCACACTTAAGCCTCACCTTGACAAACCATACTATAATAAGACAAATCATACCAGAGTGTAGGTGGGTACAAAACATACTTTATCAGATGTCCTCTTTGGCTTTCTTCAGAAAAAGAATCATTTTAGCTTATGATGTTTTTACAGAACTCACTCTTTCTCATCCCGGTGTAGCCATGAAGAATAACTGAATGACCTATCTATCTACATCTACCATAGTGACTTTGATTTAAAACGACATAAATGGCTATGTCAAAAGTTTAATTTTAATATGGCCACTCTTATTCTTTGACATTTATCATTCGATTTTATGATTCATTGGAAACATTATAAATATGTTTATCTTTTTACACACATCCCACACCCATGCATTCTCTGTGGATTTCTGTAACTTTTCAAGGCTTCAAAAATTTATGGGCTGTGTATCTATTAACCCTCCAGGTTGTACAAATGTGCCACTGGGCTAAAAGATTTAAATCATCCCTAGAGCTTGATTTTGAAGGACAATTCCCTCCATTGCAAAATGTTTCTGAAACACCTTGACACTGACCAGTGAAAGAAATAGTGAGGGCAAACAGGCCATTCTCCAGTAGCTCTCAAAAAGATCTGAGATGTCACAATTGGGGTCACAGACCTTCATCTTTGCTATCATAGTTTTATTGCCCTGGTGTGTTTTGATTCACTCCAGAGGGAAATGCCATCTTATCTCTCTTATTCCTCAATTTGAAAAAAGAGGCTGCAGAAGAGCCTAAAGGAAGTAAGATAGGTAGAATTTCCATTTTACTCAGCCTCAAGATATTGGTTGCATATGAAGGTATAATGTTCTCATCACTATAAAGACAGATGAACACAAAAATAATTATGTCACTAAATGACTTTTAATTTTTATGCCCACTTGAGTTAATACTCTGATATAAATATATTAGGTAAAATATGAACTAGGAACAATACATTTACATAACAAAAATTAATTGAAGCAATACTCTATACCCCAATGAAGAATATTCCCATTTACAAACAGACACTACATTAATATCAGCATAAGGGAAGTACATGACCAGTTTGGTTTTCTGTTTAAATTTCACATTTCTATTTGTATTGCACATTCTTACAATTTTATGATGATCTGTCCATTGCTGTAGATCTCAATCTCACACTTTAAGGCTGTGTCAAGTGCCCAGTAACTGAAGTTGGTTTTAAGTACAGCCAATTGGTCATTCAACAATTCACTGCCTGGCTTCCTATATTTCAGATGAATCAGGAACTAGAGCAAAAAACTAACAGTTGTAAATTTAGAAGACAATTTGAAATTTAAGAGCTAACTATAGAGCATTTGCTACACTAGTATAGTTGAAACAATGTTGTCAAAGTTTTTCCAAACTAAGGAAAGATGGCTCAATTTCTGTTTGGGTTGTAAAACATTACTGCATCCTAATGTTAGTCTGCCACAATAATTTGTGTAGTGTTATTTTCCTTTTTAGACTCACATAAGGTTATAATTCCAGTATGAGAAATAAAGAATTTTCAAATTTTTACAAATCTGACTAGATTTAAGATAATTAAAAAGGAACTTTTTGTCATTTTGCAGTAACAAGAAAGACCGGAAACATTTATTTTGATGTAAGTAAGATTACCTGGCCAATTTCATTAGTTAACTGAGGAAGACTGGTTAGCACATGGCCAGAAAATAGTTGGGTAATTGGCATGTTATAACATTACTTCTCTTTTTGTTTGTTTTGAAGAATATTAAGGAAGATATGAAGATCTTTGTAACCAGCATTTTTTGAGTGTATTTGTTGTATTTCAAATGGCTTCATCATTAACTTGCTCTTCTTCAGTACACAAAATCAGGTCTATGACATTTGCTGCTGTTCCTAATTCATTAAACAATTACATCAAAAATATGGAGAAAATTTTTAGAAATATCTGAAAAATCAAGATAATTCTTCATTGTAATAAGATGTGTTTGTACCTGTTTTTATTCTTATTTTTCTATTCTGAAGAAAAAATGGGAATGCCAACATTGCACAAGATGCAGTAGGAAGAATAGAATGTCACCAAATGCCTTGTCATTTGTCATTTGAATGCAAAATTGTTGCACTTAATGACTTTAAGCAGCAAATATTCAGGAACAGTTTTCTTTCTAATTTAAAGAATATTTTAGGAGAAAATTTATTTTTATATGAGATCAGATTATTAAAATTAAATAATTAAACATAAAATGTAACATTTATAAGATTTTTTTCAATATGGAAGTTATATGTACGCTCGATTTACTCGTTTACTTTCTGTTGCGGTTTTATACTACTCTGACCAAAGCAGCTTAAGGGAGAAAGGTTCCATTTTGCTTACAGTTACAGAGGAGATGCAGTCTATTACGATACAGAAGAGGCGGGAGTAGGACCATGAAGTCAATATGACTGTTAGGAAGTAAAGAGAGAACACACAATCAAGCCAGGGCCTAAAGGTCCTTGACTGACTTTAGTGATGGACCTCCTCCAGCAAGGCTCCACCTTCTAAAGTTTCCATAAACTTCCCAAGCAGTTCCAAGTTCTCATGCACATGATTCTGTGAGGCATTTCAGAATCAAACCATGACACTAAATGAGAAAGTATCTGTAACTAAGATTGGTATCTTCTTATCTACAACACCAATGCAACAACCTTGAAATAAATTTATGACAGCTATATATGTCAGCATTTGAATTGGTAAATGTTCTTATTTGGGAGTTGAGTCTCAGTTTCTCTGGAACAGCTTTGAATAGGAGTATTTTCTAAGAAGCCAGAAAGAATAGATGTTTCAACTGAGCATGGAAGAAAATGTATATTGCTTTTCATCCAGTTTTGAAAAACTACATTTAGAATTACAATTTATTGACATATAAAGGGACTGAGTCATTTGAGAGATTTTGATCCCAGGACCATTGAAATGATCAAAGATGTCACAGTTTATGTAAGCAACCAAGTCATCTATCCTGTAGAACTGAACTTTTACAAAGAGAATGCTTCCTGCTCTTTAATAGTTTTAAAGCTATTAAATAAAGGGGTATTTTGACATATACTTCTAAAACACCAAATCCATGCCAGTATGCAAAGCAAATTCATTTTAAAAGTATACAGTAGAGTTTTGTATCTAGGTAGCACCAACCAATGCAGAATAAAATAGCCTCTATTAAAATAAAAATGATGTCTCCTGTAATTCTCAATTTTATATTCTCTGTGTGTTGGTTAAAATAAAATTCTCCCAAAATTTTTAGCATTCTCTATTACATTTTCAAATCAGCAGTTTATTTTCTTTTCAATTTACCAAGGTGTATCTGACTATACTATATTTAAAGGGGACATGAGTAGAAAATTATGTTTATTGGAACACATCACAGGGTTAGGGGATGACTAATGACATGAAAGAATTGTCTATTTGATGTGTGTTTCCATTCTTCAAGTGTTGTTTTGCACATTATTAGTTTCTATAGTGTGATTTCATTCATTTAGAAAATACTTTGATAAGATGTGTGATTAAAATTGAATTAAACATACACATAGTAAAGGGAAAATAAACAATTAAAAAATCTATCAGTAAGAGCAGATGAAATCATATGGGCCAAAGGAAATACTTTTTAAAACCAGCTGGATCATAAAATATTTTTAAAGCCTTTATATAACTATTCAAAATATGGACAAAGTTAGGGTATGGGCACTGAAGACAAAATATGATGAGAGATGACAGATTTCTTGATCTGGCACCAGACATTTTTATATATTCATTCTGGTCAGTTTCAAAATACTTTTCCAGGTTTAGGAAGATGTTAATGTTCAGATCTTCATTGGTGACTTTTATGTTTTCTTTTTTCTAACTCTCAATGAAAGCTAAATTCCATGCAGCATCAATTGTACTAAGTGGATTATAAAAGAAGAAGAAGGAAGAGGAGGAGGAGGAAGAAGAAGAAGAAGACAAACACAAAGTTGAGGAAATATATAAAATTAGAAAATTGTGTACAGAAAACTGTACACAACAACAACAACAACAACATCTAAAATTATAGGCCATGGATTTGATAAAGATAGGGGATGTGTGTGGAAAGAGTTGGATAGAGAAAAAGAAGGAAGAAAACAATGCAATTTCATTTTAATTTTAAAAAGATATTAAACTGTAAGACACAAAATTGGGTGTGGGCACAGTTGTTATATTCTGGAAGGAATGGGTAAGATAGAGTGGGACAAAAATATTATTAAAATTCATTGTCTGCATATATGAAATTCTTCAATAAATATTTATAAATATGAAGAAAGGAGCTCCAGGGGAAAATGTGGTTTTTAGGACAGTATAACAAATATTTCTGTGTTCCATTTACTAGTGAGTTTGTACAACTTAATAAGTGTATTTGTTATTTACATAATTACTTTTAACTGTATCTTGACTGTTCTGTAGCACATACACATGCTAAATATTTAATTTTTAGCCCAGAGATAAGGGAGAGAGAGAGAGAGAATAAAATATACCTTTTACTTTAAATAACCATTTTATACTTGTATCTTATTTGAAGTATATTATTTGTGCCTTATTGAATTCAAATAAACTTAGCAATGTTCAATCCCTGTATAACGGCAAAGGGACACATTTCTTAATTGTACAAAATATAGTAATTTTATTTCACTCCTCATATGATTTTTTTTTTTCTGGTAAGGGTAAATTGAATGATTTTTTCAGAATAGTCTTCACTGAAGTATTTACATGGGTAAGTACTCAGTGGTCATTGCTTTGTGTTCCTTTTTTTTTTGACAGCAAAACATTATATATAGAAATAATTGTTTCTAATTCCTTACCCTTTCTCCATCTTTTATAACTAAATAACCTTTTTAAATAAAATATTGCATTGGTCCCGCATCCTAAAGATGAAAGTGCTATTTCTGAAAGGTCAATTCAATCTGGGAAGTGTTTTCTGGTTTAGACAATACATTATAACTGTAGAAACCTGTGGCAATTTTCAGCCCCACTAACAACAGGAAGTAAATTTCAGCCATTCACAGTAAGATGGCAAAGCAGTGACATTTGAAGTCTTGATGTGGTTCTTGCATTCATTGTAGGTGACTGGCTGCTGTGCAGCAGAGGCCTTTTCCCAACTGCCAGATAAATTTTAGATATGACTGAAAAAGATACTCAGAATGTTGCACAAAATAAGTGAGACCCCATCATCTGAGTGACAACCTTATTCTTTTACAATGGGTAAGGATTAAAATACATCAAATTAATAAATCCCTTAGAAACCAATAATCTCACATTTCCCCAATAATTGTAGTTTAGAGTAGCTATTATTTTTAAATTACTCTGAGTAACTATGTTGGTTTCCTTTCCCAGATATATGTCCTTGTCCATCAAAAATGATGGCAGTTCCACCACATAGTCAAGCAATAAATTTACAAATCCTCTCTGACATGAAAACTTGTTTCATAATCCTGATCCTATATCTTTCTTTTCTTCAAAGCATATGGAACTGTCAGCATGGAGGTCAGAAGATTACAGTACTTTCTTCTTTCCCTGAGAGTGATTTTATTTAATGTGAAAATAAACTGGAGCACTGAGGGGGAACAATAGTTTAAAGTATATACAGAGTCATCACAGCATAAAACGATAAACCTACCTTGCTGTCCCATCAAAAAGATCATCCTAACAAATCAAAAAATGAAGTTTATCTCAGTATCCCATCGAGATAAAACCATATTTGCTCAATATCTAAGAAATGTAAAAGGATACAAATCTTTATTTACAATTTTCTATATAGTATATTTTGATTTATATTCCTTTCCTTCACCCAACTTCTCCCACATCCTCCCCAAAACCTTACTCCTCCAATGTCATGTTCTTCCTCTCTCATACAATTAAAAAAAAAAAAAGAAACTAAAGATCAAAACCAAGAATCAAATTTTAACTGTAAGACAAAAACATCCAAATTGAACAATGAATGCACAAAAAACACCAAGTCTAGTTTTGTTTTCCAAGTATTTCTAGGCTTAGGGATTACCCTAGGAAATGGTTAATATACCCATGGACATTCCATTGGGAAAACTGGCTTTCCCTCTCTCAGAAGGCATCAACTGCAAATAGCTTCCTGGGTAGTGGTAAGACTTTGTGTCTACTTACCCCTCCTTCATGATTTGATCCTGTTTGGTTTGAACTTGAGCAGGTCTTGCTGTTACATTCTCTGTGTGTTCTTAAGTCCTATTGTATCTGGATGACACTGTTTCCTTGTCCTCTGGCTCTTCCTCCACCTCTGGCTCTTCCAATCTTCCTGCTGTCTCTTTTGTATCCATCCCTGAGCCGGGAAAGTAAAGCTTGACAAATATAAATTTATGGCTGAGTGCTCCAAAATCTATCACTCTCTACACGGGGTCCAGTTGTGGGTCTCTGTGTTAATAGAGAGGAGGGTTGAGTGATGCACCGATATATGGGTATAGGGATACATCATTAGCAATCATTTTATTGTCATATTCCTTTAAATGAAAATTAGTAGTAGGTTTTTTCCTACAGGACATGACTTATCTACTTTCAGATTTTTGGCCACCTTTGCAGTGTCAGGCATGGGTTCTATCTCATGGAGTGGGCCTTAAATCTAATCAGAAAGTTGTTCATCATTCCTATAATATTTGTGGCACTATTGCACCAGTGTATCTTGCAAGCATGTTGTTATTGTAGGTTCAGAATTTATATATGGGTGATATTACTACTTTTCTCCTCCAATAGCATTAAAAAGTACCTTCTAGTCCCATGAAAGACATCAGTAGTGGCAAAGCTACTAGTTGGACTCCAGGTCAATTTTTTCTTGTTTGATGACATATTCAGTAGTGTCTTTAGCAAAAAGGCCTAACAGTCAGGTTATGGAGAGTAACAAATAGCCATAGCAATATTATGTGATTAGCCTCTGTACAATCTAATCTTAAGTCTTGACCAGGAAGGCTTCAACCTCCATAAAATCTAATCTTCAAGATGCTAGACTGGACCTAGAAGGCTACAGCCTTCACACAACCTAACCTGCTCACATAAACCTAGAATGTTTCAGCCTCCAAGGTGGGTTCACTCCAAATAGTTTCTTCTTAACCCAGAGCTATATTGAACTCATCTATGCTTCTTGTTGGCTGATTCAACTCACTCACTGTTCTGGATCAAACCTTCTGCAAAGTGACTGGTTCAAACTAATCTTCTGATCTGGCTGACTGTAGAGGAATAGCCCTGTGTGAAAGCTAGGGTATACATTCCAGGAGCTACATTCAGGGGCCTGGGTGGTTTAAGTGGAATATAGAAAAACCTTTAATCCAGTATTCAGAAAGCAGTGATAGTCTATGACTTTAATCTATATTGGGGGAAGATAAAGGAACAGTGGAAGAGACACAGAAGCAGATAGAAGAGGCAATAGTAAGAGTGAGTTGAGAAGAAGGATGGAGTGAGTTAGGAGCAGTTAATGGAATCAGTTGGAGCAGTCAATTACAGCAGTGAGTTGAAAGGTAGTTGAGAAGCAGGCTGAAGAGTCAGTTTAGGAGCAGTTAACAGAAGACAGTTAAGTGGAAGAGTTGGTTACAGGGTTTCAGAGGAGTTACAGAAACTGGGGCTAGAGTCTGTTACAGAGCAAGTAGTTGCAGTACAGTCAGAGGCAGGATGGAACAGTGAGAGCTGAGTTAGAGACACAGAGACACAGCAGAACTTGGCAGAAGTATCCCAGAGCAGAGAGTGAGTTCAATCAGAAGAGTAAGAGTTAAGAAGGAGCTAGGGAGTGTGGTTCTAACAGCAGTAGGTCACAGAAGGCCAAGGATGAAGCTTTCCAGTTCAAAGAATAAGACTAGATTGAAAAGAGGACAAAATGTTCTAGGGCTCCAGGGCTCCAGGGCTCCAGGCTAGAATCAGTGATTTAATTAGACAAAAGAATAAACTTTCCTGAACCAGTAGCTAATGATTTTAGATCTCACATATGAGTAAGAATATGTCTTTCTATCCCTGGCTTTTTTCATTTAATGTAATGATCCCCAATATTGACTTTGCTGTTCAAATTATAGAAATTCATTTAATTATGGTTTAATTTCATTGTGTATTTTTATCATTCTCTTTTTTTGTCCATAAGTTGATGAATATTTAGGTTATTTCCCTTTCTTTACTATTTTAAAAAATACAATAAACACTGGATTATAGATGATTTATCAAATATAAATTTCATTTCCTTATTTATATATTTACATACTACTTTATTTATATATTTTTATATTTCATTATTTATTTATTTATATACCCAGAAACAAATTTTCTGGGTTATATGGCATTCCTGATTCCATTTTCTTTATTTTGAAGGACCACTATATAATTTTCTATAATGATGTGATATATTATTTTTCTTTAACCTTTTCTATAACTTTGTTTTCCTCAAGTCCCCTCTGAAGCCCAAGGGTCTGATTAATTGTTCTTTGATGTTATCCTAATAGCCCCACAGGCTTTCTTTCTTATTCTGCATTCTTTTTCTTTTTGTATCTACATATGCATTTTCAAATAACCTTTTTTTTAAGCATATTCATTCTCCATTATGTTTAATATATTCAGTTATTGAGTCTTCTAGCATACTTTCAATTTTACTTCTAGTATATTGCTCAGCTCAATGATTTCATTTTGGTCTCTTAAGTTTGCTTCCACTCTCTGTTGTGTTACTCTGACTCATGGCTCAGTGTTTTCTTTACAGTCATTGATTTTCCTTAAAAACAACTGTTTTATAGCCTCCAACAATACTACTTGCTGTCTGGTTATTTTATGATACCCTATACTGATGGTTGATATAGGTCCTTGTTCCTGAGTTGCTTGATGTTTTGAGTTTGTATATTTGTCTGAGCACTGAGAGTTCAGGCAGTTACTCCATTCTTCATGGCCTGGTTTATTGGTGCCTATCTTCTCAGAAATTCAGGCAGGTTGCTTGCTCTCTATGATTTGTTAAGTACTCTTTGTATTTTAAAAATAAGCAGAGTCTTTAGTCAAGGTGTTTAACAAGTTCTTTTGCTTTGCTTTGCTTTTTCTTTCTTTTTTTTCCTTTTTTCTTTAAAGTGATTTCGTTAAGGGTTAACACTTATGAAAAGAGGCCCAATTGTAGATTACTGACAATATAATGGGGATTGATTGTATTCCAGTCCTTTGGAGGTCAACTCTTCTGGTAGAAAATATTTAAGGTAGAAAGAAAGAGAAAACAACTCCAAGTATCAGGAGTGTAGAAAACTGTACTCTTGATCAGTGGGTGTGCTCAGAAGGGCAAACACACAGAGACAGGGAAGTGTCCTTGTTTTGGATTGTATTGTTATTTCATTTTTAAGATAAGAATATAAATACATCATTAGCCCACCATTTATTCCTTCAAAAAGCACATGAATGTATGTATGTATTCATTTATATGGTTGTATATATATGAATATACCCATGTATTCTTAAATATAACCTGTTAAGTCTGCAAAATGTTACTTGTGTTTATGCGATCAGGACTGATAGTTTGTCAAATAAATTTGTGGATCTTGGAGATGAACCTAAGACCACCACTTTACTAAATTTGCATTTAAGTGACTGTATCTTTTCTCCATTAGTTGGAGTCATACCCTATAGTCTTATTCAGTTAGTTTTAAAAGAAGTAGCACAAAGAAAGTAAATGGAGAAGGGGATAACAGGTCACTACTGTAAAGGGAAAAGGTTCTCAGCTCCAGGCCATCAAATTCCTGGAATTCAGAAGGGATCCTCTGAATATAATATTTAAATTGATATATCAAATATAATATACGGATGCATACTGAGAACATCTAACATATGGATATAATATATACAAAAAAGTCTTTATTGATGGGAGAGGTAAAAGAGATTTAAATTACTTGTTCTACATACAAATTTTGTAGTATTTGATAAAAAAATACTCATATTTAATATTTCTTACAATAGTAAGTCAATCAACCACATGTCACTGCCCCCAAAACACAAAGAATAGGAGCCCATAAAATTGAATGTACAATTATTCAAGAAAAGAATAAAGAAAGAATTGTGAATTTGTTTCAATATTGTGCCTCCTTTCTAGAAACTGTGATAATTAGAACTTCTGGTTTATTTTTTTTTTTGGTTGTTTGTTTGTTTGTGATGTTTTTTACAAAGAGAGTCATAAAGTCACATACAAAATATGGAAGCTTCTCAAATGAAAATTACAAAAAAATTAAATTTTATTTGCATCAGTAGATATTGCCTGGCATTGTCTTAAAAAACTAATGATCTTATATCTCTTTTTGGAACAAAATAAGCTCACATTTTTTCCTACAATCTGAAAATACAGAAAATAATTTATTTAAATGTAACATTTGTCACAATGTATTAAATTGCACAATTTTACTTAAGTAGGTTAACCCTCAGATACATAGTATAAGCACAAATAAACAGAACCAAGGTTCACAAATTTCTTCATCTTAGCATTTTATATGTTGAAAAGTGGAACACAGATTGCAGTTATAAATGTGCCTTAGAAGGAAGCAGATATCTACTGTGTAATTTTTTTACAAGATAAATGTGACTTTTAAAAAAATCTTAATTATATTTCCTGAAAAAAATGTAAATTTACACAATATTCTGCACTATGTCTAACTGACTTTATAAATAAGATTGCACATATTCAATATGAGACTTTATTTAAAGTCAAATAAGACTGTAGGCTTACACTTATCTAAAAAAGAACATTCTAAGAAACAGGCTTCTGTAAAAATTAATCAGAAAACTTTCCTTGCTTTCAATGTACCAATTTATTTCTGCTACTTTTTGACTTAATGCAACACTGGGCCTTTTGTATCTTAATTTACCACCTTGCCCAATGACAGTGGGTACTTCAAAATGATTTGGTCCCATATACCTTTTATAAGCACAAGCAGGAAAGACTATAACTTTGAACTGAGTTTTGCATTACAAGCCCAAAGACCAATCCCAGCATGGAGTCAATCATGCTTAGTGCCCACAGAACATAGAAACAACTCATCACCAAAAATAAACAACAACAATAACAAAAATCCAAACAAACAAAAAATAGCCAGGCGATTCACTGCAGTGCACTGAAGGAGACAAGTCAGAGGGAGCTAAGATGATTAGACAGTCCCTTCTGCTTCAGCTTCTCTATAAAAAAATACTGAAAATAATCTGATGTTATACTAAGAAGTGACGTTGACACTATACTGTGTACCAGGCTCTGTGCAAGCTACTATGAATGAGAAGAAATATTTTGCCACACTTAGTTGTGGCTTTTTTTTTTTTTTTTGATCTGGAGCAACAGATATTTTTGAATTCCAAAAAAAGCTATTCAAGTTCCTGAAGCTTGGCTTGTTGAATTTTATTTTTTGTCTATTCCACTGCTTGGTAGATACAGGTGCATTTTGGTGAGTTTGAAGCCAGCTTGCTCTAAATAGAATGTTACAGGACAACCAGAGCTACACAGTGATACCCTATCTCAAGAAAAAAAGAAAAGAGAGAAAAAAAATGTTGTTTGACAGCCTCAGCAGATACTTTTGATACCAGGATCTGACAAAGCAAACATTGCTCCCATATTCTTTGAAGACAAAGGCAGGAGAATTGTAAGTTCAATGCCTGCATGGACTACAAAATAAACTCAAGGCAAACCCGGCCAAGTTGAAGAGGTCTTTACTCAAATAAATGATTAAATTAACTGCTGTGGATGGAATTCAAAGGTAGAGAATTTGCTTAGCATGTATGAGACCTGAGTTTGATCCCATGAACTACAGAAAAAGAACAGAATATTGCCACTCCCAATAAAATATTGTGTAAGGTGTTCAGGATTTGCACGTGGCTTCAGAGAACATGCAATAAGGAGGTTTCTCCTGGTAATGAGAGTGTTAGTAAAATTATACTAATTTTAAGAAACAAATCTCCTAGAAAGTTAAAAGAATATTTTTTGGCATTTTTTTTTAAATTTTGGTTCAGGTTTCTTTTAACAGATATATCACCCCTATTTTAATTCAAGTGCAAATCTTTTGCTTTTGTTGTTAAAAGTTAAATGCTCTTGTTTCCTCCATATTGCTAACACGTAAAAATCAATGAAGCAATTTAGTTTTTTAAATGTCAGAATCCAGAGATAAGCGCAATGATAATAATAATAAAACTAAATAGATTTATTTAAAATAACTTTTATAATCCCAAGAAATTCACCAAAAACAAAAGAAAGAAGGTGGGGGAAATAAAACACGTAAAATGTTTATATAAGGCAGAAAAAAACAAAAACAAAAAACAAAATTTCAGTCTAACTAGGAGTGAGTAGGTCTGTGATCTTTTATGTTTTTAGACTTCCATCCTTATTAGCTCCAGGCAGAGTTATGAGACCAGCAAATTGTCTACATTCAAAAGAAACTATGAGGATAAGAAACTGGGCAGCCAAGTAACACAGACTTGACCTTGGCAGAGGGTGAATGTCTGCTGATATTGTCATTATACCTGGTGAGCTTGGTGGTGAGTGGACATCACAAACCACAAGCTGAGAGGACTGTTCTCTTCCTTATCATCGGAGTGAGCAACAGTTGATGGAATCAGACATTTGACAACATGGTAGATATGCCGCGCCGACCTCGTCCAGCAAGGAAGACACAACACGACTGGTTCCTTCTCAAGGCAGTTTAATCAGGAAGTTTATTACAAGAGAGAATTGCAAGAAATGGCCCCGAGCCCCAGGAGCAAGCCGCTTATATACCCTGTGGTTCATGCTGATAGGTCACCTCTGCAGCACCTCATTTGCATAACCGTTTTTTGGGCAGTTATGGGTGTGTCTTAAAGGGCCAAGCTGTTCTCAACTGTAGCGCATGTGCAAAGCTATTGTTTACTACCAAGCTGGAGGAAAACCGGCGCCATCTTGGAATGGCGTCCTACATCTCCCCCTATTTTGTATAAAAGACAAAGAAGAGTGTATTCCCGATCAAGAGACAAACCTCTTGTTGGAGTCAGTCTCGATCAAGGGATTGTTCCAAGCAGAGGGGGAAACAGTGACCTGATCCCTTGTGCTTCCATATGGAAAGAATGAGACATTGTAATAGGATGTTTGCCCTGTCGGTGCACCAGAGGCCATACCTCCTATACCCGTCTCGATGACCTTTTTTCAGGGGGAGGCATTTTGTGTCATCAAACCTCCATGCAATCAGGTATATTTCCAGGAAGACCATGTGTCATGTATCCTCCTAGTCAAGTACCCACTTGACTCCCTGGCTGCAATTAAACATCTTGATTGTCTTGTAAGGCTGCCAGCCAACATTGGGGAGATTCTCCCTTGTCTAGGGCAGCCAGTGCTTGGTAGACAACAGTCTTATGTCTGTCATGGCTCTTCTTGAGCTTACACAGTAGCCAAATACAGAGGAAACTACCAGCAAGAAACACAGCCCCAAATAAAAACATTCCCACCCACTCTTTAAAAAAGGAGAAAGCATTAGCAATTCGGGAGGTGAAGTCTCCAAGGGTGATGGGATCCACTCGAGTTCCATTCAGGGTGGCAATCTGAGAGAATAAATCTCTGGTCATCTGTTCCGCCTGTTGTGACCAATTTCCTCTAAGGTATTCCGACAGTTGATGACTCTGATTAATAAACTGAGAATGGTTAACATGCAAAGGAGTAATGCACAATCCTTTAAGGGAGGAGACACATGACATTTGCACAATATTATAAAGTTCATCCAATTGTTCTTGTAAAATATCAACTCTCTGGTTGACCAATAAAACGCCTGAAGCAAGGTGGGTATTAATTTTTTCCTGTGTAGTCAAGGCAGTGGCTGTTTGTAACACTACCGAATTAATAGTTTCAGCTGCTTGAACTTGACTAGCCATAGCAACAGCAGCAGTAGTAGCAGCTGTCGCAGAAATAACTATAGCAGAAATAATGGCAGCTGTAATTCCGAAATCCCTTTTATCTCTCAACAAATTAGTAATTGGAAAATTTCTTGGATCGGCATTCACAGGTATAGGAACAAAAGTGGGAAGCTTCACCACAAAAGCAAGATCAAAAGATCCATTCCAACATTCAGCCAAATAACAAATAATTCCAGTTTGATTACAATTAATCTGGTCTGTAGTATCATTATTGGTTAAAATGAAGAAAAATGGTGGTCTAACACATACACCCTGAGGAGCATATGAAATATTAAACAACGTCCCTTTAGGACGAATTTGTGCAAGAACTGGCCCAGAAGCATCATAAAGTCTTACAGCAGATATATTTTTTAATTCAAAACTTTGTCCTTGTAAACCAGCAAAAGCTGATAAACTAGTAAACGCTCCTGCTTCATTAGATAATATCCATTGATACCAAGGCCATAAATTTTCTCTTCCAGAATTATCATTATCTCTGAGCATATATCTATGTACAGGTGGAGAAAATTCAAATCCTTTAGAAATCTGCCTAAGTCTATGTGCTTTGGTCTGACAAGGAGAAAACACAGGAGGAAACTCTAAATAAGGAGCACAATAAGGAAGTATATGCCTATTAGTGGAATTTGGAAGGAAAGCACTAGATCTAACAGGCATCGTTCCATTATGAAGTAAAATCAATGTAGTAGTTTTTGCCGTAACCTTATCATACATACTCATATCACCTTTTCCTGTAAACTGTCCCAAATTCTCTCTTTTCATCGTATCAATAATTGTAGCAAAATCATTCTTATTCTTTCCAAGAGGATCCAACCAATGTGCTAAAACTCCTCTTGTAAGCTGTATACATGGCAATTTTGACTTATCATGTTTTATGTGAAAACAAAGAGTACCAACTAAAGAAAAATTTGTAGAAGAATAAGATTTCTCCTCTAACGAAGGTATAATACAAGGAACATCTCCAAGGCAGTTAGTAGAAAAGAAAGCCGGAATCGTAGTTGATTTACTATGAACCAGCATTGGCACTGGCCATGTTCTGGCCACCGCCCAAAGCTCCAAATTATGGCTCAATTGAATTACCATCAATAAGAGTGTCACCACTCGAATCAGGGAGTGCATCTTCATCCTGATGATCAGGAACTGTTTTTACAATCCGTGTCAGTCTCTCCGGTACCCAAATTGGATTTTCTTGATTCTGAGGAAAAACACAAACAGAGCCCCTTGTCCAGGCCAGAGCAGGATCTGGTCCATTCCATTGTCCAGTCAAAACATCTTTCCATTTAACATAACCCTTCTTATTATCATGCCAATTAGCATGACGTTCTGCAGAAGAGCATCCATTCACATCTAGTTGTAAAAAATTTAAAGTAAAAAGAGCAAGGGAAACACGTTCCCTCGGGGTACGGCCATGACCAATTCCCCCTTTTTGTTTTAATAGGCATTCTTTAAGAGTACGATGTGCCCTTTTAACTATGCCTTGTCCCTGTGGGTTATAAGGCAGTCCATGTTTAATGGATACTTGTATTTGATTGCAAAACGACTTAAAAGATGCAGCTGTGTAGCCAGGACCATTGTCAGTTTTCAATTCCTGAGGTTTACCCCAGGCCGCCCATGCATCTAAGCAATGGCGTATAACATCTCTGGCTTTTTCTCCTGACAAGGGAGAAGCAAAAATAAGACCTGAGCAGGTATCTACAGATACATGAACATATTTTAATCTTCCAAAATCAGAAAAATGTGTCACATCCATTTGCCATAAACGTAAAGGTAACAAACCTTTTGGATTTACCCCAATTTTAGGGGGGTGAGTATAAATGCTACAATCTGGGCAATGGACCACAATTTGTCTAGCTAGTTCTCTAGGAAGTTTAAATTTAACTTGTAAAGTTCTTGCATTAACATGAAAGTTTTTATGAAATTGAGTAGCCAACGCTACTGGAGAATCTAGAAGATTAATAAAAATAAACTCTCTGCGCGTGGCCATATCAACTTCATCATTAGCAGAACTAATGGGTCCAGGCAATCCTGTATGGGCTCGTACATGTTGTACAAAAAAAGGAAATTTACGGTCCCATATTAAATGTTGTAATAACCATAATAAATTAAAAATAGGACTATTTGACTTTATTTTACCAGTAGCTTCTAAAACTTTTAAAACATTTACCACATATAACGAATCTGATATTAAATTAAAAGGTTCTTTAAATTTATCAAAAACCTCTATAACAATTTTTAATTCTATAATTTGAGGAGAGGCAGGAGTAAATTGAACCACTATAGGGTCATCAGCATTATACTTATATGATCCACATCCATTTTTGGAACCATCAGTATAAATAATAGCAGCACCAATTAAAGGGCTACTTTTAGTTATCTTAGGAAAAACAATAGGATGGGATTCAAAAAATTGTATTAAGGGATGCTGAGGATAATGATTATCAAACTGTGCATTACACGCACATTTTAATATAGCCCAATCATCCACAGTAGCACACAAAATCTGTAATTGATTACTATTAAAGGGTATAATAATCTTGGATGGTTCCACACCAAAAAATTGTAAACACTGTTGTACACCCTCTAAGGCCAATACAGCAACAGTAGTAGGATAATATTCAAGAGTTCGGGCTATTGAAATTTTTGGATGAATCCATTTTAATGGCCCACATTGCCATAAAACAGCAGTGGGTTGAACCTTTGTTTTAAAAATTAATAATAATATATCCTCTGAGGGTTGATACCGTCGCAAGGATGTTTTTGTTAATTCCATTTCTACTAATTGTAAAGCTGTTCGGCCCTCAGTGGTCAATTGTCTAGGTGAATCTAAAGTGGAATCTCCACATAAAATATCATATAAGGGTTGAAGCTGATAATTAGGAATTTTTAAATATGGCCGAATCCAATTAATATCTCCTAATAATTTTTGAAAATCATTTAAGGTATTTAAACAATCTAAGCGAATTTCAACCTTTTGAGGCTTGACTTCAAGAGGCTCAATTTTAGCTCCCAAATAAGATACTATAGAGTCTTGCTGAACCTTTTCAGGGGCTATAAACAATCCTTGTTTACGTAAAAGTTTTACTAATAAGGCATAGGCCTCCTGTAAAATACATTCATCTTTTGTTGATAATAAAATATCATCCATATAATGTAAGCATCTTAGCAGAGGAAATTTTAATCTTATAGGTTCAATGGCTGTAGCAACAAACAGCTGACACATAGTCGGACTATTAGCCATCCCTTGAGGAAGCACAACCCATTCATAACGGGTATCTGGCTGTTCATGATTTGTAGAAGGCAATGTAAAAGCAAATCGTTTACAATCTTTATCACATAAGGGAATGGAGAAAAAACAATCTTTTATATCAATTACTATAATGGGCCATGCTTGGGGTAATGTAGTTAATAATGGAAGTCCACGTTGAATAGGCCCCATAATCTGCATTTGGGCATTAATGGCACGTAAATCATGTAATAATCTCCATTTTCCTGACTTCTTTTTAATTACAAATATGGGAGTATTCCATGGTGAGACTGAAGATCTAATATGTCCCAATTGTAATTGTTCTTTTATTAAAGACTGTGCAGCTATTAATTTTTCTGAGGATAATGGCCACTGAGGAACCCAAACCGGATCCTCAGTTTTCCAGGTAATAGGTATGTTTTCCTCAGTGGCCCCTAGGAAAAACCCAAACCCTGTTGGTGTGGTCTGGGAGAAACTTGAAGTGGACTTGTACGACCCTGTAAAAATTTACCAAGACCATGTGAAGGATGCCATCCCATGTTTTTCATCATAGCTTTAGAGGTGGAAGAATAACCTTCTTCATTAGTTAATTTAAAATTTATTTCTTTTAAAAGATCTCTTCCCCATAAACTAACAGGTAAATCCAATACAAATGGCTTAATATTTCCTTTATGTCCTTCTGAATCTACCCAAGGAAGTTCTCTGGCACTCATGTCAGGTGATTTGGCATATCCAAGACCGTGTAATGTTCGTGAAGAAGCCTGAATAGGCCAATCAGGAGACCAATCTTTACTAGCGATTATGCTACGATCAGCTCCTGTGTCCAGCAATCCCAAAATAGGTTTTCCATTAATAGTCAATTGTATCAACGGACGTTGATCCAAATCAAGAGAAAGAAATACACCATCATGTTTTGAAGAATCAAAGTTTTTATTTCCTCTTCTTACTTGTTTTGCTGAAAATGTAGAATGTAAACTGGGAAGCAACACCAACTGAGCAATTTTATCCCCGGGAGAAATTGCAGTAATGCCTCGGGGGGATGAAAGTAGAATTTTGACTCTACCTTCAAAATCTGAATCAATTATACCAGGATGAATTACTAGTCCTCCAAAAGTGGCAGATGCACGGCCAATTATTAAGCCCACAGAATCTGGAGGCAAAGGTCCCTTGAAATCAGTTTCCACGGGTTGCACTCCCATTTGAGGAGTTAATACGAGTCTGGTGGTGCAACAGAGGTCCAACCCGGCAGAACCGGGCGTGGCCCTTTTTGGGCTTTTTGACTTGGAATATTGGGAAGTTGTCCCTCCCGATTCTCCATCGCCCCATATATTTGTGTTGGGCCCTGGGGTCGAGGGCCCTGCTGACCGTTTTTTGAACGAGCTCCACCATATCTTGAAGTTAGTAGGTTTCCATCAATATCCTTAACGGATCTGCATTCACCAACCCAATGATTTCCCTTTCTGTACCTTGAACATATTCCTGGCCTAGGCCTGCCTCTAGATGTTTCCCTTTCAGGGCAATTCTGTTTAAAATGTCCTCGACGTCCACATCCATAACATGTCCCTGACTTGTTTCCTTTTCCCCTGTGAATCTGTAGAACTGCGGCAGCTAAACCAGCATTGGACAACGGACCTCCAACTTCCCTACAAGCTTTCATCCACGCTGTTAACCCCTTAGATTTCCATGGGGTAATAGCTGTTCTACATTCTTTTGTACATTGTTCGTAAACTAGCTGTTCAATCAAAGGCATGGCAGAATCAGGATCCCCAAAAATTCTTCCTGCAGCTTCCATTATTCTGGCTACAAAATCTGAAAAGGGCTCTGTTGGTCCCTGAATTATCTTAGTAAGATTACCTGTCACTTCTCCCTTATTAGGTAAGGCTTTCCATGCTTTTATAGCTGCGTCATTAATCTGTTCATACACTTGTGCAGGGAGCTCAGTTTGATTATTTGCCCATTGTCCTTGTCCCATAAGCATATCAAAATTCCAGGCTGGTTGATTAACAGGGGGCGCAGCATTAAGACGAGCCTGTGTTTGCACCAAGTCCGCATAAATTGATTTCCAATCTAAATATTGTCCCATTGTCAGACAAGCTTTTACAGTACTCATCCAATCATTAGGAGTCATAGCAGCCATCGTCAGACGCTCCAATTGTGCTTGTGTAAAAGCAGCATTTACACCATAAGTTCTTGCTGATTCTGCTAAATTTTTTAATTGTTTAAAATCCAATGGCTCATAAAATCTCTGACCCTGAGGGTTAGCAAACACTGGAAAGGCCAAAGGGGCAGATGAAGCCTCCTTCCATGTCTGAGGACAAAAGGAACATGATGAAGCATTAGGCACCGCCTCCACATAGGGAGGGGGCACCGCGGACGGTGCCGTAGGGCAGTTCTCTTGTCTCCTCCCTGTTTTTTTCCTCTGGTCCCTTTCCTTTTCCCTTTGGCAAAGAAGGCTCCTCCCATTTGGGCGGAGCTCTCTTGTCTCCTTCCTGTTTTTCTCTTAGACCTTCTCCTTTTTCGCCGCCATCTTTTTTCTTTGTCTTAGAAAGAGCCTTCATTTTGTTTAACAATGAAGCCTCCATCTCATTTAACAGTGTCTTAATCCCTTTTCTCATTTCTTCTAGTTCTTGTTCAGAATCACTAAAGCAGCTCTTTTCGGAATCACTAGAGCGACTCTCTCCTGTATTACTCTCACTACCACTTTCGACCTTCTGTAACTCTTCTTTTAAGTCTGGATAAAGCGCTGGATAAAGCTGTCCTCTCTTTTTCCCCTTTTTTCCGCTCATGGATGACCTTTCAGAACGCGCTTCCTTTACTGCCTCTAATGCCTCAGCAGAAGCTTGTACAGCCTCTCGGCAATCTTCATCTTCCAAACAACTACGTATCATTTTCCAAACTCTCCTCACTCCTCCCTTTAAGGTTTTTTGTTTCCAAGCAAAGTCTAAATCTTTTCCCAATTTATCCCAACTTGGAATAGTTACTTTGCCTGTAGCTGCAAACCATGGAGCCACGGTATCCACTTCCTGTAAAAACTGAGCTATAATTTTATCTTTTATTTTAATTCCGCGAGTGCGGAGAAGTTCTTGTAAAGCCAATTTCATTGGACAGGAAGGTGAGGCACCCATGGTTTTTTTTTTTTTTTTTTTTAAATTTGTATATCCGCAACGGACGCACAAATTCACTATCACCGCCTTTTCGCGGCCCTCTAATTAAATCTCTTACCGAGAACTTTAGCTCAACCTCTTTTCGAGGACTTTAACTTAACCTCTTTCTGAGGACTTTAACTTAAGCCTACTTACCTAGGCACTTACCGATCGATCGCCCTGACCGCCAAGAGTTCTGGAACCCCGGGACTTCACTGTCCCCGTACGGGCCACCAACTGTGCCGCGCCGACCTCGTCCAGCAAGGAAGACACAACACGACTGGTTCCTTCTCAAGGCAGTTTAATCAGGAAGTTTATTACAAGAGAGAATTGCAAGAAATGGCCCCGAGCCCCAGGAGCAAGCCGCTTATATACCCTGTGGTTCATGCTGATAGGTCACCTCTGCAGCACCTCATTTGCATAACCGTTTTTTGGGCAGTTATGGGTGTGTCTTAAAGGGCCAAGCTGTTCTCAACTGTAGCGCATGTGCAAAGCTATTGTTTACTACCAAGCTGGAGGAAAACCGGCGCCATCTTGGAATGGCGTCCTACAGGTAGAAACACCTGTTACGACTTCCACGTGTCCATGGAGAACTGACAGGGCTATAGAGTACACAAGGAGAACAGAGAAAGCCAGGGAAAGTGAAAGCTTAGCCCCACTGAACTAAATGAGCTTTGAATGTTTTCCTTCAACTATACAGAAGAAATTACTACAATTGATAAAAGCCAATTTTAAAGTAGAAAAGAGTCTTAATTCTTTTTAAATGAAGAGATCAGCCCAACTATTTTCTTACAAATATTAAACAATGCGTAAACAATACCATGTGGATGTGGGGAAACATAAATTATACTTTTTGCAAGAGTATAGACTTACAAAAATTAGGAAAATCCTGTGGAACTTTATAAAACATAATTAATAATAGAGCTGCCACAGTCACATATGACTTTTATGTGAAGTTATAAAACTACAAAAAAAAAATGTCCATGAGAAAGGAAAAATAGGTTTGAAGGAAGACAGCTAAGAAGTGCAATGTAAATCCTTTAATGTGAAAGTGGAGATGGAGATATGGGACTTGTGGATATAAACAGAGAGTGAGAGAGAAGGGTGTGAGATAAGGTGGGGAGTGAGGAGCAAAATCAACCCAAATGGGCTATGTATGGAGCTGTCATAAAGAAAATGGTTATTTGTGTTTATTAAGAACATAAAAATGCTAAAAGAATATACAGTTGAAATAAAAAATATATTTTTAACACTAAGAACTGTAGAGGGTTGCTTTGTCAAGAAGTTTTATGTACTGTGCAGCCTTCCCTGTGGTTATAAGTCCCACTTGGACTTGTGGGAACAGCTTGGGGAGGGGGGAGCTATTTAAGAGAAGTATGTCCTTTGGAAAACACAGTTGGTTGGTTGGTGTCACTGAACTCCAGAAGCTGATGAAAGGAAAGGCAGGCAGAAAGAACGTTCAGAGAATGTAGAGCTAAAGGGGGTTACTAGTTAGAAATCTTTCTCAACAACAGCAAACAGCTAGGAAAGGAGGAAGGAGGGGTGTTCCGTTAGGAGTCCAGTTACAACAGTTAGAAAGGCTTCAAATCTTAGATACAGCACTCAGAAATGGTTACTAGCTTTTCAGGGAACATTTGCTTTTTGGCTCCTCCAAACAAAGAAGATTTGGAACCCAGACTCAAATGTCAAAAAACAGCAATACACTTTAAAACAATAACAAAAAACAAAAACAAAACAAACAAACAAACAAAAAAACTTAACAAAGAAACAATGGACAGAATAACAAGGAAAGTGGAAAGCTTAGTGTCAATCTTCAACAACGACCTGCAGGCAAATAAGGAATGCTGGGAATGGGAGACACGGCCTTTCCCAAGTGAGAGTACCCCAATTTGTTATCTAATACCAACTGGTCAGTCCTGATATCCTATACTTACATACAGCACTTACCTTTTATAATGTCATATTATAATTTCAATAAATATTATGAAAATTGTTTGGGATTTAAAAATTATGTATCAAATTTAAGCATATTTATAAACATGAAATAACTATATCTAACAGTTTGTATGTGAATATAAGAATTATTATTGTTATATTATCCAAATTCCTCAGTTTGATAAAATATAAAATTAGATGGAAAGAATTAAGGAGTTATTCTGGAAAGTAAAACAAACAAATAAACAATACAAATATGTCCTAAACAGCCTCAGGTGTTAGACTTAGTAGGACAAGTTTCATATAAGTACTGAACCTATTTTCACAAAATTAGCCTTTCAGGAATTAAATAATTAATGCCAGCAACAACTAAGGAAATGAAGAATCTCTATGGGAATTTGCGAACTATGAAATGCAAATGGAGATTTCACAGTTGAAATGCACAATTACTTAATGAATGGTTCACTGTATAGACTCAGCTGAGGTTGAATTGAAGCCAAAAATCAACTTTTCAAATTGAAAAAAGTTTGCGGAAAAAAAAAAATCTTACTACAACTCCTGGTTGATCTGTTTTTGTTTTTTTTTCAGTTCTCCAAACAGCATACTTCAGTTCTATTATGGTGAAAATCTTCTGTAGCTAAAGATTTGGAAGATGCGAGACATGCATGCAGAGGTTTGTGTTGGCTTATAAAATTCCTATCAATTTTCATAGGAAACAGAAAACATGTAAAGCATTGGTAATGGTTTCCCAGCTATTTATTATCTCTCCCAAGTATCAAGATACCTATGCTCTGAGAAGAACAAGGTACAATCATTTTTTTCACGTACGATAGGCAAAATATCCCAGGATATCTCCACAGATGTTTCTAATAAAACCTTCACAGATGTGGCAGATTCCTAAATCCATGCCACCTTCTTCAGCTTTCTGTCATGCATGTCTTTTACCAAATTATCAGATGTAATAAGATTTCTATATTTACCACAATATTAAATATTTTAGAAACAATAGAAATAACTTAACCCTGATAAACTACTAAAGGGAACATCTATACTGAGTAGATTATATCTGATAAAAAGAAACAGCTTAGTTTGGGAACTAAAAAAAGAGGTGTGCACTGTCATCACTGCTTTGTAATACTAAACTTTTTCTTTCTTTCACTGTCAAAAGTCAGAAACTATACTTTTTACAGAACATCAGTTATACTGCAGCACAATGTTTTCCAGTAGATGTACATACTGGTAAAAGGCTTGTCTTGAATATGCCGTGCATTTCCAACCTCATTCACCAGCCATTCCTGTGTTTATAACTTTTCTGATGGAAACGTAAGTGGGATGCCTCTTCTATTTATAGTAAATTTATTGGCTCATTTATAAATTTGCAAATGGTAAAATAATAGCAGAGTGGTGAATTCTCGATAATAGTGTGTTTCTTACCTTACCTAAAAAAGCTGTTTGCAACAATCTAATTGGAGGTTTGTGTAAGAATATTAGGGTTTCGCTTTGCAGAGTCAACTCAGTACTTCTGATATTTAGTATGCCAGATTTTGTTTTGCCTGCTGAAACCATAGAAAAAATTTATCCTAAGACTCTTGTGACAGTCTTTGTGTATGAACCGCATAAGGATTAGGCAATGATGAATGGAATGTGTTAGCCACTGCAACACATCCCTATGGAAATAGGTACAGAGGGCCTATACTTGCTTTGGACTTGATTCCAATTACAATGATCAGGTTCACAGTGTTTCAGAAGATAGAGATATTATAAAGCCTTTTAAGTTTCTTGGGTCTGTTCTAGGTCTCCTACATACATTTTTTGGTTATCTGGTTTGATATTCTTGTACAACACCTAAAAGTTGGAATAGGGACACCCTAATACTTTTTCCTGACCTTGGGACTCTTTTTCTCCTGCTGAGCTGTCTTATCCAGTCTTGATATAGGAGCTCCTTTTGGCATTTTTTCCATCCTGTTATGTCCTGGTTAATTGGTAACCTTGTAGGGGGGAGCAGCTTTGTTCTTAAGGGAAGAAGTGGTAGGGTAGATTGGGAGGAGAGAGGATATGGGGAAGCTGGGTAAAGTAGAGGAAAGGGAGGCTAGTGTTTACTATATACAGGTGGAGCTCCTAAAGGTCACCCAATCATAGAGCTTTTCAGCAAAGTTAGTTCTTCTAGTTCCTCCATTGTTATATTATGTACTAGATTTCCAAAAGGCTAAACTAAGTCCTTACTCAGGCATTCCTGGTTCTTGTGTAATAAATAAATGCTTGAACTCTCGGAATTTTCTGTGACTTACATTGCATAGTATACATATATTATGCAATGTAAGTCATAGAAAAATCTGACATAAAAGTCTAATGAAAAAACTGACATAAAAATATATGTATATACATATACATATTTTATGCAATGTAAGTGACATAAAAATCTGAACATGCAAGTATATATATGTGTATATACATACATATATGTATGTGTATATGCATATAAATGTATATGTGTGTGTATATATACACTGCATGCATATGTACATATATACACATATATGTATGTATATATACATATATATATACTTGCATGCTCAGATTTTTATGTCACTTACTTATGGACTTAGGTTTGTGGCCCACAAAATTATAGGTTATTGCCACTTGGTTTTCTGACAAGTATCTCAACATATACTGGAACCATTTTAGACACCTATCCTAAAATCTTAAATTTTGAATCATATGTACAAGCCCTCACACTTATAAAACTTATCTAAATAGACTCCAAAGTTTCCTGTCCCTTACTTGGACATCCTCTTGTCCCATTATTTGTTTATATTACAGCTTATTCCAAGGGTCCTAGGATGGTCTTGACCATGTAAGCTGTTTTATCTTTACTCTGTCAAGATGATATTATGGTTACCAGACTGGAAACTCAAAGATGTGGAAATCTAAAGGCAACAAAACCATCTGGTTTTCTTGTAACTTTGAGAGAATTACTTCACTCTCAAAGTAAAGTCAAATTTCTTCTGCTTGCCTGGAAAATTCAAGTGACCTGAGGATTTGAGGATTCTCGGTTTTGTTACTTAGGTAATCTTTCCTAGATCTCAAGTAACTGTTTTGTATTCCACTGTACCCTTGTCTTGCTCATGGCAGCCTTTTCAAGCTTTGTAAATAAAATTTAATTGTACTCTGGCTTTCTTCCACAGGAGAACAGGATTTCCGTTAAAAGAAAAAAAAAGTATAGGTTTTGTAGAATAAGTTACTTTAACAGATGGTTTCTTGAGCTATCAGATTCTTGTTATGATATCTAAATAGGATGATAAGAACTGAGCACAGTGAAACAATATTTCTGTCTAGCAATACACAAATATACTGTTCTACTAGTTATCTAGCTTAAAGCTTTTGTGTGCTCCCTGTAATCATTCATAATTAACTTTCAGTGAAATCACTGTAAGTATAATGCTATTGCACAGTACAAATTATTACGGCTCACTAGCCACTTGAAATTAAGTCTTTATTATTTATGTTTGTTTGTTTGATTGATTTTGTTGTTGTTGTTTTCCATCAGATTGGTGATCAGTCAAAATTAATTGTCAGTCACTCCTACCATAGTTGCTAAGTGAAGCTCTTATTGTTAATAGGCCAGCAAAAACAGGTAAGACACAAAGTAGGAAGTGTATAATGCAAAAATCATCAATTTGCTTCTATATAAAGCATATCAGAACTCATGTGGAAGTAAAGCACGGATATAGATGCAGAAAGGGTGTGAGATTCTATGAAAGATGTACTAAACATATCAGATGCCACAAAAATATTTAAGGATGTGAGATTCTATGAACGATGTACTAAAAATATCAAATGCCACTAAAAATATTTCATGTATGTATTTAAGAATTCAACTTGAGAGATGTTTGTCCACTGGGTAAAATTCACATGCAATTTTAAATACTTTTGATGTATTGATACTTACTGTAAATACAAACTGTTGTTCTTTGTCTTACCAATATGATTTTATTTTAACACTATTACTAATGTCAGTGTTATTTTTTTTATGTATTGAAATATATTCCATGACTCAAGGGGAATGTTATAGTCTTTACATATAAATTAGAGGTATCAATGTTTTTAACACTGGGAGGGTTTTTTTTTTTTTTTGCAATTATATATCTCCAAACTGATTATAGTTCAAACCTAGAATGACCTAAGTACAAGTTTCAAATAATCAAAAACAATGGTGGTAAAGCCACACATTCCTCACTTAATCTTGATTTTTCAGCTCTAAGGAAGACAACTCATTGTAATGTTAGAAGAAGCAAAAACATGCAAAAATGCAAAGGAGACTGTATTAGTCAGGGTTCTCTAGAGAAACAGAAGTGATAGAAATATATACCTATAGGTGTCTATAGATATTTATGCCTATATACCTATTTAGATATAGATAGATATAAACATATATATGGGATATTGATTAAGGTGTTTTACAGGTTGTTTTCTGGCTAGTCCAAAAATGGCTGTATACCAACTGAAGATCCAAAAAATCAAGTAGTTGTTTAATCCCTGAGGCTAGATGTCTCAGCTGGTCCTCAACATGCAGCAGAATCCTATAAAAGTAGGTGCTAATGCTACTGACTTGCCAGTGAGACCGTGGCAAGCAGGTAGAAAGAGAGAATTTGCTTCCTCCATGTCCTTTCTATAGGCTGCCAACAGGTGTGGCCCAGATTAAAGGTGAATCTTTCCACCTGAGAATATTCAGATTAAAAGTAGTTCTTCCTACTTCAAATGACTTAGTTAAGAAAATATTCCTTATAGCTGGTCCTACCTGCTTGAGGTTTAGGTAATTTCAGATGTAGTCAAATTCTTAACTCCCCTTGTCAACTTGGCACACAATCATATCTTCGTCATGCTTAATTTCCAAACGAAAAAATAAACAAGTCATAATCATTCCCAACAATATATAACTATCCTATGTACAACCACAAACTCATTCCAAATAACAAAATAGATGGTAATGTCCATTGAGTGACATTCTTTTAGTATCTTAAAATGTAAATAATAAAACTGATATTCTGTTCATTGATGTTAAAGAAAGAAAACACAAATATATGTGCAAACACTTTTTAACAAAATACGCCAGAAACATTCATGTCAATTACAATCTTTGTTTCTGTACCAGGTCATGTGGTCTCAGCTGATATTTATAACTACCCTTGTCTACTACTGATTCTGAATTTCTTCCAACCTAGGCATTCACTTCAGCAGATCTTTTCTTGGAGGAGTGACCCATACCTTCATTCCCGAAGGATGTGTGCCCTTTGACATCCTGTCTGGATTAAGTTGTTTTAGTTTCCCATTGTCTTTAATCACAAGGTGCAGTATCAGGAAGAGACTCCTAAAAGATCTCCTGAACTCCAGAAATAACAGTTCTTAGCTCCACTGTGGAAAGGCAATCCAATTTTCCCTGGGTAATCTAGATCAATCATCTCTCCTGCTGCTGTCATTCCTTTTTAGCCTGTGGGTTAAAGGGCATCAGAAGCCGAATATGGCTAGCAGGACATCTGAAATTCCAGCTCAATGGAATGTTTATCTTGTCTCTTGGCAAAAGTGTTCCTTAATACAGACTTCTATGTTGCAGAATTCAAAATTGCAGGAACGGAAGCAAAAAGTTTTCTGTCAGGTAACTAGGGGTAACTGTGAGTGGAACTATTTCCTTTCCACCCCTTGATTTCTGGACCCTTACTATAGTAGAAGCTATACCTTATATTGGATGCTGATTCAAATCATATACTGCCTTCTTGAGAATCCTGGCCCAGCTCTTCAGACTAATTGGCACTGTAATTCTGTCTTCAAAAAGACATTCTCTCTTTCTATTCAGGCAAGGTGCTTCAGGATGATGAGAACCATAAGACCAGTGGATTCCATGATTGTGGGCCTACAGTCTCTCTTTGCTCATTGTGTGTTCCTTGGTCAGAAGCAACTGTAAAATACCATGACAGTAGATAATACACTCTTTATGCCCACAGATCATAGTTTTGACAGAAGCACTGCATGCAGGAAACACCAATCTATAAACAGAATAAGTATCTATTCCAATAAGGATGAAGCATTTACCTTTCAATGGACCTTTCCATTCTCTGATGATTAAAGAAAGAAATATATGAACCTATGGGGGCCATTCTTATTCAAATGACCACAGAAACTTGTCAGTGTGTATTCACAGGCAGATGTCGGTTCCACTGTAATAGATAAAATTGCACCTTTTTGTTAGAACAGAAAACCTGGCTTCTCAGTGTTAAAGAACCAGAAGAGAATGTTATGGATCTTATGTAGATAACATGCTTCATCTGAAATTCCAATTGGCTATCAATTTTCAGTAACATCCATGTTACCAAAACAAGACAGAATACAGACATTAGAGACCTCTTTGTATGTATCACCATCATTTTTGGGACTGTATCTTCAATTGGGTATAAGAACCAATGTGCTGATTCTCTATTCTGTTTAAAATGGCATGCCTGTAAAGGAATATTAAATCTTTGAACCCATCAACATGGCTACTCTAAGGTAGAAATAATTTTGGTACACACTTTTAATACCAGTATTCAAAAAGCAGTGGTAGCACACAACTTTAATCCCAGTATTCAAAGAGAGTAGTGATGTATACATTTAATCCTAGCACATGGAGACAGGAAGAAGAGCTCAGAAGGAGTCAGTGTCAGACAGGAAGCGATGTCTGAGATGAGTAAAGTGAAGAGCAAAGTTATGAATTAGAGGAAATGTTAGCAGAGTGAGTCACAGTGAGGACATGTCCAACTTTCATGAGATAAAATCAGGCTTTCAGCTCAGAAAGAGACACAGAGGAGAAGACAGAGAGGTGATGAAGTGGCCTGACTGAGGATGAGGAAGAAGAGTAGAGAGGTTAGCTGAGGCAGTATGGGGCAGTGAGAGCTCCCGGAGACACAAAACCAGTCTGAGAGAGTTTAAGGGAGAGACACAGAGGCAATTCTACAGAAGTCAGTATCAGACAGGAAGAGTGAGTCAGTTTAAAACTGAGCAGAATAGTTCAGTCTGAGGCAGTCAGAGAATCACCCAGAGTCTACCAACCTCAGAAGAATTCTATCAGAATCAGTCATGCAGCTCAAAAATTCAGTTTGAACCAGTGGCTTAGAGAAGAGTTTGAGCCAGAACAGCAAGTTATCTGAACGGATACAGCTCTAAAGGAGCTGATCAGAGTGGCTCAGTCATCAATAAGTTGGAGGTTACCTAGACTGTAAGAGGCCAAAAAGCTCCAGGGCTGCAGAACTAGGACCAAGGATTGAATTAACCAAAGAATAAATGACCTTTGAACTTGAATCTATCTCTACACATGCCTACAGTTTATAGATACTGAAAACTAACAACTACCTTTACCACCAAACAAGACCGGAGTATAAACAACTTGCACTTTAATCACCAAAAGAAGCCAAGAACCACTCAGATGCCTCCATTCATAACCAGATAGTTTTGAAAAGCACTAAGAGACTTCTCAGTAGGTTACTAGAGGCTGGCCTACCAAAAATGTAAGCTTACTCAGAAGGTATCTAATACTAAAATAGCTATATCAACTTTAATAAGGCAAAAATATAATCTAGAGTTAGAACTGCAAGTCTATTACAAAAAAATTAAGGTTAATATTATTTTGTACTTGAGTTAAAATAAATATCACACTCATATTTGCTACATTAAGTCACATATTAACCATAAAAATGCATTTGCATGATAAGAAAAATATATGAGAAAGCATAATTAAAATAATAAGGTTGCATTTATTTTCCTAAATCCCTAATGCAAATATATTAGTTTTATTAATAAATAGGGCTTTATAAAAAACAAAAGAAAAGAATGGGGGAAAAAAAAACAAGGCTAGTTTTGAATATGCTTTCATTTTGTTCTTAAATGTTAAAAGCCTGAGGAATTTGAAGCAGTTACAGGCTTTATGATAGTTATATTGTTTCTCCATAAAACATCAAACATTTTAGGACATAAATAAGTTTAACTTCATAAAACTCCAGAACATAGAGTCATGCAAAATTTATTAGGCAAGCCACAGAAGTCCCCATAGGCATGCTGGGTTTTATAATGATATAACACTTAATGAATTATACTCCTATTTAACAAAAGTTTAATGAGAAATTCCTTTGTATGTGTTGTCATTTATTCTGTCATATGAATTGCCTTGGGCATGCACGTCTGCCATAAAATTGTTAAATATAATATTTCTTTCTGTGTCAATCATACAGTATTATTAAATCTCCCAAGCATAAATAAAACAAACTTTATTTTCTTTAAACATACTGCCAGATTTCAGAGAACATTTAGTTTGAAATTTGAGATGTGGTAAAAGAAAATTGTGACTCTGCCTTAGTTGGCCTAGAATTCTTACCACAGGTATATTACAATACAGTACCCTCTGCATCTTGTCAAGAATGGAAGTTGACATGCTCTACTTTTTACTTCTCTTGTATAGCCCCATTTTGCTTGTGACATTAATTTTTCTTTCATTTATTGAAATTACAATATAATGTAAATTTTTACCTTTCCCTTTCCTCTCTGCATTTCCAGGTACTCTTCATTGCTCTTTTTCAAATTCGTGGCCGTATTTTTTATTCACTATTTATAAGCACACATACACAAATTTTGCGCACACACATGTGCGTGTGTGTGTGTACATGTACATATATATTCTTGAATAGAACCTATTCAATCTGTATAATGTCACATTTGCAGGGCTGACCATTTGCCTTCGATAACTAATTAGAGAATCTGGAGTTTGCTGTTAGATGGTGTCTCCCAGGAATTTCAGAAGCTGTACCCAAAATAACCAAATAACATGACTGCCTAAACATGAGCTGAACAAGCCAACAATGATAAATGATAAAATGGTGGGAGAAAGCACAAGAAACCTTAACTCTACACACACACACACACACACACACACACACACGCACGCACGCACGCAAACAAACTACAGGTAACTAAAGAATACTGTGAGTGGGAGAAATCGTCTTCCCCCCGGGAAGATCACACCAAATTGGCTAGACTCCATTTTAATCAGGCATTTGCTGGTTTAAATATAGATAATAACACTTCTGTGAGAGAATGTGAGTAGAAAAATCTCTAAAACAGGTTACAAAGTATTTTTTTGAAATTCCTGTCAATGGGAGGAGTGATAATGGGAGACCAAGAATTGTTCACACCAGCTTACTTCTTGCATCATTAGGGAGGGACTCTGTGAAATTTTACTTTTGAAATTCATTCTCACCTGACTCTCATTGTGGCTCTAATGTTTGGATTTTTTTCCCCCTGGATTTCCATGTAAGTCCTCTACTGTATTTCTTTCATTAGCCAATATAATTTTATTCTTGTGTGTTTTCTTCAAAGTCTCTATTTCCTTCTATTTGTGCACAATTTTGTTGATAAAGTAAATCTGTTCTTATGTTTAGTCTATTGCTTTGGTTGATATTTTTCAACAAATTATGCTTTTCTCAAATTTAAATAAAAAATGTAAAACCTTTCTCCAAAGGTATCTTTCTCATACTTTCCCTCTTTTCTTTTTCTTTCATTCTGCTATATCAAACTACATTTTTATCAAGAAGGAATTAGTTTGCATATGCAACTATTTAACTACAAATTTAAGGTCTTCACCAAATAATCAGGCTACAATCTTCAGAATTTCAGCTACCTTCTTTCAGCTATGAAGATTATAATTATAAAAAATTCAACTTGTATTTGTTAGCATAAAGAAAAGCAATGATATTATACTGAATAGCTTCAAGGGATTTTATATGATGAAGCTTCGATTATTATTGTCTACATGATAGCCACTAGGGCTTTGGAGGGATCACCAGTGTCAGCATGAATTCTCAAGGATGTGACCTTCAGTCTACACACTAAAAGCACTGCAAATAAACAAAAGGTCTTTGCACATTTTCAAAGCAACACTATTTCATAAGTGTCAAGTTGTGGTTGTTTTCCACTGTGAAGAAAAAATAATTAATCATGCAATATTTAGTTAATTTTTTTTTACTTATCCATTAGCAAGTCTCATCTCATACAGTTTGTTTGTGTGTACTTTCTCAAGATTTTATTTTGACTCATATTATGATGCTGCCACCCAAGTTGTTATCTATTTCTCCTGACTTGATACAATCAACGCTTTATCAGCTTATGAATTTTATGGAATCCTGTTACACTAAACAAGAAAGTGAGAAAACTGAAAAAATGTTTTCAAATATCAAACAAATCTATAATCCTAAAATGTATATAATTTTTCAGTACTGCCCCTTAAAAGGCAGTTTTAAAGATTCATGATAAAATTAATACAGAAAGTAATTTAACAGGTTGTTTATAGATGATTTGTAAGGCAGAGAAAACAAGGAGATCAAAGTATTCTGAGAGTAGGAGAGAAGAATCATTAAAATTCATATTTTAACTGTTTTAGGGAAAGATATCCTACTATTTGTGCCAAATTGATGGATCCATTATATGCCTTAAAGAAAAATATTAACTCATTTCACTGGGAATTATGAGACAGTGATAAAATAAATAATTTTTAAAATTTAAAAACAATCTAAGATCTGATAAGGAAAAAAGTCACAGAATATATGCTTTTGGACATTTAACTCTTGTTTTTCAATTACAGTTGTATGTAGAAATTCAAAATATGCAAATAAATTGTATATAAAAAGATGCAGATTTACTCAGCAGTAAAATTATTAACCTGCTGACTAAAGTATGTGGTATGAAGAGTTTTGAATAAAACACTTGGAATACCTATTTTCCTACAAAGAATAAGTAGGAGGATAATATAATTCCTAAAATTGTTACCTGTATGAGGTTATAGCTTTTAAATCTATTGAGACAATAAGAAGCTGGGATGATAACTCAGAGGGAAAGTGTGTTCACTCTACATGTGTAAAGACCTGACATTAAGTGCTCAGTATCCACTGAAAATGCATGACATAACCATGCACATTTGCAACCCCAATGTTATAAGAAGAGTTGGAGCAGAGACAAAAAGAAATGATTTCTGTAATTTATTAGACATCATCCTAGTCAAAATATGGTGAGCTCCATGTTTAGTTAAAGACCTTTTTTCTAGGTAATAAAATAAAAAGCAGTAGGGCTGGATATTCAAAGTCCTACTGGTATACCAGATAATAATCCCCCCACATATATATTATACACACACACACACACACACACACACACACACATGCTCATTAAGATCCTAGGCTAAAGAAAAGTGAGTTGAACTATTTTATATTAAGAGCAAAACCCTGTAAAGACATAAGAATTAACATCATATATATTTCAAAATTAAAGATACTAAATATATACTAAAAATATATAATTTGATGGTCTATTTGAAATTAATGTCAATATAAAGGCAACATTAATACTAAATATAATATTATATATGTTTAGAGCGAAATTGATTATTTAATATATCTAAAATATTCCCTGCTTAATATTATTTAATAGTAATACTGTATGTTTTTGCAAAATATACGGAAGAATTAACTACTCACTTTTTAAAAATTTACTTGGCTATTGGTATAAACATGACAAAGCCAGTTATGTGAGAATTCATGGCTTTTTTTTTTTATTTGCTTAAAATAAAATTATTTCCTAGCCCTTTGGGACTAACCTTGTCCCTCTCAAGCTTGGTACAAAGGATATTGCAGCCTATATATGAGACACACCCTCAGGCTCCTTGACCAAACTGCAGAAAAACAATGGATTATAACAGAGAAAGTACAGAAATATATATATGTGTGTGTATATATATATACATATATATATGTATATGCATGTACATATACATATATGTGTGAATATTTGACATAAATATGAATGACTTCTGAAAAGATCTTACATCCAAATTATTGGCAATAAAAAAAGAGAAGAAAACCAAAGGGAAGGCATAAAAAGTATCTTCGGTAAAGCCAAAGAAGCAAATTTCCTAAAAGTAAAGACATACTTGCCTAGGCTCAAGAGGACTACAGAATACTAAATTGACAAGATCAGAAAAGAAAATCTCCATCATATATTATAATTAAAACTTTAAAAACATAGAATAAAGAAAGGTTATTGACAGCTTCAAGGGAGAAGGGTCAAATCACTTATAAATTTAGGCCTATTATACTACCATATCATTTGGCTGAAAACTGTAAAGTGAAAAGGTGTATTCCAATACTTGAAAAACCACAACTGTCAACTCAGACGATTATATCACAAAAAACTGAGTAGTATATTTTAGGAAAAAGTAAAAACTTTTCCAGGATGAAAAAGAAAAGATTATATAAATTTAGTGTCAAAGCCTGCTTTACACAGAATACTTTAAGGAATATTTCAGTGTTTAGAGAAGGATGAACCTACCCAAGGGTTTATAGAAAACAAATAAAAATGTTAGCACTGGGGAAAAAAGCAGAAATTCAATAAAGAAAATGGCAAGAAATAATACAAGTATATAAATAATGACTTCAGATTAATGATCTTAAGTCACCTATAAAAAGACACGCACTAATAAATTTGATTATAAATCAGCATGTATCTGTTTGCTGTATTTAAGTGATACACCATCAATTTCTGCTTTAGGAACAGGATGGAAAAGTTCCTACCAATCAAACAAAACTAAGAAAAATGCAGAAATATGTATTCTAATAGCTGAAAAAATAGATTATAAACCAAAACTATACAAAAGAAAGAAGCAGCAAAATTATGTAATTATTACTGAAAAAAATCCACCAGTATAATATCGTAATCTGAAACATATACTGATCAAACACAAGAGCACACAACATAAAAGAAGTACAGTTAGAACTAAAATAATAGATTAAGTACAAAACAGTGATAGTGTGTGATTTAAATACCTTTCATACACCATTGGTTATTCAGAAATAAACACAACACACAGACTTGAAATAAAATGGCATCATAAATATAGCAAACTTGGTGACTATCTACAAATTTACCACAAACATTCTTCTTCATTGCCCTAAGGAAATTCTTTAATATGGAACATATATTAGTACGCAAATCAAGACTGCACGAATAAAGAAAAATTGAAAATACATTCTACATTCTATCTGACCACAGTGGAATAATAAGGGACCACAAAAAAATAAGAATAAGAATAAGAAGAAAAGAAGAAAGAAGAGGAGAAGAAAAAAATAACAGAAAGTTCACAACATCATCAAAATTAAACAACACACGACTGATTTATAAATGGGTCAAAGATGAAAACAAGAGTATATTTTTTTAATCTCTAGAATTAAATGACAATGAAAACACAACATATCAAAATTCATGAGCCACAGTGTATTTATCAAAAGAAAGTTCATAACACATGCATCAAAAACATCTAAAGAACTCCCATATTGATAAATCAAATAAGCAACTCAAAGCCTTGGGAGAACAAGCAAAACCAAGAAAAGAAAAGAAAGTAGATGGTAAGTGATAATTAAAAAATGACTGACTACCCAAGAATCATGAAATTTTGCAACACTGAGACCTAAATGAAATGCATTTGTCAAGCTCTTCCCTTCAAGGTTCTATGCATATGGAGTGATAGTAAGATTGTAAGAGTCTGAGGTGGTGGATAAATTCAAGGAAAAAGCATGTTCCAGACACAACAGGACTAATAAAATCATGAATGCACAGAGTCTGTGACAACATGCACAAGACCTTCACAATGTCAAACCAGACAAAACCAAGCATGGTAAGAAATAGACAGAAATTCCACTCTAACGAAGAAGCTATTTGCAGTTAATACATGCTGGGAAAGGAATAATCAGCTATCTTCAATGGAATGTCAGTTTGTATATCAACTAGACTCCAGGGAAGGTCCCACATCTAGGAGTCATGGGTCAATAGAGAAGAGACTCCATATTTTTGTTTGTTTGTTTGTTTTGTTTTGTTTTTTGTATACTTATTTACTTTTTTTGGTCTTGTTCCTGTTTCTTAGTTTTTATTTTGTCTGATTTTTCTTTTGTTTTTGTTTTTTTTTTGAGAAAAAAAGATGAAATTTGGTGGGATGATAATGTAGAAAGTCAGAAGATTAGAGAGGAGGGAAATATAAAAACTGATGCCTGAAATCAAAGAGATATGAATGAAAAATAAGTATAAAGAATCAACAAAACAATCAGGTGGTTCTTTGAAAAATATTAACACAACTTTAACCAATTTAACCAAAAAGAAGAACAAAAGGATCCAAATTAATATCATGAGAGAAGGAAGAAGATATTACTGCAAACACTAAGGAAAATAACTAAGAACACACTTTAAACACCTACATTCCACTGAAAATGAGATTTTAAAAATTTGATGAATTACTAAATATATGGAATATTAAACTGAAATCAAGAGGAAATAAATATTTAGTGACTTATAACTTCTACTGAGATAGAACAATAGTTAAATATATTCAACCTCCTACCTCCTCTGAAAAAACACAGAAAGAAACATAATCATATAGATTCAGTACAAAATTATATAAGAACTTCAAAAATAAATAACACTAAATATTTCACAAATTTAACATGAGGAATAATTTACAAATTTATTTTATAAATCTAGTTTTACTCTAATATGAAAGCCAGTCAAAGGGCCAACTATAGGGAGAAAATTACAGGACAATATCTCTGATGACTATAGATGCAAAACTTCTCAGTGGAATAACTGCAAAAAAAAAAAATTAAGAACACATCACAAAGTCACCATGATGAATTTTGACTCTTCTTGGAGATCAGGGATACTTCAATATATTTAAGTCAATATTTATAATCAACCACATAAAAGACTCAAGAATAGAAACTATCATACCATGAGATAAGTTTAGACATATTACAAATAAAACACGCCTTCATAATAATAGTCCTAGATAATCTAGTCATAAGACGTACTTGTATATTAAAGGTGATATTTGAGAAGAAAGAAATTGAAGGATATATCAGAAGATGAAAATATCTCCCATACCTATGGATCAGTATGATTAATTTCTTAAAAATGGCAATTCTACCAAAATTATTCTACATATTCAATACAATACCCATTAAAATCCCAATACAATCCTTCACAGAAATTCAAAGAATTTTCAACTTCATATGGAAACACACACACACACAAATACACACACACACACACACACACACACACACACAAAACAGGATAGCTAAATAATCTTGAATATTAAAATAACTTCTGAGGAAGTACCCATCTCTCATCAAAAGTTGTAGTACACATATATAGTAGTAAAACAAGCATGGAATTGCACAAAAACAGACATTTTGACCTATGGAATCAAAGTGAAGATCCAGATGTAAGGTAAACATCTTTGGACATCTAGTTTTTTGATAAAGAAGCAATAAATATGCAGTGGAAAAAAGAAAGAATTTTCAACAAATGGTGCCAGTCAAACTGGATGGCTAATTGTAGAAGAATGAAAATAGATCCATACTTATGATCCTGCACAAAACTCAATTCTGAATGGATCAAGAGCTTCATAATAAAGCCAGATACAATGGACCTGGTAGACAATAAAATGGAAGATATTCTTGAAATTATTGGAACAGCAGAAGACTTTCTGAACAGGACCAAAATATCACAGGTACTAAGGCCAACACTTAATAAATTGTTCCTCATGAAATTCAAAAGCTTCTTTATGGTAAAGGATACAATCACATGGAAAAAGCAGCAGGCTACAGAATGAGATAAGATCTTTATCAATTATACATCAGTTAGAAGGCTAATATGCTAAATAAAAATGACTAAGAAAACATGCATCTCAAGAAAACAAATAACCTAATCAATTATTGTGGACAGAACTAAACATATAGTTTTTTTTTTAATTTTCTTCTTTTATATAATACATTTCTAACACACCTTCTCCTCTTCTTCCATTCCTTCCAGCTCCCTCATTTTCCTTCTCCTCCAGATCTAACACCTCATCACTTCATTCCAACCCCTGACTCTCTCCAGAAAAGGGCACTCCTCCCAGGGTTACTGCTCAAACAGAGCACAGATAGATGGAACAGAGTCAGGTGCTAATCCCTACTTCAAAGGTAGACTAGGCAAACCAGCTGGAGGAGAAGGGTCCCAAAGGCATGCAAAAGCTTCAGAGACATACCCCCATTGCAGTCTGTGTGAGTTTTGCAAGAGCACTGACCCAAAAATCTTCAAGTCGTACAGGGGGAGAGGCTGCAGGATCCTTGTCTGCCTTTTCAATTTCTGTGAGCCCCTAAGAGTGCAGGGCAGTTGACTCTGTGGGGTTTGCTCTCCTGATTTCTTTGACTGGTCTGGTTCCAGCAATCCCTTCTCCACTTCTTCTTTGGGATTTCCTGAGCTCTGCGCTTTGCTTGGCCCTGGGCGTCTGTGTCTATAACCATCAGCTGACGGAGGAAGTCTCTCTGATGAGAACTGGACTAGGCACCAATCTATGAGAAGAGAAATCCTTTCCTGGGTATCCAGTCTTTAGTTCCTGGACTTCCCTGGAGTATCAGATATGAGTTCCCTCCTTTGGCGTGGATTCTGCCCTTCCATGATACCTGAAACACAAATGGCTGAGAAACACGTAAAGAATTATTTACAATCTTTAGTCATCAGGGAAATGCAAATCAAAACTACTTTGACGTTTCATCTTATACCAAGAAAATGGCAATGACAATAAAACAAATGACAGTTGCTGCTGGTGAAGATGAGGAGGAGAAGCACTAATTCATTGCTTGTGGGAGAGAAAACTTGTACAAACACTAAGGAAATTCATGTGGTCATTTGTCAGGATGCTTGTAATAGATATATCTCAAGGCTCAGCTATACCACTCTTTGACTTATACCCAAAGGACTGTACATCCTACTACAGAGACGGTTGCTTGCTTATCTGTGTCCATTGCTGCCTTATTAATAATAGCATGAAACTTAAAATAGCCTAAATTTCCATCAACAGGTAGATTGGATAATAAAAGAAAATGTGGTACATTTACACAAGAGAATATTATTCAGTTTTGAAAAAATGAAATCATGTAATATTCAGGTAAATGGATGCTTGTAGAAAAAAATTCATCTTGTGTGAGGTAGCCAAAACCCAAAAGACAAATATAGTTTATATTCTCTTGTATGTAGACTTTAGCTTTTAAGTCTTTGATATGCATACTACAATCCTTACAACCTCAGTGGTTGGGATATAGTAAGGAATTATTGGGGAGGTGAGCATATCCACAAATGAAGAGGGGAGATAGAATATATAATTATGGAGAGACAGTTGGCAGACTGAGTTGCAAGGATTAAACTTTAGGAGGAAAGAAGAGGAGTGTAAGGGAGAGAATGCAGGGAGAGACAACTGACTAAGAGTCAATTGAGGAGTCATTGAGAAACCTACTAAAATAGAAACTTTAAAATCACCAAAAAATGGGGGATACACAGTTCCAAATAATTATCTCTCACAACCAAAAGAAATGTCAATGAATAGATTGAATCTAATCAAGTTGCTGGCCAAAGGGGCTCCATGGAAATCCCCAAACAACTCAGGATATTGTTATTGGTTGCCTTCCACAACTGATAGAAAGACACTAGAGCTGAATAAAAAAAAATTCTTATATATCTCATTGAACAAGGAAAAACATAGCTGATGCCTAACAAGAACCTTCACCCCTAGTGTTTATGGTACTGTAAAGTTCCCTACATACTACTATATGAGAAAAGAAAATATCAACCCAGAGTCAAAACAGTCTGTCTACAATGGCAACCTGCATGCATGATACACTAGCACAAGAGTGGCACAAATGTTGTGGTGGTAACAAAGTCCAGACCAGGAGATGGCATCCATGCTTGACATTGCTTGGCTGACAAACAAACTGAGACTAGAAAGATCATGGACTTGGAACCAGTCCAAATGCTATTGTTCTGGAAAAACTACACAGCAATAATATATCTTCTAGTGGCATTCTTCTATACTCATAGATCAGTCTCTCACTCAGACATTATCAGAGAAGCTTTCTTCTTCAGTAGGTGGGAAGTTACAGAGTTCTACACCTTGACAATGTGCAGAGAGCAAATTCCTTGAAACATTTAGTCCTAAATGGGATGTCTTTATCAAACCTGTTTACTCAGGGCTCAGCAAAGAAGATGCAGAAAGGTTGTAAGAGCCAGAAAGAATGGAAGACATCAAGAAAATTCTGTCTTCCAAACACAACAGAACTGGTGCCAATACAGACTAAATGACTGTGATAGCCTATATAGGGCCTGGACAAGTCTAAGCAAGTTGGGGTCCATGAGCCACCATCTATAACCAAAAGCTATCTCCAATTGGCAACTGCTCACAAATTTTATCCACCAGAGTCTCACTGGGTTCATGACTCACACTTAAAGCTAGGCCTCAAATATAAATAGATCACTAACACAAAATGAACTCAATGTGATTTTTGTAGATTTCTTTTTGTCTCATATTGCTTTATTGGGACATTTATGTGAATCTATTAGTCTTTTAGCTCTATATTATATTTTCTGATTTTGTGGGGAGTTTTGTGTGTTTTTGCATGTATTTATGTATATTTTTGTGTATATATATATATATGTATATATACATATATATATATATCCTGTTTTTTTATTGTTTTGAGGTTTTTGTTTTGTTTATTTTTTTTTGTTTCCAGTTTTATTTGCCTGTTTTCTCAAGAGATAGAGAAAGAAGGCATGGAGTTGGAAGGGTAGAGCAGTAGGCTCTACAAGGAGTTGAGGGAGGGGAAACCATGATCAGGACATGGTATAAGAAAAATATTTCTTAATTAAAAAAAAGAAGTCCATAACCAGTGTCTCCCTATTTTGCTAAATGAAGAAAACACAAAGACTTTCCACTAAAATCAGGAAGAAGAAAATGATAGTCACACAGTTTTTCTCATATTCAATGTAATATTGTAAGGTTTGTCTAGGTCAAGACAACAAAGATGAGAAATGTTATATTAAAAGGAAAGAAAAAAAAATCAAAGTACTCTTATTTACAGATAATATGATCTTATACATAAAAGACTCAAAATACACACACACACACACACACACACACACACACACACACACACGTGTCCTATAGCTGATAAATACATTCAGCAAAGTAGTGTAGAGTGCAGGAATAACCAACCATATTCTAACTGGCTTTCAGGAAAACTCTACAATTTTGAAACCCAATCATGGCAACTTCATCAGTCAAAGAACATATGGCTAGTCAAAAACACAGTCTCTAGAAAAAGCAGTCTCTTGAGGTCATCCTAACACTATTACTTTGTAATGAATATAGTATTTTTAAAAAGATCTTAATAGCTTATCATTGATGAGTATGTTGGTCTAACTTCATTAGATTATCTTTCTGAAATTGATGTTGATTAATGCAGAGGCCCAAAATTGTTCATAGTACAGAGAAATAGAGACTGTGGAAAGCTCAGTCCCAAACAGAGTATCTGTATTATATTACATTCCCTTTGCTAGAGGCAGGAATTGAAGTAAAAGAGGGGCCAACATATTATAAGGCCCATAAGTAGTAGATGATTACATGAAAATAGTATTTTCTGAATAGCACACAGCCGTTTTTACCTCTGATTCACAACAGTTGATGTTGCATGCCAAAGTCATCCACAAGCTCAGGCCAGACACAATTCTTGCGTGGAGATGGAAGGTGAGCATGAATTCAATCACTAACCAGCGTGATATTAGCATTTGATGGTTATTGGAAAAGTGAGAGTTAGTAGTCTTTATCAGTGGCCACTCGAATATTCTACCCTCCAGTGAAGGCCATGAATCTAACACTGTGCATATATGAAAACCATTACTTAATATGAAAAATATGCAGGAAGTTTAATAAGTAGAGAATGGAGGGTAGGTCTGGGAGTTGTAGGGGTCTATGGTCAAAATTAATTGCATGGCATTCTCAAAGAAATAATAAAGCGAACAAAACATCTTTGAAGTGGATATAGGACTAAATATATTTATAATAGGAACATTGTACCTATAAAATAGTTACATTACATCTCTCAATTCTCATGAGAAAAATTTCTTCTTGCAGTAGATGGCCGTTAGCACAGAGTCACACAACATGTCAAGTGTGGGAATAAGTTCCTTTAATATGTTCAACCACAAATGATACCTGTATATTCTATTAATTCCTCTAAGTCTCATAGATTATCACACAAGTACATGAAGAATGTAAAGGCCAGAAAGGATATGTGATGACAATAAAATTCTATTTTCAATCCCAGCATGGCAGTTCTACATCTGACTCATATTAGTTGTAAAGGCATGCACAAGACCTGTGTAAACTCAATCCAGACAAAATCCTAGGACAGATTGGGAGATGCAAATAAAGTCTCATCATTAGACAAAGAGTTATTGATATTTAATAGAACATAGGAGAAGAGAGTCAGGTTTATGTTGAGGTTGTAGCCCTTGTTAGTTGTCCTAGCTTCAGAGAATGGCCTCATACCACAGAATATTTGAGCAAACCAAGTTGGACTCCATGGGCTTTGGAAAGAAATAGAAGACACAAAACAGGGCTGTGGAAGATGAAATTGAATCTTGAAGGATGTGAGGGGAAATAGGGGGTGAATATGATCAAAATATACTGCCTTAAAATTTTAAGGAATTAATAAAGTATTACTAAATTATCTAAAGTAGAGATGTACTTCAAAGGTATGATTAGTCTTAGTGTGTTTGTTTCTGTTTGGTAAATAAATTACCAAAGATGATAGATGGATTTATATTCATCATGTAGGAATCAATATAACCAATTGCATTCAGCATATTCTTGGTTCTTTTTAGACTTTATTTCATTCATTTTCACACTGTTAACCTTTCTTTGTCTCTTGTTTGAATGGTCTTTCTGTTGTTATTCACCTTTCTGGATTCCTCCACTTTTAAAAAATGACATTTGTAATCTACGTTGTGCAAAAGTGTCATCTTTACATTCTCACTTTCCACCAAAATCTCAATTCAAATCATGCCGGTATCATTGAAATCCCATAAATTTCTGACGCACTCTCCTTCCTGTTTTAAATGACTTCCTAAGGACACATAGCTTAATTGATCAGTTCATTTACTTGAAACATTTCTTGCTAATGATCTATAATGCTCCTTTTACCTTTTGGCTTATGAAGTGGTGCATGAAGCATTTTGTCCAAGTTTGAAAAGTTCTATATCTTAGAATTGTTGTTTTGACCTTTACAACAAGTTCTTTGTTATTTGCAATACTAAATATGAAAGCATGTATACATATGGAGATGTCATACACATTGAAAAGCAACAATTCTAGTGGTCTTCAAATTGCTCACTGTAGAAAACTAATAATCTGTGGTATATGAAATGATATCTAATAAAAAATTCTTGTAGAATTTTTTTTCTATCAGCTTGTAGAATGCTGATTTAAACAAGTATAAGCAGTTTGGTTTTTATTTTTTTACTTCAGGATTAAGTAAGCCTTTAGTATGCAAACATCCAACTGACTATTCAGCCTCTTTTTCAAACTAATTTGAAATCACAATCCCTTACTGCATGAAATTCACTGTAATCACTCAGTTGGTAATGACCCAGGAAACAACGTTTTGCAAACATTGATCTTGTATAAAGAAGGAATCCTGTATACATGAGTTCATATTCTAACCTCATCTTGTTTTCCTGATAATTTTTCTCTTCAGATATTTTAACTGCTTAAAATTCCAGGCTATTTATCTCAAAAGGAATGCTAATAAAGAGTTGCTTGAAAGATAGTTCTGAGAGTTACATTTATTAACATAATGAGACGATATTTACAGTACAAAGTATTAGTATGTTATCTTCTCTTGAGTCCACAAAATGAAAATCACTGTCATAAGGATGACATGTGACAAATTTGATAAGGATTATATTCTCTTTCTTCCTAAGATCTTTTTTACTCCTTAAGTGTAGATAATGCATTGTGAGCTACATGTCAAGAAATGTGACAATTATGCAGTATTTTTTCTAGTTTATGAACAATTCAATTTTTTTCAATTTATTAAGACATCTGTTTCAACTTTCAAGATTTTATGTAGATATTTATATAGATGGAAAAAAGGGCCTAAAAAAGAAAGAAGTAAGTTAATCCTCACAAATGTTAGTAATAATGCTCAAATATATAAATTATATATTAATTCCCCATGAACAAATATTGAAATGATACAGGACAATGCAGAACAGGGGCAGATTTTTATAGAGAAATGGAAAAATTGCCACTGTTCTTATATCCATGAAAAGCTCTTAGGCTATTTTCCATCATCCATTTTGAAGTTGAACATTTTGAACCTAGAATAGCCACCATGTGTTTATGTTGCATACTTTGAATCTGACTCATTATGATGTTTTGAGAGATGGTGGAATCTCTGGAGTATGGGAATTCACTAGTAGATAAAGTTCTCTGAGAGTGAACATTCATAATGTTCAGGTTCTACTCTTGCATATTGCTTCTTATCTGTCTACTCAATGTGGCCAGCTGTCTCATACTCAATATTCCATGTCTTTCCATATGTGGACTGTCTCTCTTTAAGCATCAGCCATAATAAAATTTTCTCCCTTTCATAGTTCTGAGAGCACATCTACGTTATGAAAAGACACACAAGCAATACCCCAGGCATGCTGGCTTTCTCAATTTATAGTATAATTGCCCAAAGAATCAAGTTAGCCATCCATAGCTCTCAAGATGATTTCAAAAACCATTATCTAGTCTAGAGGTTTATCTTTATCTTTGTATAGCTGTCCTTACTTCAGGGTTTCTAAAAGCAGGGTGATATTGTATCTTCTGTACCAGAAAGAACTGTTGTTTCTTCTCTACCATCTAGCGGTCATAGTACCAGAAGACTTTATGCATACTGATGTGGGAGAAATGCCATTGAGAGTCTTCCCCAGCTGTGAAAACTGAAAGCTATAGTAATTATTAGAGCAAAAATATGTACCTGCCTGCAACAGTGGCAAGAATGTTAATTGAGGTAACCTATCACTTTCTGAATGGATTCAAGTAAATTAATGCTTTATACTATAATCTTGCCCAAAAACGTGTAGGTGAAGGGTACATAGACCCTAGAGGTAAATCTACTTATCTGACTTTGCTAAATGGGCATAGTATCAAATATTTATCTCTATGTACATAGATCAGTTATGGTTTCAGTTTTCATTAGAGAATTATCTTTAATATAGCAACACACAAGTAGTCAAAGTGAAGATCACAAGTATGTTTAGATTGCTTAAGTCATAAATGGTGTATATATATATTGTAGCTACTTTCCTCTGCACTCAGGGAACATTACAGAAAGCAGAGAAGAAAAATTGAAATAAGAAGAGGTTCACAACTTTGGCAAAACAGTATCTTCTGGGCATTACAGGGACATTATACTAATGGATTCATAGCAGTTGTGATTGCTATTATGTGAACAAGATCTTCACGTGATACTGTCAATCAACCTGCCATCATGAATAATGAATGGGCAGAGTGCCCTCCATCCCTGACTGAGGAACCATGACTACTGGAAGAAGATTCAGTTTTATTTACATATGTGTTCCTCTGTTATTTGAGCATGCTCCTCTGGCTGTCACCAAACACCTCTTTTTGTAATTTGCTGTAGAAACTTGCCTCTTTTCTAAAATTTGCATTATGTTTTTGTGAAATCCGTACATGAGCACTATATCTCTGTCAATTTGACTCCTCTCTTTTGTCCTCTAACTTCTCAAATGTCCCACCTCTCCTTTCCAGATTCATGAATATCATTGTTACATATGTATATACATATATATATATATATATATATTCACACATGTATGTACAAAATATTTTGTCTTTTAATATTTTATATGTATGTAAGTCAAGAGCTAAACACTGAGAATTGGACAGCCTATGTGGGCACATGTCTCTGGACAAAACTCAGTTCCTTCTCTTAGCAGAATTGGACCACCTGTAGTTCTTTGTCAAGGGGTAGGACCACATGAAATTTCCCAAGGCTACATTAGCATGCTAACTGGTTCTGTCATAAAACTGTTTCTGAATATTTTTATTCTTATTCAGGCAACCATAATTTTGCAATATCAGATAATTCCAGAAAATGCACTCACAAATCTCTCTTTAAATCATTATTTTCCCATACCTTTATCCTCATTCTTCTCTCTCCCAGGTTATCATTTATCTATTTTCAGTCATTATGTATTAATTGGCCTTTGGTAGTATTTTACATAAATAACATCATACAATCAATACATACAATATCATACAATACCATACAATCACTTTTGTCTAATTTATTTTGAAAATACAATAGCTTTCACATTCACCATGTTATACATATCACAAGCTTATTCTTTCACTGATAAATAGTTACCCACTGCAGAGCTATATTATGGTTGGCCCTATATTCTTCTCTGAGTGGACATCTAAGTTTTTATTTAATTAAATGTACTTAGTAATGTTTTTAAAATATAAAACAATTTTATCTTAGAATGAAATACAATAAAGTCACTTAAAATGTATTTGTTCTTTTTTACATCTTCCCTTTTTTGTTTTCTATTTTTGAGGGATTACTTTAAATATAACTTATTTATTTTGTTGGCTTAGTTATATATATTGTGATGTTTTAGTGGTTACTTTAAAATATATAATGTACTTATTATAGTTGATTTTAAAATGGTATGTGACTTTTATATTGGTGAAATGACTCTACATAAATGCACTTTGGTAGTTTTCCTTTCAGATTTATAAATAATTTTATTCTACATTATAGCTCAGCATATTTTAAAAGGCATATACTACAGTTTATCCTGTGGACTTAAAAAGTTGGCAATTTCATATAGATTTTATAACTGAGAATAAAATCATTTGTGATTATCTTTACAATATTCATTGTTCTTTATTCCCAAAGATTTAGTGTGTGCATTTTGTGTGTGTGTGTGTGTGTGTGTGTGTGTGTGTATGTATGTGTACCTGAATGAGTAATGAGTTCATGTGAATCATGTGTGCACGAGTTCAAGGAGCCATGAAGCAGGAGTCATGTAACTTGAGACTAATTACAGATGGTTGTGAGCTGCCATTTGAAATCTCATGTGTGGCACATGGTGTTCTTCATGTCTTTTCATAAATAAAGAATCAGTTCCTTTATTTTTCTTTTCTGGTGGAAATTCTTTCAGCTTTGCATGTATGCAAAAGTCACTTTCTCTATCATGTGGTACAAATGAAACATACACCAATATGATTTTACAAAAAATGATTTTGTTGATTTTATTTTTAGGATCTTTTGAGACAGGATCTTACTGTGTTGCCATGACTGGTTTCAAATATATTTTATATCTCAAGCTGACTTTGAATTTGTGATCTTCCTGTTTCAACCTCCCACAGACAGGTATATCATCCCTGTACCAGCATGCTTCTACTTTTTGTAGTTTAAAATCACTGTTTTGTTGAATCTTATAAATCAAATTATTTTAGAGAATAAATACATTTTCATCTTTTTTAAAAAATTTTGTAAATGGTGTGTCCTATCCTGTTTACAATAAAAAGTTGCTTTGAATAAATTATATCACAGTATGATTTTATTGGTTTTCTTTCCATTCTTATACTTTAAGGTAGTGAAAATGTTCTCAATTTGATTGTTGTTATCCTTAAATTGGAAAATTTCAGTCATTTTTCTTCAAATATTTTTCTATTTTCTTATGTTCTTTGAAAATAACTTCTTTTTCATTTTCTTCTTAATCCTTATTAATTATTTTAAAATTTTAAAATTTTATACAATATTTTTAATCATATTTATCCCCATCCTAACTCTTATCCCTACCAACCTAACTTGTTTGCTTATTTTCCTTTTTCTTTCTTTCTATTTTTATTTTTTAATTTTTTTGGTTTTACAAGACAGGGTTTCTCTGTTGTAACTCTTGCTGTTTCTGTCCTGGAACTCACTCTGTAGACCAGGCTGGCCTTGAACTCACAACAATCTGCCTGGCTTTACCTCCCTAATGCTAGGATCAAAGGCCTGTGCCACCACCGCCCGGCATGTTTACTTATTTTCTTAATAAACAAAAAGCCAAACATTACAAAACAAAACACTCCAAACACAACACTAGAAATCAAGTACTATTAGATGTGGAGGCTATAATCTACAACAATGAGCAGCAACTTGTCTCTAATAGTGTACTGGTTGGTCTCACAGGTTTGTGGTAACTAACGGCTGTTTTATTTGAATTCAGTTGACTTCAATTGAGTCAATTAGAAGAAAATTAGGACTGGCTCTTGATAACCACCTAACTTATCTGAAGCTCCTGAGGTCATGAACCTTAGAAGAAAATCCATTATTGACACTTTCCAGAACTAGCATAATTCTTAATTAAATTCTAAATACTTATTCTTACATCAACAGAAAATTCTCATATCCAGAGATATGTGGTTAAAAAATTGCACTGGAAAAGGTTCTCCTCGCAACATATAGTGACTGTTAAAGAAAACCACAAATGAACAAAATTAAAAGAACAATTGATCCTGTGATACCCAGCTCCTATGAACACATCAATAACACAACACCAGTAACTTAAGCTCAGGAGACATTAGTGAAGAAGAAGAAGAAGAAGGATTATAGGAGCTAAATGCCTAATCAGGACCTGTTAACATGCTAATATAAGGGAATCGTATGAGGTCTCAATTCTAAACGGAGAACTACAGTCAACTAAGAGATGCTGAGAATAGAAGAAGTAAGCTTCCAGCAGAACGGAGTGCCTGAAATAACTATTTAATACCAAATGTTAGATCTGAAATTATGTATGTGTAAACAAAGCTGAATGGACTCAAGCAGGATATATATATATATTTACACATACACACACATACATACACACACACACATATATATTGCAATATATAGTGTCTAATCTATAATATATAATAATATGTTATGTATTATATTTATATAAATCATATGTAATTATATATAATATAGTAGTTATACATAATATGTATATTATCTATAATATGTAATATATATAATATGTCTATATGATAATAATAATTTTAAAAAAGGAAATCAGGAATTTGAGAGGCAGTAAAGCAGGTTGGAGAGAAATAGAAAAAATACTGTTTAAGTTGAATCAGAGCTGCCTACATACTCTTGTGTGGCCATCCACTGGAGCACGGTTGACCTACTAGATAACACTTCTTAAAGCAAGATGTCTCTCCCTCTCCTAGCATTTATCAGTTGTTAACAGCTTCTTACCTATGGTTGGTCCTTCAGGTCCACCTTTAATTTTTATTTTTACATTTTGTCTGTTTTGAGTCCTGTTTAAGAGGAAGTACTCTGTAGTCTCTCGTTCTCTGTACTTTGACAAGATGCAGATCTGTGTCAATTCATCTTCTGCAAAATAAAACTTCCCGAAATCAAGGGCTGAGCCACAGTTGGAATTTATTCCCAGTTCCTTACTGTAGCTAAAAGCAGTGGCTAGACAGGTCATAAGCCTGAAAGAAAAATCAATTAATATTCCTTTACTAAATAGGTGTATTACTAAACTGACCCTTAACAACTTATACAAGTTATTCAATAAGTTTCTTGAAACTGTTCTGAGCCTCACAGAAATTTTCATTTACTTATTTGTTCATTTTTATGTGAATGTTTTAATTTTAGATGGGCTCTGTTAGTGTATCTTCACATTAATTGATGTTTTATTTATAAATATGCCTTGTTCTATTTTTCATCTTCAATTTTATCATCCTTAGATACATAATTTGGATGTGGACATCATACATATTCCACGTTTCCACTTAGTCTGTTGACATTTTCTTCTAACTTTGAGAATCTGAGAAATAATTAGGATGAATGTGTTCATGTAATTACTTCTAATATCTTTATCAACCCTGAAGCAGTAAAATAGACATATCTTTTTCTTTACTAAAAATATTTGAATATCTTTCAAACTTTCTTTCTCTTCCAGTAACTTTATTCCCACTTTTCTAGGCACCAGACTTTAGACAAATATTCTCTCTTCCCTCCCCTTCCTCCCTATCCATGTGTGTGGATGCATGTATTCTTGACCTTTATTTCATTATGTGATCTATTAATTATAAATAAATTGATCCTTTAAATGCCATCTTTAAAAAATTTAGAACCAGCTTTGTTTTCTGAATAACTTACTCCCTATTTTATTATAAAATTTAGAACCAGCTTTGTTCTCTGAATAACTTACTCCCTATTTTATTATAATAATCCTGAAGACCCATGCAATAATTGTGAGATTCTGCAATTTCCTTTGACAAAACCCAAGCTATTTGTCACAGTTTTGTGAAAGTGCCAGAGATTGTGACTCTAAATCTTTCCATGTATTCTGAATCCTGTTTTACAACCATGTATTCCCCCTTTATGTGGTGAACATTGTTGTACTGAACAAACAAAGGTTGTCTTCAGTTTTTCAGGATTCTTTTGTCTATGCACTGCTCTGCCCAAAGAAACCTCACTTCTGCTCTCAGTGTGCATTTAGCTCCATCTTACAGACCCTGAGGACACAATGCACTTCGGGGCTTCCCTTTCCTGCAACACAGCCTGACATTATAGATCGGATAATGGTTATTACTTGTCCCACCATATGGGTTTAGGTTTTCAGGCATTCATGTAGCTTTTTTACCTCATGTCTAATGCCCAGTGAACTTCTTTTCTTCTCTTCGTTGTCTGTTTTCTGTTTATTTCAGTTTTCCATGTTAGACAATAGTTTCTGTAATACAACTTGCCCCCAAAGTAATCTCCTGTATAATTTAATATCTGCTCAAAGGAAAATAGCCCTAGCTTGAATCTACAGAACACTGGAGTCTGGCTTAGAGCTACAAGCTTTGTACTTCTCTGCTTGATTAAGAATGTGTGCTTTTCTATGCCTAATCAATTCCAACTTAATTTCCAAACAGTTCTTCAATTCTCTGATTAGTTTTTCTAGATTCTCTCAAGCATACTCCTGGTTTGCTATTGTTCTTGCCCAAACAGCACTTTAATTATCACTTTATTATAGTCTCTTGGGCAATTTTATAATTATTTAGCTTTTTTTAATTCAACTAAGTGATGTTCTTCTTCCTTGAATATCCAATGTACATATCATCTCCAGCTTATAATATAACTTGATAATATTGGTTAAATTAATATCAATCTCAAAACATTATATCTCATTTGTTATTAGGAAGACATATAGTTGTAATAAAGTGTTGGCATATGTTATTTTCAAGTGAAAAATTCACTTGATAAATTCTTAAATTATACATTTGTACTATTGAAACCTCAAAGTCCACCACAAGTAACACATCTTCTCCAACAAGGCCACACCTCCTAATCTTTTCCAAACTGTTCTATCAATTGCAGACCAAGAATACAGAAAAATAATCCTATGGGAGCTATTCTCTTTCAAAATAGCACAATAATTAAATTGCAGTATGTGAAATTCTCAAATAATTAATTAAATAATTTAAAATAAAATATAAATATATACTTTTTTATTAGAAAATCAACATTTTTTTCACTTTGTATTAAAATTTTGTGCTGTTTATATATGTTTGTGAATCTTAGGGATGGTAAATATAGTATTATTTTGTAAAATAGTGGTATGTAGCAGTAATAGTGGTAATCACATGTCTTCTTAAAGCTATCTAAGGCTTATATATAAATGTAGTACCATGATGTATTGAACTATATCACGTTAAATATATTATTAACTAATATAGGGAAATTTAAAAATATATTAGCTGACAGGTGAATGTAAAAGTAACTTTCAAATTCATAGTGTTTCTACCCCCAAAACTAAATAAAGAAGGCTGCGATGAACAGCTCACAAAAGAAAAAATAATAATAACTTGGCCAAATTTTTCTATCTTTTACTAAATTCTGTAACACTGGGACACACTTATTGGCTCACTCCTTTCCGCTTTTTGACGCAGCTGAGGAAGCATAGCTGAAGGATCTCATCTTCCTCGCATCAGGTGTAAGTGAGAGCCTCCCAAGGAGTCAGTACAGCTGCAGAAGCTCTTTATCAGAGGGCTGGGCTTCGAAACAACTGACAGGAGTCTGAGGAGCCATTTTGAGCAATGGGGAACTCTCACAGACTGTATGGTAGTAAGATATCCAAACATCAATCCATCCAGGGGCTTTGCATTTATCTCATTTGCACTGTGGAGGAAGTGGATGCTGCTATGAACACAAGATCACACAAAGTAGGTGGACGAGTTGTGGAACTAAGCGAGCAGAGTCAAGAGAAGATGAAGATTCTCCGAGACCAGGTACCCACTTAACTGTTAAAAAAAGATCTTCATTGGTGGTATGAAAGAAGACTCTGAAGAACATCACTATGAGATTATTTTGGGCTGTATGGGAAGACTGAAGTGGTTGAAATCATGACTGACAGAGGCAGTGGGAAAAAGAGGGACTTTGATGACCATTACTCGGTGGGTAAGATTATCATTCAGAAACACCATACTGTAAATGACCACAACTGTGAAGTAAGAAAAGCCCTGATAAAGCAAGAGATGGCTGGAGCTTCATCCAGCCAAAGAGACTGATGTGGCTCCAGAATCTTTGCTGGTCATCGTGGAGGTTAGTTTTGGTAGCATGACGATATTGGCCGTGGTGTTCGTGGTGGCTTCGGTAGCAGCCGAGGTAGTGGTAGATATGGTGGTAGTGATTATGGCTATAATGGTTTTGGTAATGATGGGAGCAATTTTGGAGGTGTTGGAAGCTACAGTGATTTTGGCAGTTACAACAATCCGTATTCAAGTTTTGGAGCAATGAAAGGAGGAAAGCTCTGGCCCTAATAGTAGTTGAGGCCAATGCTTTGCTAAACCAGGAAACCAAGGTGGCTGTAGCGGTTCCAGCAGCAGCAGTAGCTACGGCAATTGTTGGGGGTTCTAATCCAGAAAACAACTTAGCAGGAAGGAGAGCCAGAAAAATGACAGGGCAGTTACAGTTTGCAACAGATTTGTGAACTCAACAAAGCACAGTGGTGGCAGGGACGAGATGCTACAAAGAAGATAAGCTTTAGACACTACTCATGTGTGTGGGCAAAAACAAACAAATAAAAACTCCAGGAATGTATTTGTGACTAATTGTATGACAGGTCATTTTAGTTTCTGGTCTGTGGAAAGTGTAAAGCATACCAACAATGGGTATTACTTTAGAACTTTTTTTACCCATGCTGTTGATTGCTAAATGTAATAGTTTGATCAAGATGATGAATAAATGTCTTTTTTAAAAAAATTTTGTAACACTAAGCAAATTCTGTAGATTGCTGGTTAATGTATGACTTTACCTGTTATATAATTATTAAGTATTAGCTCTGTAGTTTTTACTACATGCTGAAGAAGTACTTGTAAATAATTTACAAGTATTGAACAACACCACTTTAGGGCCCTCCTTTTGTAATTAGTGGAGTATTTAATATTGCAACATTATTATAAGGACTTATTCTCCAAAAAATGCCAGAATTGTTTTAGTTTCCTTTTAAAACCAATAAACTATGTTGTATATTTATCCATACCTTCTTGTCTACTTTTCTCTCACCAAATATTTTCTTCAATATGTTTTTGGTATCTCAGTAAAAATGAGGTATTTCATATTGTGGACTTTCTTGATGCAAGAGAGACAATATAAGTACATTGAAAGACTATATCATGTGGGAATGACATACTGTATGATATTTGAATATCAAGCATAGAAACAAATTCAATATTATAAAAGAAGAATTTGTGAAAAATAAGACATTACTATTATAGAATTAATTTTAATTTTTGATCATAACTCATTTTATTTTAGCAATATTTCTTTATATAATCCATGGCAATCCTATATGGTGAAAGAATACTGGATGCAGCTTTTACCCTATTATATGTGGCTTTTTTATAGGTTTACTTTGCCTCAAAGGCAGTTTCTCTCTCTTTCTCATCAGTTTTGATCTTATTCCCAGTCTTCGTTTTCCCTTATCTCTTTTCCACACTTAAAATCCCCATACTCTGCTGCTTCTATATGTTTACTTTCCATGTCAATCATCAAAATTTTAGATACTAAGACAGATTCTGCTAGTTTAATTTTTTGAGTTTCCAAATATTAGTCAAATATATGCCTATTTTAATTCTATGAACCATTAATGTTTATCACAAAACATTTCTAGGGAGGTAGAAATAAGTAAACCTACTCTAAATTCTGCATGTACATATTGATTAAGTACCACTAAGTATTTTGACATTGAAGGAAATGATCCTGTCAAAACTGGTGGAGCCAACTGCTGTGTTGAGTTGTTTCTAAGAATTTATTTGATACTCCAATATGGCCTAGACAAAATTAATCATCAAAAATACAACATGAATTGCCAGGTATAGTTACAAACAACTTGAATCCCAGCACTTAGGATGCAAAGGCAGATGAATCACTGTTAGTTTTGTGACACCCTGGTATATTTAGTGAGTTCTAGGCAGGTTAGGTCTATATAGAATAGCTGTGTGTGTGTGTGTGTGTGTGTGTGTGTGTGTGTGTGTGTGTGTAGGGGGGGAAAGAAGGGAGCATACTCTATGTAAATGTATATCACATAAACTAGAACTCTTTGTGATGAGGCTGTCACTAATCTGAGCTTAATCTTTCATGTAGCTGAACTTAATTGCATCTGAAACTCTAAATTTCAACTCCAATTACTTTTTCTCAATTCTTTCATTTTACAAAGAATATGATATATTAAGCATAAGAACAATTGTAACTATTATGGTGATTTTTTACCTGTGACTCTTACTATCTTTATTAATATTTGCATTGACAGTTTGACTTCATTTGGTTCAACTAATATAATCATGTACATGTATGAATGTATAGATTGTCATGGCCTGTATTATTTTATTCCCATGCATAAATATGTTAGGTATAGGAATGAGTTTTGTATAAGTAGAGAAAATCTTTAGGTAAAACATGGATATGAGCTAGGTAAAATTGTTCCAAAATGTGAAGTAGAGGAAAGGAATTGAGAGTAATGTTTTTTTTTTTTAATTTTCCAAGACAAATTAGAGACCCAAAATGAAAAAGGAAACAGTAGGTCAAAAGGTTCATCTGATAATTCATTGTTTATCTTGATATAGTGTGTGCCCTCCTGAGTTAAGAGAACTAATTTGAGAGGCACACGTTGAAATTGCCATCTTTTACATTGTGTGTACTTTTTGTATTTTTTCCAATATCAGATGACTATAATTTTATGTGCTCATATTTGAACATTTTATTTTTTCCATTTATCTACATGTACGTTATTGTGCCAGTACGTTCAGCATGTTTATTAGTAGATGTTTGGAATAAGTCTGGAGATCTGGAATGGGAATCCCTCCACCATTTTTTAAATTTACTTTGTTGTTGGTTTTTCAGTAGAATAGTATACATTTTAGGATTATTTTTCCTATGTATGAAAATAATCTTGTTGGGATTTTGGTTGTAATTACAGTGAATCTGCAAATTGCTTGTGGTGGAATAGTCATTTTCAAAATATTAATTCAATAAATCTATGAGCATTGGAGGTTTTCCATGTTCTAATGTCTTCCTCAATTTCTCTCCTCAGGGATTTGATGTTTTCATTGTAAAGATATTTCACTTCTTTAGATAGGTTAATTTCTAGATATTTTATTTTATTTTTTGAGGTTATTGTTGAAAAGTGTATTCAATATCACCTTTTCAGAGTGGTTGCTATATTTTGTAAGTTGATTTTATAACATGCTACTTTGCTGGAATCATACATAATTTCTAGATTTCTAGTGGAATTTTTTAGAATATTGTGTATTATATTATATTATATTATATTATATTATTATATTATATTATTATATTATATTATATCATTTGCAAATAGGAATAATTTGAATTCATTTCCAATCTATATCCCTTAATTTTCATCTAGTGTTTAATTATTCTGGCTACTCTTTCAAGGGGCAAGACTAGGCAGCTGTCTCATATACTTGGCAAGGAAACGCCTAAGCTAGCTTAACATCTATGGACGGAATACTGGTTTTTTGCTACAGGTATGACTGAAAAATATTATTTTGAACTGCAGCAAGTTTAGGGTACTTGATGTGGACCTGGATGGTGCAAAAGTTAGCTAAAGACTTAGACTACAAGTCAGTAATTTTACAAGGGGCTGAGACCAGAGCAACAAATGCCAAAATATGGAGGCATTGGCCACAGCTGTGGTCTATGTAGCAACACAAAATTAATGGGAAAATCTTTTGTTGGAAAGCCTGGTATCCTGCAGTAGTAGTTTATTTGTCATTACTTTGCAATATAACTTTAAAATTAATGAGTGTCTCCAGGCATTGTTTACTTCAACTCCAACTTTAAAGTTTTATACTAGATTATAACTAATGCTAATGTCCAGCCTAAAACTACATTTTTGGCACTTTGTATTTAGAGTCAAGTTTAGTTTCTGCTTTTGTGTCCACATTGGAAAGCATAAGTAGTTAATTCAGTGCAGGCATCCAAATCTTGTACACACAGCTGGAATGTGATGGCAAATCCAGGAATATGTTTTGATAAGCTTGGCTTGACTGCATATATAACGAGATAATGCAAAACTTCTAATTAAAGCACTCATTTAGGAAGATACAAATAAAATATATTGTGACCTCATAAGATAAAGAAGCTGAAAAAGAAACTAGCACAACTCTAAGAGGTCAGGAGTCATACAGAGTCTTTTTAAGCAGTGGTCATTGAAAATTACTAGTCAGAGCTCACACTGTAATTGAGCACAGTTTGCAGCATAATATCTAGAGATTTAAAATGGAAATGGTCCCATCTTATACATGAGTAACAGCTATGCCAAAATTTCACATGAATAACAGTCTTTTCTAATGCTGTGTGTAGGAACAGTAAACATTGATTTTGTTTGTTTTCAAATGACTTCTACATGACAAAATTATTGCTATTAGCCAGCACAATATTAGCAATATGAGCTAACTGCTATATGCAAGTGGAAGTCATTTGTGCTTATTGTATATCTCAGTTGCAACAATGCCAACATCCTTCAATTTTTTTCCTAGACCACTGAATAATATTCTGATTGATTCAAGAGCATTTGCACATTTTCTTCTCTTAGCAACCTACAAATAAATACTGAATGGCATCATTATTCAGTCCCACCCTCTTTTCAAGTTGTACCCTACTTCTAATAAGCCCATGGAAAATATCTTGGTAATGTAAATATTAGAAATTAGATAAATATATTTTAAAGTACAAGCATTCAATACCAGTAGATAGAAGACTAATGGAGATGCAGACAAAATTTAAGTACGGAAGTCTAACTATTTTTAAGTTTGACCACAAGATTATTTTAGCTCCAGGTGGCATTTTATGATATAATGATTTTTTTCTCTTTTTGTTTTTTTATTTGTTTAGTTTTATTCAAGAAAGTTGATTATATCTTTAGCTTTATTTTTTTTCTTTCTTCTTCTTCTTTTGAGACATGATTTCTCTGTGGTTCTGGCTGTCCTGGAACTCACTCTGTAGACCAGGCTAGCCTCGAACTCACAAAAATCTGCCTGCGTCTGCCTCCCAAGTGTTGAAATTAAAGGGATGTGCCACAACCACCCATCTTCTAATCTGAGTATAGTTAGTCTTTCTCAAAATATATAGATCAGTTTATATTTTCCATAGCTAACTTATCAAAATATAGAAGTACTTCCATTTTTTCCCCTTATCTCTTTAGTTAGGAACATTCTGGAATATTTTTGATAATAGATCAACACATATCTGGGGAAGCCAAAGCAAGGAAGTGAGAAGTCATATAAATTATTGTGATTGCTTTTCTCAAGCATTTTACACACACATATACACATAAATACACACACACACGCACACGCACACACACATACACACACACAATATTGAGCTGGAACTATACAAGTAAAAATAAAAAATATATTAATAATTTCATTTCAGAGTTTTGTTATTTAGCATAAATTGTTATTTTGTTTTGTTATTTAACATAAACATGAGACAGCTATAGTATTCTTGCATTTCTTATTTTTTACAGTAAACTCACATTGGAATCTTATTATTTATGTCATGAGGTAGTTGTGAAGATTTTAAAAATGAGATATGAGGCAACCCTTTTTTGCTTAAAGGTCATTTTCTATCATTGGCACTCATCACATATAATAATGTATATTTCAGATAGAAAGACATTAAATGTATGATCATAATTTGCTTGCATTCTTTGTTAATTATGTATGTATAGAGAATCCTTAGAATTTGAAACTAAACACTCAAGAATATGAAAAGAAACCATTATAGAAAGAGAGAAAACCAAACAAAAGCAAGCATTGTTTACATCAGTACCTTGTATTAAAGATATTTGCATTAGACACGTATCAGTCCTGTTGAAACCACTAAAATGAATTCTTGAGATAACAAATACAATTACAGAAATTAAAGCCCAGGACCCCATAGCTCCTCCATGTTGTGTAAAGGTCAGACATAATTTTTTTACTACCCTCCTTCACCAAGTTTAAAATACAAGTACTCAAGTCCCAATCTCTGAATCTACTATCCCTTTCTCTACAGACATCCTCTCCTGCAATAAGCCAGGCAAACCTTTGCTTCCTTGCATTCTAGCTCCTTTATGATTGGTTATTTCTGGTTATGAAGCAATATGATCTATTAATACCCTTAGAATTTCAACATACACTTTGTTGTTCTAATAAACTATAATCGCTTCCAAGTCAAGGAAAATATCATGTCACTAATGGGCAATGTATAGCATGTGGTTAGTGATGCATATGTAAAAAATATATGTAACACATTTACTCTCTCCTGAGTTAAATTGGGATTGATTAATGTTGTGTGCTAAGATAGTATAGTTTCAATAAGTTAATGAGACAATTTGTCACCATCATAAAAGTTCCTTGATTTAATGGCAATACATTTTGGGTTTCACTTGTGAAAAATGTTATCACAGCCAATACCCTGTGCCCTTGTCAAAGCCATTGCATAGTGAAAAGTTACTTTAGTGGTTTGGATGAAAATGCACTCAAAATTTGTATAGTTGAATGCTTGGTTCCCAGTTGGTGGAACTGTTTGGGACTGATTAGGAAGTGTAGCCTTGTTTGAGGAAGTATGTCAATGGGAGAGGATGAATTTGAAGTTTCAAAATCCCACACCACGCCCAGCATTTCTATCTCTACCTAAAACTTGTCGATAAGGATGTGCTCTTAGCTACTGCTCCAGCACCATGCCTGCCTGCCTTCCGCTGTGCTCCCTGTCTTGATGATAATGGACTAAACCTCTGAAGCTTAAAGCCAGCCCCCAGTTAAATGTTTCCTTCTATATGTTGCCTTGGTCATGGTATTTCTTCATATTAAAAAAAAAAACAATAGTTAAATCAATAGAAAATTTCATGTATGCACACACACACACACACACACACACACACACACACACTCATACACACATAAAAAACCTAGAAGAACTCAGTCTCATGGACCTGCTACCCAAGTACTGTACCACTAAATGATACTCTCTAGCACTTACAAGAAACTTTAAAATTATTTCATGGATTACATTCTAAGTAAAACATGTAAAACATATTTTTTAGTTTAGTAATGTTATTTAAAACTTATTCTATAGCTATGAATCTCACATATGTCACCATTTCTGGTGTTATGAACAGAAAATGTATGATGTCTTCCTGAATTCAGAAGCTGATGAACAAAGTCACAAGAGAAGAAAGTAAATTACTCTAAAGGCACAGTGGGATATTTAGGAGATGACATAATATCTCATCTATTCATGCACTAAGCACAGTTAACTACTTTAGACATGAAGAGTAAGCTTGGAAATTTAATTGGACAGTTGAGCAATGCTGTCTTCAGAAATCTAATATGATCCATCAATAACTTTACGTTTTTCAGGTTTTACATGATAGAAATTAAAATCATTCAGGTAAAAATAATTATAATTTTACTATAACACAATTTTAATGTATTATCAATCCAACATACAACCAAGAAATCTTGCTTTACCATGTCTTTAACCTCATAGTATGGTTCAGTTCAGCTAAGCCACATTTCAGTACATTCCAAATGTTAGACAACAGTATGCTGCTCCTAGTTGTCATATCGTATCTGTAGCTCTAGAATAATCAAAAATACCTGGGTATGCATCTATATGTTTACATATACATGTAATACCCACAGTTATCATCTCTATACTATCTGTCTCCCTATTATCTCCTGCCTACATATAAGTTAGTATTTGATACATAGTAGAAACACTTAAACTTGCATAAGGAACTTTCCCGTTTTGAAGAAATCTGCTATAAATACTATAAAAACATTCAATAATCTTTCTGATTATTTCAAATACCATTTCTAACACTGATATAATCGTATTGCACACTTCTCCAAGTCAAGTCATGACATATTTACAAATCATTAAAATAATCATTGTCCTTACTAAATAAATAAGCCACAAATGCTAAAAAACTCTAAAGTTTGGCATTGATCTGAGCTATTCAGTTCAGAAGATAGTAGACATGGGTGACTAATGATTCTATGAGCTGATTTTTAATTTAATAAACATACATTTAGAGTTTAAAATTAATGTTCCATTCAGTTCAGATACTAGAAGACTTTCAAATGTTTGTGGACTACCTTCAGCATATGAATCCACTTTGAATTGCTAGCAGTATAAAGTGTAAGCACAAAGCAAGGACTTCTGAAAAATATCAGTCATGATTGAATTGAAATTTGTAGTAAGTGTTCTATCTACATGCCACCACAAAAATATTGAACAACTCATTTATAATTTTATATTTATTAGATAACAATATGTTATATAAATGAGTATAATTAAGATATTTTATTAAAATGACTTTCTGTGTGCTGATTAGTTCTTTTTTGTTAACTTAACATTAACTAGAATAATATTGGAATAAGGAACATCAATTACGTCCATTGTATTGGCCCATAGGTATGTTGATAGGACATTTTAATTGATGTTTGGTATAGAAAGGCCCCTGTCCTTTCTATATCATCCCCTGCCAAGGATGTCTTTACTTGGTATCACTCAGTGATGGACTGTGATTAGAACAAGTGACTCAAATAAACCCTCTCCTCTCCAAGTTGCTTTTGGCCATGGTCTTTGTCTGAGCAGTAGGAACATAACTGACATCCAGTTTCCTTTTCTTAGTATAATGTGGCATCTGGAATATTTGAATTTTTGTAGGTAGCTCACATTACAATTTGTTGATCAATACAGGCTGAGGGCAGCATCATCTTTTCCAGATGTATTGCTTACTTAACAAAGAATGATAGAATTTATAAGAGAAATGTTTTTAAGCAGCTCATATTCAGAACAATATCATGAATAAGTTATTCATTAAAATGGAAGTAAATGAAACTGATTTACATAATGACATGCATACAAATTAGTGTCTGATAAAGTAAAGAAAAATCAGTTTATACAACTGTCCTAGTTTGTTTTCTCTTGCTTTGATAAACAATCTGACCAAAAATAACTTGGGATGGAAAGGTTTTATTTTGTTTTACAGGTTACAGTTCATCATCATGAGAATCCAAGGCCAGAACTCAAAACTCAAGAAGAAAACTGGATCCAAAATTTGAAGTAGAGATTATGAAAGAAAAAAGTAGCTGTTTATTTTCTTGGTCTCTGTAACTTGTTAAGCACCACCTACAACGAACTGGATCTTCACATGTCAATTTTTAATAAAAGAAATTTCCCACAGGTCAGTCTCACTTCTTCATTTGAAGACATCTTTTCCTGAGTGACTGTAGTTTATGTGAAATTGGCAAAAACTAACCAGCACATCAAATGAAATAATAAAATCAGATGACAGTGTTAATCACTGAAGTATGATTAGAAGGGAAAATGATGATGAATAACATATTATTTATCAAGATATCTTTTTCTCTGGATGTTAATATATCTTTACATATACTGTGTAGCTAATGAGTAGGTATTTCACTGGAAAACAAGCTTTAATATAAAATATAATGTGTTATGTATATTTAATATGAAATATTTATGTAGTACTACCAAAATTTCAGTACTAACAAGGCTTCTTTATCAACAGCAAATGAAAAGAAAATTGAGAGTGTTAAGTGACAGAAAAAATATTACAAAAATGTGTAGACATTGGTTTGGGGCAGAGGACAGTTTATTCTTTGGCTAATTCAATCTCTGATCCCAGTGCTGGAGCTCTGGAGCATTTTGGCCTTCATACAATCTGATCTTAATTCTAGATTAAGACAGTCCCTGTCTTTAATTGTACTTTCAGAGTGTTCTGGATTCTGAAATTATGGAGCTCACCTAGATTTATTTTTCTTATAGTTAAATCACCACTAGGATGTTTAACTTCCCCATTTCTCAGCATACCACTGGGTGTTTGTTCTTTGTTTCTCTTAAGAAATCAAATTTCTATCACAATAGACTGTGGTTTATAACTATTCTTTTGTTCTACCTACCCCACCTCTTTCTGCAGTCACAAATTGCTGTTTGCATTAATCCTGAGTCAAATGGGAAAATGTTGGGTGTTTAGTTTGTCGTTCTTTCTTTTGATCTTCTGAAACATTCATACTAAGAAGAAAGTTTTTTCTTCCCAGAAAGTATTTTAATTGAAGAACTCCTGAACAGGTATTCTTTCCTGTGAATCCATAGTCAAATTACCGTATGAAGTTCTTCACTGTGTTCTGCAGTATTGTCATAGATTGTGAATCCATAGTCAAATTACCATATGAAGTTCTTCACTGTGTTCCGCAGTATTTTCATAGATATTAGAATTTCAGGATTAGAATGTTTAGTTACACTGAACTTTGAGATCATTATAATGATCCACTAGGCCTTCCAGAGCAGCACCTTATGAATTTCTCTAGGATCTGGTAGTCATTCTCCATCTTACATGCCTGCTATTGTCATATCCTCTTTTCTACTTTCTAGTTATCAACACAGAGCTTTGTGTATATAATTCATCCTTGAACAGATTGAATTTAGTCTAGCCCTGACTTAAATAACTTATTCTTTTACCTTAACTGCACACAAATGATGATTTACTTGGGGCACCCTTCCTGAATCCTTTAAACCAAAATTGGATCATATTTCTACTGTCTTTACTAGATTTTTTAGGAAAGAGCTAAGTTTATATTTATATATCATTTTATTATTTTATAATATTGATTTACAGTGCTGTTATAGATTTTTTAGAAATTATATTATTTTTATGTTATTTTCTCAGTATCTATCTGTATTGCATTCCCATGAGCACTGACTTTTTTTCTCACTAACCATGTGGGTACCAACCACATTATAGGAACACTAAATGCTTTTCATCATATCTGAATTAGTTAAAATATATAACATTTATACAAGAAATCAACTATAAATAAACACTAATCAAAAATTATTAATTAGAAATATGCATAGTTATAGACTTTTGAGTCAACTTATCATTATTGGAGTCGACGCATGAGAAACTAATCCAATGATTGATTTTATATTTAGGTTTTATTTGATTTCCTAAGACATCAATGAACCTATGTTGGTGCTATTGAAACATAATTTTGATGAAGTAATTCCATTGTAAACAGAAAAAAAAATTCTGTATTTTATACTATTACACCATTCCATTGTTACTGGGCATCCCTGAAGGAGTAAGGAGCTATTTTAAATAGATATACCACATAACTCACTACAGTATATTGCACACTACAGAGTGTGCAAGTATATATCTGCGCATGTGTGTTCATGTTTTTTTATTTAATATATTATTTCTCTACTAATATTGATTATTTCCTTCTTGGAGACTACAATTGGGAAAGTATATCATATGACTATAATAAAATAAGATAACACAGAGAGACATAAGGGAGGGTGAGAACACAGACACCTTATTTTTTCTTAATTTCATACGACTGGAAAATGTGACAGATGTAGCAATTTGATATACACTTACAGATCATCTAAAGTTATTCTGGGTTAACAATATTATCTTTTGTCAGAGATTTTGTGCTCAGGGCTTGCTTTGATTTTCTGGATTTTAACGAACATAAATGATATTTCTATTTGATCACTACCGTAGGAAATGTTTTAAAACAAAATTTTTGTGGACATTATCACTTTCTATGGATAAAACTGATTATCCAATCCAATCCACAGTCTCCACATGCAAGCTTTCATTGTTCTTCAGTGTGTCAGAGATATTTTATGAACTCTTATAGAATAGCTAACCACATATGCAGGAAAAATCTGAAAACATTTCACCCTTGTAGTATTTGAGTGTTTATGGTACAAAAATTATATATCTCAAAAAATATGTTGTCTGCATAGCAAGGTTTTAATGCAAGCAGTTAGGCTGTCTAAACAGATGGGCTCACAGTTGCTTCTGTTTCGGGACCCCATGTCATTCTGAATGTGCCACCCTGCTGCAGCAGTGTTTTTTCCCACAAGCCCATTCATGTCAGTCATCCAGCTTCTGGCTCGTTAGGGTGTCATTGACTCATAACTGCCTGACCTTGTTAAGAGCAAGCCAACAGGTAGTTCACAACCTTTTGCTGTAAGAATTAGCATTCATGGTACTACTTAAACTGCACTGCCTATTTAGAGTCAATTATTAAATGGGGCACATGTTAGTACACTTATAACTGACACAGTTTAGTTATTTTTAGTGTGACCTTTTCTGTATTCATAAAATCAGTTTTGAAATAGACATCGAGGTACCCTTTACAGATTTTATATAAAAATATATATTTCTGTGGCTGATATTTTGAATAGACTTTTCCTGACTCACAGTAGTTTCAAGATGAATGTTAGATTCAATGTTAGTTTAAACAAAAAGGAAGTATGCATGGATCTCACAGATAATCATCATCCTTTTATCTACCCAACCACATCCTGACTCTGCAAGTATAACAGGGTATGAAGGAATACAGCTTAAAAAATGAGAAAGACAGAATAACAAAGAACAATTCTGTTACAGTCCATAGTGAAATACACTCTTTTCTGATTTGCGCTCTTTTCCTCACTGACCTGTCATGAAAAAAATGTCAAACCCAAAGCAAGAAATAATGAGACACAATATACTATACTCTCATAACAATTTTAATTAAAAATACTCAAAAGAATGGTACGTAAAATTTATTATTAGCAGAAATATGGAACTACAAGAAACATTGTTTCTCAAAGAATAGTATCTCAGAATCATAGCAATTAAACTAATGAAAGGGAAAGTAAAGGGGACTTATTAGAGGGGGTTGCCAAGGAAGGAAGAATGTGAGGAAGAAAAGAGATATGTTCACTAACACACTGCACATCAAAATCTTAGAAACAATAAAATGCAACCACAGAGATAATAAAAGGCAGAACATGGCCTCGAAGAACAAACACAGAATAAATATGATATAATGATACCTGAGTAGAATTTGGAATCTTGTCAGTAGTCAGTTTAATGCTGGTGCTAAGATAAAACTATTAGAATTTTTCACTGATTCCTTGCCTTGAAAATGTTATATATCTACTATGTTAAATTAGAGATGACACATAACAATTATTTGTAGAATCAAATTATCATAAAGCTTACTTTATTCTTTCAATAGAATTTTCTGTCAGCTTCCATGTGATAATGTGTTCTTATTAATATTACCAAACTTACACAGTGTTAGGGGTTTGTAGTATAGAAAATTCAGACAAAAGGTGCATTTTGGATGTGACTGGTGAATTCTTCAATACTATCAGACAGATGAAATATTTTTGAAGGTTATGTTTCTTTCATACCTTAATGACTACATTAAGTCAGGTTGAAGTAAGTTCACAAGAGAAATATTACTAAAAGGTCAAAAGCATCCATTAGCATACAAATTTAATTTCATTTTTCTTCACACCTGCATAGTATTCAATTATGATTATGTATCACCTTTTCGTCATATAGTCATCAGTTGATGGACATCAAGACTGCTTCCATTTTTAAGCTGTTAGAACCAGAGTGAACATGGGACAGCAAGTTTCTCTCTAGTTGCATATGAAGTCATTTTTGGCATAGGCCAAGTAGTAGAACATCTGAGTCACATAGCATCAATTTTTATCAATGTTCATGATTCTACAAACTGATTTACAAAGCACTACTATATAGTCTCACCAACAGAGACTAAGGATTGCTCCTTCCTAGAATCTTTTTTATAATTTGTTTTGAATTGTTTTCTTAGTATTAGCCATTCTGACTGCAGTAAAATGAAATCTCAAAGTAGTTTTCGTTTGAAAATTCTCAAAGAATTTTCCTGATGGCTATGGTTTCTCAGCATAGTTTTAAATATTTCTTAGCTATTTATGTATTTATTTGGGAAGTATCTGTACAGATCAATGGACCATGTTTTTAAAGTTTTTTTTTCTTCATTATTTTTTGAGTCATTTGTATATTCAGGATATGAATTTTCTATCAGATGTATAAACTCTAATAATTCATTTCTACTCTTTGTAATTTCTTGTCACTTGCTTAATTTACTCCTTTGTTGTAAGAAGTTTTTTAGTTTCATAAATTCTCACATTTCATTATTTAGTTTTTTAAATTTAATTTAATTAATCTTTAATTAAATTAATTTACTTTAATTTTAGTGGAAACCTATTCTGAAAATCATTTCGTTTCCTTCTGTTATATCTTGTAGGAAAGATAATCCCTACATGTTGATAGTTTGAGTAAGGCTTTGACAATCCCATGGGTCTGTGCCATTGGGTCCTTGTCAATAATACACATTCACTAATGACTTGCTCACTTGCTCCCTCTATTAAGAATTCTTTTTGGTTAGGATTTCTTTGGCTACCCGAGATCTGTTGTATTTGCATACAAATGTTAGGATTCTTTATTTCTATTTCTGTGAAAAAGGTAATGGATATTTTGAATATAAATACTTGGAGTCTATAAATTGTTTTTCTTAGGCTTGGTCATTTTCACACAATTATTTCTACCAACATATGAATATGAGAATGTAGAGGAATATTTCATCTTTTAGTCCATCAGCATGGCTGTTGTATAGTAGAAAGAATGTTGGTACACACCTTTAATCCCAGCCCTAAGAAAGCAGTAGTAGCACATACCTTTAATCCCAGTAATCAGAAGGCAGTGCTGATACATGCTATTAATCCCAGAACTTTGGAGACAGGAAGCAGAGGAAGAAGTAGAGCTCTGGAGCCAGTGTCAAAGAGGAAGTGACATCTGAGTAAGTCAGAGTGAAGGGCAGGCAAAATGATGAATTAGAGACAGAGTGGGTCAGAGTGAGATCATGTCCAATTCTCATGATAGAACAAGCAGGCTCTCGGCTCAGAAAACACACAGAGAGTTAGAGAAGCAGACAGAGGATAAGAGGAAGAGAGAGGTCAAGATGCAGAGACAATGAAGCAGTCTGAGGATAAGGTAGAGTGGCAGTGAAGGCAGTCTGAGGAAATATGAGGCAGAGATATAGAAGTAATTCAGCAGTAGGAAGATTGAGTTTGGGAAAAAGACTCAGCTAACAGAAAGAGTCAGATTGAATGAAGCTGAGCAGAGTGGTTCAGTCATAAAAGTTGTGGGAGTCATCCAGAGTCTGACAAAATCAGAAGAGTTTGGTCAAAAATAGTCAGCTGGCTCAGAAGTTCAGTTTGAACTACTCAGCTTTGAGCCAGAGCAGCTAGTGAGCTGAGTTGAAACCGAAGAGTCAGTTGAGTTCAGTAAAGCTCCGAGTTCAAAGGTAGCTAGTCAGAATGGCTAAGTCATCAGTAAGTGTTGGGGGTTGATTCAAATGTATGGAGGTTTAAATGTTCAAGATTGTATGAAGGCTGAAGCCTTACATGCCTAGGTTTAAGACTAGATTCTATGCAGACCAAAACACTCCAGGGATTCAGAACTAGATCCAGGGAATTAATTAACAAAAGCATTAACTGTCTTTTGGACCTGAATCAATGTCTACATGAGAAGACTCATCATTTAGCATCTTCTTCAATTTCTTTCTTCAGAGATTTAAAGTTTTCATTGTGAAAGTGTTGTAACTCCTTGGCTAGGTTTAATCCTATCTTTTTGTTTTGAAGCTACTGTGAATGGAAGTATTTCTGTGATCTTGACATGTTTATTAGTATACAGAATGACTACTGATCTTCATAAGTTAATTTTGTTTCCAGACATTTTAATGAAACTGTTGAGAACTTTCTGCTTATACAGCCATTAGTTATTAAACATCCTCTGAAAAGATAGTAGCATTTTGATATGATGCGTGTATTTATGCTGTATACTGAGCTGCCTTTATCAAATTATTTTTAACTCTAACTTTTGAAAAAGTTTAAAAACTACCTTCTAGCTATACAGATTGTTCACTCTCTAAAATTTCTCTTTCTTCTCTCTTCCCTCTCTGGATATTTTCCTTCTACTGAAATTGTCATACCTTTGATCTTCTCTATGGATGTGTATATGTGTATATATGTCACAGTTTCTTCATTTATTTATCTGTTAAGAAATGTTATTTGTAGAGTGCTACAATAAATAAAGGTGTAAATATCTTCATTGCAGCTAATTGTAGAGCCCTTCTGATATATGACTATGAGTGACATAGCTGATTCATGTGGTAATACTGTTTTTAGTTTTCTGAGGAGCATCTGTACTAAATTCCAGAGTGGCTATCCTAACTGAGATTCTTAATAAAAGAATGAATGTCTTCACTATAACTGTCATACTCAAAAACATATGTAATCTGTTTGCTTAATGATAGGCATTCTGACTGTTGTGAAATGGAATCTCAATATTCTTTTAATTTGTATTTCTTGGTGGGCAAGGATATTGAAAATTTTTTGTGTGTTTATTGGTTAAATTCATTTTATCATTTAAGGTTTATATCTCCATTTATTAGCTCATTGAGCACATTGTTTCTTTGAAATTTAGGTATTGTGTTAGTATGTCTCCCCAATGGTCTGTAGCCTCTCTCTTCCAGCTGCCTGTGTTTCAACTAAGCTCTCTGTGCTGGCCAGGCCTGGAGAAGCTGGGAGAGGGGCAGGGGAGTGGTAGTCAATAGGGCAGGTTTCTGAAACCTTAGCGAACCTGATCCTTAGCACCGAGAATCTATCGAACAAGGCATAAAGAACCAGACCTCGGGACATTTTTCTGGTGGTGGGCCATGCTATTTATCGGGTGTGCAAAGGGGGTGTGCAGGGGGTGAAATAGGTCTCCCAACCTTGGTGCAGGGGTTGCACGTAGGCAGGCAGCTGGGAGAGGGCTGGTCTCTCCAGCCCTGTGGGGGGTGGGAGGGAATTCTTAACACCCTCAATACCCAGTGGGTCCAGTGTGGCAGTATTGAATTATTTGTATACTTGGTGTATTAAATCTAAGGCCAAATATATGGTTAACAGATTTTTTTTTTCACAGTGTCAATGCTCTTTAATTCCCTATAGTCCCATTTGTTAAATGTTTGCTTTATTTCTTAAGGTTTGGAGTCCCTTTCAGAAACAATTGACACATGTCTATATCTTGAAGTTTGTTTCTAAGTTTTCCTGTATTGATTCCTGAGTTTAGTGTCTGACATTAAGATATTTGCTGTAGCTTGAAGTGATATTAGTACAAAGTGAGATATATGGGTCTAGCTTCATTTATATACATGTGAATATCCAAGCACTATCTGCTAAGAGCCTGCATTTTCTCAAATGTGTTTTTTTGACATCTTTGTAAAACATAAGATGATTTTAACTTTGTAAGCTTATTTATGTGTATTTTGTTTTATTATAGTGATATACCTGCTGTTTATTACCTCAGTGTCATGATGCTTATATTACTATTACTCTATAGTATATGTTGTTATCAGATATGCTATAGTCTTCTCCTATTTACTCAGAATTTTTTAAGTTTACTTCTGGGCCTTGGGTGTTTCTGTAGGATTGTTTGAGTTTGTTTTCCTATTTCTTTGAAAAAAATGTCTTTGGAAATAGCCAGAGATTGAGTAAAAATATTGATTCCTCTTGGATGATATATCTATTTTACATTAATTCTGACAATCTATAACAATGGGAACTCTTTTATTGTTCATAGTCTTTTTTAATTTTCTTCTTCAAATTTTAATTTTACATTGAGTAGTTTACTTACTTTGTCAGATTTGGAAAAATAATTTGTTTGCAGTTACTGTGCACAAGTTGTCTTCTCGATTTCTTTCTTATCATGATTAGTTGTAATATATGAGAAGATATTGTTATTTTATTTACTAATATTTTTATCCCACTACTTTGCTGAAAATATTAATTAGATCAAGTTGACTATATTCTAGGAAATCTAGGACAGCCAAACATAAAATTCAAAAATGTATAATATAAATTCACTCAAGAATAGAAATTACAAGATCATCATAATAGAGTAGATACATCAAATGTCTTTTAAAGAGATCAATATTCTTTGCATTTTACAACCGTGAAGTAACTATGAATAGAAATGATAGACATCAACATAATAAAGGTTACATAGGAAATATTGCATATTGCAATATTGTATATTCAACCAATATAACAGCTTAGGAAAACAACAACAAAAAATAACTGAAAATATTTTAATGAAATTAGAACTGAAAAAACTATTCTTTCTCTCTCTCTCTCTCTCTCTCTATATATATATATATATATATATATATATATATATATATATATATATATATGAGCGTTTATCACTACCCTGAAACTATTTGGCTTCTGTAGATAATATTCTATATATTTAAATTAGATGTCATTTTGCAGTGGGATAGATGACTTTGTGACTATGATATGTTTTTGATCTTGCAGGAGTTCCCAATATCCACACAGAGCTACACAACAACCCACTAACTATAATTTTCATTAATCTAATTCCCTTTTCTGTCATTAGTAGACATCAGGCATGCTTGGGGTACATATACATATATGCAGGCAAAACACTCATACCTAAAAATAAAGTAAGGAAAGAAGAAACTAATTAGAACAAACAAACAAAAACAAAACACCGTCACCATCACCATCAACAAAAACAATGCCAGTGTTATTTACTATCTAAACATTCGATAATATAGATCTTTGTTTATATTTAACAATTGGGGTTTCTAATGAATGCAAATAGGATTTTATTGTATATGATTTCCAGGAATAAAATGAAGACTAATTGTTAAGTATCTACTTGACAAAATCTAGAATTACCTTACATTGGCCTCTGTGCAAGTCTCTTAGAGATTATCATGTTCAATTGATGTAAAATGATCAGCCTGTGATGAGTTGATAGCATTGCTCTTTTTTTGTTTGTTTGTGTTGTTTTGTTTTTCAAGACAGCGTTTGTCTGTTGTAACCTTGGCTGTACTGGAACTCATCTGTAGACCAGGCTGGTCTTAAACTCACAAAGATCCATGTGCCTCTGCCTCCTGAGTGCTGGGATTAAAAGCATTCACCACCATGGCCCAGTTGAGATAGTTGTTCTTGAGGCAGGAGATCTTGAACTGTATAGAAGTTCAAAAAGTTAACTGAGCTTTATCATGCATTCCATAGTAAATCAAAAAAACGACTTTTTTCCTTTTTGTTAGTTGCTTTTGCTAGTGTATTATATCACAGCAACAAGAGAAATTGAGACAAAGTATTACGATTTCATAATGAAAACTGATAGAACCTCTGTCTTCCAGAAAGAAATCCATTGTTAAATTTGACAATCTAACATATCAAATATTTCTTATATAATTCTTCTTAATTCATTTCTTATATGATGTTTTTAAAATATATAGTGACATAAGGGAGATTTATAGAAGTTATAATTCTTAAAATACTAATTATTATTATTTCTAATATGTCTTCTTTGTCATAGATTAAAGAACACACAAAGCTTTATGTGCATTCTGCACATAAATCCTTTTTAGATACTGAATAAGGTATAACCTTAGAAAATTAAGGAGAAAGAAAGTATATAAAGACATGCATGTTAGGACTCAGATTTTGGAATTAAAATAAATCACACTAATGTAATATAACCTTAATAAACAATTATACCAGTAATAATCATTATTCCCTCCATTCATATTCAAAGTAGTATTTACAGTCTGTTCAAGAGGAATAAGGCAAGAAAATTAATTCAAATAGGAAAGAAAAAGTTTAATTACCATATTGATAGATGATAAAACACTATGCATAAAAGACAGAGCATTTGAGCATTCCATTAGAAACTTCTTAGACCTGATATAAAATTTCAGCATTATGTATGTAAATGTATATGTGTATATATATGTATATATACATATATACACACAAATATATATGTGAATATATATGTGTGTGTACACTTATATATGTGTATATACATACACATGTATGTATATATACACACACATGTGTTTATATGTATATATATTACTATATACAATATGTAAAATATACAATATATACAATATATCATACACAATAAAAAATATATATGTGTGTGTATATCTAAATATTTTATACACATATATTTATTTTAGCAAAGATTTATTATTACCTATATGATAGCAGGTTTATACTTATCAATATTAACAAATTATAAATTTCATAAATCAGCAAAGAAAAGAGTTGATAAAATAATTTATTTTCAAGTTAAGTTACCACTTAAATAAAAAATAGACAAAATCAATTGTCTCAGACTCATTGTTAAGATATTCCATACTTTAAAAATTGTTTTTTGAGAATTTCCATATTACAGCATTTCCCCTATAATCTTAGATCTGAAGTTCAGGAAAAGATATTCAGTACTTTTACAAATTGCTGCTAATTTAGGATATCTGAGTCAAGAGGAATCTGTGAATGAAATTTTTAATGATGTCCATATATCAAGTTATCATGTCAGCAATTGTAATAATCATGGCTTCACTTTTTATTATTATCATATAAATATTAATGTGATTATTAATTTTAAATATCCACAGCTATAATGCTAAGTAACGATGTAAAACAGAATGTGTTATGATGCCACCATTCATTAATCTTAAACAAACTGGAGACTGCTGCAGATTCTACAACACAAAGTATCCAAATCAGGGAAACAGTCTTATGTTTACAGATCCTCCCTAGAATTCTATTTTTTTTTCTTTTGTTGATTATGTCCCTAGCTACTTTCTCTCCCAAATTCAGGTACTTTTTAAAAATAACATTGCAAAGGCATATTATTTTCATTTTAGCTCATTTTGATCTTTCTATTATGCATTTTATATGTGTATAGTATTTATATTGATATATTCCTTCCTCTGCAATTCCACTCCTATGCGCACTAATACCTTCCCTTGCCAACTTCCTGAGCTCCTTCGCAAAAAACCTACTGACTTCTGCCTGATTGCTGTAATGACAATTGACTGCAGCATCGGTAGCATCTTAGCGGCTCTACTGCTCCCCATACACAAACCAAATGAGTCTCCCTCTCCAGAAGCCTTCTTCCTAGAGTCTTTATTCACAAACTGTTTCTCCAACTATTAATATACTTTTTCATTCCCTGTTTCAAAATCATTTTCTTTATCTACTTTGTAAGTGTGACTTTTGTTTATTAAATTTATGTCATGTAGATGGTGTATAAATACTCCAAAACTCAGTATCTTAAAAAAAAAAAAAAATCCTTCCCGATTCATAAGCTCCTGGGAATAAGGCTGTCCATTCTAGCTATCTATGCTGTTGTCAGATAAATGCACATTAGCCACTGAGGGCTGGCTCATGTAGGCTGTCTTTACTGCTCTTCCTCATTTCCACAAATGAGAGAGATTGAAACTGACCAAGCACATTATGCAAACACAATCGTCATGTACCTTCTTAGGTCTATTTGTCCCGAATAAGTATCTAACAAAATAATGGAGCTTAAAACATAATTAAAATGAATTAGAAATTATCAACGCCTTTGAAACTGGTAAAAAAAAAAAGTTTCAGTAGTAATCTAACATTCAGAAATTTCAATAAATCTCAAAGATATGAGAAATATAACTTGCACACAATAAGGAGATACCCAGGGATCTATTTCTTAAACCTGGGAAAGAGGGAGCACTGAACTCTTTAGTAATTTTAGTCAGATCATCTACAACAATGTGCTTTCTATCAATTATATTTCTTTCACAATAAGACTTTTCAAAATACAATAATTAATTGTATTTGCCCTGTTAAGCATTGTGGAAACTCGTGTCAATCTTTCACATTTGTTGAAGGTGGAGGGGATGATGTGACATTTTCTGTAGACTGTATTTTCTAGTTTGTCTCCACAATAAATATCATTGGAGGTGCTACCTTATCGATTGGTGGACGTGTTCATTTAAACTGTGGGTATGCTCTCACGTTTATTGCTTTTGCCAATTTTGTCGTATTAGTGTGAAATAATAATACAGGTACTCACCCAAATGCCTTATTATCATTCTTGGCCCATCTTTCCTGTTCTCTTCTACATTGTAATATTTCTCATTCACGTCAGGGAGCCTGTTAACTTTTCTTTTAAAATATATTCATCAGTTACCAGAGAAATGGTCTGTTAATAGTGCATATTGCCATTGCAGATAACTTGAATTCTGTTCCCTGAATCCACATTAGGCGGCCTACAACCACCTGTAACTTTACCTTCAGGGGAATCTGACATCTCTGGCTCCCATGAACATTTGTGCTGGCATGCACATGCCTGCATATTTATACAAGCATACATAAATATACTTTTAAATAATACAATTTAAAAATTAAAATATATTCATCATCTACCCTATCTAGCCATCTACACTATGAGAATCTTGCTTCAAGTACAAATATATACAACTTAATTATTTTCATTTTTCTTCTGACATTATTGTTTCTACCATTTCGTCTAAATTCTCTTCTCAAAATAGAAACAAAAGCTGGTGTCCTTAACCATTCAAGTATAGAGTTTAGCTTTGCTGTGAAGATTCTACACTTGTTGGACAGTTTCTCTTCAGAATATGTTCATTTGTGAGCACATTTCTACTCATTTATCCTGATGCATTTTTATTGACGAACCACTGCCCAAAACATACTGCCATTGGAGGGCATGAAAGTTTTCTCTTATCTGTCTGTATGATCTACTCCTTCACTACCTTTCATTATTGGTTCAAATATCAAATTCTCTCAGATACTTTTGCTCAACGCAATTTAAAATCTCCACGTTTCCCTCTAACATAAAAATTTGTATAAATCTTCTAGAATATATTTTTATCTCTCTTGTGATGTATTTGGTTTATTTATATTCTTCCTTTGTGCTTAATACAGAATTCAAAATATAGTTAGATGAAGGAGTGAAAAAAAGTAAAATCGATTATTCATTAGCCATAGTTGAACACTGTGATAAATGATGTAATTATGCTGTCTTCTGTGACTTTCACTAATAAAAAGCCTAAAACACAGTGCAGAATTTTAATTTCCCACCTACTGCAAATGTAATAAAATGTGGTCTTTGGACTTCCTCTCTCCTTATATGACATAGTTACTTTATAATGTGAGTCACCTAAACATTCTTTTATATGTATGAGTATATGATAGTTTTCATTTCTGGCATATTATGTAAATATTTTAATCATGTTTTGTTTAGGACTTAATAAGTTGGGTTGTTAATTGATATTTTTCAAGTTCATGAGTCAATTTTATTAATTAGAATACATTTCCAGAGAATATCACTCCTATAGAAAGCAAGAGTTCTATATTGGACCCAAAGAGCTAAGAATTACATATTCTAACCGTAAGTCATGTTTTTGTGACCTAAAGAACCAAAGATTAAAGAAAAAGTAGCATTTAGTTAAGTTTTATGTCTTCTAAATTCAGAAGCTTCCTCTAGCATCTTTCAAAGCATATATCAGAAAACTCTATAATTGACCTTGTCAAGAATGCTATGACTTCTCTCCAAGAAAGAGTAAATGGGAGGATAATATTTTATTTCCTTTGTTAGTAAATTGATAGGTATTTAGAGACCTAATCTTGTTTTGCTTAGTTTCTGTGTGTATATCATGTCAGCAGTAGCACACTGAGAGTTGCAAGGATCAAGTACAGTTTCCTACAGCTTTCTAGAAGTAGATCTTACTGTGAAGCATTTTTTAAAAGAAGTCTTTCTTGGAATACAAGGTTAAGCAAAGTTTCAAAGGAAATATTTAATATTGTTATTTTTATAGATCGAAAGTTATTGTTTTTAATTATAATCATTTATAGTATTATAGAATATATGGTTTAATAAAAATATTTTATTTTGTTCATTTTTAACTGCACATCTTCCAGGAACCTCTGTTACTTCCTGAGAGCAAAATAGGTCCTTAGAGAAGTAGGTTGATTCTTTTTGCCTACTTAAATACAATTTTGTAATTCTCTTGGACATTCTATTTAATGGCCAATTTGGGACATTATTCCATAGAAATAGAAAAAAATATTTATTAATATGAAAGAGAATAAAGACATGATAAGAAAATATACTACTATGAGAAAAGGAAGTATGAATAAAATACTGGACTGAGGTTTTGTAATATTTGCAACATATTCCTTCTAACTCATTTCAATTCTGAGTTTTTCCCCCACTATATGTAAGTTTGGGAAGGGTATTATGCTGCAAAATATGTTTCTGAAGAAACTGGCATTAACTCAACCATACTTTGTAAAACTCAAGTTAAAGATAAGAACAACAACATATGTCCATTTACAACAAATGTGCTCACATGAGTTTTTTTTTTCAGTTTGGTATTTGCGAATAAAACTGAGAAAAAAAAAATCCCTCATAATAGCAGTTTGAAAGAAGGTGATACAAAATCAAATAGATAATAAAGAAGTAATGCAAGGGAATAGAGCAACTTCAACAATGTTCTTAGGGCACACAGAGAAGGCAAAATAAGTTATTTATGGAAATGTTCAAGGTGTCAAATTATTAATTTTGCATGTCAATGTTTGCATGAAAACTTTAAAAACTAAAATCACTGTTATCTCCTATGTTAAACACAAATTCATTTAAATAACATTTAATTGATTAAATATTAGACTCTTTTTTTGATGTGTGTGTGTGTGTGTGTGTGTGTGCACGCATCAACATGTGTGTATAACCATTACTAATTAGTTCAAAGTAAACATGTAATATAAACATAATCTGAATAAATTACTTTGTTAGGCATGAGGAAATATCATAAAATAGAACATGTAAATAAAATACAACATGTCTTTCTCCTTGTGTGAAAAAAATGAATGAGAAAACTTCAGGTAGCCCCACAAGTTCAGAAGAAAGAAACTTATTCATTTACGTAGAGAGAAATGGAAAGAAAAGTCACAGATCCTGTTCTTCACTCATCATTGTTGTAGTGTGAATGTTCATGTTACTCTGAAGCCCAAAGTTCATTGGTTAAAATCATAACCCCTTCAAGATGATGGCATTAGAAGGGTAGGGTGTTGAGACGGTAAAAGGTTTTAAGGACAGTAACTTTATGAATCATGCTAGTGTCTTTCAAAAAAGATCTAGGTGCATTTGATTATCTTTCTACCATGAAAGGATGCAACATTAAGGTACCTATCATATCTTCTCAAACTTTTCATCATGTACTTCCAAGCCTCTAGAATCATTGAATGTCTGGGGGTTTTTGTTTGTTTGTTTGCTGTCAGCTTGACACAAGCTAGAGTTTTTTGTTGTTTGATGCCCCTATGGATAAAAAAATGTCTTCATTCAGATTGCCTGTATACGATTCTTCAGGGTATGACTTTATTAATGATCAAGGTGTATACCCAGAACATAGCGGATAGTGACTTCCATCTATGATGGACAGTGATATGATTGTATAAGCCAAATAATTCATTTTTTCTCCATTTTTGTGGCGTTTATCTCAGCAATAAAAACCCACCAAGATAGTGAAATACTCTTCTCTTGTTCATAAGATAGGTTTGATATGCTTAAAACTTGTCAAATGTAATATGCGTCCTAAGCAAGAATGTAGTGGTTTAACTGGCCATTCTATAACCAGTTTCTCTTCTTCTCCATCTTGCTTTTTACTCAGAAGGCCTGCCTATGTGGCCCACATCTGTGGGCTTCCTTGATTTCTAGCTTCTGGCTGGATCTGACCAGTAACAATCAACAAGTATACTGCAGAACAAAGAAGGAAAGGTGTGGTTTCTTTCTTGTTCCATTACAATGTCATAGCTATTTTTCCCATACTCTTTCAAAGCATTTTGATGTAATTAGTGTGGCATCTCGAAGATAACTGAATTTTCTTTTTTTTTTTTTTTGTAGTTGCATGTTCTAACATGACCTTTTTGCCTTTATATTAAAAGTTTCTTATTAAAGTTTGCCCAAATTATACAATTCAATTACCATATTATTAATGGTTCTGAAATATGACATTTGAGACATCTCACTTCTAAAACAAAAGAATGAATTAGTTTCTTACTCTTCATTATTGTTCTATTTGATTGGATGATGCTCATCTATACTGTACAAATACAAATCTTCTTATGTCCACTAATTTAAATGTTAGTTCTTTTCTAATATAAACTCATTAAACAAACATTCTCATAAATAGTAGTTTACCAGCTAATCAGCTACTCCTTACTGTTGTCCAGGTGAGGCCCACAATTAATGATCAAAAGTTATTTCTAACATCGTTATTGGCATAGTCAGATACTGAATAAGAATAAATTTTTTAACGGAAGCCTGGATGGTTACAAATTAAATATCTGAAGCACAAGTGATCTTGGTCATTATTATATGTATGAGCAAATGTAAGGGAACAACCTCTGTTTTAGATCATATCTGAAAATGCACCATAATTTAGCTCTTATGCAAAATTCTTATAAGTAGAGATCAAATTATTTTGCCTGTCCAAAATATACTTCTATCAAAAAAGACAAATGTAGTACTAATGAACACCCCAGAATACTTAAAAAATAATCATTAATAAGTGGAATGTTCAAGATAAGAAGAAGAAGGAGAAGAAAGAGTCATTAAGAAAGCACAAACATAAAAATACAAACATTAAATACAGACATTAAAACACATTTTATATATACGCGCGCACACACACACACACACACACACACACACACACATACACAATCTTCAAATCATAAATGGAAACAAGCTGAAGAAAATTTTAAAAGGGGGAAATTGACCTGGAATAGTATTAACACAATCTACCAAAATTATTTTTCTGCTACTTCTAGTTGTATAGTGAGCTATCTAAATCAATGATAGCTACAAATGTGTTCTAAATAAGAGATGAAAATGAAATTACTTTACACATGATATTTTTATAAATTATGTGCAATCTGAAATTAAATGGGTCTTATATCATTACTGTTAATTTTTTATAAAGTCCTCACAATTAAAAAATATTTATCATAGTTTTGTTATTTGAATTGTTATATGTTTATAACACCATGTGATTTTATGCCCTGAAGATATACAGAAGAAAAACTTTTCAAGACCAGACAACATTTCTAAATTTTGTGAATATTTAAAGATGTTATTTGAGCCAGGTGGTGGTGGTGCAGGTTATTAATACCAGCACTCGGGAGGCAGAGGGAGAGTCAAGAGGACCTCTCTGAGTTCGAGGCCAGCCTGGTCAACAGAGTGAGTTCCAGGACAGCCAGAGTTACAACAGAGAAACCCTTTCTCAGAAAAAAAGAAGAAAACTAAGCAAAAATGGGAACAAAGAAAGAAGGCATCTTGAGATATATTCCCAAATAGAACTTTTAGAAGTATGATTTGAGTTTTTTTTAGCTCTTTTAGAAATACTTGAGAGCTTAGACATATAGTCATAGGTTTCTGGATAATATTGGATAATTTTTTTCTTTATGCATTGTTTTTTATCTTCATTCCTTCACAAGTATACAGAATCAATATTGACCACAAAAATTCTGAGTATTGTCCAAGTTACAACAATAAAATTCTCTTATTGTGTTTTTATTTCATTTTAAAAATTTATTGAAGAAAAATATTTTTCATACAATGCATTCAGATCATACTTCCCCTTCCCCATTTCAAATGACAAGTCCAGTGAGATTTTTTTTTTAAAGAGGAACATAATGTAGGATCAATATTAATAGTTTGTTGAGTGAGACTGGGCTCTTTAACTACTTGCCTCTTTATTCTTTCCTTTCAAATCTACTTTTACTTTTAAAAATTGCTAAATCTAAGGAAGTGCTGTGTTTGTTTGGAGATAGATCTGTATATATCACTCGGGGTTGATATGAGGTCTAGAAAAATCATATCTTTAATCCAAGGTATGTTGCTCTTTATGACAGGTACTTTGAAATCTTGGAGGTTTCTCTCAATCTTTCTTTAAAGACAAAACACAAAGTCCATATATATATATATATATATATATATATATATATATATATATATATATATATATATATATACATATATATATATATATATATATATATATATATATATATATACATATTTCATACAAGGTTGAGTTTAAAACCTTACCTGTTCAAAAGATGGATGAGTAGAAATAGAAATTATGTTTTTGTCCTAATGACATTGCTTTCTCTTTGAAGTCCAGATTTTTGAAAAATCACATCAATACCAAAGAATTTGTACCACAATCAGAAAAGCTTGGATTGCATTATACAGATAATGAAGTTTTTGTTTTGGAATTTATAAAAATTTACCAAACCCTAAAGACAATTTATAGTGTAATTAATGACAGTTTGATTATTTCTCATAAGAATGCCATCCTTAAATAAATATTCCACTTACAAAATGACTTGGTTGAAAAATAAATGAACAGATAATCATTTAAAGATTTGATAACCTACCTTAACTATTTCTACTAAAGCCTTCTTCTTATATGAGATAAACTTTTTTGTTTCCATAAAATCTAACTGAGAGTATAAACATATTTTATAAGTCTCCAGTGTTAAGTTTTTCTATCACCTCTCATCTCACTTTATTTTGTTACAATTTAAGAGCTAAAAAATTCAGTGTTCTAAAAGTATATTGGAGTGAGACTTCTTTAATTGTGAGGCACTTAACTTACTCTATCTGAAAGAGTTTTGCACCAAAACAAATGGAATTTTTAAAGATGTTTATTTTAATTGTGTATGTTTATGTGGGCATGCATGTGTGTACATGCGAGTGTATGTGTTAGTATACGTGTGTGTCTGTGTATATGCATGGTATATATGAGTGTATGTGTGTGAGTGTGTATGTGTATGTATATGTATATGTATGGTATGTGTGAGTGTATATGTATGTGTGCATGTATGAGTGCATGTGTGTACATGTGTGTGTATGTATGTATGTATGTGTATGTGTGTACACTTGAGTGTAGTGGTGAAGAAGGATAGAAGAGGCTATCAGACTCTTTGACTCAGGAGTTTCAGGATGTTATGAGACTTTCTGACAAGAATACTGTGAACTGAGCCCAGTTCCTCCATAAGAACAGTACACATTCTTAACCACTGAGCCATATTTCAGGCTCCAATGAGAATTTTTAAAGCTATTCTATAACATATTCAAGAATTTTTTGAAGTTGAAAATAAAAGAGAAATTACACTTATTTTACTAAAATATGAACCTAATTTGTTTCTTTAAATTCCAGTGAATAAAATAGTTTTTAAAGTATAGACTTTGCATTAAAAACTCAGGGTCTTTCCTGTGTGGTATACTGAAGTGTTATAGTCCTTAACCTCATTTTCTCTTGGCACCTTTTCTCATATATATACCCAATATAAATTTCTTTGTTCCATGACATGTCTGCACAAATGTGACATTCTTTAATCTCTTTTGCCCACAGTTAAGTTTGTAGATTTGAAAAATAAATGAGATGCAGTTTAAAGATTATGCCATTTTGATTGGAAGACACACCTTTACTCTCTGTGAAAGCAGAAAAGTACATTTTAAGACATTCTTTGAGCTACCTGTCAAACTGAATTTGTGTCAATTATGTTGTTGTTGCTATATTTTTTTGAGTTGGAGAGTCACACAGCAGAATTTTACATTTTATTATGCCTTGTATTTTTTTCAAGGAATCTTAGGTATTTTCTAGACTCTCTTTTTAAGGATTAAAAATTCTCATGCCAGCCCATATCACTGGATACTACATGATCGCACATGTCTCTTTATGACAATTATTTTCTAATATCCTGACTCTTAAGTTTTGCTTTACTGAGGATTTCAGTATTCCAAGGGTTAATTTTTGCTTTAAATATCATTGCTGATTTGAGAGATACAGTTGTTTTGAGGGGGAGCTGATATAATTCTCGATGAAAATAGAGGTTTGAGAGACCTCATTACATTTGAAGCTAGGGAAGGAAAAAGAAAACATTATTTTGAGTCTGAAGTCTCACCCATTCGAAACTTGTCCAAAGAGACCACTGCTGTCTGCATTAGTCAATTTTTTGGAGCCATCTGCCCACACTGTGGGATACAGTACAGCCAGAATGAGCACTGCAGGTACCTGGGAAACATGCCAAGAGTGAACTCAGTCAAGATAAGTTATTCACTGGCTGGTAGAGAAATCCCTGGCTTGAAGGAGATAGTGATTGAAAATGAAAAAAAAAAAGTTGTCCTTTAAAAGCACCATGTTTTCAATAGTTCTTGAGTCCCTTCTCTCTCTGTCTCTCTCTGTCTCTGTCTCTCTCACCTGTGTTTTTCTCCCCCACCTCTTCTTTCTTCAACTTTTTAATAGTAGAGCTCAGCATTGTGTTTTACCGCTGCCCTCAGGTAGCTAAATCACTCTATTTGCTGAGAGTTCTAAGTGTCCTGCTGCAAATGAACACTATATGTCTCCAAATAAATTGACTAAAGAATACAGGAAAGCAAGTGATGAAGGGAAATACACTCAATCCGTTTAGGTCACTTGCTTATTTTACTAAGTGCTACATGTGTATTTCTTCTATATGTGTACTTATTTTAAGAACTGTTGATAGAAACATTAAGTAAGCTGAATCAAAGTTTTATAAGCAGAGAAGCTTCTACATGATGGTCAGATTGATTTCAATTTAGTGTTAAGATATTTAACTATACAAGAATTTTGAAATATTAACATGCTTAAAATAGGACTATCTAGAATCTATTCATAACTAAGGTTTATGATTTTAATATAAAATAGTTCAAGTCCCATGTCAATTGAAATCACATGTATTATGATGCTGAAATCAGAAAAAAAATGTCTGAGTTTAGTTGAAATATACTGCATTATAAAGCATTTAGTGGCTAAATCATTTTCTTACACTTCTTGCAAAAAGAATTTTATTGTTCCTTAATTTTTAATATTTTTTCTCTTTTTGTACAGTGCATTGAGAGATAAAAGAAATATGTATAAAATAGGAACACTATTTTTCTATAACCTCTGTTCATTGCTACTCCAAAGTTTTGAATATTACAAATAAAATGTAAAAAATAATTCACAAAAGGCCTGTGTAAGTAATATTATCTAATATATGGTATATATAAAATTTTCCCATAGAAGGGAGTATATTATTAACTAAAATTTAGATACCATCTTGATTAGTGGATAATTGCCTTAAATCTTTATTGCAATAAAGGCAAGTATTTAAATTGTTTTTCACAATTTATTTTATTTTAATTTATTTTTCCTTCTCTTTTATAATCCCAATCCCAGCACCTCCTTCCCCCAGTCCTCCCAGCTTCCACCTGTCTCCCCTCTCCTCCTGATCTCCACCCCCAACTTGCTTCCCCTCAGCAATGAGCAGGCCTCCCAAGGTTACCAACTGAACATAGCACAACAAGTTGGAACAAGGCCGGGTGCCAAGCCCCTATATCAAGGCCGAAAGAAGCAGTCCAGCAGGAGAAAAAGGGTCCTATAGACAGGTGAAAAGGGTTAGAGACAACCCCATCACACACTCCAAAAATCAGGAAGTCTACAAGAACAACAAGCCAAACAACCATGAGCATAACAGAATATTACTGGTGTTCATCTCCAGGCTAACAAGTCTCCAGTTCCTGGACAGCCTTGCAGTGTCAAACATAGGCTCCCTTCCTTAGCATGGGGTTTTGCCCCTCCATTGCTTCAGCAGATCCTGTAGGCAGATAGGTTGGTTACAGGTCAAAGGTTTTGTGATTGGGTTGGTGTCCCAGTACCATCACTGGAAGTTTAGCCTGGTTATAGAAGATGGCCTTTTTAGGCACCCTATCCCCCTATTAGTAAGAGTCCTCACTAGGGTCACCCTTGTAGATTCCAGTGAGTTTCCATTGCACTAATACTACCAATCACCCCCTAAATGTCCGTCGATTCTGATCATCTCTCCCTCTATTCCACTCCTGTTCCCATTCCAATCTTCTCCCAACACTCTGAAATGTCTGTTTTATTACCTCCTCCCAGGGGGAACCATGTGTCTCCACTGGGGGCCTCCTTGTAGCATAGTCTCCCTGGGTCTGTGAATTGTAGTATAATTGTCATTTACTTAACAGCTAATACCCACTTACAAGTGAATACATACTTTATTTGTCTTTCTGGATCTGAGTTATCTTGTTCAGGATGTATTTTGTTTTGTTTTTGGTTTTTTGTTTGTTTTTGTTTTTCTAGTTCCATCCATTTCCCTGTAAATTTCCCAATTTCCCGAGGAATTGCCATATTGATTTCCATAGTAGTTGTACAAGTTTGTACTCCTTAGCAGCAATGAAGGAGTATTCTCCTTGCTCTATATCCTTTCCATCATGAGTTGTATGTAAGTAGGTGGATTTATGTCTGGAATGTAGATTTGATTCCATTGGTCAACATGTCTGTCATTATGCCGATATAATGCAGTTTTTATTATTAAATCTCTATAGCACAGCTTGAAATCAGGGATAGTGGTACCTCTAGAAGTTCATTGATTGTTCCGGATTGTTTTAGCCATCCTGGGTTTTTTGTTTTTACATATGAAGTTGAATATTATCTTTTGAAGATCTGTAAAGACTTGTGTTAGAATTTTGATGGGTATTGATTTGAATCTATAGATTATATTTCTCCAGATGGCCATTTTTATCATGTTAATCATACAGATTAACTGGGGTAAATTCCCATGAACATCGGGGATCTTTACATCTTGTGAGACCTTCAATTTCTTCGAAGTCCTGAATGAAGACTTTGTTATACAAGTCTTTCACTTGCTTGGTTAGAGTTTCCCCAAGATGTTTTATGTTATTTGTAGCTATTATGAAGGGTGTTGTTTCCTTGATTTATTTCTTGGTCCATTTATCAATTGTATATAGTAGAATTATTGATTTTTTTGAGTTGATCTTATAGCCAGCCACTTCACTGAAGGTGTTTAGCCAATATAGGAGTTTCCTGGTGGAGTTTTAAAGGTCCCTTATGCATACACTATCATATCATATGAAAACAAAGATAAATTTTTTCTTCCTTTCCAATTTGTATCCCCTTGATCTCATTCTGTTGTCTAGCACTTCTAGTACTATATTTAAAGGTATGGGGAAAGTGGACAACCTTGTCTTATTCATAATTTTAGTAGAATTTCTTCATTTTTCTCAATTTAATTTTATGTTGGCTGTAGGCTTGCTGTCCATTGACTTTATTATGTATAGATATGGCTCTTGTATCCATAGACTCTCCAAGACTTTTATCATGAAGGGGTATTAGGTTTTGTCAAAGGCTTTTATGAGATCTAGTGAGATTGTCATATGTTTATTTTTTTCACTCAGTTCATTTATATGGTGGATTACTGATTTTGTAAATATTTATATATTGAACTATCCTTGTATCTCTGAAGCCTACTTGATTATGGTGGCTGATTGATCTTTTGATATGTTCTTGGATTCAGTTTGTGAGTGTTTTATTGAGTAATTTTCCATCTATGTTCACAAGGGAAACTGGTCTGTAATTCTCTTTCTTTTCTAATATTTGTGTGGTTTGGGTAGCAGGGTGACTGTGGCATCATAAAATAAGTTTGGTACTGTTCATTCTGTTTCTATTTAGTGGAATAATTTGAGAAGTGTTGGTGTTAATTCTTTACTCTTCTCTGAATGTCTGATATAATTCTGAACTAAGAACCATCTGGCTCTGTTTTTTTTTTTGGTTGGGAGTCATTTAATTACTGCTTTTATTTCCATTTCCTTGGGGGTGATGGGTCTATTATTGTTTATCTGATCTCTATTTAACTTGGTAGGTGATATATCTCAAGAAAATGATCCATTTCTCATAGACTTTCCCATTTTGTGTAGTACAGTTTTTTTAAAATATGACCTAATGATTCTTTGGATTTCCTCAGTGTCTGTAGTTATGTCCCACTTTTAGGCTCTAATTTTTTTTTTAATGTGGATATTCTTTTTCTGTCTTTACATTAATTTGGATAAAGATTTATCTCTCTTGATGATTTTCTCAAAATACAGCGTTTTCTTTCACTGATTTTTCAATCATTTAGTGATCCCACAAGATGTTTCAGTAAGTAAAAGTTTCTGATGCAAAGGCTAGTAACCTGAGTTATACACACACACACACACACACACACACACACACAGAGAGAGTTAGTAAATCTAATTTTTAGAATTAAATACAATAGTATTAAAGATACATATATAAAATCTCACCAATATCATTTCCTAAACATGAGATGAACAAGAATGACACCAGTAGACATGCCTAAGTGGATAGAGAAAAGCCCATGAAGCCTTAACCTTACACAAAGATATACAGGAATCTAAGGGATGCTGAGACTGGCAGGAAAAATGTCCCCAAGAGAATAGCACACCAAATGATTATTCAATACCAAATTGTAAGACCTTGTAGAGGAATAGCCCAGTGTGAAAGGTAGGGTCTACATTCCAGGGGCGGCATTCAGAGGCCCATGTGGTCTGCGTGGAATGTAAACACACCTTTAATCCAGTATTCAGGAAGCAGTAGTAGCAAACACCTTTAATCCCAGTATTCAGAAGGCAGTAGTGTTCTACACCTGCAATTCTTAGGAAAAAAACAAAAAAAAACAAAAAAACAGTAGAAGCAGTCACAGGAAGCAGAACTCAGAAGGAGTCAGTATCACACAAGAAGTAACATATGAGATGAGTCAGAGGAATGGCAGACAAAGTGACTCATCAAGATGAAGAGTTAGCAAAGTAAAGGCAAGCCCAACTCTCAGGAGAAAAGGCTAGTTCTCAGCTCAGTAAAAGAGTGTTACATAGGAGTTAAATATTAGCAGTTAGTTAGAGTAACTTCAGTTAACAGAAGCAGATAGAAGAGTTAATTGAGAAGAAGTTGAAGAGTCAGGAACAGTTAACGGAATAAGTTAAGAAGAGCCAGTTGAGTTAAGAAACAAGTTGAAGAGACTCAGTTGAGAAGCCGACTGCAGAGTGAATTGAGGAGTAGTTACACAGTAAGTTTAAAAGTCAGTTACAGAGGAGTTACACAAACTGAGGCTGGAGTGAGTTACAGAGCAGTTACTGGAAACAGTCAGTTACAGATGCAGGATGGAGCAGTGAGAGTCCAGGGAGAGACACAGAAACACAGCAGAGCTTGGCAGAAGAAGCCCAGTACTGAGAGTCAGTTGAATCAGAAGAGTGAGAGATCAGAAGGAGCTAGTCAGAGTGGCTCAGTCAGCAGAAGATCTCAGAAGGCTAAGGCTGAAGCCTTCTAGGTCCAGGCTATCAAATTAAATGTTCTAGATGTGTGAAGGCTGTAGAATTCCAGTTCAAGGATTAAGGCTATACTTTAAAGAGGACAAAATGCTTTAGAGCTCTAGGGCTCTAAGCTAGAACCAGTGATTTAATTAGACAAAAGAATAAACTGTCCTCTGCCTGAACCAACATCTACAGACCTGAAAACATGCATACAGATAACATTATACATACTGAACAGGTTATATTTAGGAATACATATGTGTATACAGATCTACACACGTATTAACAATTTTTAAAAAGTCATGAACTTGAAAGCAAGCAAGCAAACATATATGGAATGGTTTAGGGCAGAAAGGAAGGGACAAATATTGTAATTATAATCTCAAAAGTAAAAATATTAAAATGTTTTCTATATGGATTTTTTCAAATATTTATTTATTATGTATTTATTATATATTATGTATGTATATTATTATGTATGTATTTACTAATACATTTAATTTCCAAGAATTATATTCATTAAATATTATTTGTTAATAACATGATGCATTGTATAATAGAACCATATACAATTTATAGTCTTCATTTGGAATGTATGATAATGCCTTTTTTCTAATTGATAAAGGCTAACTGGGTTAAAAACCTGTCATTTATGAGTATATGTTTATGTGCTTCAATGAGTATATTTCAGAGTGCCTCACTATTGTAATTATTTTATTAGATAAAAAATGAATGAGACATTAATGATGTGTTCAATCATGAGAAGTGAACTTCTAGGCATGATGGTACTCAGTTATAGCAAATGAGAGATTGAACAGGAAGATTGTTGTAAGTAGCTAGTCAGGGTTACACAAGATAACACTATTATGCTCCATCAAGGAGAATAAAATATAGTGCTTGTATATTTCCGAAACCACTACTTCATCACCAATGGTAAAAATTGCTATTTGCTCCTAATCTTATAACAATTAAATATGTGATCTTTCAGGTGTCATTAATTACTGAAAAAAAATATAGGAAAACAGTAACCCTAAAAAATAAGTATAATTTTCATACATAGAGTTTCTCTTAAGTAATTGAGAGACAGTACTGATACACTTTTTATATAAGGATCACTACCTATGATGAAAATTCAATAAAACATAATAGATAAAAATACGTTTATTGCTGGGAAGTGGTGGTACACACCTTTAATCTTAGCACTCAGGAGGCAGAGGCAGGTGGATCTTTATGAGTTCAAGTCCAGTCTGCTGTACAGAATATGTTCCAAGACAGCAAGAGTTACAACAGGGAAACCCTGTCTCAGAAAAAAAAATACTAAAACAATTGTAAATGTGATTATGATTTATATATGATTATAGTGAATATTGTTCCCCCAAAGTTGATATTTTCCTGTGAGACACATTGAAGGGACCTGAAGTTTCTGAAGATATTTAGGATTAGTTATTGTTGGTTACATTTGACTAAAATAAAATTTTCATGTCAAGTTGGAGTTCTTAGCAAGCACCCTTTATTCCTCCCCAATTTTTACATAAGGTAAGCTATATGATGCAGGCATTTTAGCTGTCTAACAGTTGTCAGATATTTCTACCATGCCTGGTCACAGTGGCAGCTACCATAAGCACAAGGAAGTGAATGCCAGAGACAGAGACAGGTAGAAAGCCCTATTGGGTATTTTAATGAAACCTCCTGCTATTCCTACCTTAGTGTCAGAGTCCAGTGGGAACAATGTTGCTGCCACTCCTAAAGTGGCATTGGCATCTACAATAACCACAACTTCAGTAACACCATTTCCTGGAGACAGGAGTGTAGGAGAAAATTGGACCTGCCACTGGACAGAACTAGGACTGAGACCTATGTGGACGTATCCAGAGATAAGGGCATGCCCAGACACAGAACTACCTGGACATACCCAGGGAGCAGCAGCTGCAATCTGGCAGCCAATGGGGACACTGGACCAGGTGGAGGGTATAATAGGCTTCCCCTTTGTAACAAACTGAATCTGCCTTTTGCCACTCACCTGACTCCCAGAGACTGTGTGTCTTGGCTCCGGAGTCAACTCTACCCCCTCGCCTGAAGGGTCTCGTGGATGGGTATAAGCAACACAGGAGGAGTTGACATCCAACTAGCTACTTCATAGATGGTTATGTCAACTATCATCAGGACTGCTCCAGCTTCTTTAGCATCTCACTGCTGCTCCAGGAGGCACAGAACCATTCACAGGTGCCTGAGCCTCAGAAGTAAGGAACTCATCACAGCTGGCCTGGCTGTTACTCAATCTTACTGGCTTTTGCTTCAGACACAGTACTTTCTTTGTTATGTAGGAGATATTTGGTTTGAATTTAGACAAAATAGCTTCAGATAATCCTCAGAGTACTGGATTTTTTTTTAATTCTTACCCCACAGCATCATTTCCCACCCAAAGATGCTTCAGAAAGTCCCATAATATTCCTCAATCTAGTCAGAAAGGAGCATCTTCTTTGCTTGTTATGGGCATTTCTTGTCTAATGCTCTTTTGAACAGTCTATAATACCTTTTCTCCTTCCTGTACTCCTCTCCTCAGATACTTCAGTCCAGGATACTCTAAAATGAAGCCTGTCTGACTCTTTTATTACTGACTGAACCCTTTATCATGAGTTGTTTAGGCTGATTACACAAAAAGAGAGAGAGAGAAAGAAAGAAACAGAAGATATCTTCCAGCACTGTTAGCCCAAAGGCACACTTGCTAGCATCTATAGTAAATCTGAAAAGTTCCAGAGAGTGGCTATGACCAGAGATAGCAAAAACCTAAGACAACATCAGTGAATGGGCTATGAAGAAATACACTTGAAAAAAGGGAGAGAGAGGGAAACAGAAAGAGAGGGAGGGAATAGGGGAGGGTGAGAGGGAGTAAAGAAAGGAGGGAAAGAAAGAAAGAAAGAAAGAAAGAAAGAAAGAAAGAAAGAAAGAAAGAAAGAAAGAAAGAAAGAAAGAAAAAAAGAAAGAAAGAAAGAAAGAAAGAAAGAAAGAAAGAAAGAAAGAAAGGAAGAAAGAAACAAAGAAACAAAGAAACAAAGAAACAAAGAAACAAAGAAAGATTGATTTCTGGAAGAGTTAGAAAAAGCCATTATAGTTACTAGCAGTTCTGGCTGCATATGCTGTCCTATGGGTCCTAGGCTAATACTGTCCTATGATAATACAGAGATCTCAGCATCCTAACACTCTAAATGAGTCCCTGTGACTGTAGCTATTATGTAGACTAGATGAATCTAAGGCAAAGAGCTGTAATGCATAGCTACAAATCCTGATATTTTGATTTCTGAATTTCTAATACAAGGAGAGCTGTAGTTTGCTATTCATGGATTGTTTAGAAATACAGCAAATAAATGTTCAGCAAGTTTTCAAAATGCAGAAACTAGGAATTTGTCTTTATTTTTTTGAAAGTGTCTTTACGGTTGTGACTAAAGATGAAGATGAAGGACAAATGAGATAGCTCAGCTTATAAAGATTCTTGGTGAAAGCTTGATAATCTGAGTTTAACCACAGCAGGGACCCACATGATAGAACAATTTAAGCAACCAGTCAACCAAACAACCAACCAATCAACTAAGCATAACACAAATTCTTACAAGTTGTCTTCTCATCACTCAAATGCAAACATGTGCGCACATTCATACATACTTCCCTGCAAAATAAATAACTAAAGAAACATGATTATAAAATGCCTTTAAAGGTAAAGATGGAATCACACTGAATAAAGATAGACTCAAACCCAATATAAGACTTCTTAGACAGAAAATGAAAATAGACATGTAATGTCCATGATATGACAGAAAAGATAATTTAAAATTGCAAAGGACTATTGGGCAAAACACAAAAGAGAAAGAAACAAGAAATATTTTAAGAAGAATTCTGCCCCAAGGATGTTAGAATCAAGTTGGCCTTGCCAATATATTTATTTCAATTTTTAGCCTCCATAATAGTATGAGAATATATTTCTGTGGTTTAAGGCATAAGCAGAGAAGTGGTATGACTCTAGGCATATTTGGTGTTGGGTAGGTTTGTATGTCTGGTGCCTGAATAAAATTTTGTGGCTGGACTACATCTATCTACCCATCATCCACTGTGTCCTGTGACCCATGTGTACCAGTTTAGGAGAAAATATTCCCAGCAAACATTCTTTCCCGTCATTGAGTTTCTTACATACTGTATCAATTATATGAGCACTTAGTATACTGTAACATATACATTAAATGAGAAGACAAAGAAAGCTCTGATTGCAACACTGCATCTCTCTCTGTCTGTGTGTGTGTGTGAGAGAGAGAGAGAGAGAGAGAGAGAGAGAGAGAGGGAGAGAGAGAGGAAACGTTCTATTTGTTGTTACACATTGTTTCTTCCCATTTCTTCTCTTCTTGAACTGTTTTAATGTCACATTCATCATAGGCTCTAACACTTAAAGACGGTTCAGTTCCAAATTAACACATTATCACATCCATTTTCTTTATTCCTTTAAATATCAAGTAGAAACATTAATTTTAAAAGGAACACATACCACTTTTAGTTAAAACCAAACACATTTATCAGTGAAAGAGAAGTCTGAATGTCAGACATGACTGTCAACTAGTTTATGACACAATTAGTGTTAAAATTTTTAAACTATTTCTTTAATTATAATTGAACAAAGTTTAAATTCTAGCATATTACCCTCAAGCTAATATTTGCAGCAATTATACAGGCCAACTACAACTCAGAATCATCACTTCACAAGCTGAGTCAGCAGTGAGGAATCACATCCTCTTCTGGTCAATATACAATATGTGTGATTTTGGACAAAGAGTCTTTGTGAAAACATGTAAAATTTTAACTCCTTCACAAAAAAACCTGGAAAATTTCCTATCCTTGCCTTTTCAGTCTCTGTGAAGGTTGATCACAAAAGTGGGGCTAGGGAGAGTCCATTGCCCCTTGGCTTTATGTCTCATTCACCCTTTCACTCTCTCAACATCTTATAGTGTCGTAACCTTGTTTGTTTCACTATTATCAACAGCCACCCAAACAAAAAGAATTTGAGTAACCATTCCTGTTCCAAGTCAAGTAGGAAACACTAAAAACAGCTTTATAAATATGTTAGTCACACTCTCTGAAACACAAAATTCAATTGCTTTCCCACCTTTTTTTCCCTGAAGATGCTTATCTGACTCCAATATCTTGGAAGCTATGTTTAACTGTTGTTGTCTCCATCTATCTCAGGAAATTTAACACAATAATGTAGCAGTTTGACATTTGTGAAGGTCAGGTCTGAAATTCCATTGTGCTCCACGCAAATTTATGATCTGTATCACTTAGGGTCACTGTGAGAAACATTTATGGTAAATTATAGGTAACACTGGATATTTACACTTCAGAACATGGGCACATAGGGACATTTTTAAAGCTGTTACTCTGAAGAGAATTACAATACAATGGCGGATAGATATTGAAGAAATAAGTGTGAGAACTGAAGCGTGGAATGTCTCTCATTTAGAAGACAAGAAAACCAGAGATGAAGACACTGAGGGAAAGGTAATATAGCAGATGAAAGTGCAGATTGGGTTCTACTGATAACGGGAATGTTGTGCCCCAGAGTACACCATGTTCTTTGAGAACTGTAAAGAAAGAGAAGATAAGGCCTAACCATGTATCAGTGGGTTGGAAGATTTAATAGATTGCCTGTAAAACACTATATCTATCTAGAATGGCTTAAGAGGAAATAGAATGTCTCATGAAGATGAACACTGGCTTGCAAGACTGAGTTTTATAATTCAAGTTAGGAAATCACTTAAAAGCTAATGCTTCATGGGCTGCTTACCTTCCATGCTGTTTTACCTAGTGAAAAAAAAATTAATGTTTTTGACTGTTCATTCATGAAACTCAGTTTTGTTCAGGTTCAAGTTGTAAAACATAGGAACAAACTTCATAACCTTCTAGAAAGAATATGTGACATGTAGCTTATATCACAAGAAAAAGAAAAAAATAATTTTGATTTATTCTTCATTTTTATGTCTTGAATATAAGCATAATAGTGCTTCAAGCATCAGACACCATCTTTGTGGCTCTGGAAATGATGTTCATAATGACCATCCAAAACTGACTGATTCTGGAAGGGTCAATATACTAGTTTTGATATGCTTTTCCATATAATCAATTTCTGCTACCAATTTTAAGTCTCTTTTATCTGCTCCCCATCTATCCTGAATAGGTTCTTCATATTTTACCAGAAAGTAAAGTACTTAAAATGACAGAACTTGAAATTGAATTTGGTAAATTAATTATTTGGGCTTAAAGAGACAGGGACAAATTTTGGGAGCTGGACAATTTTGAGATACCTTGGTAACATGGTATTATTTAGAAGTTCAAGAATTTCTCCAACTCTGTTGCCTAGGATAATGATTAAACAATAATAAATTGTGATAAATTTTGAATTTATTAATAAAGACACAAGAGATCAGCAAGTTCAAGTTTAAATTAGAAAGTTTCTGAGATGGGCAAGTCAAACAATTCTACTTGAAGATTGGAAAATCTGAGACTGGAAAAACAAATGTCTTTCTTCTGTTACTTTAGTTAAATGTGTTATTTACAAAGGAGTTAAAATCACTAATTTAGGAAGAATGAATGACTCTCAATAATGTAGGCATAGATTCAGGCCAAAAAGCAATTTATTCTTTAGCTAATTCAATCACTGGTCCTTTGAGGGTTCTAGTTTCTGTACAATCTAATCTTAAGCCCAAAACTATAGAGCCTTAGTATCCATACAATCTAATAACCTAGAATATTTCAGCCTCTGAAATGTACTATTACTGGGTTCATTCTGATTAGCTCCTTCTGAACTCAGAGCTGTACTGAACTCAACTGACTCTTCTGGTTGACTAATCAACTCACTCACTGTTCTGGCTCAAACTCTTGTCCAAGCTGACTGGTTCAAACTGACCTTCTCTGAGCCCAGCTGACTGACTGTTCCTGACCTCATTCTTCTGACTCTGGCTGACTCCTGCAACTTCTCTGATTGAAGTGCTACCCTTCAAACTGACTCTGATAGCTGACTCTTTGTCCCAATCTCACTCTTCTGCTGGGCTACCTCTGTGTCTCTGCCTCAGATTGCCCTGAACTGCCTCAGACTGCCTCAGATTCCTTCTGTGTCTCTTCCTCAGACTGCTTCAGATTGCCTGATTCTCTGAGCTGAGAACCTGCTATTATATCATGAGAGTTGAGTTTGTTCCCACTCTGACTCACTCTGCCAGCTTCCTCTAATTTGTCACTTTGCCAGCTCTTCACTCTGCTTCATCTCAGATGACACTGTGTCAAGACTTCACTCTGATTCAACCTCAGACTTGAAATTAAAAGCATGGCATCACTCTATATTTATGAACCGAGAGCCCTGAACTGATAATCATGACCTACTTCTGAACTACTGCTTCCTTTTATATCCCTAGATTTGGGATTAAAGGTGTGTGCCACCATTGCCTTCTGAGTTCAGTTATTTAAAGGTGTGTACTGCATTCCAGCTGGATCACACAGGCCTTCCAATATAATCCTTTACAGAACAGCCATGCTGCTAGATTAAAAGATTAAATATTCTGCTACACAATAAACTACATGACATGAGTCTTAGAAAATGAATGTGATAGATATTATGGCTGCTCATTTATGTCTAGTGTATTAAAATATTTTTAAGGAAGCAACACTTAACTTAAAAGTCATATTGAGAAGTGAAATAAATAGGTTTTTCATATAAAACAGGAATGTTCAAGCTTAACCTCTATGGGACTATGGAGAAAATATGTTTAATACATATTTTAGGGTTTGGGGATTTTTTTTATTGATAACTAAGATCTGGGTAACCTGTCAATGAAGATCTAGGAAGAATGTCAGAGTTTTAGTTACTAAGAAAGAATATGTCAAGGATGACATAAAACTTGGGAACACCAGATACTATTGTTTGCAAAGCTGGAGACCCTAGTCTTACTTTGGTTCAGGAACCAATTAATTAAACAAATATATCAAATGCCATCCATTGTGATCCCCAGTGACTTAAGAAAGAGAAAAATTGACTTTTTTATCTTATATAAACAACAAAATATACTTTATTACCTATGAAATATACTTAAAATCTAAACCTTAAGCATGGAGAATGACAGCTGTCAATCAAACCTGCACTGTGTAAGAGCTGAATCATAGTAAAAAGCAGAGCTACTTTTGGTTGTTAGTAAATAAGAAAAATTCTTCATTCCATGAACATTGTGTGTTCATGTGGGATAATATCAATAAGTAAAGACACTAAAACTTAGAACCAATATCATATAAAAAGGCTCAGGTAGCAAATCTGCCTGTATTAGTCAAGAAAAGCAAACAAGCATGAAACTGGTTTTGATGAAATTATGACGTCAGAAGAATGGCACCTGGGCTTGAATGGAAGAAGACTGGGAGACTTGTTTGAAAAAAAAAGACAGATTTCCTGCACTCTGAGTAATATGAGTTGTGGCCCTGATGCTGTATGAACTCTACAGCTGTGCCACTGGGAAGCCACCAAGGACAAACAGGACAAGCAATCCCTTCCCTGTGAAGTGAAAGTAGAACTTTAAAACAAGTCTAAATCATCCTACTATTTTCATCTTTGATGACATTTCTACCAATTATATTTGTAGAGTTAATATTTAAGATCTCTATTTTTGTGTTTTTCTGTCCATATGAGCTTATCAATTTGGCTTTTCCCTATGTTTCCTACTACTCTTGCCAGGCAGGCATTCACTAGTACTTACAGTCCACTAGTTGGAATAATGTGAAGAGCCACACAAAGATATCCAGGCCTTTGCCCTGAATCAGTGTCTACCTCTGATGAATTTACAGCTACACAAAGACATGACATGGAAATTTCTAGTCCATAGTTTGATTTTAGAATTTGAACACACACACACGCAAACACAAACACAAACACAAACACACACACACTAAAGTTAAAGGAACATGTAATTTCAATTTACAGTGCACAATAATACATGACAAAAATGAATTTTTAAAAGACAAGTCTGAAACAACATGCATGTTTTTAGTAATGGATCTGAAAGGCTATGTACAAACTTAAAATGAATTGAAGGAAAATGTGAGTCTATAATAAGGTAAAACAAAAATGAAAGCTTAAATACTTGAGATAGGATAAACAGAAAAATCAACAGATTTTGTTGACAAATTTGATGTTTGTGTAAGCTGCTTGAGGAAACAAGAATAACATACACATCTATAGCTTATATGGTGCTCTCTTAAAAGAATCAATGTGTTAAATATTATTTGGGGAGAAAAATAATACTTCGAGTACTTATTTGAATGTTGACCATTAAGGTAATTCAAAATCATGATGATTGATAAAACTATAGGAAAAGAGTAAGCTACAAAGCTATATATATATGTGTGTGTGTGTGTGTGTGTGTGTGTGTGTGTGTGTGTTTTTGTGTAAATATATATAAATAAATATATATGTAAATACATACATATATATTTAAATATATAGATATATGTAAATATATGTATATATAAATATACATATATATATTTAAATACACAACACCTACACACCTACATAAACATACACATATATGCATGCCCTTCATGATGCACTGATAAAGAGCTTTAAAGGAGGTTTAAGAGGTATTTAGAAATGCTTCAGTTTCAAGGCATTCACTCCTCACTTGAGACACAAGGCAACTAATACCATAATGAGCATGCCATCTCCAACATCCTTTTGTTCATCTCCTTCATTGTGGGTGCTTCCCATTGCACAGGCATGACGACCTTTCTAACCTCTCATCCCATCGAAGGCTAAGCACACAAAAATATGTCACTGACTTATAATATGGTTACCTTGCAACTCTGTAAACCAAATCTGCAAACCTTTCATAATACACTGCCATGAAAAAAAGGTAGTTAAGTATAAGGGTTAGGCTTACCTTGGAGTAAGGAAATTGTGATTCTAACATCTTATTCCATATCTAGACAGAGTTATGATTTCGCAGGTATATGAACAGTAACAGAGAAGAAATAATGAAAGACATAGAATTACTGTGATAATAATATGAATAAACAAACAGAACAAACATTTCAAAAATGTTAAATTCAATAGCAATATGTATTGAGTTCCTCAATACACATAAGTAATTTTATTGATTTCACCAGAAGTTGTGTTCTGTTAAATTCTAAGAAATTGATTTAGAATAAGTAATCAGAACAGTTGGAGAATTTTAAATGGTTTGAGAATAGTCGCTGCAAAGATCAAGCATGTTTGTGTGCCTGTGAGTGTGTATGTGTTTGAATGTGTGTGCATATATCTGTGTATGATATTATGTGGCATGTGTGTGAGCCTGTGTGCATATGGTATGGAATATGTATGCATATTTATGCGTGTGTGTGTTCCTGTATTTGTGGGGAGCAAGAGTACATGTTTTTCTGTGGTATGAATGTTTATAAAAGTGTATGCCAGTTTGTGTGTAGTGTGTGTGTATGTGTGCTCATTTATGTTCAAGCATGTGTATGTGTGGTTTTGCCTGTGTGAGTGTGCTTTTGTGGTGTGCATGTTTGTATATGTGTGTGCAGTGTGTGTGTGTGTGTGTGTGTGTGTGTATGTGTGGGTGCCTCTGTGTATATAAATGTGTGTGCATTGTGTGAATTTGCATATTTCAGTGTGTGTGTGTGTATGCATGTGTGCAGATAAGGGTATGTGCATATAGTAATCCTGTTATTGTAATCAAGGCATCAGAAATGCCAGAGAAGTGTTTTTCTATGTGAGCTGTATGTCCATCTCCTAAAATAATATTTAATATTTAAATATGATTATATTTTATACCTAGTTAATATCACTCAGTTATATTTAATTGTACTTAGTTTGAACCTCATTTTGTTTTGAGATTTAGTAATTTTGACCATTTTCATATATATATAGCCACTGTTTATTTTCTGGTGTTCTGTTTTATTTTTTCAACTCTACCTTCTTCATAGTCTAAAGTTTAGCAAGATTAAGTTTTATTTTAATTCTTTATACAAAATAATTTTATTATTATTATTTCATTTTATTTTTAATATATCATTCTAATTTCATATGCTCATGAAGTTCTCTGTAGTATAAACACACAAGTGCAAAGTATGTAGTAGCATACTACTACATGCTACTGTAGCATGCTACAGTAGTAACATACATACTACTCAAATCCAATACTGTATTTCATTCTTCTTCACTTATTCCCCCTTTCAAGCTGCTACATATTTCTTTTTATGGTATTTATTTTTGGTAGACTTTTTTGACGCTTAAGAAAATTTATGACCCTTTCGTACAATGTATAATTGCTTGTGTCATTTTGCACTAAAATTTATGCACTTTTTTATTGTCTTTGTTTGCATTTGAGAGACTGAGACAGAAATATTAAAGCAATTGTACTATTAAAAAAACTATCTGATAGAGGTATTATAGTGACATAATTTTAATTAATAAAATCCTCATGTCTTCATTGGACAACCTCAAAAAGCATGAGATTCAGGTAATTAGATAGATAATTGAAGAGGAACCTTTAATATTTTAATACAGCAGCATGGGTGCTTTAGCAAATAATTACATTAAAAAGACTATGTGATAGCTAGGAAGGGATCACATACAAAGGCCTGTATGAAAGGATCACGTTTATAGGCCTGTGTAATCTGGATGAAATGCTCTGAAGGCAGTGGTATCATAGGCCTTTAAACCCAATGCAGCACATACCTTTAAATCCAACTCAAAAGGAAATGTTGCCATATGCCTTTCCAACTCTTAGGATATAAAAGGAATATTCAGAAGAAGCAGAGAAGAAAAACTGAGAGAGGAAGCAGACAGAAAGCAAGTTAGAAGCAGAGTTGGAAGCAGACAAGAGTTAGAGAAATGAAGTCAGTTCAGAAGCAAGAGTTCAGAAGGAGCAGTTGGAAAGAGGAGAGTTAGTTAAGTCAGACAGTTTGTTCACAGACAGAAGATGCTGAAAAGAGCAGAGCTAGTACAGAATAATCAGAGAAAAATCAGAGAGTTAGAAGTAGAAGGTTTATAATTTACAGTTCTGAGTTCATAGTACAGCTCAGAGTAAAAAGAGAGAGTTCAGAAGATAACTAGTCAAAGTGAACCCAGTCAGTAGTAAGTCTCAGATGCTGAAACATTCTAGGTTTAAGCTTGCAGATTAGATTGTACTGAGACTAGAATCTACTATATCTGGATTTGCTTCTTGAAGATTACATTGTAGGGAAGCTAAAGATTTGATTGTAAAGAGGCTAAAACCCTCTAGTACCAGGGATTGTATTATCAAAGAATAAATTGCCTTTTGACCTGAACCCATGATAATAATAATAAAACCAATGCTTATATCTACACCTAGAGATAATTGAATTTTATATACTATATTTAGCTACTGAAAGGGCAGAATGAGGGACTAGAGATATGTTCCTATGGTTAAGCTCCATTGTTCTTGCCAATGACCTGAGTTCAGTTCCCAGCATCCACATAAGTTGGCTCACAAATGCCTTTCATTCCAGCTCCAGTCAGTCTTGCACCTGCTTCTAGCCTCTGCAGGCAACTGTAATCACATACAGACACACACATACACAAACACATACACACACACACTTGCACACAAACATGCACACTTAAACCTTCTTTTTTTAAAGAAAGTAAGTTGCAAGAATGGGGAGTAATGAGATGGATGATTGTTGAAGGGATCCTTGTTGCTCTTACCTGTGTTCAGTTCCCAGCACATATATGGTGGCTCACAATCATCTGCCTGCCTGGAGATCTGATACCTTCTGATGCACATATAAGCATGCAAGCAAAACAGATAGTTACAGATAATATAGAATAGATATCTAATTAAAAAAAAAGAAACTTATGTTTTTGGGTTATGGGAAGAAATTAATAATTGGAGATAAATATGTAGAACACATATGGTGAATAAAATTTTCTTTTATGCACATGAAAGTCTCACAGGTTATATTGTTTTAGAATCTCTTTTTGCTGCAAATCACTAAGAAAGATTTTCTTTACAATACAAATTTCCCTTATAAAAGAATAGCTCTTCAGATATCACCTGTTTGCAGAGTTACAAAGTGATTAGCCTGAGATGATCAATGTGCAAGATATTATATTTTAGGATGGCACAGGATGTTCTTTTGCAGTGCTCTTCAGGGATGATGCATCTTTTGCTGTAAATTTTTGTAATTTTGTAATTTTGTAAAATAAAGCAAGGTAACTAGCAAGGAACAACAGAAACAAACACAAATGCAAAACAGAGAAACAAACAAGTAAACAAAAAACAAAAAAACCCTAAAACTACTTTAGTGAACATTTAAGACTTTCTAAAAAGTTTACCTACTGTCACTATATGGAAGGACAATTAGATTTCTATATATTTCTCAAAGAGAAAGAATAACTGCTTAATATAAATGACCTGTAAGCCAATGGCACAGGAGCCAATCTTTGATAAACTTAAAGCTAATTAAGTCTCATGGCTTTCTAAGCAAACAGGTAAATTGGGCAAACTCAGAACCTCAAACATTATTCTAGGAGATTAAAGCAACAACACTAATGATGCTCAAAACAATGTTGAACTGAGGAAAAATAGACACAAAGAAGAACAGACAATATGAAGGCACTTACTAAAAATTTTGTGAATTTTATTTGCTTTATATGTCATTATAGTGGTATGAACTGGAAGTTATAACAATTTATATTAAAAAGTACCAGCAGAATATGTATGAATTAATTAACATAATAATATGTATGACAGAATATGTATGAATTAACATAAATTTTTATAAATTAATATATTAGTATAACTCATTTAATTATCCAGCTTAAAACATTATAAACATTTGTTTTTATACCATATATAAATGAATAATTTACAATTATATAAACCTGATGTATTAACAACTTTTCTTGTTGCTGTGATAAAATATCTGACTATTAACAACCTAAGGAAGGGATCATTTAGTTTATAAATTTAACGGATATATCATGTCATGATGAGGAATATGTGATGACACAACCATAGTCTCAATACTCTGCAGTAAGGAACAGAGCCAAGACAACAACTATATCTGGGCCACAAGACTTTGGGATCTGTCCATAGTCATCTACTTCCTCCAGAAACCTTTTTGTTTAATTATTTAGTTTAAGTAAGTATTTTAATATTTAAATGCGTGTTTTATATGTATTAATTTATATATTATCTGTATAGTAAAATTATAGTTTTAACAGAGGGATTTTTATACAGTGCTCTTTTATTTGAAATGTTCACATGTACTTAGCTGTTTCTATTAGTTGGACTTCTGTGTTACTCCTGGGACAGAATATGGAAGCAATTATATAGAAGAAGGAAACTTTATCAAGCTAACAAAGTTTCTGTCTGGTTTTTACACTTTGTGTATATATTTAAAATTTCCAGGGGACTCACTCAGTTCCTGGCAGACACTTCCCCAGTAAAGTTCACAGCACCTCTATAGATTGGCATAGATATAGTTATGAAAAGAGGTGAAGTTTTAGAGTAAACTGGAAACAAATTTAGAATAAGAATCCATGGCCAGGAAAGTGAATTGGGAACAGTAAAGCATAAAGAAAGTATAAGTGTGCTATGCAAAAGGTTTCTCTCATTTGAGCTTCCTATCCCAAGAATATTTAAAACTTGTAGAACATTGGCATCACAGGGACCAAGTCTAATTTTGCTTTCATGAATGAGCTAAATGTGGCAAAATCTGGCATTATCAATCTAATTCAAAGTGAGGATATGAAGATAGTTCAAAATAGGGAGCAGTTGGAGCAACCTTTCCAGCTTAAACAGAGAGAAGAGTTGACTCTCAGTTTCAGGAAGAATCTTCTATCAGTGGCTGAATCATTGACTGAACACAAAAGTCAAGAACTTAGGCAAGAACATGCATGATATAAAGTCTAAGGGAAGTACAGGGACTTGTGAAAATATTGTGGCCTACACAGTGTTTCAGGATGTATCAATTGCCAAATAGCTTGCTACAACTTGAATTCTACTGATGTGCAATAGAGGAAGGAACAATAAATGCATACAGGTAAGACACTTAAAGATACAGCAATGGTGGTTCACAAGACATGGCAGAGGTGAGAGATCTTAGAGGTCTTCTTCTGTGGTTTGCCTGAATTCAAAGGTGAATATGCATCTCAAATATTGGGCACTGATGTTAAGCACTTTATTATTGTATTTCAATGAAAAAACATTGTCGGGCTAAAAGGAAAGTCAAGGAATAATTCTACTGTAATATTTGATTTGTAAATTCTGATCTGTATAAACACATATTCTACCCTGGAGACATTGATATGAGGCAGAGTTTTCCCCCAATCATACATTATTTGTATGATTGCAGAAAATTCACTTTGGTTTTGAACACAAATAGTAAACGTCTATTCAAGTTCTAATTTATATTCATAAACCTGAAATATATGATCCCACATACAGGTTCTTTACATGAGTGTGTGTATAGAAATGTGAATGCATTTAAGAATTGGGTAACAGCAGCGGAAATCAGTGTTCTCTGTCTTTCATTGCTATCTGCAGTGGAATTACTTTTTGCTTGTCGCTCCTCTAGCTTATATGAAGTAAGAAGAAAGAATCACTCTTTTCTTTCTAGGTACCCTCACTTAGGAGCACACTTAGCCTTAGCCAAAGTATTTGAGGTTTAGAGAGAAACATTTTTCCATAATTTATAAGGCCCTGTACATCCTGTTGAATTTGTAGGCCTTTCTCATTTTAATAACTACTGAATATAGTGTGAGCAGCAAGCATTTTGAACTTTCACAATGGAAATCCAGTGTTAGTAAGCCAAAAGAAAATGCTTCTTCTCGTTTTTAAATGTTAATGAAATTTATTCAGAGTGTTATTAATAGTTTATTTAAATGTCATTATTTTAGGGTCAAATGTGTCAAACAAAACATTAAAATGTTTACTGATGTCTAAAGAATATAGCTGAACGGTTGCCTTTACATCATCCAGCATTTCTCACCCTGGGAAACTAACTGTGTTACAGACTCCAAACTGGGACTCAGCTCACTGAAAGTCCCCTATTATACTAACGTCATGGAACAATAGCACTCTGTTGTTGAGCTCCATTTTAAATGTTACATCTATTATTACACTAATGATTACAAACCATATGGTGTAACCAATGGGGCTGTCTTTAAGTACACTAATTACATCAAGTGCAGGCAATAAAACAGGTGCTAAAACAATGTTCCTGCACATTTTTTTCATTTACTGCTCCATAGAAGACCTTTAGTACAGAGATTAGAATTCCAATCTATTTCCATAGGTTCCCTTTTGACATTTAAAGATGCTGCTTAGCTATTCAGTCAAGTCCAATTGAAACAATGAATGTAGTTTGGTACTCTTTCAATATATGGATTTTTTAAAATAGAGGCAAAGGGGTGAAATAATTTCAATCTAAAACAAATAATGTCAATGCTTATTGAGTTTTTAAAGACCAGTTCTAGCTATGATATGTTGTACTATTCTGTACTTCTAAACATTTTATGTAAGTAACCCTGAAGTTGGCTAGCTTGGAGTTAAGTACAGGCTTTTACATAAAATATTTTATCTATACGAGTTTTAGAACCTTACCCAGTATCCTGCTGACTCAGTTTCCTTGAATATTTAATGGTTTAGTTCATAATAACAAACTCACAGAACTGGAATGAACTTACTAATTTATGTCAAAATCCTACCAAATACATGCTAGCTGTTACTACAATGAAACAGTTACATTATTAGCATGCACATAGTAGCATATATGTACTTGTGCGTGTACCCCAAATGAAATAAGACATATGAAGCTAAAACCATGATGGATTAGAAATATAGTAAATGACACATCAGATAAATCATTTATATAGAACAAATCTTTATACAATTCCCAAAATGGAAAATATAACTAACTCTGCTAAAAAAAATTCTCCAATTACTAGCTACAAATTTAAAATAAAACTTTTATAGTCTAGGTCACAGAGAGAGAGAGAGAGAGAGAGAGAGAGAGAGAGAGAGAGAGAGAGAGAGAGTTAGTTTTGTAGAAATGGGAAACGAATTGGCTATTTGCAAATTAGTGTGTTACTGATATAAAATAAAAATTGGTTCCCCAAATTACTAGCCTTAATGAGATAACAACTTTAATGTGACACTCGTGGTAACTATCATGTTTGTAAATAAAAGATCACAGTTTGTCAAATTCTCTAACAAAAGATCCTGCTTCTTCACATAGGCTGAAATACCATGATGAAAAGGAGACATGCGGTTTCTGGCAATGAGGTTAAAATTTCCACATTCACCTAGCCTCAGTGCCCACAGCATTCAGGCATCCCTGTAGGGCTTTGTTTCTGGATGGGATAATGGTTTCTACCACTGCTTCTCTTAACCTAGCCTTGGCAGACATTCTTTCAGACCTGAAAGACTTTGTCCTCCTTAAAGAGGTTAGATACTACTTACTCAGTGTCAACGAGCATTTAGTTTGCTACTGTATCATCTTTCTAAAATTAAGTTCCAGAATAGCAAGGTTACTATATCTTGCTGGCAAGCTAGAGAAATTTTCAGTTGACCAGATGCCAACTAACGGGAAGAAGCAGGTACTGTGGACTTAGAGTACCATGAAATCAATTTGTGTAGGGAAGCAGCAGGAAACCTCTTACTAACTTTAACATATTTCCAATCAGGAGATAATTTTAGTACATCAAATACAAATTTCCCTTTCTTGCTTGGTTTCTCCCTCTTTTTCTTTTTTCTTTTTTTCCCCTATTTATTTAAGCCATGGCAACTATGACTATTTTACTGTTAGGAATTACTAGAAAAAGAAGAATAAAGAACCCAGACTATAGTGACTCAAGCTAATATAGAGGAGTTGATGTTCACACCATAGAGAGACATTACTTACCTCTTTTGCTTTAGTTTGTTTAAGACATTGTGACATACTCTGGAACCTTCTTACTTGGCTTCTGTCTGTTGAGATTATAAGTATATGGTAACACACACAGCTTTTGAAGTTTCCTGAGAAATAAAGCCTGACACATTTCACATAGCTCAATATCCATATTAATTATTAAGCTTCTTTCTGTTTTTTTTCTCTTTCCTCTATATATTGTGCTGTTGTTCATAGTTTGTGGCTGAACAACATATGGACTTCAAGAAGTCCATAACACACATCTAATTTTGTAGATAGATGAGTAAGAAAAAGTTACCTAACGATCTATAAGGAAGTAAATATTTCCAAATATTCAATTTTCCAATCCTTGCACATGGTTTGGAGGTTTATTGACCAGAACTCTATTACCAACCTATGGGACCACCATAGAGGTGAGAAGCGGGTTGAAGCAGCTAGGGAGCACCTGCCCATCCCCGAAGGTGAGAGCAGTGGGCGCTCAGCTGCTCCTCACCTTTGGCCCTTGCCAGATCCCAGCTAAAAATCAAACATTGCCTGTTTCACAGAAGCAAAAGGAAAGTAACTTGGTAGATGCTTGTCTACCCTGTGGCTGATAGGATAACTCCCTCTTTGTCTCTGTGAGACCATGCCTTGCGAAAAGGCTCCCCTTTGGTAGGTACCTACATGCAAATAAGGCTACACTAATGCCCTTGTCTAAGCCCAATAGATCCCCCACCCTGAGCACCTAGGATCCTCCCCCACTGTTAAATATACATAGCAGACATTCTGCATTAAACTGAGCAGTGCTTTCACCAGAAGGCTCTTGGGACTGATTCATTGCATCCATTCATTCTCAGCAGGAATCAGGGTCTGCCTGGTCCCAGAACCCTTGTCTCCTCTCTCCTGCTCACTCCCTCAGCACGAGTTTCCTGCATCTGGCCAGTGCAGGGAACCAGGCTGAAACCCAACTGGCTGAGGGCTGGGACAGAGCAGAGACCAGCAGCGGGAGACCATACTAACACCTACCAAGTCCTAACTGTAATGAAGTCTAGAAGGACAAGTGGAATTCCAAGATTCTTATGAAAAAATAGTTAAGTAATGTGGGAAGCATGAAGGTTCTTGTGCCCACAGATCACCAGATAAACCAGGAATTTTAAAAGAGCAGGATTGTCAGTTCAAAGAGAGGGCTTAAAACCTGTTTTTCTACCTAGATAGTTGGGAATTAGAGATGATTAATAGCCTGGTGATCTACATTATCTGTTGGACCAGGCCATTCATACCCAGCTCCCCCAACCAGGACCAGGAGGTGGCTAGCAATTCTAATGACCTTTATATTATCTGTATTGACAGAGGCTCCCCTAAGATCTCACAACCAGGACTGGAAGTGCCTAATAGCCCAAATGACCTCTACACTTTCTGTATTATGAATACCGCAGCAGATCCTTCCCTAGACCCTTAAATTAATACAGATAGCCCATGTCTAGAGCCCAATTCTTAAAAGAAATGACTGAGTTGAATTTCAGCATAATTTTCTCTCCTTGGGCACCAAGAATTGTATTACACCAGGAAACTTTCTTTCCAAATTGTACTATGTTTAAATATGTTGACAATAAAGCACTTGGTAGCAGTATCCTGAAGTTTGATCCAGTCCAGCTGACTAAGTCAGGATGGACTGAGTTTTCATTCTCACACCTCACTGTTAGTTTCCCTGACTGCCATGATACTTGCAGGGACCCCACCCCTCATTACACCCAGACACACAAAGGAGGGGGGGGAGTTGTTTAAGCACAAATCATATACTCAAAACACACTAATAAAAAGTAAAAAGTAATTTTTTTAAAAATCCACAATTACAAAAGGAAATATTTTGAGCTGAAGAGATGGCTCAGTGCTTAAGAATATGTACTGTTCAACCAGAGGACATGAGATTAGTTACCAACACCCAGGTCTAGTGACTCACACTTTTCTGTAACTCCACCCACAAGAGGTCCCATCATCTGACCTTCATGGATACTTTTACACATACAGAATACACACATACACACACACATGCACACAAACTCACATTTGTAAGACTTAGACAAAAAAAGAACTAACTGACAAATCTATAACACAACTCCTTCATTAATCTTTCACAGATTATTGTAAAAGGTGCAGAAAGTTTGTGATGTAGAAGGAACATAAAACTTGCTGTGAGAGTGTGTTTCCTAAGAATGTCAGAATCTACATCAATGAAATCTCCAATATGATTCCCTAAACATAACCTGAAAAAGGAGGACACCAACAGATATGCTAACATGGATGTTGAAATAAGGAGAAATAATATTCCTCAGGGAAGAACTCACAAGTTGTTTTTGCAATACCAAATGGTCAACACCAAATACAAATACATACAAGTAGCATTATACAGAGAGATCAGGGTGTACTTATGCATATATATATATATATATATTTGATGTATATGTATACACACATATATGTATAAACTAAGTGAACCAATAAAAATAGTCTATGAATTAGAAAGAGAGCCAGGCTTGTAGGTGTGGTTATATGGAAAGATCTAGGAAAACTAAAGAGAAGGGGGAATTGATGTAATTTTAATCTCTAAAATTAAAAAGAAAATTAAACAAAAGAACTTCTGAGGCCAGGTGGAGGTGAAAGTATTTTGAAGACAGATGCAGACAAATCTCTTTGAGTTGGAGGACAGTCTGGTTTATAGAGTGAGTTCCAGGATAGCCAGAGAACCCTACCTCAAAAAAAAAGAAGAAGAAAATAAAAAGAAAAAAGAACTCTGGATGAACTTCCATAGTAAAGATAAAAACAGTTATGTAGAGTCAGTTACAGTTATTAGAAACTTAGAATATATGATTGATACAATTTGCATAAATGAGATCAGACATTTAAAAGAGTGTTGAAGTAAATTATATTAGTAAATAATTTCAAGTTCAAGGATAATACTGTTTCTTCAACTTATCCACATCTTGATATAGTCTTTTATAAGCTTCTTGAATTACTTTAGAATCTAGCCATAAGACTGGTTCCTTATTTATCTTTTGCAATTAAGTGTTGCCTTTATGCTAATAGAATGATATTAATCCCTGTCAATTACTGAAGTGATGAGTGATTTAATTAATCAACATTTCTGACATGATGATACATATTTTATTTAAGTTCATAGGTAAGCAATGAGATTTCAAAATCAGGCTTTCATTATCTATAGAAGCACTTCAAAATAATTCAAAAGAAATAAGCATTTGTTATAGCTTGTACATTAAAATAACTTTTAACTGTTGTGTTGTTCATAACCTGGAGTTAGGCTAGCTTCTCACAATTTTGCATTTCCAAGTCCTAGGAAAGGGGCTATTAGGCCCACACTCTCTTTTATGGTTAGTGATCCATAAAGGATCTTGTGAATAAATATCAATTTGTGAAATTTCCAGTCAGTCTGTTTTGTGTTGTTATAGCAAAATATCAGATGGTAGATGCCTTATAAAGAAATAAGCTGAAATAGGCTTGATTTTGTTAACAACGCAGGTGTTTGAAGAGCTGTCATTTGATTCATAACACTTACTGAAAAGAGGAAAAGAACAGAAACAAACTGGGATTTGCCTAGCTAGCCCTTCTAGCCTAATCTACTCTCACAGGAACTTTGCTGATCCATTAGTACCTTCCTAGCTTGATAACTCCATGAATTAACACCTTGTAATGAAACTTTCCTCTTAAGGAACCAAAATGGTACTTAATGATCCATAACCAGCAGCACACTGGGGATGAACATTCTAACAAGTGAAACTTTGAGAAGCAAATTATCCAAAACTTAGCATTGTTCAACTTTCCTAAACAGTTCACAGAGATTTCAAAAGGCAAAATTCATTGATTGTATACCAATACTCTTAAAGACTTGTTCTCCTATGAGCTCAAAAAATCAGTGAAATTCACTTCTGAGATTGAAGGCACATCCTTTGTTGCTTTGAGTGCATACTAACAAAAACAAATGATTTGTTTCCATTATACTGTGGTGAAACTATGAAAAAAAAATTGTATCTCTAAAAGGAGAAATGTGATAAAAGCAGTCTAGTTTCCCACTAACATTAAAACTCTGGCATCTAAACATTGAATAGCAATATTCCTAGCTTTTTACCTTGGGTGTGCCTGGACCTAATGTCCTCCAGTGTGTGCATAGCCACTGTCTTTCTTGTCTTGCATTTATGTATGGGCTTTTGAGACTTTCACAGATTGCACTGCATACTATCATCAGTCCATTTTCATAGGGTCCCCTCCCATGGTTTTGTTAAGCATTTCTATGCTTTGAATACCCTACCAGCCTTAATTTTCAAATCTTCATGAGGGTGGTCTTGCTAAGCTCTTGCATGTTTGTACACATGCTCCATTGTCACTATATGGGAATCACCCAGGTCTGCCATTTTTCTCCCCAGAGCAAAGCACAAGCAGTAGCAACTAGACCTGCATGAGCTATGGCTAGAGTGGTCACAGAGTCCTCCCTTGTAAAGAGGTAAACAGAGATACATGGCATGTGGTGGTTTGAATAAGTTTGAATAAGAATATGAACCCAATAGGTTCATGTATCTGACTGCATAGGGACTGGAACTCTTTGGTAGGATTAGAAGGATTAAGATGTGTGGAGGAAGTATGTCACTGGGTTTGGGCTGAGGTTTTCAAAAGCCCACAACTAGCCCAGTGTTTCTCTTTTTTCTTTCTCTTGGCCTATGGATCAGGACATAGCTGTTAGCTACTGCTGTAGCACTAAGAATGCTACTCCCCAACATGATGATAATGGACTATAGCTCAGAGACTTGTATGTAAGCCACAAATTAAAAACTTTTTTTAAAATAAGAGTTGCATTGGTGGTGGTGTCTCTTCACAGACATAGAACAGTGACTAAGACAAATCAGCTCTTGTTTCATTTTACAAAAACATTCTGCCTTCCTGTGCCTGAGAATATGTGAGAGGCCATCACGTTTTTGTGTGTCCAGGTTATCAATGTGTCATTCATGTATATTTTAAAAATTCATAAAAGCAATTACTGAAAGAATATACAATTTAAAAAGCAGCAACTGAGCAGAAGAATGTATTAGTTTTATAAATAGACAATATATTTTCAAAAGTGTTGGTATCAATATACAAAATACATAAAGAAAAAATAAGGTTTGCCAATCAAATATGTAAAACTTTTAACACTGAAGTATTTTAGACATTTAATATTTTCAAAACAATAATGTTCAAAGAGATAAGTGGCTTGCTTCACTATTGCTTTGAGCATGTGCTTTGGTTCACCTATCTACAGTTGGCTGAGAAATGATCACAGGGCTATTTATTAGTCAATCAATATTTTAAGAACATTGCCATGACCAAAATTTCTAATGTAAAAACAAAAGAAGAAACATGGTTATGAATTAGAAAATTTTGTACTTTTAATTCCAAATTAGTCTGTCTCCCAATAATAATACAGATGATTTTCTCCATTTATCTCAACAATATGTGTAGTTTTTAGGAGCATACATTCATGCATGACTGAGAAAATCTATAGTTAAAGAAAATCCATTCATTTCTGCCCTTTCTTATTATCAACATTATTACTGGCAGATCAGTTCATATCCATTCTCAGGATTTTAATAGCTTTTATCTTGCATAGATCTAATATATAATACATATTGTTCTGGCAATCATGTTGACAGTGTTAACTCCTGAGAGTTACTAAATCCAAGCATGCCTGTGCTACAATAAAATCTGTAAAGTGCATAGGTATTGTTTAATCAATTTTATGTTTCCATCATTGTGAAAATTTGTAGCATAGGAGAAGGCTTAGACTGAATTGTTTTATATCATCCATAGATGTAATGGTTTCACTTCCATGTTTTTTTCCTAAAGGCATAATCACATATCAATACAGACAGAAAGTTTGTTATAGGCAGTATATAATTAAAATATTTAAAACCTATTTTGATCATATGTTGGCATGCTTAACACATAAAAACATACATGAATCTTTACAAGAAAGGACCTTGTGCAAAATTATGAGGTGTCATGCAATGTGATAACCCACACAGAACTAAATCTTTTTTATATAGACTATTTTTACATAATAGTCTGTTATATATGGAAAATGAAATCTTTGGGAAATGAGAGATTGCTCGCTGGTTAAGAGCACTGGCTGCTTTTTCAGAAAAATCAGGTGCAGTTCTAATCTGGACCTTGAGGAGAGAAGACAGACCTTTCGTCTGAGCCACACCTTTTGCTCTTTGCCTGCTAGTTCTTGTCTGGCTAGCAACTCCATTCCTTCACTGGTATTGAGCCTATTTCTTCAGATTTCCAACACATACTGAAGACCAGCTGAAAGAAAATGAGGAAGTACACATGGGAGGGTTTGAAGGGAGGAAAGGGAATTTCAAACAGTTAAGAAAGATATTTAAAAATCAGAGGATAATAGACACAATGATATAACTTGAAACATGTTTTATGACAATGAGTTGTCAAAATGAAAAACAGTGATAAAAATAAAGTCCTTTAGTTACATTGAGCTATGATTTTTGGATAATTTCTTTAAAACACTTTCAATGGTGAAAGTGGGATTTTGTTTGTACTATGTCTATACTGTATAGCTATTCCTAAACCATAGCATTTTGGAGTAACTTCAATTTCTATGATTTAATGCTTTAGGAAAGCTAATGGGAAATATCATTAAAGCTCAATATTAATAATAATTTTCTGTTTTCTTCAAATAACATTCTGAAAAGTAATATTTTATTAAAAAGCTCCATGGGGGAAAAAAAAACTGTGAGCCCTAATTTACTCATTTTTGAAGCAGTTTTTCAATAAATGTTGCAAAGTATTTTCTTTAGGCATCTCTTAAACCCAATTTCATGCATAATTATAATATATTCTATTCAAACCGAGTCTGCTATATAATACTTGACCTCAAAAGGAAGATGTTAATTTTCCCTCAGGTGGGCACATATTAGTGTTTCTGAATTTAGGAGTAGATATGCTGTCTATAACTCAGTTATTACATGGAAGTATCACCTCACATCCACAGTAAGTAATAATATTTAATTTTAAACAATAAAACAAAAGGAGGTCTCTTAAAAGATACTTTGCTAGAGAAAGACTTTATGTGACAACTGTAGGTGTTTGATTCTCCAATGAAGAAAGTCCAAGCATCCACAGACTGTATTTCCACCACTGTATATATAATTCAATGTTTTCATTAATGCTCTTTACATCAGGCTCATGTCAAAACACACTATAAAATGCAATGAAGCGCTTATTTACTACTGTAGTATTTTTAAAATGAAAGGCCGTCATAAATTTGCATTCTACGCTTAAATTTAAAATGATGTGACTAAGCGACTTTCTATTTTATATATGGTGACATTATTACTCTTGTATTTGCTTTGTTTTCTTATATAGGCAGCTTGAAGCGATTTTGTCTCGCAATTTGTCAGGCCACATATATAACCACAAAGAATCTTCAACACTCAGTTAATCACTCATTTTGTCTTAGTATTCTGACAAAGAATTATAGAGGAACCCCACAGAAGAGGAAGAAAAGGGATTGCAAGGACCAGAAGAGTTGAGGATATCACGAGAACAAGTCCCACGAAGTCAATTGACCATGGCACTTAGGGGCTCACAGAGACTGAAGCTGCAGACATGGAGCCCGCAGTGTCCTCTACATATATCTTATGATTGCCTGCCTTGGTGTTCTTATAGAACTCCTAGAAGTTGGAGTGCATGGAGCAGGTCTCTGACCCGTTTACCTGCCTTGGGACGCTTTTCTTCCTGTTCGGGTGCCTTGTCCAGCTCTGACGGAGAGGCTTGTGTCTTGTCTCGTTCCATCATGATATGCCCTGTTGGTAACCACCGAGGCCTGCTCTTTTACTGAGAGGAAAGAGAAGGTGAGTTAATCTGGGGGAGAAGGAAGAGGGAGAGATCTTCCAGGAGTTGATGGAGATGAAAATGGAGTCAGGATGTATTATACGAGAGACAAACATACATTTAAAAAAGAAAAAGGAAATGGAGATAAAGAGGGACTTGGAAGAAGTTGATAGAAGAGCATAAGTTTATGCTCCATTTCATCCTGTGAAGTGTTTGATATGTGTGCTCTGCCTCCGCCAAGGCTATAGTAGATAGTCCAGACAACGAATGGTGAGCTATGGTGAAGTTTGTTACTTCAAAGTCTGGAATCAAATGTAATTCTTGATTTTCTTCTCTTATTAGCAGTAATGTTTGAAACAGAAGATGACTTTGAAAACTACACATTTAAATGTAGATAATTTGCCGTCTTCTCCTGAGAATAGCTACAGTTCAGTTAGAACTATCAATTGCAATTTGCCTGAGAAAATACAGAAAATACTCACTTCTGAAAAATCACTGATGTTTTTGGGAGTGTATTTTTAAGCATCATAACTATAATAATTAATGTAGAAATTTGCAAATTGAATTTGGATATTATTAAAAATACACTGTCTTCTGTTATCTAATGCAAATTATTTGGTTATACTGAGATGACGTTGGGACAAGCCATATGGCTTCTAATTCTCAGCTCTATTGATCACATTGAGGAAACAGAGCTAGTGATGGTTGCTGACAGTTACTGGTAGCATTTATCAAAATATTTGAAAAACAGGAAACTATCCAGAAATCATTAGTTGGTTTTTATTTATTTATTTATTTATTTATTTGCCCTAGTGGTAAATTACAATCTTAAATAGTTAGAATCTCTAAAGTATCAGTTATGTAATAAATAATTGGTGGATGTGTCAAACAGACAGTGCTTCATGCATCAGAACTGTGAGTAAAAGCTGGAATAGCCACTATGGAAAACAAAATAAGACTGTTTCTTATACAACTAGGCATACTAGTGTGATCAAATATAGTACACTCATGATGAAAAGCTAGCCTTCAACACATGAGCTTTGGAGACCATTTCAAATCCAAAACAAAAGAGTTGGTAAAGATGAGCTGTTTGGGGGTTGATATGCTGAAGAAGCAAAGTTAGGATGATTACAGTTCAAGGCCATCCTGGGATATATATATTGTACTTCTCCAGAAGATCCATGTTCAATTAAAAGCAGTAATCAATAAATCCCCCCCAAAAATCAATAAAAACCCAAGTCATAACCATGTGTATGAGTATTTTTATTCATGGAGGATCAAGGAAGAATGAGGTACAATCTTCAAGATGCAAGCCTGGACATAGAAGGCCCCTAAGACTGAACTGAACTCTGACTACACAGCCTCTTCTCCACATGCCTGCTTCTTCAATCTCTGACTTTTGACTGAGCTTCTCACTAAGCTTCTACCGTGCTTCAGCTCCTACCTTCTACTTCTCTGGACTGTTTCCTTTTATATCTCGAGAGTTGGGATTAAAGGCATCTACCACTATTGCCTTCTGAGTTGGCTTACTTAGAGGTGTGTGCTATGTTACTTTCAGTTATAAACTCTTATTTTGCATTTATAAGGAGAATTGTATAATTCACTTCCCAAACACCTGTCCAGTCACTCTTATTGCAACTAAGTGAGATCAGACTGAAGAGACACATAGTGTTCTTCATATCTCCATGTTATTTGCTTGGGAGGAACCACAAAATTCCTTTTCATTTAGCATTAGCACAAACAGAGGACAGGATTAGCCTGACTGCTAGGTCGAAGATCAAATGTCTATCACACTGGCCCTTGAAGGTGATCCTTCCCCTGTGCAGCCATGCTGCTGTATCAGGATCAAATGTTTCTCTAAATGTGTATCCCTTGTTCCAGGGAATCTGACAGCACCTTGCAGGCACAGACATTCACACACACATACCCATGCACAGACATACGTGAATATATGCATAATTTTTTAAAGTTGGGAAAATGAGAGCTAAAACCAAATGATGGTTAACTCCAAATATTATGAGGCAAGTGAAATCATAAAGCTAAAGATAATTTTTCTATGAATACAAATATAATTGCTGTTTGAATACTACGTTCTAAAGGTGATGAGATGACTCAGAGGATAATGATTCCTGATGACCTGAATCCAATCCCCAGGACACAGATTGTGGAAGAAACAAAACCATCTCTGAGAAGCTACCCACTGATCTCTGAATTCTCATGCATTGGCATGAGTCCACATATGTAAATAAACACAAAAAATTTATACACATATACAAACATTTAAGTAAATAAAGTCAATTAGAAAGGAAAACCATATTTGCATTATTTGTAAGCATTTAACATGTTTATACACTTGAATGGAGACCTTTGGAAAATAGTATTTTAGACAACTTAATTTTAAAATTTACAATTTTACTATCTTTACCAAAGAAATGTAGGAACAGAGAAACAAAGTCAAGGAAGTAGAGCAGGGAGAAAATGAGAAGACTTCACACCACTATATTATACAGAATTTGTGAATTTAAGAGCTCATTAGTTATTAATACTTTCTTAGAGTTTCCCTTAAGAGTTTTGCTTTCAGCTTAATTTATGAGTAATTTTGCCCTTTCATTTGCCTTCCTTCGGTTATTAAATTAGTTGTATTGTTTGTTTAAGAAGAAGTGCAGGGAGTTTGATGTTAATAAGTAACATGTTGATGATTTTAGATATTATTTTAAATTTAACATTTTTCTATTGGTATAAGAGTGACCTCTAAACTTCCTGCATTTGAGTTTTAAAAGAGAAATTGTGGTGAAACAGAACTCACATACTATACAAAAATTCTACCATGTGGCCTTAGGTTTCTGTAAGCAAGACTGACCTCCAACTCCTGATCTTCCTATTTGAGCCTCCTCAGTGCTGGGATTACATGGGTGCAACAGCAAGCGGTTGTCTTCATCTAATTGAAAGAACTCTGAAATTGTTCTTTTTTATATGTATTGCCAAATCTTCAAATTTACATAAAATTGGAATATTAGTCATTTTTCATAACCCATAATTTATAGATAAATCATTGACCATATACTGGTAAAGCTATAATTCATTTTTTTCTTAGGTAATATAGGGCAGAGCAGTTCTTCTGCTGTGAAACTAATGAACTGGGTGTTGATGGGTTATCATTGCCTCATAAAATTTACTATTCATCATAAACTCATATAGTTCCAGAATTTTGCTGTTGCTAATTCCTAAAAGTTAAAACGATAATAACTCTTCTTTTCTTTTTGTTTTTTTTCTTTTTTTAAAAAAATGATTTTTTTATTTTATTTTATTTTTTTTATATTCCAGATTTGTAGGATAAGAGGCATGAGATACCATGTCTGACTCCTTTCACTCTCAGTCTATCTCAGTTGCTATTCCATATCTCTCAGGATTTGGAGGACAAAAATCCTGCTAGACCTATTTATTTTTTTAATTTATATTTTCATCAATAATTACAATCTCATACTCAGAAGTTCTAAATTAGATTTAATTTGTCCTCCAGTACTTGACTAGAGATATTGGATTAATTGAGTAGATGTCAATTAATAGTTTATACAACCTGAAGAACACCATAAAAACGATCTTTCTCATTCATTTATCAGTCATTGGTACCATGAAGCCAAACATCTATTTGGAAATGAACATGAGCAAGTAACTGAAATCTGTGCGAAAACCCATTTAGTAATCGCATATTGTTTTAGAGGTGACAAATTCTGAGTGACATTTCAATAACAGTAAATAACACTTTTATTGAACTGAAATGAGTAAGAGTAACCTCTACAAGTTCTATTTTTTTAATGAACACTAGTTTTATTATTTTAAATGTCATTCCAAATCAGAGTTACTTCATTTTTCTGTCTCTGCTTGAGTTGTGTTTATTTCGTGTTTTATTTCTTCAGAATACAAGAAAAATTGAAACTTTACCTCAAATCATGGTTTTCAGTGCTTCATGAGTATCTAGGACAGGACACATACTATGTTTATGCAGACAGTTAACTCCCTTCTTATTATTACACATTCTCTTTGGAATAAATCAGTAAGAAGCTATATAAAAATTTCAACATCTGCAACATATGTGTGCATGTGAGTAGATCTTTGATCATTAAGAAAATAATAGAGTTTGTAAGAAACAGCAGCATCTTTACAAAGCTGTGAAGCTCCTTATTCTTAACATTTGACACTTCAAAGTGTCTTTGACAGAAAAAATGGTGACACCTAAGAATGTATCATGAGGAGAGTTTATATTAAACAAATATTTTCTATGAGGACAATTTGAGTTTTCAAGGACATTAGATATTACAGAACAGGTTTTTCAAAAGGCATTCTACAAAGTCTGTCTAAGAAATTATAATTTGGCATTATTCCAGAGCCTGTGTTTTTATGTATAGAAGGTAGGTTTTATTCACCTTCAAGTACATGATTTTAACAATCTTCCATCCCTGCTAGTATAGTGAAGGCAATGTATGTATTGTAGAAGGGGCCGTGATCAATCTGTCAAGCCATGGCTGAGTTCTTCAGTCCTCCAGAGAGCTGATCAAGATGAGTTTCTATCATCTGGATAAAGCAGCTCTCTGCATAATCTTTATCCTACCAATCCTGAGCTATGCAGTGGGAATCATGACTTTCCCTCTCTTACACTATACCTCTGCCGTAGGGTCTTGTGTAAATTCCTATCTGAGGTACTCTTTCCCATTTGTAGTCTTTAAGTGTATAAGCATTTATTTATTTATTTTTTATTGTTCTCTTGGATTCATGGCAAAAGGCAGCTTATTCTTTTGTAATTCAATCCCTGGTCCAAGAGGGTTTCAGTTTCCTTATAATCTAATCTGCAAAACTAAACCTAGTATGCTTCAGCCTCCAAGACATACTGCTTATTGTGCTTCTCAGATTATCTATTCTCTGAACTACCTCTTTTCACTCTGAGCAGTACTGTAAACTCTAAACTGTAAATCTCAAACTATTTCTAGGTCTTGGCTTTCTTTCTGCTTATTCTGGACTGACTCTGCTGTTCTCTGCTTCTCCTTATGTCTGTGAACTGACCGTACTCAAACTACCTAACTGAACTAATGCTCTTCTCTCCAACTCTTCTTATGAACTCCTTCTGAATTCACTAACTGAGCTGAACTGTCTGTGAGCTGATAGCCTCCTTTTACTCCTGAGAGTATGGTGTGTTCTCATTCTGACTCAATCTCAGACTTCACTCTGATTCAGTCTCAGAGTTTTGTACTAAAGGCATCACTACCATTGCCTTTCATTCAGAGCATTTCATTCAGCTCACACAGACCACTGAATGTGATTCCCTTCATACAAGCCTTTGGATGTGACCACTTCCTAGCTATCACACTTGCCTTTTAATATGATCCTTTGCTAGAGCAGCCATGCTGCTGGATTAAAAGATTAAATGTTCCTTTATAGTACTCATTAGTAGTTTTGTTTTTTTTTTTTCATTTCTATTAGGAAATACTACCAATAAGGAAATTCAAGAAGGATGAGTTTATTTTGACTTTCATTTCAAAGCCATTGTCAATTAAGACAAGTAAAATGTACCAGCAGGATATATGACCCCTCACATTGCACCCATACTCAGGGGAGCATTGAAAGATGCATGCCAATGTTCAGCTACCTTTCTTCCAATAATTCAGGCCAAGGCTTTGGCCCATGGGCATGTTCTGCACATATTCAGAATGGGTCTTCCCTTTTCAGTTACACCTTTTCAGGAACATCCTCATAGACACTGAGAAGAATGTTTTCAGGGCAATTTTATGACAATTCAAGTGGATAATGAAGATTATCCTAATCCATCAATGTTTTCTAAAACTAGGTTACTTCATGATTCACTTATTTTTATGAAATACAATTTATTTTTTGATGAAATTCTTTTTTTCCAAATTCTGTCTTCCTTTTATTTCTAGTCAGACCTAGCATAAATAGCATTACATAGGTAATAGAGTTTGAATGTATTTAAGTACTACAAAGTTATACAAGGTATAAGCTCAAGGGTTGTTAAATAATAGTACTTCAGAAACACAAGGTTTTTGTTCAAATTTTAAAAAATAATGTATTTTCATAGATAAAATCACAGAAAGTCTAAAAGGAATATCATTAAATTTAGTACCTACCAGACGCAAGTCAGTTGTCAGCCCTTCCTGGTCTTTTGCTGTTTGACAACTGTGTTTTTACAGGAACTCCTATCTAGATTGGCAGAAACAAAATGAGTCCAGGTTGATTATTCTACCTAAGCAGTGTCAAAGTACTTTGATGTGGTGTTATCAAATTTAACACTATTAGGAGGTATTGTGGTGAAACAAATTTTAATGAGTAGAGACACAATGAGGATAATTGAGCAGCTTGTAAAAGAAATGTCAAAGGAACTACAGCTCTAAATTTTAATGAGAATGAATTTTCTTAAGATGATGTGAATATCTACATTAATAGACATCTCTGTCTTTCACTTTACTAAAATATAAATCAGTCAATTTAGTGCTAGATAAAAGACAAAGACAGATGTAATAGGACACTTGGAAGGAATTTTGTTATTTTATTTTCTTTAAAATGCAAAATGCATTTGGACTGTTTTTGTTACAATTTCAGATGTATTGGATGACAATGAGTTTTATTTGGACTGTTAGTTGCAGTCCAAATATATATAATTTGGTTATGTGTGGCTGTTTTGCCACATGTAGTTTTTCCTTGGGTTTGCTTGGTGCTTGGATTTCTGGGAACTTTGTTTAGAGTATATCAATGTTGAGTCCCCTAGAACAGGGGTTGGTTGGTTGGTTGGTTGGTCATTGGTGGGTTAATTTGTTGGTTGATTGGTTATTGCTTAGAGGAACATTGGTTGGAGAATTTTAGTTCAAGTATATTGACCTGAAACACTAGTCCAGTTCATTGTCAGCTCCTTTTCTCTAAGCTTTGAACAGCCAAAAAGGGCTGTGAATATTTCTTCCTTTCTCTTTCTCTTTATCAAGTATGCCTACAAGTATGGGGAAGAGTTCTTTTCTTTTTTCTGTCCTTCTTTTCCCTTTCCTGAAATAGTGGGTAAAAGTATGGTAGCTATCAATAACAACAGATTATTTCCATAATCTTGAACCTTGGAGTTTTTAAATATCGGCCACCTATTACTGGGTGTATTTACAGAAAATCCAACCATATTTAGCATTAAACAACACTATTTCATTATTCGTGGAGATATTTGCATATATAAACATGATTTAAAAATTTATCTTAAAATATTAGTTAACCTCTTCATGCCATGGCATGATATAGAGATAAAATACGTATAATTACATTTAATATAAATAAAATTATACATTTGTTTTGCAAATAAATAAAGCACAATAAAGTCAAAAGAGTAGAAAGGAGAAATATTTATTATTACTGTGTTTGATAGTACATTAGTATTTATGTTACTCAGTGTAGATATAAATTAGGCAGATCATTCTTAATGTGAACATATATAGGGCAAAAATATCAATACATTTTCATTATAGACAGATATACAAGTGCACAATCAATATGACCCTGATGCTGCCACTAATAACCCAATAATCTTACACTTAAATATGCATATTTTCTTTTTAAATATTAAAAAAGTATATTAAAAAGAAATGAGGGATAAGACACTTGTCTGCACCACTGACGAATGAGAAATTTAGTCTATCATTTCAAAAAGCAATTTGAAATATTAATGAAAAAGTTTTTAAGCCATTTTAATGACCTTTATTTTATTATACTTGAAAATTTATTCCACAAACACAGGTAAAGTTGAACACTAACAACATAGTTGAAACTGCAACATGGACTTATTTCTGGTAAGAACTTTAAACTCATTATTTTTAAGAAAATTCCTTAGTCAACATTTGGTCTACAACTGTTTATAGGAATTGACTACCAGATACAATATATTTTATTTGATATTTAAGGACATTATTTGTTACTTTGGGTTTCTTGTTATTATAAAGGTTAATTTAGACATTTATATTCTGAGTTTTGCTTTTCTTTGTTAAAAACATTGTTACAAAATTATTTATTATTATTAATATTATATTATTATTACTACTACATTTCATACAATACATCCCAGCAGTAGTTTCTCCTCTGTCCACTTCTCCCAGTCATCCCCCACCTTCAGTCTCCCCTAGATCCACTCCCCTACAATTTTGACCTTCAGAAAAGGATAGGCCTCCTAGGAACATGAACCAAACAAGGTACAATAAAATATGATATGACTAGGTACAAATGCTCAAATCAAAGCTGGATGGGGAAACATTCTTCAATAATGAAGTACCTTTAATATCTGCTGAAACTGCAGGATTTCTTGTTTTGGATGGGAATACATACATGCAAATATGCATACATACATACTTCTTCACATTCACAGTTTCAACCAACACTACTTTGTTCCGATGACTACATGTTTATACTTCTCACAGTAACTCAAATATCTCAGCAAATTCAAAATTTATGCTTTCTCTTTTGAGACGTGATGCTTACTGGACCACAGTGGGAGGCAAGATACTGGGATTTCTTTATACCATCCATCTTCATCATTCTAGCTTAAGCCTGTGACCACAGGAAAGTTGAAGCAGATTGAACTAAGCAAGTTCAGAGAGATAAGGAGAGTTTTAATGTTCCATTGTCACAGCAGGCATGTACTTCAGCGGCCTGTGATAAGTGCACAATCTGACTCCTAAATTCGACTGACCCTCTTGCAGTTTCTGACACTTCTTTCTACAGCCAATTATTCTTCATTCAGCTGTCCAATCAAGTAGTCAACCCATTCTCTCTATCCTCTACATTTCCAAGGTGGAAGCAGAAACAAGCCTGCCATGTTTCTGTTATTGCAGAAAATTTATAAGCTCTGCTGTTCCCTTCATTGAATAAAGGAAATTTCCATGCCATGTCAAAATAGCATGAGCCCTTGCTATAATCCTGCTCAGAAAAATAATCGATGCACACCCTAACACTTTATCCACTCACATCTGCTGTACACATGAAGTGACAAGTGTAAGTCAGTACACAAATGGGGCTTATATTCTTCTTTATGACTCCTAGCTTCTTAATACATTTTATAGTTCAATATTGATTGTATTCATGCTTCATCCAAAATTAAAACAGGGTAGGATAAATATTTATATTCTGCTCCATATATCTACTCCATTTTCCTTATTTTCTCTACCTATTTCTTATTCTCTTTCCTCTCTCTCTAGCTACCTAACTTGTTTAAGTACACTATATAGTATATATATAGTATATATATATATATATATATATATATATATATATATATATATATATATATATCTGTTCCAGGGCTTCATTAAGAGGCCTGTGTGGTATGGATGGAATATAGAAACACTATTAATCCCAGTACTTAAAAAGCAGTGGTAATCTACCCTTTTAGTCCTTAGAAAAAACATGGAAGCAGACATAGGAAGCAGAATGCAGAAAGTGTTAATGTCACACAGATAGAAACATCTGAGAAGAGTCAGAGTGAATGAATGGCAGATAAAGTGACTAATCAGAGGAAGAGTTAGCAGAGTAAGGACAGGACCAACTCTTAAGAGGAAAAGCAGGCTCTCAGCTCAGTTAAAGAGAGTTATATAGGAGTTAGTGTCAGTTGAGAAGCAGACAGAGGAGTTGGTAAGAAGAGTCAGTTGAAGCAGTCAGTAAGAGAAGTCAATTGAGAAGCAGGCTGAATAGTCAGTAGAAGAGCAAATAACAGAGCAGTTACAGAGTTAATTACAGAGGAGTTACTGAAGTTAGGGTGGGAGTTAGTTACAGAGCATTTAGTTGAGCAGTCAGTTATACTTTGCTGTGTAAAAGGTATAAAATTAGATGAGAGAAGTTTAATTTTATTTACTAATTCTTATTAAAAATACAGACTTGGTTTACAAATGATATATGCACATTCTAAATCTGAAAAATATCTGAAGCAGATATTAAACATTGTTTGAATAAACTTCACTATTGTAATCCTCAATAACTGTTGCAAAGGCCGCTGGTTTTTCCCATATGACAAATTTTCATAGTTGTTCATTTTCTAGGATTAAATTGATGATTGAAAATAGCATAATGGAATATTTCACCTGGATATAAACTTAAACACTGCTATAGAATGCTTTTTGTGGTACTGAACAGGTCCCTTTGGCTCTTATCACATATTCATATGTATATATTCATATAGGATTCATATTTCCTCCCATGACTGAGTAATCCATCATTGCTTTAACTCTACTTAGAGTAACACTGTATGACATTGACACAGTGCTTTCAGTTTTCATGATTGTGTCATTATGTTCCTTCCTTTTAGATCAGTCTATAATAGACTTTTTTTTAAATTGTAACTTAAGTCTTTTAAATGCATGTTTTAAAACTTCTTCTGTTAAGATCTTAATTAAATTCTAATGAATCATTCTTGCAAGTACCGTTTAGGGTATGATCAGTTCTATCATGTCTTTTTGCTATTATATTTCTGAAAAGCTTGTTGCATATGGGTTTATGTTTTGCAAATGATGTTTCTACATGTAGAATCTGATAATGTATCTGGTTACAATATCAGAAGATATTGTAAATTAAATAAATCTTGGGATGGCTTCCTGGTCCCATGAGGTAGCGCCACCACCCACTAGCCAGTGGCAGCAGCAGATCTAACTCAGACTCATTGGTCTTAGATTGGAGACCTGTGAGCCCAAAAGAATGAACTGGATTCTTGGGAGACTATTGTCAGTGGAACATCTCAGCTTATTGAGGCAAGGGTGGTTACACTTATAAGAAAATAATGACCCAGGGGAGGGTCATTGGTACCCAGGGATGTGTGCCATTGTTTAAGACAGGGATACTGGAGTAACCTCATTTGCATGTGAAGCTCTAAGCCTCAAGGTCTTCAAAAAAACTCTCATGCATAATGTGTGGTCTCACTGGGAAAAGATGAAGATACCTTATCAGAAAATGGGGTCAACCCTAGGCTTCCAGTTACAGCGTTCAAAGCAACAACCAGACCTCATTCCTTTGCCCATGACTTTCTGTTAAGCAGACAGTATTTAGAATTTAGCTGAATTTTGCCAGGGTTAAGAAAATGGGGAGCAGCCAAACTCCTGCCACTCTCAGGGTGAGAATTCTGCGGTTCAAAGCATGTTTCGACCCACTCTGAGCTCTAAGACAGTCCCATAAGAAGGCAAATAAATCTATAAAATTATGACAGGGCTTAGAAAAAAAATTGGTTAAGAGCAAAGGCTGACAGCTAAGAGATGATATTGCTCTGGGAATCAGGACAGATACAGAACTTGAAGCTAAACCTAAGAAGAAAGCAGAATTCTTACAGAGTTCCCAAAGAAGGATGGCAGATAATTAATAATGTTTGTTGAGTGCTTAGATGAAGGGAAACATGAATTATTTTCTGAGAAACAAATGAGAAATTAGTAGCTAAGAACTTGAGTTGACAGAAGTAAGTAGAAGCAATTGACAATATATGAGAGAAGAGATTAATAAGCATCTTCAAATGTTTTAAATTTCTAGAATATGGAATTCAAGTCATAACCACTGAATATACTTCATTTATCACTAGTTAATAGCATAATCAGAAACATAAAACCCCAGCAAATTTCTTGTACATTGTAGGAATATTGGCTATTACACACACACACACACACACACACACACATGAAAAGAGAAATGGAGAGGGTTAGCCAGACAGAGACAGAGTCAGAGACACACAAGTAGGCAGACAGAAAGACAGATAATGAATACCAGTAAGTATTCAAGAAAGAGAATGATTAACCAGGGATGTCTGTTATGAATGTAAAATGTATGGCCTTTTGTTGTTTTCTCTCTCACCCTTCCCGAAGCATCCTGCTTCCCTTCCTGGCACATGACTAGGCTATCAGCTTAGCTTAGCGCCCCCTCCCTTAGTTTAGCCGCCCAGGAAGGAAAGCAGTTGGTCAAGCATCCAAGTGGACCTCAGCTCGCAAGACTAAGAGTCTATGAGAGTGAATCAGACTCTTAGGATCGGCCATTAGAGAAGCATATCTCTCATTTATTAAAGCAAGGGTGGTTACATTTATAGGGTACAGGCAGGGGAGAGTCTTTGGTAACCAGGGATGGAAGCCATTGGTTAAGACAAGGTTACTGGAGTAGCCCAGTTTTCAAATGGAGCTCAAATCTAAGGTCAAGGTTCTGCAAGGGCACCTTCTGCATGAAGTATGGTCCCCCAGGGAAAAGAGGAAGACACAGTAATGGCCTCAGCCCTAGTCTTCAAGCTACAGTGAGGATAAGTACCAACAAATCCACATTCCTTTGCTAATACTTGTAGTATTTAATATTTAGCTGGGTTCTGACCAAAGCTAAGAAAAGTGGGGAGCAAGAAAACTCCTACAGCTCTCAGGGTGAGAAAACCCGGGGTTCCAAGCATCTTCAAACCACTCTAAGTTTTAAGACAGCCCCACAGGCTTTGCATTTGGGAAGACTGCTAAGCTGGTTGAAAGTAATAAGCTACCAAGAACAAAAACTAAATATCAAAGGGACATAAGACAGGAACAAAGATATGTGTATATGAGGTGAAAATTGGATACAGTAGATTATGAATTTCTCCCATTAGCAAGATATTTTCATAACTTGTGAAAATGTATTGATTCCAAGATTGCTATGTTCTACTTTATGCTATTCTAAAATAGTTCAGAAAATTCTGTCATTGTGAAAAAATACGGTTTTCCTGTGAGAAGTTGAATAACTTGCATAAATGATTTTGAAGAAACTTTTCTATACCGTCATCTTTTTTACTATTCTAGGCTAAAATACTATTAAGGGTTTCCTAATGCATTGCTCTACAATTTTTTGAAGTTTTTCTTTTTCTTTTTTTCAGGTTTTGTTTGTTTCAATGTCATTGTTATTCTTCATTTAGTGTATATTCTAAATGTTGGCAAGCATTTGCCATATGTGTCAAATTGTAGCAGATAGATTACATGGACAATTCTGGCCATTGTTATAAAGTAGGCATATTAAAATTCATCTCCCTTGGAAGAAGAAGCAGGACTTTATCTTTCTTTATGTGCTCTCTCAGGTTGATGGGGAAGCTCTTGATGATGCTGGAGAAGTGGAACCGTGGAGCAGGATGTTCGAAAGAGTTTCTGTCATATGTGTATTTCTGTATGTTTCACAGGGTGCCTGGAATTCTGGGAACAGTTTAGGATATAAAGGAGAATGTTGGCAGTTGGAGTGACAGTTGCTGGGATGATACAGTTGGTGGGGTGACTGGTGAGATGCTAGCAGCTCCTGTTCTCTAAGCTAAAGACAGCCAAAAAGGGCAGTGAATTTATCTTTCTTTTTTTCTTACTATCTTGAAAGGCCACCTGTAAGAGTGGTGAAGATATCTCTCTTTCCTATATTTTTTTAGAGCTACAGAGTAAAAAGGGTTCAGTGGGAATCTGTTATAAGTTAGGAATCTGTTACAAATTAGGAATCAGTTACAAATTAGGAATCTGTCACAGTAGCAGTTGGGGCAAGAGAACAGGCTTCAGAATTCATTTGCAGGGCTAGTCTGTGAAACGAGGAACAGATGCTTCCTCCTCATGATTATTGAAGTTAGGATACTGAGCTGTGCAGATACTGAGAGATAAGAGAACCATCTTTTTTTATACTGCTCAAGGAGATGACTCACCAGTTACTGAGTGGGACATTCTGGATTATAAACCTGGGAAGAGATTACCAGCTAATTTATAACTCAATAAGATAAAAAAAATCCATACCTAGGAGTATTCTAACAACTATAAATAACAAGCAAACAAACAACAGAAACCACAAAACAAACAAAACAAAGAGGTTGAGCACAAATCAACAAGACAAAGCTTATTCAGGCTGATTGGTCATGGGGTTAAGGCTATAGTATTAAAAATTCCCTTTTATTCCCCAGGACACTTTGTCACATTAGACCCTGAAATATAATCAGTGTGTGGACCCACTTTTTAATCTGGTTGAAACTGCCTTGTTACTGGTGAAAAGCCCAATTCATAACATTTGACATCAATCTGCTTTTGGCTTCCTGAGTTTTCCTGGGCTTCATCCTGAGTTGTGCTTTATACCTCTTTCCTGAGAGATGGGGTAGCATCAAAATTAATTAGCTTTAGCATTTACTTTGTACTTTGGTAACCATAATTCATGGTTATATGAAATGGTGGGAAAATATACTAGAACAAATCTTTCATTTTGCAAACAGGCAACATTTAATCTTATTTCAAATACTATAATTTGGTTCTTAGCACTCATATCAGGTGTCTCACAAATGCATGTAATTCCAGCTCCAGGGAGTCTGATGTCCTCATCTAGATCTACACCACACCACACACATACATACACACCAGATACCCTATCACACATATACAGCAGACTGCAGTTGTTAGCCACTGTGTGGGTTCACCAAGAGAGACAAGGAGGCATATTCATAGGTGCAAACCCTGTAGACCTCAGCAGAGAGAACTGTCATTCTGGCCATTGCCATATTGGACAGTGGAACCTTTAGTGTCTCAGCTAGGTATTTTTATTTATACTGAACTCCTCAGTTGTTCTACTGATACCAGGTGAAGATCATTGGCAATCAAACATTACCCACATAAATCCAACACCTCTAGACAATACAAAATGCCAGGACCAGGGCAGCCCCTCACTTCACAGTGCACAAAACAATTATTTTATACAATCTAAAAATGAACTTCCAGAACACTAGGCAACACACATACATACACAAAATGATGAATTTCTCATATGGTGGGAACTTGTAGTGCTTTTTCCACCTTCAGTGCTATGCAATCATTTCATGAGATTAATGAAGTATAAATGTAGATATGGCCATCAGATGTATGCAATGGTTTATTTATTATTCTAATGTGTTCATGGCAAAGGACAATTTATTCTTTGTTAATTTAATCACCATTCTCATACAGTTTCAGCCTCTATACAATCTAATCTTAAACCTTGACCTAGAAGGCTTCAGCCTCCATAAATCTAATCTGCAAACCTAAAATTAGAATGTTTCAGCCTCTGAGGCTTATTATTGATTGAACTAACTCTGACTAGCTATCTTCTGAACTGTGAACTGTAAATCACAAACTGTCTTCTTCTGACTTTGCTTTCTCTCTGCTTATTCTGAACTGACTCTTCTCTTCACTTCTTCTGAACTAAACTGTCTGTGAGTTGACTGCACTTAAACTGCCTAACTAAACTAATTCTCTACTTCTCTCTCTGAGTTCTGTCCCTTGTCTGCTTCTCATCTGCTTTTACCTGGCTTCTCTCTCTGAGTTCTATTTCCACATTCTGCTTCTACTCTCTCCAACTGCCTTTCTGAATTCTTCCTTCTAAATTGGTATTAAAGGCCTGTACCATAATTTCAGTCTGAGTGGGATTAAAGGCATATGCTACTTTGCCTTAACCACAGAAATCCATTTCACCTATTCTTAGCACAGATAGAGGATAAGACAATGTGATTAAAACTCTTTCTACAAATTAACTGGATCACTCAGGCCTCTGAATGTGATCCCTTCATACAGGCCCTTAGATGTGATTCCCTTCTAGCTTTTACACAGGACTTTCAATATGATCCTTTGCTAGAGCAGCCATGCTGCTGGATTTAAAGATTAAATGTTTCTTTAAAATAGAATAAGCATAGAATACTCCTTATAAAAACTTTTCACAAGAAAACAAACATAAATAATTTCATGGTGTTCCTTTGAGGTATACAAAGATAAATATCCAATTTTCTCCTTATTTATCTAAGTATATTAAAGCTAGTTAATGTTACAAGATTTTCAAGTTATTCATACCACAGTGTCTAAGTGGTAAGTGTTGCATTTCATTTATTTTACTATGGTTTAAAAATATTCTAAGCATGTTTCATTTTGAGGTTTGTTCAAACAATGTTTAATATCTGCTTCAGATATTTTTCAGATTTAGAATGTGCATATATCATTTGTAAACCAAGTCTGTATTTTTAATAAGAATTAGTAAATAAAATTAAACTTCTCTCATCTAATTTTATACCATTTACACAGCGAAGTATGACTGAAATTTCTTTTCCTACAGAAATGTACATTTTCTTTTTGCCTGAGAACCAGAAGTTAAGAGGTAGTAGTACTTTTAAAAACTATTTTAAAACAACTTGATTAACATGACATTGTTTCCAATAATCTAATGTACCCATATATATTATAAATTAATTGTTATTATAAATTTTAAATAGCTTTATTTTATTTTTATTTTATTTGTGTTTTGCTTACATGTTTGTATGCATATCATGTTTGTGCAGTGTCCACAGTGTACAGAAGAGGACACTGGATTCCCTGAAAATTGAGTTATGAACAGTTGGAAGCTGCACTGTGACTGCTGGGAATTGAACTCAGTCTCTCTCAAATAGCAATCATTGCTCTTAACTGCTTGGCCATTTCTCTAGACACATAAAAATGCATTTTATATGCCTGTACATGTAGTGCATTAATACATGAAATTTTGTGCATGTACTATTAAAAGTAATATCTTAATATAAAATTATCTATAAATGATATATTATTGATGATATTAGATATGCTATAAAATACAGTATATCAATATTTGGAGAAAAGTAGGATGTTTGAAAATAGTTATATGCTGTAAAAATGAAATAATAGCTACATTTACATCTTGAATTTTAAAATAGAAATTATTTTTATAATTAAAAATTTCTGAGTATATTTACTTAAAGAAAAGAAAATGATACCTATAAGTTTCTACTATATTATAAAATAAAAAGCAACTTGGAAGAAACTCTAAGGTACTTGTAATATATAATAATTTTAATAGTGTTTCTCTTGCCTTCAACTTATCTGTTGTAAGATTCCAACTTCCATTGGTAAAACATTTTATGTGAGATTGGATCTCTGACTGGCATGTGTATGTAAACTGCCATTGCTTATTTGATATGATAAATGTTATCTCTACGTGTTGCAGGAGATATATAGGTCCTTTTGCCCATAGATAGACAACAGAGAAACAAGGAATGTTAATCACATAGAGTTGTCTCTTCAAAGAGAAAAACCTGTCTCTTTGTATAACCTTTTTCCTTTCAGTAGACTGGGAACCCACATAGTTAATAGCCTGGTGATTTCTGCACTGTCTTTATGGCCAGGCCACTGTATAACCTTTTTATTGTATATATGGCCAGGGTAACCTCTATGATACACATATACTGAACTTGTTTTCTAAGTTAATCTGTAGATGAATAGGCCTGGGTCTGTGAAAAGCTAGGAAGGGTCTGTATTCCAGCAGTCTACTTTCAGAGTCCTGTGAGGTCTGGATGGAATGTAGACACACTTTTAATCATAATATTCAAAAGGCAGTAGTGTATCATGCTTTTAATCCCAAGACAGAAACAGGGTGTGGAAGCAGACACAGGAGACAAAACTCATAAGCAGTTAGAGTCAATCAGTTACAAAAGAGTCAGTTACAGCAGAGTCAGTTATAACAGACAGTATGAGGCAAGCAGTCTGAGGCAAGCAGTCTGAAGCAGGCACACAGGTGTTAGGAATAGGACAAGACATAGAGACAATGAAGTAGTCTAATTGAGGATAAGGCAGAGAGGCTGACTAAGGCAGTATGGAGCAATGAGACCTCAGGGTTAGATAGATGTAAAGGAACAGCCCTATGTGAAAGCTAGGGTCTACATTCCAGGGGCTATAATCAGATGCTTCAGTGGTCTGGAGATTCATGCCTTTAACACCTAGAGAAAACAGTGGAAGCAGGCATAGGAAGCAGAACTCAGAATGAGTCAGTGTCACATAGGAAGCGATGATTGATATGAGTCAGAGTGAAAGACAGACAAAGTGACTAATCAGAGGAAGAGTTAGCAAAGTAAGGACATGCCCAACTCTCAGAGAAGAGGCAGGCACTCAGCTAAGTTAAGGAGAGTTCTTTAGGGGTTACATAGAGAAATCAGTTAAAAAGAGTCAGTTGAATGAGTTAGAACAGAGTCATTTAACAGAAGCAGACAGAATAGTGAGTTACAGTGCAGTTAGTTTAAGCAATCAGTTACAGATGAGGGGTAGTGAGAGCTCACTGAGAGTCACAGAGACACAGCAGTGCATGGCAGAAGAAGCCCAGAAAAGAAAGGAAGTTGAACAAGAAGAGTAAGAGTTCAGAAGGAGCTAGTCAGAGTAGCTCAGTCAGCAGTAGGTCTAGGAAGGCTAAGGCTGAAGTATTCTAGGTCCAGGCTAGCAGTTTAAATGTTCTAGATTGTAAGAAGTCTGAAACCATCCAGTTCAAGGATTAATACTAGATTATAAAGAGGCTGACATGCTCAAGGTCTCCAGGGCTTGGTGGTAGAACCAGTGATTTATCTGATAAAAGACTGAACAGTTTTGAACCTAAATCCACAACTACAGGCAGAGATAGAGAAGCAGTCTGAAGAGTGTGAGTCTAGATGGAGCTAGTTGGTTTGGTTCAGGCAGCAGTGGATGCTTAAAGGTTCTAGATTGTATGGAGGCTTCCAGTTCAAGTCTTAAAAGTAGATTTTATGGAGGCCAAAACACTCCAGAACTCCAGTACCAAGGATTTGTGATTAAATTAGACAAATAATAAAAGCTTGTATCCTGAATGTCTATACCTGCCATGAATCTATACCTACATTAGTCTATAGAACCTATAGAAACTTTATAGAAGATTGACGTGTACTTTTCAAAAAGATTGGATGTAATCATGTCCTATCTGTTGTATAATCATGGGAATTTAGTTAATTATCACCAGGAAATATTTTTTCAACATGTGCTGTCCTTAATTATACCTAAAACAAACTACTCAATGCCAGTCTCTCCAAGTTTGAACCAACACTGGCTATTGAGTTATGTTGAAAGGAACTACCTTCATGCCTCTCATAGAGGATCTGATGATCTGCTGAGTGTGGTATTTGCAGACACCCTCGTAATATGTTACTCAGATTTTTGGCTATTATGTTAAAATATATGTTAAGATACACTTAAAGGAGAAAATGTTTATTTTTGTTCATGATTTTAATGTTTCAGCTCAGGGTCACATTGCTTAGCTGTTGTTTCACCTATGGTAAAGAAAAATATTATATGGTAAGCACATGGTAGGGCATGTACATTGTAGGGCAATATGTTTACATCATGGCATCTAGCAAGCAGAGGGAGAAGGAGAGTCAGACAAAGAGCAATGTGCTATGGTAGTTTAAATAAGACAATCTCGATACAGTCTCTAGCATTCTAGTACTTGTTTAATGCTGGTGGTAACTTTGGGACCATCTACAAAATGTTACCTTGTTACAAGTATATCACTGAGAGTGGTCTTTGAGGTTTCAAAGCTTCCTAGCATTTCCAGTTAATTCTCTCCAGCTCCTTGTGTTTCAAGATGTGAGTCCTCAGCTTCTGCTCAAACACTGTGTTTTCTGGTTACTGCTAGACTTTCCAGTCATGATGGATACTTGACCTTCTGGAAACATAAGCCAAAACCTCAATATCTTCTATAAGTTGTCATGGACATGATGTTTTATCACAACAACAGGAAAGTAAATAATATAATGTTTCTTAATATCCCTTCTTTGACACTCCACCAAACCTATTTCTTTCAACTAGCTCTTAATTTATGCTGAACTTGTAGCATTCCTCTATGATACCACCCACCGAGGATGAAGCTTTCAATTCTTGAGTCTTTCAGCCATACTCTAAGTCAAAACTAAAATCCAAATAAAATGTTAGACATGGTAGCCATAAAAGAACAAATGTTACACATGTTAAGAATTGAAAAATTGATATTGAATACACTACCAATTTTCATTGAAAAAACACTCATTAAATTTTTACTTGTACAGAAATGGTCCTTAATTTGTGATAAGTGGTGTAGAATATTAAACTTTTATTTATTTATTTAAATATTTGTGTGGGGGGCCTTGGCATCAACAAGAAACTGGAAGAGAACACAGTCTAAGAGAACAAGATATTACATAATATCAATCAACTGGGCTTCATTTATCAATATTTACTATTATTAGAAGGAAATGACATTTTTTGTGAATGAAACCACACTAAAATAATTAAGTAAAAAATACTTTTATATTTAAAAATAAAATTGTCATGATATATATATATATATATATATATATATATATATATATGTATAGTCTTTCTGGAAGCATCACTGCACATATGTTTGAATATCTACTTACTTATATTTTAAATCATCTAAAATATATTCTACAGAACTTACAATAACTTTTTAACATTATGATTGTCAATCTTCTATCAGTATTTTAAAATATGATTTTAATACACAAAAACAATTTTGCCATAAAATTTGCATAGAATTGTGAGGTATGAAATAAATGAATTTTAATATTTTACATATCCAGCTAAGCATGTTTAATATTAAATGATGATTATTGGGCTTTCTTACCTGTAAAAATATCTTCATAAATTTATGGTCAAAGTGATAATCACAAAGTAAATAATGCCAATACATGGGATGCAGTAACATTTTTATGAAATGTATTAAATATCATATTTTTCTGCATCTCGACATTTATAAATAACTTTTCAGACAAAACCAATGGAGTAAATTTAAATTTCAAAATTTATTTTACCACCATAACCAAAAGCAACTTTTTTGAGGTAAGGGTTTATTTGGCTGACATACCCTAATCCCTCATGAAGGGAAGCCAGGGCAGGAACTCATAGCACAAAACTGGAGGCAGGAACTGAAACAGGGGCTATGGAGGAGTGTTGCTTACTGGCTTGTTTCCATCATTAATCTAGAAAACAGAGGAAACAGAGAAGAAAAAAAATACTATTATATTTTAATTCCTAAAAAGAAAAGAAAATAACCCACTGACTTTCTTATAGACCAGTCTAATGGGATATTTTCTCAATTGAGTTTCTCTGTTCCCAGATGACACACCTGTACTAAGTTGGCAAAAACTAGGCTGCACAGTATCAAACAGAATTCTCCATTGTTTTTCCTTGACAGTTACTCATTATAATGTCTGTCTTTAATTGTGAACTCTGTACAACCTTAATCACCTCAGAGTAGAATCTAAATGAGGTATTTCTAGATCAGTTTGGCCCATGTTTATGTCTATGGAGGATTGCCTTGATCGTTGAATTTGATGTAGGAAGGAAAATTCTGAATGTGAGTGTCATCATTCCCTGGATTGCAATCCTAGTCTATATAAGCATAGAGCAAACTAGTTGAGTAGTAATGGTGTGTGTAATCATTGCATTCTTGTCTATGAGGTGATGCCACTAGCTGTCTCAAGGTTGTGGTACTAAGACTCCCCACAGTGATAAACTGTACTTAGGGGAACATATTTATAGGGACAGATGGAGGAATTCAGTAATACCGAGTTCATCTTCAAGGTACTGGCATGAACTTTAAATAGTTGAATATCATAAATCCAGACAATGGAAGAAATATATATAATTGATCAGGCTCTTTAAACATGTGATCTTAAAAATCCTTTGCTTTTTAATTGAAAAAATGTCATGGAGTATAGTCTACTCAAGGTTTTCTCTCCTTCAACTTCTTCTGGATTGTCACCACCTCCTCCTCTACCCAACTCCACCCAAGTCCTTTCTTTTCCTCTTTAGAAAACAAATAGGCAAATGAAGCAAAACATTTTTTTTAAAGAGCAAATATTAAAAAAAAAACTATCAGAACTGGAAACCATAATATACAAGCAAAAGTCCAGTAGTACAAGTAAATGCCCAAAAAAAGCATTATGAGATGCAAAGTCTACAAAAATATCATTGAATTCATTTTGTGTTGGCCATCTACTTCTGGTCATGGGCCTTACCCTCAATTGCAGTTAATATATCCAGTGAAATTACATTGTGGAGAACTCTTTTTTCTTTTGAATTAAGGTATGCATTGGAAATGGCTTCATTGTTAATGATAGAAGCCTGTGTCCACTTCCTCCTCTCAGCACTGGGACTTTGTCTGGATTGAAATTTTCAGACCCTGTACATGCGGCAACACTATCTTTGAGATTATCTGTGCATCTTTCCTGACACTGTTACTTTGGAGTCATCCATTCTTCCTGGCTCTTATAATAGTTATGTCACCTCTTTGCATATCCCCAGCAGCCCTAAGGGGAGAGAGTCCATTGAAGACAGCACACATAGGATTTAGCGTCATTGCTTGAGTTCTGGCTTTGCATGATAATCTGAAGAGTTCGTTATTGGTTGAGAAGTCCAGACTGTGTTTTAGGACAGGACTTTGTATTATTCAGAGTGAGACCTAATAAACATAGACAATTGCCCTCACATAAAGGACAGGTTTTCTTAGGAACTTTGCTGTTACTGGAATATGAGAAAATACAGACCCAAGACAGTGACTTACTTGATCAGGTTTGCCTTCAATGGGGTACATTAGATAGTTTAGATAGATGCTATTAGAGTGATTAATGGTAATCACTGAAGAAGTGAGCAGGTAAGACAAAGAAAAAGAGGCAACCCACACGATGCAAAAACATTAGATTTCCTTGCACACACAATATTGATACCTTTTTAATAAAAACCAGTTTATAGGTGTCTATTATGATATGACTAAAATGTAAAAACCTTTCACTAACATCAATTGATCAAAACAAAAAAATTTCTCCAACATTTTCTAAGTCTTTGTGATTATAGTTATAAGAAAATGTCCATGTTTCCTCTAGTTCAGTTATAAATTCCCAGAATGTCACTAAAACCCAAAAGTTATTTTATTATAAGTTTAATTTCCATTTTAAAAAGAGCAAGTAGATACCATTGAGTGTAAAGACATTAGAAGTTAAATTATATAAGTTATATATTTGGTAAAAATGTTAAAGAATAAAGTAAATGTTTTATAGAAGATTTTAGTTTGGATATCAGTTTTGCAATGAAATTAAATAATTTTTCAAATATAGAAATAGAAAAATAAGGACAATAATAACATGATAAATTTTTAAAAAATGATTGTAAACTTAAGTCAAAAGACAGATAATATATCTATAACTATGTTAATTAATAAAAATTACTATCAAAATTAAATACACTGATGTAAATCATAAACCTACTTTCTACATAAAACAAGATTTTACATTTACAAAAACATAGCTTAGACAACAGGACTTTATCATGGTTTATACTTAATGATTAGGTTTTATACATATACCTCCAGCGCAAAGATAGTCAGACGATCTAATGCTAAGTACCTAATGTTTTCCAATTAGGCTAAACTCTTCCCTTGTGGGGAAACTACCACCTTAACAGTAGGAAAGAATTCAATTTGAAAGTATTTATCCTAGTTGGAGCATTCCTGCTGACTTACATAAGAACTGCAGAATGTATTTTATTAGCTAGTTGTTAAATCTATTTCTAACATTTGTCAAACTATACAATATTTGCATCATGCATCACATTCACCCTAATCTTCTGTGGAATGAACAAACAATTGTTACTAAAAATATATTGAAAAATCATAGACCTACAAATATATTATTGATAGAGATATGGGACTTGTGAAATTTCTCAGAGGTTATACCTCCAGCCATAGATTCATGATAATCTGAATTTGTATCTCTGAAACCCATGTAAAATGTTGTATCATAGTGTGTATCTATAGTTCCTGTATATCTAAAAAGAGACACATGGCAGAGACAGAAGTATCCCTTAGAGCTCTCTTGCCTGATCTATACAGTGTCATAAAAATAAACCTTGTTTCAAAATTGTGTAAAGCAAAGACCAAGGAACCAATATCAGGTTGTTCTCTGGCATTTTCATATGAACCATGGCATGTGCATTCCTGTACACACACAAATACACATACATAAAAATTTAGAAATATGCACACATCAAAGAAAATCAGACACATATCTATTGGAAAATTTAACTGAAGCTTCAATTTTTCTTTAGTTGTGTATATTTCCATTAGTAATTTCTAAATCTGAATGAAAAATTCATGAATTCCTATAAAATAATTACTTGACATATAAGAGAAATGGATGAATCTCTGAACAATGATTGGAAAGACATTTAACAAAAACAAACCTAAAAATTAAGAATCAGTTATGGACTATTACCATGTGTGTCTAGATAAGAAATAGCTAAATGAATGTAACCTAAAACTAGGTGATGTCATCAATTTAAAAAGACAGTAAACCAAAACAGTCCTGAAGAATAGAATAACTGCTTGAGGTATCACCATTCTCAAGCTTATGTTGTCCTACAAGGTTATAGAAATAAAAACAGAATTGTATTGACATGAAAAAAAGACATGTTGATCAATAGAATTGAATTGATGACTGAGACCTAAATCCATATGCCTATGGAAACCTGATTTTTTAATAAAGACTCAAGAACTACTCACTAAAAAAAATTCAGAACTAGACAGTTTCATTTAGAAGAATCCAGATAGATACATACATATTACTTTGCACAAAACTGAACTTCAAATGGATCAAAGACTTCAACATAAAACCAGATACAACAAAACTATTAGAAAAGAAAGTGAGAAATAGCCTGAATTCATTGACCCACCTGTGGACTGATGAGGTGGTGGAGAAAGAAGTACACTCCATCATTGCTGTGCAAACTTATACAGTACTGTGAAAATCAATATGGTGATTCCTCAGGAAATTGAAAATTGACCTACCTCAAAACCCAGCTATATCACTCACTCCTGGGCAAAAGCAAGCAAAGGATGCCTCCGTCCTACCACGAGGACACTAGCTCAGCTATGATCATAGCTACTTTATTCATAATAGCCAGAAAATGGAAACAACCTAGGTGACCCTCAACTGAAGAATGGGTGGATACTCTGCTATATGTGTACACATAAATCAATGCCTTGTTTAGCTATCATCAGAGAAGATTTCTCCTACAGCAGGTGACAACAAATCTAGAGACCCACAGCAGACATTACACAGAAAGAAAGAAAGCCTGGAATACTCAGCCTTAAATGGAATTTTTCCATCGAATCAATCCCCTCAGTGCTCAGTGAACCCTGAAGAAGAGGAGGGGGAGAGAGCAAAAGAGCTAGAGAGATAGAGGACATCAGAAAAGCATGATCTTCTAAATCAACATAAACAAAACTCTTATGGACTCAAAGAGACTGAAGCAGCACACACAGAGCCATGACTGGGTCTGCACACCAGGTCCACTGAGTATTGATTAGGGCTTTCATTTTAACAAGTTTATGGGTTTCTTGAGTATGTGAAGAAGTGAGTCTGTAATTATTGTTCCTTCTCTTGGACCCTTTCCTTTCTGTTGGCTTGTCTTGGCCAACTTTTATATGGTAGTTTTGTTCTATTTTATATATTATATTATATCGCACTATGGTATGCAACATTTTATTAATTATATTATAACCCCTTAGGAGATTTTTTTCTGTCTAATGAGAGGCAGAAATGGAATAGATCTGGAGGGGAAGAGAGGGGGTAGAAACCTGGATGAGTAAAGGGAGGGGAACTGTAATCATGTTATATTATTTAAGAAAAGAATCTGTGTTAAATAAAAGTAAAAAAGCCAGCAAATCTTTAGCTGGTTTTACAAAATCACAAAATCCAAGCAAAACAAAACACTAAAGGTCCTCTAACAAGTTCTTATGCTACAAAAACTGAAAGAATAACCTCCTCAATATATATTCCTACCTCAAATTTGTGTCAACTGTTTCTGAGGACAAATTCAGTGAACTTCAAGCAAGAAGGCTGAACCTTATCTCTAACTACATTGACAAGTGAGCACCCTGAGTAACTAAACACAAAACTCTCTGAGAATATTTATCCTCACTTTCAGCTTATTATAACACAGTTTTAAATTCTTTTATACTTAAATGGTTGAATATTGGTTGAGATAATTAAAACTTCCTTTGGTATATATTCTTAAATCATAAAAATATTGCTTATCGTAGTTTCAATAAAACGTTCTTGAGGATGATGTTATTTCAGGTTTTTTTCTTTTTCTTTATGATTGATTGTTTACCTAGATCTCTCCTGTAATAATACTTTAACTAAATCTTTATGTTTAAAAAGATTAAAACATTTTGCTATCTTCCAAAAAGTTATTTTAGTATATGTAAATATAAATACTTTAGATTTTTAACTGACAAAGACCTATCTTAAATCTTTCAAAAGAACTCCATTTTTAGAGGGATCTCTATCTAAATTTCAAACACCAAGATGAATGAATGTTCCTCCCCCCCAAAATGCCTCTAAGTTAAGCATCCAATATCTTGTTCTTGGGCTATAGCTATAAGCTACCTCATGCTCTCTCTGAAATGAGTACTGTGTGATAGCAATACTCTAATATTGTCTCAGAAAATTAAACCTATAATCCAGTTCTTGGTGTTGACTAGAAATAATAGTGATTTAGTGTATAGGGTCCAAGTGGAGAAAATAGTATTAGGTTTGGATGGGACATGCAACTACTAAGTGGGACATGCTGTGATCATGCTGTATACATGGTGAAGTCAAAATAACATCATCTTCCTGATTATAACAATTAAATAAGTGATAGGTCTTTGATTATAACCGGTGAATTGTTAACTCTCTCCAGTAAAAATCTGGCTGTGATGGGAAGATCATCACACCCTTCCCAGAGATTCTATCTCCCAAGTCCTTTGTGCATCTGAGCTGCATATGGTCTTTGAAAGGTTGCTAGAGTGTATATAAGACAAGAATTTAACTGTGTATAAAATTCTGTGATGCAGTTTCCATGAGTAGTCACAGATGACAAGGTGGGAATCTTGAACGGAACACCAATGTAGGGACATCATGCATGACCATGAAAGTAAGAATAATTGACTCACTGAGCTGTTCTTGGTAGTATCTTCTCATTGATGTCCTATCAGAGATGAGTAGACAATCCCTCATGTCTCACTAAGAAACTTACCCAGTGAATGAACTACTAAGCAAATGAACTACCTTAGGCTTAGAAAAAGAAAACCTATCCCTATGATATTGCATTCCTCTGGTTTTGTTTACTCTATCTCTATGTATGATACATATCCACATATGCCTACTGTCTCCTCAAAACAAATATGATTTGAATAATTATTGTTACAACATTCTTTCCTTATTAATATATTTTTTCATAGTAAATATATCATAAGTATTCACTATAATTTGAATTCTGACACTATTTCAAGGGATTGAATATGTACTTAAATACTGAAACAACCTACACAGACTTTTTGTGAAGAAATTTTTAGACAAGTTAAATGAGGATTGTTTTCAAGCTCATTGTTGATATTCAGGTATATTCTTACTAAGTTTCTAATGCTGTAATCAAAAAGTTACAAAAACCCTCTAGTTGGAGAAAGGGTTTATTTTGCTGACAGTTGTAATCTAGTACTTGAGGGAAGCTGAAGAAGGGACTCAAAGAAGGAGCCTGAAGTCAGGAAGTGAAATAGAGATAACTGCTTACTGGCTTGTTCTACTTGCTTTATGACCCTCGGGAACAGCAGTCCATAGGTAGCATGAACCTCAGTGATCTGGACCTTCCCATCTCAAATATTAATCAAGAGATCATGTCTGCCCTACAGACTTGTCAACACAATAGAAGCACTTTTTTTCAGTTGAGGTTCTTCTTTATACAGAGAGAGAGAGAGAGAGAGAGAGACAGACAGACAGACAGACAGACAGAACAGAGAGCTATGGAAAGAGAACAAAGAAAAAAGAAAACAAAAAAAAAACAACTACTCATAACCATTTTCCTCAATGTTTTCTGTGAACAACAGATTTTTGCTTGACAAGTTTCCATTCAAATTTTCCCATGTTGTCCTATTTCATAAATGTGTTTTAACACCATCATATTTTAAGTTACTCAAAGGAAACTAAAGTTGAAAGCAGAGGCCAAATTTAAAGCTATCATAATTTAAGGAACCAAAATGACTAAAATTTGGGGTTGTATTCTAGACTATTGCCCTTTGTGATGTTTTTCTCTTCTTCATTCTACTTGCCATTTATTGTAGCACCAGCTAACACCAAATGTTTTCCTATTCTTTAGATTTAAGAATATGCACTCATTGTCCTACACCCTCAAAAAGAGACTCTCAAAAAAATGTTCATTTTAATTCTTTAAAATATAAACAAAACCTTTATATCAAGGAATGAGATTTCTTTGTGTTTTTTCCATAGTTCACAGGGGGTCATGTTATGGTTACAGCATTATAATTACATGTTTTCTGGATTTAAATGTGATACTGAATATATCTACTACCTTTTAATATGTCATGAACCATTCATAAGAACTTTACCTTAAAACAACTTAATTGTCTTGGTAAACTAAGGCAGAGCCAATATGGGTTTCCTAGGTTATATCTTTGGGATGTGTATATATAGATAAAGGAAGAAAGATTGTCTCACACTAAAATACTCCAAAGACAAGTATCTCTAATGACCATTTTCTTTGAGATTGGCTGCATAAGTCTTCATGTAAGTCACTATGCTGATTTATCTAATTCTAGTTATTGAAATTCTACCTGCAGAAAGATGAACCATACCTCACCCAGAGTGGAATCAAGACCATCCATATGAATGCTCAGTTTTTACTTGGCAGGGATATGTGTGTTAGCACCTGCTTAGGCTTCTTTATGGCCAGAATTGGAGGAACCCTTGGCTATTCACCATGCTGAGGATTATATGGCAGCTTTAACAATACATCAAAGCTTTAATCCTACTCCCATGCCTTTGCTGAACCTTGCAACTTTGCACCCAAAAACACACACACACACACACACACACACACACACACACACACACACACACACACACACAAAAAAAAAAAAAAAAAAAAAACAATTCATTAATTTTTATAACTTCAGTTACTTACCAGTAAGTAATGATGGCATGAGCTACAGGTAACTGACAAGGTCTGTATCCCAAATGATCTGGGGATTACAGACATTTCCCAGAAAGTTATTATAAAGGAGTCATGGTCATAGGAAGCCTAGTCGGTAGGATTCAGCACAAGTCCTTAAACACCACCATCAATCAAAAATTTTCTAACAATATATTTGAGTTCACTGCCTTATCCACATGAAAATGTATATCATTATATCATGCCAATTACACTTTCCAATCAATTTTACTTTCCTTGCCCATTTCCTAGTATACAACATCACCCAGCAAACAACAAAGAACTTGATAAAGGCCACATGAGTTTCCCACAGAGATGCTTATATACCCATATGGTCAGACATGCAACTGACGCTAGTGTGGCAAAAGACTTCCTTCTGTTGGGAAAATTTGCATAAAGAACACAGCTATAGAGGCATGAGAAAGACTTTCTAATATTGGCTTCTGTATTAACTTTCATGTTTTGTTGGTTGTTAAACACTTAAATGGACAATAAAGGGTGAGGGTCAAAGATATAGATGCCTAACTTCTCATTCCTAAGTCATCATTTAGGCATTTTGCTTTCCCATTCAAAAACTCCATCCTAGAGAAAGAGAAGGTATGGAACAGAGAATACATGGATGATGTCTTATTAATAAAGTTGTCTCCTTACTGCATTGGTCATCAAACGTCAGGACTCTAATAAAAACATCATTTCTTCACAGCCCTGACAAGTTGTTAAATTTCCCAGGAATCCAAACAAAAACAAAATGAGAAATGTTTACAGGGTGAACAATTGGTAGTGAACAATTTTCATTGACCATAATCTTACATATCTCCAGCTGGGTAAACATTTTTAGTATTACTTCCCTAAGTATGTTTAGTGAAAATGTTAGTTGATATATTTGGCTTAATAGAAACTAAATTATGACCTTGCTCATGATAGGTGTTCCAGATAAGAATGCCCAGCAGGGATGCTATAAGCAAATTCCAGTTTGTTTTTATCATTCATCTTGTAATTTTCAACACAAGTAATTTAACTTTGCAATTAAATTTTATATGCTAATACCATTTGCCTAACTTTATCTTAATTATTTAATTTAATAAATTAGTCCATATAATCAAGTACTTTCTAACAGTTTAAAACTCACATTTTTTTTATGTGAAACATTTGTTCTTTCAGAGATTAATTTAAAAAACATTAGGGCAACATTAGACTATTATAATATATATTATTAAACATGAATACCCAGGTGCTTATATTTAAATTAATTAGAAGTTTAGCTCTAATTATAAGGTACATATTCTTCTATGTTGTAGAAATATAATCCCTGTAAGTTAAACCCTAATCTGAGATCTGATGACACTGTGATATATAAATTAAGACGAAGTTGCATAATTTCCCTGAAGTGCATTGCTTCCCATATGAATTGATTGCTCAGACCATTCCCGTTCTAGTCTCATATGGATGTATGGTTAATAGGCAACACAATTCGGTCAGAAAGCATTGAATTTTAATCAATGAGTATTGTTCAAAAGACACTCTCCCAGGGCAAGTTCAATACACTCTGGGATTGAGTTTCATATTTATAGTTTTATATTGATGATTTCCTGATATATCTTCAATGTATCAATCTTAATTTTTTTAATTTCCAAGAATTTCTCCAAATAATTTTTTCTATCGTTAGAATAAACAGATCCCAAAATTACAATTTATACATAAACAACTCATTGTTAGAAACATCATTTCAGTATGATGGCCAAATAGAGATGATGGAGGAATCTATTATTTCGATGTATACCTATTACAGATAACTCCTAGAACTAAAATTTCAGAAGCTCAGGCAGGGAAAGCATCTCTATGGTAGAATGCTTGCTTAGTTCCTGGGAGACCTTGGCTTCAATGTCCAGTATGGGAAAAACAAATAATGATAGCCGCTAAAATACATTAAGCTTCCAAAAGAGTTAGACCAGAGGAATATGGACATGTCCCTTCTCTGAAGACAAGAGGAAGAGATTCCTAAAGAATGTGTTTCAGCTAATCATTGATGCTACCAAACCACATATCATGTGAAATATAACTAATTGGTTATGGACATATTAATTCATCTTTCATGGTTAAATAAAATTCATGATCTTTTTGATTTAAAAAAAAAAGCAGAAATCAATTATTCTCTTAGAAAGTCACAACTATGATCTCAGGTATCTTTGTGGATGCCTTTCTTCTTCTCTTAACCGTCATGCTCAATAAATCAGAAAATCTTTAGTAATAATCCAACTCTGCTTTAAAAAGCTTAAAAGAAACAGAAGAAAATAAAGTACTGTAATTCCCTAAAAATGGCTGCTATTAGTGTTTTGTTACCTCGATGTGAAATTAAATATAGATATTTTTAATTTTGGAATGCTATTCAGTGGCTGCCCTTAGAACTCACTCAGTAGAACTATGAAAATATGGTTGAAGTTAGTAATATATACTTTTGACTTAGTATAAAATACATGAAAAACATATTCTGTCTTGCATTCACTTTATCAAGTCTCCAACATTCCCTAGCTCAGGGAATGTTGGGAAATGATGAGGAGATATGGCCTTATTGGAGGAGGTATGCTAGTTGGGAGTGGACTTTGAGAATTCAAAGGCCATCCCATTCCCAATTAGATCCCTGTCTTGTGTTTGTGGATCATATATAAGCTTTCAGTTATGTTCCCAGCACCATTCTACTTGTCTGCTGCCATGCTTTCTCCCATTGTGGTCATGGATTCTTCTGAAAATGTAAGCTAAATAAACTCTCTCTTCTATATGTTGTCATTGTCATGGTGTCTTAGCACGGCAAAAGAAAAATAACTAAGACTGAAGTTTTTATTGAGATGTTGCTTTACCCCAACACAGAAAAGTAAAATATACACATCCTTTATGTTTTCCTATGTGGTACTACAAAAGCCTACTTAAAAGAACTCTGAAGACTATTCTGAGTACTGCAGAGACTTCTGCAATAATAATATTTTTGTTCATTCAGTGTGTCATATTTTTATATACAATTATGGATCTTGTTATTTATTTATTTTTATTGTAGTACCATTGGTAAAACAAATACCTTGGTGTTTCACTGTTGTTACAGAGAAACCATACTAACTGTCCATCCACTCATGGAACTCGTATAATTCTCCTCAAAGTATGTAGGCAGAGAGCCCTAATCCATTTGCAATGTTGTAAAATTGAATTTGAGAGTTTGTGGGCTTAATAACAGTAGTGACTCTACAGACTTATAACTCTCTTTAGCATTAAGTTTGCTTTTGTTTTTTTCAACAAAAAGTGATTGCAAATAAGTCTTCTACTAATGTTCCCTCATTTTAAATATTTGAGAGTGGGCTCTTCACATGATCCAAAGTCCTGCATCAGTTGCCTTAATGATCACTTTTCCAGCATTTCCTGTCCCTTCACACTCCTACCTAATTTTTGCTATTAAATTCTTATTTTTCCATGTCAAATAGCACGTACAAATCTTCAGAATAGAAATGACATTTTTCCTTTTACACTTTAGAGACAATGTTACTATATATCCCAGCCTGGCAGAGAACTTAGGTCATGGAATTAGAAGTTTGTACCACCACACAAGCAAAATAAGCTTCTGGTTTTAACAAACAATAATCTTGCAGACTTCTTTTGCTTTTCCTTCACTGCTACCCATTAAAGCCACTTCCATATACCTACTTTTCCTCAAATTAGCCACCCGTTTCCTTCTGAGCAACCATTAATAATTGTTATTCATCCAAATAGAATGAAGTTGTGGAAGACATTGTGCTGGGCTAGTTTACAAGATGATTTCTAGTCATTTAATTTTATAGAATACAGCTGTTCTTAAAATCCTGCTATACTTGCATATTTTATAATTTTATGTTCTCTATTTTTTACTTTTTGAGATAATTATATAATTATATCATTTTTTTTCTTTTCTTTCTTCTCTTCAAACTCTACATGTACATCTCATTCATCCTACTCTCATTAAAATCGATGAGATCTTTTTCTTTTGTTATTGTTACATTGTGTGTGCCTGTGTGTGTTCTTAGCTGTGGGAATACAACTTGGCTCATCCATATAATATTATTTCTATGTATATGTTCTCAGGGCTGATCATTTGATCCTGTGTAACCAGTTTATGTGTTCTTCTCTATGAGAAACGAATTCTTTTGCTACTGATGTCAGCTTTCCTTATTGTCCATAGGTCTTTGTCAAGAGTTGAGGCCTCTTGAGCTTTCCCACATCTATATTAGCATGTATATTAGTATCTTCCTTCCACTGGCTCTAGACTCTACAATTGCATTTTATCAGTTGAGGTTTTCTGTAAAGCTCTGTGTCTGTCCTGATACAATTATTATGGGAAGGACAACTAAAAATTTACTAATCTGAATTATATAGAAGTATTTTTATGTCTGATGCAAGTTGTCTTTGGTTACATTTTGTTTATTTTCTTCTTCTCTATTTGTAATTGCATTCCAATATGCTATGTCAAAATAATATTTGAATAAAAACTTTAAATATTATAAATGTTAATAAAATATTTTTGAAAGTTGTTGCAAGAAAAGCTTTCGGGGCCAGGTGGTGGTGGCACATGCCTTTAATCTCAGCACTCAGGAGGCAGAGGCAAGTGTATTTCTGTGAGTTTGAGGACAGCCTGGTCCTCAGAGTGAGTTCCAGGACATCAAGAGTTACAAAAGTGAAACCCTGCCTTGAAACAAACAAAAACTCCTTGGGCAATAAATCTAGTAATTTAATCTTTATCTATAAATATTTGATCTACATACATGGGTAAAATTTCCTATCTGAGCAAAGAAAAACAACACATTGATGTTTCTAAATATTGTCAGTTAGAATAATGTATAAAGCTGTTACCTTTATTATAATTGAAATCAAATCATAAATACTATTTTGCATATATTTCATGACCACACTCCCCAAATTCATTGGATGTGCATAAATATATGTGTGTGAATAATGAAAATATATCTGTGGTTGTCACAATCCTCATTGCTTGTTTCTCAAATTGTTTTTGATATTACGAAGCAAGGGAGAAACCCTGTCAGTTTAGTTATGGAGTTCAAGTATGCTAATGAGTACATATTCTGGCATAAATGTGGTTAGAAATGTACCGTGTCAAAGAGACTGATCTCCATAATAGTTAATGAATCTGAAATGAAGAATAGAAGTTACAGTGTCATAGATCCAATTTTATTGCTTGGGATTATAATTGCCCTTACCAAAGCAGCTTGTTTATTGGTGCTCATTATAAATGATACAGTATTGTAAACTACTTTCATTTAAAAATAAGAAATAAAGCTTATCAAAGATCATAAGACAATGCAGGTATGAAGAGTTTCACAACAGTTCAGCATTTCACAATGTTTTTATTACTGATTATAATATATCCATGCATGTGGTATTAATATTAGCATTACAATCACATTACCAACAGCTGAGTTGTAGTTTTAATGTCAAAAGAAATTATATTTAGTCAAGCTTTGATAATGATGCAACTAAAAACACGATTGAAAAGTCAAAATGGAATGGATAGCAAACATTTGAGAACACATAGGAACATACAATTACTCATAATACTCTGAAAGAGAAAACACAAATCCACACAACCCTTTAAGTACAAGGGTGCTGCTACACCTCAAGTTATTAGGAATAGGCTTATCTTGATAAAAGCCTCGGGGTAGGGGAATTCTATGTCAAAGTATTAGATTCCTATAAAACATGGATATGGATGTGTGTGTGTGTGTGTGTGTGTATGTATACATACTATATAATTAAATATATATATATATATAATTTCCTTTCATGAAGAGACAAGCAGCACACATTAATTTCATTATACCAGTAATAAATATTTCAGTTTAATAGGCATTATCATCCCGCCATATATAAAAGCCAACAATTGAAAAGAACACACGAATTTTGCGATAATCACTTAGTAACAATTATTGAATAATGAAAAGAATTCATGATCATTCACTTGGCTAATATGTTGCCTATTTTGTAGCAACTCAATAAGGGTTATTTTATCATTTCATCACTAAATTTTTAAGAATCAGCAAATGTAATTTTTCAATTCACTTGATAGAGCATTTTTTAACAGTCCATTAAAATTCTTATTATGTTTTTTATCTAAAAGCAAAGTTTTATGAAGAAGTAACTATATGTATATAAATATATGTAATTTTTAAATAAATATTGAATAGATATCACTTTCTAAATTAAATAGAAATCTTATTATATATGAGACCAAAATGTTTAACTTGTTGTGGTGGTTTGAATAAGAATTGTCTACACAGGCTCAGATATTTGAATGTTTGGTTCACAGTGGTGAGGTTTTTTTTTTTTTTAAGTCAACTTGTTGGATTAGGTGTATCACTGGTGGTAGGCTTTTAAGATTTTAAAAGCCCATGCTGTCCACAGTATCTCCCAGTATCTTCCAGCATCCCCAGTATCTTTCTCTCTCTCTCTCTCTCTCTCTCTCTCTCTCTCTCTCTCTACCTCCCCCCTCACTCTGTCTTTCTGCTTTGTTCTTGTAACTCAAATATAAGCTCTGCTTCAGTGCTATTCCTGCCTGTATGCACTCATGCTTCTCATCATAAAGATCATGTTCTAACCCTCTAAAAATATAACAATCTCCAATAAAATGCTTCCTGTTATAAATTGCCATGGTCATGGTATAGTAATCCTAACTATGACACAGGTGTAGCATCATCCATAAACCTCATTTTTCTTCAGACAAATATTGCAAGAATCCAAGGAAAATTAAAGTTGTGCTTTTAAAATAAATAGATTAAAATGCCTCCCTACTCTTAATCTAGTGTTAAATCTGGTGTTAAAACTGCCACAATTCTACTGAATATGAATGTTATTAAGTAATTAGGCAAATAATGTTCTCAATAAACTTTATTTTCGTTTAATTCATGCTATTCAGTCTTGATTGGATTAGATGAAGGCAGTTTCAGTATTTCTCATTCAGAATGTGGAAGTGATAAAACCTCAAAACCACCAACTTTTAAGTTCCTATAAATTTATCTTCACAAACAAATAACTAAATATATAAAAAGATGGCATTAGCAAAATGCATTATGAAACTGAGTGGCTATTTCACTTGTAAAGTGCTTGCCTTGGATATACAAGGATATTAGTTAAATATTAAATAACAGGAAAGAAAATGCTTTGGAAAAATATTTTATTTTTGCTGAAAAATTACAAGGATTGATATTTATGAAAAACGACTTGCATGTTTCAAAATAAAAGTGCCTAACATACTTAATAAAAAAATAAAAGAAGCAGAGATTAGTCTCAAATAATTGCCCTGAAGAGAAAAATATTACATGGATATAAAAACAAAACAAGGAAGGGCTAGAGTGAAGGGAAGAAATGAGATAAACACTATATTAATAGAAGGAATTTTTCCCCAAGTAAAGAAAATTACAAAATGATTTTCAAAAATAAAATGTTAGCTAAAGTATAGGCAGAACTAAATAAAGACTTGTAAATATGCTGAAAGCCTAATGGTAGTGTTCAAATCATATACGGTAAATACACACACACACACACACACACACACATGCATATATATGCCTTCAAGACAAATAAATAGAATTGGATACATATGCATCACATATGTATCTCTCTCTCTCTCTCTCTCTCTCTCTCTCTCACACACACACACACACACACACACATATATATACATATGCCACCTTAATTTTCATCTTTAAAGACATATTTCAGAATCTGTCATGTATATATGATATGTTTGTACATAGGATATATATGTTCATAGGATATATGTATGTACATATGTGTGTGTGTATATATATATATATACACATATATATATATATCCTTTCAACCAAAATAAATAGAAGAGCACCATATATATAGAAAATAGTTCACATTTTCAATGTAATTATAACCATATATGAAACACTACTGCTAAACAAAATCCATCTCTTGGGATTCAATATTTTTCTTTATATACTGAACACTGGATAATAACAAAGTACAGTGAAGAAAATGTGAATTGTAAACATAGATTCTCCATATATTTGATTAGTTGTTTATGTATGAAAATCACATTCAAATCTTAATAATGATAGCGAAGAGAAATAAAAGAAAATCACTTTATTTCTCTTTTAACAATGTTAAAAGATACACAGCAGTGTTGCGTGATTTTGTATGGGAATATTAACAGTGGACAAATAAATAATACAGGAGAATCTAAATAGTAAATAAATAGTTTTATGTCATGGTAAATTTGCCTAGAGTAATGATGGTGACAAAAATATGAAATTTTTTTTTAAATTACAATATTAATGTATATGAATGACAAGGACATCTGTTATAAAATGACAGTGCTTAAGGAGGGTGGGAAGTTGTACAGTGATAGCAAAGAAACAAAGGAACATACTGAAAAAATAAAAACTCTATTACCTATGTACACTGAAAATAAGGAATCTAGAATTACGGAAACAGAAGTCAAATGGCTGCCATAATTCTTATTTTAGCAAATGGACAGTTTCTGGTATGTGTCTCTAAGGATGAAAATTAAGGTGTTAAGTAACTTTTGATGAGTTCAAGTGTAGAGGTCTGGAGGGGTAACCCCAGCGCTTCACTTCACCAAGAGAGTTTGAAGATTTTAGCAGAGTTTGCTAGAGAAATAGAAAAGATGACTCAAAATGTAAATGTAGAACCAGAAAGAGAGTGATGCCTAGTGTGTAAGACTACTCTGTAAGAGATAAGAGCAGACACAGTTCCACAGGAAAGGCACATATATGAGTGAAGGCTCGTAAGTAGTGGGAGTCGGCATATTGATATACTCAAAAGCATTTTTAGGAAGTTCTGAAATATTTTCTCCATTATTTTTTAAATCTTGAAAATATCCTAGTTAAATGTCTTGGGAGGTAGTACATATGTTTATGCCCCAATGTTGTACCCCAATCCCCACAATAATCTACTAATGCAAAACATTAAAAAATTATCAGACAGAGAAATCAAAATATAAATTTCAAAGAAATGTTGTCCTAGGAGCCAAGCAAAAAACAAAGAAGTGATTGAATGAATTATTTTTGAAAACCAACTGTTCACTGACTATGGGAGTAAGTCATTATAACTTCAAACTGGAAACTCAAGTGTAAGTAACCTGAAATGTGGAAGTATATGCTCATTACATGTCAGCTATTGTTTGGGGGCAGTAGTATTGATAGTGGAAAGAGCAGGTTGCAAGATAGAGTATGTTTGTAAATGAAGAGGAAAGACAGGAGTAACAAGTGATTGATTTATAAAATAAAGAGAATTATCAATGGAACACAATCTCTCATGAAAATGCGTATATGAAATTACTAGTTAGAGGTAGGAACGGGAATCTAGAATTGAATTTAACTTAAACTCTAACTCAAATAAATGCACACATTAGAGTTTCTATTTCTTTTGGTGAGGAAGTGAGCCATGACATTGGCTTATGATACTACATATTGAAGAAGAGACTAGATAAACATGAAATAGTAGTTTCAAGAAAGAGAGTACCCATTGGAAACTAATTAATTGTCAAAAAATAACTTCTAAAGCACAGATTTCTTCTTGTGGAGATGTATAATAATATTTGACTAATATTTTATAAGCAATTGCTATATTATGGTTCTGTTTTCCGCACCCTAGCAAAGGCTCGACTAGCTGTCATGAGGTTCAGCTGATACCAATAGAGAAAGGCTTTACCACTTATTTTTGTCTCTTTCTTTAGACGCTAGCCAGAGTCTATGCTTTGTCTGGAACTATGCTAGCTAGTCTTATGTCAACTTGACTCACAAACTAGAGTTATCTTAAAGGAGGAAACTTCAATTGGGAAAAATATCTTTATAAGCTCCAGCTTTTAGGTACTTTTTAAATTAGTGATTGATGTGGGAGGATCCAGCCTATTGTGGGTAGTTCCATCACTGGGCTGGTTGTGCTATGTTCTATAAGAAATCAGGATGAGCAAGCCAAGGAGGCAAGCCAGTCAGTAGCACTCCTCCCTGCCCTCTACATATGTTCTTGCCTCCAGATTCTTGTCCTGCTTGAGTTCTTGTCCTGAATTCCTTTGGTGATGAACAGCAGTGTGGATGTCTAAGCTGAACAAACCCTTTCCTCCCCAACCTTCTTTTTGTTCATGGTGTTTTCTTACAATCAAAACCCTAATTGTGAAAGGTACTTTGGGCTCCATTACTCTTTCTCTAATGTTCTCCTCCCTACCAGCTGAGCCTCACATCATCATATGAATATATGTTGGAATCAGTTGAAATGAATGTTATCCATCAATTGTAATGTAACTCTCATAATAAAACATTATTATTCTCAAATCCCATGGGATTTGATATTGTGAGTAAATTCCCAGCCTGATTTTTTATCAGTTTTGGGTGTGTTTTTACAATGTTTTTGAAGGGAGAAAATGCATCAAAGTAATATACATATAAATTGTAGAGTAATTGAAGGATGATAGTAGAATAAGAATCAAAGAAGAAGGAGCAGGAGGAGGAAGAGAAGAAGAATAAAATAAAAGAAGAAGAAGGAGGAGGAGGAGGAGAAGAAGAAGAAGGATGAAGTGAAGGAGGAGGAGGAAGAAGAGGAAGAGGAGGAAGAGGAGAAGGAGAAGAAACCTGAGCTACTGGAAATAGAAAAGGAGAAAGAATTTGAAAATCATGAGACAAAAAAATATATAATCAAGATAATAGAGACTAAAGAATGGAAGATGTGAAATGGATCTAGGTGAATATTTGCTATAAGCCTTGTATTTTAGTGTATAAAATTATGAATGTAAACATTTATATGATACTGTATTTAATTTTGATCAGGCTTTTAAAATTCTATATGTGTCCATATAGCCTTTTAAATGTGACGAAAAAATTAAAAATGAATTTACTCTCAATCTAATTATTTAGAAGATGTATTGGTGATGAAAGCAATATCATCACAGTTGTTAAATTTAACCAGAGTAGGTCGGTGGTAGTAGTAAATGCCTTTAGTACCAGCACTCAGGAGGCAAGGCAGGCAGATTTCTTATAGTTCCAGGCCAGCCTGGTCTACAAAGTATATTTCAGGAAAGCCAGAGTTACAACAAGGAAACTCTGTCTAAATAAATAAAAAACATAAATAAATAATAGATAGATAGATAGATAGATAGATAGATAGATAGATAATTTAAACCAGGGTGGTAAATTGGATCTTTGTTCATGGCTTCTTCCACCTACCAAAGAATATTTCATAATAGGAGTTTGTTAATAAACATGAAGTGTATTTAATACCAATATTAGGATTGCAAAATGACCATATGCATGCTAATGTATATGTTAAGTAAGATAAAATAACAAGTAATTATAGAGTATGGACTGCAACATCAAATAAAAACCAGCTGAAACATGAACATATAACCATAGTCATCCTATAACTCTAATGGAGAACTCAGACAAAATTATGACTGAGTGACATGAACATCAACAATACTTTGATAAGCTATCTGCCTAAGTAATAGCATAGTCTGAAATAGATTTTTATAATTTTCTAGTGATATCTCATTCACGAAATTAATTTATTGTAAATTCTAAATATATAAACCAGACATATTATTTAGTAATAATGGAGTACTGCTCTGACAACATTAAGATCCTGATAGAACTCAGATACTCTCTGCCATTATTAATGGTCTTTTCATTCTCTAATGCTTACCATGCATAATTCATATGGAAAATTAGAGTGAATAGCAGAAATGGACAGTACAACAGCAGCCAAAAGTTAGGATCTGTGATTTACAATGTAATAGCCAGTCTGAGACTATCATCCATTTACTCTAAGGTGCCTAAGAATCTCTTCAATGCTCATTATTTAAATCAGTTTGCTTACAGTTATATAAATATAGAAGAAAATAAGCATTTTGCCATTTTAAATCACAAATTCTTGTAATTAGCAATTCCATGTTAGCATGGAGAGTCAGGTGAATATTACAAGGGCAGAATGAACTTACAATCCCCAGCATGATGTTTTATTCTCACAAGAGAGTTGATGTTAGTTCATTTTTCCATATTCTGAGTAGGTTTACAATGTGCATGTTTAATGATCTAGAGTCTTCTATAAAATAATGTGAGGTACATGTACATAAAAGTCATAAATTTACTCATTATTGTATAAAAACAAGCTATTGTGCTTTATTGGGAAGAAGGAGTTTACAGAGAATGTAACATAAACCCATTAGCAGAGACTTACCGTGATAAAATGATTTCTAATTTGCAATCAGACTCTCAGATTTCTTTTCTTGTTTTTCATCTCTGTTTTGCAGGAATAAAAGCACTAGCCATTTTATATCTCTGTGTATAAACAAGGTATTAAGCTGCACACAAATACATACAATAGGGGAAACACTTTGAATGGAGGCTGGCGATGGCAAACACAAATACTTCAATAATTAAGGGGCTTGCATGGTTAACATTGTAATGTGCATATCACCATTGTTTCTTAGACTTTTTTCAGAATAGTTATTTTCCTTCTGTTAAGGATATAGATTTTCTAATAATACATTCCAGTTGCTTGTAAGTTAAGTTTAAAGCTGTTAAAGCAATCTCCTATACAAACAGATAAGTAAATATAATATTTTATACTATATAAACATAATTTCTACTCCCTTCCAACTCCCATGCCTCCCCAACCCTTTGTCAAATTGTATATATATATATATATATATATATATATATATATATATATATATATATATATTCATTCTACAACACAAAATAGATACAGTTGATGTCATTTTATGTTTTTATATAACGTGTGTGAGTGTACATGGGTAGACACATGAGTATCTATGCGTTCATGTTTGTGAATGGAGGTATGTTACCATAGAGTGGGTGAAGGTCAGAGGACAACCCCAGTTTTGCTCCTCATATTCCACCTTTTTGAAACAGGATATACTTTGTCTTTTCATTGTGTACGTCAAGATACCCTGTCCTTTAGCTTCCCAGATACTATATCAGGAGCAGGAAGGACATTACATTTTTATACACTCACAGGTATCAGAGAGTGATAGCAATAAGTAGCATGAGGCTCATATCCTCAAGCCTGACTCTAGAGATATACTTCCTATAGCGAAGTTTAGCCTTCTGAAGGACCACAATCTCCTCAAAACAAGGACCATCACAGAAGAGAGGTAGGAAATATTTTAAGAGTCAGAGGATTGGTAGGTTTGCTGTGAGAATCTGTCTCCTGGTAATAAAAGTTATACCCATGAAGTCTCATCAATATGACTTCCTAAACATGAGCTGAATATTTGTGATCTCAGACCTGAGAGTGAACAGATGTGTATAAGAAAGGAGACAGATATTAGTTAGTGCCCTGACTCGATTCCTCCAAAAGAGGTGTAGAAATAGAAAACAGATATAAGAAAAAGTTGCTCAACTTGTCCAGCCATTCAGAAAATGAAATTAAATAACACTCTGAGATATTTATTCATATCAACCAGCTTGGCTATTAGCAATACATTACAATACATTATAAGTTGTGACTAAGATATAGAGATACCCTACATTTTTATATCCACATGGGGAAACAGAATTGATATGGGCACAATAGAAATGGTATTGGAGTTGATTGTGAAATTAAAACTGAGAATATCATACATGTAATTAATTCATGCCCAGAGCATGTATAGAAATGAAATTGAAAATCAAATATCATAAAAATGCTTATATAATCAACCACCTTTTGTAATAACCAAAATAAAGATAGTAGCCTACATATGTGTTGCTATTTACCACTGGCACAAAAGAGAGTGAAAACATTGTAGTAAAGGAAATAAGTTAATTGTTGAAATGAAAAAATTCTAGATTTTTACATACATAGGTAATCAAAAACAAAATCTATCAAACAAATAAATATTTAGAACCCTCGAAATATGATAAAGTGCTAATAAAAATGTGATTATTAGGGGCAAGGGAAGGGAAGAAAAATTGGTGGTTAGGCTAAAGGATTAAGTGGCATATCTGTAGGAAAAATAAGTCAAGAGAACATATATACAACAAAATATTGGATTTGAAAGATTAGATTGCATTAGAATATTTTGTTAAATTATATTATTATTATTCTTGTGTCATATATATGTGAGATGATTATTATTATTTACTTCTCTAGGGTAATTTTAATATATATATATATATATATAGACACACATACATCATGATATATTTATATATAATATATACTGGAAATAAAAATGTAAAGCTGAAGAGCAAAATAATAGGAACACTAAGTAATATGAGAACAATTTTGGTTGTTAATGAAGTTGGTGATACTCTTATAAATGATATTCTCTAATACCTCCTGAAATTTGTTTCTATATTCTGAAATTTTTTAATACTTTTAAATGATTTTTTAAATGTTTTTAAAATTTTACAGTACTAATGAGTACTGTATTTATATCATTTTACCCCATTCTCTTACCACAGTTCCTCCTGTGTTCCCCATTTCCTCTCAAATTTATGTGGATAATTTTTAGCCTCCTGAAGCTCCTATAAGCTTTTTATAATAATTTTATAAGTGAAGAAACACAGACAATGTTAAAGTATTTTAAAATCTACAACTTTAAAGCACTTTTCAATTTTTGTTAAAAGCCAAGATATGGTGCTGGTGAAATGTTAAACTAATAAAGAAACTTGCCCAATAAACCTGAAATCCTGAGTTAATACCTTGGTATCCCTGTCGCTAAGTGAGTAAGTGTATTTTTTTAAAAAGAAACAAGAAAATTAAAATAATAAGCTCAAACACCTATTATCCGAAAATAAATGGTAACCCTTTTAAAACAATTAAATTCTCTGTGTATATGCATAAAGAATGTGTATGAATATTTTGTGAAGAAAAATAAAGTGTAATTTATGCAAAATATGTAGAAAAGATTTTCACAAGTTGTTTTATTTTTTCTTTTTTTACCACCAAAAGGCAACTAACGTAATTTATATCTGTGCACCAATACTATTATCCTTAAATCTAACTCTTCCTGGATACATGCAAAATTCAATCACTCAATTTTGATTAACTTCTTAATTTAGATGATCTTAAAAAAAATATAAACTGACTAACAATGGAAGGTGAGCCAGAGAAATTTAGTGCTTCATATGGTGTTCATAACTTGGCATGTTCCAACCACAAAAAGACTAAAGGCATGGAGTCTTCAACAGATGTCTTTCTTGTATAGGTTCATTATGAATTGGCAGGTTTTTCATGCTGTACTCTGCTATCCCTGCTTTTCCGTTATATAGGAGGAGAAATGGGCCTCTTAAGACTAGGAAAAAAAATGAATATGCAGCTGCGACCCAGGTTGGAATTATTCTTAATATTCACAATTAATTTCTGGAGCCCAGCTTGTACAAAACATTGCCAGCTGCTCCAATAATGAATATATGTTCATTTGGGCAACTACTGATTTTGGAAACTGTTTGGCTCACACACAGGTGGCAAAAGGTGAATCATCTGCTCTGTGTTTCTTCGTTTCCTCATTTGTTTCATAATTTGTTTCAGCAAACAGTTTGTAAGTAAGACTTAATTCAGGAAAATGTGTCACCTTAGATCTTCAAGTCCTCTTCTAGGCTAAGGGCCTGGGCTGACTAGTTTTCTGTCAACTGGAAACAAGGAGGGATCATCTAAGAGGAGGGAATTTCAGTTGAGAAAATGCCTCCATAAGATCAGACTGTAGGCAAGCCTGTAGAACATTTTCATAATTAGTGATTGATAGAGGAGGGGCCAGTCCATCGGTCAGGATCAATCTACATGTAGAAGCTGTATTCTAGACACAGCCAAGGTTGCAAACTTACACATGTGGTACTAAGTCATACTGTTAATAAAAGTCCATTGTTGTTCGTGACAAAGCAATTTATTAACACATTATATTACAAATCTCAGGGGGCCAATACTCGGGCAGCTTAGGCAGAGAGCTCATTCCAAGGCTTCCTTGCCCCATGCTCTCCTCTTGGTTCTCCCTCTTTCTCCTCTTTGCTCTCTCCTTGCTCCACCCCTCACTCCCCCAGGTGTTTTTCTTCCTGTTTTCACAGTCCCTCAATAAACAAATAGTAGGAACCTCCTGCTACGGGTGTTGGGGGGTGGGGGGGTGGGGGCTTGAGGAGTGATGGAGGAGTGGGGTTAGGGGGTGGGGGGGTGGAAGCTGGTGATGGCACAGAGGTGTAAACAAGTAAAAGATGAATTTTAACTAAAATATTATCCACAACTAAAACATCCCACAACATTATACTGTTTTTGAAAGCAGAATAAGGTCATAGAGTGCAGCTGTGACTGGGCATTGTATTATTAAGGCTTTTTTTTTAAAAAAGCTATCCTGGGTTTTTTGTTTTTCTATATTAAGTTGAGTATTGTCCTTTCAGTTCTGTAAAGAATTGTGTTGGGATTTTTATGGGGATTGCAGTGAATCTGAAGATTTTGGTAGGACGGCCATTATAAATATATTAATTCCTACTGATCCATGAGTATGGGTGATCTGTCTTCCAAAAGCGTCTTAGATTTATTTCTTCAAAGACTTGAAGTCCTTGTCATACAAGTCTTTCACTTGCCATCATAGTTTGTTATTTGTGGCTTTTGAGAAAGGTGTCGCTTCCATGATTCATTTCTCATTCCATTTATCATTTGTCTATAGGAAGACTACTGATTTTTTAGTTGATCTTGTAGCCAGTCACATACTGAATGTGCATATCAGCTGTAGGAGTTCTCCCCTGCTCCATCTGATCATCACAACCCCACCCCACCTGTCTCTGGTCCACCCATAAAATCTATTCTGTTCCTTCATGGAAGATTCATGTGTCCATCCTAGCCTCTATCTGTGTACTTAATTTCTCTATGTCTACAGACGTTAGCTTGGTTATTATTTATTTAATGGCTAATATCCACATATATGCTAATACACACCAGATTTATCTTTCTGGCTCTGGGTTACCTCACTCAGATTTTTTTTCTAGTTACATCCATTTGCCTGTAAATTACATGATGTCATTGTTTTTAACAGCAGAGTAATACTCCATTTTATAAAGGTACCAAATTCTTGGCCCACCTTCTTGAATATTCAGTTTATGTTGCTTAAGTATATATTAGTTTTTAAACCCCATGCATTTATTTATGACATTGCCCTCCATTATTTCTTCACAATTCAAATTAGAATCTACAGTATCCTTTCTGATAAGTTGCTTTTAGGTTACCCTTGCCCAACAAGATATTTAGTAACTGGAATATTCTTTTTCTGTACTGTCCATTAAAGTAGCTAGTAATCAACCATATACATTTGTCAGTCAGCCAAATGTATTTAATAGGGCTGTAGAAACTAAATTTCTAGTCTTATTGCATTTAATTATAAGTAAGTATATATATGTATATATGTGGCTGCCTGGTGGTTAATAATTTTGATAATACAATGAGATCTTTACGTTTTAGTTAGGGAATTCATATGACAAATAATTTTCTGTATAAAATAGGAAATTACATAATATGGTATTTAGAATGCCATTATATGGCAATAGCTATACAATGTATTGCAAAGTTATAAATAGAAATACTAATTATAAAAACCATATATCCTATCAATGTTTATGGTTTTATGAATATATTATACTTGACTTTTACTTTTTTACACTTACCTATTTTGTGTGAATGCACTTACTTTCTAGACTTTTACCCTAATGCTCACCACAGTCTTGACAGTTGAACTTAAATGATTTAGAACAGAAAGAATTTGAAGAAGGGAAACAGAAAGAGAAAAATGTGGCCATGTAATAACCCTAGCCTCTAGCTATGCATGTCCACAAGGGAATACCAAACTGGGGTAGTTTCATGCTAACCCTGTCAGCCCTTCTCCACCCATAAAGATCACATCATTTTAAAAGAGTGAGGTGACCTCTGCTGTCTACCATCATTATTAACGTCATGTTTTGTATTGACTAATTGGTAAAGAAGTGAAACAAATATGTTATATAATGATGTGGTTTATAAATGCCAGAGATCCATCAAAGGTCACCAGGAAAATTCAATTGCATTACAGGCCTCCAAATATTTCAAAAATACTCATGTCTGGGAGTGCACATTTATAAAAAGTTCAAATTCATATTTTGCCTGCAGTGAATCTTTAACTTGTCTCCCTAGGGACATCAGTGTCAAAGTGAAGCCTAGGTCATACCTCTCTGTGTTGCTAAGAGCATCTTTCAGGAGTTTGTATGATGCACCAATGAGCCTTTAATGTTTAGTAATGCTTCCTTTGCAACACTGGCAAAGCTAGCCAATTTCTTTTCAAAATAACAAAACTATACTTCTGTAATCAGAATTATGTTTTTAAAACACTTTTTTTCACTATGTAAATACCAATACCGATTGCTCTTAATCTTATTTTAGCTATTATTATTTTGCATTTATTTTATCATGAAAATATATTATTTACCTAAGATTAACTTAATTTCTTCATAAACCACTAATTAAATCAAACACTGGTATTTCTTAACAGTTTTACTCCAATATTCTATCCCTAGGTATATTAGGTATATTAGAGGTACAGAAGTTTAAAACTTCCAAACTAATGTATTACAACTTTGAAAAATCAAAAATACCTAAATCTTAGGAAAGGTATAAAATTTACTTTTAGAAAAGTGTAAAAAAAACTTTTCATAAAAGAAAAAAATAACATGGAAAGGAAGATTGATAAATATATCCTATTGAAGTATCACATGATCTAAAACAATAAGTATATTGGTTTTAACTGAGAAAATATACTTAAATAACAATTAAAGATGTTTGATAAAGCTGAAAGAATTTAACAAACAAAATCATGAGGAAGTGGGTCAAAATTGAATGAGGCATGTAAGCATTTATTTTAGATTCTAGAAAGCATGTATGTCCAAATACTACATAGAATAAATTCAAACTGGGTGGTGGTGGCACATGACTTTAATCTCAGCAATTGGGAGGCAGAAGCAGAGCCTGGTCTACAGAGTGAGTTCCAGGACAGCCAGAATTACAACAGGGAAACCCTGTCTTAAATAAAAAACAAACATATCAATAAGAAAACAAAAGAACATATTTAAGCGTTCATTTCGAAATTCAGTTGTCTTAAATTTTTTCTTTCATTTTATGGCATTTATTAAACACAAACTATCTAGTCTCTCTTTTACTGGATTGTAGTACATACTTAGTTTGATCTTTTGCTTGTCAGACAAATTTCTTCCTTCACATATTCCTGCTCATCATAATTCAATGGTTTAGCACACTTTCCTTACACATCATTTGAATCAGAACCACTTGATCTGTGTTGGAAGGAATGATGAGGACACACTTCTTATCTTGTCTTCAGATTACACAGGAATATGTAAAATGACTTTTTGTCTGGATTTCCAACTCAATCATGCAATCAGACAAACATGATACTTGTCTTCTAGGGGGAACCTATCCATAGTTTGATCCTCAGAGTCATAGATCAGGTAGTGGCCAAGGAAAGCACTACTAATTCCTATGAGCTTTTTTTGTGAAAGGAGAGTGAAATGCAACATTATATATAAAAATAAGAATAAATGAAGTTATAATAAATATTGTATCCTATATTTTATAATGAAGATTTTATGCATATTATTTTAAATGCAAAAGAAATCACTAAGAAACTTGTGAAAAGAAATAGCGATGGATCTCTATCATATGGTAAGTGTTGCTTGTTAGAAATGAGAGAAATACTATTGCCCATCTTGACACTTTCTGAGAAATGAAGGATGAACTGGATTTTTGAATGGATATTTGGTTTTCAATATGTTTGAATCTTGTTTCAAGTCACCAAGAATTCACAAAAAAGAAAATAAAATAAAATATATGAGCTTCTTTAGGGTACAGAACTCTAAAGTGGCTATTGATGGGTATAATGATCACATCTTCTGGCCTTCAGAGAATTATAGTTCTGAGAGGGAAAAGGAAATGAATACTTATAATTTCAAATTCAAAAAGTAAAGAGAGGTGATCAGACAGCATACCTGATAAGGATTGATCTTTTAATTGTAGAAATGTCTATGTCTAACAATTTTATTTTCTTATACAAAATGAAATTAGATGTTATTATCATCTCTTAGAATTTACATCATGGCTGTAACTATTTAAAAGGTTAAAGGAAATCTTATTATGTGTCTGCTATTAATTTTACCCATATTTTCCAGTGATAGATGAATAACATGATGTAGTATTATGGATAGAGACAAATTATTTTCATTAGGTATAAATATATGACCAGAAGGTAATATGCTAAGATGAGGAAGTGTAGTTCCTTATTTAATTTTTTTGAGAAATTTTTAACAAAACACTAAGTTTCTAAGCTGCAAATGCTGCATATAAGAAACTTGAGAATTTATCATTTTCTTAAAGTTAAATTTCTCATATGCATCTATTTTAAAATGAATTCAATTATCTATGTTTCTCTTGCTTCTTGTCACCATGGATATAGTACTCTTCACTTGTGCGTGTGTGTGATGTTTCAATTATGAAGAAAATGTTTTCAACTTGAAAGCTCTACTCACAAGTATAAGCAAAAAAAAAAAAAAAAAGGTAAAAAGAAAAAAAAAAAGAAAATGTAAGAAAGAAAAATAAGAAAAGAATGATGAGGTACAAAAGTAAAAGCAGAAGTGTGTATAGAGAGTTAAGACAGGGATGATTGTTTTGTAATGAATGGCTTGTAAATCATTCATATATGAGGATATCTGACCTAGCACTCAAAGCTTATTAGCACTCAAAGCTTATTATTCAAATGAATGCTGAAAAATTATTTCAGAATATTTGTCCCCATTTAAATATCACCTATGGACACAACTTCATTTCTAATGACCATCTTCCTCTCACATTCATAAATACATTCTCCATAGCTGAATTTTAGCCCCAAGATCAGTTTCTCTAAACTCTTGGAGATTTCACTGTATAGTAACTATGACATGAAACTATCCAAGACTTGGCTCTTAAGTTTTCTATAGCTCACTCTTTCCTTTTAATTCTATATACAATGCCATGATTACCTTTGCATATCAACCAATATCTTAGCTTTTCATTATGTATCCCATTATCTGAACATCTCCTTTGTTTGAAACACTTTGCTAAATGAATTGTCTGTGAATTCCATATGACTTTGTACAAAACTGTTTCCTGTAAACATGTTGAAAAAATTATTTTGGATAGGTTGTCCTCTTATTAGGTTTTAATGATTGAATTTCATATTCTTCCTATCTCTAAATCATATGACATGTAATACTTAATCTCTTTATATCCCAATAATTCAATTTTATCATATATAAATAAAATATGTACATATAAGCACATAAACAATATAAAAAACTGCTTTTTAATCTGACACATCTCTTTTTGCATGTTCCATTGATTAAAAATTTCATTCATTCCCAAATAATTAAACTTATAGCTGAACTATAGAATTCATATATAAGAATTATATAATTATATACAATAAATGTATTATATATATATACACCTAGATAAATCTATATAATATATATGTAATATATTATATATAATGTATCTAATATATATATAATTATATATGTAATAGATATATTATATATAGATATATAATTATTATTTTTTATAATTTTACTTCTTAAAAAAACTTTGCAGTACCCTATGGCTGCTAAATGGGAACTTTAGTTTTAAATTTCTGAAGATTCCAAAGTACAGAATACCAGATGAGGAAAACTTGAGAAAATTTGCATTGAGAGAAAGTGTGTACATAAAGATTTATTCCTTCAAGAGATTCACAGTGTAATTTAAGTAGGTCAATCCTCCATTACTTTACTCCTCTAAATCAGAAAGCCTACGGTTTTTTTTTTTTTCAATTTGAACATGTCTATATCTTTTAAGGTAATGAACTATGCAGTTACAACTAGTCTGCAATGCAAAAGAGACAGACTTTCCAAATCACTGGGCCTGTTTGGGTAACATAAGTCAATTTAATTTGTGTAAAGTAGATCTCCTTATCAGGGGTTTTGGCTGCAAGTCTTTTAATTTCCCTGTAGGGTTTTAACTCCATGGTGATTTTTTGTAATTAAGAGTTATGCCTCCAATGACATGAAGCTTGGTAGTCAAAGTGTCCCTGCTGCTCTGCTGACAGCAAGCTAAAAGCTCTCCCTGAAAGGTTGGCAGAATTTCTCAGAATTGAAAGCAGAGGAGGCAAAGCCTTCCTTTAAAGTAAATATGCCAGGTTCTCAGACTTAAAATTCACCCAGCTCATGAGCAAAAGTTTGTACTTAACAGACTCAATAAACAATTTAATGTTGTGGACGGTTTTCAGATATGCTAGCAAACTCTATAAAATTTAGCACTTTAGTTACAGGGAAGAATTTTTAGTTGCTACGGATATAAGAAATGACTTCCATAGGTAAAAGATTAAATAACTTTTTTAAAAGAAAAAAACAAACAAACTAGCCAGTAGTACAGCACTCCAAAGTAACTAGAAAATAAATCTGGCACATTGCTCTGTCTCATAAACAGAAGACTGGTTGATATTATTACTACACATTTGAGGTTACAACACAGAGTTGCAGTTCTCTGATGAGGAGAACTTTTAAGAAGTGACCTCGCTGAGATATCACACTAGGATTTCTCAGCCTGTGTTCTCTCAACAAAAGTTATGATAAGTTATATTTAGCAGCAATGCAGGATTAAAATAGTTCTCTGGAGGACAGAAAAGAAGTTGCATCAATCCAGTGGAGCATCAAGACATAAGAACATCATCAAAAGTATAGGAGGACTTCTATTTGCATTAAGCTGACATTGTCTGGTGGATCTTTGAACCAAGAAAGGAGAGAAATCTTCTGAGACATAGCTCATCCATTCCCCAGTTCCATAGAGGAAGACCTAAATAAGGCATCTTGTAGCCTACATACTGAGGACACAAACTTTACTGCAGGGGGCAGACTCAACACTGGCTACTCTGAAGTTCATAGGTTTACTAATCATTAGCCCAGCTGAAAGAACAAAATCCACTAATGTGCCTTAAATTCCAGGATCTTGAGATGCTTTTATGGAGTAAAAGGTTGCTTTTCTCCAATAAACTATATATATATATTTTATTGAGACAGGGTTTCTTGATTGTAACTCTGGCTGTCATGGAACTCACTCTCTAGACCAAGGTGTCCTTGAACTCACAGAGATATTCCTGCCTCTGCCTCCTGAGTGTTGGAATTAAAGGTGTGTGCCACTTGCCACTACCTGGGAAGAAACTTCCTTAAAATATCTTAATCAATACATCACAGAAGAGAACACTTCAGAAGAAAATCAAATTTTTTTTGTTATTTCACTGAAATAAACTTATAAATCAATGGTATCAAAATATTACTGCTTATCAGTACATGGAATTAAACAATATATTTCTGAATAACCACATGGTCCAGAAAAAAAGTTACTTTTTAAATATAAAACTGTCTTATTTGAGTGTGTTATGGTCAAAATATATTGTATAAATCTTAACAAATCAATAAAACTGTTTTTAATGTCACCTTTGTGACATATAACTAGTTTTAATGGTACACACTTGTAATCTTAACACTAGCCAGGTCTGGAAAATTTGAGGCTAACTTGGGGATACATTGCTAGTATACTGTTTTAAAATAGTAAAAACACAATACTTGTGCAAAACTGTATAAACCTTTGAACCCTGTTAGGCACCAAATGTAACCATAGACACTGATTCAGGTTAAAAGGCTTTTTATTCTTTTGTCTAATTCAATTCTATATTTTTATCCTGGAGCCCTGGAGCAATTTGGCCTCTGTACATTGTAGTCTTAAGCCTAGAACTATAAGACCTCAGCCTCCATGCAGTTTAGAACACTTAAACCATTAGATCATAATCTAATCAACCTCCAAGATGTACTACTGAGTGAACAACTCTAACAATCTCCTTCTGGACTCTGACTCTTTTGGTTCAATTCACTTGCTGTTCTGGTTCATACACTTCTCTAAGCTGACTGGTTCGAACTGATTTCTGAGCCTGCCTATTCTTTCTGACAGAACTCTTTTGACTCTACAGATTATAGCTGATTTTCTGACTGCTTCAGACTGAACTGCTCTGCTTGGTTTCAAACTGACTCACTCTTTCCATCTGATACTGACTTCTTCTGCTGAGTTGCCTCTGTGTCTCACCCTGAACTCTTGTTGCTCCATACTACCTCATTCACCCTGTCTGCCTTATCCTCAGACAGCTTTATTGTTTCTGCTTCTTGCTTCAAACTGCCTGTCTCATACAACCTCTGCAACTAACTCCTCTGTGACTGACTCTGCTCTGAGCTGAGAGCCTCCCTTATATATTGGGAGAGTTGGGGTATCCTTACTCTGACTCATTCTGCTAACTCTTCCTCTGATTAGTCACTTTGCCTGTCCTTCACTCTGACTCATCTCAAATATCAGTACTTGTGTGACACTGATTCTGACTTCAACCTCCTGTGTCTGTTTCCACACTCTGCTTCTATCTTAGTGAGTAAAGGCTTGTGCCATAATGCCTGCTTTCTGAATACTGGGATTAAAGAAGTTTGCTACTATGGCTTTCTGAATACTGAGATTAAAGATGTTTGCTACCACTGCTTTCTGAATGCTGGGATTAAAGGTGTGTCTACATTCCATCCAGATCACACAGGACTATAATGTAGAACCCTGGAATATAGACTCTTCTGAGCTTTCTCACAAGCCTATTCTACGGGAATAGACTGGAACTCATTTGTATGGAAGAAGACTTTCTGATTAGAATACCTATAGCATGGACACTAAGGTCTTCAATTAATAAATAGTACCTCCTGAACTATAAACTTCCTTAAGGCAGAGGTCACCATCAATAGGACAAAATGAAAGATTTTCACAAATTCCACATGTGATAGAGAACTAATATCCAAAATATACACACAACTCAATAAACTAGATATCAATGAACAAAATAATTCAAGTTAAAAACTGGTTACAGATCTAAATAGGTTTATCAGTAGAATAATCTCAAATGACAGAGAAACACTTTAAGAAACGATCTACATCTTTAACCGTTTCGGGAATTCAAATTCAAATTACTTTGAAATATCATCTCGCACCTCTCAGAATGGCTAGGATCAATAACACAAGGGAACATTGAGGCTGGGCTGGCTAGGATATAGAATAAGGAGAACACTCATTCATTGCTGGTGGGAGTACAAACTTGTACAGTCACTATGGAAATCAATATGGTAAATCCTCAGAAAGTTAGGATTCAATCTTCCTCAATGTCCAGCTAGCTATATACTCTTGGGAATATACCCAAAGGATGCTTCTTCCTACCAAAAGGACATTCATTCATCCATACTTATTGTTGCTCTATTTATAATATCCAGAAACTGAAAACACTTGTAATGGACCAAGAATGGATAAAGAAAATGTGTTTTTGAAATATAAAATAACCAAACATTTAATTAAGCCAATTAATTAAAAAAAGAAAAGAGATAAAACAAAACACTAGACACTCAAATTGAAATACACAAAATAGATTTAACAGAATTATCACAAATTAAAATCACAACAGATATCGGGAATAAGGAGATTCTGTCACATTATATAATTTGTGGCTGGATAAATTACTAGATACTTGGTCTCACCAACCTAAATTGAGAAGAAATATTTTAGTTCAGTGATGTGTAAATATGTTTAATCAGTATTAAAATCTCCATCCATGTCAAAAAAGGTAAATAATAAATTAAAAGAATTTCTTAAAATCATAAATTATTCTATCATGCAGAAGATATCTTACTTCAAAAGACATTTAATGAAGCAGGTGTCACTTACTTTTTTTTAAATCTATGTGAAGCAAAGATAGACTACTAAAAAATAAAGACAAACCAACTCTCGAACACCAGTGGGAAACTGCTTAAAAGATAATAGAAAAATCAATTCAATAACATATTGAAGGATCACCCTCCTTGAGCAGTGGGAGATATTCCTAAGGAACAAACTCACTCAACATACACAGATGTTTTAATGAGATACAGTATAATAATGGACTAGGTGATTTTTAAACAAATGATCACTGTAGTTTTTCATAATGGCTTGCCATTATAACATACATGCCTTAGCAACCACTGTTAAATCAAAGCAAAATGGGAAAGGAAAGTGCTCAAGTCGATATTCCTAATACTGGGCACATAGATGTGGGAAATTCAGTCACTGTTGGCCTCCTACCACCAGAAGAGAAATTGGGAAAGTGTGAACTAATGCAGCATTCCCATTAAGATTTAAGAACACCTCAGAGCTGCATTTGTGTTGATTTCTGTTTGAAGTGGTGATAACATGCTGGAGTCAAGTAATAAAATTCCTTTGCTGCAATGATGGAAAGTGACCTATGAAGATGTCAGTGCTAGCGCAACTTCACTGTTCCAAGCTACGAATGGTACTCTGCCACAAACTTGGTTTATTGGCAAGCCTTCCCATGTAACTCTCCAAGAGGTCTGTAAAAGTTGATATTATTGGTATTGTCCCCTTAGGCTGAGAAAAGACTGGCATTCTCAACCCTGGCATGGTGCTCACCTTTGTTCCAGTCAATGTCACAACCAAAATAAAGTCAGTTGAAATGCACTGTGAGATTATGAGTGAAGTTCTTCCAGGGAACATTGTGGAGCTCCATGTCAGCAGTGTGTCTGTCAAAGATGTTCACTGTGGCAATATTGCTGCTGACAGTAAAGATGACCCATCGATGGGAGCATCTGGCTTCTCTTCTCAGGTGATTATCCTGAGCCATTGAGACCAAATCCATGCTGGCCCTGACCTTTGCTGGACTGTCACTCAGCGCAAATAGCTTGCGAATGTGCTGAGCTGAAAGGAAAGATTGATTAGTGTCCTAGTCAGAAGCTGGAAGATGGCCCTAAATTCTAGAAATCTCTTCATGCTGCCATGGTTGGATGTAGTTCCAGGAATATCATGTGCAGTGAGGTAGTTCCACAGAAACTCATGTGCATTTAAAGTTTCTATGACTATGTTCTGCAAGGTCATTTTACTGTTCATGATGAGAGATAGATGGTTGCTACAGGCGTCATCAAAACCATGGTGAAGGTCACCAAGTCTTTCACAAAGATCAGAAAATTGAAGGGGATATTAATCTAATAACTGACATCACTGACTTAATTGGTGGTGGAAGAATGGTCTCAGAACTCTTTTAGTAGGAAAGGACCAGTGAAAGGTAAGAATGCATCAGGAATCCTTCAAAAAGAAATGTAGGTGTTTTATGGCCTCTGTGTGTATGAATGAATGTGTGTGTGTGTGTGTGTGTGTGTGTGTGTGTGTGTGTGTGTAAGATTGATTGAACAAAAACCTTGTCAGAGAAATCTGCAGATTTATGAGACAGACATGTCCCTGTGTTAATTATTTAATGTTACTATTGCTGTGATGAAACACCATGACCAAAATCACCTTGGGGAGGAGAGAGTTTGTTTGACTTACATGTCCATATCACTGTTTATCATGGAAAAAAGTTAGGACAGAAACTTAAATGCAGAGGCCACAGAGAAGGTGCTGCTTATTGGATTGTTCCTCATGCCATGCTCAGCCTGCTTTCTAATAGAACTCAGGACCACCAGCTCAAAGAGCTCATCACCCAAAATGGGCTGGCCATTAATCATTAATTAATAAAATGCTCTACAGGCTTGCCTATACTCAGATATTATGGAAGAATTTTCTTAATTGTGGTTCTCTTCTCTTAATCTATCGTTTTCAACCTTTCTAATGCTGCAACACTTTACTATAGTTCCTCCCCCAATCATAAAATTACTTTCATTGCTACTTCATAACTGTAATTTTGCTGCTATTATGAATAGTAGCAAAGATCTGACACACAGATGGTCTTAGGTGACCCACGTGAAAGGGTCATTTGACCCATAAAGCGGCCCCAATCCACATGTTGAGAATCGCTGTCTTAATTGATTTAACTGTGTCAAATTGGTATAAAACTATCCAGCACAGTTGATCCCTTGTAACTTGATAGACAAACACATCGATGTCAGGCTACCATCTTTCTTTTCTTGTTCATCCCCCAAATTACGCATTAATATCAACATTACAACATAAAATATTTTAAAAACTTAAAACGTCCCACAGTCTTTACAAATTATACCACTTAAAAATTCAGTCTCTTTAAAAACATACATTCTCTTTTTAAACAAAAAATCTCTTTTAAGATTCAGTCACTCAACTGTGGGCTCCTGTAAAATACTTCAAGAAAGAACTATCCAGGCACAGACCCAATCATATCAAAGCAAAACCAACTAACTCAGTGTTCAATACATGCAGTTCACTCTCAATTTTCTGGGCTCTCTCAAAGCCAGTTCTCCGGCCCTACCCTTCTCAACACATACATCTTGTCTTCCAGGCTCTTTCAGGTTTCACAGCACCACTGCTGCCATTGTTGATTATTCCAGGGTACTGGCATCTCCACAATGCTGAGAGGTCTCTGCTGAAACTGGGCTGCCCTTTCACCTATAGACTTTCCTGGGGCCATTTTATGATGCCAAACCTCAATTTTTCTCCATGGCCTCTTTAATCCTGGGGCTTCAACTCCTACTGAGGCTTCATCTTATCTAAACCTTTTCCTGACCTCTCACTGTTCTGAAGCTTGTCTGCTTTCATGACCCATTTATGCCTTCAAATCCATTATTACTTAGGAGACTCTTACAAATTAACAAGTTTAGATTTCAGTGCAAGGCACAGATTTGGCTGCCTTTGGAACACAGCTTCTATGTTCTGACTCTGAGGAAACACTTCGCAGAAGATTTCATCTAAGTGATATTGGTTCTTCTTAATCACCACTGATTTCTTATCTCTAGCTGATCAGCACCAACTGCCTGAGTATTGCAAAGGATTCACTTCAGTGATGCTGAATGTTTATTAATCACAGCTGATGCCCCAGCCCCAGCTAACCAAAAACACAGATTCTCATCTCAAAATAGCAAACAACTCTCTTAGAGTCTTTAGGTGACTCTCAAACTTTCCACTGGAACTACCCAATCCAGGCCTCCATCATCTACATTGCTAGCAACATTTTTTTCTTCTAAGATACCAGAGAAAATCTCACCAAATTTTGAACGATCAATGGCTTTTCTGTAATACTTCCACAATCATCCCCAAAACAACATGTTCTGGTCTGTCATACCAATACCCCACTATTTGTACCAATTTCTCTTAGCATGGTACCAATTTTGTATTGGTACGATGGAACACCATGACCAAAAGCTCCTTGGGGAGGAAAGAGTTTCTGTGGCTTACACTTCCATATCACTGTTCACCACTGAAGAAAATCAGGGCGGGAACTCAAACTAGAGTCAAGAGCAGATGCAGAGACAATGGAAGAGTGACGTAGTTGGACACTTGGAAGAAGTTTTTGTTATTTCGGTTTCTTTAAAAATGCAAAATGGCGTTTGCATTAGGTTTGTGTTCCCACCCCAGCTGTGGCAGTTGTTTATGAGTGGGGTTGAAATGCTTGATGGAGGGGGCTATAATTTCATTAGGTGTAGTCGTTCTGGTGCATGTGGCTTTTTTTCAAGATTATGTGCCACATGTGAATATGGAACTTTTGGCTTATGGTGTAAAAGGTCTGAAGCCCTGAGAGTGTGCATATGGGGTGTTGGTTGGTGGTCCATTGGTTGGGTTGTGGTGGTTAGTGTGTTAATTATTAAGGGTTGTAGGGATTGAGATTATAGACCTTGAGCTAACACACTAGTCTGACTCACTCTCTGCTAGTCCTCTTCAAGCTTAGGACAGCCTAAATGGGGTTGTAAAGATTTCTAACTTTGACTGATTCTATATTAAGGCCACTTGAAAAACATGAAAATTTCTTTCTATCCTTCCTTTATCTTTCCCTAAATTGAAGGTAAAAAATTGTAGTTCACTGCTATACGGTGATGCTTACTGGCATTCTCCAATAAAATCATGGACCATCAGCACAGAGATGGCACCATTCACAAAAAATATCCTGAGATTGCTGTTCATGTAACTTATGACTACTGAAGCTACTGCTTCAAGTATTGTATTTCAGCACTTATTAATGGAAATAATTAAAATATAAATGCATATAGTATTTGGTAATTATTAAAAATGTTTTGGGGGTGTTGCAGTTGATTGTAACACTTTTTTTTTCCTGATTTTGTATGCTTGCTAAATTTCATAAAATATATTTAATAAAATAATGGATAGGTTGGTTAACCTTGGAGGCATGCTAATTTATGACTACCATCCATTGTTAGGACTTGTCAAATTCTATTAAAAAATTCTTCAAAAGAAATATGACAAACAAATTAAAGTTACTGGACCAGTTTTCTCTTTAACTCCCACAGACTAAATCCATGTGCTGAAACAGTGTATGAGCTCCTGAAGTTTCATGGCTCTCCATACATGAAGGCTATTTGAAGCTAATTTTTCTTATCACACTTTTTAGGAAAACACCATGTTCTTCATCAGTAACTTATAGTCTTTACATGTAAATTATGTATTTTATTTCTTAATATTTTCAGAGTAACTTGTACAAGTGTCACAGCTGGTAACACATTATTGTCATCTAATTTTCTACTATACTAGGTTGTCACCAATGTAGTTTCAAGAAAATACTAAACAAAAGAATCAATTTCAAGATACATGAGGCCTGAAGAAATATGTTTGCTTGCTTTTCATGAAAAAATACTTAATTCTTCATTACTTTAATCAAAACAACACAATTTGAAAATTGGACTGGCTTCTTTCCCAGCTAATCTTGAAGCTGGGGAAAGAGGACCACAATTTCCAAGTCCACCTGAATGCTAGACTAGTGTCAAGTATTCACATTCCCTGAAAAAGGAAGAAAAATACCTTAGATAAAATAAAAATGGTCTACTAAAATTTTTTTCATATGCTACAAATGACTAAACGCACATTCAATTTACACTCTAATTTGAATATTTGTTACATATTATATAGCATAAGCTAGTAGATGATGAAATATAAAATATTTATTAAAGAAATTAAAATTATAGATGAAAACTAATCGTGATTGCCAGAACATTACCAAAACAAAACTACACCAATAGACATGCCAAAGTGGACATAGGAAAAGAATCTGAAACCTTAGTTCTAAACAAAAAGCTATAGACAACTAAGTAATCCTGTAAATTGGAGAAATAGTCTTATGCGGGGAAGAGCACACCAATTCCTTATTTAATACCAAGTGGTAAATCATGAAAATAAATATATAAGTAACATTATTCAGACTGAGCATACAGTATCATCATATATAAGCATGTTTTTGAATTATAACTATTATTTTAAGCATATTATGATGAATTTTTTTGTTTCTAAGCCTTCCTTACTATTCAATTTTTTTTCTTATTGTGATCTATTTTTACTGGTTATTATTAGTGTGTGTGTATGTATACATATGTATGTGTATACATGTATGCATGTGAATATTGATGTATAGATTTGAAATTCAACAGTTCAAAACACAACACAGGGATCTTTTCTTTTATGCTGTTGGTTATGTTGAGTTTCAATATGCAAACTTTTCCAATGAAGAGTAGTTTAGTTTTCATAATTTTAATAGCGTTTCTACTTATTGTCTCTTGGGTGTTTTCACCTTTGAAGCACTGATCAGTAGTCATTCAAAATGAAAGTTAACTTGTTGCCTTTGTATTCTCAATTTTTCTTATATTCTCAAAATTTAGTTAAAGAAAATAAATTTTCTTCCTTACAAAAACAAAAACAAACAAACAAACAAAAATCATCTAAGGTATCTAAGATATCTTAGTCTCTACTTACTTTTAGAGAGACACAAGTAGTCCTTCTGAAATAAAATGAATTTTTCTGAAAAGATACATTGTATAAAGAAATGCCAAAAGACAAACTTTGCCTTTTTGATTCTCATTAAATTCATAACATCATGATATTATTCTCATTATTTTCTATGATTTTAAATGTTAACTCTGGAAGATTGTTTGCCAGGCTTCTCATATTTTGGTTATGTTCTTATTAAAATGTAGGCCATAATTTATAATATGATATCAAAATTTTTTCTAGGGCATTCATTTGATTTGTTATATTATTAATGATGCTAGGTTATGTATACCCTTTATTTATCCCCTTAGTAAAAATTTAATTTTCTAAACTTTATTATTTTCTTATTTGTAGGTTGACATTGATATTTTACTTTATCTCATAACTGGTTCACCATCAATTCTTTCTTGTGTTTGAACAAGTGGCAACCAAGATTTCCCATTGGTTAAGAACAAGTACTACTCTGTAGAGGAACTAAGTTTGGTCCCCAACACCCACATTGGGCAAGTTCATAACCACCTGTAACCCATCTCTGTAGGATTTGAAATACTTTTCTGAGTTCCATGGACACCAGCATTTACATTCACATAACTACAGACAGACAGAAATAATCACATAATTTAAATATATATGCAAAAATTAAAATTAAAAGTTATAATTTTATATTTTTGTACTACCACTACTACTATAAAGTAAAGAATATAATTATTTGAACAATTTATATTTATTCAGAATATCATATATTATAATGAATTTCTTAGAGGACCAAGGTAGGTATTTTCATGATACTAATTTTTATGCATCATAAATTGAATTTCCATAAATGGTTTTAAAATGTTAACTTAATGTATACAATCCAGTTTAAATTTCTAAATTTCATATGGTACTAGTTATCAGAATTACTTGATTCCAAAGAGAAAAAGCCTTTCAGATACACGGAATTTTGGATTTCTACTAATCACTTTCTTTCATACAAGATAACAAAAGCCCTGTCTCAGTGACTCTACTGGAATATTCTTATTTAATTAAACAAATTTCTACTTTATACTGAGTTAGAATACTAAAGCTTCTGCTTGAGTGACAAGAAAATAAAGAATTAAAGAAGCACAATGTATAAGTGACTCCTGAGTCATATATAAATGTAACTGGTGTAACTTCATTTACACATCTCAGATGTAAAGTTTTTACTTAAACAGAAGTTGCTGCAATTTGGCACTGTCCTTTTATTGGACCTCCAAGATTCCATTGAGATTGTAGTAGCTGCTTCCTTATCCCTTTAATTAAATTTGGTTCCAATTAGAAGATATTGATATTGACAAACACTTTTTTCCACTATTACATATGGATAGATTACTACAAATTCTCCTTCAGAATTCAGACACATAATGTACGTGTAAAATCCATGTCAGTTCTGTCAGTTATATTATTTTTGAAGTTTTTTGTTTATGAAGACAATAGTGAGAGCAGAATATGATAAAGATGCACAACCATTTTACTAAGACATTCCATATGAGCAATGGCTTTAAGGATATTCAATATTAATTAAAACAATAGGTCACGAATAGGCACTTACATATTTATGTATGGAAATAATTTTAATACAGCTTTATGGCAATGTTGTAGTATTAAAATTTTAATGACCTACACATGCAAAATGAAAATTATTTGTAGGTCTTTCAGCACATCCAGGTTATTCAGGTTTTCTGACATTTATATAAAATGTCAAGACCCTCTTTCTAATGCTTTCATTCTAAGGAGTGCTATTAAACTTTTGACAATGATGGTCACTATAACTATTCAAATAGATATGAATGATGACTCTTCAGTAGAGTAGAATACTCTAAAAAGAATGATGCAAGTAAAATAAGTACACAGACAATAACCAATAAGAAATTTTGCTGAGAATTTAGGATGATCTCATAGATTCATCATTTGAGCTCAGATCTGAGGGTGAAGAAAATCCACATTTGGGAAAATCTCAAGACAAGCATTTCAGGTAACCATTGTATCAAATTATAAGCAGTAAAATAAAATCATAAAGAGAAGATTAAATCAGGGGGTGGGGTTGCGTGTGATAGTCTAAGAAGGAAATAGTCACATGCTTTGTCAACATCTAGGGTTGGAATTTCATTTGTATCATATTAGTGAATAGTTTTTGATATTTTGTTATGTTCTTCATGGTTTTAATTACTGACTTTCTTAAACTGTTCCCAACTATTCTGCTCTTTCTCTATTCTTTGTTTCTCTGTGAATAATGTGTTTTACTTTTAAATTTTCTTTTCTTATTTTTACTTTTTATTATTTACAACAATTTTCAATTTAAATATATTTTTATCATATTCTTTCTCTCCCCCCCAATTTTTTTCAGTTCCTCTCATTCTCCTTACCCATCCAATTTTAAGTTCTTACTCAAAAAACAACAAAAACAAAAACAAAAACCAAAAAACCCAAAACTCCTATACAACAAAACATTCAACCTAGAAAACAAAACATTATTAAAAAGAAAAAAAAACTGTAACCAAATAAAAACTCAACACATCAAACAATAAAACCTGCAGAGTCTGCATTTGTTGATCAACTACTATGAACATGAGATCTGCCTGGTGATGGTTGATATACCTAGTTTCATTTCACTGACGAAAACTGATTTTCTGTCTCTAGGAGTATAAAGAACAATTCCTTTGTTACCCCAGTGGCTAAGTTTACATTCATTCATTCATTCACTTTATTTAAAAAATTAACAAAATAATATATAGTAAAATAAAACAAAAGCTATCACATCAAAGTCAAACAAGACAGACCAACAGAAGGAAAAGAGACCACAGTCATCCACTGCTGGTGGGAATGCAAACTCATGCAACCACTGTGGAAATCATTGCACAGTTCCTCAGAAAAATGACAATCCATCTACCTCAGAATCCAGCAATAGCACTCTTGGGGTCATATAGTCAGAAGATGTTTGATTCTACAGAGATACTTGCACAATCATGTTAATTGCTGCTTTATTGATAAGAGCCATGTAGATACAAGTATTAGTCTCATGCAGGTTCAACAGTGAAGTAGAAAACAGTCTCTGAGATCAGATCTGAGAACTTTCAGGCAGAGGATACAGTCATTCATGGCCTAAGCCACCTGGACTGAACTCTGAGCAAATGATCTGGTTATTTTCTTGAGAAAAAGAACTGCCCACCAATAAAATGCCTATTTTGCATTTATAAACAGAATCCTATAATCCACTTCCCTCAACACCTTGCTGGTTGATCTTGTGATCACTAGGCAAAGGTCAAAACCAATAGACATGGTGTTCCCATATCTCCTTGTTGGGGAGGAAGCACAGAAATCCTTTTCGTTAGCAATAACATAGAGAGCAAGATATGATCACCGAATGCTTAGAATGGTTCCTAAAACTAGCATTCTTTGCATTCCAGAAGCTGCAGTCCCTCCACACTCAGAAAGCTGGTTCCAAAGTTACCTTTCGTCCAGTAACTCATAGCAAATTTTATATGTCATTTAACTGCACAGATAGAGTATGCAGCTTTACCATATCTGAGAATAAGTTCAACGGTTCTACTACTGAGCCAGAAATTGGAAGCAACTTAAATGACCCTCAACAGAAGAATGGATTATGAAAATGTAGTACTTTACACAATATTTCTTAGCCATTAAATACAATGTAAAATGAAATTCACAGTTAAATGTTTGGAACTTGTTAGTATAGATAGACGTCTTGGTTTATTTAACTATTCTCAGGTGTTCACGGCAGAGGACAGTTTATTCTTTGCTAATTCAATTCCAGGGCTTAAAAATTTCAACCTCCATACAATCTAATCTTAAACCTAGACCTGGAAGGCTTCAATCTCCTTACAATAATTTTCAAGGTTCAAGCCTGGACATAGAAAATATTAACCTCCATACAATCTAATCTGCTAAACTAGACCTTGAATATTTCAGCCTCCAAGAGTGACTGCTGACTGACTAATTCTGATTAGCTCCTTCTGAACTCAGAGCTGTACTTAACTCAACTGACTCTTCTTATTGTTCTGTCTCAAACTCTTCTCCAAACTGACTGCTTCAAACTTACCTATTGAGATTGCTGATTATTTCTGACTGAATTCTTCTGACTCTGGTTGAGGTGGCTGACTCCCACACTTTTCTGACTGAACTTCTCTGCTAGACTTCAAACTGACTCACTGTTAGCTGATTCTTTCTTCCAAATACATTCTTCTTGTCTGACACTGATTCCTTCTACTGAGCTGCTTCTGTGTCTTATATGATTCTATCGCTCCCTACTTCTCTGACCTGAGAGTCTGGTTTTATAACATGAGCATGTCCTTGCTCTGACTCTGCTAAGTCTTCCTTTGATTTGTCACTTTGCCAGCTTTCCACTCTGATTCACTTTCAGACATCGGACTAAAGGTGTATACTCACTTTGTACTTCACTCTGACTCTAACTTTCCACTTCTCAATTGAATAGCATGCTCTGACTCAATCTCATGTCATTCTCTCAATCTCTACTGCTTCTCTCTTAACTCTAAACTGACTGTGAACTCTGAACTGAGAACCATGAACTGAGTGCCATGAACTGAGGATTGTGACCTACTTCTGAACTAATTGTTTCCTTTTATGTCCTAAGAGCTGAGATTAAAGGCATGTGGCACCATTGCCTTCTGAGTTGTTCTACTTAAAGGCCTGTGCTACCATTCTTTCTACTCTACAGAAGCCATGCTGCTGGATCAGAGATCAAATGTGCATCACACAGGCTTTTCAATGCAATTCTTTGTTAGAGGAGCCTTGATGGATCAAAAGATTTAATGTTCCTCTACTGGAACTAGAAAAAAAAAACCTTGAGGTATTCCATACCCAGAAAGGCAAAGATGGTATGTACTCATCTACATGTGGATATTAGCTGATAAGTTAATGATAATCAAGCCACATTTCATAGACCCTCAGAAGGTATGTATAGAGTAAGGGACTAGAGGGAACTGATAGATTTCATTAGGAAATGGAAATAAAGTACATATATATGAATGCATAGGGGTTCTGGACTGGAGGATCAAACAGAGATGGGTAGGGTGAATGATTTGTGGGAGTAAATAAAGCTAAAATCAGGTGACTTTTGAGGGTTAGTATGGAAACCTATTACATTAGAAACTTCTAAAATATATACATATATGAAGATAATCTAAATGAAATTGACAAATAACAGGGACACAGAGACCCAGCTGGCCATCTCTTGTCCCAACCTAAGCTTCCAGGACTGGGACTGGGATATATTTAATTGAGTTAGCCAAAGGGTTCCTACTAGAATCTACAAACAATCCAGGCTGCTGTCAAGACTATAGGGTCCTCACCACAATCAGACAGCAAGGTCCTCCAGTCACAAATCCTCTATCTACAATGGCTATAATAGTTTACTATCTGCAAGATGTAGTAGGACAATGAAGGCACAAAGCTTCCAGGAGTAAATAACCTATAACTCATCTGATAAAAAACCCTCTCTACAAGATGGAACTCCTAGTCAACTCTGCTTGGATCATTAAGAACATGAGGATAGATAGTCAGGGACTAATGCAAAATTGAATAATACTTGTCTCTATGTATATATATATATATATATATATATATATATATATATATATATATATATTATATACACACACATATATATATGTATATACATATATATATATGGATCTTGTATTTACTTATGGCTTTAGTTATTTTTCATCACTGATATTGATTATGTTATGAATTTATTTCTTTTTTATATTCTTGGTTTGACTGTCCAGCAAGCTTTAGAGATTTCTGAGTGAATCATTATCTCCAAGTTTAGGAAACTTGGATATTTCCAGTATCTACTGATTTGAAGCAGCAAATTTGTTCTTTACCTTGCTATCTTTGACCCTGTTGACTAATGGATAACTTTATTACTAAAATTTTCACACTTTAAATATAGAAGTGTTAAGTGAATAGAAATTTCATTCTCAGGTATCTTAGATGGTTTATCCACCAAACTCATATTTTTGTTTGCATAGAATATTAAATAAGCATATAATAGGCCACCTAATGGTCTTGGGCCACTGACACATTTCAAATTCATTTTAACTCATTTTTCTTTATATTTTTCTCTAAAATCTTTTATTGCTACATCTTCAAATTCAATAGTATTTCCTTGTCCAGTTTAATCTATAACTAGTCCATTATCTGGTCTTTTGATAAACTTTTTATTAGACTTTCATCTCAGGTAACAATTTTCATTTTAGTAGTTTGATATCGTTCTTTTGTGTTTTTAAAACTTATATAGTGTAGTTATTAATACAATGAAGTTGCAAAATTGTCTCACAGGATATTTCTCTTTCAGTTCTTAGGTGATTTCAATTGATTCATTAATTTTCTTTTTCCTGCTATTTAGCATGGCTGGTAATTGTTTTTATTAGATCCTGGATGTGAATTTAAACATAATTTCAAATGACATGAGTTGTGAAAAAGTATAGGAAGCAAATTATTTTTCTACTCTAATTCTATCACAAATCTTTTGTGTTTTGTTGGTAGATAAGTGTATAAAATATATTCAAGACTAAAAGTGTAATATTTAATGTGAAGGTACCCAGCTTCCATTTCAAATGTCAATTCTGGCTACAGGTAAGTTCATAAAGCCATACATAGACTTTGGGACTGGTTAATTTTGGTATGTGGTATTTTTATTTATTTGTGAGGATTTTCATAATGACTATTATTAAATAAACAAAATATAAAACATTCTAGAATAGTTCATGGTAAGAGGTAATGAAAATAAGTTATTAGAAACAATTTCACCCTGAGTTACTTTTACTTTCTTTTCATTGAAATGAGACAATTTTACATTGTGTTAAATCGATGCCAGCATTTTGTTGCCTCTTCTCATGTCCCATGAATAATAATACTTTAAAATTGGAGGGGAAAACCATTTTTGTCTTTCTATTATTGTTAGATCTGTCTGTTCTTTCCTTATTTGCAATGTTTTCTTCACATTCATTAGTATTCAGTTGAGTTCTTTTGGGAGAGTCTTTCAAGACCTCTAGGGATTTTGCTCCTCACAAGTCTTTCATTTATGTTTCTCAGTCCAGAACACTTTTGGCCTCTCACTCTTCTCAGATTCTAGTTTCTCTACTTAACTCAGAGAGTAAAATGGGCTGTGCCTTCAATTTTTCCTTGCAATGTGGCCTGGGAGTTCTTTCAAGTTAAGTAGTTAGAACAGTTTTTTAGCCTGTTTCCCATTTCTCGAGGACTAATCCCTTTCAAAGCCCTTCATCTTATAAATCAGTGTTCTATTTATTTTGACACTAATTTTAGTGGTTTCAGCACTAAGTAATTTGTTTCCTACTATTCCAAATTAATTGAAAATAGTGTTTATATTTTTCCCTGAATCTTGCTTTGTTTACTCTTTGTTGGATCATGGGACAAGTTATGATTTCAAAATAACTACATGATAAAAGTTACCTTCTACATACTTCATAAAGTAAAGTGGAATGACAAATTCTACTTGTCACTACAAGCATGTTGAATATCATTATTCTACCAGAATAATTTAATTGATTATTTTATATATACAATGTTTTTATCAAACCCTCTTGTATTTCTGTGGTAAGACACTTTGCCCAAGACAACTTAGAGAGAAAAATAAAGTTGATTTGGAGATTTCAGATTTAGAGTGTTAGTGTTAATTATCACCATCCTGGCAAGCAGGTAACCATTCACTGATGCAATAGCTGAGAGCTTAGATCCCGGGACACAACTGTGAGGCTAGGCAGAGAATAATGCTGAGAATGCTGTGATTCTTTTAATACCTGAAAACATAATCAAAGTGACAAAGCCCTTCCAACAAGGCCACACATCTTCATCCTTCTCAAGCAGGTCCATCAACTGGGGATCTAATACTCAAATATATGTGCCTACAGGGGCTATTCTCATTCAAACCAGCACATCTTCATATCCCCCACTCCAATTCTTTCACTATTTTCCCAACATTTTCCCTCCTAATGTTATGTGTCCTTTTAAATTTCTAAAGCAACTAAGTTCATTTAGTGCTTCCTGTATGTGCATGGGTATGCGACTATCAATAGAGTACGGGTGGACAAACAAGGGGCTACATCTCTGAAATATACTTACTATCCCTCTCCCAGCAGCCATCAGTTGTAATAAGCTTCTTAGTTAGACGTGGGACTTCATAAATCTCCCCTCCATGCATACTTGTATTTAAGCTAGTTTGATATATTGAAGGCCTTATACATGTAGTCAAAACTATTGTGTGTTCACGTTTGCAATTGCCCTGTCATGTTCAGTCAATAATATTTAATTACAGATTTCAACTGTTTCTCATTCTTATAATATTTTGTATTCCTTTTCAGTAATGATTCTGAACATTTAGAGGAGAGAAGTACTGTAATAGATGTCCAGTTTAGAGCTGATATTTTCCATAGTCTATTACACTCTACACATTGACCAGTTTTGGGTTTCTATATTAATCTCCATCTACTGCGTAAGAAGTTTCTATGTTGAAAACTCATATCAATACTATGTTTGGGAATAGAGATAAGAGCTTAGGGTGGCAATTTTGTACTATGGTCACTTGCCAGTAATAGTATTTGACTCTCCCCTAGGGTTCATGCTATAGCCAGTCACATGATTTTGCATCAGTTATCTGTAGCAGGAATTCATGTTCTGTCTTATGAAGTGGGCTTTAAATCTAGTAGTAAAGTTTATCAGTCACCCCAATTAAATTTGTGCCACTTTTCCACCAGTGGGCAAATTTTACTGGGATGTTCCTAAATCATTTGCTAGGAACATACCACTGTAGCATGCAAAGTTCATAGTTGGGTAAGATAATTGAATAACTTTCCCTCTGGTTAACATAGAATCTTTTGGCAGGTAGCCAAGATCTTATGGAAGGTAGTAACTACAGATGAATCTTCCAGTAACTACCAGCTTTTATTTCATGACCCAAGATTAAAAAATGTTTCTTTATTGGAAAATGCTCTAACCAAGAAGTTATGATGGGATAACTGAAGCATGACATTCATTTTAATATTTTGTAGGGAGTATCTTTTGGACTCTATTTACCCTAATATGAGATAATTGGACAGTTGACTTAGCATTTTTAATATTATAGTATATATGCATAAGGTATACATACATACAATATTAAATCACTTTTTCCTGTCCCTGTGTGCATGCATGGTTCAGTTAAGTTTAAGCCATATGTGTTCTAAATCCATAAAAAAATATGTGTAAGATGACTTAATTTTTGATGAATATTATCTTGATGGAAAAGATACTTGCTATAAATAGGGGTTAAATAAATCAACAGTCCATGTGAGTGGTAATGGGGAAGAAAAACAATATAACTCCTGAAAAAATAATAAAATATGAGTGAGTTTAAAAATGTGTGATTTTTGTCTTCGTTTTCTCTTTGAATATACTAATATTATATATATATATACATATATATATATGCACATATATTTTCTAATTATTTCCATATATGCACATAAGTGGCATATCAATGTAAGTTTTGGTTAGGAGATTGATCCTTGTATGCAATAATGTTCTCCTTTCTATTACAGAGATATTTATCCAGAGACCAGATTTCATAGCTTCCTATGAAACTAAGAGTGAATAGACATCTCAATTCCATGAGACAAATTTTAAGGGAAAAGCCATCTGTGTTCATTTTCATAATTTTTTTAAAATTTGTATATATTTTTCATAATATACTTTGCCCTCCTCTACTTCCTCCAGTTCTTTCTCATGTCACTTTATTCCCAACTTCATGTTCTCTCTCTCTCTTTCATTAAAAAATTTAAAACGAAAACAAATTTCAGAACAACCAAAAAAAATTAAATTCTAAAGAGGCAAAAACTATCAAACAAAAAGATCAGTATTATTTTCATATCAATTGCTATTTGTATTTACATACTGATATTTAGGACTGTCACATACAAGAAAACATTTATACAAATACCAAGAAGGATAAATAATTGTAAGTTCAATAAATAAAATAAATGGAAAAGGTGATGATATCAGAATTGAATACTTGTTTCCAAGTCAGGTTGAAAAGAGTTTAAAGATCCTTCTCATAAAATTTGAGCCTTTGTGTGGTCCTGATTTAATTTTCTTATTTGTCAAGATCTCAGACTGTATTTCAGGCTAGTATGAAACTCTCTAAGTCTCCCACGCTGGTTTCAAACTCATAGTATTTCCCAATACCTCTGTTTCTCAGTACTTCAGTATGTATCAGCTTCTTTAGTTTAAACATTACAGATGTCATCTACCACACTCAACACTGAAAGTGAGTTCAAGACAATAATTCAAGGTTTATTGACAAAATAAACAGTCCCTCTGTCACTGTTCATATGAAGAATAAATCTTGGATGCTTTAATGTATATGAATTGTTTGTAGTAGATACTTGTCCTACTCTGGCCTTGAAATTCAATTGTGAGTAAAATTTTGTTCTGCAGTACTCACCCATAACTGCTTCTACCTCCATCATTGTCTTCTACAACACAAGCTTTGAATCTGTACTGTATTTATTATGCAAATTCAATTGAATTTGCAGGTGCTGATTTCTTTCAAAATTAGTTTGCATATTAAATGTAGCATATAAAATGATGGCCCACAAACTTTAGCAGCTTTGGTTTTAATGGGAAGCTGTAGAATAAAGTGAATTGGATATTCAGGGTAATTCACACACAATGGAAACAATTAATGGGGAATACTCTAGCACACCCTTTGTTTCAAACTATACAAGCTGAAGAAAGCAGATGTTACCCAAACACGTTTCCTCAGTTGATTCATTTTATTTGCGAAATATCTGAACAAGAAAAATATGTGCAATTCTTGCTAGAAGCATTTTGTGTGAGTCTGTTTATTTTTTCCTATAATTTACTTTTCTTAAGTTATAAATTGCCTTTAGTGATCACTTGTCCTTTTTGATGATTGAGTACTAGTGGATAAATGCATTGTATAAGCATATATTAGGCAAAATAAAACATAGGGGTATTAGAATGAGCACAGTATAAACCAGCAAATTAATGCTTAATTTTAAGCATTATACCAATAAAGTAACTATTCTGCTTGCTTTTCTGATGGAAACTGAATTACCTAGTTATAGATATTGCTACATATTCTGGTAGATTAACTTTGTGCTACATCCTCAATATATTGGACTTGGTGTGGTTATAAAAATCAAAGTAAAGAGTACATGAACTGGGGAGTATGGTGGGTTGCATTTGAGAAGAGTTGGGGCAGGAATTGTGGGTAAATATGATCAGAATATATTTTCTGTTTCTTCAACATTCTCAAAGAATTATTGCAGTATCATTTGTAAAACTGGTTGCATATATTATTTATATCAAACTTTTAAAGATCTGATGCAATTTCCTAGATCATCTCCAAAATGTACAAACTTTGGACATCATGCCATGCATTTCATATGAAAAGTATGAGTAAAGTTAAAAGCTTTGAATTTTTTAAAATCCATCAAAGAACTAATAATTCGGTATCCCCAGGCACCCAACCTGAGAGACAGTCAAATTCAGAGAATTGTTGTGATCAAACACTTTAAGAAAATTATTGTTTTATTACTTGAGATAAAATATAAATTAGGGGGGCCAGAAGGTGGTGGCATACACATTTAATCCCAGCACCTAGGAGACAGAGGCAGGTGGATCTCTGAGAATCCAGTGTCAGTTTGGTCTACAGAATGAGTTCCAGAACAATCAGAGTTACAACAAAGAAACTCAGTCTTGAAGTAAAACAAAACAAACAAACAAATACAAATTAGCAAGGAAGTGACAAAAAAAGTCTGTAGAACAAAGAACTGTCTGGCTGTCACTAATCTTCATGGAGTTACCTTCCAAAAACTCATCAGATTTCACTGTGAACTGGAAAAAATATCCATGTTACATTTACGAATGAAGGAGAAAATTAATTAAGGTTTAATATACTCAAAGTTTTCTACAAATGGTAGATATATTCTCCATAGAATAAAATCTTATTGTGTCCTTGTTTTGCTTAGGGAGAGTTACATGTCAAACTTCAGATTCTCAAGCCTTCACAGTGTCACCATCACCAGAGTGGATCAATGGCAGTTATGCACAAGCATAAAAAAGGGTAACATCAGTAGAATTATATAAAACTGGACTTTCCAAGTAGTTTATGATTTATTAAGCTCCCATCAGATTACAGTTTGATTATAGTTGGGTGGATACTGAATCTACAAGAATATGGCTGGAACAAAGGTGGAATTTGTAAAGGAATATTTAATCTTTTAATCCAGCAACATGGCTGCTGTATCTAGGAGCAAGAATTTTATTTCCATTTTGTAGTATATACATCAATTTCTTTATTTAGTGTCTTGTACTTTTCATTGAATATATCTTTCACTTTATTGGTTCGATGTATTTGTATATGCTTTATTTTTTTAATTTTATTTTGAATAATATTTAAAAATAATTTCTTTCACATTTGTTATTGGCATATAGAAAAGCTACTGATATTTCATGTTGATTTTTTATTTTCTAATTTTACTGAAAGTATCCATTGTATCTAATATTTTTCTTATAAAAGTACTATTAAATTATAATACCGTCTTATTAAAACTTTTATGGTAGCAGTTATAAAAAATTTAGATTCTGGTTTCCAGTTCCTGCTAAATAGGTAATTTCATGTGATTTCTTGATTTTATTAGAGAAATAGCATGTGCAGATTTACAAACCCAGTATTTTGAGGTTATTTCTTTTACTATCATACATGCACTCAGGTATTCATTTCACAACACTATACAGTAATTCTCATGGCATGCCTTTACACACCATCAATGGGCAATGATTATTTGCTCCCTTTTTGAGAAGGCCAAATCCAATTTTCAACCGCACCTCTTCTCTGGTTCTTTTTTTGTGGAAATGCACCATCCTGTATCTATGCCATCCTGCTCTAATCAAAACTTTTTCTCAACTTGGCTCCACAATCTCTTACCAATTTTTTTTTTTTTAATAGATAAGCTAAACTCTCTTCTTTCTCTCTCTATCTCCCTCTGTTTTGAATGTTATGGCATTGTCTTTGGTTTTTTGTTTTGCTTTTTGTTTTTCTTATAACTACTGTTTGCTCAATATTCTCATTACAACAAACTGTGCAGTGGGTATCTTTGTTTCTTATGCTGTGTTTTCTTTCAAACATCTAGAAATACGCATATAATACTATACTGATGATTTCATCTACACTGTGCCTTCATCTCTTCCTTTTTCACAGGATTGATTTTCTAGAATGTAGGTTTCAAGAGCACATAGTTGTTTCCTATTTTACTACTCTCTTTCTTTTTTACCCACACAATGTCCTCAAGACAGTGCATATTGTAGATAGTAAGTACAAGCTATTTAAGTAAGCCCCAAATGCATTATCAGTCAAAATACAATGGAACATTTGTCTGAAATTCTTATTTCACATTCTTCTACTAAATGATTCCTGTTCAGTGGTCTGGGCTCAGGCCCACATTCACTTTTAATAAGCAGATGCCGTTCTTGCCATGAGAAACTAGATTACTGCTGTATTTTTAACTGCTACTAAATTTTGGATAAATATAATTTTAACACTTTAAAGTAAATATTTGTAGAACCACATATTTTCTTTTATAAATATTTGTATTTCTATTTCCTAGAAAGTTTTTTTCTTTTTCTCATATTAAAGAATTTTATTTTTAAGAATACATCAAATGTAATGATTTTGTAATTATTTTTTCTTCATTTGTTTTTCCATCACCAAATATTACTATTTATTATTTTACTAACATATAGATTCTTATTATATGATCACTTTAAAAGTGTTAATAATATACATGCTGTATCTTATCCACCAATAATTTGAAAATTATGTTCATGCTAATTGAACACAGGCTAAGCAAATGACATTAAAAGTGGAAATAATAAAAACTGTCTTCATTGGAGATTTATTTCTCAGAATATTTATTTATACCTTAAATTTATGTTATGATTTTATTGTAACATATTTAATTATATTATATCATATAATTTCTCTTTTTCACTCACATTATCTTACTTAATATTCTCTGAGAATCTATAGGAAGCAAATACTATTTAAAGAAATATACAGCTTACATGAATTAAAAAAGTATCAGTACATCTTGCCATGCTGGTAATTGTTGTAATTCAGAGGTACTGTAGTTGGAAAGGATTGTTTAATTGCTTCTTTCCATTGGCAGAATGCATAGAATTATGTGGAACAGTTGAAGCTAGACTGTAGGAAAGAGACTTAGATCCAGCTCAAATCATGGGAATCTTCAGTCCCATGTTTGTTGTTTCCTCATCAATAAGCCCGCCCACCCCCCTGCACGAAGACCCTCTGAGAGGCAAGCAAGGGCTGCATCAATTACCTCAATAATCCATATTGTTTTGGACATCATTTGAACTTCCTTGACCAATTATTTGAAAGGAGGTATTTTGTGCCTGGTCCTGGGTTATTGTTAGTCTATAGTTCTTGCAGGGAACATTATCAGCCCAAATAGTTGAACTTCCTTTAAAATGATGTGTGTGTGTGTGTGTGTGTGTGTGTGTGTGTGTGTGTGTGTGTGTATTTATGTGTTGTTCATAATTTCTGGTAAATATAAATTAATTTGATTTTTGAGGCTTCATCAACCAACCTTGTTATTTTTCTCCTCCCTCCTTCTGTACTGACTATATTGACTTCTTCAATATACTTTATATATTGAAGATTGATGTGGAAAGACCCATAACATGAGATGTAGTTCCATTCCTGGACAAGTGGCCTGGGAGGCAAAAGAAAATAAACTAACAAGCCACTAGTTGCAAGGGAGTAAGTAGCATCTCTCCCTATCTTCTGCTTCAATTCCTTCTTTTCGGCTCCTGCCTTCGTTTGTCTCAATAAACTGTGGTCTGAGAAATGCAAGCTAAACAATACAACAGAACCCAGAAGAACAACAACAGAAACCCAAACTAAGACATATATGGAAGTAACTATGTTAGTGAGAAGAGTGTTTAAGTAGCTTTTACAATTAAGGACCTCTAAATATAAAGAAGTTTCAACTTGTGTTGAGTACGTTTGGTCCATGATATTTCATACTTTCATAAATATGTTGGATTAGCTCAATTGTCATCTTGGAATATGGAGAGATTAACTCAGGAAGAATAAATTCTGGAACCAGAATACCCGATGTGAAATCAGCCAACTGTATTTCAACATGACTTCTTTGAATTTAGGCAGTTTTAATTGAGTGAATTGTTGGGAAAGATAATTAACCTTCAAATTTTTGAAATTATTTTTAAATTTTATTGTCATAATATTTATGCATACTTAGAAAGTCTGTTATGATTTTGGTTCATGTGAACTTTAGGTAATGACTGACTTAGCAAATTTATTGCATGTATCTCTCTGGATCTTTTAATTGGACTACCTTGGCCTATCATTTGTGCATTCAAATTAAGTATATTCAAGTTCCTCTCTTCTATTTTGAAATAGACAATATAGAATACTAATATATCTTTGCTCTGTTGTGCCACAGAATATCAGAATTTATTTTTCTTGTCAAACAGTAACATTGTAACCATTGATTCACATAGCCTCTCCTCCTTAAATGCTAACAAAAAGTATGATAGTTAAATTGGATGAGCATGAAACACTTTATAAAATATAGAGAATATCTGTTCTGCTGTTGTGGGGAAATTGAGAATAGACAAGGAATTTTAAATCAAAGTGTTGGTATTTTCAGACTACTCAATTTAATTGGAACTGTCTCTGTCGCATATTGTTCTGCTGGTTATTATTGTTTTGTTTATTTAATATAGACAGAAAAAAATTAGTAAAATATTCACTGAATTTCACATGGCAATATATGTAGATAATCTGCTCTCAATGTTCCACTCTATTAACAAGAATGAAATTTGAGACAAATATATTGAGATATATGTAAGTACAAACTTTTTGTTTCACAAGCTTCTTACAGAGTAGTTAAAAATTGAAGATAAATTTAGGAGAGACAGTGTGAGATAGTAGGAAACACACATATGCCAAAATGAGCTTGGAATAAGTACAGTTTAAGATTTAGCTCTAGCTCACAGTTCTTAGTTCCAGAATTCCCATATGCTCTCAGGCAGTTCATGAGGAAATTGGCTGAGCCTCCCTACAGATCTTTCCAGAAGGTTTCAAAGTCACTTGGTGGTCACATCATAAATGAAAGAACAACCAGATGGAGAAAAACATGATTGTTTCCAAGACACAGAAAATCTAAAATGTAAGGTAGAATCTGTCAAAAAAAAACTTTCTGCATGTCTATGTTAAGAGAGAATAAGATAAAATTTAACAGGCCATATTTCTATCAATGCCTATCAGGATAAACAGTATCAGGAAGAATCATCTTTTCTGTAGAAGCTTTGAATTTGAAGACTAGCATCAAATATTATGCTCTAGCTGAGCTTATCCAAAGCCAGAGAAATAATCTACTACGGATCAAATCCAAATATATGTATGTGTCTGTGTGTGTGTGTGTGTGTGTGTGTGTGTGTGTGTGTGTGTATATATATATATATATATATATATATATATATATATATATATATATAGTTCTTGAATTCATACAGTACTGCTTCTCTGTGCTTCCTTTAACATGTCTGTATCCAGGAAAAGGAGAAATGTTAGATATGTAAGTCTTTTTTTTTTTTTTATAAGAAGCTGAAATATCTAGAAAACTTTGGTCAGGAATTAAATTTGTTTTATTTTGTTTTTATCACAATACTATTCAATATAGTTAGCATTTCATTAATCATAACAAAATGAGTTATATGATGAATTACATTTACTTGTAACCATTTATCTACTATGAGTTGTTTTAAAATACTGCCTAAATGTGTCTATATTCCTCTTATGAATATTTGATAAATTTCTTAGTTAGGTTTTCTATTGCCTTGATAAAAAACCATGACCAAGGTAACTAGAGAGGAAAGGACTTACTTACTTACATTTCCACTGAATTTACTTGCTTACATTTCATCACAGAAGGTTATCAGGATAAAGTCAAACAGGGAAGGACCCAGAGAAAGGAGCTGATGCAGAGGCGGTGGAGGTGTGCTGCTTACTGGCTTGCTCCCCCAGAACTTGTTCAGCTTGGTTTCTTATAAAACTCAGGACCATCAATCCAGGGATGGCACCATCCAGAATGAAATGGCCCTTTCCCAACAATCACTAATTAAGAAAATTCCTTAAAATCATGAGTATAGTCTCATTTTAAGTATGATTTTTTAATTGAGGTTTTCTAGCCTCAGATGACTTTAGATTGTATCAAGTTGACCTTAAACTACCCAGTACAATGAATATACGTCATCTAGAAGATTAAGCATTTTACATGTAGTTTGAATGTACTTCTTATATAAAAATAGATTAATATAAAATATATAAAACCTCAAAAAACAGGGAGTCAAAATATAACAAAAAACAAAAACAACAACAACAAACAGCAAATATTCATTTCAAAATGTTCCTGGAGCATAAGCAGAGAAGTTAAGAAGAGGCATAAAATTGGGGGAAATATCTAAAGAAATGTTTTCCTTTCTTAGCAATTATGGAAAGGTACACCAGAACAACTTTGAAATTTCCTTTTGTGCTCGTCATAATGGCAAAGATCAACAATAGAACTGAAAACAAATCCTGGAGGGAATGTGTGACAAATTCCTTTTTTCATCAGTTAGTAACTGGTCCAACTACAGTGTGGTGTGTTCTCAAAAAGCTAGAAATAAATGTACCATTAAGCCTATCTATAGTACACTTTGACATATACCTAAAGGATGCTACTTCATACTCCAGAGATGCTTATTCAGCCACATTCATTGCTGCTCTACTCACAAGAGCTAGGGAATGAAAACAACTTACACATTCTTCAACTGACAAAAGGATAAAGACAATATGATATATAGACACTATGGCACACTACTCAAATACATAGAAAAATAAAATCACGAAATTTGCAAGTAAATTGATAGAATTAGAAAAAATAATTCTGAGTGAGGTAACATTGACCCAAAATGACAAGTGTTAAATATTTTCTATAAGATGTGAGTAGATATATTCTGAAATAACTTCAGAATATAGAAATGTAAAAAATGGATCATTGTGGGAGTGAAGTAGGGGGATCAATAGCATGTGGAATATCTTTGTTTCCTCATTTCTGTCTTTCCTTCCTTCCTTCCTTCCTTCCTTCCTTCTTTCCTTCCTTCCTTCCTTCCTTCCTTCCTTCCTTTCTTCTTTCCTCTCTTTCTTTCTTTCTTTCTTTCTTTTTTTCTTTTTTCTTTCTCTCTTTCTTTCATTCATTCTTTCTTTCTTTCTTTCTTTCTTTCTTTCTTTCTTTCTTTCTTTCTTTCTTTCTTTCTTTCTTTTTTTTTCTTTCTTGCTGTTGTTTGTTTCTTTTGATATTCAGATGCAGAATTCCAAATGTTCCTTATTTTTGTCATTACTTTGACCAGTTCACCACATTTCCTTTCTATCTGACTCCTAGGAATTCTAATGTAATTGCTAGTTTCGTTCCCAGTTTTTCATACACAAGTTCTTTTTTTGTTTGTTTGTTTGTGTTTGTTTTTAAGTTTCTTTTACTTAGAAATCCCCTGTCATTTGGCTCTTTATGGCTTGAGTATAACTTGCCAAGGTGGAAGTTTCTACTTTGAGTTCTCTTGGATTCTTTGAATTTGCTGTGGTTGTTTTCATAATTTGAAGTTTGGCATTGCCACAAAGGCATCCATTCATAGTCTCCTTCTGATATTTCCATTATGTGTATATTATAACTTTCTGTTTTTTATCTAACAGTTTTCACAGTCTGTTCCATTTCTCAGTGTCTTTTATAATCTTTATTCACTTTTGAGAGTATCTGTTATTATTTTTCAAGCATGGCATTGCTTTCTTCCACTGTGTATAATATACTAATAAACCTGTCAAGGCAGTTGTTTGTTTACTTTATATTGATTTTGAAATACTTTAATATTTACCTTACTATTGCTATAATACATTTTTGTTTGCCATGCTTTTTTTGAGACAAGGTCTTGTTATGATTGGCAATGACAGATGTATACTGCCATCCATTAATTACTTCCTATTATTTCTTGTATTTATCATATTTCTGCCAAAAATAAGTCTTTGTTCTTGTCTAGTATATGAATATAGTATTTTCTACTTAAACCATTAACACATTAATCCTAGTTCCTTTAAATATTTCTTAATGATTCCAATATCCTAGGTATATCTGAGTTTCCATCTTATACTTGAATTATTTTTTTGAGAATGAACTTTACTTTTTTCTTTGCCCTTTATAATAAACAACATATAAATAAATAAAAACATCACACATCTATATTAATCAGACCTAAGTTTTTTCAATTTACTGAATTTATATATAGATAGAATTGACATTCAAAATGGAAGCTATGAAGCTTCATAATAAAATTTTATACTTCTAGTATTAAATATATTTTATCTACTTACCCACATGGACTTTTTTCCTTGTCCTTCAGTACTTTAATGAAGATTGTAAAATTTTTACTTGCAAATTTGTATATGTATTAAAGAATAAGTATGAATGTAAGTCAATCTTTGGTATTGTTTTTTTATTGTCATTGTTTGTTTTATTTATTGGTCATGGTCTTACTATGTAGCCTAGTCTGTGTACAGACTGAAAAGCCACTTTCCTAAGGCTCCAAGTGTCAGGATTACATCCCAGTACCACCATTTTTCCATGTAGTTTGATTCTCAGTGTGAGGATCCCATTAATCTGCCTAAGAACAGTGCCTGTGATTACAGTTAGTTGAAGCTGTATAATAATGGAAAACTATTCATTCAACAACCATTTAAAGAATATAGGATATGCTCCAAAACCTAAACATACTCTCAATAGTGAGAAATAGAAGAAAATATATCACTTGACCTCAGGTATTTTTCTCATCAATGAATAAAAAATAAATCACTGTAATGACCAATGAATTATGTAACTAATGCCAAGGTAAAGGTATGTATTAAATTCTATAAACTGTACAAAAGGGGGCAATAGTGGCAGACACATTTTGGCAGTAACCACCAGATCTCTAATTGAACTTAAGGCCCACTCTATAAGAAGAAAATCATACCTAATACTGGAAACCTAGCCAACTACCCTGGACTAGTGAAAACATGCATCTTGAGGAATTAACAACTGCTACTTTACCATCATAATCCCTAAAGGCAATCTAAATATTTATCCTTATACCCATAGGTAAGTTTAGGTCTCTCTGCTCATGAATATACTTTTTAGCATGCTTTTTGCATATTTATTTACAGAGAAGTTCACAAATAGAAACTACAAGGCAAAACCAAAGTGAATACAAATTGAGTAAGTTGTAGCATTCCAGGTGATAAACACATTGTGCATATTGATAGTGAGAATTGCAAAGAACAATGAAACTTTCCAAAATGATTATTGGACCCTAAGGTTTTATATAAATAATTTCACTTGAACTTTGTACTAACATCAAGAGATAAATGCATAAATCTACTAAAATTGCATACATTTGAGAGAAGAATATTTTGAAAATCAGCTGTTTATGTATATACCTAATTTAAGATCCCATGACAAATAAGTAGACAACTCCAATGGAGTTGATTTGTCAATAGAATCAGTAGACTTGACCTTGGTATATAAGTGTTTGTGTGTATTTGTGTGTGTGTGTGTGTGTGTGTGTGTGTCTGTGTGCATGTGTCTGTGTGTATGTCTAGCTGTGTTCATGAATCATCAGAGTATAGATGAAACCATGTTATTACTTGAAATGATGTTATAAGGTTATGTGCTTAAAATTTGATTCTATTTCTAGTTATATATTGGGGGGGTCTATAGAAAATTTATAAAGTTAATACTAGGGAAGGGTACTTTCAGATGTCTTTTCTATATCATCTTTATGTCCCTCTCCTTTTTCTTTACCATAATGTACTGTCTGGGTGCAGAGGAACAAAGAACCATGTATAAAACTCAAATAAACCCTATCAGCCAAAGTAAATTCTCTCTTTAAGCTGGTTAAGTTATTTTGTCTTACTGATGATTAAAGAAAACAATTGCTACCTGAGAAGTAAAGTCATTGTTGTGACAATTTATTTGCAGAAGAAATTTGGAGAATTTGGATGACTTTGCTAAATATCGACTGAAATGCAGTAAGTAAGCTTAAGAAGTAATTATGATGGCTACTCAGTAAATGAAATGCCAATAACAATGCAGACAGTGAAGGTTGGTCCAGCGATTTAGGACAGAAACAAGGATTCTTCTGAGAAATGGAAAGGAAATCAGAGTGGTTGTTCTTCAGGAAGCTTGGAATAGATCTATGTATGGATCTTTGGTCTTGGGTATATCATCTTTGGTATAAATCCAAAAGAATCTATACTCTAGCAGAGAGACATTTTCTCATCTGAGCACATTGCTACTCTATTATAATAGCCAGAAATTGGAAACAACCTAGATGCCCATCAATAAATGGATATATAATGAAAATGTGCTAATTTACACAAAGGAATGTTACTCAGCCATTTAAAAAATGAAATTCAAAGGTAAATAGTTGGAGCTAGGGAAATAAATCTTGAGTAAGGTAACCCAGATCCAGAGAAACAAATATGGTATGAATTTACATATATGTAGTTGTTAGCTGTTAAGTCTTCAATAAGCAAGGTATAATTCATAAAGCCACAGAGGTTAGATATATAATAAGAGATGGGAGGAAGGGACGGATATCCCTATAAAGGGGAAATAGAATAGATATTTTTCTGTGGATGGGGTTGGGAGATGACTAGAACAGAAGGTTGAAACAGGGAGGAAGAGATAACAGGCATGTGAGGAAAGGACTACTGGGAAGGACAACTAAAATAAAGTGATATTTGAGAGGTCATACAGAAACTTAATACAATAGAGGATTTCTAAAATAGTTACTTATATGAAATAACTTGTATTACTTGTATGAAGCTGACTTAAATGAAATTTCCAAATAACCAGGAAAATGATTATCCAACAGGATACCTCTAGTCACCAAATGAAGCTGCCAGTACAGAAGATGTGTTATATGTATCTAATTGAGTTGCTGACCAAAGATGTCTCCTAGGAACCCTAAACAACCCAGGCCATTGGAGGTTCTCCAGAAACTGATGATAAGTAACCATTGCTGAAGACAACACCTACACAACTCATTGGAAAATAAAAAGTTGAATGGTGCCTAACTAGAGCCTTCACCCCTTGGGACTAGTATTCATGGTAGAGAATGGTACCCTGAATAGTAGCAAAGGAGAGAGATAAGCACCAAACTAGCTACAAACTGTTAGATTTCTAAAGTGACCTGGTTGCAATATATATGGGTACTATATTGGCACAAAACTTGTTGAAGTAACCAACCAACATCTGATTGGATTTAAATCACACTCCATGAAATGGAACCTACACCTGACACTTCTCAAGTGGCCAAGAACCTGAGACCATGTAGGCCAGGGACTTAGGGAAAAACAAAATACTTCTATTCTGCTAAAGGAATGGGGCAATAAAACTATTGCAAATGATACTTCTCTATACTTATGGATCAGTGCTTTGCTCAGCCATCATCAGAGAAGTTTCCTGTTGGAGTAGATGAAAACAATTGCAGAGACCCACAGCCAGAAAATGTGTAGAGACTCCTCAGAGACCTTAGAACACTCTGTACTAATTACCATACTGTGGCAGAAACAATGCCTGCCACCAAACTGCACATACAGGGCTTGGCATCTTGACAGACAATGGGCACACACGGTGGGCTCCCATTTAGAACTGGCCAGGACATGCCCTGGTATGCCTGTGAATAAGCCTGCCAATGATGCATGTACAGTAAAGCTTCTCTTTTTGAACAAACCTGATGGTCCCAGAAACCAATGTGAAAGAGCCACAACAGCAGTCTCCAATCCAGGAGCCAATGGGAGGATGGGAGAGGGTTTAAAATGGTTCCCTCTTCCTGGAATAAATGAGTATGCTTTTTGCCTCTTACCTGACAACAGGAGTCAGTGTCCTTGACTCTGCACCAGCTCACCCCTGTCCCTAAGGGTAGCGGGACAGGGACCAGCAGATATAACATCTTCAGCAACAGGATACCTCCATCAAATTTCTCCCACCGTACCTCAGAGAACTCTGTAGAAGAGAAGGTATAAAGATTGTGTCAGAGGGGATGAAGGACACAAGGAAATGAGCCATTCTTAATACTTCGGGACTGACACACATATGAACCCACAGAGCCTGTGGCACCTTGCATAGGACCCTGGATTATCTACACCAGATGAAGGCCCAGCACTAAGAAGAGAAGTGGACATATGCCCCCATTCCTACCCCAGAATTTACTTCTAATTGATTATCACTCACAAATGGAAAATAAATTTTCTATAATGGACTCTCTCTGGGAATACAGACCATATTTAAGGGCTGCCCCCATGCTATTCAGTAGATAGTCAATGCAAAACAAACTCATTGGCATCTTAGGAGGTTTTTTGCCTACTAACATTTGGTCGAGGTTTTTATATTACATTAATTTTTTTACCTTAAATGTCCTATGTATATAAATTATAGTTTTCAGCATTTTTAAAAAATGGGATTCCTGTGTCTATGACTGTAAATGTCCTTGTGTCTATATATTTTTCTTCTACTTTTTCTTTGACTCTTTTCTTGGTTGTTTGTTCCATTTGCTCTCAGTTTTTGTTTTGTGTCATTTTATGTTTTATTATTATTTAGACGCCTGCTTGTGTTCTAAGGAGAGTAAGAATGGGTGTTGATTCAGGTGAGTTGGCAAGTGATGATGATGAAGGAGGAGTTGGGGGATAGGAAACATTGATCAGATTATATTGAATGAAAATAATCTGATTTTTGTAAAAGAACACTAGATACAAATCTATAAAAATATTTTAAAATATACACATAAGCATTTCTAATATAAAAGGAAATGGATAAGAAGCTATAAATGCAGCATTCTGTGATTTCCCTACTTTGTCCATGTCACAGAACTTTGTTAGGTTAACTAATTTGGTGGAGTTAATTTCAAGAGAGCATGAAATCAGACTGTGGCATGGTGTAGCTGTATATGCTTTTAGTTAGGTTAAAAGTTAGAATCAAAAGCAGATTTATTAGTGTTGAGTGGTCATTAGGGCAGCATCCAACAAGACCCAAGGAATGCCTACTCAAGCCCTTTGGCCGCATTATGCCATAACGTGACTCATATAACAGAATTGTGCTACTGGCTGAAGTGGTTACTCTTTATGGGTTGTGCTATAACTTTAGCCTGATACTCCCTTGCTATTCTTCCCTTTTGGAAACAATAAGTTTTCATCTGTGCATTGGTGTGGCAGCAAATAAACTTTTGATTTCTAGAATCTCACAGCTGAAAAATTGCATTGAATTTCGATAGAGACGCTAGACAAATTCTCTCTCATACTCTCTCTTTTTCTATCTCATGTGTGTGTGTGTGTGTGTGTGTGTACTCATTTTTGTGCAGGTACATTCACATGCATCTAAAAGTGGGAATTGAAGTCAAAAGTCAATCTTGAGTACCTACTTTGCTATCCACTTTACTTTCTTTGAAAGTATCTCCTTCTGGACCATGAAGTCCTCTATTTGATAATGTTGGCTGATCACTGATCCCTGTCTCTCGGCCCATCTTTGTACAACCAGTGACCAGATTCTATATATATAACACCAAGGCAACTTTTATAGTGACCATAGGTGATCCACACTCACGTCCTCATGTTTGCATATTAAGCACCTTATAAACTGATCAATCCCTCTGTATCCTAGAGTTAGACTTTTGAACATAATTGGAATTAGCAGTACTTTGAGAACTATAAATAGTCTTAGAATTTTAAAATAGTGAATCTTTGAGGACTGAGAGATGGACTCAGTATGCTCTTCATTGTGGGATACCCTGAGTTTTTGGTAATAATGGCTACTTGACTATGAAATGTCCCCTGTAAATTCAGGTGTTAAATGTGAAGAAGTATAAAATATTATTCACTATTAAAGAAGGCTTGAAACTTTAAGTGTTGAAATATTATTTATCATTTTTCACATGCTTTTGAGTTTCCTCTAATTTATAAGTGTACAGTTTCATTCATAGAACTAGCTAACCATATAGACCACTTTGATGATGTTCTTTGATTCACTGACATTATATTTTTCTTTACAGGTCCATAAAGCCTCTGAAACCAACACAGCTTCTCCATGAAGCACATGAAAAGAAAGAATATTTCTCATCTTTACCCTCACTCAGCACCATGTTTTCATAATTACTCCACATTTCTCACCTTAATATTTAGTAATTGCTGCTTCTGCAGTTGAATATACATAACCTGTAAGATGCCAATACTATAGTGCTAATTTTGAAATATTAATAAGAGATGTTAACTAGAAAACAGACACTTAATTTGAAAAAAAATCTTGATTTTATTAAGACAAAACCATTATTTTGAGATAGTTAAAGTAAGAAACAACACCATAATGCTAATATGTTTTACTATAGACCATGAAATGCACTATGGTAAGGATTTTAATCCTTTGTGATAAGAAACAAAACTCTGTTGAGATCTGGATGTAAAAGATTTGGTCTCAAAAGAAATATTCCAGTTTGGTTATTTGTGATGGTCTCTATTTGCTCTAAAGTGAGGCTTATTTGATGAGAAGAAGAGAAATGTATTTAACTCTATTTAAATTTTTAAATAAATTTTAAATTAAAAAAAGAAGAGTGAGTCCTTTGCTGTTTTGCTAGTATCAGAAACACAATGAATTGAAGATGGGCAATTAGCTTGGCCAAGGGGAATCTAAGCAAAGTGGACCTAGTATTCTAGCTTTCTTACAAATTCTGAGGATATTATGAATCACTCCAATAGACACTGTACTTGTTAAGACCACCAGGTCATCAGGTTCGGTGGCCAGTATCTTAATCTACTGAACAATATTACCAGCCCTAAATTTTTAAGTATCTTATTGCAAATGTGGTAGGAAGAAGAAAATATGTATGCACACAAGGACCTTATGCATTTTAAAAATAACTTATTATAGGTGTGTTAGAAATGACATATGGAGATTACAAAGTGGTAAATATGAAAATCTAGTTAGCGGGTTGTCCAAATAACTCAGATGAGAAAGAAGAATGACAGGAACCAATGCTGAATGAAGAAATTGTGAGAGGTTTTCAAGAACACTGACTACTATAGACTAGGACATTTTAAAACAAAGTCATATAAGTGTGTGTCCTAGAAGATAAAAAGAGTTGATGACTTACAGAGCATATGAGTGGGGAGGAGAGTATATAGAAAGATTCAGAAATCTACCAGACTTCACACTGTCAGAAACAGGAATCCAGTAAGTAGAAAGAATCGCTATATTTTCACAGTATCTATCTTTATTCTAGTGATATTTTTTTTGCCATGTAGGTGGCATAGAGGTAAGAAAAGCTGATAGATAAATATGAAAGTCTGACCTAACTTATATAAAATCTCTCAATATGAATTAATTAATTGTATCTCTGGATTACATATTTTTGTGAACTGTCATCAGTGAAAATATCTTCTAAAATTACAAACAACACAACTAAGTGATAAGTCATATGTGAACCCCTTAGATAATAATGCAAACTCAATGAGGAAAAGAAATACAATTGAGAGCTCATCAGATTATCAATTTCTGATTTTTTTCTTATATCCATATCCATCTACTTTTAACACAGTATACAGAAAATTGAAATATACTTTTCTCGTACCTCAAAATTCTTAACATCATTCTGAAAAACTCATAAAATATACATTGGAAGGTAATGAAAGATAATTAACCTTTGAAAAATACAACTCAGAATTTCTTCTTCTATATATTCTCCACAAATATTTCATCAGATACCTGATCATTTTATTTCACACACACACACACATACACACACACACACACACACACACACACACACACACACAGTTTCTTTATCATCCTTCTCAAGGTTATCTTACTCTCAGAATAATTCTAGAATGAGCCACTGATTTGGCAATTTCACTTCTTCATCTTGAAGACGCTGAAGTTCTTTTTTTATTTTTCCCCACAGATGAGTGTTAGGCCAAGCATAAACAAGATTTTCTTCTTCAAAAGTTGCCCATTATTTGTTATTTTCAAAACCGACTAAAGCTCCAGTACTGCAGTGATGCAGAAAATATTTGTCAGTCATCTGTGGAAATCGCTTATCTGTAGGTTCCTGTCTATAGTTTAAAAATCATGTTTGCCCCCTAATCCAGTGGAAAGTCTCTTTCCAGAGCCCTGCTGGGCTTGCTGCCATTTCCAAGAGAAAACTTTATGTAAACAGAGAAACATGTATTTTCAATTTGAGATATACTTCCCTTAAGGAAGTTGCTTAAGATTTAATATTGTATTATCATCTATTTAAAATTGTCTTGTAGAGGAATATGTACGATTTTCCACTTAATTTTACATTTCTGTAAGGTTTGTGTTCAGAACATCCTTGGAGGTACTCTAGTTAAAAACACATATTCACACACAGGCTGAAATAGTTTAGCTCACATTGAGGGTATATGCAGGATCGTTCTCAGCATGAGTATATTAGTAATAAATAATCTTTGCTGATATTAGGTGTTAAAACATGTAGGCTGTATACAAACAATAGGACTTGGGGCTATAAAAAAATAATGCTACACAGGTTAACAAATTTCAGTACCTCTGGAAGCCAAGAAATATTTTCAGATTTTTTTACTCTTCTATTAAATGAAGGCTTTATATTGTTAAGGATCTGGAGGTGTGTTTAAATTATTCACTGAAAATGGTAGATTTCTTTCTGATTGTTTATAAAGTTCTATGTTTCTGACAAAATTTGTTCACAAGTTGGTATCATTTCCTTATATAACAAGGTGATACAGGTAGAAGGCATAGCCTTTGTCTTCCTCCGAATCTGGAGGTAAAATTTACATATCTTTCCTTTAGCCAGTGACAGTTATCAGATTTTATGTCAAGTATCACAAGAATCACTGACAACTATGCCAAGATGTGACTTGTCATTCAGTATATCTGAGCATTGGAGGCTGACAAACTCTCAGGCAGAGGACTGTCAATGTCCACTCCATAGCAGAAAGTAAGTGATAAATCACTGTGATAATAATCCACACATAATTTTAATTAAATTTAGGATGGTTATTTAAAATTGATAAGAATTTTCAAAATATGAGGGAGAAATATTTTAACAAATAGTTTTTTGTTGTTCATTATAGCTACTATTGTACATGAGAAATGGCATTGTTTATATGGAGAATGTGAAAATAGCATTTTGAATTGGGGACAGTTTTGTTTCTACCTTGACCTAATTTTTTAGATGCAAAACAATATTTTTTCTCTACATCTGCCTATCTTGACATTGTGGAGTTCTGAAAAGGAGACAATCAATTTCACAAATTTAAATAGAAATATATTGAGTATAAATTATACATTGATCATGCTCTTCAACATGATTCAGAATTAAGGATATCATTCAATTTCTAAAAATTACATTCTATTTATACTCTGTGGTAACACACTATTATAGGAATGGATGGTTGATATGTTTAATTCTTAATTTTTTAAAAAATATACAGTACAATATAGAAGCAAAGAATCCAGTTGCATATTAGGAACTTTTAGATATATTTAGAGTTTATTAAAAAAAAGTTTTATGCTACTAACAAAAGATATAGCAAACTAAATATCAAATATTATAATATAAATTACAAATTACTTTGTGTTAATAGAGTTAATAATTATGGAATAATCTTTCAAACCATCAAAGAAAAAACTTTGAAATTAGACCTTAAGGATGAGTAAAAATTCAACCTATAAATAAAAGACTAAGACTATTTTGAGTAAAAAGAACATTCCTAAATGGAATGTTCAGATGATGAAAAGCAATTTAGAGAACATACATCATCCAATAGTGGTTAGCACTGCTAGCAAATGGCTCTGCATAGTAGAAACAAGATGCTTATACAGCTGGCAGTGAATAGTCAGGAAATTATAGGTGTAGTTTATAAAGGAATAGCCCTGTGTGAAAGCTAAGGTCTACATTCTAGGAGTTACATAAAGAGGTCTGTGTAGTCTGGATGGAATGCAAAGACACCTTTAATCCAAATATTCAGAAAGCTGTGGTAGCCCATTCATTAAAAGAAAAGAAAAGAAAAGAAAGAAAAGAAAAGAAAAGAAAAGAAAAGAAAAGAAAAGAAAAAAAAGAAAAGAAAAGAAAAGAAAAGAAAAGAAAAGAAAAGAAAAAAGAAAAGAAAAAAAAGAAAAGAAAAAAGAAAAGAAAAGAAAAGAAAAGAAAAGAAAAGAAAAGAAAAGAAAAGAAAAGAAAAGAAAAGAAAAAACAGTGGAAGCAGACACAGGAAGCAGAACTCAGAAAGAGTCAGTGTCACACAAGAAGTGATGTATGAGATAAGTGGTAGTGAATGAAGACAAAGTGACAAATCAGAAGAAGAGTTAGGAGAATAAGGACATGTCCAACTCTGAAGAGAAAAGTCAGTCTCTAAGTTCATGACAGTCACAAAGGCGTTAGCTTGGCCAGTCAACAGGAGTAGATGGTATGAGTCAGTTGAAGGTTCAGTAAGAAGAGTCAGTTGAACACACAGTGGATATACAGGCTGAAGAGTCAGTTGAACAAGAAGAGTAAGAGTTCAGAAGTAGTAAGAGTGGCTTAGTCAGCAGTAGGTATCTGAAGGTTAAGGCTGAAGCCTTCCAGTTCAGGGATTAAGAGTAGATTGTAAAGAGGACAAAAACACTCTAGGGCTGCAGGGTCCCAGTTTAGAACTGGTGATTTAATACAACAAAAGAATAAACTATCCTCTGACCTGAAGCAATGTCTACCACTGGTGCATATATATCCACATTTACATGGACATTACATCTCCAATAGTTGGTGAAAGTATGGAAAATACAGTCAGGCCCTCATTACTTACCTGGCAGAATGAATGGAATGTGTTTTGGATTCATTACACACCACTTATTAGCCAATACTGTCTACTCAATTTCTTTAACAAACAACTGATGAATATCAGATACATACCATTTCAATTTTTATGTGTTTTAGCCAACGGCAGTCATGTTAACTGTGGAAAAGAGCTGATTTGCTTTATTTCATGATAAAATTACTTGTCAATATTTAATTATTCAGATAATTTCATTAGAGTTTCCCTGAGGACTAGAATATAAAAAAAGCAATATACAGTATAATTTTTGATGTTGAATTTGTATAAAGTGACTACACTGTAATACAGTACTTGTGATAAGAAACATCGGAGAGGCAAGTCTAACATATCATCTAGATTAAGTGGATTGTCTTAATTGGTATGGTGCAATTGCATAGGCTGAGGTCCTAGCCTGAAAATAAAAGCAGAAGCTAATGTATATGAACATTGCTGTTCTCTGCTTCCTGATTATGGACACATTGATACAAGCATTCTCAAGCAGCCACAGCTCTGCCTTCCCTGACATGATGTTTGCACCGAACTCTGAGCCAAAACAAAACCTGTTTGCTCCTTAAGTTGCTTTTGTCAGATTTTAATTTTATTACAGCAACTGGAAAAGAAATGAATATGGTACTCTAAACATTAATACTACACATTAATACACATTTTAAGCAAAATGTGAATTTGAAACACTCAAAGTGTCTATAGGACATTTGATTACTAGTATATTAATCTGCTGGATAATCAGGATTATTTTAATTAATCTTTTATTTTATTTTTTATTTGAAACATTTTATACTAATTCAGTTTTGTAAATAGTAGTCACAATTAAATGTAAATATATGGAAGGAAAAATGAGTGGGACACTGAGATATGAATAAGGTTAAAATTATTAAACTGCTATTTTTAAAATATTTCTGTGTTTACAGTAATAATCTTAGAAAGACAAATCTAATGTTTTCTATAATATAATTCAGAATTAAGTATTTAAAACAAAAAAGGCAAGAGAAACAGGCAGTATTTTCATAGAAATAGATTGTGTTTTGTACAAGATGTAGTTTAACTATTCTTTGAAATTTTCATAAAGAAAATAATAAATACCACACTTAAAAAAGAATTATGATGTCACTCACTAAATCTGGATCTAAATGATCAGGTGTCCTCTGAATTAACTTAGTGTAATGGCATGCTATTAAAATGTACAGTGTGAATTGATTGTATGCCCTGAATTTAATTTTCTCTCAAAAAGATCTGAAATTCTAATTGATATTAACTTGTCATAATTTTACAGTATTTCAACACTCTTACATAGTAATACATATACGCAAAACACCAAATTACATAAAATAAACATAAGTTAAAAATTTAAATACTTAAAGTTTAAAGTTAAGAATTTAAATAGGCTGAAAAATGAAATACAATAAAGGCCAACTTAAATGGTCAGTATTCAAGATTTTTACACCTATACCTTGCATTTAATTTAGATTATTCAGGTTATGTAAAAAATCTTATTTCTATTTACAACTATTTGTGTCATCTTTTAAAATAAATGAAAGTCAGTAATAGCATATTATTGTCATTAAATTTTAGAAATGAAATTTTAGCTTGTTGTGAGAATTAGGGACATGTTTTACTGATATAGAGCTTAGACTAATTAACTGCAGCAATTTCCTTGTAAGTCTTACCTTTTAGCTCTCTTCATTAAACCTTGGGAATTTAGTAGGGTAGAATGAGCTCCTGGTTTGAAATTTTGTGGGTTATGATTATTTTATTTTGAAATTATAGTAAAATTATATCATTTCCTTTTCCCTTTCCTCCCTCTAACTATAATTGTATCCCTTCCTTGTTTTCTTAAAAATTATATGCATATATGTATATGAGTTTTCATTTATATTCCTAAAGATAACTGGGTCTATCTCTATAATGGTAATCCTATGTATGATTTTAGGGTTAATCAAATAGTATTGGATAAACAATTGGTGTGCTTTGTCCAACTCTCAGTATTCCTAGTTGCGTGTAATACTTTGTATAGGGTTGAGGCCTCCTGGCCTTTCCCCTACGCACATTACCATTCCTATTCTTGTCTTTGTCTGGCTGATGTGTAGGCAGCCCTTTTTGTGAGACTTTGAGTGTAGCTTCTTATATTAATTTTTATTTTCAAAGGATATGCTTATATTAAAATATTATAAGTGAGTTAGATATTCGAAGTGCACCTTTTACTACTGCCATGCACACATTTCTAGTATAGTGTTCATTATTTATTAATACACATTTTGTTATATATGAAATGAATTTGCTAGTTATATCATCTGTAATTACATAATTATGTAGGCATTGTCTTCAACCATAGGACCTTACCATCAGTTTGTGGAGAGCAACCAATAGCCTTGGCAATAGACTGGGTTATTTGGGGTTGCTATGGGGCCCCTTTGTCCAACAACTGGATTGTATATAATCTGTTCCTGATAGTGGAGATTTCATTTTGCAGAGAAATGCCTAGTTGGAGCTTTGTCTCCTCCATTATATGGCAATTCCAATTTAAGTTTTCTTCATATATGCATATATTTTAAATATCATCTACTCTGTTACATTTCAATCCATCAAATGGCCTTTAGTTTTAGTTGTTCTTATTACATATTTCCTCTCTTAATCCTTTTGTACTTCCCCTTACTTGTTTGATGCTTCAGTTCCAGCCAACTTACCCCATCACAACCCTTTGGTAACTCTATTCTATTTCCCTGCCTATGGATATCCTTTTCTCCTCCCAGGCTTTTACTCTATCCATAATCTGTTTGTTTCTACAGATTATAACCTGCTTATCAAAGATTTAAAGCTACCATACACATATAAGAGAATACACACCATATTTTTTTTTGTTTTTTTTTTTTTTTTTGTTTCTATACTTTTGATTCTGAGTATTATTTTTCCTCTTCATTCTCATTATTAGACCAAATCTTTCAAAACGTATTTTAGAAATATAACATTGTCTTTTATAGTAACTTATTTTAAAATGCACTGAAGACATTTGCTCAAATACAAATATGTATTTTTTCACTCATGTCTTATACTACAATTTTTTTTATCAATGTAGATTGCATATTTAGAGATAAATCTTTTAATCATTATAAAATGAAATCCATTAGGGTTCATTATTTAAATCATAATGCCTTTGTGTGAATAATTCAGTGATTCGCATGCCAGTCTACTAATACTGCTATGTGTGCCCTAGCAGGATATTTGTTGAATGACAAACTGTTCAGAATTTAATCAGCTCATCAGAAGTTTTCCATAAATCTCAATTAAAGTATGGCAGCTATGCAGAATGTATAAATGTTCATGGTATTATATCATATGAAATTCAACATTTTGTTGCTAAACATATAATTTAAGAAACACTCTTCATAATACTGTGTATTGTTATCATTCACTTTTCTCAAGCCTTGATGATTATGTTATTTACCATTTTGAGGCAAAGTCAACTAGACAAACATTTTCATCTTTCAGTTGTTCGTGGAAAATTTTAAATTCTATGTACTAGAATGAGGTTCAATCAGAATTATGACTCATTACAGTTCTACTGAATATATTAGGTGACATTGTGTATGATCATTATGCCATAGTTCTTATGGTTTGATTACTTAAAAGAGAAAATCAGTCATCACACATTGCATGGGGATTCATCATTTGACTTCCCAATTCCCAAAAATCATTCTTCTTCATATTAGTTTAAAATCATCAGGCTGTGACTCTCTGTGGGTACATAGCTGTGAGTATGTATACATAAATATGTGTCAAGTTTTAGCTTAATTATCACACCTAACATATAAAGACTCAATGTATGTGTCTTAGTATGTGCATGTGTAAAGGATAAGCACAAAAAAAGGTAGAATCAGAATTGGTATGTAAAATGAGTAAAATAGACACTTTCAGGTATAATTTACCAAAAGAGCAGTTATGCATAGCTAGGAAATCAAATATGAACACTGGGGTTAGAAACTGAATTGCTAAATTTTAATAAATTGAGTTAAAATAAAAGTCTCAAACTTGAAGGTCATAAAAGCTAAATTCAGAAATTAGAATCTTGGTCCATTTTATGTTTTCTTGATATAAGAAAATAAGCATTTAGAGGCCCCTGCCAGGATGTGTTCACAGGGCTGCTTATGTTTAGAGTACTCAGATTCATTTTGCCACATTAAACCTTTAACATCCCCAGCCTAATGCATATTTAACCTGTGAAACATGTTTTATTTTTAAATCTGGGAATCTTAATGCTGCAAGAACATTGAATTATTTGTGTAGGCAAGTTTTTTTTTTTTAGTTTCATATGGTGTTTAAGAATGTTATCATTACCAATCAAGGACATTTTTGTGTAATATTTCAAAGGTCTTTTTTGCATATTCATATTTATGACTGTACATATGAGTATACATACATATGGCATATGAATATTCATGTAAGACCTTTCAAATATTTTACATACATACACACACACGTACACATACACATGTACACACACACACATATGTGTGTGTGTGTGTGTATGTGTGTGTGTATATATATATATATGTTGCTTGTACCCATCCACGGGACCCTTCAGGCAAGGGGGTAGAGTTGACATGAAGCCAAGACACACAGGCTCCGGGAGTCAGGTGAGTGGCAAAAGGCAGACTTAGTTTATTACAGAGTGTGTCTGGGTAGTTTTGTCTCTGGACATGTCCGGGCAGGTCTATCTCTGTGTATGTCCACGTGGGTTTCAGGCCTTGCTCTGTCCAGTGGCAAGTCCAGTTTTCTCCTACATATTCATCTTTTTTGTTTAATTTTATTTTTTCTGAAACTCCATGGGAACTAAGGTGGGTGGGCTGTGAAGCCACACTGAAATTTTAACCTGTACAGGCAAGCTCCTTTAGAAACTGTAAGGTCATTGCTAAAGCAACATGGCTGCAGTCTAGCTAAACCACTATCCACATATCCTCCTTCTAATAATATTAAAGGAACCAAATGACTGTGCCTGTCTTGGGTGACTACCTCACTAGGCATGAGTATGACCTGTCATTGGTACATGAATACCTTACATTCATGCCCTGTCTTGGGTTGACTCAGCCATGGAGAATTCCTACCTATCTTTGGCTACCCAGACTCTGGTGGGGGGAATTCAAACATTATGTTTGAAGTTTAATGCCATGACTCAGCATCAGCATCAGGAGCAATCTTCATTGTAGAGGAGGTCTTTGCAAACTGGACCAATCTCTCTGGGAGCTGCCTAGCATTTTTAGCATCAACTATCTCAAAGCTGAACCTGGAGCCTGAGCCATGTACTTTGTTCAGATCAGCAAAAAGGAGCTGAAGAAGTATTTTCATAAAGGAGGAAGCAGACATATGCCTATCATAACACAAAACCCTAGGACAAGTACTGAGATAGCTAAATGAGTTCAAAATAAGAACACATCTATCTATAATCAATTACTGTCAAACAAGCATTAAAACTGTATGTATCTATAGAATAAAAGTATCAACAGTGGCAAACAAACAATTGAAATGGCAAATTTCCAAGAAAATGTTGTAAAACTATTGACTGAAAGAGGGCATCAGTAACTTGTATCAATGTACACATCAGGGTCATCATACAGAGGTTCAGACAAATTGTTGATAAGGAAGTTATTTAACAATAAATGTGTTTGGAGACATAGGAAAATTAATAACCATTATGCACATGCAGTTTTGCTGGTTTTATACCCATATCCATAGAACAACAAGCACATTCACTTAGCACATTCAGTCACACAAACCAAGCATTTGGTTGCTACCATTACATTCATACAATGTACCAGAAAAAGCACATTGTCATCCACACACACAGGCAAACCTTTAGAGACATAGAAAACCAGATCTGGAAGAATAGTAGACTTCCTTTTACAGTTTGCCTGCTTTTTGAAAAAACACAAACAAAAAATAGGACATTTTGGTGCTGTATCCTCCAAAAGCCACTTTTATAGCCATGCAAGCACTTGGCATGAGGCAGCAGAGGCTGCTAGGGCAGGCAGCTGGAAACCATTTAGGAACCCTACCTCAGATCCAGCCAGCTAGCATCTAGGACAGTGATATTTAAATTAACACAGAACATATATACATTCTCATACATTTAAACACCATCCATACACATGAAACAGACAGAACAAGAAAATTAAGACATCTGTGATCACCAAAACAAAAATTAATCAGGCCTGAGAAAGGAAAAAAAACAGAGGTACTAGATCTCCAGAGATAGGTGTGCACTCAGTTATAATTTAGAGAAAAAGGCAGAGCTCTCTGAACAGTTGTTTCAGAGGATCCAGAGCTCATGGTGTCCTGTGAATTGTAAAGAAACATCCCCTCTCCTGGGGGCCAGCATTAGTAAAGTAGTTTAGCAAGGAAGAATTTTGTGAACCCAGTGTGACCATGAGCAATTGTTATCACAAATGAAGGACTCGCGGATTTCTGAGAGACAGGCCTGAATCACCACCTTAGGTGGACTATGGTTTGGATGTTTTAGAGCCATGAGCACCTGCAGGGATCTCTGGGTGCTCCCTAAAATCGTTATCTAAGTCTGTTTCCTGTGAGGAGTAAGGAGACATGCAGGGCCTGGGGCGGCCCCTTTCCTACACCAGGAACCTCACCAGAGGGTCGAGTACACTTTCCTGCCCAGCCCCTACTAGGCCTGAAGTTAGGTGCCCAAGCCTGCTGGGCAGAGGCCCTGCAGCCACGGAGGCTTGCGCATACTTTTCTGCCCAGCTCCCAAGGTTCCCATGGGCCCCCACCAGGTCCAACTGGGCCACAGGCACCAGAGCCCCCTGGGCAGAGGCCTTGCAGCCACTGAGGCACCTCCCATGTGGTTCTGCCGTTTCTACCTGTAGAACTCCACATGCCAAAGCCTCATGCCTGCCTGGCAGGTGAATCCCCACTACTGATTGTTCCAACTTGGGCTGATTCACCTCTTCTTTGGCAATCTGGTGGTCTTCTGTTGCAGGGAGGTCATTATCAGTCTCCCCGGTATCTGTGGAGCCTGGCAGGGCATGCACGCTCCTCGGCCTCCCAGGTTTCTGGGACCACAGGTGTGTGCCACGGAGCCTGGCTGGTGCAAGCAAGGCTGCTGCAAGTGCCAGAGAGCAAAGTGGGTTGGGAGGTTTAGTTTGGGGATACTCTTAGACCTCCAGGGCGTCCCCTGGAGGATCAGGACCTTACTTTTGACAACATGTGCACATAAAAACTAGAGAAAAGACGAACAAAGAGAAAGGAAAGATGCGTATGCCAGGACCTTATGCCTACACAATGTGTCTGGTCGCGAAAAGTCATTTGGGAAGGCTGATCATAATTCCATTTCCTGTGGGGAGGGGGGTGTCAGCCCTCATATGGAAACTCCAGGCAAACCTAAAGTATAAGCAGGTGTACCTGCCTAGCAGGACAAACGAACAAACGAACAAACAGAAAAGAAAGGCAGCACCCTACCCTCACTTCTCGCAGGGGCAAAGAACACAGAACATGTAGGGGCCAACTCTCCAAAATACTTCAATGGGGACAGGTACGCATGCCGAGGTGGTAACTCACCAGAGAGATACAGAAACGGTGACACATTCAGAGTGCCGGGGGCCAGGAAGAGACCAGGAGGACATTCTACAAGCACTGTTCGATGTAAGGGCCCAAGAAGAAAAGACTAGATCCTGACACAAGCGTACTCAATATCTGTGCTGCACGGGTAGAGAGACCATGTTGTGGTACCATATGTTACTTGTACCCATCCACAGGACCCTTCAGGCAAGGGGGTAGAATTGGTGTGGAACCAAGACACACAGGCTCTGGGAGTCAGGTGAGTGGCAAAAGGTAGACTCAGTTTATTATGAGGGGGATGCCTATTATATCCTCTGCCTGGCCTGGAGTCCCATTGGCTGCCAGACTGCAGCTGCTGCCCTCTGGGGATGTCTGGGTAGTTCTGTCTCTGGGCATGCCCGGGCAGGTCCATCTCTGTGTATGTGGACGTGGGTCTTAGGCCTTGTTCTGTCCAGTGGCAGGTCCAGTTTTCTCCTACACATATACATATAAACATATAATTTCTTGGTACAAGGCCTTTCGGTTTTTTTAAACTATGGATTTTTTCATTGTGTCAAATTAACCATTGAGTCAGAAAAAAAAATTAAGTTTTTTGGAGTAAAAATTAAGTTTATACTGTGCTACATTATAGATAATGACAATCAGGCAAGCAAGAAGCCATCAGACAATGTTGGAGAAGTAGGGGGAAAAAAACACAAAAAATCTGGTTATGCTATATAGAGTGAGCCTTCAGAATTAACTTTTTTAAAATGAGTTTAGCTAAACTCAGAAAGATTTTAGTTCTTAGCTCATACAAAGACACAGAGAAATGAAATTCCCCACAGAAAGAGTCCACAAGGGACAGTGTCCTTAGACAGGGAAAAATATATTTACTCTCTGCTTTTCTGCATTCAAATTAGATCAGAATATAAACAAGAAGCACAGCAATTCCATGCATCATTGACCTCAGCAGGATCCCTATTATAAAATGAATATTTGTTGGATGAACTTTAAATAAATTGATAAACGCATTAAGGCTTATTACCATGACTACTTTCTTTAGTATTTGGAAAAATAGAAAATTTCAAAATTATAAAGAATTACTTGTTACTAAGTTTATAATTTATAAATACTAATCATATGATGATTGTCTTATTGGCTTATGAAGTAATATCTTTCAGACACAAATATTTTCATATTTAGGTTTATTTTTCGATTTGAATTTTCTAACACATTCTCTAAGTCATTCATGTTAATATTCCATTGGAAATGTTTCAATTATCAGTGTGTTCTGTATACCCTCCCCCTTGAAACACACATATCTGAAGATTCAAAGCTAGCATGACAGTTGGGAGAAAACTGACATTTTTACATCTGGGTCTGGGTCTCTCAGGATTACTTATTTTATCTCTATATAAAATCATTGATTTATACAATTTCACTTTTCTTAATAGCTGGATAATAAACCATAGTATATACATATCATTATTCCATTATCTATTGTTCAGTTGATGGACATCTTTGTTCTTCCATTTTCTAGTTGTTATGAATATATTGGCAATGAACATTGTTGAGCAAGTCAGGCTTATTGAAATGTAATGATATATGAAAAAATTACATGTATTGAAACATTAATTGAGCAAGTCACATATAATGCACATATAAAGCAAGAATATAGATAATTAATGCAACCAAGAAAATGAGCATACCCATTACTCTCAGATACCTTGTTGTAACTCATTGTAACCTGCCCAATTCTCCCAACAATGGGGATTAAATTGCTTTCTGCAGAAAGGGAATTCTCCCATCAGTACCTATTAAATTATCCCATCAATGGCTATTAACTTGTTTATAGAATGGGCCAGTTTAACCTTTCTTGAGATGAATTTAAGTGAAATAATACAGTTCCTAAATATTTTTTTGGCTACTTAACCTCAGCATTGGAATTCACCCTTGTCACTTCATGTATCTATATTTCTTTACGTTATTGCTAATAGTCTACTGTTGGAATATTTCTTTCTTTACTTGCCCATTTTGGTTACTTTAAATAAAGAACATACATATTCCTAGCCTTTTATTTTTCTTGGATAAATACCTTAGGGTGAAATTACTAGGTTGTGTTAGAAATATTTTAAGTATTTAAGAACTGTTAAACCACTTTCCAAATGGCATAGACTCTTACAACCATCTGAAAGGATTGAATGGCCTCTTATTCTTACAAATATTTTTCATACTTTAATTTATACCAAATATTATAATCTTAGCCTTCCTTATCATGTTTGTAATGAGATCCCCTTTGATTTTAGTTTTAATTTCTTCAATTACTGGTAATGCTACTGTCATTTTGATTTTTGTTGTTGTTTTTGTTTGCTTGCTTGCTTTCCCTTTCTTTTTTCATCAAAAGCCTGTATACTTTAAATCACCAGAATCTGTGCACCTTTACCATTTCTCTAAATGTCTTTTTTCCACCTTTTCCCGGGTATTTGTTTCCTAATATCTAGGTTATAATTTCTGGTAAAAATTCACAGATAATATAATCTTCATTTCTAATTTTCATATAATCCATTAGTTTATACCTTCTTTTACTTTTTCCATGAATTTCTTCCCTCTCTTATTCTTCTGAAATTTTATATGTATATTAGTTGCTTTTAGTTTTTCTCAACTTTCTACTAGAAAAATCTTGGTAAGTCATTTTTTCCTTTCAAATTCTTAATACATATTTTATTGTTAACTATAGTAATTACTTCCATGTGGTTTCCTTTTCCTTTGTCTACTTTCAACTATGATGAACTGAAACTCTTTAGGTCAATAATTTTTGTGAAGTTCCAGTGAATTTTAGGAAAATTTGAAAGATGTTTTATACATATCATGACACTGTGTGTCACTGAGACAGTAGTGTTTTCATTCTCCATTTTTGTGTGAATTTACAAAACATGGTATTATAATCTCCCTTCTGAAATTAAATGATTGTAAATTTTGGGTCAAAGAGTAGCTTTTACTTTTAGGTTCAATAGCAATGTTAAGATCCCTTCCTAACTAGGATCCCCAGGGTCAACACTTGACCTGTATTCAGGTAGGGGATCTCCGCTCTCATTCCTGTTCTCCTCTGCAGTCTCTCCAGTCTACTCCCAAATACTATAGAAGACTATTTGCAAGGGTCTCTTTACCACCATTCCCTGGGGATTCCACAAAACCTTGCTTCTGTGACAGGTTTTCTCCGTTACGCTACCCCTTGGTATTAGACATCAGTGCTTTAATATACCCACACCTGATCCTAAATGGCAACCCCTGACACCAATTCTGTTCTCCTTCCTAATCTCCACATCAGTTTCCACAATCTCCATCCAGCCTTGTAGAAGACTTCTAGGAAGGGCCTGTTCTAACTCCATTCTCTGGGGATTCATCAGAACCTAGATTTTCTCCTTCCCATGGAACCTTTCAGCAGCCTCCAATCAACATTCTATCCCTTTCCCATTTTTTGTGTCAGGTACCTAGAAGCATTCTCTATTTCTATAACAATTGGCCACCTGAGGCTGGGACTCATAGCTGATCTCCACTTTGTTTCCTGTCCTCCACTATGATCTCCTCAGGCTCCTTAGGCCTGTACCAGACTCTTTGCAAAGGCCTATCCTTCCTCCTTTACTCCATTCCCATGGGACTCCCACACCTTGCTGAGGACTCAGCTTACATGTTTTCCCCCATTCCTTTGTATTAGCAGTCAATAACTAGAAGCATTTTCTACCCAAGATCCCTGTTGGGTCTCTGCAACATGCAGAGTCCACAGTGCAGACCCATGTCTGGAGCCCCCACCCCCTACCCAGTCCACAGCAGCTCAAAGGCCCAGTCCACCACATGGGAGGGCACTGCCTCCTACATAGTCCAGAGAACAGGGCTCCCATATCTGGTGGACCATACCCCCCTACACACAGCCCACAGCCCAGAGCTCCCTCTTTGGGAGGATAGGACCCTCGTTCGAGTCCAGTACATAAGCCACAGCACAGGCCTCCTTCAAGTGTGGAGAGCTCCACCCCTAACACACCCCTCCATACTTACCAAACTGGGCCTGGGCCCTCCTTTGGTAAGTTCCCCTCAGCCTCCACAGCCCTGGATCTACAGACCCCTCCCTGTGTAGGGAGCACCCTCTCAGCCCCCTCCCCCACCAGGAACACCACTCCTCCAGGTGTCAAACTGTCAAGCTGCCTTGGCTAGCCATTCATGGTGGACCCTGCAGGTGGCCATGGCAGCAGGCAGACCCAGTTGAGAACTAGGCTGCTGGCTGCCTGCTTCTGGCCCAAAATTGCATCTTACAACTATCTGTGTTTCTGCTGGGTAACAAATCTGACTTGCTCTAGCAATCCGAGACCCTCTGCTGCCAACTGCTGTTCAGGGCTACTGCTTGTCTCCCCATCACCCTGCTGGGGGGCCCGGAGCCAGCTATCATCCCTTGTCCTCACCATGAACCCCAAATGGTGCTGAGGACAACTGGAGAGCCAGCATATCTCACATTTGAGGGCATCTGACTCTGCAAAGCCAGGGAACTCTGGGACTTGAGACTGCCCATAAGAAATCTCCCCACTTGGACTATCAGGGAACCCACGCCCAGCCACCTGCAGAGTCCTCCAGCCTGGCAGAGCAGCACAGAAGTGATCCCAATTAACACAAATGGCCCTAAGCTGGGTCCCTCATCCCTCTCTGGATTGCCAAATAAGGGCAAAAAATATCTCACCAATCACAGGCTACCCTGGGAGCCTCCTTCCCCTCAAGGACACTATATAAAAAACAGCATTCTAGACTTTACTTAGAGTAGGGGGCAGGGCATAGATTCAGTTGCTGCCTTCCTTACAAGTGGAATCAGTCACCAAGAGAAGATTCATGAAGAACACCTTACCTCAGCCAGGGATATTTCTGTTCAGAGTTGCAACACTGAGGACACCTCCCTACCTCAGAGCTGTAAGGTCCCTGGCCTCCCAACTGCCAGAGCACCATCCAGTCAGAGCTGCGTGGTTCCTGGGCTGCTGAATGTGAGGCCACTTTTCTATCTCTGTTCCAGCTGAATTAAAAAAAAAAAAAAAAAAAAAAAAAAAAAAAAAAAAAAAAAAACACAGTTGTCAGAAACTCATGTGGGTAAATCACATTATCCTTTCTGTCTTTCATTGAAATTTCTCCATTCTCACCCTTTGCATGGTAGCAACCTTCTTAAAGATACCACCTTTATCGCCCCAACCCTCCTCACTGGAGACTCTCTTTGTTCAGTCTCCAAGACCACTAATCCTTTTATTCCTGTCTTTCCAGACAAATTTTTGCCTTACTGCAACTTACTTTATAACCCCTCTTCCCACCTCTCCTCCATCTCCCTGGAGACCCCACCTCTAGGTGTGAACAGGATTCCTTAGCTCTTTCCTGAAGCCCTTCTCACCTTTTTATCCTAGCTCACCTGTTACCTCTCTGTTACCCAACAAATTGTAGAAGCACCCTGAACGAGACAACTGACAGCTATCACATTTTCCTAAAATCAAGAGAGGGGAACAGAATCCAAGGAATGAAACACCAACCCAAGAAAAAAAAAGAACAGATATCAACATCTAAAATCATTTCAATCATCTCAAACTCAGATTCCTGGGTACTAGTGCAAAAACATAATCACTACCATCAGGATAATATGTCTCCAACAGAACCCAGTAAAACCACTATAGTTGACCCTGGAAATGTAATGTAACTGAGACATAAGAAAAGGACTTCAAAATAGGAATTATGAATATGTTCATAGACCTTAATGAGGATATAAATAATCTCATAGTGAAAATGTAAATAAATAATGGAAAGAAATAATGAAGCATTTCAAAGCAGGAAAGTAGAAAAAGAATCACTAAAGAAAACATGAACATAGATAAAATTAAAAATGAAAAAATTTAGGAAGTCAAAGAAAAATCTCATAGGTATGCATTACTAGCAGAATGTAAGACATAGAAGAGACAATTTCGAATCTGTTGAAGACAAGGTAAATGACACCATCATCCAGACAAAGAGACAAAATCCAGAAGGAGAAACAATTTTCACCAATTATGCATACAATAGAGGATTATATTCTCTATGTATATTCTCTAAATAACCCAGTTAGAAATGGAGTACAGAACTAAACAATTTTTCTGAAGATAAAACACAAATGGCTTAGAAACACTCCAACAAATGTTCAATATCCTTAGTCATCAGGAATAGGCAAATCAAAACTACTTGAGATTTTATCTTTCATGAATCATAATGGTAAAGATCAGTAAACAAGTGTTAAATCATGCTGGTGAGGTTACAGAGTAAGGGCAACACTCATCCATTGCTAGTAGAAATGAAAATTTGTACAGACACTATGAAACCAGTTTGCTGGTTTCTTGGATTTCTGGAAATAGTTCTATTTCAAGATTCATTTTTATCTGTTGGGCATAAACCCCAAGAATGCTATGTCCTACTACAGAGACAATTCCTCAACCATGTTCATTGTGCCATATTTATAGTAGCCAGAATATGAAAACATCTTATTGCTTATCAACAGATGAATGGATAATGGAAATGAAATACATTTACATAATGGAACACTATTTAGTGCTTTTTAAAAAATCATGAAATTCCCATTGTAAAAGGATAGAACTAGAAACAAATTCTAAGTGAGGTAACTCAGACCCCAAAAGAAAGATGTCATGCATGTTCTTTTATATGTAGATATTAACTTTTAATCCTTCAGTGACATGCTGCATTTTGAATAACCACAGAGGCTAGGATAGAGTAAGGAACTAGAAGATAGGAAGGATTACCCAAAGGAAGGTAAATAGAATATTTAGTAGAGAGAAACTGAGGGGAGGATGAATTGGGAAGATTAGATGGGGAAGGGGAGTAAAGAAGGGAGTTAGTGTGAAAATACAGAGTGGAACAGCTAAAATTAAGGGACACTTGAGGGGTCATATGGAAAACATACTACACTAGAAGCTTTATAAAATAAGTATATATATATATATGAAATATAATGGAATCCCCAGGTGCCTGGGATTCAAAGCCTCAACTAGGCAACTCTCACTACCCAATGAAGCCTCTTGTGTCAGGAAAAAGTTACCCTTTACTGAGTTGTTGAACAAAGGGACCAATTTAAACCTAAAACAGCTCATAACATTTCCAAGACTTTTGTTGTTGTTGTTGTTGTTGTTGTTGTTGTTCTCCAAAAATTGATTACACATCCCTATTACTGAAGACAAACATATATCATTGCACATGAAAAGTCCAGTTGGTGCTTATCTAGAGCCCTCACACTTACTGAGAAGTGTTCATGGTACTGGAAAATTCCTAACACTACTAGAATAGAAAAGGTGAACACCAACCAAGCTACAAACTATTCAATAATCAATGGTGAATTGGCTTTATGATAGATGTACAAATTTTGTGAGAGAAACCAACCAATATCTGACTGAATTTAAGGTTCACTCCCTGAGCTGGAACTCATGGCTGACACTGCTTCTGTAGCCATGAACCTAAGACTAGGTAGGACATGAACCTATAGGAAAATCAAATACTATTGTTCTACTAAAGTTATTTAGCAGTAAAATGAGTTCTAAGAACAATCTGCTATACCTATAGATCATAGTTTTAGTGAGTCATCATCAGATAAGCTTGCTCCTTAAATAGACGGGAACTAATATAGAGATCTACAACTGGTCAATGTGTGGAAAGTGAACGAATTTTGAACACTCAGTCCTAAATGCAATGTCTTAATTGAATCCCTTCCCTCAAGGCTCAGGGAAGCATGTGGAAGGGTAGGCATAAAGATTGTAAAAGCCAGAGGAAGGATGATATCGAGGTAACTGTGTATTCCTGACATTGATGATCATATGAACTCCCAGAGACTGTGGTAGCATGCACAGGGACAGATTCAAACCGGAGGGTGTCCCAGTACTGATATGGGGAAGTAGTCAAGAGCTCCCATTTCTAACCATGGAGTTTCCACCAATTTATAACCACTCACAAAGAAAAATTAATTTCTGTATTGGAGTCTCACTGGGTATGCAGATTCTGCTTAAAGGTAGGCTCCTTCCCCAGCAATAGGTGTCCAACACAAAACAAATTCAAAATATTTTGTCACATATTGCTTCGCTTAGGGTTTTTCTTTTCTTTCTTTCTCTCTCTTTTTTTTGAATCTTTCTGATCTTTAGCTTGTATATTATAGTTTCTCGTAATTTGTTTTTATAGCTTGTGTATGTTTTTCTGTTGCTTTTTCTGTTTCTTTTTCCTTTTTTTGCTAGTTTGTCTTTTTTCTTTTCCTGTTTGTTTTTTAAAAGAAAGAAGGAAGGCAGGGAGTTGGAAGGGTGAGGAGATGGAGATGATCAGGAAGGAGATCAGGGAGAGAAACCGAGCTAAGCATACATTGGATTAAAAACTAAATCTTTAAGTAAAAAGAATTATGTTATATCTTTTAACCATGTAAAAATTCTTAGTTACATGTCAAAATTCTTCAAATTGAAACATAAATGTTTTCCAAAAGTGTTTAATCTTCTTATGTCAAATGAATTTATCCTTAATTTTCACTTTTTGCTTAAATATATTCTATAATTTTTTTTAATTAGTAAAATAAATTAAAACAGTATTTAGTAAATTCATGCCATTTTTGGTATTTCCCATGAATATAATCCAATAAATGGAACTAAGAGTCCCATTGATGTGTAAGGAGAAGGTCAAAGTTCAAATGGCATTTGTCTTCAGAAAAAAGGTTAGTTCTTTATGTTCATGTAATAGGACATCTTTCTCCAGGCCTTTCACACACCTGATGTTGTGGGCTTAAGCCTTCATCTGGCTACCTTTAAACTGTCATTATTTGTGTCTTGTCTCCAGATGAAAAAAACGACAGATGATTTTTTTGCTGCAATTTTGATATGTATAAATTACTCAAGGGGCAAATATACTAATATCCCAAACAATAGGTAAAATATACAATAAGAAATAATATAGCAAGCATTTCTACAATATAAAAATTAAAGTGGTAAAGCCTACTATGTCTAGTATACAGCTGTATCTAACAAGATTGTCAAATGAATAATTGCCTTGAGTGAAGGTTTTTCCTTTATATACAGCTAATTTGTTTTAAAATTAATTGAGTGGGCATCTTTTATATAAAAAGAAGAATAAAGAAAGCTAGCTCTCAAGGAGATAGAAAGTGTTTCGCAAACAACTGCCTCAATGAATAGACTAACATATCAGAATTACACAGATCGGTGTGCATTGTAAATGATTGACAGGCAGCGATTTTAAGCTCAATTGCAATATTGTATTGTCATCCACAGAGCTCTAGGGGCTGAATGCATCTCAGATTTAGTACTTAGAGCCCGTATCAATAAAAAAATGTCACCGTGAAGATGTTTGTCGATTATTACCTTTACTCATCCAGCATGATTAGAATTTGAAAGAGAAGATTTGTAATTTTCCCAACAAGATTGGCTATTTATAGTGAAGTACTTCAAAAACATACACAAAACAGTCTTAAACATAATCTGAATAATCAGTGGGCATTACGTGCTGGGTTTGGGAACCGGGAGCAGAGCCAACTAGGGTGGAATTTTAATAACTGCTTTGCTGCTGCTTTTGCTGTTTATTTTAAAGAAGCCACTGGATTGACAGTCTCTGAAGATCAAAGTCTTTTTACCAACTGAGCAGATAGTGTGTAGCTCCTGAAATTTCCCATCTTCCCAAAGCCCTTCTCTAGAGAGTTTACCTAGGAAGGATGAGAGGATTTTTAAAGCCCTTTGCCTTCTTCATTCTCATGAGAGGCTTCCTCATTCAGTGGTATTCACATAGGCAAAAATATTTTTGGAATCAACAAAGCCACATAGATTCCATGTGCTTTAGGTATTTCTTCACTGCTACCGAAATAATATTTGTAAATCACCATATTTTGAATATACTGTGTATCCTAAACCCAATGAAATGTTTGTTAGTTTGTGTTTCTACTGTACTAGTAAAGTTTTGAATTGTGGTAATTCCCTAAAATTATATTGAAAATTACTAGTAGTGATTATGAATAAAAGTTCCTAGATTCTGGTTATAAAATGCAAAAACAAGTGAGGAAATAGATATTGCATCATTTGGATGTTATTACACATATTAACCACATTTAACCTGCTCATTAAAACTATGACAATATGTGCCCAACTGAGGTGACTCAGAAGATAAATTAACATTAAAAGCTTGAAAGATACCTTGACATACATAATACATATATATGTGTGTATATATATACATATATATGCATATCATAAATACACATATTATTTAACAAAAATATATAACATAGCATTGACGAGTTATCACATTTTTTTCTTTTTTACAGGCCAGTAAGGCAAATGTACTACTTTTTAAATTAGATGAAATAAAATAACAATACTGTAGAAGTAAAGAAAACAGGGATAACCTAAAAGAAGTAAAATATTTAATATTTTGTCAAACTGAGATTGATTTTTTTAAGTTCTTGCATTAAGTAAAAACTTGAATAATCATTAAATATATGTAAGTTGTTTAAAGTAACTCATTTCTTCTTTATGGGACATTTTTAAAGTCAGGCTTTACAATTTGAAACTTGACACCGAGCTTTCAGTACAAAACATGCGTCTGATTTGCCTGTTTAAATATACTTACAAAATGTAACTTTTAAAAAAGTTTGTGAATGACCAGAATATTTTCTGATCTGTCTTCTGTACTTGTCATGGTATATCTGTGCAATGTTGAGCACACAATACTGAGAAAGTGATTGAAAAAGAATGGCAGTGAGAACAAGAGATGAAAAGCATCTTAATTTTCAAAGAATGACAGTTTAATTTCAGGTGCCGTGTATTCTCGAAGAACAATACTAGAAGGTTCAATGCATTAGCAGCACTAAAACTTATATCTATGAGCAGTGTGCTTTATTTGTGAAACTATGAGTCATGCTGTCTTCATGGAAAACTCATCATTTCTAGGAAGGCAGAAATAGGCCCAAAAGTTTTTGTAAACACTCTACCTGCAATTCCCATATTGTATGCTAAACCTTTTAGGAATATTAACCTTTACTACAAAGTTGGTTCCTTTGAAAGTCTGTCACAGTTGTTGCTAAGAACAGTTATCTAATATAGTAAGTAATCCAGAAATAATTTTGCAACTTTAGAACTTTGTTAAGGTAGTTTTGGGTTAAAAGGAACCATATGCCGATTATCAAACATAGTGTCCTTCAAAAGTTAAGTTGACTGACAGAAATTTCAAAGGGCTAGTCTCAGGAAATGATGGGGCTTGTGGCTTACATCTATAGTTTGGGTAGAATTTTAAGTTTTGAAAGAAAAAATGCATTCTTTGAATGACATACCACTTCAACTCATAGCCCTCTAATCTGTCATTGGAAATCCAAAATGCTTATTAAAGAATGGGCACGTACATGTCTAAAGAATTTGTACATATTAATACACATACAAATATGCATGTATGCTCCAGTTGTGAAAAATGATCTATGTTTGGCTTGTAGGTAATAGGCAGCATGTTGTTAGAATAGAAACACTACAGTTTACAGGAATGAGATTCAGATCATGATTAGGCCACTAGTTCAATGTCTGTCATGGACAGAGTTTCGCTGCTAATGTGTTCTCTACCCTTTTGCCCTTTACAATAATATGCTTAACCTCCCCAACCACAAAGTTGCATGTAGATACAATATACAATCTTTTTAAGACTCATTCATTCTAATTTTCTGTCATATATTCATTTCACCTTACAAGTGCACTCACATTAGACAAGAAAATCTTCAGAAGCCCAGATGGACAATAAGGAAGTGTAATTTAAGATGATAGTAAAATTACAGAGGCAAATGTTTTCTTGCATTTTTAAGATACTGAAGAATTCTGTTACTATATGTCCAAATAATATGAAGAAAATGAAAAAAGCCAAAGGAGATCATCTAATTACAGTGGTTCTTGCAGAATATTTCTGTCTGCTTCCACCAGTTAAATAATCAATGCACACTGTAGTTTTTTCTTTGACTTACATATTTTATATTTTTATGTAAATGGCCTTATGTTTTTGAAAAATATTTTTTTTTAATTGTTTTTGAAAACCAGTAACATGACTAATTTTATTTGAAGTATCCTGTGTATGGGGGTTTTGATGTAGAGGAAAGGGATTTCTCCTAAGAAATGTTGCATCAATGCCAGGCCAGTGAAACACTCTTCAAGAAAAGAAATAAAAGGAGTTACCATGATTTAAGGACTTAACTGTTATTCACAGTTTTTAAATTTCAATTTTATTTTTCTTTTCTTACGCAAGTCCAATTTCTCTTCTCTTCCACTTTTTATTCATTACTTTCTTAAAATTCTCTTTTCTTCTTTTCTCTTTTACTTCTTTCTTTCCATCTTCTGTTTTTTCTTTTTTGCGGAGGTTGCCTCTCGGGGTCACAGAGAGACCTTAAATATCTTGTGAAACCTTGGCTGTTTCCCTGGGGTCACAGGGAAAAGACCTGGTGCAGTCTGCTGGAGAAGGATAGGAATGGGAAGAGAAGAGACCAGGTGTGGGGAGATGGAGGGAGGGAAGGAGAGTATATATGGAGACACAACCAGAATTGGAAGACATTTAGGAGGTTATCTGGAGATCTAGGGCAATGGAAACTCACTTAAGTCCATGATGGAGAGGACCTCTACTATTGGGGAGTGGGGAACCTGAACTGGCTAAGTCCTGTAAAGGGCAAGGCTTCCAGTGGAGGAACTGAGACACATGATCCTAGCCACAAAACCTTCGACCTATAATCCATCCTCCCTAGAGGACCTAGAGGACCTAGAGGACAATGGAAGGTCCAAACTCCATGCCAAAGGAGAGAACTCATGCCTGACTCCTCAGAGTAGACTAGAAACTAGAGACTGGATAGCCAGGAGATGATTTCTAATGATATCCTGCTCTATTCATAGATCGGTACCTATTCCAGTCTCCATCAGGAAGGTTTCCCTCGGAAATGGGAATAGATGCAGAGGCGCAGAGTCAAATATCTCCAGATACAGAGCTCCAGGAAACCTGCAAAAGAAAGTTGGGGGAGGAATTTTGGGGACGTGAAGGGTCGAGGATATCAGGAGAACAAGCCCCACAGAGTCAACAAGTCAAGGGATTATCTCTCTTGGTGTCACATAGAGCCCGAAGAGGCAGGCATAGAACCTTCAGGATCTCCTAGACATGTCTTACGGTTGTCTGGCTTGGTGTTTTTGCAGAGATCCTACAGTCTAGAGTGTATGGAGAGTGGGTTGTTCTCTGATGCTTTTGCCTGCTCTTGGGACGCATTTCCTCTTTGCTGCGCTGCCTAGTCCATCCTTGATACAGGGATTAGTGCCAAGCCTTGTTCCATCTTGTTATGCTCTGTTTGAGCAGTAACCCTGGGAGGACTGCTCTCTTCTGTGGGGAGACAGTGGGGAGAGACGAGTAGGTAGGGATGAAGAGGGTATAAAATAGGAAGAGAGGGAAGATATGGGAGCTCTGAGGAGTCGGAGGAGGGTAGGAGGGATGTCAAGATATATTATATGAGAACGATAAATAAATAAATAAATAAATAAATAAATAAATAAATAAATAAATAAATAAATAAATAAAAAGTAGAAACCCTGGCTGCCTTTGAACTCTAAGGAATCATCCTACCTCATCTTCTAAAATGCTAGGAATGTGTGTGTGTGTGTGTGTGTGTGTGTGTGTGTGTGTGTGAGAGAGAGAGAGAGAGAGAGAGAGAGAGAGAGAGAGAGAGAAAGACAGAGAGAGACCTACAAGTCCTCAGACATTTAAGGAAGTCAAAATGGAAGTCATAGGACTAATTGAAAGACTCATTTGGGATTTTCCTTCCATAATGTGCCTCCTGGTTATTGAACACAAGTCACCTGTCTTGACAACAAGAGCCACTGGCCACTAACACATTTCATCAGCCTAATTAGTGTATATATATATATTTTTTAATTATGATAATTAAATTGTGACACAATACAATTTTAACCATAGGCCATTTGGTCATGGTAGGCATTTTGACTAATGATTACTGTGTCTTTCAATTATCTTAAAATGTATAGAAAATGTAAAGAGATATCTAGACAGTATAAAATTAATGACTTATCTTGTGTTTATGCACATCCTTTCTGTGCAATGACTATCTAATTCAATTATCATGAGCAGCATCAGGGAGCATTTGATGAAATTCTGTTTCATTAACTCAACAAATATTTATTCATTATATCCTATGATGCAACCTCTAATCTAGTTGTGAAAGATATATATTCATTGTACCAGATATATATCACATTAAAAAGTTAATATTGCATAGATATTTAATAAAATTCTAGAAATTTCATCTCGAAAAAATCAAGTAGAATTTGAAACACTAACATAAAAATAATATTTTTGTTTCTAATTTTTTAATTTAGCCATATGTGATATAGGATACCAAGAGGACTACTCTTTTAGATTCTACCTAAATAAACAGTATTTTTGATGCAAGGTTTTTCCGATTTACTTTGCACATGTATCATGGGGATCAATAAGTCAAAGAATTAGGTTTATTCACTTTTCTCTGGAGTTAGCTGCAGGATAGATTGATATTTTAGAGAAAATGATGAGTGACAGTTAAATCCAGTCCAAGTTCATGCTTTTTAATTCATATTATTAATTTCTTTGCAACTGTTCTCCTTTTTTTTTTTTTACTGATTTTTGCCTTAGCTCACCCACATTTCCTTTGTTCTCAGTGGAAAAAAATTCTTTTTTCATACAAATCAAGCAACTTATTTCTTATGCAGAATGTATTTATAACCCTTTCATCATTAAAGAAAACAAATTATTTTGATATTGCATTTACTTACATGGAACTGATTCATTCATACATATTCCTACTAGTTTACATGTTGCTCTTCTAATTTTTTTTTTTATTTTTACCATTCTAGAACAAAACTGTGCATAATGCTAAATTATTATGACACCAGTAAACATATTATAAAACACTTTATTTAATCTTTGATCCATATGAATGTGGGCATTTAAGTAGAGACCAGAGGAGGAGTTCAGGTGTCTTTTTTATCAATCTGTGTTATATTTCCTTCAGACAGGATGATCCTGAAGTTAAACTACCAATCATTTAGATTCAGAGTCCATCTCCTATTTCCTGCTTAGGGTTTTGTGGTTATAGAGGTGGATATGTTTTCCTATGTGGGTGTTTAGATTCAAACTCAAGTTCTAATGCCTGAACAGTAAGTGTTCTTACTCACTGAGCCATCTCTCCCACTCTTTTGATCATAACAATATTTACAACTTTCAAATTATGTTTCCTACTTTGTTCCTAGACATGGCAACATGGATATCCTATCATTTAAACCTAAAAATGTGAATTTGAAAGTACTTTCATGCCTTACCCAAATTTATCTGTCCCACATGAATACTGTGTTACCACTATAATCTGTATGATCATAATCAAACAGGATGGATAATTCAAGATAACACTCAGCTAATCTTTTCCTGGAAATGTGTGACTTTCAAGTCTAGGAGTGCATCAGACTTCAGGTTTTGTGACCTTTAACTTCATAGCTTTGTTTCAGGATTCTCTCAGTCAAATTTTAAGCCAACAAAAACAAAATTACATGCCTAAATGATTCAAATACCCCATGTTCTAAATGGGTTCCACTTAATTTTTGAACATTTGTATCTGATTGTCCTGCTAGCTATCAGTCAGTTTTTCAGTAAAACTTAAATTGCTGAGAATAGCAACACTAATTTGTTTTTGATTATTTTTGGGGTTTTTTTTTTGCTTTGAAATTAACTAGTTCATTGCAATAATAAATCCTCATTAATATATTCTAGACTGTAATAAATGTACAATGAATTATACAGAGAAAACATAGCTATTTATTCCCATGCTGCCATTTGGACAGCAAAGACTCATTTAAATATATTCCAAACTTTTTAATCTACAGATTCACTCTGAGGCTACAACTTAAACATAAAGCTGGATATTCAAAACATTTCCCAAAATGAGCACAGCTTTGATACCTTTTTTGGCTAGAACTCTACATGTTGATAATACTACAGCTGGACCCTCTGAGAGAAGAGAAGTCATTTCTATTAAAAACAAACAAACAAGTAAATACTATTCAATAGACTTTAGTGGGAATAGCAAGCTTTTTCATTATTATTACAATGAATACAGTAGATACTGGAATTGCCATGTTGAGTTCACATCCTCATTTTCATTTTACTTATTAAAGAATGAAGATTAGGTTCAATTAAAAAACTTAAGTTTATAGTTGATAACTCATGAATCAGGGATTTGAATGTTAATAAGTAGAAAAGGAATGTGGGTCTTTTTTCTAGATTTCTTTAGAAATTTTGCTGAGCACAGGACAGAGGTGTATGAAAGTGAGAAATACAGAAGAGAAATTTGATTAGCTAGCAAGTGTTGGGAGTTCTTGTGAATCAGTAGACACAGACTATAAGGGCTCAGAGGAACCTGTATAGAGTTAGGTCTGAGATAGAGTATTTTTTCTTGTTTCTTGGTCAAGATATCCTTTAAAATAACAGGTATTTTCCTAAATAAGTGGTGATAAAACAAAATGAAATGACAACATTCTGCAGTTTTCCTGTAAACACATACACTGCAAGCATGAGAGTAACAGTACCTAATGGGGAATTAGCAGACAGCCTCTACCATCAGAGATCATGTAGATTAAGAAACAAGTTCTCAAATATGACAAATTTCAAATATCAATCTCCATTTATATTTGTAAATGTTTGTATCTAAAGGTATAGTTATTTTACGAAACTGACAGTGCTAAATCATGACCAAAAGTCCTCTAAACAAAGGAATCTCTAACTGAGTGCTCTTCAGGAAGGGACCCATACACGTGAAGAGTAGATGAAATGGAGCTACTCAGCCTCCTCTGAGTGACCCATTGTCAAATGCTGCCTTCCCTGGTGTGTGTGTGCATGCTTCATTCCTGTACTGTAGGAAAGAAATGAGCTTGCTTCTTTCTTATTTTTATCCTATGCACCCGTTTTCTCTTACTATAGATGAGATAATATTTTCAAACTCTTCTTCAGGAATTATTCATTTCAGAGCATCCCTTTGTCTCCATTTATGTATCTAACTTCTGTTTGTTACTTTCTTAGATGAATTCTGGTGTTTCTGAAGAATGTCAAGGACACTAACTACCAGAAAACCTTTAAACTGCTTTTCCTATGGTTATTCCTTTATTGTTAAGCTAACTTTCCATTGATCTGTTTCTCCTCCTTTTCAGTTCCCTCCCACCTTAGTCACTACCTCTGTTTACACACTCAGCTACTCACTTCCATTCACTTTAAATTCCTTTTTATTAGGAGTCATGCTGGCTCTGCCATGTTCTCACAGGGTTTCTAAGCAACTGGTCTCTCCCAGAGCTTTAGATTATTGATTATCCTGCAGATGAAAAATTAAGCTGAAATTCTTTCCCTTAATTTTTGTGTTATTCATTTTAGGCTTGAAATTGGCATTTATAACATATTTTACTCTATAGAAAGTATTATATGCAATAGTTGACAGATTTTTTTTATTAGTAACTAGAAGTCTCAAAAGTATGAGAAAACAGTTTCTAGAATGTTAAATCAGATGGAAAAGATTTAAGATATGAGCTACTAAATAAGCTAGGGGAACTTTCATGTTTTATAATTGCTGATTTGAAGAATTCCAGATTAATTAAAGGTTATGAAGCTGCCGCCTCAAAATTCAACAACTCCAGGAAGGAATGGAAGCTCTTAAGACTTAGGAGCTAAGGAAACTTCAAAGGCTCAGAAATCTCATAAAAATAAAGAACACCACAAAGCTCAATATTTAGGAAAGTCTTAACTTTATGCAAGCAGCAACCTATTATAGGTGTAGAGGAGGCTTCCCCGAATCTCTGGCAAGTTTATACCGGAGCTTCAGAGATTCAGCCTTCAGTCATCGCACTAGCTTGACTGGTCTTTTCAAAGATGTGGTTTGATTTTGGGTGGTCCATGATTAGGTAAGTACTTCCAATAAATACATTGGTTCACTAAGATAGACTACAGTATTTTGGTATTATTATTATTATTATTTTATTTTTTGTGGGGTATAGGAGGCTTTGTTCTGTTGCCATGTTCTATTTGTGGTGAAGGGATGTTTGTTAATTTTGTTTATTTATTTGCTTAAATCTCACCATGTCAAGACACAGAGCAATAAATAGTATCAATATATTCATAAATACATATTAATTAATGATACAAGTCATTAAAACAAGCAGACTATTAGAACATATGTACTATCAAACCGTTACTTAAATATAAACATTTTTGGTTTCTTCGTTTCTAAATTACTTTTTAGTCTTTTGAAATAATAGGAGTCTTATTTTAACTTAAAAGAAATATCAATTAACACTTATTATAGGGTACTTTTTAAGTAAGATTTTTTTTCTATTTTAACAGAAATTTAGCTAATAATATTGCTGAAAAATACAAATAATCAATTTTATTAATCAGCATAGTCTACTTTCAATGATTATGAAAGGAAGATCTCCTCAACCCTGTTAGGGTCTTTGGCTGGATCGGCAAATAATATTTGAAAAGTGTATTAATGGGAAAAAGAATATTGATGAGTTTGGCAAATTTTATTTGAGATAGTGGACTTCATGGATGAGAAATTCCTGAAGAAAGAGAGAAATCTCCATGTTATCAGCTAAGTTCTATGAGAAAGTAAAGTTATGAGAAGAACACGTGACAAAATAAAAATAGTGTCACAGTAGCATGTGGCTTTTATGACCTGATCTGCAAGAAGTTTGGATAATTCTAGAATTTTGATGCCTTTTCTAGGAAAGTAGGAATGGAGATGATAGGAAACTCCATGTATCTGCTGTTTTCTCAGTTTTCAACGTGTTTAAAGAACAGTGTGTTCTGGGATCTGTGTTTAGATTAAAATGTCCTGATTTGTGACAGAGAAAATTCTTGATGTTAACTGTGTTTGTAAAATAAGTTATAGAAATTGCCTACTCATAAGAAAGTACAAAATTTAGAATCATAAAATTGCTTCTGTGTGAATCCCAGTTTGTTTTAATACCCTAACTCTTCATTAATGCAAAAAGTAGAATGCAGTTGATCTTTGCTTTAAATATTTAACCTATGCTTAGTTTTCTAAGTTCTGTAATGCTTCAAACTATACAGATGAATAAAAGAAGCTCAGACTCACAAATATGTTATTTTATTTTTCAAAAATTTTACTGGTGTATGTTTATTATATTCATTTCTGATAGGAGTACAAACGGGTACAACCACTATTAAAATCAGTATGGATGTTCCTCAAAAAGCTAGAAAGTAATCTGCCATGTGCAACAAAACTATAGCTGTACCTTTCTTGTGCACATGCCCACTAGAGGTCATATCATACAACAGAACCTGCTCATTCCTGTTCACTGCTGCTCTATTCATGAGAGTCAACAAATGAAAACAGCCAGATATCACTCACCTGATGACTGGATAGTGAAATGTAGTGTATTTGAAGTAGTGGAATGTCATTCAGCTGTTAAAAAATGAAATTGTATAATGTGCGAATATACGTGTGGAGCTGGAAACAGTCATTTTGGATGAGCTAAATCAGACCCAAAAAGCTATAGTGGCATTTTTTTCTCTCATACATTGACATTAGCTTTGAATCTTTTGATATGTGTGCTCAAATTGGACTGTCAACAGAGGCCACAAATTAGTAAGGGGCCATGGTGAGGGTTCAATGGAGGGAAAGTAGAATGTAGATGGTATAAAAGGGAATGAGGAATAGTGGAGCAGGAATAAGTATATCAGGGGATAAATCACTTTGGAGTTGTTGACTAGTGGGGTGCTTCAGAGGCGCTAAATGTTATAAGCTATTGCAGGTGTTCTTAGTCAAACTCCAGGACTTGCTGGTAGGACTCTATTTCTGATGACACATTGTAATTCTGTCATAAAACATAGAGGCATCAAGTAAATATTGAACTGAAAGCTTCATCTCTGATGTCTAGCTTTCACAGTTTTGAAAGGTGCTATGAGGACTACTAAGAAAGGGAAATAATCATGCCCCTTAATCATCTGTGAATGCTGCAGGTTGTCAAAATGACAGACTTGAAGAGACCTGGTATGGCAAGAATAGGAGTAATCACCACTTTCCAATTTGATTTAAGTCCCCTTCTTAAATTTCAAAAAGTTGAAACCATAACTGATACCATTCACGAGGCAAATAATTTGTGGCAAAATAGATCATAGGCCCTAGGAGAAAATCTATTATTATTATTATTATTATTATTATTATTATCATCATCATCATCATCATCATCATCCTAATCATCATCATCATCATCATCATCATTCTGTTTGATTGGCATTGTGTTAATTCTTAATGTCTTATTGCTATATGCATAGATCAACGACTTTCCCAATGCTCATCTTAGTACCTTCTTTATTCAGTAGTAATGGAAATTAACATAGAGATATTAAGCAGGTCAGCGTGAAAAGAATAAGAGTTGGACGAGTGCCCAGCCACAAATGGGACATCTATATCATATTCTCTTCTCTTAAGGTCAGGGTTCATCACAGAAGAAAAGTAAGATTGTAAGACCCAGAGCCAATGCAAGACTACAGAAAAACAATGTGTCCCAGGATCAAGGAGACAATTTCAAGTATGCACTGACAGCAGCTATGACTATATATACAAGGCCTACACTATATCACCAGACAAAATTTTCAGAATGGAGGGAGGAAGAAATAGGAAGTACCAGCAATAGAAGAAAAGTTATTGGCAAGCAATGGCTGTAGGGAGAGGTTAAGCCAGTTTTCTTCAGAGATGTGCTTTGGTGAGAGTTTATCAATGGTGAAGGAAATGATCCTGTACCCATGCACATGATAGCAGCATGGGAGCAGCTCTAGGCTAGCCGCATAATCACGGATTAATATTTATCTCAATCCATTTGTGATTTGTATATAGATGGGCTAGAGATTTTTTTTTAGTTATTCTTGGGGTGAATTTAATCAATATGTCTGAAATTCTCAATCAACAAAAACAATTTTCAAGTTTTAAGGTTCTAGACATAGATTCAGGTTCAAAATGGTTTATTCTTTGCTATTTCAATCCCTGGTCCTAGTCTTGGAGCTTCCACACAATCTAAAACATGTAACCCTAAAACTGGAAGACTAAATCCTCAGACTTCATACAACCTAGAACATTCAAGCCTCTAAGACCTACTGATGACTAAGCCACTCTGACTAGCTGCTTCTGAACTCAGAGCTTTACTGAACTCAACCAACTCTTCTCTAAGCTGCTGATTCAAACTGACTTCTAAGTCAGCTGACTGCTTCCGACCAAACGTTTGTTACTATGGCTGACTGGCTGATTCTCTGATTGCCTCTGTCTGAACTGTTCTGCCTAGATTCCAACTGACTCATTCTTCTTATCTGGTATTGACTTCTGCTGAGCTACCTCTTTGTCTCTTCCTCTGGCTGTCTCCCTTATACTGTCTCTGTGTCTTATTTTCTGACTCTCTGAGCTGAGAACCTGCTTTTCTATTGTGAGAGTTGGGTATATCCTCACTCTGACTCACTTCTTCTGACTCATCACTTTGCCTGCTATTTACTCTGACTCATATCAGTCTTCATTGACAGTCTAAACTCTGCTTCCTGTCTCTCAGGTGCTGGGATTAAAGGCATGCACAACCACTGCCTTCTGAATAGTGCGATTAAAAGTGTGCAACAACATTCCTTCTACCCTAGAGCAGCCATGCTGCTGGATTAAAAGGTTAAATATTCTTCTACATAAAGTGATAAAAATTAAAATAGTTTGTATATATCATTTATTTATATTAAATAAATATTTGTTTATATTAAATAAATATATAAACATGTATCAATCAAAAATTAATTTGTAATTTTACATCATTTGACTATGAATTTAATCAAAGAAAAAGACTTATTAAGGCAATCATTTTCAAGTATTTGAATAAAATATGCTTGTTTGCATTAGTTAATATCACTTTCATGCTAGAAGTCAATCACTGAGATCATCAATGTATTTTCCCTAATTTAAAATCAGCTAAGTTATTTTTTGAAAATTTATCTTCCTATTAAGAAAAAGTTAAATAATGAATAAAATTAAAATTAAAGTATCATCCAGGTTTCTTACAAAAGATTTCTTCATTTATTTTATGTGTACTTGTGTGCTTCCATGAGATTTATGTGTACTGCATGCATTCAGGGGACTGTTGATGACAGACAGAAAAGATGTACATTTTTTTTAAACTGTAGTTACCAGCTGTTGTGACTCCCTGATGTGGGTGCTGGGAATCACACTTTAAGTGAGAGCACAGTGAAACCAACGAACTGGACCACTCTGTGGATAGAAAGTTTATTAGGGGAAAATCACCATGCTAGCCTGTCCCTTGCAGGGCAGAGAGAATAGCAAATGGTATAAAGAGTTTTGCCAATTTTATGGGGAGCCAGCTGCCACAGCAGGGAGCCTGTGAACTGGAACAGCCTGCAAATTAGATTACTGGGATTGACTGGGACATGCAGTCAGGGACAGCAAAGGGGATAGTGTGGTATTTCAATTTGTTTCCATCTTATTTGAGTTAATAGGGAACTAGATGACCATTGAAGGACATTAGTGGATGTATGGAGAAGAAATCAGAAGTAATGGCTTTTCCTGACAAACAGAAACTTACTTTATATGATTTCTGAGGATTGATGAGTTTACTGAGAAACCCTTCGTCTTACCTTATCAGAATCCAGCCTGACCTGAGGCCAGACTATCATTGACAAAATTGTCAGTAGTCCTACCATTTTAAGGACCCTCTGTAAACCTAACACACACAAACATGTTTCTTTTGCAACTTCAGCAAGCCCACTCTTTTGTTATAGACATATCTGAGAGACACAACAAATGTGTCTACTTACTCCAGATAGGGAGCCTATGATAGACCAAAGCATGAAAACCACCAAAGTCCTATTTGGTGAGCCAGTGAGAATTGTGGAATATTCACTCAAACAGGAAGATAGGTGAAAGGAGCAGAAGTGATCCAAAGATAGTTGCATTGCCAAAGCCCAATCCAGCACAGGAGAGAGAGAGAGAGCAGCTCACAATAGCTGTTAACGTGGAACTTACTGCATACCTTGCAGACAGATCAATAAGCTGCAGAGTGTCCTTGCCATGTGTCTCCATTGTACTAAGCATCTTCCATCCTGCTCAATCAGTCTTTCTTCTCAGCAATTTGGCTACTCTCTGCATCTTCTAGACTACTGAACTTTTTCGAGAATCTTCTATTCAGCTTGGCTAGTCTAAGAGTGAATCTCATCAGGCTTTAATGTTCATATTCTTTGGGAATCTGGTCAGTTTCAAGGATCTTCTGATGCTATTCTGAAGTTTTTTTTGTTTATCTATCTATATATGTATGTATGTATGTATGTATGTATGTATCTATCTATCTATCTATCTATCTACCTATCTATTTATCTTCATAAGCCTGTCAGCAGAATAGAATGGCTCAATCTTGGAAGAAATGACTGCACAACACACTCTTACTGGACTGTCCAGCCTTTATTGTGTATCTCATTGTAATGAATCTCCTCTTATAAGATATATACACTCTATTGGCTCTATTTCTCTAGAGAACCTGGTTAAATGCAATTTCTGTCCTTCAGTATTAGCTGCATTCTATGAATGCTTAATTTTCTACACAATTCTTATTTATTGACTCACTAATATCTAGGTTCTATAGAAAGTAATACCTTGCCTTCATCGATAGACAGCCCGTTCACTAAATTACTAGCCCTTCCTTTCTATCATCAACTGAGAATGTAGTCATTTGTTTAGTAAACCTTAGAACAAATCTGTCTTCACATTTATGCTACAGGCTAAAACATGATTATTTCTGTGGTAGAAATGTGCAAGAGCAGGCAGTTTGTGTCTTATCAGAAAGCTTGCCTATTAGACAGTGTTGAGATGAAGACAAACCCTACTTCCAGAGTTACTCATGATCTTCCTGCTATATCTGTCTGCTTCCTCTTACTTTATAAATTTAAAAAATTGCTACATAGAATGATTTTTAATTTCTCAGTCAATACTAATTTTGAAATAAATAGGAAATTTTCATTTTAAGTAAAGAATAATTATAATTTTCTTCTTAATGGTGCACTCTGTATGCAAGACAATGATGATTGGTAATTGAATGAGACATGATGTTTATATGATAGATGCAGTAATCCTAAGTAAAAAGTAATTACTTTTCACTGAAAGACATACCGTATTTGTTCTGCAAAACAGAAAGAAAGCACTGGCTTCTCAGTATTCACACAAACACACTGATGTTAAAATCTGATGCTGTGTTGAGGTTTGACTAGAAAATTCTTGCAAAAAGGAAGCTATCCAAGTTGAGGGGAAAGATGATTAAAATTTTTTTAAATGTTGGGAAAAATGGTTGAATGAGATTGGTTAAAAAAGAAATTGGCAAAATAATGTTTAGACACTTTGCCCCATGCCAATGAATGGTTTGGGTGTTTAGAAGTGCTATAAAAACTGTTGCTATAACAACACTAATTAATTATGGTGGGATTTTATGCACTGCAGCTTAGAGCCAATTCATGATGTTCTTATTATATGTGACACAAAATGTGCAAAATGCTTATGGCTGAGGTGTTTTGAGATATAAGGTAATGAACAAGCTGATGTCTGAGGGGAATTTTGTCCATATTAGCTTTTCTGTTGTAACCATGTGGCATGGTATTCAAAGCTATTTAACTTTAAAGTGAACATATATCCTGTACATTCTTTGAATTAAAAGAAATACAGGTCTATGCAACTCAAACTACCCCAGTATTGAATTAGGGCATTGATAAAAATCATGGCTGTCAATATGTTGAGCTAATTTGTTTCAGTGATTCTAAAATCATGACAGGCAGCATAACAGAAACAAGATAGTCCATGTAAGCAAAGAAGAATCTGGAATATCTACTTACTATGAACATGTCTGAGACAATAAATAAATGAACATGATCCAATATCTTCATATCACCTGAATGTTGACAAATGTTACTTTAAGTTCTACTTAGTAATTTTATAGGTGACTTCACCCATGCACAAATCATACTTTCCACATTTTCATACAATATTTTTTCTGTGAAGTGATATGTAAATTAAAAAATAAAATTTTCTTCAGAGAATATTATGTCAAGCTCCAAAATATCACATTAAATGTTCAAAACAACAGCTGGATTCAACAGTAAATAAAAATTTTCACCTACTTCACTTCTGAGAGATGGTTTATTTGTTTCTAGGACATAGAAAACTCATGAATTTGCATCACAGATTGAAGAAAAAAAAATTGAATTCTCAGCTCTGATTTAAAGAGCAAAAGCAATAAAGTGTCTTACGGTATAGATTAAAGATGAGCAGCGATTTAGCAGACAAGGTGGACACTTTCCATTTAGCGATGTTGAACCTGACTCTCCTGTTCCTGCGTTGGGCTGCCAGCTGAGTCAAGGTCTGCCAGCACCTGATTCCCCTGCAGACACAACAGCAGCTGTGAAGCCACCTGTGTAAGGAGATGAGCTTCGGAGAAAAGAGAATGCATTGACCTCCGGCTAGCTTTGTCTTTCTCTAATTTCTAAACTACTGTCAGATTTTAAAAAGAAACGGACCACCTTCCGGCGCAGACTTCCAATGTTGTCAGAGAGCCACCCGACCCCAATGCTCTCTGCATGACAGTATGTAGCAACCATAAGCACATGAATACAAGACTCATGAGCCAAAGCACCCAAGCCCTGTAGTACTTTTAAATAAACTGATATTTCATGAAGGATGGAGGATAGACTGAAGGGATAGTTGTGCAAAAATAGGGTAAAAATCACTAAGTGTCTAATGTCAGAGGTCATCAACATTTATCCTGAGGGAATCTGTGGTTATTCATCCTGGGTTTCTCAGAAGAGGTCTGCTATAAGGGGAAAGAAAAAGAGAAAAAGTCATTTTCTTTAAATCTGACATCTGGGGTTGCTGCAGTACTCTGAGAAACTAGAAAAAATAATGTACAAGTCAGTTCACATGGATGTGTTTGAGGGGGTATACACAATTTTGTAAACATAGCTCATCTGTAACTGGTTGAAATAAACTGGTACAGACATGATCAGGAGAAAAGTAGCAAGTGAGAAGATATGCTGCAGAAACAGAAAAAGTAAAATTATGAAAATTTCTTTTCAAGACAAGCTTCAGATAATCATGACCAAAAAAAAAAAAAAAAAAAAGAAAAAGAAAAAGAAAAAAGAAAAAACAAATGAAAATAAATGTAATTGTTTTACATTACTATCTTACATTATGAGAGTAATCATGCAGTATTTCTTACTGAAAAATTCCCACTGATTTCACTCAGGGCTTTATACAAAATAAGAAGGCATATGTTTTCATAGGGATTCTAATGTTCATAATAGCTACAGAATTCATTACAAATGAATTTAAGAAAGAAAAGATATTGTTAGGTTTAGAAAATATGTCACATTTATGTTTTTAAGATCATCCAACTTCTAAAATTTTAAAAAGATCACAGCTATAGCATATTTACATTTATCACCTCAGTATATTATCAGAGACCTTTATCAATTAACCTGTAATCTAGGTCTATCAGCAGAAGTTATCCATCTTTGCTGTGAAACAGGGAAGAAATTTGTTTAAATTATTGGTCTTTTAATTTGCCTCATTTTGTTTCCTGTCTGAGAAGCTTGCCTTTTTTCAGGCAGCTGCATATGTTGGCATGATTGATGAGATCTGTTGCAGTCAAGCAAGCAGCCCTGGGTGACCAGTTTACCCTTCCCTGCCTGGGTTCCAGCTGCCAGTTGCCCCCATTCTGCGACAGCTTCTTCTTCTCTTCACTTTGTCATTAAGCCAAGATTGTACACTGTAGGAGTACAGGTAAGCATCTGCCTCCACAATCATTGCCAACAGCTCTCTGTTATCAGTTGCCAGGGGTGCTCAAAGCAATGGGGAGTTTTTTCTCTTGACTCAGAGACCAAGTGTTTTTATGCTTGAACCGAACTCTTTCTAGGGAACCTCTGTGTAATGTTTGTTCTTTTACATCTTTTATTTCATCAGAAATCATTATTGCCTTTTAAAATAGGTCATAAGACCTTGTTAAAAATACCTCTTGCAGGCATTTTATATTAAACTATTCAAGGACATTTTCTTTAAAGGTGCGGAAATTTTTTTTTTACTGTTAATTATATTCATTTATAACAAGAAAATGAAAAAGCTGTTAAACATTCAAATTCCTGCAAAGTGGAAATTAAATCTACCTATAAAGGTGAATTACCCTGAAACATCTGTCCTTCTATTTGTACACTGACAAGGGTGGGCCAAAACCAAATGAGAAAGAGAATTGCTTCTGAACAGCAACATTAAATCAAATTTTACTGTTACAGTTCTTAACTGCAGGATGCTAAAATTTTTATTGTTAAATTATCTGTGGTTGTAATTTAATATTTATTGAAAGCTCATGGTAATCTAGGAACTGTAAAGTCTATAAATAAAGAAACTATCTTGTCTTTTAAAGGTTCTAAATTTCTATAGTAATATGGTAAAGATTATACTTATGCATGTAACTATGCAAAAATAATATGGTACATAACTTTGAATGTAATATATTTGTTAGAATAGCAATGAATTTACATCAAAGCCATTGGTAAAAATCAGTGTTATACAGGGTTTATGAAGATCAAAAGCTTTTTCAGAGAAATAATTTGCTTCAAAACTGAGTTGCTACACAGCTGCTTGAAGATTTTGGACAAGTTATCTCACTTCACAGACTATGTCACTTTATCTTCATATGGTAAACTTACCTTGTGTGGTTTCCTGAGAAAAGAATATGAAAATATATGTAAATATATGTAAAGCTCTTAATGCAGTGTCTGAAAGGGAGCTGCTGCTATTACTAAGTGGTAAGTAAAGAACTTAGGAGCTGCTTACTGATAGTTCTGAGGAACATATGATATACAGTCTGAGAACTTTGCATCAACTGAAGTTTGTCAACACAATGATAGAACATGAAAATGAAAGAGCATACTGTATGTAAAAAGTGGTAGAGAAGAACATTTTTTTCTTGACTTCCCATGCTAAGACTAAGATTTTTAATGTAAACCAACAAGTCAGAGTAACCATTCTTGTTTATTTTCTATGTGAAGATGAGATTCAAAGTATACTAAGCTTTTTACTTGTTTGTTGAGTATCCCATTGGTTAATTGACATAGTCTTGATCACTTTGACATCTTGCAGTCCCTTCTTGTGTGGAAAATGATCCAATCCATAACTTGCATTGAAAATTAACAAAATATTTTCTTCTCATCTACCTGTTTAACTTTTCATGAATTTTCAAATGTAGGTATTTAATTTGTGTTTCTTGATAAATAATATAATGATAAATATACATAAATTAACTTGTTTAATATTCTCGGCAAGCTAGTTGGTTCTCTATATATTTATAATTTCCAGTATTATCAGTATGTTTCTTTTTTTTCATATTTATCGGATATCTGAAAATTGAGCTCCCTGTGATCAGATTTAACCAGAACATCACGTCTGATTCAGTCTTCACTGACAATGTTTTGGTCACCAATTCTGTATAACAACTTGGCAAAAGAGACTGTGCATTATTCTCTAATTCAGAGTCTGCCAAACCCAAGTCTCAGAATATTGGTATGTTGTTACGGATTGCTTAAATTCTATAAGGGGGCTACAGTTGCCCCTCATTTGTCTACATCCTCACTGGTATGAGCATGTGAACCTAGCTGACAGTAATAACGAAAATCCTACGTGTAAGAAATCTATCCCTTTCTTTTATTTGCTGTGTTTTTACAATGAGTGTACATTATTTTCACAGCTGTGGCTGTTTTTCATTAGGTAAGAATTAGTGACACAACAACATTATTTAAATAAAACATAATAGTCACAGACAATCATGATGTTAAGCTACTTTATTTATTCCTTTCTGCTCTAATGCTTGCAGGATATTTAAAGGGAGACAGAAACAAACTAGCATGAGTGGGCACCAAGCAGCTAGTTTATACTGCTTTATAAACCTAAGGTGGAGAGGTCTTTGAGTACTTACAACAGGAGATGGATCAGACTCTAGTAGAATAACACATGGATGTTACACTTCAATGAGTAGGCAGAAGGATAGTGCTCAGATGAGATTTTCTGGAATTATGTATCTTAATTCTGAAACAACACATATGTCAGAGTTCCTGGGTTAATATAGAAAGAGATAGATAGTATTTTCAAAATAAAAATGACAGAGAGGGAATGGAACACTGGATGCAGTGAAGCATGAAAAGGGCAGATGGAAGGAAAAGATACATTGGTGATGATCTTGTATTTCATTTAACTCATTTTCTCACATCTTTGGAAAAATCATCAACCTAAAATCATATATGGTTTCAAGAGATGGAATATATCTATTTTTCTATGAATGTTGACCTAGAGATTAGCATCAAATAACATAGAACTTTCACAACTTGCTAACAACTGTGACAATTCAAAAGACAGTATATTATATTTTTCTGATACAAGTAATGCATATAAAATTAATTTACTTAAAAACAGTTTATGTTGATGTTACAGTGATGGTTTCTTTCTGTAAAAGTTAAAATATGTTAAGTTCTGATTTGCCTTAAATTGCTTATAAAAGCTTGAAAATTAACTTTTTTAGAATTTTTTTAGAATTTTTTAGAATTCTAGAATTTGTTCTACAAATAGAAAATAATCTTAAAACTTAAACTTGAGATAATCAGTGTGTATAAGCTTGAATTATAATTTTATAACATAATAAATGAATCAAAAATATTTGAATGAAAATATTGGATAATTTATTTTTATATAATAGTACAAATAAATTAGATGACATTCCTATACAGATTTGTTTCACATAATGACAAAACTTTCAAATTAATTCAAATTTGTTATGGAAAATCTATGACAATGATTTTTTTCATCAAGGAATATTTACTTGTTTGTCATGCATGTGTGTGTGTGTGTTTGCATGTGTCTGGGTGTGTCTGTGTGTGTGAGGAGAGTCTGTGTGTTTGATAACTATCTGCAAATTCTGGAGTTAGATTTCTTGTTTCATATTACCTTGTTAAGGAAAGGTCTTTCTCATCTCTGTTGATGTATTTGGTGTTGCAGAATACTTTGCCCCCAAACTTTCATTCAGTTTCATTCTATCTACCCCTTATCTTGTCATATGTGTTCTGTGATTAAATATACATATATATATATATATATATATATATATCATTAAATCCAAATTTTTGTTTGGATTCCTGGGATCAAACTTAGATCATCACATTTGTTTGGCAAACACTTTTGCTGACTGAGCCATATCTTAAAGCTTTCTAGGGCTTTTCACACTGGGAAAATTAGTAGGAAAATTACTCATTGTAGCAAACAATATATTTTAACATTAGAGAAATAAAAGGATTATGTAATTTGAAGACTCAAAAATATACACCATAGAACAAAACTCCTGGATATAACATATTATTTGGTATTTAGTTCATAGGTACAAACCCTGCCAAACCTCAGCAGACAGAACAACTATCATGGAAAACACCACACAGAACAGTGGAACCCTAAGGTTCCACTAAGATTCATGAAGAGTTTTTTATTGATACCTAAGTTCCTCAGATGTTCTATTGGTAGCATGTGCAAATCATGAGTAATCAAACATCTTTTACATAAATCTACCACCTGCAGGCAATACAAAACACCAAGACATATGCAGTCTCTTACACAACAATACACACACACACACACACACAAACATTTTAAGCACAACTTAAAATAAACTTCTCCACCAGAGAAGCCTAATCATGACATATTATATGAGGGGCAAAAAAATCTTTCTTCAATAAAAAGAAAAAAAAAACAGGTATATGTATAGGTAGGTAGGTAGGTAGATAGGTAGGGAGATAGGTAGATGACAAACCAGATGGATGATAGAAAATTTGAATTCCATTGAAGTCAAATATAAGCATCTAGTTAGCCTAAACTAAAGTTCTAAATAGATTGTTAAGGCGGGAAATAAAAGAAACAAAGCATTGAGGAAAGAGGGTAGTGGGTGATGAGTAGGATGAAAACATGTCATATACCTGTGTGAAAATACTGTGATGAAACCCATTATTTTGTGTACTAATTATAAGTTAATAAAAAATTAACAAAAATCAAGCAAACATAAAACAACAGGAAATATATAATTATGACTTTTTCCTTAGAATTTAAGAAGACTCCATTAAGGAGTATAAAATTTCATTCTTAGTCTTTTGTGTATAAGTATACACCAGGGTGCTTTACTCTGCTCACTTAAAACATACATAATCCCAGAGAAATATGATGGTATTCTCTTTTATGACCTTACAGAGCCACTTTGTCTTTAACATTATGCCAAGTCTTATGTTAAAATAAATTTGGTATACAAGTACATTTATGGATTAAATATTTCAATTTCAAGACTGTAAAGATGGCAAAAGAGTAGATGAGTGACCTTTACATAAACAGTTCTATTCATAGGATGAGAAAGGACATGTTGGTAAACTTAACTCTATTATGAGAAGGCTATATTTTTTCTCTAAATGAAGTCTAGGAAGAAGTAGATTTCCATTGTATTTAAATGGACATAGAAGTTTAAAAATCAATAAAAGAAAGTTAAAAGTTTAAAGCAGATAACTTTAAAATATTAGACCCAAAAATGCAAAAATGAATCAATATTTTATGAAACTTATATTCATATATGTATGTGTATGTACATATAATCTAAATATAATTTTCTCAGCCTTTATAATGTTCCTGTGTGTGTGTGTTTTCAAGGCTAATCATTTGATATTGGATAATCATAACAGCGTTTAAAACAAACAAACAAAAAAAATCCATGAATTTGAAAGTTGACAAGGGGTGATGTAGGATGATTTGGAGGGAGGAAAAGGAAAGAAGAAATGATATAATTATACTATAACCTTAAAAGTTTAAAAAATGTTTCTTATCCTAATTTTACAATACATTCATTGAATAACATTGACATTTGATTCTTCATTTAGATTAAGGAAAAATTGTAATTCATATTATACCATTTAATCCACTTTATGGGAAATTAGATTAATCATACTACTAGATAAAATAGAGAAAATTTTGCATCAATTATTGTTTATCAATGTACATTGTTGGGTAGTACATATAGTTACTTAGGAATTTAGCCTGCATTTTCACATCTATATAGAAAGATGCGAATGGAAATGCTCATTAAAATGTCATAAGTAAGAAGAGAAGTACAATTGAAACATTGTACCCATACACTACACTTAACATAACAAGCCACAGTTCATCTCACTATGATATTTCCCAGGTTGGCTTTATATAATATATTTATTTCAGCACTTACATAGAATCCACACTAAATATTCCTGACTAGTAATACTTCCTATGAGGAAGAAAAACTGTCCCTTAGTGTTTTCCAGTATGACAGTCTATTAGCCAAAAGAAGCTATCAAATGCTTGACATTTTCCACAGAGGTTAAGGAGTGGAAATTTAAAATTTATTTAATATTAGTTAACATCAACATATATGTGGGTAAAAGTATGTAGCTAGTGGATATATCTTAATGAATCTCATAGTTAGATGCAAATTGTACTAGTGACCCAATAATTTCTGTTGCAATCTATACATTCAATAGCTTTGAAATCACCTCATTTTTGTTATTAATTTGTTTACCTGTTTTACTATCTGTTCTTAAAAACTGCCCATTATTTTCAGCTCATCCTGACACTGTCACCAAAACGTTTTGAAAATGTAGTGTGTAGTTGTTTTTTCGCTAAAAGTTCAGTTCCCCAAAGTCTCCACACTCCAGCCATTTATATATAAATTATATATAATAATAAATATATATATATATAAATAATATATATGTGTATATATTATCTTCAGTCTCTTGCCACTTCTTAAAAACTATTCTCTGTGTCCAATTATGATGCTTCTTCTAATGCTTCCCTTTAAAAACTATAAATAAACTTAATTGTACCTTGGTAATGTTGACCTGACATCAAGTCCATAGAATTCTTAGAGATCTATTCTATTTACACATCGTTCACAGTGTCTATCCCAGAATAAAATTTAAAAATTAAAACAGTGAGTAAGATAACTTAAAAAGTCATAAACTAATAATATATGATATTGCTTTACAATATAAAGGAAACAATAAGAAAACCTATGAAAACAGAAGGAATGGCTGAAAATTTAGAAGATAATAACTTTGATAATTGTTTACTCTTGAGACCTTTTGTATCCACTGACAATTCAAATTTTCTCTTAGGAAAAAAACCTGTCATGTTATTATAACTGTTTTTAACTAGGGAGAGTTGTAACTACCTGAGACCTAATCAGGTCTCATCATTATTTTTTTTTTTTTTTTGCATATCTATGTGTCATGACTCTCTACTCAGCCAAGTACATGGCACCAGTGAAGATTGGGAACTGGCTTCTCTCTTAGGCTGTTATCCACAAAACAGGTGAGAAATGGATATTCTCAGTGCCATACCTAAGGCTGTCTGCATTTCCAAAACTACATCTTTAAAATTATCTTAACAAAATAATTTGTATTTTTTCAGACTTCACAAATTAATTACATAAATTTAGTCTTTAAAACTCTAAGATATTCATTCATGACATTTCTGATTTAAAAGTAACCACAGAATTGGTTGTATGTTTAGTCGATATTTTCTGTCACTCCCATCATTTTTAGCTTTTTCCTATCAAAGGTCCCTCTCAAAGTTTAGTGTGAATTATTATACTAACTTACAAATTTAATAATATACACCTGATGATGACACAGGTAGGTAGCCTTTGTTACCTATTGGATAAATACGATCATCAGTTTTCATACTTCTTAGACCTTTTCTAATCTGGGAAACCATGGGATATTCTGAAAATTGAGAACATCTCAAAAGAATCATATTGAATGTCTGCTGTTAATTGCCCCAGACAATGTCTGCTGTTAATTGCCCCAGACACAGAACACAATTGAAAGCATAATTTTTCACATAAAAGACATAGGAATCAAACAGAGTTTGGGTGACTATAGTTTAGTAACACAACCACTTTATAAAGTTCCATCTCATTGTGTGCAGACACATTTGCTACTTTTCTCTAACTGCATATGGCAGTGAGGATGAAATTCCTTCTCTATAATTAGATTGTAATCTGTAAGTAAGAATTCATCTTGCTGTTTTTTTTGTAGAATGTAAAAAAAAAAAAAAAAAAACTAAACAGAAATATTTAGGATCCGAAAAAAGCTCATGGCAGAGACACACTAGCAGCTGTGTACATGAGGGTGGTTCCAACCAATAGCCAGTAAAGATGGAGAGCACTAGCACAGGAGCTAGAGAGAAATACATTTAGTGACAATTTGAATGGGCTTGGCTATGGTTATCCCAGAATCCACTTTCTATCTAATAAAGAATCTCAGTTGACATCCCAGTATTCGTAGTCTCCAAATCTCTAGGCATAAGACCCAGTTAAGCTCCTAGGATACGAAAAATTTTAGGTAAAAATATGTGTGAATTGAAATTACTAAATATATTGTTATCTGCTACACTGAAATCTATCACAAGATCTATTCAGAGAAGTAAGATGAATTCTGATTTTTTTTACCATATTTTATGTCCATGAAAAATTCATCATTTTATTTTTATAAGGAATACAGTTTATATAATAATTGATAAGTATATTGGTATTAGTGGAATATTTAGGTGAAAAAAGAATCTTTCTTAGATGAACTAATTTTATTTCACTGCGTTCAAATTTCAGTAATTTTGTAATAAAATGTTCACCCAGTAATTGATGAACAGTTTAGTTAAAATGAATAAAGTGAAATAAATTCTTAACTTATATGCAAAAACAGAACAGAAGTAAACAGGTATGCCTAAGAATTTTTTTTCCAGTTATGATTAAAATGATTGTTTTGTGCTTTGTTGGGGAAGGGTTTCCTAGGCCTTGACATTTTGTGTTACCTGCAGGTGTTGACTATGTAAACGATGTTTGATTGCTCTCAATAGAACACCTGAAGGGCTTAGGTATCAATAAAAACTCCTGAGATGAGACTTTCAGAGTTCCAATGTCCAGGATGGTACTTGCCATGATAGGGGTTCCCTCTGCTGAGGTCTGTCATGGTTTGCACCTATGAATATGCATCCACATCCTCCTTGGTGAGCTGCCATAGCAATGTACTGCTACATAGATATTTACCTCTTTTTGTTTAAATAGATATGACTGATTGTGACTTCTCCTCCATAACCATGATTTCAATAATACTGAATTATTTAGCTATCCATGTACAAGGCATGAAATTGATCTTGTTGAGAGGGCCATAAATCCAATTAGAGAGCTGTTAGTTACTGCAAAGTTATGTGTATTTCTATGGCACCCATAAAGTTTTCATGCCATACTGATAATTGATGGAATTCATACATATCATAGTTGTATAGCACTACTCAATGATTCCCTCCTCCATTGGAATCTTGAATGATGCCTTTAAATGCCATGAAAGTTAATCATCAGGGAGGGGCATTCATGTCAGATAAGGTTTCTTCGAATCTTTTTTCTGAAGTACATGGTGCCTTTAGCAGTAGGGATTTACCTTTCGCCTCTTGTTGGGGCACAATCTATTAAAAGAAAATTATTTTAAACCATGTGTAAGCACAATCATCACCTCTCATCAAGGGAATTTCTCTTTGCAACAGATGAAGACCACTACATAAAAACACAGCATTCAAAATGTAGAGTAGTAGAGCACAGTCCTAATAGATAGATCCACAAAACACCCCTGCACTTAAGGTTCAAAGAACACTGAAGAAGAGAAAAGGCAGAAAGATTTAAGAGCCAGAAGATCAGGGAGTTCAGTGTAAGAGTGAGTCTCCTAATAACATCACAAGCTACCTAAAATGTCTTATAACTATTATTGACCAAATGTGAGCTGAGCAATGATGATATCAACAAATGTGCCAAACTCTATAGGAAAAGCCCATAGGGCCTCAATCCTACACAAAGATATACATTCCAATGAATAAAGCTAGGAGCAAGAGAGGTGGTTCTCCCTAGAGAACAGTAATAATTGGTTGCACAGTGCCAACAGGTGAACCCCAAAAATGTATAAACAGCTATTATTTAATGGACTCAACAGGTTATATTTAGGAATTTTTGAATACACAAATACATATATGCATGTAATAACTATTAGAGAAAAGAAATTCCATGAATTTAAGAGAGGAAAGAAAGGAAATAAAGAGAACCAAGATTGACTGAATGACTCAGCAGATGGTATCTATGAGGCCTCACCTTAGTGCAAGCCAGATAGATCATTACTTTTGTATAGATGTTGCAACATGTGTGTGTGTGTGTGTGTGTATAATATGTATATATTAATATACAATAATGTTTTTTCTGACTAGCCTGAAAATAATACTTGAATGAAAAATTAAAATGTAGAACAACCTCTGGCATCTGGTTTTATATAATAAACAGTAAGCAACTCATTAGCACCTGAAGTGAAAAACACTTTACCTAACAAAATAATTTTATTTACATGTATTAATATATTAAACACATCTATATATGTATGTATATAAATATATTTATATCAATCATTCATATATATATGTATATATTCATATATGTATATGTAAACACTTATACACACACACACACACACACACATATATACATGAATGATTGATGACTTTAGAAGTTTTTAACCTTCTGCACTCATTTCTAAATGCCAAGGTTTAAAGAACTTTCTATAAATGCCCATTTTGCATTTATTTTCCTTCTATCTCAGTGTATTGAGTCATAAAAACAGACATGATGGGAATAATTACTTAGACTCATGTGTCCTTCATTTCATAGCACAGTTAAAACATCCAGTCTATAAAAGGTTCAGAATGACTTCCTTTTCCCCTGAAATAACTATCATTTCAACAAGGTGTTTATTGGTGGCAGCATGGTCCATTAACACAATCCCTCAGGACTTGCCCTGCTATGATGAACAGATTCTGCTATGCGAGACACATCCCTGGCAATAAAAATATACACTCTTTTCAGAGCCATTACCTTCAGCAATTAAATCTTTTAGAAGTAGAAAACATATTCTTGAAAATCACTAAAACTGCGAATTTTATTAACTCATCAGGGGAACAAAAGGATGTGTACAGTCATGCCTCCCTCCAAATAGCTTGGTTTTGCCATTCCACATGGACAAAGAATGTTTTTTTCTATCTCTGTGTGTTTGTATGATTGTTTCTATTTTCTTTCTCTCCCTCTCTCTCTCTCTCTCTCTCTGTTTATGGATGTACATGATATATGTCTACATGATGGGAGGCACACAGAAGCCAAAGGAGTTGTGTCGAGTTTCCTGAGTTTCATGTTCTACCCCATTCCCTAGAAAGTGAATCGCTCAGGGACCCTGGTTCTAGGATTAGGGTAGAAAGCCCCAGTAATCCTCTTTCTCTAATCATAACAACACTTGGGATGGATATAAATATGGTGCCCAAAGTAGATTTTGTATATATATATATATATATATATATATATATATATATATATATATATATGTATATCAAAACAATTTTAAAAAACACATTGCCTACAGATATTTCTTGTGAAGCACACGTTTCTCAAGTTCAAAAAGATAAACTGTATTAAGTGGTATTTCTTCAACTTATCTGCACTTTGAAGTTACTTTCAGCAACCAGGGTAACACTACTTTTTATGAGTAATTCTGATGCCACATTTACAGTTTTAAATATCTATTAGATTTTTTTTAAAAGTTATAATATAATTACAAAATGTCTCCTCTTGTTTACCCTCTCCACACTCTCTTACACATACCTTCTCACTCTCCTTCATATTTATGGCCTCCTTTTTTCTCTAATTTTTATTACATGCGTATATCTGTATATGTATGCATAAGTATACATATTTATACTTTAAATATAACCTGTTGAGTCTGTAATGTTATTTGTATATATGTTTTAAGGGTTGACTCTTTGGTGTTGGATAATGAATTGGTGTATTCTTCCCTGAGGGGGCCCACCTATCTCACTCCCTGTTTCCTGCAATTACCTGTAGTTCTTTGTGTAGGGTTGAGGCAATACAGGCATTCTCCATCCAGTTTGATATGTTCATTGGTGTCTTCCTATTCAGCTCACACTGAATTACTTTTTTAGTGCTATATAAAGCTTTATATTTTTGTGTAATGGCCATTTTCAAACACTACACTTCTTGGCTTTAATTGAAGAAGTTTCTAAAGCAAAGATATGATAAAGTTCAGCGAAGAAAGAACACATGAAGAAATCTTAGAATGCATATACACTTGGCATTAGTATACCTGGACTACAATATATTGCCCAGATGCTATCAACACAGGACACACACTCAGTGCTAAGATCAGCATGATAAATGCAGTGAACAAGAAATCAACTCTGTGTCAGTGATGAGGTATAACAAAGGTTGTCAATCTGAATCATTAGTACAGATCAATGAGAATATAATCTTTTGAAGTTCATATGATTCTTATCTTTCAGAATTAGATGATTTTGTAGCACAAATATTCTAGCAAATAGAATACTAAATCAATAAAAAATACAAATAAACAGATTCTTCAAAATGAGAATTTAATTATGTCCTTTAAACCAGACTGCTGTATTACCTTGTTGACAATATATAGAGAAGTGTATAACATAACCAGAATGGTTTTCATGGATACAATGACTAGTTATCAAATTGTATCAAGTTCTTTTTAGATTCATGCCCACTATTTAGTACTATATATGGCAAAAGTGTCTCTGATGTAGAAGCAAATATTTTTTTCTGTCTTTTCATTTAAGAAAATGTAAGTGAAAAATATAATTTCTTTGTATTTTTTTGTTTATTTGGTTGTTCCATTTTCTTTTGTTTTGAGAGGCAGTTACAGATCAGTTTCATTCAGATGTGTATAGCTAAGCCACTCTTAGTAGAATTTGTGATCACAATTATTATTCATCTAACAAGCTTGCCAAGACAGAAAGTAAATGAATACAGTCAAAATGATGAAGTAGGGTGCATGTTAGTTAATTTACTCAACATTTCTGTCGAAGTTCTAGTCAAGACAATTGTAACAAATAGAGAGGCTGTATTTTGTAAGTGTTTTCTCAGCATATATAGGTTTATCTATTAGAGAATGACAACTAAATGTATTCCATTTCATTATATTAGGTATGTAACTATTAGAAAGTGGATTTTATGGTATAACAAAAATAGAAAGTTGATGGTTAGAAACCAAGGGAGCAAATAGGATGTCTTTTAATTTACCTGGTACTTGGTTTCAGACTAAGGGACTTCTCCATGCTCAGCAAATACTCTACAAACTAAACTTCCTCTTTTTCCATAAATTAACTGATTTCTCACAGATACATACAAATGTAAGAATTGAACATGCTATTTGGTACATGTCTGACAGATGTATATGCATATCTTTCAGTCAGGCTCAATATGTTTGCTTCCTGTGCTAGGCAGTTTTATGTTAACTTGGCATAAGGTGAAGTTATTTGAGAGGAGAGAATTACAGTGAAGAAAATACCTTCATAAGATCAAGCTGTTGACAAGCCTGTAGGAAATTTTCTTAATTAGTGATTGATGGGGAAGGGACCAGCCCACTGTAGGTAGTGCCACCCCTGTGCTGGTGGTCCTGGCTAATATAAGAAAGCAGGCTGAACAAGCCATGAGGAGAAAGCTAATATAAATCAGTAAGTGATAAGCCTCCATGGCATCTGCATCATTTCCTGCTTCCAGGTTCTTGCCCTGTTTGAGTTTCTGTCCTGATTTCTCTTAATGATGGACCACAATGTGGAAGTGAAAGTCAAATAAATAACCCACCAAAAGAATAATAATTAAATTATTAAAAATAACCATTATAAAGGCACAGTACACTATGAACCATTGAAGCAACCCTAACAGAAATCTGAAGTAGACTATATATTTTATATTTTTAGTCCTTCATCTGCAAAACAATAGTGTGGCGGTTTGGAAATATATATTTGGAGATGTGTCAATCCCTGTTCAAGTCAAAGATTTGAAAATTACCATTTTTCTGTGTAAAACAAGGGTTATATTTTTCAAAGACCAAATTTATAAACTTTAACATGAGCATTGGCCAGTGCTGTTGACTTACTTGCTAGTCTTGAAAGTTTTCTTGTCAAGTTAAGTTCCATGATGCACAAAGAAAGTACACCAATGCCAATGGATACATCTATAAAACCACTCCAGAACATGCTTCAATCTCAGGGAACACTGCAGAAGAGGGACCAGAAAGGTCATAAAAGCCAGTGAACTAAGGATTTTTCTGTAAAACTATATATCCTAGTAATGTCAGACACAACACCTGTAAATTCTTACAAATATAATGTGTAAACATGAACTTAACAAACACAACAATACACAAATATGTGTAAATAAATATATATAGTATACTATATACTATATATATATATATATAGCAATATCCTGATGTCTCCCATTTGCTAATTGCTAATTTAGAACTCAACTACTTTAGAACTCAAGAGAAATCATGTGGCAGTTTTTTTATCATATACTCTATTTTCTGAGTGAATCAAAACTATACTAAAATTAATTATTGTCATGCCTCAGCATTCATTTCAGTACCTAAAAAAGCCAAACTCACTTATCCCTATTTATTTCTACATAACATATTAGAATTATGATTATATGTATTCAAAGTAGAGATAAAAATCACTTTATAGAATAGTGAATAAGATATGGACCATGAATTAAACTCACTATAAGAAGTGCATGTAAGTACATAATTAGGATTTGTTGAAATCCTAATCGAAATGTGGTAAGACAGAATACTCTCTAGCAGTTACAGGCAGCTCTGCCATTTTTGTAGCCGATTTTTTTCACTATATTTCAAATGAATATCAGAACGACTTTATTTATAATCACTAATTATTAGTTTAATTTATCTATAATTGCTATAATTACTTTATTCATAATTAGGGCACCAAAGGCCCAATTAACATCCCAATTAAAGGCAAAGATTGGACGACTCCCAATTTTAGTATTGGAAATTTTAAAAAATATATATATGGCTAACAGGTGAAATCTTAAAATGGCTGCAGTGCTTCACTGACCTTTAACATTTGTCAGGTTAATATCTGTAAAGTTCTCATTAGGTTTGTCAATAGTTTAGGAAGAGAAAAAATGATGTCATTGTTTACAGTTTTTAGAAAGTGTTACAAAATAGCTAATATGTAACTATTTTCTAATTTTCCTTTGACATGTTCTATTTCTTAGAAATAACAATCAATATATTTACTCTTTTTGTTCATGAGAGATTTTTCAAAACTAGTGACTAACATTCTGAAGGATTTTTTTTTAATTTATACCCTGTAAGCCTACTGTTATTGCTATGATGATCCCATTCAATTCAGCTCATTCACAAAAAAGTAAACCCAAAGGATGCTGCAGGAGTTCAAGGCACTGATGCTAACCAACAGCTCTCTAATTGTATGTAAGAGGGAAATCACACCTGATATTGGAAACCTAGCCACCTACTCAGGGCTAGTGAAGTCATAAGTGTTGGAGGGGAACCTACAACCACACCTTTACCAAATTTTTATAATTACTAACTACACTCTAAATATTTGTCTTTATAACCTCAGGTAAGAGTAGAACTCACCCCTCAAAAGGAAACTTCTCTGCGCATCACGTAAAGTCTACTACAGAAAAATACAACCAATCAAAATGAAAATGCGTGTGTCCGGTTTGAATAGACTCATCCACAAACCCATTCCCATGCATACATGTCTCAGTGAACATTGCAGAAGAGGAGGAAGAAAGATCATATAATCCAGAGGATTAGGGGTGTGCTCTTAGACTGCATCTCCTGGCAATGTAAGAGCCTACATCCATAAATTATTACAAACATAACTGTGTAGACATGAGCTGAATGAGGACAATACTCATGACAAAGTAGATAGGGGGAAAGTCATGAGGCCCCGATCAGACAATCACACACACACACACACACACATACACACACACACACACACACACACACACACACACACACAAAACAAAAAGCAAACAGACCTAAAAAAAAAAAAAAGGTAATTAAGAAATGCTGAGAGTAGAAAAAATTGTCTTCCTGAGAGAAGTGCATACTAATAGATTGTCCAATAATGTATGGTCATCCCTGGAAACATGTATACAAATAAAATTATACAGATTGAGCAAGTTGCATAAATTTGTGTATGTGTATGTGTGTGTGTGTGTATGCATAAATGTATGTAGCAACTATCACTGAAAATACACCACAAATATGAAAGCAAGTAGTACGAGGTATGTAGGAGGTTTTGGTAAGAGAAAGAGAAAGAGAAAAGAAAGGGGAAACGATACAATCATGTTAAAATCTCAAAAAATTAAAATACATAAAATTCTAAATAGAGGAATTATTTGATTTTTCCTTTTTTCCTTACTACATCCATTATATATGTTTTTTTCTTATGTAGTAGGTTACATATGACATTGCATTTTTAAAACGCAAAACAAAACTTTGTATCTTTTACAGACATTGTTGTTGAACTAGGGATCAAAACGTAAATGAGTATTTATTATACTATACTTTGATTGCCGCATGCTATTCCCAGTGGTATGAGTTCAGAAGCCCTGAAAGGAAACATTATTAAATACAAAAGACTGACCACATAACCTCAGTTTGAGGACAGAGTCATGACCTTGCCTCTATTGACCATTTATAAAAAAGTATTCAAAAGGAGGCAAAACTTAATACCAATCTGACCAACAACCAAATAATGGGTAAAAGGAGAAAAACCTGCTTGCCTATTTTAAAGTAATTGAGGTGGGGTATATTGAACACACTGGGTTTTACTATATCACTACAAAAAGTCACTAGTGATATTTGTAGGAGCTATTTACTTGCATAATATCAGTATGTGCTTTCCTGTGCTCTCTGCTCCCTCCTTCACAGTTGTGTTTGCTTGCTGACATAGTCCAGTTTTCCAAGGTAAAGAGATTATATTCATAGAGTTCACCTATGAATATTTGAAATTCCACTGACTATATTACTCTCAGGAATATGGAATAAAATACTGTGTCATTACTTGATCAAGGAAACTCCCATCACATTTTTATATTATAAAATATTTCAGTGTATTTTCACTGTAATTTTACTGCCTATTTTGAATTGGCTGCAAAATTTATATTGGCCAGAGCTTCATTATGCCATCTAAGAATCTAGAGCCGGTGTGATTCGTTAAGGTATAAGTTAATTGAAGCGCAGGGACATATCAGATTTTATGAAAACAGAATGTCATGCTATCTTGCTGGGAACCCAAGTTAATTGCCCAAGGAGGACTAACATTTTACAGGTGGAGTGTGAAACTATATCATGTAAGTTTGAAAATAAGTTTTGGATATGTAGTCACCTTGAACTTAAAAATTTAATATGTAAGATCCATGGCTATCATTATGTTTTCACTCGAGGCTGTAAAATGGACGGACTAACCATGGATCATTTAATTCCTGTAATTCGTTTTAACTAATTTACAGTTACTCATTTTACCAAAAAGATAATTTTCAGAAATAGGAAAATATAATGGTGGAGTTAGTGGCCCCTAGATTGCTTAAAGATGAGGAAATATTATAAGGTCACTGGACCACTTCTCCTGCAAATCCATCTACAAATTAAGTACAGTTTTTCTCATGTCTGCTTGTTTTGCTATATATATACAGATATAGATATAGATATTACATGACATATACATCAAAACTATTCAAAACTACTAGTTATGTTAAATGTTAATTGTTACATGTAACAGCAAGTATTCTATTCTATTATTGTATTTAATAGTGAGGATAGATTTTTTAAAAAATTCTCTAGAGGGACTGAATTTGTACTCCTAAGAATATGATTGATCAAAGAAGATAAGAAGAAACTGATATCAAATACATGATTGTGAATCACAGTAATAGAATGAGACACTGTCCAAACTAATGCTCTCATCTTACTTTATAATTATGAAGAGGAGGACGGCTGAGATACAGGTTGAATACTTGCCTGTCATGCAATGTCAAGTACCTCAATTAATTAAGCTGTTAAAACAAGTAAATATAGAAATAAGTGAAAAGTAATATATTGTGCCAGCAAATAATTTTTAAAGAGAAAAGTGAGCAAAACAGCCAAATAATATTTTTCTGATCATAATTCTGATACTTTTAGAAGTAAAATGTAATTTGTATAAAAAACAAAGGTTAAAAGTATTCACCCAAGATTACTTTAAAAGTGTTTTAATTGGAAAACTTAAAACAGTAACATTTTCTATAATAATAAGGATGTAGATTGCAAGGGCTAACATATTAAGTACTACACAATACAGGCCTGGCAGTGGCATGGTGGATAAAATGCTTGCTGTGCAGATACAATGACCAGAGCATGAATCACCAGCAACCACGCAAATGCTAAGTGCGGAGGCAAGCACACATTCTAAGCTTTTGGGAGGCAGAGATAGTACCTCAGTATCAAGGCTTGATAGATAGGGAGGCAAGAGAGAGTTCTAAGTTCAACAGAAGAACCAGCCTCAGAAAACAAAGTGGACAGTAATCAAGGAAGACAAGTAACAATCAAACTCTGATATTCCTGCGTAAGTGCAACTGAACACAATTCAGCCCTCACGTATACAGACACGCACACACAGGGATGCTCACCACATCCATATGAAAAAAATAAAATAAAGTAAAAAAAAAAAAAACCCAAAACAATTTTTCTTTACATATATAAAGGAAAATCGGATCATTTTTGTTAAGTATAAATCTTTTAGACCACGATAAGCATATTACATGTGTTATCTGACTTTCTTGTCACCAATGTGCAGTAAATTTATTGTCAGAACTAGTCTACATTCAACTACACCATATAACTTTCATATAATAAAATTTACTACTTCAAATGCAAATTTAATGTCCTACACTTAATCAAATCAGATGAATTCGTCATCTCAAAGACAAGAAGGAAATTATCAATATAAATGTGGATCAATTTCATTGTCACAGTGGTCCCTTTGGTTGACCAAAGTCTGATATGTCCTCACCCTTCTATAGAGTAAGTCCTATAGCACTACGGTATCTAATATGTTAGTGACAGTAAGTTAAGATATTACTTTTTACAAATGCCCAAGACACTGTATGGTAAACATATTTTGAAGAGCTTGCTTAGCTCTTTTGGCTATAGCGCATGTCATGTATATTTCTGCTGCAGTTGTCTGAGTGATAAGTACCCCTCTTTAAATGAGTCCCAAAGAGAATATGCCTTGCTTGATATCTGCTGTGCTAGAAGGGCAGCGAGCTCCTTTGCTACTGACATCTGGGAAAAATTGCTGAGCAACCCTAATTCAAACATTTCTGTGCTGCAGTGCTGTAAGAAGTGTTAGTTCTATTAAAATTTTTACATTATATTAAAATTGATATGAATTGACCAGATTCCTTTTATGAAAGTAAAAGTGTCTAAATGCCCATTCATAGGTTATTGTGTTTTTTATGTTGGAGAAAAATGCATGAAAAATCCTTACATTTAGGGAAACGAGCCTTAGGGAACTTAAGTGTCAGTTATAAAAGACAGATTACTATACCTGTAAATTTGTCTCCAGTGAAACTGACATCTAAGGTCCCAGAGCCTTTTCCCTCCTTCGCTGAGGATTTTTTATGCCATTTGTATTACACATGATATTTCATTCTTTACAAGAAACTTTTAAGTATTGATATTCAACAGTCAAACACCTTGCCTACACTGAAGGAATAAAACAAGAAAACAAGTATGATCACTAACTGATATGTCCTTGTGCAGTAAAGTATACTTCAGAATTAAATAAAATGCATACAATTTGTAGGCAAAGTGACATAAAGGGTAATTATTATAAAAACTTACTATATTAACAGACAAAAGCATGGATACCTGGGTTGTTAATATATGAACAAGATAAATAATAACAATATTTGTAATGATGAATTTTGATAAAAAACATACATATTTAAGCTAGTTATTTTAAATAATCTGGAAATATTTATGTTGATTATTTCTCAGGGTCTCCATGGCTTGTGATAAAATTAATGCATTGATATACTTGAAATTCAAATATAGTTAATGGCTTCATAGTTAATGTCCTCACAGATCTCCTTACCAATATAACAGATAAGCATATTACAGTTGTTTACTTTTATCATACTCATCCCACTGGTGATCAGATAATTAATATGGAAGTACAGTGCTAAAACAATTCAGCTCCATATACTTTCAAAATAAAAAAAAAATATTGCATGTAAACTCTCTCCTGAGCACATGCTGTATTTAATTGGTGTCCCTATTGGAAATACCTGGATCAATTACCAAGGAAATTTTGATTCAGATCTCATTGCATCATGTCAAATGGCATATTCATCTATGAATATATATGTATATGTATATATATATATGTATATACATATATATATGTATGTAATGAATTTTTCTGGGACTTCATATATTATTTAGAATATTTTAAATGTTTTCTAATTAATATTACCCCTAAATACTCTCAGATTGTTTTTTTTTTAATTTTAAGATAGAAAATCAATTTTCTTTTTTTCTATAAACAAACACACACACAAGACAAAGGATCAATAACAAAAACAACAGAAAGCATTTTGTTCAAGTAAAATGGAGACCTAACTTTCTTGGAGTTCATTTAAAGTAATTGTCACTCAATGAAGAACCTATTTCAAAGTGGGATGTTTTCAAATAGAAATTATCGACTGTTGTAGCATCCAAATATGTGTATCTACTAGCTTGTGATGGATTTGTTGGGTCAGCAACATTAAACAGCTTTATAATTTCAGCACAGGACCCTAAAAGGAAACATAATTTTCAATGATATAATGATTGGAAAATTATATTTCAATGCAGATATTGTTGATTAGATTTATTTAAGAAACCAAACTAATATTTCTATCTAGTTTTCTTACTCTCTTTTTCATTCTTGCATGATTTTTCTACTTGATTAAGCTGTTTTACCACCTCATAACTGTGTTACTCGTTCAAGATATTTTTTATAAACTACTAAGCATACAAAACTACTAGCACTATGAAATGTACAGCAAGTTCAAATCCTGCTTTCCATAGCTTATTACAATCTGCCTTGGGTTTCTTTTTACATGCTCTTCTTTGGCTTCTCTGTCTCACACAGAGAATCTCAGTATTGTATTGGCTCTTGAAGTAAATTATATCCTATTCCAATTTCCTTGTCATCTCTCATGATCTATTTATATGTTTCCTTGGGTGTTCCCATATTTAAATTAATAATGTATCCCAGGACACGTTAAAGCTATTTTATTGCCTTCTACTTTATTATATTCAGACCTGATCTCAAGACAAACCTAATTGTTGAGCTACAATGAAGAACATTTGAATGTGCTGACTCAGAATTCAAATTTAAGGAATGATAATCTAGCCAGAATCAAAATTTTTATTATTATTTAATTATTTTGGTCAATAGAAACTTGGATCTTCTACTTAAACCTGTTGTTTATTCTAGTAACTGTGATTACATACCACAAGCATTATTCTACGTTTCACAAAGTCCCATTTATTAATTGTTGATTTCAGAGCCTGTACTGTGGGTGTTCTGTTCAGAAAGTCTTTTCCTATGCTAATGAGTTCAAGGCTGTTCCTCACATTTCCTTCTATCAGATTCAGTGTGTTTGGCTTTATACAAGTGGACCTTGATTGATTTGAAATTGAATTTCATTCATGGTAGTAATTATAGATCAATTAGTATTTTTCTACATGCACATATATAGTTTGAGAAGCACCATTTGATGAAATGCTGCTTTTTGTCCAGAGTGAAATTTCTGTCTTCTTCATCAAAAATAAGGTTTCCTGCTGAGTGGTGTTGGCACACTCCTTTAAAACTAGCACTTGGGAAGAAGAGGCAGGTAGATCTCTTTGAATTTGAGGCCAGCCTGGTGTACAGAGTGAGATCCAGTACAGCCAGAGTTACAACAGAGAAACTGTGTATTGAAAAAAAAAAAAAAAGGTTTCCATAAATGTATGGATTTATGTAGGGCCTTCGATACTATTCTTTTGATCAACATGTCTGTCATTGTGTAAATACCATGCTGTTTTATTTACTATATCTCTGTAGTCCACTTAAAATAAGATACCTTCACAGTGTTTTTATTATTTGGGATTGTTTTAGCTATTCTAGGCTCTCTCTCTCTCTCTCTCTCTCTCTCTCTCTCTCTCTCTCTCTCTCTCTCTCTCTCTAGGTGTGTGTGTGTTTCCCTATGAAGCTGAAAATTGTCCTTTCAAAATCTGTGAAAGTTTATGTTGTAATTTTGATGAAATTGCATTAAATCTGTAGTTTGTTTTAGAGGAATGTTTAATCTTTTAATTCAGCAACATGGTTGCACTAGGAAAGGATCACATTCACAGCTGGTGAGACCCAGCTGGAATTTGGTTGAAGAATTTATATAACCCAATGCAGAAGTCAATGGTAGCAAAATCCTTTAGTCCTGGCTCTTGTGATGTAAAATGAAGTGGTCAGTTCAGAAATAGGTCACAGTTCTCAGTTCATTGAGGCTCCTACTACATGGTTCTCAGCTCAGAATTCAGAATCAGTTTAGAGTTAAGAGAGAAGCCATGGAAATTGAGAGAACAACATAAGATTGAGTAAGAGAATCAGTGAATCAGAGTGAAGATTGGGCAAAATGACATCTGAGATTAATCAGAGAGAAGAGCAAGCAAAGTGATAAATCAGAGGAAGATTTTGCAGAATGAGTCAAAGTGATGACATACCCTTTCATGATAAAAAATCAGGCTCTCATCTCCGAGAGGTGTCAGTCAGAGAATCAGGCAGATAAGACACAGAAGCAGGATAAGGAGAGTGAATTTGGAGAGAAAGAATCAGCTAACAGAGTAAATTTGAAGATTCAGTTTAGTCAGAGAAATTGTGGAAGTCAGGTAGAGTCAGAAGAAGAGTTCAGCAGAGATAGTCAGCTGGCTCAGAAGGTCAGTTTGAACCAGGAACTTGGAGAGGAGTTTGAGCCAGAACTGTGAGAGAGTTGAATCAGCCAACCTGAAGAGTCAGTTGAGTTCAGTACAGCTCTGAGTTCAGAAGGTGCTAATCAAAGTGAGTCAGGAAGCAGGTTGTAACATTCTAGGTTTAGGCTTGAAGATTAGATTGTACAGAGACTAAAGCTTTCCAGTTTTAGGTTTAAGATTAGATTGTGTGGAAGCTAAAACTCTTTAAGGACCAGGGATTGAATTAGCAAAAATAAACTGTATATCTATGTCTACAGATTGCTTTTGGTAAAGTGGTCATTTTTAACTGAGATAATCCTACTGATCCAAGAACATTTTTTTCATATATTTCTTTTTCAATTTATTCATTTAATATCTTTCAGTTATTTATACATGTTTTTCACTTGCTTTGTTAGGGTTACCCCAAAATACTTATATTATTTGAGGCTATTGTGAAAGGTGTTACTCTTCTGATTTTTTTTTTCAGTCTGTAATTTTATATAGGATGGCCACTGATTTTTGGGAAACATTTATATCCAGCCTCTTTGCTGGAAATGTTTATCAATGCTAAGGCTTTCTCAATGGAATTTTTAGGGTCTTGTAAATATACTTTCATACCATCCTCATATAAAGAAAGGGCATTGGATTGTGTGGGTAGAGGATAGAGGAGGATCTGGGAGGAGTTGGGAGCTGGGAGTGGGCAATCAGAAAATGTTGTATGAAACAATTCTCCTTCAATACAAAAAGAAGAAATTATTTGTTTTCTATATTGATCTGAATTTCTGTAGATTTTTCCTTGTCCCCCAAAGTGTCCCCACCCCAAGTTTTAAAAACGTTTTTGAAGGAGAGTCAATAAACTGACTCAGAGAGATGTGACAGAAGAAGGATTCTGATAGTATTTTTCCTGTGCTTTTATACTATACACTTGGACAGAAAATCCTGGAGTTTTCTAAGTATTTTAATTTTCCCCCTTAAATTAAGTATTTCACTTCAGTCCATTTATTTTAGCCATTTCTCTTTGGAAGACAATTGTTATCTATACATTTCCTTGTAGTTATAAGATTATTTTATTTTAATAGTTGCCTTTAGTTTTTTTTTCCTAAAATATGAATTCCTTGTCTGTGTATAGATTCTTTTTTGTTTATTATCAGTTTTATGATGTTTTCTCACTTTCTAGCTCTGTGATTTAATGTCTTTCAAAAATTTTGAAAGTTCTCTGAAAATTCTATTTAAAATATTTATGGTTTCACTAACACTCACTGAAAATTTTGTTTGTTTATTTACATAGTTCTGTTTTATTTTGAGATGTAGTCTGCCTGAATTCTCTAAGTAGACTGACCTGATACTATCAAAATCTTCACTTCTGCATCTAGAGAGGCAGACGCTCCAGACAAATCCATTGCCTCTTGAATGTCTCTCTTAAATAGTATAGATAAATAGTTTTGTCAAGTTTTTAATGAATTTCTTTTCTTTTAAATGAAACATTAATTAGAATTCTTCTTACATACATGAATACACATATGTACACACACACCTTAAACAATATATATTGCTACAGAAGTAATCGCAAAAAAAAAAAAAAGTTTGCCAGTTTAACCGAAACTAGCTATAATCACCAACTAATGCTAATTTCATTCTATCACAGACAGAATCTTGGATGACCCCTGATGGCCCCCACCCCCTTGTAAGTTATCCCCATGTGTAACTAAATTTGTGAGCTAATTAAGAGATTTGTCTCCAACCAATGAAATACAGAAAAAGATAATGGAATGCCATTTCCATCATAAAGCCACAAAATATTGTGGTTTATGTAATTTCAGGCTTTTTCCCTCACTGGCTCTGATTATGAAAAATATTCCTTTTGGACCTACCTATAAAAAAAGGCCTGGCTGTAGTCTCTTCTCTGCTGCCAATGGTGAACTAAGGCTCTCAATCTAACTTTCAAAGAGAATAAATTGTCAGCTTGTGGCATAACCTTACCATTTGCATCCCGTGTAAGCTCCTGTGCATGACTGCTATCTTAGATGCCCAAACCCAATAGCACATGACTCAGCTTTTCAGAAGTCCTGTTTTACAGCAACTTTGAGATCATAGATGTGCATTCACTATATAATAGATTTTTGCTTATTTGTTTTATAGCATGCATAACTAAAGAACTATGTATCAGAGATTGATAAATAACAAAACATGATTAAATGGATTAAACTGAAAACATAAAAATCATTACACTTATGATTCCTATAACAATATATTTGAATTGATCAAATATTGTACTGATTTAAGTAAGTCATACTAAAAGACTAGAAGAGTTCTTTCTAAATATGAAGGTCTAAAACTGATGAAAGTAGATAGTGACAGAATTCAAACAATGAGGATAAAGGGCAAGAACTGACTGGAAAGTGTTGTGCAATGATTTTCCAAAAACTGCCTTCTGAGAAGTGTGTAGCACACAGATTAATGCATTAATCAAGACTCACTGAGCTGTGCACATTGCATATGTGCATCTTCTACTGAACAAAAGCAAACAATTGCAATTTTAAAACATGCAACCTTAAATTCTATGAAATGATGACAGAGGTCATGTTGAGTAGCAATGGGACAATCGTGGGATGATCCTTTCTTATTTAGATGAATAGAAGTTTTGCAAGCATTGTGAACCTTACTAAAGGACAATGAAAGGATCCTAGGACCACAGAAAAACTGTCTAACATTTCCTAGAATACACATGTCCTGTCCTCATGTTTTGCTATCCTCTTCAAGTGTAGCTATTAATTGTGATGATCAGTTTAACATATTTTGTTATATCTAACAATTTATTACATTATTACATTGATAGATTTGAATTTATTGGACAGAAGAGATTAGCTATCCTATGCTTTGGTTTCTACTTTCAAAAAAGCTTTTCATTTACCAAAATCCCCTGTGGAGACAGGTCTATGATCAGAGGAAAGTTTTTCACTATTTTCACAGGATATACAACCTGAATACAAAGGGATAGGCATTTCTTTGTTTCTGGAAGTATTTCTTATCGTTGGAAAGTACTTATATACATTCACTACAGTCAATGGTCCTATTGTTGCAGTTGCCAGGTGACAAGCATCTCTTCACATACCAGTTTTTAGCCACGTGTTCATGTGTTTTACTTGAAGAAAACAAAACAAAACAATAAGCACAAACAAATCTTGTGGTCTCAGTAATTGACAGTTGTTTCTTCCCTGAAACTACCTGAACTAAAGACAAACTGAAAATAGCAAACTGTAATATAAATCTTATTGTGCTATTAGCCCCATTCAGTAATTAAAAGCCTACTATCATTCACTTGTTCTATTAGAAAATTAAGCTTTGCTTAATAAACTTTTCTTTTTCTTATTAATACCCTCTTGGAGTTATGTTTACTTATTAATATATTACACCTTTTTAAAGTAAGACCATTCTTATTTTTACTCAAATTAATTCATATTAAGACATTTTGCTTCTCCTAAGACCTACTATGCCACTTTAACTTGATATCAGGAGCTTCAGGTAGAGTTAGAGAGATAATACTGAACTTAAGACTACTGGCTATTCTTCCAGAAGTCATGAGTCCAATTTTAACCATACATGGCAGCTCACAACTGTCTATAAGTGTATACCATGGAATCCAGTGCCTTCTGCTGTGTATAAAAATATATTAGACAATGTACTCATGTTCCTAAATAAATAATTCTTTAAAAAGTAAATTTAAAAATTCCAAGGTCTCCAGAATTATATATATAATGCTGGAGATCAAAATTTCAAATCCAGGGCCTCTTAAATGATAAACTACTGAGAGATACCTGGAGTCTAGTATCTATTACTTTTAGAAAACTTTTTATTAGGTATTTATATCTTAGGATCATATTCTTCTCACTAACTAAAATAAACTACTCTCTTAATGAGTAGTTATTTAATGTTGTTTTAGTCATTGTGTTTTTTTTTAAATGCTCACTCTTTCTTACACTATATTCAAAGTACATTCTACTCTGTCTTTGATGCCATTTATTTGCATAAATATCTGAACCAGCAATTGTATAAGATGTTTGAACTCTTAATTACTGGACATTCCTTTCTATCTGTTAAGTTTGGAGGATAACTTTATACCAAGAATGTTTCTTTTTGTTGCCTTCATTTGATGAATGTGTATTATCTACATTATCATTAATTGTTCTCATTTACAAGTAGTTTGTATATTCTCTAATCTCATGGATGTTTTAAACACTTTGATGAAATTCATTTGGTTTGAAGCTCACCTCTTGTTATTTGAAACTGGCTGTGCTGTCACCACAGGAAAAACACTTTGGCAATTGCATTAGTACTGATTGACATTTTGTATCACCAAAGCATTTCACCCATATTACCTTTGAAAGTATAAATTACTATGATTATTTATTCATAGATGACTGAACATAAAACACAAATGGGACATAATCTCTACAGGGAAAAGCCAAGATTAAACAGGAGTTTAAGTAAAACAACAAAACAGACAAGATCATTTATCCATAGTGCAAAATACAAAGAGAAAATTAAAAGACAGTGACATTATTAAAACACATAAATAAAATTATTTAATGCATAATGTCTTACATAATCATGAAAGCTTATTTATCATATTAGACCATATATTAGATAGATTTTTGGAGGAAACAAAACACTTCCTGAGTTGTGGCTTATTGAATGAAATATAATTCTAAATATTGTAAAAATTCATATCAATATTCATTAGTTTCATCTGAACTGTTTATCACTTGGAGGTGACAACTCAAGCATGTATCACTTGCCATGAAGAACTTACAAACATTTTTATGGATTCCCTTTCTTAGAATCTATAGTATACAGCCTTATCTTTCTTTCTTAAATAAGAAAATAAAGGTAATACTGATTTTATTAAAATGTGAATTTATTTGGTAATGGGATGATAGATTCTCTAAGATTGGAGTTTTTCACCTGTCACAAGCTCGCTCTTGCTCTCTCTCTCTCTCTCTCTTACACACACACACACACACACACACACACAGTCCTTTAAGTTCCTTAAAATAAATGCTATAAAATTTTAGAAAAATAAAAACATAATAAGAATTTGAAGTTTAAGCTGCTTATGATAAATTTTCAAGTTGTTCTTTTCAAATGTTTTATGGCTTCTGATAATATTAATAAATGGGATGAAATTCAATTGCTAGCTCAATGGGGTAAGTTGTTCTATAATTCAACTATGTTCCTAGTTTCTGCCAACTACAAATAATTAAGTCTGACAATAGATATAGGCTTATTTTCATTTTAAAGGAAAGAAGAAGGGCAGAAAACAATGAATAAAAAATGATAGGCAGAGAAAGAAGCAAATCAGAAAACATTTTTTAATGCATTTGTTGTAAGCTTAGTAGAAAGTAGTCTTTATTTGCACACTAAGTCTTTATTTTTTCTTTTTCAGAGAAATGAGAACAGAGGAAATAACATGTTTGGTTCATCCATTTTTCTCTTAGTGCCTCAGATAATCTGAAACTACATTTTCTTGAACTAAATACAGACTTTCCAGGATGTTACTTGCCCTTTCTTCCACTTACATAAGAGATTATTCCAGGTAACTGAGTGGTGATGGGGAATGTTTGGTGTCTTCTCGTTATGATACATTTTTTAATTTGGAAGTTTTACCCTTTTCCTTGGAAATCTAAACTGTGTTCCTTGACATAACTTCCAAGCACAATATGGGTTGAAAATTTTATTTAAATCTCATAAAGATTCTCTTATAATGAAGAATCATTCAAACTGAAATAATATTAAAAGGTGCAAGGGGGAAAGACTCAGTAAGATAAAGGCATACCTATTAGAATACAGAAAACTTCTCAATGAATACTTTAAAAGCAGAAGAGCCTGGACAGATGCTCTTCAAACTCTAAGTCAGCAACAAATGTCAACCCAGACGACTAGTCTCAGCAAAAATTTCAATCACTATAGAGGAGAAAAAGGCATTCTTTGACACAACCAATTTTACACAGTATCCATCCACAAATCAAGCCCTAGAGAAGGTGATAAAGGAAAACTTCAAACTGAAGAGTTTAACCACACCCAAGAAGACGCAATGAATAAATAATTCCAGACCAGCAAATCAAAAGAAGGACAACACACACACACACACACACACACACACACACACACACACACACACACACAAACTCACACACATACTCACACACACTATCAACAACTTAACAAAAGAAAAGAAAACTTAAAAGACCGCTCATTGATATCGCTCAGCATCTATGTGTTTTATTCCTCAGTGAAAAGATAGACTAACAATATAGATTCAAAAACCCTACCAATCTTTTTTACTGCATCCAAGAAACAAATATTAACCTCAAGGAAAGAGTAAAGGATAATCATGCTACAATTCACACACCCAGAGAGGCTACATAGCAATGAGGGCAGGTAGGAGGAGCCAAGGGCAGGTACATCGATATACCTGGAAGGGAAAGTAGAACAGATTATGTAGTTGGACTGTGGGCAGGTGGGGATGGGAATAGGAGGAATCAGCAGGGAAGGAGGAGTTGAGGGAGAGAATATGGTAGAGATGATGGGGACCAGGAGGGAGGGCATTTCTGAGTAGATGTGTAAGCCTACTGCATTGGAAACCCCCTAGAATCTATGAGGGTGACACTACTAGGGCAACCTAGTAATGGAGAATGCAGAGCCTGCACAGGCCATCTTCAGTAACCAGGAAAATCTTCCAGTGGTGGGACCTGATCACCAATGCAGTCACAAAACATCCAACCTACAATCTGTCCTGCCTACAGGAGGTGCTGTGGCAATGATGGAGCAGAACTCGGGAGAGGGGCCATCCAATGACTGGTCAAACTTGAGATCCAAGCCATGAGAAGAAGCCCAAGTCCAACACTGCCTGGAGAGCCAAGAACTGAAGATTTGATAGCACTGAGAACTAGGTTAGGAGCAAAATGACTGGCAAAATAAAATACTTAAAATTATTCCTAATGAAATTCTTCTATGTGAATAGATTTGTGCCTAGTCAGGTAGGCTCCCTCTGGCAGCTAATGGGAGCAGATGCAGAGAGCCACACTCAATTACTATGTGGAGATAGAGTCCAAATTGGAGATCTCCATTGGATCTCTCACCTCAAAGCTTGGAGAACTCTACACAATAGCACAAAAACACAGATCTAAGCTTGTTTATTGGCTTTTTAGTAAATCCTGTATCATTGCCAGTATCAAATAATCCTGATATATTAATAACCTTGAAGTTTTCCTATTTCATTGTTTATTGTAAATGTATTTTTGTTTGTGGGGGTTCAAGGAAGCAGAAGATACAATCTTCAAGATGTAAGCCTGGACCTAGAGGATATAGCCTCTGAGACTGAACTGAACTCTGCTTAGCTGTCTTCTTCACAGCCTCTTCTCTACATGCCTGTTGCTTCATGCCTGCTTGTTTTTTTCTCCACTTCTTCTTTCACCCTCCTGCTTCTCCTGACTGTTTCCTTTTATATCTGGAGAATTGGGATTAATGGCGTGTGTCCCCATTGCTTTCTGAGTCGGCCTGCTTAAAGGCAGGTGCTGCATTGCCTTTTGATACAAAGTCTTATTTTGCATTAATTAAGAGAATACTATAACTTACCTCCCAAATGTGAGGCCAGTCAACCTTGCTGCCACTAGGAGAAGGTTAGACTTGAGAGACATAGGGTGTTCCTCAGTTTCCATGTTAGTCACTGGGGAGGAACCACAGAATTCCCTTTCATTTAGCATTAGCACAAATAGAGGACAGGATTATCCTAACATTCTTTCTAATCTAGAACAGCCATGTTGCCAGATCACAGGTCAAATGTCTATCATACCTGCCCTGCCCTTAAAGATGATCCCTTCCCAGAGCAGCCAGGCGGTTAAATCAAGGATCGAAGTGTTCCTATATAGATTATGGTTCAAGAATGGTATTGGCTGTCTAATCCCAGCATTTGGGAGGCAGAGGAAGGCAGATCTCTTTGAGACCAACTGGTCTACAGAGTGAGTTTCAGAACAACCAGAGTTACAACAGAGAAACTCTGTCCCAAAAAAGAAGAAGGAGAGAGAGAGAGACAGAGAGAGAGAGACACAGAGAGAGAGCTATTGACATCAGTATCCTATCCTATTCAGCAGGGCAATTTCTAACAAAGTAGAAACTCTGAATACTTACTGGAAATTAATAAAGTAATTAACGAAATACTATTTAGTATCATTGGACATAGTTGTAGTCAACTTGAATGAATGGAAAATTAGTATTCATGAGTAATTTTAATAGGCATTTCTTTGAGAGAAACACACTGAGTTTTAGTTTTTAGCAACGGTTTAATGCCTGAGAACAGGCATTTCTTGGGGTGAGGTTTCCATCATTATAAAGAATTCTAAAGAGAATGTTTAGTTTATAGGAAGATATCAAAATTAAATATAATAATTTAATAGAAAATTAATATGTTTAATATTTTGCATTTTAGATTTCAGTGGAAATCACTAGCAGAAGGTCACTTGGTAAGCAAGGATGCATTTAAAGTTAGTTATATTCAAGTTGAGTCCTTCAGTGACCTTTCTCTATTTTAAATCCTTTAACTTTGGTTTTGGATTTAAAATGAAGACTGGGATTCGTGATAGCATCATGCATGCACAGGAAGCATCAGCACCAATCATCCCACAGGAACAAGTGACAGGTGAAGAAAGAAGTGTGAAAACGACAATCCATAATGGAATCTGACTACTGTTTTCCAAATGACTCATTGAAAGAATTAAATGAAAGGAAATTTTTTGTTTGATTAATCACTAAAATGACTATTAAATATATTAACAAAAGTGAAAGCAAAAAATGAGGGGCAATTATAGGTGAATCTGGTTGAGAAGGTAAGAAAAGAGAGTGGCAAAAGATGGACATCTTAAAAATGGAGTCAAAATATGGAGATATTAATTGGGATGATTTAATCCATAAAACTGGGTATTTGGTAAAGAAGAAATTATTTAAAGATTTATTTAAATTTATTCAGGGTGAACAATGACAATATGAAGGAAAATCTTTTCATTCGTTTGTTTCTGAAACATGAGTAAGTCCTTTGAATAAATATATGTATGAAAACAAAATACACTCTTATAGTATCAAATAAATATATTTTAAACAGATGTATCATTAAATTCATTTAATGATATTTAAACCATTTACCTTCAATGGTTTATTGAGTTTTAACTATTATTACATTTATTTTCTTACTTATTTTTTGTGTATTTGGGTGTATGTCTCTGTGTGTGTGTGTGTGTGTGTGTGTGTGTGTGTGTGCATCTATGATTGTATGCATGCATGCCATGACATTCACATGATAATCAGAGTCTTATGAAAAGTCTTATGAAAGACTTTTTTTTCTACCCTCTGGTTCAGGGAAACAAATTCAAATCCTTGGTCTTAGAAGTAAGCACTTTTATCTACCGAGCACTTTTATCATCCCATGCTTTACAATGTTACTATACAGTGTTAAATGTTATTCGCGTTTTAAATTTTCATTCTTTAAGTTCTTACATTTTACCCTTTATGATTCATATTTTTAAAGTTTTAGTGAGTTAAGGTAATCAAGAAAAACTATGTTCTACACCACATTTTACATTTTTTTCCATATCAGTGTGTATTTGTTAATAAGCATTTGAAAACATCATTTTTTCAAGATCATCTTACATAATAAAGCCTGAATAGCATAATAAGTAATATGAAAGAGGACTAGACATAACGTTGAAGACTTGACAGTGTTGTAGGCCACTGACATCCAAATGCCAAGTACATAGAGTTAGAAACACAGCTTGTTGGTCAAAAAAATTGGAGTTTTAATCCATAATAATGACACTGTGTGGCTTTAAACCTTTGAGTGGGGTAGTATGCATTCTTAGTGTATTCCACACTTGTGAAATAGGACTTGTGTGAATCTTAGTACCCATTCCTTCTAGCCATAAATTGTGAGTAAAGTTGGGGTCCTGCTTCTCCCAAATGCACAAATTAAATCCAAGTCAACCAACTAGGATGTGTGAAGAACATATATAATAACATCTTTAATACTCAGAAAATTTGCATATCAAGTGGACTGTGAGAAGGCAAGAAGAAGCTAAAGGAGGAAGGCAGAGAAAAAAGGGGTAAATAAAATATTTTTAAAATAAAGACAGGAAGGACTGGGAGAAAAAGGAACATCAGGGTAGGTGGGGGAGTGCATGGTGTTGCATGAAGATTTCACAATGAAGCACAATACTGTGTGTGCTAACTAAGTAAAAATTAAAATGAATAAGAGTAGAAAATGTGATTTAGACCTCTAGGAAAATAAACCCAAGTGAATAATTCAAGATGGATTTTCCCAAACTTTAAGCTCATTTTATTTACCCAATTTCCAGAAGCCGAATGTGTTAATAGTGTTTATTTAATCCACAGCGGAGTTGGACAAAATTTGTCATTTCTTTTGAAGGTTTGTTTTTGTAAAATAGAATGGATTGGTTGACCAAGCAACCAGTGGATATGGATATGAGTTTGTTCCTTTTACTTGCAATGGAAAACTTCCTCCTGAAATGGAGAAATGTGAGATGTCTCAGAAGAATTCTATGATAATTTTGTTTCTTCTCTTAAAATACTGAATGAAGGCAAGTCTTCACCTCAATGTTTTTATTTTGTGCTAGTCTTTTAATTACATACTATGCTGCTTGATTTCCCAAAGAGAGAGTCAAAGCCACTGATTTAACATGTGGTTGACTATATGTCTGTGTTTAGTCTAATTATTATTCTCCAATTCAGAATCCTCTTCTCTGGTTTGAAGGTTCTTCTTTTAAAAAATTTACTTTAGTTGACTAACCATTGTATATATTATAAAAAGAGAAAATTTTATTGGACTTTATTAGACTTATTAGATCATATGTGATGATAGTCATTACCAGCTTTCAAATGTCTACATTTATTATATTATAATGTTTATTATATTTTTAGATTTCTATAAATTTTAAAATATAAAGTGTACAGATTTTATTTCTTATTTCTTCATATATCCATTCAATATTTATTTTTTAATTTTATCAAGTTTTCTACTTATGTGTGATTTGTCTTTCTTTTTCTCATGAGGGTATTGCAAGTTTGAAAGAAAGAATCTAAGTTACTAATCCATGAGTAAGCTGGGAAAGGTATCCCATATCTTATTGATAACTTATAAATTCATATTCCAATAGATCAAACCTAAGCAGCAGATACCTGCCATTTTATTTTTCACTTCACAGTGCAGTTCTGAGTATGTGATTGTGAATGCTATTGTGTCTTCACATTTGTTCTTTGATTCTGATTTTTAACATTTTATCAAGTAGTATATGCCAATAACATTAAAATTATTAACATATTTCCTTTTAAAGATTATTTTGTAAATTGAATTTGCTTCAAAAGTAAATATAGCAAAATAAAAATATTTTATATTTTCATTTTAAAAGCGCTAAAATAATATAAAATATTTAATATGTAGGCTTTAATGTTTATGAAGTTTCATCCTGAAAATATTAGCATTTTAGAAATACTGAACTCTACATCAAATATTTGTCATTTTAAAATCAATTATTATACTTTCTCTCTCTAACACACACTTATGTTTGATTTCTCACAGAATTAAGTTTAGAAGTACCCACACTCTGAGCCATTTCCATCAATAGCAATAATCTTTTCTCATGGTTTCTTTTATGATTTTCCTTATTTTAAAAGGCAATTTAAAGGCATTATAACTAGAAGAGGAGAAATTTCACATTCTAACATGGCTCATTAGATAACTAACATTTCAGCTTTATGTATGAAACAGAAGGTTTTGAAATAACTTAATTATATAGACTAAAAAATCATACTGTATAGAAAGCATAGTGGCAGATATTATACACAGAGAAAGTATATAGACACACATTTGTATACACACAAACACACATGCACACACACACACACACACACACACACACCCCACATAAACATATGTAGGTGTGTTTCACAAAGACTACCACCATCATTTATTGTTGTGATTTTAAACTCTATGCAATGCTGAATATACTTAATCATTACAAAAATTCCAGTTGCCAAAGTAATGGATTTCATTCTACTTATGCTATAAGTCAGGATCTGAAGAGAGAGTAGATGCTGAAGATCAAAGTCTAATATTATGTCATCTCTGAGCTAGACTCTGCTCCTTGATGCATGTTAAACCATTTCCCTTTAACATTACATCTTTATTAATTTGCCTCTATAGCCCTCTTCTCTGAGCTACTAATAAGATTGGAAGACATATTTTAAAGTAATTTTACTACTATTAACTTGAAGGGTTTTATTATTATTTGCTTTGCTGATGAGAGTGTAAAAGGAGCATACAATTTGATATCTGATACCAGTATAAGTCAGACATCTGTTATTTTGAAACTAGACAAAATAAATTCTTTTTAATATGATTTTTGCTTTGGAAATATCCATATACTAAAATTTTTCTCTTCATAACCAATGTGTCCTGTCATTTATTTTAGACTGAAGAAATCATCAAAAAGCAAATAAAAACCATTTTATGTTTTACCTTCTAATAAGACAAGAGAAATTAGGTGTTCAGTATCTATTTCTTAGGCCTTAGGTAAGAATAAAATTAACACTTATTTTGTTCATCAGACTGGCAAGTCATAAAAAATAAACTTATCATTCAGTGTTTGTGGGAACATAATTGAATATAAACATTCTTTATAGTGTTTAATAAGTGGTAATCAATAAGTATTATGATTCCTTTAATAATATATTCTTCTTCAATGGATAAATATAAACTAAATAATCCTGTTCAAAAAAGGCATGTTTATTTAGTATGGTGAGAACTGCCAAAATAACAAAACATTAGGAAATATAAATGTTAAAAATAATACATTGTTTTTTAAAGAACTTAATATATCTTACATGTACTATTTCATATAGTAAAGAAAATAATTCACAGTTCAATATTATAAGAACAAGCAGAAATACTGATAAAAAATGAATTTGCTAATATAAATTTAGTTTAATTAGAACTCAGTAAAATGTTTACTGATGAGAGTGACAAGTAGTAGACTATAAGCCTACCTTTGTGCCTAGGACATTATTACGGCTTAAATAGAGGATCACGTCTATTTTATAGGTTGTGCATACATTTTTCTGCACTGTAGATACATATTTTAAATAATCAACAAAACAGTGTTTGTTAGATTAAATCAAACCCAAGTAATAAAATATTACACAAATGGATACTCCACATCTAGAGGAAGTTCTATGATAATGTGATCTTTCTAGTTGTCAATATTTGTCTTTGCTACAGCAGCTGGTAGGAATAAATATTATGGAGTTTTTTTAGTAAATTCTTTCCTTCACCATTTCATACATATATGTTGTGCATTCTTGTAACTGCTTGCCACCATTTCCTTGTTGCCTCTACAAGCTGGACTTTTTTTTTCTATATATAACTATTTGACTTGTATTCACTAGTTTTGGTTTATTTAGTATCACATACTGTTTAGCTTGGGCTGTCTGTGTGACCCTGAATTTTAAACTAGCTAAGAGCTTGTTTTCCCCAAAGAGCGTTCAAGTGTATATTATGGCTCCTTATTTCCCAGAGGCTATTTGTTGCCAGCAGTAAACAGTAGGGCTCCATGAGTCCCTTACTCCTTATTAGTTGATTGTTAGTTGGACCTAACTTCTATAAACCCAGTGCCAGTATGTGTGACTACTCTGAATTCATGCTTCCCATGCCCAAGTTGCACTAAGAAGATGGTATATCACAGCTCTCTTCCTATTGTCCATTTCTTAAATTATTTCTTCCCCCATTTCCACAATATTCCCAAAGCCTAAGTTAGTAGAATAATGTCTTCTAAAGGGCTGAGCCCTCAGTTTTCCTACATCTTGTGCAGCAGTGTGTCTGTGTATTTGCCTCTGTTCATTACAAGGAGGGGCTTCTCTGTCCAAGGCTGAGATCAGCTTTAGTATCCGGGTATAAGCAGATATTTAGAAGGTAGTTACATGCTATGTCAATTCACCTAAGCACCGTCTTAAGTTTCCCCCAAGGTCATAAGGATTTTTCATTTATGGTTTTTGGACCAGGTTTATAGTACTATGCCTAGATTATGTCTCACAAAGCACATGCTAAGTCCATAATTATCTAATAGTAATGGTTGGTTAGCTCAATAATAATCACATCAATATTGGACACATTTTGCATAGGAGATTGGTATTATAATTGCTAGAGTTCACTGCAGATTTAGACTTCTAATGCCTTTTCCTCGAGGCAGACTTCATAGTCTCACCCACAACAAAAGAGGAATCCAACAGGGTGAAATCTTTTGGCCTATTTCCATCTTCTTTTCTACACTAGTATCTTACATGTGTGGTATCTATAACATATAAACTTATCAGTGTGTTCTGGTAGGTAACAAAGAAGAATGACAAGAATTTGTTTTTTGTGGGGTTCTCTGGGGACTCCATGATCAATATCATCTATGAAGGTCCCACTTCTTTGGCCTTGGACTTTGTTGTTTAGTGGCTGATTGCTTCTAGGACCAACATTGTGGGGTATATGATCTTAAGTCTCTTTTATCATTAAAATTTGTTTACCACATAGTGACTTATCCAGGGATTTTCTCATGCCTCCTTCATTTTGCTTGACTTTTCTATTCATGTCCTCATAGACATAGTCTTCACCCACCTCTAGTTGTTTAAACTTTTTCACACACACACACACACACACACACACACACACACACACACAAAAAAAAAAAAAAAAAAACAATTCCACCCTTATTTAACCTATAAAGAACTGTCTCCCCTGCTTAAGACAAATCTGCCTCCACTGTCTCCTTTCCAGGTTTTGGGGTTCTATAGGAACTCCAATAGAAACATTAGAAAAAAAAACCTAAATAGTAGTGGTAGGATCCATGTATGAAACAAATATATGATGTTTAACTTTTAAGGCCTGGGTGCAGTCTCCAAATATAAATTTTTTCATGTCACTGCAGACAGAATTGTTGTCTTAAAAAATCAAATAATAACAAAGAGCATAATGGATGATGAGTAAGGAGAACACTTACATACTACTAGTAGGAATGCAGACTAGATCATTTACTTTGGAAATCAGTATACAGACTCCTCAAAAAAAAAAATAAGTAAAAGAAAGAAATAGATCTACTGTAATGACCCAGTCATACCACTCTTGGCATAAATTCCAAGGAATCTATGTCCAACTCCAGAGATACTGGCATGTCAGTATTCATTGCACATCATTCACCACAGATAAGAAATAGCACCAGCTTAGATGTCCTTCAACTGATGAATGGATAAAAGAATATGCTTTCATAAAACGTAAACATGTATCTATCATTTCTCAAATATATATCCTATATTATGAGTTATTTGTTATTTGGGGGAATTAATTTCTGAATCATTTATGGATAAATATTGCATCAACAAAACAACTGCAAGACTATACAGGCCTGTGCTTTTGTGCCTCTGTGTACAAGCATTGGAGAATGTCATCTGATACAGGCAATCTGATAGCATCCATATAGCACACATTTTACAAAGTTTTTTTCAAAGGTTTTCCCTAGTTCTTAGTGAGATGTAATATTGATCAGAGGATTTTCTTCTGCACAATGCAGCTTTTATATGGGAAAAACTACACTTTATGTTTTAAATATATAAGATGGTAAAATTATAGCAGGGATCAGCAAATTACAGCTCGTAACATTCATTTGTCCTATTATTTGCTTTCAATTACTGGTGAAAAATAAATGAAAAGAATGGTCATTTGTGATGTTCATCAATATAAGATGTCCAAATTTCAGTAAGTATAAATAAAATTTCTTTTTGAAAGAGCTGTAACTAAAGTCTATGTCTTACTTGTTACTTATTTTATTATGCAACAAGCATCTTGGAAATTAAGAAATGAAGCAAATGTCCCGGGAAGGTTAGGCTACTCAGAGTCTGTCCTTTATGAAGAAAATATGTCAGCTTGTTACCTGCACACTACATTCTGATTCCATAGAGGATGCAGGATGAACTTGAGAAAACTCCCTTGAATCTCAATTTGTCCATTTTAATATGTCATCCACATGATGTTCTGCTATTGCTATTAAGTGCTTCATTACTTTATTCTTTCACTGGACCAGTATGTTTCAAGAAATACAAATTTTAATTTGTTTTTAAAATGAATTACTCACTTCTAGCTGAACTACATGACACTAGTTTTGCAATGATTCTAAATGAAGCCTTCCATGAAAATAGTAGTATTTTTACAGTTGGTTGTTTTTTGTTTTTGATTTTCTTTTTACTTTTTGTAGATGAATAATCAATGGCAATATTTAATAAGCTTTAAGGTGTTCTGAATCAAGTAAACCTATTAGTGCAGCATATTAATATAAAGTGTCAATGTCCTTTCCCATCTCCCAGTAAGGAGACTTGTTGCTTGACATAAGACTACTGTTATTTCTTACTTGTCTATTAAGCACATTTAATCTGATTTAAAAAGAAAAGAAAGTTAATGATTTTTGTTATAGCTTTAAGGGGCATCATCAAAATGATTACCACATCCTAAAACTTGCTAAAATAAAACTCAACAAGTACAGAGACATCAGGATTAATACTGACAGAAATTCCTAGAGATGAAAAGTAGAAAGGCAGATCAATAGTACAAAACTCAGGGAATGAAATTGTCTTCCTTTCTGGAAACAATATATTTATATCCTTGTCACACACATAATCTAGCTCCAAATCCTCATATAAACCCAAGTGTACAACTTTTATTTTCTTATTGACCGAGGAAACTATTAGTATGAAAAGTCTATGAGGCTGAAAACCACAAATATCTCAGAGAAATATGAGATCTAAAAGATTTGTGCCTAGATTAATTCTGCATCTTTTATCATATATACCAGTCACTGTAACACTAAAATTCTTTTGTCTCCAGTTTACATTATTTCCCTACAGCAATAATAATATCGTAATGCTGAAATGCTGGCTAAGAAGCATTACAAAAACATTTCTCTATGAGGATACCAGATAAGCAAATCAATAATTTTCTTAGTATCTTGGTCTTTGTGTATTTGAAATGATTGGCATTTATGAAGTTATAGTATTTGAACTCTAAATAGAAGATTTTCTCAAGTGATTTAAAAGAAATTAAATATTACATGTTTTATTGATACAATATTTTAAGGCCCTTGCAATACTTTAAACATGTAATTCAGTTTCCTACCAAATATTTTACAATTTTCACCATATTCCGTGTTCAAAGTATATTTCTGCATCCCTTAGGGCCTTTAAAACCTAATTATTTTCTTTCAATTAGCTTCTTTACTCCTTAAATGTTGTAAGGACTAGTTTAAAATTGTGCCTTAAAGAAAATATTATTGTATGCTTATAATTATCACTACCATGAATGTTTTATCTTAGGATATCCCACAGTTTTGACTAATTTGACTACGAACAGTTCGTGATAGGTCTTTTTCTTATAAGAAAGTCTTCTTACATAGAGAGTATCATTTATGATGTCTCCTATTCAGAAGGTGTAACCATACAACCATACTGGTCTGGTTATTAGAATACACTGTATTAGAAGCAAATGTGTTGTAAGCTTCTTGGGGGGTGTCATCATGTCAATAATAAACCAGATTAATTTAGAGATAGATTTATTTTAGTATTAATTTTCTGTGGCATATGATGTTTTCTTGGTAGTCAGTCATCTAAGAGGAATAAGATGTGTGATGTTGTGATTTGAAAACATTATTAGGGACATGTATACCTTTTCATGTTCTTTGTTCCATATGAACATAATTGTGGGACCCCAGGGGAGGAGAGCAGTAGAAGTTGAGGCCAGAATGGTGCCCCCACTCCCTGGAAAGGTGAAGTGGGACGAGATGCTTGGCAAACTCCTTCTCTCCTAGTCCGGGAAGGTCCCTAGCCAAAATATTAGTTATAACTTGCTTGCTTCACAAGAACCTAAAGGAACATGTTTATCTGCATTAGGGCAGGTCCCTTGTTTAGGTGTGCCCAGCCCTGCCATGCTAATTAAGGCTTCCCTGCCCAAGGGAGAAGCCCCACCTTCCTGGAAGGATATTTAATGAGGAAAAAGGTTTTGAATAAACAAGTTCGGGTCCACCAGATTTCGGACTCCTGGGACTTCTCCCAGTCCATGCCCAGTCCAAGGATCCCATGTCCCCGCCTCCCGGCGCTTTCCCACTGCTCTTTAGTTCCTCGCCCCTGGTCAGGGCAGGAAACTGGGCGGCTTCCCAGCTAACTGCAGGCTTGGGTAGAGCTGTGGCGAAGGGGCGGGAGGACCGAGCCAACACATAATGACCATGAATAATGTGTATAATATTATAAGACTGAAATATGGAGAAAAGATGGAAAACCAGAGAGGAAAATTGTAGCATAAAGAGGTGTAGAGAAGGATATTGCTGTCTTTGGGTTTTTATTGCTGTGAAGAGACACCATGACCATAGGAATTTCTTATAAAGAAAAGCATTTAATTGGGAAGGCATATGTCATGGTGGGAAGTATGGTGACGTAGAGATAGACATGGTGCTGGAGAGGTAGCTGAGAATTCTCCTTCTGGATCTGCAGGCAGCAGGAAATGAGAGTAACACTAGGCCTAATTTGATCCCTTTACATCTGTCAGAACTAAGGGAGGCAAATAAGTCTTCCTTTCAATGTCACATCAAAGAAGCCCAAATACAAGGGTGATAACTCAGTTCCCAAAGGGAAGTGTTGGCTGTGCAAGTGTTGGGACTTGAGCTCAATCTCTGATCCTATGTGAAAAAGCCATGAAATGGTACACGATTATAAACTCATCACTAGATAAGCAGAGCAAGCAGATCTTGAGTCTCTCGAACTAGCCACCTTAGCTCTCTTGCCAAAGTCCAGGTATGGAAAGACCTTGTCTCAAAAGAAAGGTAGATGTTTCCAAGAAATGAATCTAAGTTTGACTTCTGGCCTTAACATACATTCATATGCACATGTACACATATCAACTAGTAGACATGCACATACCATACCACACACACACACACACACACACACACACACACCTCTCTACATGGAAGACCTACATGTTCATTCTTTCTTAACATTAAGAACATCACTTTTGCATGGAGTCTGGGTAGACTACCTTGAGGTACCAATATTTGATCCCCTCAGCAGTATCCACACTTTTCCATTCTGGGGATTTTCATAGGAAGTCTATAGGTAAGTCATTTTTTATCATTATCCAGCACTAATTACCTCTCTCTTAATGTTTACATTTGAAATATAAGCAGACATTTAGAAATGGGTTACTTATAATATAAAATATAACACTGCATGTAAGGAACCCTTTTCTGGCCCATAACTGCCTCTTCTTTTGGTCACTTGTGCTGTATTATTTTGAATGAATACGTAGAAGCCAGAATTTATGTATCCATGATATTGACAAGGATAAGGCAACTGTAAAATGTGTGGCTGGGGACAGACCAGTCTGTAAAATACCTACTATGCAAGCGTGAGGACAAGATTATCTATATCCAGAACCCACATCAGAAGTGAGGCACAGTATTCACCTCCATGATGACAGTACTCAGCCTGGAAATTGAAACAGAACAATCCCTGAACTTTCAAGACCCACCTACCATGGTATAGTTAATGGTGAACAACTAAACAGAAATATTGTCCCATAAACAGGGGAAAGTTGAAGACCAATAGCCAAAGTTGTTCTCTGACATCCATATACATGTCTGTGCACATACCTGCATACACACACACACACACACATACACATACACACACACACAAGTTCAAAATTCTAGTTTCAATATGAAATCATAAACCATACAATTGACAATATCATACTCTGTTGAAGTAAATCCACAGATCTTCCTTTAGTTTTCACATGTCAATTTGACATCGTAGACTTTTTTTCTGTTTCCTAACATTTCTCAATGTTCAGCAGTATCTAAGTGTCTAGCCTTCAATTTGGAAAAGAAAATGTTCCTTCACAACTAAAGATTCTATGAATGACACTATTGGAAAGCCTCTATATTAGAAGAAAAGCACTTTATCAACATCTTGTTGAGGTCTCAATGGACACCTGCCTTTGAAGTGAGAGATAGATTTCATACAGAAATGTCTATATAGAAGAAGACAGACAATTTGCAAGTATCATTTTTAATCTCATAAACATATGTAGTTGAAGGCATGTTAAATGCTCATGCTTCTACCATCTGACTGCACCACTTCCTGTATGATTTTGTCACTGCTTATATTTCTTTGCTCACAGATAATTGCAGATCCCTGCTCACTAAAATTACAAGTCAAATCACTTCATGGACTCTCTGTTGTTGAAGAAGAAATAAAATTCAGTGCAGAGACAATGACCATGTTTACTAGGGTAAAAAGAATTCTTTCATCCAGAGACATGGATGATAATAAAATTAATGGACAATACAAATCTTAATGCAATCCTGAAAAGAAGAGTAGAATGTTTTCTAAATTCATGAGGTTCACAATAAAAAATGAAAGTTAGATTGAAGAGCAGAATATATTATTGCCTGTAAGGATGTGATCTCTGAGAGGGAGGCTTCATATAAAAGATAAAACCAGAGTATTGAGCAATAACATGCACAAGAGCATTCATTCTTAGACCTAATAATGTTTAGAGGTAGAAATCCTGGTGAGTACTGTTACCAAACAGTAATTTTGATACAACTTACATTCAAAGAAAGTAATACTGCATCAATTCTTTCCTAAACAGTTTTTAAAAAATTTAAAGCTTGTCATCTCTTTCTTCTCAAAATATTGTCAGTTATTTTTTCAAGTAGAAATTTGAATTAAGTAATTTTTAAGAAGACAATAATTTGCTCTTATTTTTTATTTCATTCTTTAAAATTTTAAACAAGTAAATACTTGAGAAAAAATAGAGTTAGGGAGTTTTTATTCCTGATTTATTCCTCTTTCACCCCTGATACTGAACCCTTTGTTCTTGCCAACAATCTCTTACATAGGTTAATGCTTTTGTTAAACCCATAGATCCTCAGTAATCACACATTGTAGGTGTAGATGTAGGTGTGTGTTTTTATTTATTAATTATTCTCAAGGGGTCACAACAGAGAACAGTTTATTCTTTGTTAATTCAATCCCTGGTTCTAGACGGTTTCAGTCTCTGCACAATCCAATTTTAAATCTAGACTTTTAGGGCTTGAGCCTCTATACCACCTAATCTGTAAACCTAAACCTAGAACATTTCAGCCTTTGAGAATTGCTGTTGTCTAAACTCAACCTGACTAGCTGTATTCTGAACTCTGAATTGTAAATTGTAAACTGTCTCCTTTTGACTCTGCTTTCTCTCTTAGCTTATTCTGGACTGGCTCTGCTCTTCTCAGCTTCTTTTTCTGAACTGTATTGTCTGTGAGCTGACTGTACTCAAACTGCCTGAATGAACTATCTCTCCACTCTGCTTAGTATTTGCATCAACCTCTATTTCTACCTTGCTTCTCTCTCTGAGCTGTCTCCTTCTGCTTCTTCCTTGCTTTTCTTTCTGAGATCTGCTATCAGTTTCCACCTAGCTTCTAAACTCTGCTTCTATTCTCTGAGTTCTCACTGCTTCTTGTCTGCTTCTACCTCTTTCTGAGCTCTGCTACCTGTCTCTGCTTCCCCACTCTCCTTCTACTTCCTGCTTCTCTCTGATGAGCTGGGATTAAAGGTGTGTGCCACCACTGCCTTCTGAATTGTGTGTAAAGGTGTGTGCTACATTGAGATTAAAGGTGTGTATTCTTTCTACCCTAGAGCAACCATGCTGCCTGATCAGTGTTCAAATGTCTATCAAACAGATATTTTAATGTAATTCTTTGCCACATCGGCCATGATGCTGGATTAAAAGATCCAATGTTCTTAAATGAACATTGTGAAATGTTATGAGCCATTTCTTATTTTGCTCTTAACAAGAAGCTTCAGCTGCTGTGAAGTTCATGAGTGCAAAGACTTTTACAATTTTGATTCCTCTCTTTCTGAAAACCTGAACTTTAGAATAAGAAACAAGTGATATAAATGGAGGTTTAGATATGACTACATCACAGTCACTTATTATCCACAACTTAGTCAGTAATGAGCCACTGTATTAACTGCAACACACTGTAAATAAAATGTCTTTGCTTAAAACTGAGAGTAGCACGTTCTATGGATATATATATATATATATACTAGAATACTAGTATATAGTATATACTAGTATATAGTATATACTATATACTAGAATTCAGATGTAATCATGTTTTAAGCTTTGTTGCACACACAAGATTGATTTAATTATCACCAGGATTCTTATTTTCCAAACTGTGTTGTGCTTAAATATGACTAAAATAAACTACCAGGTGTCAGACTGTCAACATTTGAACCAACACAGGCTATAAATTGTGTTGAACTGCATTTTCTTCTTGCCTCTCATAGATTAGAACTCTGTTGACCCGATGTTTGCAGAGACCCCAACAAGTTGATAATTGAAGAGCAGGGAAATCAATGACTTTGAACTTGGAAAGGTATTTGCTTCTCAAAAGTAGCGTGGCTCAAAGTTGATGCATAGAAAATTCATTTAGATACCCCACAGACCCTTGAAAGCATTGAGGTAGATTAAGTTTATGACCAGGCACACATGCTGTGCCCTCACTCTAAATTCAAGACGATATAAAATTGTTGTAGTGGGCCTAAACCTGGAAGGAGGGAAAGCTGTTGCTCATTGCCTCTTCATTATTGATGAATCACCATTCATTCATATTCTCCATCTCTGCTAGAATAAGGGACAATGATATTGGAAGAAGAATAACAGACATCTAAGTGAGCACCTTTGAAGATATCCACTTTCATGCTTTCATAGATTTCATTACAGTACCATTCAAATGCACATACATATGAATGTGCATACCTATATACACACACACCCACACACGGACAAAAATTCTTGTATACACATATGCATATGAATACACACACACACACACACACACACACACACAGACACAGCAAATACCCTGAAAGGTCAATTTAGTCATTTAGTTATTAAAGCTTTTTATGGTGAGTATAAATTTTGGCCTTCTTTATCAAATTAGAATTTTAAAAACACCTTTTTTTCCATGCAGATATGCAACAGAAAATATAAGTTACTCCAATCATACTCTAAGATGCCATAAAATTAAAGCTGAATGTAGTCTTTTATCTAAATAACTTCTTCATTTCATTTATAAACACTGTTTATTTATCTGAATTTCTCAATCTCATTATAATAATCTTCGAAGATTGATTCATGTAAGAAGGAAGCTCAATGATTTCTAACTTACAACCACTTCAAATGCAAAACAAATTTACAAAACTTAAACTGTTTATAAAACTGCAACAAAACATATCTTGAAAAGATACTAATTAGTACAATTTATTCTACACCATTACAGGAATTGTCCTGTGTGATGAAAGCTATCATACAAAGTACAAACAAAACATACTAGAAGTTCTAGCAATCAAGTAGACAAAGTAAATAAGACATGTTGACTTTTTTTTTCCTGCTGCTTTTTTTAATAGTCTGTAAAACCAGCTTTGTGGGTGATTTGTTTTCTGACTTTGAATGAGATAATTTACCATCCCAATCTCGCATTACTTCCATTTGTATTTTCACATGCAGTTGAATCTGGAAGTAGCCTTTCAAGAAGCCACTTATCTCTTGAAATGCTCCAGTCTTTTTCAGAAACAGTCTTGGAAACTCTGCAAATGCCATAGGGGAGTCACAAATCTCCCACAGTTACCAATACTAGACTATCTCTGAATGTCACAGGGATGCTTCCTATATGTCTACTATGCAGGGCTTTCATCTGAGTGTCACAGTCTGTCAGGTTCATCCTAAGGAGGCATAGCATTTTGGGAGATGATTCAAAGGTTTTTTGGTGGAATGCACATGGGTCAGTGGGTGTTGAGTTGGACATCATCAGGAGGCATGCATAGAGATGGGACAGAGTCATGTTAAAAGAGTCCGTTCAGTTGTAAGAAAGTTTTCAAATGGATTGTATTTTCCCCATAAAGCTGTCATCATCTACATGCTGATGCTGTAGACTTAAATAGCCTGAAGTCCCCATTTTGAAATTTGGTGTCCCTTGTGACTTTTTCACATTTTCCTTAGTGACATGGGTTAATTTAATATTAACCAAGATGTCTTCACAACTTGGACAGATGGTGTTACTATAGCAGCAAATCAGTGATTCTGCGAAACAGAGGACCCTGAACTTGCTTCCTAACATAATATGATAAAGTTAACTATACTTTAATTTTATTACATAGATTCATAAAATTCAGCACTAAAAGCATAAGTATCTGTTTTAATCTCTTTTCATTTGAACAGAAATGAAGTTTATTGTGAAATGAATTTCTAATTTATTTCCAACTAATGTATTACTTTGAGCTACAATTTTCCCTTTTTCTTGCTGTTTTTATGTATTTACCAACTGTTTGTTAAGTGTTTATTTAAATACATATGGTAAGTGAAAATGATGCATCATCAGAATTTTATATATTTGAGATTATAATAAAATTACATCATTTCTGCTTTCTAACACTGACCAGCATGACACGATAATGCTATAGGTATAGTGATGGCACATATACTTTAGTAATAATCAACAACTCATTAATTTTGAATCAACACCTGATCAACAAGTGGAAAATAATACCTGATACTGGAAACCTAGACAACTCTCTATCGTAGTTGAAGCTATGGATCTAATAGGAGAACCTACAACCACCAATTCACTGAACAAGCATACTCCATAAGTACATTTAAAATATTTGTTTTTATATTCAAAGTTAAGTGTAGGCCTCACCACTGATGAAGGAATGTATCTTTGCAGCAGAAGGAGACTGTCACATATAACTGCAACTACTCAAAACTGAGAGTTGTGAAGCCCAGTCCAAATGGATATATCCACAGAAAAATTTCTATGCCTAAGGCTACTGGAATATTGTTGAAGAGGAAGCAAAAGGATTGTAAAAGCAGGAATAGGGTATTTTCTAATAGTTTGTATGTCTTAGTTATGTCAGAAGCTATACTCATACAATCTCACCAACAAAACTGTGTGAATATGATCTGAGCAAAGATAACAACGATGTACAAGGCAAAGTGAACAGGAGAAATAAAGACTACAAGACCACAAACCTACAGGCATGAAGAAATAGTTTTCCTCAGGGAAGAACACAAATATTGGTTATCCAATAACAAATGGTCAGTATTGAAAGCATACATACAAGTAACATTATACAGTTTGAGAAGGCTATATATATATATATATATATATATATATATATATATATATATGTCTGTGTGTTTGTAAATATATGCATGAAATAACAATCATCCTAAGAGGCTGGGACCTTCTGAAGCCAGAGTTAATAAACGTAAGGTCATCAAAGACTTAAGACTGCTTAGCCTATTATGTACACAAACTCTTGTTTAACCTTGCTTAAAGAAAACAAGTTAACAACCAATCCTTTTCCCATGTGATCAAGTTTTACAACTTAAGATAATGCATAGCTTTAATTTTAAGTTATGTACTCTACCGTGCCCCTGACCCAGAAATAATGAATGCATGTTTATTATTTGCTGAATGCAGCAAATGTAGAAGTTGAAAATAAGTTCCTAAAACCTACAGTAAGAGTTGAAAGAAACAATTTTGTGGATACTGTGTATAATGTTTGTTATCTGGGTCAGTTGGGATCAGCTAAAGCCAATGACTTAATTTCCTGTAAAACTCTGTTAAAGATTTCTGTAAATTATCCCATTTCTTGTGCACATGATGCTTTCTATGCAGTTCAATAAATGCAAAACTACGATATTTGTTAGGGATGGATACACACTACTGGCAAAACAGTCACACACAGTTCTGACAGACACAAACAGACAGATTCCTAGACAGCTATCAGACAGGCACAGACTCAGACTCATGCAAGAGGCAGACAGGAGATGGAAGGATGTGTGACAACAAATTTGCAATGGGAAACATAACGAAGTGTTTTGTAAAAGAAAATAATCATTTGTCCACAACATTTTATTTTGTTTACTCACTTCAAAATAAAAAATAAACACTTAAAATATGATGAAACTATATTTTTAAGCAACCTGCTTCCTCCAACATTTGAGAAAAATTCGTATTGATGGATACAGAATATCTACTTCTTATACTACTATTAGCAACACAATGGTAAATACTTTGCTATTCAACTTTATTTTATTAATATATCCCTCTCTCAGTTTTGTTGCCTGTTTTACTGTTTCCACAAGTCTTAATAACTTCTTTCTCAAATTTTGTCATACGTAACAGGATCTCTAAAAGTGAGTCACAATACATGTCCCATGAGAAATATATATATATATATATATATATACACAGGTGTACATATACATATGTATACATATATATATAATCATAGGAAATACATAGTATTCTGTTTTCAATTTATATTTTAAAACATCTGGAGAATATGTTGTGAGTAGGTCTTAAGAATGTTGGCTCATGATGGAAGGGATAAGATTGGGTTGGCTCCAAATCCTTTACCTAATTCCAGTAAGCAGTGACTCTGCATTAAAAGATTTAGCTTGAATATATTCATCCGTTTATTGGGCAGATTGATGCTCAAAAAGATGGCCTTCACTCAACAAAACTGACTTTCCAGAACTACCAATAGTAGTAGAAGTAGCTATATAAAAATTTAGGATGACTGGATTATAGTGCTGGAATTTTCTTTAGAGTCCCATCCCCTCACCTGGCAAAGCTTGAGAGGACATATTTTATGCCATTACTGTTGGAAATAATCACGTAAGGGAAGTATTATATGCTTCAAATTAATCTGTTGTGGTTTATTATAAAAGTCACAAATTACATTGATAATTGCTTCCATCATACCTGTAATGTGGACAAGTTGATCTAAGATTAGCAAGGAGAATTTTGTTTTGAACCTCAAATAGCCCTCAGTTGCTCATGTTTTAAAAGCTTGGTCTGTAGCTTGTGACATCACTTTGAAAGCTGTAGAGCCTATTTGAGCTTAGGATCTGGCTGATAGAAGTAGGTCACAAAGGGAAGCCTTTGAAGACTGTTATTGCTTTTGGCCTGTGTGTTCTACCCCAATAGAATATCCTTGCCCACATGTTCCTGATTTTATGTTCCATGCTCTCCCTCCCAGCTATGATGGACTAAATCCTCTATAATTGTGGGCCAAAATACACCTTTTCTCCCTTAACTTGATTTTGTCAGAATACCAAGAAAAGTGACTGTTACATGCTGTGTTATTAAATAGCAAAGATGAGGTAGAAGTCCTCAATTTTACTGAGTGTGTAGTCCAAGCCTTGTGAATAACCTGATTTCTAGAGATCTAGGAAATTGGCTAGATGATTTTGGATTTTGTAATAGCCTGGCATATACCCATATTGCTTGATCTGTACAAGTAAGTAGAGGACACAAATTTATCTTTGGAAATCAAAATGAAAATTCACTAAGGCAAAAATATCTCCTACAAATGAACCAGTTCATTTACCCATTCATAACACAGTAAAGCAAATCAAGTTGTGCTTCTGCAATGAAGATGACTGCATTTTTGAACATTTACAATCATCTGATCTCTACTACTCCCTAAAGAACTTCGATATATGTGTCAAGGTGTCTGTGAATTACGTAGATATAAACATTGAGGCTTTGGGGAATTTTGGATACAGACTCAGATGTGTCCCCAATTTCTAGAGCTTCAATATCTTACTGTGAATGCTTAGAAAAAGATTTAAATAAGTTTCTAGAGCTTTAGTATTTTACTATGAATTCATCGGGAAAAGTTTACATAACTCAAATCATCAGTTATTTTAGTGTGTATCCATCTCACAATATCGCTAATGGCTCTACAAACATCTACTAGCTATTATCACATTTTTAAACCAAATAAAATAAATATACTAAGAAACTGTCAGATCCCTCAAATTGGTTCCCTAAATGTTGTATTAGAGCTATTGTGAAAGCAAAGAGAAAGTGTAAGTCACTAGACCTGTTGTTCTCTACCTGTAAACAGAATGCTCTGATAGACTTTTAGAAGGACTAGAGAGATCTAGAGACTGTAAGATGGAAGGTGAGCTCCCAGACATCTCTATTCACCTAGCCTATTCAGCCTCTGTGGATGAATAGGCAATACAAATTACAATTATAATTACAGATAGTTCCATTGCTTGAGCAAATTAGTAGAGTCTAGAATGTTACTATAAGTGCAGTATTTTCAATGCACTTATTAACAATCAATAAGAAACAACTTGTTCTCAGCTAACAAGCCATGAACATACCTTCACTATCTGTGATGGTTTGAATGAGAATGTCACCCATAGGCTCCGGCATTTGAACACACGGTCCCCAGTTTGTGATTGAATTTGGGGATGCTTAGTAGGTATGGCCTTTCTGGAGGAAGTAAGTACACTGGGAAACAGCTTTGCAGTTTCAATCCTGTTACCACACTCAATTTTGTCTCTGATTCCAACTTACTGTTCAAGACTCAAACTCTTAGTTTACTATTTTAGCCACCATACCTGCCAAATGCCATGTTAGTCACCATGCTAGTGATGCATACTTATACCTCTGCAACCATAAACCCACATAAACCCCCATTTCTATAATTACTTTTGGTCATGAATAGAAATAGTATCTATCGTAGTCCTTTACAAATATATTAACTACTAGTTTTGCCACTGGGACCCTGTTTCCCTTTCCCTTACATAAGACATGACACTATGTTGATACTACTTGCTGATCAGATCTGGGGAACAGTAGGTACAATCTACTTAGTTATACTAGAATGATATGTATGTGTAAGAAGGCTGAAAATAAACATTTCAATACACAGAGATCCTTACATCTCAGTGAAACATCTAAAGTACAAAGGTCTCGAGCATATTTAGGGTTCCTCCTAAAGTGAAGTATACACACTACCATCAATTCCTTCAGTAACAACAAAGTCTTCACCTAGGAAACTGTTTAAACATTGGTAAAAAACAAAATAATTTACAAGAAACCTTAAAAAACTTCTACTTTTGAGTAATACCCATAAAATTAAAACCCAAATAGGTTGAGGCAGACATGACAATTTCAGGAATATTGGTGATTAGCCTAGTTCAGATTCTAAAATAAACTAATGATTTTCAAGAGTTCATAAAGGTTCTATTGGAGTATTCAATTGGTTGTGTTTTTTTTTTTTTTGCATTTATAACTTCTTTATATTTCATGATCTTGAATGTGGTTGAACAATACTAAAAAATACAGATTGGTAAGATTTGTGTTGCTCTTATTTCTTCATCTGTCACACATAATTGCCAGATAACCTGATGGTATTTATTATACCCAAACTAATGATACTTATTTCTGTCTTTTTAGGTAGAGATTTAAAAATAGGAAACTATTTAGAGTAGTACTTTTTTTTTTCTTGAAATGAGTTCAATAAAAAAAGTATTCATGCCTTCTGACTTTGAAAATGCCTGCTAGTGACAGCTAACCTTGTAGGCAAATCTACTGTTTACCAGCCTTGAACAACATAATGAAACCTGTTTAAAGTCAAGGATTCAAGGTATTTGAAGTACAGAGGCTTACCACATGATAATTAATTCCTTGGATGGGTTTATAATCTTTATTATTTCAACATGTGCCAATATTAAAACATTGAATTATTAGCTAGGGTAATGGCTCAGTGGTTAAAATGGTTTGCTGAGCAAATACAAATACTGTAGTTCAGATGTTCAGAACCAACTTAATTGCCATTTGAACATGGTGGGCTGCCTGCAATTTACGTATTCAGAAAGTGGAGACAGGAAATCATCTGGGAAAGCTGACTTAGCAGAGAAGCCCATTATTGAGATCTAGATTCAATTGAATGATCTTGTTTCAATTAATAAGGTAGACAGAGGTAAAGGAATACTCCTAAAATCAATATCAGTATTCTGTATGCAAACATCTGCAATCATACACATGCAAATATGCATACATGCACTCAATGCATGCACATACATAAAGAAAATATAGTCCTATAAAGTTGTTTATGGTAATAAACATCTTTAAACATCATTATAGCAATATTGACAGAGAATCCCCCTATGATAAAAGCAAAATTAGATGGATCTTATAATTTATAAGTATTCAAATATTAACATTGCAGGCCTATTGCAATTCATATATGAGACATTGGACTATGATGTAGAGCATTTGAGATAACATATGAATTATGTAATCCTTTCCTCTCATTCTCATTCTTTCCCCAGAAAATTTGTTTTATGCTTTATAAAACCACACAAATTCTTACTTTATATTTATTATTAAATAATAAAATTGTTTCCTACTTCAAAATCAAACTTCTACTAATTTCATCTACAACAACCATCTCTATCCCATACCTGTGTTTCTTCTGTTACTGTGGAAACATCCAATCCCCAATCTACTTAAAGCTTTCTACATGTACAAGAATTTAGTTTATGTGGGTTTAGTGGTACAATTTTTGTGAAAATACCTCTTATGTTCAAAAAGAATAAATTCTGATGGACCACACAATTAAAGTAACAATAATCCATACAGAAATCACTTAAGACTTAGCCAGCTATCTTTCTGTGTAATCAGTCTGTTTGACTTTTCTTTAAGAGAACAGTATAACTTCAAAGCCTACATACCTTAGCTTTCCCATATAATCATCTTCTACAACTTAAGCTAATACATAATTTTAATCCCAAATTATGTAGTCTATCATGACTCTGTCCCAGAGTTCTATATGTGTGTGTGCGCTGTGATAATCATTTGCTGAAACCAGCAACAAATTGCATGCAATCATATACAAAAAAAAAAAAAAAAACATGATAAATTCTTAAGGTAATCTGCCAATATTGGTTTACTAAAAAATGAATTTATATTCCAGTTTGCTGTTCTGTGTGCTCTGGATCAGTTTGGAATAACTATTCAACCAAATTATTACCCTGAAACACTCCACTAATGATTTCTGTTGAATATCTCCATCACTTCCTTTTTTTTTCTTCCTGTGCTGCTCAATAAATACAGAGAAAAGCCCTCTGTTACGGACAGATGGAATACACAGGGAAAGAAGTGGAAATTCAAACTTGTGCTCACTCTTGGTAAAATTATTTCAAGCGGAAGTCTATGTTTTAACGCCGTTGTACAACACTAACACATTTTGGTAACTTTGAGGTTATTCTTAACGTATGTAATTGACACGTGAGAAATCTTTCCTTCTAAGCACAATTTTACCTTTCTCTCATAGATCATTTTCTACAATATGAGGACAGACATGCTACTGTATTTATATATTAAAACTTCCTTGGAAACATCTCTTCGAAACAAACTAAAACCACTACAGAAAAGCATACCCAGTGAAAACGCGGAGTAGTGGATACAGTCTTAATGATCTACATCTACAAAACAACTTTAGCACCTGAGGCTTAAGGATCATTGCAGGAGTGGAAAGACTGCAAGAGTCAGAGGACCTAGAATTTTGCAATGGGATTTTGTCTGTGTGTGGTGGTTTAAATGAGAATGGCTCCATAGCTTCATATATTTCATGCTTAGACTCTAGTTGCTGAAGAGATTGGAGAGGATAAGGAGCTGTAGCCTTGTTGGAGGTGACTTTTGGGATTTCAAACACCCAAGCCAGGCTCAGTATTCTCTCTCTCCCTCTGTCTGCTGCTTACAGACAGGGTGTAGCTCTCAGCTACTTCTCCAGCACTACGTGTGCCTGTGAGTCACCATGCTCATGGCCATGATAATAATAGAGTAACTTTCTGAAACTATGAGCAACCCCTCAACTTAATGTTTTTGTTAAAAAATAAGAGTTGCCTTGGTGATGGTGTCTATTCACAGCAACAGAACAGTAATTAAGTCAGAATGTAGAAAGCTACATCTATTAAGTCTCACCAAGATCACTGACTAAGCATCTGCTAACAAGGACTATACAAGGACATTCCCAAGTAGATGGGGAAAGTGCAGGAGCTTCAAAACTACACAAACTGTAGGCAACTGAGGAGACCTGAGAGTAGGAGAGGTGATGTTCTCGGGAGGGGCACACTGATTGGTTGTCTAGTATCAAATGGTCAGTCCTGAAAACATACAAGTGATATTATACTATACAGAGTGAATAGATTATATTTAGTATTACATACATATGTAAATATACATATATGCATGCAGTAACAGTGGATGAAAAAGAGGCTATGAATTAGAAGGAGAGTGAGGAAGAGTACAAGGGAGGGACAAATATTGCAATTTTATTGCAATCTCAAAAAAAATCAAAAACAAAAACAAGCAAACAAACAAAACCTGAGTGTTTCTCCTTCCTCTGTAGGCTATGGCCAGAAATCTCTGCTTCACTATGTAATAGTTCATACAAACATATGTGCACACAAACATATATTTTTCCAAATGAATTATTGCTACAATATTGAACCTTGTGTAGAAATATTCAAATAGGCTAAAAGTAAGTCATTAAATTATATATTATCAAAGGAAGTGGATTTCAGGTAAGAACTAGCACATGAGTATATTGAAATATTTTAAAATTTGTGAAGGGATTCATTCAATAAGAATCTACCATTCTGTTGGGCAGTAGTGGTGCATGCTTTTTAATTCCAGAACTCTGGAGACAGAGGCAGGTGGGTTTCTGTGAGTTCAAGGCTACCCTAATCTGCAGAGTGAGTTCCAGGATACCTAGAGTTATAAAAGAGATATCCTGTCTTGAAAAACCCAGAAACAAACAAACAAACAAACAAACTACAATACTAAACATCTATGTGCCTAAAAACAGAGATTCTTACTTTCAGCATGGAGGCAATTTAATCACAATTCCTACTCATGTGATGACTCCTCTAGCCTTATGAGCAATTACTTACCCAGGCCATGCTTTTCAAATTTTGCTTTTTTAACACCTGCAGCTAATGCAGTGAAAGTATCTTACTAACTCTACTTCAAAATTAAATCAAAATTCAAACTATTTAATCCTGACATACATTTCTTTTTTAAAAAATTGTGAGACAGGGTTCTTCTGCATAGCCCTTGGCTGTGATGATTATAGACTTCTGATAGATAATCTTCTGAGACTGTAAGAAATCCCTAATTATTATTTTTTTAAATAAGAGTTTCCTTGGTGTTATTGTCTCTTTATAGCAATATAATATAATATAATGTAACTATGACAGAATGTCAGAAGCTAAACCCATGAAGTCTCACCAAGATCACAGCCTAAACAAGAGCTGAGCAAGGACTACACAATGAATATGCCAAAGCAGATGGTGACTCCTTTTGTACACTAGGATGACCTTGAATCACAGAGACCTATCTGCTTCTGCCTAGACAGTTCTAGGATTAAGGGTGTGTTCTACTATGGCTAGCCCATATTTACTTATATTCTGGCTTTAGCTATAACTATATCTTTTCGACTTTTCCTTCTCGTCTTTCTCCTTCTCTTTGTCCTTCAACTTCTTCACCTTCTTCTCCTTGTCATCTTTCTCCTCCTCCTTCTCCTTCCTCCTCCTCCTCTTCTTCATCTTCTTCCTTTGCTTTTTGTAATTTTCCAATTACATATTTGTTCTTCCTTCTTATGATTATTATTTGATTTTACCTATTATTTGTCTCTTGACTGATGAATATGCATTTTATAAATGTGTAGAATTATTTGCTTTACGTGATTTTCATCTTCTACTTAAATCTTCCATGATAACTAGCAATCTAACGTGAATCTATTATTCTCTTTGGAATTATATCAGTTTTGATACAGATTTGTATTGAATTAATTAATAGATTTCAATTTAAATAATAAATATAAAATCTCAGCTCACATCTATTTGGGGCTAAATAATTATTTCCTTTTCTAAATTAGCGCTCATATGTCAAGTACACCAAAATTAAAACAACATGATACATCAGTTGAGCTATATCTTACAAATTCCTTGCTACACAGCTTCCTTGATTTTAATAAATTTATTTTATTTCTCATAATGTTTGTTATGTGTATGTATGTAAACTGAGAATCTAATTACATAAATCAATGTTAGAAGCAAGGAATAAATCACCAAATGCTATTAATTAAGAAGAACTCATTTGCATATTGAACTGACCAATGCCTTCAAGAGAAGACTACACCATGTAGAAAATCTATTTTTGGAGAATAAAATCTGTATGAAGTGCTGTTACTGTTACAATAAGATCAATACTTTCCTTGACTATGTTCCTCCTAATTCTTTTGAAATTCTTAATATTTCTGGTGAAACTGGTATCAGGGAAAGAATATGGGTACTTGAAGAGATTTTATATCTGTTATGTAACATGATGGGATCTTCATTCACATGAAAAACAAGTGTGGACCTTCAATTTGAACACTGGTCCAAAATGGAGAAAGTAAGATAGTTTGGTAAGATAGTAACTTCAAAGGCTTTTGGTCATTACAAAGAAATAAATAAGCCTTATTTCCATCAAAATGAATGACATTGATATTAGTTCACATATTAAATCAAATCAATAGATTTTGAAATAAAAATGAGTTAGATCATTAAATTTGGGCTTTTGACAATGAGGGCAATTTCTTTTATCAATGAATATTTAAAAGTTGCCCTAATATCAATTTAAGAAAACAGTCAGGACTTAAAATATATCTGACATCCCTACCCTAGTGGGAAATCAGCTGCCCCATTGCTATTCTCATCCCATCTGTGAACAATGTGAAGAAATGCAGCTGCTGCTGAACCAAAGACTTGTTTTTCTAATTTACATCTTTATTTTACCAGAGTAATGATAAGAAGATATTCAACAAAAAAGCAGTAAAGCAGATGCCATGGAGAATTTAAAAGTTTTATAATCCTAGTAGACATTTATAAAACTAATAAAAAATTCAAAGTATTCTGGCTGATTAAAAGAAAAAAACTTAATGTGTGTGTGTGTGTGTGTGTGTGTGTGTGTGTGTGTTTCATCCTCTAAGTTACAACTATGACTAAGTCAATTAGATTGAAAGTATGTTGTCTTAAAAGTCAGTCAAGTAAATGAATGCCAAAAATCAACCTCCTGGTAACCTTTCTATTTTTCCTGTAAACTCTTTTTTGTTATGCCCATATCTTCTTAGCCCTGCACATCTTTCTTACTTAAAAAGCAATTTCAGCCGACAGTATTTAGGAAATCCTCATTAAAGCATCCTGTAGGTGTCCTCTTTAAAATGATCTCAAAAAATCCTATTGAAAAAAAAAAAATGTCAATGCATTGTGTCTCACATCTCCCTCCCCCACAGTGCCATCTCTCTTTCCACTCAAACCACTATTTATGCTCAACTCCTCTGTTGTTGCCTTTCAAACCATTCATCATTCAAAGGTTAGCTCAAATGCCACATGTGTGAACACTCCTCTCATTTCCTTTATTCTGTCAAAATTCACATTCTCTTCTGATTTTTATAACATTTTTGTTTAATTCATGGAGCATTTAGATGATGTTTCATATTTTATTAATTCTTTAACCTGTTTCAATCAATATAGACTGTTATAAACTATCTGTTTCTATATCCAAACAATATCCATTATAGAAATGTGCAGTATATATTTAATGCATGAAGCTCATGTATTCAGAAGAAATAACTGTTTCCTATAGAGAAATGATTTATTTAATACCATACATTGGAGGTAAGAAAAAAAATGTCCTAAATATACTTTGTCAAAATTTAGAAAATAGGACATTTATAATTTATACGTCTATCCATAAGTATTTTTTAATAATGCACACATTTTAATAATAGAATTTTCCATAATTATTTTATTTCTTTGTTCCAAACCATGATATCTTTTATTACCAATTGAATTTCTGTAGTTAAAAGACAAATACCATAAGTTTTAAACATCTCTGTTATTCTTAAAATACTTTTTGGAACTTCAAAGTTGTCTCTTACTGAATAATCAATTTTTAAAGCAAAATGTTTAAAGAATAATTATTATTTTGCCCTGGAAAAATATTATGCCCTGGAACTTCCTAAACTTTGCTTTTATTTATTTGACACCAGGGCTGCTGAGGTGGCCTGGAAGATAAAAAACTTTTCACCAAGCCTGATAACCAAATTCCCATGTCCAGGATCCAATGGTAGAAGGAGAGAACCAATTCTTAATAGACTCATGCAAGACATGGCATGCATAACATATACATAATGGTATAATCGACCCCCAGATGAGCTAGAGAGTTTGTTGGGTAGACATGTGTGTGAATCTTCCTCTGATCTTTAGGTAGCCAGGTTTAGAACACTGTCTGCAAAGTGAAGCAATATAAAATCTAATGGCTACAATCTCAGGACTCAGGAAATTAAGGCAAGAAGATTGGAAGACTTAGTATAAATTGAAGCCACCCTGGTCTGTACTCATTAACATTCTATTTTTAAAATGAAAGGAAGGAAGGAAGGGGCGAAGGAAGGAAGGAGAAGGAAGGAAGGAAGGAAAGAAGGAAAGGGAAAGACAGGAAGGAAGGAGAGAAATAACAAAAGATGGAGAAAAATGTTGCAATATTCTGCAATATTTGAAAGGTATGAACAGGAAGCAATGCTTATCTCTATGTAAATGAATTCATTAAAGTCACAATATGACTTATGTCTTAAATATAGAAAGCAAGAAAGGGATTCTAAATATAATGAACATTATTCCAAGTGATTCTAGAAAAATCATACTTTTTAGAGAAACTTAACTCACTTTTAAATCTCAACTTAAAGTACACATATAAACCAAGTTATTTTTAAGTGAAGTAAATGAAAAATCTATTTGAGAGAAAAAGAAATCTTATAGTCCTTGCACTAGAAAGTATTACTGTAAGGGTTTTCTTGGCATAAATATTAAGGGATTTCTTGAATTTTACTGCATTTCTATAGATCATTATACTGAGATATGCAGAAAATATTGTCTAGAAAATATGTTTGGAATAATTTTATGACAATAAGGAGTCAGATTTATTTGGGAATATTTTAAATATTGGTAGCATTTTTAGAGTTTCTACATGCCTATAATGTTCTGTAATTATTTTCCAGTTTTGTTGAGTAGTAAATATTGGATTTCTATGTATATATATGATAATATATAATATAAAGTATAATATAATATAATATACTGTAATATAATCACAGATGATGAGAACCTTCCTCCAGCAGCAGATGGAGGCAGATACAGAGACCCAGACATTATGCAAACAGAGAATCAAAATTGTAGGTCTTCATCGGGTCTCTCCCCTTGGAGCTTGAAGAACTCTGTGGAATAAGGGAAGGAAAATTGAGAAGAGCAGGAGAGCATGGCCCACTGAATCAACTAAGTAGGCCTCATAAGGTCTCATAGAGACTGAAGTGGCAAGCATGGATCTTGCAAGGTTCAACATCACACCTTCTGCATATATGTCAGGGCTGTTAGCTTGGAGTTTTTATGGTACTCCTAACAGTGAGAGTGGGTATATCTCTGACTCTCTTACCTGCTCTTGGGTCCCTTTTCTTCCTGCTGGGTTGTCTCACCCAGCCATAACATGAGTGTTTTAGTGTATCTCCTGTATCTTGTTGCTTTATTTTTGACTGATATCTCATCTAGGCCCGCCCTTTTCTGAAGGGAAATGGAGGAAGAGTGGATTTCGAGGGGATGAAAGGTGTGGTAAGTGGGAGGAGTGGAGGGGGAAACTGTGGTCAGAAAGTGTTGTAAGAAAAAAAAAAAAAAAAGAATCTATCTTCAATATTGTTTAGAGCTCCCATAACGACCTCTTTTACAGACATGTCCTATCCTTGTATTTTCACTATTTCGAGTTGTGTAAGTTATTATTTGTTCTTACTAGATGATTTTCCTGATCCACTTATTCTCATGGAGAAAGATGGTATAGTATCATAATTTTCATTCTACCCATTACAAAGGCATGCTTCAAAAGAAATAACTCTTAAAAGAAATAATTCTTAAATTAATGAATGGTCATGAACATAATTTTACCTAACATAAGTTTCACTGAGTTAATTTGAGGCTTTATTATTGAAAGGAAAGGATGCATTATTGAAATTAGGATATCTCATAGTTTTGAAGAAAATACACTCAGTGTTTAAGTAATTTTTTTTCTGTAAACTGAGATATTTTGAAACTTGAACTCCAGAAAGTTTTGGAAATAAATTTACTTCTTCTATTCTCTTTCTTAACCAGATAGAATTTGATTCCGTATATTTCTACCCAGAAGCTCAGGTATATCCAGGTTTATAATTGTGAAGTACATTGAGTTGTTTATTAGTATGTTTTATAAACAAATGACATAATTAATATTTGGCTAAGCATAGGGAAGAAAACAGAGGACACAGTGTTATTAAAAAAGCAAGGAGCCTGACTGGTAAGGTAGGAATGGGGGCAAGTTGTTTGACTTGCTTTGTGGCTGGACAAAAAAACCAGGACTGGGCAATTTATTATATCCAATTAGCTATAGTGATGTAGCCCTTTGATGGCTGACATTAGACAGAACCATATGAGCTAGTTGATCTATCCATTGATAGATCTAGATCTATTTGGCTTTGAAATAAGTATCCCTTTCTATACACCATTTGGCATCACACAAGTTATATCTCCAATGTCAGGGAGTTTTCTTTTGCTAAAAGTTCCAGCATGAGGGAATTGGACATCGTTCTCTTAGACTGCTTTCTGCTGAAATTGGGTCGAAGTAGTCAGGACCCCAGAAGGCTGATAATTTAGTCAAAAGTAGGGGAGGGGGTCAAGCAATGGGATATTCCTCAGAAGCATCTGGTTCACTGATCCAGCTGAGTGGACAGAAATAAGCGTGACATCTGCTGAACTGGTCCAGTCTGTATCAGTTCTCAGCAAGTCCAGCACTTGTAGCTGTTTGGAGCGCACAGCTGATTTTGGGCAGCATCAGTCACCTGAATAGAAATCTGTTGAAACATATGCTTGGAACAGAGGTTATGTTCAGGAGACTTAAAGGAAAATCTTACATTTCAAACTGTATGTCCATAGTCTTGGCAGTGGGGAGGAGAAGGGTTCCCAAGTCCAGGGAGAGAGATAAATCATACTCTCATGAGTGAGCAGATAGAGACTTAAGTCTGGAGTCTGACCTGTGGGATATGGATAAAGTCATCTTCTGGAAGCTCACAAGAAATTTAAATTTATAAAAAGAGAGATACTTTAGGTTGCCATTATCATGTGTACTGAAGTGTTGACACATACCTTCAAGTCACAGCAAAAGTCATGTACTGAAATACATATTATAAAGAAAGCAGCTAATAAAGCAGTTGGAACAGATTTATAAATGGAGCAGATCCATACCTTTGAGTCATCAAAAGCCATGACCCTGGGATAGAATCACGAGCATTTTGTGCATTTAGAGTTTGTTGAGTATACAAACTGAGCAGAAACGTAGCCTGATGAATAGCATCCCCAAGTCTATATTTTGAAGACAAATAAGCAAAGGAAATTTAAAATCCTGTAATAGTAGTACCAGTTTATCAGAAAGATAAAGAACACTTATACAGAGTTTTGTCAATTTTAAACCTCTGAACCTTTGATATCCAAATATAACCAATCGTTTATATATCTCAATACCTTTACAAATTATATCTATATATCTTTTTGTTTTTTTTATCTTTTTGACCTTTTATAGACTTTTATCTAATCATGGAGCTGCTAAATGTTTGTTACTCCTAAAACTATACTTAGTCGCCAAGCCATCAGAGATCTGAGGAAGGATAAATTATAGAATCTAGATGGTCTGTGTGTTAATTAAACATGACAGAGATCCATCACCTATCAGTCCCCTGAGGCTCCTCTGGTTCGCTGGGGAAGACATCATCTGATGGACAGGAGCTGAATAATATTTGATCTCCAGCTGTCAGACAGAATGGTATAGGCCTCTGGCTGCCCAGGTCTGATATGTTTTTTACTGTGGGAAGGAACTAAGGGAAGCTGGTCTTACTCTGGCTAGGCATGAGTAACATGTCCACAGTTAGTGTAGAGCCTGTGGTTAGCTTTACCATGCTCAAGGTAGATTCTTTATTGTAGAACCCTGTTAACTTCTTGGAAACCTAGAGGTTTACCATTAGGAATGGCCACTGTTTATTGTGAAAAGTTTAAATATTTAAATGCCATATTCAGTGGATCTCTGGAAGATTTGAGGACTACAATCTATCTCTTGAGTATATCTATAATATACAAAGTATATCTATAATATTAAGCATATAGTGGCTTTTACTTGCTTGTTTTAGACTTAAATACATACATAGGGAGTCAAATGAAGTTCACTTTTGGAATTAATACTCAGGATGATTAGAATACATATGAATCATAGGAGGCAGAATAAGAATTACTTGTATCTATCAGTACTCTGCATAATTATAAGTATATATTTGAAAACACAGAAGAATCTTAGAACTCTATATTATAGGTATATATCTATGTCTGAACACATTAAAGGATCTTAGTTAGAACTCTGTATGATTGTAAGTATATATAACCAATTATAAATGATATAAATAACCACTATTAATCAATAATAATCATTATTAACTACCATATTAAATAATATAGTCTTATGAAAAATAGGATTAGGATGTTACCAATTAGAATGTTACAGATAATAATGTCAATTTAACATCATCAATTAATACAGTGTACAATTATAGAATATCACTTGTTTTTTTTTGTAACTCAGATTATAACCTGAATAGACCCCAGGAATTTGTAAAACTTATTTGATGTTGGACAGAGTTAGTAAAAGCATAAGTGGTTATAAACATATTTTTAAGGCTGACCTTAAAAGTGGGAAGAGAATAATAAATGCATCATAATATTCAACAGTTTAAAAACAGTTTATAGATTTAAAATGTCCCATAAATTTATAAATCTAAAAGTTGTTAATTTTTAAGAATATTAATTTAACCATTTACTCTTAAAATCTAAAATCTCTCAGCTGTGTTTCTGTAATATCAAAAGTAAAATACCCTTTACTTAAACAGAGAAACAGCAATCACAATTCAATAAGATCCATCATCTGTTGATTCTTACATTAAAAGTACGCTGTTTCTTTAAGAATATTAATTTCAACATTTACTCTTAAAATCTAAATCTCTCCGCTGTGTTCCTATAATATCAAAAGTAAAATACCCTTTTACTTAAAGAGAGAAACAGTAATCACAATCAATCCAAACCTTCTGTTGATTCTTGCATTAAGAGCATTCGACCTTTTTTTTTTTTTTAAAGTTGCAAAAGCCAAGATAGGGTTGATCCATGTGGGTGGCATTAGAATCATAAAAATAGCTCAGGGAATGCTTTAGAGTTAGCCTAAAACAAAAGGAAAGAGATTTTAAAGGAGAGAGAAAAACAGGATCAAATGGGTTTTTTATTTATTTCAGAGGATTACTCTCTGAGGGCCAGCCAGCTGAATAGTGGAGGGAGAAAGAGGTTTGAAGCGGCAGGGCTGGGGGTTAGAGAATGGCCTCATTACCTTGAGTAGGAAATAGGGGATGGGGGGGGTCCTCCAGTATTGAGTTTGGTAAGGGGGCAGCTCAGGAGCGGGATCAAAGCGAGAGAGTCATCTGGTTTGGACTTAATAGCAAGGAGGACTTGGGTAGGGGGAGTAAGAAGAGCAGAGGGAAGAGTTAGAACATAGGTAAGAAAATGGTTGTATTTAGGGAACCTCTTTCCACTTGCTGGACCACTGGCAGAAGTTAAACAGAACCCGAATAATATTGGGATCCAAAGTGCCATTACATGGCCATTTAGACTGATTTTCTAAGGAATATTGAGGCCAGATATTTTGAGAAAAGTTTGATAGGTGACATCCAAGAGGGTGTCAGATGGTATGGACAGCTTGTTCCCATGAGTAGGAGACAGTTTGGCTCAGGCTCCAAGTGGGATGTCCCCCAAGCTTAGGGTGAACCACAAGAAAGAGACCTGCAATGTCCTAATTACAGCTAGGCATGAAATCAATATAAGGCCCAGTTCACCTGGTGCCAGGACTTTTAACAACGGGAAAAGGGAAACTGGGCTGAAAGGGGTCTCCTGCCCAAGTGAAAGAGCCGGAGAATGGTTGGTGAGAAGGGCCAGTCATAGTCTTAAAAGGCCATGGCTGAGGGTACCTCCATCCCCAAGAGTATCAGAGGGGTGCCAGATGATCAACAGTCATGTCCTCAGACTAGGGGGCCATTTACACCGACCTAGAGGGGAAACTTACCAATTGGCTGGTGTTGCATGTGGGGCCCAGTGATCCATCAGGTGAAAGGTAAGCCTGTGAGGTGAGGCAGACAGCTAGGTTCCTGGTGTAGCTCAGATCCCAGAAGGGATTAGAGACATTAGGAGAGCCTATCTCAGAGGGGGTACCAATGAAAGAAAAGTGTACAACACCATGCAACAGGCAGTATGGTCTCACGCAAGAGGATTATTGGGGTGGGGTGAGACACTAAGTGTCTGCTTCCGAGTGGAGGGAAGAAGAAAGAGAGAGAGAGGGGAGAAAGGGAGAGAGACAACAGAAGGAGAGGGGGAGAGAGACAGAGAGAGACAGAAGGGGAGAGAGGGAGAGAGGAAGAGAGGACACCGAGAGGGGTCCAAAGAGGAGAGAAAAATGCCTAAGAGAGGGACAGAGAGAGGGACAGACAGAAACAGAGAGAGAGATCCAAAGAAAAGAAGCTCAAAACTCACCGGAATTATATGGGATTGATGAAGCAGCTGGGGGCAGGAACAGGGGAGGTACCTGGCCAGGGGGTGGGAAGTATCAGGAGCATGGAGGATGGGCAAGCTCCAGGGAGGGAGCTCTGGCCAATTCACAACATTCCCGCCTTTTTGTTATTAAAAAATCAAGGATGTGACTGGTAAGGTAGGAATAGGGGCAAGTTGTTTGACTTGCTCTGTAGCTGAACAAAAAAAAAAATCAGAACTGGGCAATTACAGAGTACAACAAAAGTCTGCTGCTCTCTTGAGGGGCTCCAGGTGCTGAGAAAAGCATCAGTCAGTGAGATTGTTAGATTTGGCAAAAGACAAAAATGAGAAAGAATACAAAGAGAAAGTTACATAACAGTTGTAAGGGAATCTTAGCATGCTTATAATAAAAAAAGTTGCATCAAAGAATCTGATTTCCTTATGTAGAAAAGGAAACTATGGTGTTAATAAACATCCATCGTTGTTCATGATAAAACTATTTATTAACATTATATTATATTACAAATCTCAGGGGTCCAATTCTCAGGGCAGCTTAGGCAGAGAGCTCATGCCAAGGCTTCCTCACCCCATGCTCTCCTCTTAGTTCTCTCTCCCTAATCCTCTTCATACTCCTGCTCCGCCTCCTCCTCCCTGCTCCCTCCTTGCTCAGCCCCCACTCTACCAGGTGTTTTTCTTCCTGTTTTCACACAGACCGTCAATAAACAAATGAACAGGAACCTCCCAGCAGGAGTGGAAGCTGGGAATGGCACAGAAGTGTAAACATGTAAAAAGCAGATCTTTACCTTGCTACAACATAAATAAATATTATCCACAACTAAAACATCCCACAACACCATGGTGATTATGACTGAATGCTTAGAAAACAGACTTAACTATATATAAACAGAAATGGTAGATTCTGGGGAGTCTCATTGAATCCTTAGAAAGGATAGCAAGTTTATGATAATAACTACAGAAATTCCAATTTTGCAATTAGAACCCAAATCAACAAAAGCAAAAGAATGAAATAATATCATAGCAAAATTTGGCCAGTCTTCCAATTGCTTTGTACTTTGGACTCAGGGGATAGCAAATGATTTATGGTACAATAGAATCTAAAATAATTGTTTCACTAAAAATTTCAGTGGAGAATACAAAGTTTCAGTCACAAATCATACCAGAAACTTTTCAGGATTAGTAAGAAGGTTGCATTTAAAAACCTTATTTGTGAACAAGTAACTACCAACTTTGTCATGAAATAAAACAATAATAAATATGTCTGTTATTTAGGAGCTTTGTTCTATTCTATAGTACTTTTTTATTTATTTATGTTTCATACAATTCATCTCAGTAATACCCTCTCCCCATTCCTCCCTGATCTACCCTCCTACCCCTGTGCCCTCAAAAAAAAAAAAAAAAAAAAAAAAAAAACAAAATTAAGTCTAGCTAGTGTGGCAGGAGAATTGATCACAGGCATTACCACCATTCCTGGAGGCAGCAAGCTGCATTGACGAAGGACATTCACCTGGCCTAAACTAGCCCAAAAGCAAGCATGATGAAGTTCAACCCAAAGTTTGGAGTCACTAGCCAAGCCCATAGGCACCAGGGCCTCCAACAGGCAGCAGAACATCACCCAGGCACCCAAACACCAAGCAGTCACCCCGGTATCTTAAAAAAAAGAATGAAAGAAAGAAAAGAAATACAGTACAGAAGACAGACTTTTGTGGAGCAACCATGAACACTTAGAGGTCCTTGACAAGGGTTATATTTACAGTAAATTGCAGTAATCATAATGAGAGGAATCTAAAAGAATGTAGAAAAAACAGAAATAATTAATTATCTCTTCAGAGAAACATTTTAAACAAGGAATTATCATTGTCGACTTTAAATGTGCATGCTTGGAAGAGAAACCAGTATACATCAGTTCACATACACACAAGGACAGTTGGAAAGCAACTACCCTAAAACTTGAATGACAGAGGAAACATGATTTAAGTTGCAAAAATCTAAGGAAACTTTAGGAAGAGCAACGTGAATGAAGACTTGAGATTCTGTGTGAAGGACTCCTTCCCACCCAGGGCCTTATCTACTCTCTGAGAGGAGTGAGTACAATAGTAGATAATTGGAATCACAAGTGAGAAAGAAAGACAAAAAAACATTCAAAATATTTATGCTATTTTCCCCGAACTGCATAATTTTTATGTAGGAGAAATACAGAGACAGAAACTCTGATATATATACATATATGTGTGTGTGTGTGTGTGTGTGTGTGTGTGTGTGTGTATACATATCTTATAAGCTCCCATGCTCTTTTCCTATATTCTCTTATTTAATAGTGCAACTAAGCTTTTACCCACTATTTTATCAAACTATATTTTTCTTATCTTTAATAATCATATCTTTGTTAAATCCAGTCATTTCCAACTCTTCTATAAAAATATTCTTCATATCATTTTAAAGATATCATAACCCTTGGTTTTCCTCATTCCTGCTGGACTCATTGTTTTCTGGGACACTCTGAACTTACCCTCAATAGGGCTTTGTTCTTCGTTTATATATGATCCCCACTTTCACACTGCTAGCCTCACTGTAGAGAGAACAAACATTCTATATAGCACCCTACAGAGTAATTTTTGCTTTATTTTTGCAATACTGACATTTTAATATGCACATGTTTCCTGTCCTACTCTATCTGAAGGCACATTAAAGCCAAAATAGAGTCTTATTTTATTATATATTTTTGGAATAAATCATAAAGAATAGGTTTGCAAATGTACCAGTCTTAAAAGCTACTGGAAATTGTAGTTTATGTACTGGGTTTTGGAAAACATCAACATAACTGTATATATTTCATGATCTCCAACATCAGAATCTGATTTATAAGTTGAAATAGCAAAATAGAGCAAATGTGAAATGAGGTGCTATATAAAGCAAGTAGTTATTGATTTGGTGAGTCATTTGGGGATTAAAGATTCGGGAGAATAACGTTTTTTGGGGGGAAGCCTTGTCTTTTTTTATAAATTTGATATCAACATTCACATTTAAATCTTCTGGAAGTGTATAAGTGATAATCTAGATATATAATTATTAGAATGTAGATACAAAATAATTTAGTGATCAATTTTTCTCTCTTCATTAATAATGTATTTGATTTTATACTAAAGATGGTGTCAATAAATTTCTACAATGATGATTTCTTGATTCAAAGTCTTCAAAATGCTAATAAAAATAGAGTACTCATTGCAAACTTGTGTGAATAAGCAAGGGCTGGCTGTGGATATTATGCTACAAAGCATGGATAGGTTAGTTGTAACAGCAGAGAGAATAGAATGTATTACACAATCAAGTGGTAAAGAGGCAATAATTATCTATGCATGTAATGAATGTACAGTGTGGAGTAGAATGAATTCTGGTATCCAGAAACCAAAGAAGGAGCTTGAGTAATTGTACCCTTAGATATCTTCCAAATTAATATTTTTGGGACAATAATATGTCCAACTGAGAACAGTATCCAGTCTCTTCTATGGGAAACTTAGAATTATAAATTGGATTGTTTCTTTTATTTTTAATTAACAATGTAATTTGATAGTAAGTCAATAATTTATGCTGAAATATTGAAAATAGAAGTAAAGCAATAAAGATCTTATGCTTTCAACTGCAAAAAATGAACAAAAGAAGAGAATTAAGAGAGAGAGAAAAGTCCTGATTGAAGATACCATATAATGCTGAGTAACTAAGCATTTTCTGAAATACTCTGAGGTGGAAATAAAATAAAAGAAAAGATAATTTGCATATTGTTAGAGAACCTTCATAAAAACATGCAAACAATATAATAAAAATGTAAGACTATAGAAATTGAAGATGAAATTGACGGAGATTGTATACACAGAAATGTATCAAATTAAACTCCAAACATAGGAGATATATGTACTTTAGATTCTATATTTTAAAAATAAATTATTTATAGATTTATGCCTCATGAATTGAGTATGTCCAGTAAATCAGCAATGATAAATGTAATAAAACATTAAAATTAAAAAGTAGAGTCATTGAATCATGTATGTCAGACCAGAGAATGGAAGAGAAAACATGATCAAAGAATATTCAAATGTAATCACAAACTCAGAAAGTAGAGTGATAAATAATTAGTAGAAAAATGCAGTCAGTGAGAATCATTTGTGATTGTTGACACAGGAGAAAAATAGAACTTCTTTCTGATGGCAGCCTCAGATAACCAGGACACATCAAATAACTTGGATTTTAATGGGAAAGAAAATATGGAAAAGGTCTTCCTCTCATTGTTAAAGCATTTATGGCTTAGTTACAGTGTCAACTCTTAAAGAATCATTTGAGAAAACTCATCTGAGGGAAATATATAATTAAGAATACATTCAAACTGCTGAAATAATTATATTTCTATTTGCATGCTTTGAAAATATTCATTAGAGAAAAATAAATATTTTTCTTTTAACCTTTAAAGATAAGTGTCCTGATAGGTTGAAACAAGTTATCCTGAAGAAAAAGAAAAAAAGAACTTATAAAATGTTCCTTATCTACCAGGCTTAAGACAAGATAGGACAATTTATTATTGATGCAAAACTATAATTTTAGGGCTCTTCATTAATTTATGTCATTTAAACAAATATATTCTTCAAACATTGGTCAAAGGATGTAACCAAATGAACATATTATAAATAATTTTAAAAATTGTTGAAATAATCAAGCAGATGTTTTATTTCATAGATAACCCCAAACAACAATCATGTGTTAGAATCAGAAATGCTTCAATAGAGAGCATAAAGCAGGCACCTTTGTTCCTTTAAAAAGGAAAGCTAGGCTATCCCTGCACTAGCTGGAATTTGCTCATCTTTGTGTGCATACAAGTACTTAGCTTCTCTGCAGTCATGTATAGCTTAAAGGATTGTAAAATGCCTTCCCTATAATCGTTGAATTTTTCTATTGAGAAAAGACTCAGTCCCTACATCATGAATTTCACAAATTGAATAAGACTATATAAATTTTTCTCTACTAAGTAGCAAAAAAATGTGAAGTTATAATTGGAGAAAAATGTAACTTTGCTGTCTATGTTGATGGGTCCTTTTTGGAGAGAGTATATTTTATTGGGGTGATTATTTGAAGAAAATTTGTATGAAGGGGTTTTAAAGGTAATGCCAGCAAGGTCAGTGTCAGCTTAGATTAGCTGTAGCCTGGTATCTGTCAACCAAATTAGTGCTGCCTTACAGGGAAGTTTAATGTGAATACTCTGATTCAGGAAGGTTCCTGAATCAGCAATTATCCCTACCCTTTTCTTCCATACAAGGTCTAAAGGGTTTGCTCTCCCTGAAGGTCTTTTTGCTGCCAGTTGCTTTATCCTTTTATAGGTGACAAGTACCTCATTGTCCACTGTGTATGATTGATTATTGATGAATAACAATTCAATCCACTTGCACGGAGGTAGCATCTGAATCCTGTGTGCATAAAATTTAACAAATTAAGGCGCAGGACTTTTAAATTGTAAAGTCTTATTGAAAGAGAACAGAAGATGGATCTTAACTGAATTGTGGTCATATAAGTCTATCATGGAATAATATAATGGAGTAGAAAGAACAACTCATGCAGATATGTTTGTGCAGTTTTTGAAGCCTCTCCTTAGATGGTGAACAAAATAACACACAAATGTGTCTTTGTAATGTCAGTCATGCTATAGAAATATTCCTATCAAAATATCCCACTAAATGGAAAGGTTTTGAGCATTACTACCGAGGTTGGTATGGAACAGACAATTGTGTCATAATGACTTTTACTGATTGATATTATTTCTCAATATAAGGGTCTGTTCAGGTGTAGGCTGAAGCCTTGCTCACTCAGATCAACTGAAAGCCAAGAACCAAGCATATTGGTCTTTCTGTGGGTGCTTTATCTCCATATAGGAGTCTTCTGCAGGGGAATCTTAGCATGGAAACTTTGCCAAAACTCAATGGGAATGGTCAATGCTGTCCTGAGGCCATTACCTTGTCCCACTCAACCTGCCTTGCATATGTCTCACCTTCACATGTGTCAAAAGTGAGCAGAAGTCCTTATTCTTCAATGTTCAATGCCTCACCCTTTATCTTTCAGTAATTTCACTCCCAATTATAGTTTGAAGTTTCTGTTAAGTTGTGTTTTGTGCCTTCTAAGAGAGGCAAACTGACAAAATATACAAAAAGTAACACTTTTGTGATTGCTCCAAATGAATGCACATATTTAAAAATGTGCAACTTGCATTTACATATAAATTGTTGTATAAATTGTCTTCATTGTTCACGTAGTTCATTTGTATTTGGTCCTTTATTTTCATGTACATATATTTCACCATTCTTCATATTGTCCTTGTTGTAGCTTTAGTTTTGGTAATTATGGGTTTGTAATGTGTTTTGTCTATGCACAAAGAAAAATTCAGGGAAGTCTATTCAAGTATGCTTAATTTGGGACAGATGGTTAATGGGGACACTAAAAGACAAGCACATTTGCTCTTGAGAAGAAACTCAATAAAGAAACCACCAGTGAGAGAAAATAATTCAGAGATTTGAGTTGTTGCTGACAGGTGTCAGGGTAAAGATCTTGGTACCTAGAAATCATCAAAACTTCTTGTATGGTCCCACTGTTATGAACAGTTTACAATGAACTGGGATAAAGAATGCAGAAGAATACTTGCCAAGGTGTTTTGTGGGAAGGATTATCTATCAGGTAGCATGACCCTATTGCCACTGAAAATACTTCCTTTGCAGAGTTAGCTCCTGTACCAGCAACATTTGTTCAGAAGAGAAAAATGTTCCTTGTTCCTTGAACTATGGAAACACAGCGGCATGAGATGACATGAGTGGCATGAATGGATTCTTCAAACAGTACAGTGGAAAATCCAAGGAAAAATGTACAGTATCTCAGGAAATTACAGCAACAGAAAAGTGTCAGAAATATAAGCTTCTTATGAACTCTGATACTTCTGGTTCAACTCACTGCTGATCTGGCTCAAACTCTTTTCCAAGCTTCTGGTTCTGAGCTAGCTGAATGTTTTTGACCAACTCTTCTGACTCTGGCAGACTCTGGCTGACTCCTGCAACTTCTCTGACTGAAATGCTCTTGTCAGCTTCTAACTGACTCATTCTTCAGATCTGATGCTGACTTCTGCCAAGCTGCCTCTGTGTCTCTGCCTCAGACTGCCTCAGACAACTTTTGTGTCCCTGTGAACTCTCACTGCCCCATACTGTATTAGTCAACCTCTGCTTCTCTGCCTTGTCCTCAGTTGGACCACTTCATTGTCCCTGTGTCTTGTCCTTTGACTGTCTGAGCTGAGAGTCTGTTTTTCTATTGTGATAGTTGGGCATGTCACTCTGACTCACTCTGCCAACTTTTCCTCTGATTTATCATTTTTCCTGCCCTTCACTCTGATTCATCTCAGATGTTACTTCCTGTCTGACACTGATTTCTTCTGTGTTTTGCTTTCTGTGTACTAAGTGCTGGGAATAAAGGCGTGCACTACCACTGCTGTCTACATACTGGGATTAAAGGTATGTACTAATATTCCTTCTACATTACTTCTAGGTCAAACAGGCTTCTGAATGTGATACTTTTATATAGACTCCTGGATTAGATCCCTTCCTACCTATCACACAGGCCTGTTTCTCCAGATAAACCAATTATAAGAATTGCAAAAATTGTACAGGAAATATACATAGCTGATAATAAGTCAATGATAATTAACTATAATGAAACAGAACCTAGATACATGTTTATCTTTAAAACATAGCCTTCATTAGATAACTAGAGATTGTAGCTTGAATGTCTCCATCAAGCCCAGGATTCAAATGCTTGATCTCAGTAGGCAGCACTATATTGAGGGCTGTGAGCCTTCACAGCTGGCAGAAGTGGATCATTAGGGGCAGATCATTGAAGGCCATAATGTGAGCTGGTTCTGGTCCAATTATGCTTCTCATCTATTGTCATATAAACAAGCCTCAGAATTCCTTCTAACTACATACACTGGATGCAAAAGATGGAGCCACTCAAACCAACATACTATTCCTACAATGAAAAATTGAAAATTCCTTTGAAATCATGAGGACAAGCAAATCTTCCTTTATCCATTTATGCTATTTTGTGAAGCAGTCAATCACAGAAATATAAAAATAATGAAAATAGTAGTAGTTTACAATTTGAATCTGTGAAATACAGAAATACAATCATAATTCTCTGAGTATCTATATATTTCAGAATTAAATATCAAACTCATATGAAATATACAATCCAAAATGGCCTTAAAACATTATTCAAAATGCAAACATCTTTGACTGATCATGATCTACTACTCTATTGGTAGGCAAAATTAAATAAAATACGGTATAATTTACATCAGGATAGAAGTACCACATGACCCAGTGGAACTAGTTTTACTATTTAAATATCTTCTCTCCACAAATGAAGTGAATTTAGACGAGATAGCTGTTACTGAGTATTTAATATGCTCAAGATTTCTTTTGGGTAACACTAAATTCTTCCTTTCTATGTCACTTGCTAATGAGTTATCAAAAAACACCCACAGACACTTGACATAATAGTGCAGCTGAGTAATTGTTGTTTGTTTCTTTGTATTGTTCACTGTGCCTGTGAAATCTGGTGGCTGTATATATGAGTTTGATTTTTAAACACTAGCTGGACTGTTCAGAGTGTGTGCAATGACATCAATTCTATAAAGTGCTGCATTGTGGATGTCAAATGGAGAATACAGAGTTTCAATTTTATTCACAAAAGACAGTATTTCCTGTTCTCTTACAATTGTTCTGAAGCCCCTGTTGGGCTAGAAGAGCTACAGCTCCCTGATGTTGAGAGGGCTGCAGTGAACATACAGCACAAAATCTTCTATAGTTTCAGACAGTGTATAATTTGTTGACTGACATTATGTCTTATCAACAGTTCTGAATTGCTATTCATCACATACATATTTGACTTTCTGAAATGATTTGTTTTACTGAGAATTATAATTGCATATTTTCTCCAGCTCCTGCCAAGTATGTAAACTCAGTCATGCAGCATTATTAAAAAATCTACATCTTATTTTATCACAATCCTTCATCTACAATTTCTGACAAACCTTGATAATGGATAAACATATGCAGCCACTCGCTGAGCACATAGCAGGGGCTGAATTAGATGAGACAGGCTCCTTTCCACTCTTAAAATTATATGACCTCACTAATATCATTTGCCACAGTCTAGACAAATAAGAATTCCGAAGTAAAGGAAACAAAAGATTGAAAAAAAAGTAAACCACTTTGACATTGCATGGCAAGGTTACTTGTGGTGCCACAATTAGAGACAGAGAACAAAAGAAAGCTAATGTTCTCTCCTTGAATCTTTAACTTAAGTACCTGACCACAATCCATTTAGATGATCAATCAAATGTTCTCAACCAGAAATGTGATATTATATGTGTCTGTGTGAAAGTTTACTTTACAAATTATAGATTTTTGCCTTTTACTATCATTAGTGTAGAACATAAAAAGCTCCTTTGGTATTTGAAGTGGATATATATATTTCATATTCAGCTTTGTGTATTCATAAAATGTCCCTTAACAGGTTAATAATTTTCTTGACAGTTCCTAAAAGAATAGTTTTAAAATAAATATATCATTTACCCTATGCAGATCAGAGACTTCAATGGAGAAAAAACTCAACTTTTCCCATAAATTTGAGTATGTAAAAATAAGCAATAGTCTGTGAAATAAGAATAACTAAACTCTCTCATTACTAAAGGTAATAAGAATATCAGAATAATCTCAAATATTAAATTAGACTAGTTCATGCTGCTGTTAAAAGCCCTTGAAACTCATAGAAATGAAACAACACAATACTGAATGGAATTCAGCCTAGGAAGAATCCAAAAATGAGAATTTGGAACTCTTATAACTGAATGAAAATTAAAACACAACATACAAGTATGTATAAGATGTGTCTTTAAATAAAGCTAACCAAAAAAGTGAGTAACTTGCACAATGAAAACTTTAAGATGCAAAAAAGAAGATTTGAGAAGATGGGAAGACTTTCTATCTTCGTGGGTTTCTTAGATTAAAGTTGTAAAAATGGCCATTCTATCAAAAGGAAATTACAGATTTAGCACAACGTCCACTGAATCCCAATTAAAATTTCCACATAAATTGAAAAACATAATTCTACATATCGTATAGAAACACAAAGTTTCAGTAGAACCAAAACAGTTCTAAACAATAAAAGACCAGCTATAGTATCTCCATCCCAGGTTCCAAGTCATACAAAACAGTTATAGTAATGAAAACAGAATGACATAATACTGGCATAAAAACATACTTATTGATCACTGGGATGGAATTGAAAACCTGAACTTCAGCCCAAACTTCCCTAGACACATGATTTTGACAGATTCCACAACTAGACATGGAAGATATCCATCATCTTCAAAAAATGGTATTGGATTTATTCAAGGGGATTCAAGGAAAAATGAGGTTCAGTCCTTAAGATATAAAATTTGACCTAGAGGGATTCAGTCTCTGAGACTGGACTGAACTCTGGCTAGCTGTCTTCTCCACAGCCTCTTATCCACAAACATTCTTTTTCAGTCTCCTGTTTGGGACTCTCTTGCTCTCACTCAGCTTCTACCCTACTTCTTCTGCTTCCAGTCTCAATGTTCTGCTTCTACTGACTGTATCCTTTTATAACCCAAGAGTTAGGATCAAAGGCCTATCCCCTTGTCTCAGCCCCCAATCCCTGTAGGCATTCCCTGAGAACCTGCAGAGCCTTCAGGCTATGAAAGAGGGTAGGATAACTGCTAAAATACTCTCTCCATGTTTTCAACTATACCCACTAACTCAGTCTCATCCCCAGCTCAACTGCAGACCAATGATTGAGGTCTCCCCTTTCTCTCTGTCCCCAGCTCCAGTGGATCCCACAGGTCTCCTCCTCTAACCTTCCTCCACAACCATTCTTTTCTCTCAGTCCCAAGCTCCCACAGGCATTCTCTGGGAACTCAGTATGCTCACCTTCCAGAGAAGCAAGTAGAGAAGGGAAACCAGTAGGCAAACTTCAGTTCTTCACTTTCCCTCTCTTCTCCAAATCCAATACCCCAATCTCATCCCCAGTTCTGCAGAAGATGACTTGCTGTGGTCTCTCCTCCCATCTGCCCCCATAACCAAGGGACTAATTTGATTCTGGTGGTATGCCCAGATTTCCTTCCTCTTGTAGACTCCATCATCAACACCATTGTAGTACGTCCTCATTCCTAAGTGGCAGCACAAAACAATAAAGCAGTATACAGCTAGCCTTTAGCCAACATCAAGTTAAGTGGAAAGAAACTCAAAACAAATCTACTGAAATCATGAACGATAAAATGTTGGCTACTCCCTCCACACCTGTTCAATATTGTACTTGAACTCTTAGCTAGAGCAATAAGAAAACAAAAGATCAAGGGTATATTGGAAGGGATATTTGCAGATGATATAATAGTGTATATAAGTGACTCTAATATTTCCACAGGGAAACTCCTACAGCTGATAAATATTTTCAGCAAAGTATAGGGATACAAAATTAACTCACAGAAATCAGTAGCCTTTTTATATATAAAATGACAAATGTACTGATAAAGGAATCAGGGAAACAACATCTTTCACATTTGCCTCAAATAATATGAAAGACTTGAATGATAAAATGTTTAAGACATTGAGGAAAGAAATTGGCGATGATATTAGAAGCTCTAAAGATATCCAATATTCATGGGTCAGTAGGATTAATATAGTAAAAATGGCCATTCTAAAAAAAGAAAAAGAAAAAACAACATAAACAAAACAAAAAAAAAAAGAGCAATATACAGACTCAATGCAAAACTCATCAAAATGCCAACACAGTTTTTTATAGATCTTGAATAGACAATATTCAGCATCATATGGACACATGAAAACCCAGGGTTGCTAAAACACTCCTGAATAATAAGAGAACTGCTGGAAGTACAGTCATTCTTATTTTCAAATTGTAATACAGAGCTATAGTAATAAAAACAACATAGTATTGGTATAAAAACAGCCATGTTGATCAAGGAAATAAAATTGAAGTTCCAGAAATGATTTTTGATAAAGAAGCCAGAAAAACATACTGGAATAAGTGCAACTTCTCCAACAAATAATTCTGATCAAACTGGATGGTTGCACAGTAGAAGAATCCAAACTGATCCATACTTAACATCCTACATAAAATTCAGTTCCAAATGGATCAAAGTGATATATAGACTGTATATAAGGACAGGTACACTGAATCTGATAGAAGTGAAATTGAGGAGTAGCCTTAAAATCATTGGCACAGGAAAAAAATTCTGAACAGAATACCATTAGCATAGTCACTCAGACCAACAGTTAGTAAATGGGCCCTCATGAAACTGGAAAGCTTCTATATGGAAAAGGATTCCTTTGAAGGCTACATAGTGGGAAAAATTTTTTACCCACTACACAACCAAAAAGGTCTACTATCCAAAATTTACAAAAATTCAAAAAGCCAGACACCAAGGAATCAAATAGTCCAATTGAAAGTAGGGTATAGATCTAAACAGAGAATTCTCAGAAGATGAAACTCAATGACTGAGAAGAGCTTACAGAAATATTCAACATACTTAGTCATCAGGGAAATGAAAACCAAAACTGCCTTAAAATTTCATCTTATACCAGTCAGGATTGCCAAGGTCAAAAACAAAAACAAAATAAAATAACCAAAAATAATAACAAAACAAAACCTCTTATTGGCTAGTATGTGGAATAAGGGGAACAGTCATTCACTGCTGGTGTGAGTACTAATTTGTATAGCCACTATGGAAATCAATTTGTTAGATTTTTCAGGATGCTGGGAATAGTTCTACATGAATCCAACTATATCATTCTTAAGCATAAATTCCAAGGATGCTTTATCCTATTACAGAAACACTTGCTCAACCGTGATAATTGCTGCTTGATACATAATTGCCAGAAATTAGAAACAACTTATCTATTGTGGGCTAATGGAGCAGTAGAAGCAGCTGGGAAGTGCCTCCACTCCCTGCATAGGTGAGAGGAAAGGATGCTCAGCAAGCTCTTCTTTTAGCCCTGGAGAGATCCTAGCTATTCACAGGAACAAAAAGGAAAATAACTTGGCAAGTGTTTTGTCTGCCTTGTCCTTGATATCTCCCTCTCTGTCTTTGTCTCTGCAAAGACCATGAGGCAAGGTGTCTGCCCCATTCAAATGAGAATTCCCCGTCCAGAGTACTCGGACCCCGCCTCCACCGGGGAAACAGTTATAAGCAGGGAAAAGCCTGCCAATAAACAAGTTTGGCTTCCACCAGAAATGGGTCCCAAGGCTTCCTTTTGCATCTTGTCCAATTCTCATGCCGCAGTGGCCAGAACCCACAAGGAATTTTCCCCGAGACTCAAGCCGGGTCCCCTCCATGAGCCTTCCCGCCCTTAACTTTCCCACCCTGGCCAGGTTGGGAAACAGAGCAGAGATTCCTTTGGCTAGGGGCTAGGGCAGTTACGGCTTGTGTGGCGGGACTGGGGAAACCTACAATCTATCATTAATAAATATCACTAATAAATAAAGAAAATGTGTTACCTTTACATAATGGAATAGAACTCAGCAATTTAAAAACATTAAATCATGAAATTCACAGGTAAATGAATGAGATTAAATGAGGTAATCCATATCCAGAAAGATAAATATGGTAAATATCCACTCATATATAAATATTAAATGTTAAACAAGCTATAATTTGTACAACCACTGAAATTAGGATAGAGTAAGGTATTCATGGGGAGAGACATAATCTCTCTAAGAAGGGAAACAATGGGGAATTTTGCGTGTATAAAGGTGGTTGGCATGAGAACAGGAGGATCAAACAGAAATGGGGAAGTAAAAGGGAGTGAGGAAGTTAGTATGAGGAGGGACAGTTGATACTATGGGACATTTGACAGAGTCATATAGAAACAATATGGTAGAAGCTTCCTAAAATACATACAAGTATGAAGACAGTCTAAGTGAAATCTCCAAATAACACAGGAGATGGATCATCAATAGGATATCACTATTCACCTAATGAAGTTACCAGTACTGGGAATGGGTTACATGTAATCCAGTTTTTGGTCCAAGTTGTCTCTTGGGAGCCCCTAACAACTCAGGCTACTTCCCAGGCTATGTGTTGCTTTTCACAAACTGATAGCATGGCCACATTGCTGAAGAAAACATACACACTTATTGTACATGGAGGATTCTAGTGGGTGCCCACATAGGGATTCAACTGCAAGTTCTAACATCATTGGTACAGGAAGTTACTCTGCATACTACCATAAGAGAAACATAAACAGCAGTCCAGCCACAAATGCTTTGATCTACAATGGTGTCTTTCCTTCAAAATACGCTAAGGCCATAATGGCACAAAACTTATAGGAATAACCAGCCAATCAATATTGTATTTTACTTAAGGTCCATTCCAGGAGATGGAAACCATACTGGAAACTTTTTTGGGAGACTAAGAACTAAGGAATGAGTAGAATAGGAAATTGGGTTAAAAAATACTACTGTTTGTTGTGGGAGATTTTATAGTTATGGATAATGTTCCAGTAAGCTGCCCTTGAAGCACATAAAGGATTCACTTCCTACCAGTAAACAAAGGAGTGGCTATCCAGCTCTCCACATGATTAGGACATTCCTTAGCCTTAAGGCTGATGAAGGATAGGCTCCACTCATTTGTATATTGGAAGGCTAGGTGGAAACACAGAGGATTTGGAATAAAAGAGCACCTAGGAGCAAGAAGAGGAGGATGAGAACAAGAGGAGCAAGGAGAAATGGGAGGAGAACCAAGAGGAGAGCTTGGGGTGAGGAAGCCTTGGAGTGAGCTCTCTGCCTAGCTGCTGGGGTATAGAATTCCCTGAGATTTGACATGATCTGTGATTAATAAAGAGCATTGGAAAATTCAAAGGTGGACTCATATTAAATGACCAAAAGATACGTTAGCAACTATTCTAGGAAGATAGGTAGCAATAAAATGATTCCTAATAAGACATTCTTCTATACTCATATTTCAGTGTTGCTCAGCTGTTATCATAAAAGTTTCCTCCTGCAGAAGATTGGAAAAAATAGAGATATATAGATAGACAATGCACACAGAATGAAAGATCTTAAAATGCTCAGTTATAAAGGGATGTCTCAATTAAATCCCTTCTCTCAAGAACAAGAAAATCCCTGAGGAAGAGTTGACAGAGAAAGTATAAGAGCCAGAGAGCTGAAGGGAAGAAAACCAAACCAAATCAAAACAAAAACTTCCTAAATAAAATGGGCCTGATACAGAGACTGTGGTAGCACGTACAGGTCCAACCTAGGGTTTTAGAGCCGAAAGGAGAGGTAGACATGCACACTTTATCCCTAATACAAAAGCTAATTCCAAATTGATGACAACTTGCAAGGGAAAACTTTTGCTTTCTACAAGGAATTCTCATTGGAGAAACAAACTACTGGTTATTTTATTTCCGTATTATGCCTTAGATTCCGGGTTATTTTCTAGTGAGAGATAGAAGTGGGGGGAGGGTGTGGATGGGAGAAAAGTGGGGAGAAATTGGGATGGATCAGGAGAAGAGAAACTGTAATTAAAATATATTTTATTTAAAAAACTATTTACAATTAGATAAAAATAAATAAAATCTAAAAATCTGTATGCAATTTAGTCTCAATACAGTGTGAAGGAGATTTTACAAGGTATTTTTACACAAGTCAGTGGAAAGGCTTAACAAATGAATGTTATGGCTGTCAGCGTCAATCATATGTTTTGATGTGTGTAAGGAATGTGAGATCCAATTCACATAATAAGTAAGTAAAAATCAGATGAATCTTGTTACAGGAATTCTTGTTACAGATTTTCAGGGATATTCCAAGAATCCACTGAAGTGATTTGTAATAAAAAACAAATTACTCTTAAAAGATTAAATAAAATAGCTGAAATTTACTTGGCTTTATAAATAGCTGTAGGCTAGAGTATGTAATTACAGTAGTTATCATAGTAAGCACAAAAAACGTCATCTGTGTAATTCAATGTAAATACAGCTGTTTGTGGTATTTTTGGTTGAGAAATATTATTGAGAACATAACTTATTACATATGTAAGTTCTGAAAGTATATTTAAGGTACTTCAAGACTTCAATGATTTATAATGAAATTAATAATAATTCTTATTATAAAGAATTACTAATTATAATACAACACAATAACCTTAGTGCAGCCAAGAAAGAGATGTTGTTATACAAGAAATATAGAGCCTTATAAAATATTTTCTTGACGAAATTTGTGATAAATTTCAGTGAATATTATGCAGTAGAAATAGGAAATATTATTCCATTGCAAGGGAAATCATGAAAAGTAACTCATTAATTTCTTACAAACAATATGCTAATAAAACACCAATCTACAACTGTGAATATGAGCTATCACTTTTTATTGTAAAGAACCCTTTAGAATTTTCCAAAAAATAAAAATGTCTTCTAATCCTGGAAAAAAATATGTTTATATTTTCATAATCCTTACAGTCTTTTAATTACCTGTGTTCTCTATAGTTCTATGTTTCTTCTCTTTATGAAATAACTTCTGATCTACCCAATCTAAGAGGAAATCATAGACAGAGCTCAGAGAAGATTCCTAGAATTTCCAACAAAAATAACATTATTTATTATTATGCATCTCACACAACATTCCATTTAAAGTTATAAATAGAAATTGCCACTCAATAAAAATTAATTCGTTCCCCAAATAATAAATTCAGATCATGAATTAGATATTCTGTTATCTACGTCTCATTTATAGGAGAGAGAAATATCATTATCAATAAGTTGAAAACTGGGCTCTGCACTGTAACTACATTAAAAAATGTACCAATTTGGTGAAGTCTCACTCACATGAATCCAGTGTACATGAATATGCCACTTGTTTTGCATGTAGGGAAGCTGTACAGCTATGAACTTCCTGAATTTTCATCGTGGAAATATCATCTAGGCACAATAAACCTGCAAATATCTCCTCTACTTCCATGACACTTATATTAGCACATAAATTTATTTTTAAGCCAATGCTTTTAGCCTGCCCAAATTTATTAGCAATGTGTTTTCATAAAGTCTTTAGTGTTTTTGTATTTTTGTTACATTGGTCAACTTAGACTAGTTGCACATTTTATTCAGAACACACTGTTTGACTTGTGCAGCTTTTCTGGGGGACATGTGTTTGGAAGTTTATGTTTGAAATTGAGAGACAATCAGGATTCCTCAAATGATGACATTTTACTGTAAGGATGCCTAGAAAGCAAGAATGCATGGGAGAATTGGCTGCATTAGTTGTAGAATCAGATTAGAGTAAAACATCATTTGCTTAGGCAGTAGTAAAAATCCTAAATTGCCCGTTTCTACTTGTCTGAGAGTGATTTTTATGTTTTAATTTTAATACATTTTTAATTACTTTGATTCATCAGCTCTTGTTTTCATTCCAATGCATATACCTTCTATGGCTTTGGACATACCCAGAGTTTCTTCTTGCTACATGTTCTATGCAAGTTCATAGGGTTAAGCTCTTCCTAACTGGAAGTATATGTCTCACCTTGAATCTCCCCAAGCATAAAAATGGACTGAATGTTTGTGATTCTCTAGAACACCTTGCTTAATTCAAGCCTTGGTACCCAAACACTGCCTAAACCTCCTATCCCCGTCAAACCTTTGTTCTCGATCCCATGTCTGATTTGTCTTCATTAATAGGTAAATTTTGCTAGTTTCAAAAAATACAAATGAGAAATAACAAGAACAATGGCAGAGTCTCTCACAAAGGTGTTTTCCATAAGATCTGTCTTAATGTTTCCCGAAATCTATTATGTAGAGGGTATTTTTCTAACTTTTTAGAAAGCATTGCTCATTGTTACAGAGGCTGTTGTGTGACGGATAATCCTGATAAGACACTACTGGTGAAATTCCCAGGGTGTCTGCAGAGCTGGTGGCACATTGTGTGGGTCTATTAGTAATGACATTGCTGGTTCATCTGCCCTTTGAAATTCCCTTGATGCGGGTGTAGTTGGTGTTATGTAATGCAGGAGTTTTTATAATGTCTCCAGAGAGTATGTATCATTTAAATGTCAGATAAATATTGACTTAAACTGAAATAAATGTTAGCTGTGATTTTTCAAGGACAAAAAGGGAAAAACATTAAAGATTAAAGTATGGAAACTTGTTCATTGTGGAACAGTTATGAATCTCCTCTGTGTAGTCACAGCACTTAATTATATAGAATTGATTGAATTTCTGATGTGTTACTCTTACTGAGTATACAAAGTCTATTTGAGATGTACATGTGTTAAAAGGAAGTATGCATTAGCCAATTCTTCAGAAAGACTCATTGATAAAATATTATTAAATGAAACTGATTTAATATTTATGAGATGACCAGATTTACACCTATTTTCACTATTATTTTATGATTTATACATTTTATAAAATCAAGAAAAAAAACACAGTATTAAAGTCTTCATTTAATAAAATTATGTGATTTTATTCAGAAGTTTATTTTATACCACAAATTCCTCATAATACATTATTTAACAGTGTAATATCACCAGTAATTTTTCAGAAATCTCTCTATATTAAAGTTACTATGCCACAAAATTTTTTAAAAAAAAACTAGTTTTAAGAAGATCCATTTGTTTCAAATAAGTCTACAAGGAAGCACTGCAGAATGAGACAAAGCAACTTAGACAAACTTATTCAATAGAGCTACAATAAAGAACACAGAAAAATATACCTCGTTCGTGTATTTTTAACTAGTAAACACAATCATTTCTTAAACTCCTTTGGGAGAACTGTTTTGTCTTTCTTAAATAACGTTACTTAATGAAAGTTTATAAATCCTACAATAAATAGAATATAAAGAATAATGTATTAAAATTATGAGAATCTGACTATATGCCATTACAGTATGACTAATGAAATACTACAGAAAACATGTGCTCTAAGTAATAATGTTTTATTTTGTATGTTTTTATGAAATTTTGTTAAATTTGAATGGTTATATATGAGTCACAAGACTGCTGTGAATATATAGCTCATAATGAAGGAGATGATAGACAGATGAATAGTTAGATAAATGATAGGTAGATAGATAGATACATAGATAGATAGATACACAGACAGATATATAGATAAAAATAAATGAGGCTAAGGCATCAAGGTTTCCGTGTTGATGGTAGTCTGAGCTGCAAAGTGAGACCTTCTATAAAACAACAATAAAAACAACAACTGTCTTAGTTACTATTTTCTTGCTGTGATGAAACACTTTCACCAAGGCTGATTATACAAGGGAGCATCTAATCAGGGACTTGCTTACAGTTTCAGAGTGTTAGCCCATAATTGTAATGGTAAAGAGCGATGTAGCAGGCAGGTAGACATGGTCCTGGAGCCGTTGCTGAGAGTTTTGCATTTAGATCTTCAGACAGCAGCAAGCAGAGAGAGAGAGCACAAGACTGGACCTGCTGTGGGCTTCTGAAACCTCAAAGTCCACCTCTGGTGGTACTCTTCCTCCAACAAGTTCACACCTACTCTAATAAGTCCACACCTTCTAATCCCTCCCAAAGAGTACTCCTAACTGAGGAACAAGCATTAAACTAACAAGAGCTTATGGGTGCCATTCTCATTCAAACTACCACACCAACCAAACAAAACCATTTTTACATAAAAGAATGAAGTGACATTGCATTGGCTGTTATGTCTTATAACTGTGTGTGAGTCACTTATGATGTATAAGTATCACTAGTGTTCATGCCCCAAGAAATCAATTCACTGTAGTTTAAGGTAGGGTTTTTCTATGTAGCTGAGCCTGACCTTGAGCCTGAAATTTCTCTGTCTTCACCAAGAGAATACTGGGATTTCAGGCATGAACTAAAACTCTAGACTCAGTAACTGAATTCAGTAATGAGTAACTGAATTTGATTTCTGTGCTCTCATGTTTTCATTCAAATAAAATTAGAATTTTAAATAAAATGGGTTAGAAAAGAAAACCTAATCATATTAAATGTTTATTTAATTTATTTTCCACTGTACCAACATAAGAATTTCAAAATGTAATTAGATCTTTAATGGAATTTTAGCAGAAAATGTTGGCTTTGATTTACTGAAAGGTTGCTATCTTTCATATTGGAAAAGAAAAAATAACTGACTTTCAACATAATTTTATATGGCTGCTGTTTGTATCAAAACATTTCTTTCAAGTGATGTAATTGTTGGAAAATCGAACAAATAATCTCTGTGGTTTTCAGTCAATAGATGACGGCTCAATTGCCAAATCCATTTATTCAAAGCCTTATAAAAGTTAAACAAAAGGGTTCTTTTTATTATTATTCTAAAATTACTTCTTTTAATGGCTGCAAGTATAATGCTTATAATACCAAATTGACAAGTGAATTATCACTATTAGAAGTAGACTTTGCCAACCTAAATATAACATGAAAGTTACATGTTTTCAAAGCAATTATTCATTCATTAGTTTTAACAAAGGTATGTGTGGATAACGTTAAATACTGACTTTTATTCACAAATATAAATATTGTCCTTCATTTACCTATTAAGACCTAGTGAAAAAAAAATCCTTTGTATATGATTATGAACTGAAACAACTAAGATAACTAAGATGTTTAAAATTTTGTTTGAGTTCTTATTCTTTTATCTTTTTTTCATTTTTGTTTTTTTTTTTTTTTGTGTTCTTTTAGTTGTTGTTGTTTTTGTTTTTACAGGGTTTCTCTGTTGTAACACTGGCTGTCCTGAAACTCATTCTGTAGACCAGGCTGGCCTTGAAGTCAGAGACCTGCTTGCCTCTGTCTCCCAAGTGCTGGGATTAAAGGCCTGTACCACCACCACCTGTATTTGTTTTTGTTTTTTTTAATATATTTTTTAAAGATTTATTTATTTTATTTATATGAATGCTCTATCTGCATGTACACCTGCATAGCAGAAAAGGCCATCCAAGATCCCATTATAGGTGGTTGTGAGTCACTACGTAGTTGCTGGGAATTGAACTAAAGACCTCTGGAAAGCAGTCAATGCTCTTAATAGCTAAGCCATCTCTCCAGCCTCTTGTTTAATATTTTAATACATATATATTTATAATTTATTAGTTCATCAATATTTTGGTAAATTTTCTTTCTCCCACAATGTACACATGCACACATATCTTAAAATATAATATATCTGCCTGTGTCTCATAAGATTCAGTAAGAACTGTAACATTATCTGAACACTATTGTTTAACATATGGCCAATATTTATATATCATCTATTGCTACAATACTTTATTTTGTAGTATTTTTGCAAACTAACAACCTAGGTGTTGCTTGTACCCATTCAAGGGACTCTTCAGGCAAGGGGATAGAGTTGGCGTGGAGCCAAGACACACAGGCTCCAGGAGTCAGGTGAGTGGTAAAAGGCAAACTCAATTTATTGTGGGGGGAAGCCTATTATATCCTCCACCCAGCCAAGTGTCCCATTGGCTGCCAGACTACAGCTGCTGCTCCCTGGGCGTGTCCAGGTAGGTCTGTCTCTTGGCATGCCTGGGCAGGTCCGTCTCTAGATACATCCACGCAGGTCTCAGGCCTTGTTCTGTCCAGTGGCAGGTCAGGTTTTCACCTACACCTGGGTATACCCAAATGTCCTGAGCAAGATTTAGTCAGGCAGGAAGAAGCCTTGGAGGCGGTATTGGTCCCATAAAGGATTTTGTTCTATGCTCATCACACCAACATGTTACACATGTTTACTCACACAGTCACACCAATACTTCTCCTAGTCTGGCCTCAGACGCAGGCAAGCCTTGCGATCTGTCCAGCGGCCCTGTTTGGTACACGGCTGTCTTCCTCTTCAGGCTCAGCAATACTGGAACACTGGTCCTGTGGTCCGCAAGGAGTCTCAGTAGCAGGACTCTCAGTCTTGATCCGTCACCAGAGCGGCAGCATCTCTGGAGCATTAGAGAGGAGTGTGTTGAGTTGGGCCAGACCAGGGTTTTTAAGCTAAATTCAGCCAATCACACTATGGGTTTATAGGTGTGGTCAATCTTATCATTACTGTCCAGATGTGCGCTCAGGCACTTGGATACATCAGAGTGTGCCTAATGTCTACTTTCTGGACTTTAAAATTGTTTGTTTACATTTGGCTTTTCAATATTATTTGTCATCACATTTTACATTATTATGCTATTATATTTATTCTTATTCACTACACTAAATATTATTTTTTCAAATATTATTTTTAATTAATTAAAAATTCTCCTTGAGCCAGATGGTGGTGGCACATGCCTTTAATCATGACAATCAGGAGGCAGAGGTAATGGATGGATATCTGTGAGTTGGAGCCTAGCCTGGTCTACAGTGTGAGTTTCAGAGTAGCCAGAGGTACAACAAAGAAACCACTATGTCTCAAAAAAAAATTTCTTTTCCTTGGAAGAAGAATTTGAATCTATCTGAAATCTAGAATATTTTAAATGTTGAAACCTAGGTATGTTTTCATGGTTCTGTACATTCCACAAAACCTGCACCTACATATGCAAATGTGTTTTCCTCCATCACTGTCAGTACCAGAGCAGATAACAGCATAAGCAATAAGAGTCTTGATTTGGACAAGACTTATAACTTCTTATGCTCTTTGGGCAATTCTTATTCATGTGACCGACAAAAAGTTTTCAATCCTGTGTCTATATGCTTGGAACTAGTCTTGTAGTGGGTCTACTTTTTCAGTTTACCATAGTTCTTATGCTCATTAGTAGCTGACAACATATACTGCCTTGAGCTCATCTTTGTGGGAAAGAAAAAAAGGTAAGCATTGTGACACTTTTTCTTAAATCTAAATATTTCACAAATATTCAACAATTCATTTATGTTACCTGGAGTATTTTTTTCATTACTTACTTCCAATCATATGACTGACTGATAATCGACTTTAAGTATTTTTTGTTTATAAACATGTAACTCCTATTCTATATGGAAATCAAATTTATATGAAGATATCTGCGGTGAATTAACCACTGTACAGCTATGTATAAGATTTAGTTACTTTATGTCTTAAAATTAGAGTACTAACTAACTGGTTAAAGCGCTGAGACTTAGTGGCTGTTATGTGTCCTTAAATAGGATATCTATATCTTCCCCTCCAAGGCTCACAGATGGCTATAGAAGAGAAATAAAAAGAATGCTATAGCATTGGTTAAGGAGGAGTGTTTTAAAATGGTGTCTTGAAACATTCATGGATCATTACACTCACAAATTCATAGTAGCAGTGCTTACCTGCACAAAACATACAAAGATAAGATCAACCAACATTCCTTTAACGGATTAAGAGAACTCTCATGTGAGTCCAGCTCTCTCTGAGAAGCTATTCTCAGCAAAAATTTGCTAGGAGAAGAATAATTTTGTTAGTAGTAAGATGGCCACGATTCAATTTAAAAAACCTCCTATCCATGATAATGCAAACAAACTTAATTAAATTTACTATGTCATGAAGAAGAAGAAGAAGAAGAAGAAGAAGAAGAAGGAGGAGGAGGAGGAGGAGGAGGAGGAGGAGGAGGAGGAGGAGGAGGAGGAGGAGGAGGAAAGAAGAAGAAGGAGAAACAGAAGAAGAAGAAAAGAAGAAGGAGAAACAGAAGAAGAAAAAAGAAGGAGAAACAGAAGGAGAAGGGAAGGAGAAAGCGAAGGGGACAGAGAAGGGGAAGAAGTTGTTGAGATATTGGGATACATTTTAACAGGAATTAGAGGGGATATGGGATTAGCGATAAACATGACAAAATTATATTATATACTTTTATGAAATTGTCAAATAATGTAAATATATAATTTATAAATTAGTGTTTTTGCTATATGTTGGAAATTATTAGTTGATAGATTGTTTTATTGTAAACTCAAGTACCCCAAACCAATGTGAAAAATGTCAGGCATGGTAACCAGTGATTGTAATGACAGAAAAAGGAAGAGAACAACAATGGATCTGTGGAGTTTGCTGGGCAACCCTACTAACCCACTCAGTGAGTTCTGGAGTAAGTATAGCACTTATTTTAAAAAGAAAGGCAATAATTCATAGGTAGCTTCTGACATTACTGGGACAATCAGCCTCAAGGAAAATTCTCTGATCCTCTGTCTTTTATAATATCCCCACCCCTTTTCTTCAATGTTTCCCAAGCTTTAAGTGTGGTAGATTTTTTTGTATGTCTGTCCATTGGGACTGGACTTCACTCCTCTGGATCTTGATTGGTTGTGGTTTTCTGTAATGATCTCTGAAGCTATACCTATAAAATCTTACCAACATGACTGCCTAAACATAAACCACATGAGAAAAAATATTGACTTGCTAAAGTGCAAGGGAAAAAGTCATTAGTCCTCAATCTTACAGAAAGAACTATAGCCTATAAAGGAATGCTAAAGGGAGGAGAAATAGTCTTAGCTACTGAAAACCACACAAATATCAAATATCCAATGGTGATCCCTGAAATGATACACACAAGTAACAGGATTTATTTAGGAATATATATATATATATGCTTATATTTGTATTATATGTATGTATATATATATATATATATATATATGCATATAACATATAACATGTGAAAACAATTAGTGAAAAAGAGCTCGCGAAAGTCAAAGAGAGCAAGGAGGAGAATATGAGCAGATTTAGAGGGAAGAAAGTGAAGGCAGATATGCTGCAATTATATAAATTATTAAAAATAAAATAAAAAATAAAGGTGATGAAACTGTTATAACATCTGAACTATGTTCTCTTCACATGCACATCTGTGCACACAATACCACGTGGTCACCAGGACATTAACAAATATACATAAACATGCACACATACTCATCAGAGGATCAGATAACTTTTTCTTTATATGGAAGGATTTAAAGTTCAAATATTGTCCTGTTTACAGGGGAAATAGAGTCAATTGGATAAATAATGTGCATGCCTAATATTTCATAGTCATCTTCTAAAAATCTAGTGGGAAAAATCCCCTTAATCCTGTGCCTACAATAATAAAAATTACTTCTCCCCCTTAACGCTCAAAAACACATAGGAAAATTGAAATTATATTTTAACAGATGACAGCTATAGCTAAAATGATTTTCTATCAACATAAAAGTTATGAGTCATACATTTTGAAAATTGCAGTTACATTGCTTTCTTAAGTAATAGAGGCAGGATTCCTGTTGTGTCAAAATGATAGTTTCAAAGAAACAATGAAATATTGCTTCAAAAACAATATAAAATTGCCCACTGTTAAGCATATACACTATTATTTTCAATTCCAGTAGACATGATAATTTGGGGTATAATTGCAAACAATGTGAACATGGAAATACACTTCAGCTCAGAATTTTAGCAATCCTGATAATAACTGACCCTTAATAGTATCTATGAGATAATTTAAGTTGCTGACATTGATCTGGATGAATGAATGGTGAAAAACACTGCAATCATTTAAAATTTTCCTGAACTATTTTATTTGTAAAAAATAAATGCAGAACATTATTTTAAAAGATATTTACACTCAGTTCATTGATCATATTCTTACCCTCTGCATTTGGCTTTTCTAGAAAATTAGCACTGAAATGCATACACTTTGAAGATCTGTTTAAATGAATGAATTCTATCATTCTTCTGAGCAATGCTATTGATTTTTTTAACAACAACAACAAAATCACCAAAACAGAAGGGAATTAAGCATTCACTATCAATTAAATCTTGAATGCATGGCTTTTACATATCTGTATCCCATCTGAATAAAAATACACTTAAATTAATTCTGGAATTGCTCTCAAGTATAGCCCTCTTAGAGTGGATAACAAAATCTAATTACCTTCCTGGTTAGAATGCTTTAGTATTGCATATTACATTTAGCCTAGATTTTCAAGTTGCTTTCCTAGATAAATGATATCACTTATCTCCAGTTACTCTTTAAACATTTATAGAAATCAAACTATTACAGAAGCTGGGAAATACAGCATATAAAGTAAGATATGTGTGATGTCATTTACCACAGAGATAAAGATGTTGATATGTAGTAAGATTATTGGAACTTCACCTTGCCCATTATTTCTCTTGATCTTCACTTCAAATATTAGGATGCATTTTCTTCTTTCGATGAAATTCCTCTCAAGCATTGTTACGTTGCTGTCAAAACCAACCTTGGCTAAGTTCTGGCAAGGCCTCTTTTAGATAATCAGTTCAGTGGCCATAAACTTAAGTAGTATGTTGCTCATACGTTTATGATGGACATACATTAAAAAGTAGGAAATCATAAGCTATATAGTCATAGAGATATGTGGAGACAACAATAGGACTGTGATATTCGTGAATCTAACTCATCATGTACTACAGTCCTTAAAGAGATGATATAGGCTGTATTTGTCAGTCCTTCTCCAAAATTCATTAACTTTTTCCTTGTTATTATTTACTTTCCAAACTGGATCACTTAAATGACTATAATGACAATTTTCCTTTAATTCTGTGTTTAAGATATATTTACAAATTCTTAAAGTATTATTGAATTAATTTGCATGAAATGAAGATTCTAGAAAAGCTTATGGTGAAGACACTGTCCTTGGACAATTGAAAGAATTGAAAGTGATTCCAAAATTCCTAATAAACAGGACATTTCTAAGCACTACCTACCTGTTTCAGACAAAGATTTACTTATGAATGGTATCTAAATATTGATGGTTCTATGAAAGAGTTCTAGACATTCTAGTAAATAATGTTTAATCATGTCTTCCATATGACCTTATGATTAGTTTGCAAGAATTTTTAAAACCTCAGTTAAAATAGTATTTTGTATAACCTTTGTATTTCTTTCATTATTGACCAGTTTGTTTGGTCAATAAAAGTCTCATAACTTATACATTGATTAATGTTTTTTTGATCAATATCATTCATAACATAGTTTTAAAATAAACATATCTTCATATTTCTTAGCTTTTGTTTGTTTATACTGAGTTTATTTAAATGATGTCTTCTATATCTTAAAAATTGTCTTACTCATAGTCCTATTTAAGGGAGAACTAAAACCATCATATTAGACTTGTTTCATGGAGGCATTTTAACAGCCTTCATATCTAAGGAGATTAAATGAGTTATTTTCTGGGAATGACTGGAAAATTATTTTCTATTTTTTAGCCATTGTTTAAGTTGTTTTGTTTTTCTTGACTGTGAGGCAGTTGTTTTTGAGATATAGGATAATGTTATTTATTTAGACATAGTTAAATTTGAGAATTCATTGTTATCATTAGTTTATTACATCGATTTCCTTCCTTCCTTTCTTTCTTTCCTTTTCTTTTCTTTTCCTTTTTTTTTCACTATGTTTTCATGATAATGAGACAAAAGTGAAGCAATTACTGTGATAAATGTCACCTAATTCTGGTGGGTAGAAAAAGAATAATGACAAGAGCTTGTATCATTTAAGGGTTTTTGTGACTCCTGGACCAACAACTCATAAATATAAATCCCACACCTGCTACTGGATTTTTGCTGTCACGTCTTTTTATCTAAATGCTGTAGTAAGTTCCTCCTTGGGGCCTGTGCCTACCCTCTAGCCATGAGATTTTAAAGAAGTAACATACTAGGAATGAGTTCCCACCTAAGGATGTGGTCTCAAATCTAATCATAGGTCAGTTGATTATCTTCCTCCAACACAGTCACACCACTATGTAGAAGACACAGTTTGACTTGTAAGTTGGCATTGCAGCTCATATGGTTAACAACTGAATAAAATGGTATATCCCTTCAAACCTCATTGACTGCATAATAGATTTGGTATAGTGAAAGCAAACTAGCAAAGAGGAAGCATCCAGTTTAGCCCCAGCTTGATTTCCCTGTATCTTGTAACCAAGGTGGATAGTGTCTTCAGAAATATTGACACATCACCTACTTCTGGTGCACATCAAAGAGGAATTCAAAATTCCTACATTGTTTTGTAGCTTCTGTAAGCTTCCATTCCAACAACTCCTAAGCATATATCTATCCCATACCCTCCACTGGGATTTTTGTTTAATAAACAATAACTATAATAGAAATAGTATCCAGCAATGAAAACTCCCTCCCTTCTGATTGTTTTTATATATTGTAGAGTAACATTAAATTTTTTAATCCAGCAGCATGGCTGCTCTAGCAAAGGATCACATTGAAAATCCTGTGTGATAGTTAGGAAGGGATCACATCCAAATGCCTGTATGAAGAGATCACATTCAGAGGCCTGTGTGATCTACATGAAATGCTCTAAAGACAGTGGTCATAATGCTTTTAATCTGAAACTCTGAGACTGAATCAGAGTAAAGTCTGAGATGGAGTCAGAGTGAGGATAAGCCCAAGTCTCATTATATAAAAGGAGGCTCTCAGTTCACAGTCTCCTCTGTTTAGAATAAGAGAGAGAAGACAGTTGGAGAGTTCAAGAGAAGGAAGAGTTCAAAAAGAAAATTGGATAGTTAAGAGTCAGTTCATTCAGATAGATTGAGTACAGACAGAAGGAGAAACTGAGAAGAGTAGAGCCAGTCCAGAATTAGCAGAAAGAAAGCAAAGAGTCAGAAGCAGATGGTTTATGATTTACAGTTCAGGGTTCACAATATAGATCATAGTGAAAAGAGGTAGTTCAGAAGATAGAGTGATCTCAGTCATTATTAAGGCTTAGAGACTAAAACATTCTAGGTTTTCAGATTAACATGTACAAGACTGAAGCCTTCTAGTCTAGGTTTAAGATAAGATTGTGCAGGGGCTGAAACCCTCTAGGACTGGGGATGGAATTAGCAAAAAATAAATTGTCTTTTGTCATGATCCCATGATAATAAATAAAGAATCAATTTTTACGTACCAACAATATCTTATGTTTTCAGAATTAGCTTGTTCTCATGTCTTAGCCTTCTGAGGCCTATTGTTGATGAAGCCACCCTAAGTAATTCCTTTTGAACTCTTATTCTTCTGATTCAATTCACTCTCTCTTCTCAGCTTTTTCTACTGAGCTCTGCTTTGTCTCTGTGTCTCTCACTGATCTCTCACTGCTCCATTCCACTTCTATAACTGCTTCTGTTAACTGACTCTGTTTTGTCTCCTTCAATTGATTCTTCTTAACTGACTCTATTAACTGAATGATTCCAACTTCTATGTAACTCTCTTTTATCTCAGTAAAAGAAAATGCTGAGAGCCTACATTTTCTTATGAGAGTTGGGCATGTCCTTACTTTGCTAACTATTCATTTGTGTAGTCACTTTGCCTGTCTTTCAGTCTGACTCATCTCAGATGTCACACTTCTTGTTTGACACTAACTCCTTACTGAGCTCTGCTTCCTGTGTCTGCTTCTACTCTTTTTTGCTAGGGATTAAAGACATGGGCTACTATGATTTTCTGACTACTGGTATTAAAGGTGTGTCTACATTCCATCCAGACCACAAAGGCTTCTGATTATAGCTCATGTAAACCCTAACTTTCACACAGGGCTATTCCTCTGCATGTAATAATAATTATTTCTAGAAATTCCTAAAGAGACAAAGAGGTTGCATCTTGTGATTTAGTGCATATGGATACTCTCTGTTTAATAGCTGCATTTGATATCTTAAGTATAATTAGTTTAAATAAAATACTAAGAAGACACAAATTTTTTACATATTTACTGAAAAATTCGTAAAAGGTTGAATTCCATGCACATTTTAGCAAGGGCCAACAAACAAACTGTTCATATTATAACACTTGTCTGACTTGAAATGTTGTTATTTAATTAGTAGTTATTTGTCTCCATTATACATTACCAAACACTGTTAGGTAAAGAGTTCAGTTTGAATGTAAAATGCTGACTAGAAGTCATTATCACAGAAATGAGGTTCTCAGTATTGGATATGATCTCCAATGAAAATAGACATGATCTTCCCAGTAGAAAAATGATATTCAAGTAACAAATTATGATGTAATTGATCCATTATTTTCTCATTCTCATGTAAACAATAGCATTTTTAATTAAATAACACATAGTTAGTGACCCTAGAAAACAAATCATGTTTAATAAACTAAATTAAAATGTGAGACAAAATAACAGCTTGCCTGTTGCCTTAGGCAACTAACAACTGACAGATGATGTGCTATCTGAAGACACAACATTTTCCGATCTCTTCTTATCTTTCATTCTCTTTATTTTCAAAATAATCATAAAATTTCATGTAGATACAGATTCACCAGATGTAGACATCAGTACAAATCAGTACATTAGCTTTTTATTCTTTGATTCCATCAGCAACTCTGATTCTGGAGCCCTAGAGTTCTTTAGCCTCTGTACAATCTATACTTAAGCCTAGAACTTGGAAGCCTTCAGCTTTCATACAATCTAGAATGTTCAGACTGCTAGCTTGGACCTAGAAATCTTCAGCCTTAGCCATTGAGATCTAACGCTGACATTTGTGAAGTCTGACTCTCTGGTTCAGGCTCAAATTCTTTTCTAAGCTGCCTATTTCAAACTGAACTTCTGAACCTTCTTACTGTTTCTGACTTAATTCTCTTAACTCTGACAAACTCTGGCTGCCTCAGACTGAACTGCTCTGCTTGGCTTCAAACTGACTCACTCTTACAGTCTAATACTGACTTTTTCTGCTGTGTCTCTCCTTGAGATCTCTTTGCACCATACTGCCTAAGTCAGCCTTTCTACTCTTCAGTCAGATCTATTCATTGTCTCTGTGTCTTGTCCCCAGTACAGTTGTATCTAATTTAAAAATAGTCAACAAAACATATTTGATAAAATGCAGATTTTAGTTAAGGATAGACAAAATTTATCATACAAATACACACATAGACACACACGCACAAACACAAAACACAGAAGCAGAAACAATGTCATTTTACATACTAAGTACTATTTTTGCCCACAGACATATCCAGAAAGCTCCACATGCTTTGTAAAGGTTAAAATTTTACAGCAAATCTGACATGTTCATTTGAGTTTGACTACGGGTAAAGGCAAGTCTATAGGCATTCATATAACTTTCAATATTTCCTTGCATCTAGAAGTCAACCTGTGTACTGGCATCATTATCTGGAATTAGAGAATTGAATTTGACTGTGAAGTCATAGTCCATTCATTCTGTCTTCCTCATAATGCTACTTTAAATCTTTGGTCATCAATTTTCTCATCTGTATTAACACTCAACAGGCCCAAAGAAGATACCCTTATAAGCACTGGACAAAACTTCAGTCTTTATGTCCTCACTATGTCAGTTACTAATCGTATAACTATGGATAATTTATTAGCTGTCTATACCATTACTTTTTGGATGTTGTAAACACAAATAATAAACATTTTAATGGTAGCAAAGCAAGAGAAAACTATTTGGCACAAAATATACACTGGATGAAATCAGATTGGTGTCATCATTAGAAACAAATTTCTGGTGAGGTATTGATAACAGTAAGTTTGCAGTTTTATTCTTTCCTGTCCTGTTTTATAGTTTTAATGTATAATTTCTCCTTCATTTCCTGGGACAAAGTTATGAAATTAAAAATGGTCTACCATTTACAGAATCTTACTTTTCTCATTAGAGAACTGGGCATATTCATTGCATGTTTTGTAATGATTCAATGTTCACATATACTTCAAACTTTTAGTAATTAATTTGGCTTCATTTAGGTTTTAATACAAGTTAGCATATTATCATCATTATCAATGCTATTTTCATATACTGAACTTTTGAGGACATACATAACATTGTACACCATCTATCATCTCATTCTTATAAAGTATCCTTGGAATCTAATTAAATCCTTTGTGCAATTTTAACTCAAGATTGTTCGAGGGTTCCATAAAGTGACATTGCTACATGTAACAGAATAGACTCAATGTTTAATATATACTGGATGAAGGTATCCTATGTAACAATATCATATATAATGAGTATATATATATATATTATACATTTATTAATTATATATATTAATTATATACATATTAATTTTCATTATATATATATAAAATGAAAATGAAATATAAAGAAATCTGATTCTTAAAGATGACTTAAAATACTGGATCTATTTACTCTGTGTGTGGTGGGGGGGATGTGGGTTGTGATTAGCTTGTGCATATGTGTGTGTGTGTGTGTGTGTGTGTTTGTGTGTGTGCATGTTTGTGCACATGTATATATGACAGTGTCATGCTGTGTGGAAAGAACAAGTTATTACCACTTATTTCTTAAGCCAGTCAAAGGTAATATTCATGTTTTCCTTCTTTTATTCTTTCTTTTTAATTATTTTCATTGCACTGTTGAGTATCTAACTCAGAGATTTGCACATAGAAGATGTCAGAATAGTTCCTTAATACAAGTTAGTCTACTATTTAGTATGTTCAATTACTTCTAATCTTCAGTTGGTCTGAGTCAGTAGCTTCTGCTTGTCTGATACTTAGCATGTGTCCAGCCTGGACTCTGGCTTGATTTAATCTCTTGTTCCACCCTCTCAAAGTTTGAGATTATATGTGAACCATATGACTAGTTTACTTCTAAACTCACTAAAAATTTAATTTAAATATTCACCTTGCTCAATACGACACCTTCTCATCCTTTACCATTAAATTTAAGGGCATCATCCTTTTTACTCACTTTGTTCAAGAGTATCAGACTTATACAGATATGTTTCATTACCCCTTTGCCTTAATGTTCCCAGATATAATTATAGTTTTATTCCATATATATAGACCCTGATAAATTATAATGCAACAGTTTCAAGTTGTATTTGCTTACAATAATTATACATGCACTTATAACATGTCTTTATATTAATTATCATGATTATATAAATGTTAGTTTACAAATTTTTATTACAAACTTTCACATAATTTTGAAAATTAGATACAGTAGAATACATAAACATGGGATATAAAATAAATTATAAACATTTTGTTACTATTGAAAAAGATAGCACACTGTTATGTTTTTTTGGCTTTGGACATGGCTAGTAAATATGAGCATACATAAAAATAATTTCTGCCCAGTGACCATATTTATTTTGATACAGGTGACAGCTATAGCTTGTATGTAAAGCATGATTTAAGTTCAAATCATGCTTCAATATCACATAGTAAATAATGATTTTATTTTATTTTATTTTATTTTTGGTGAATATAATCACTTGTACCTCATGCTCTTAGTCTTTATGTTTTTGGAAGCTGGTTGGCAGTGATAGTGAATTATTTGTGACATAGGGTTATGAGAAGTAGTTAAATGAATTAGTTCAACAGTAATTTCTAACACTTAACGGAGAGTATTTGTGATTTTAACTTTAAAATTTAAAGTATTTAAAATTCTCATTTTAAAATGGGAATTAGTAGGGTTTGCATAATATTGGCAAGATAAATTCTGACAAATGCATTTTTAATAAGGCTCTTCTTTGATTAGATAGATAGGCTATATAAGAAAATATCAATTTAGTCAAAACTTTCAGGTTTCATGTTAATCTCTTCACAAGTTTTAGATGTGATACTTATTGATTAATTCCCTAAAAGGCACCCAATACCTGTGGATAAGTATCCTAGGATTCTTCTGCTTTCAAAAGGAAAATGTTAAAAATTGGGGAGGAAGACTTTTACTGTGGATGGAGAACAATATTTACAGAGAGAAATGAGAAATTAATAATGGTGACATTTGAAAAATCCATAAGGAAACATTTTATAAGCTTATTTAAAAACAAAATGTTAACATTTAAAATTGTAAATATATATTTTAAATAAAATATGATTCACTGGAACATTGCTACATGGGAGATCATGGATTTGAGAGGCAATGGAAAGGACAAAAGAAGCTGGAGAGGAAAAAGGAAGGAGAGGAAATAATGTAAATATGGTACTCACATATAAAATACACAGCAATCAAAAAATTAAATTAAAAAAACAATGAAAGAAGTCTATTTCCATTGCTTCTCACTGGTTATTCTGAAGTTCACTTTAGCACCCTCTGAAAGAACAACATTTTTTTAAATTTATTTTATTTTTCTTCTCTCTTACATAATATCCAGACCCCCTCCTCCTCTCCCTCCACTCCTCTCAGTTTGTCTTTCTCCCCTTTCTCTTAGATCTACACCACATCGAATTCCCCACACCCCTCACCCCATTTCACCCCAGAAAAGAACAGTCCTCCCAGAGATACCACTCAAATAAGGCATAGCCTAACAAGTTGGAAAAAGGCTGGTCACCACTTCCTATATCAAGGGTGGATTAGGCAAAGCAGCAGGAGTAAAAGGGTCCCAAAGGCAGAAAGGTCCGAAGGGCCTGAGACCCCATGACTCCATCCTGTAAGAATTTTGCAAGGACACCAAGCCAGACTGTCATAAAATATATTTAGTGGAACCTGCAGGCAAGATCCTCCATGTCTGCCACTTCAGTGTCTGTGAGCCCATAAGAATTCTTGACAGTTGACACTGAGGGGCTTGTTCTCCTAGTCCCCAGTCCCCACAATCCCTTCACCCACTCACCCCCGCTTCTGCAGAGTTCCATGAGCTCTGCATGATGCTTGGCCCTGGGCCTCTGCATATCCCAGCTGCTGGAGGAGGGCTCTCAGATGAGGACTGTTCTAGGCACCTGTCTATGAGTAGAGCATGACATCAGTAGAAATAATCTCTGGGTTACACAGTCTCTAATTCGGGGCTTGCCCTGAAGTTTCAGACAGCCAAAGGGGTTCCCTCCTTTGGCTTTGGGTTCTACTCTTCCATTGTCCCAGAGGATCCTTCTGGGAAGATAGGCCAGAGATTGGAGGTTTTGTGTCTGGGATAACATCCCTGTCCCACCCACTGAATGTCTTGCCTGGCCGGAGGAGATGGCCTCTTCAGGCGCCCTATCTGTGATTACTAGAGCTTATTGCTAGTATCTCCCTCAAAGATTCCAGTGAGTTTCCAGAGAATATATACATATATATAGTTTTTCAAAACAGGGTTTCTCTGTTGTAACTCTGGCTGTCCTGGAACTCACTCTGTAAACCACGCTGGCCTTGAACTCACAGAGATCCACCTGCCTCTGCCCCCTGGAGCTGGGATTAAAGGCATGTGCCACTACTGGCCAAATGACCAGTAAATATTTTAAATATGATGTTTGGATATGCTTTCAATTTCTTTCTGTGTGTTTTCCAGGTTAAGCAATAGCAGTCTGAAAAAAGCATATCTTTACCCACCATGATGTTATCATATCCTATCACACTTCATTTATTTTTAAAACAAAGTATGCAGTAACTACAGTTTGATGGAAGGTTTATCTGCTGCCCTTAATCCCACTGATGCTTCATTTCTATTGGTGTAGCATCCCACTCTGCTCTTTTCTTCCAACCCCTACTATCTCTACCAATATCTATGATTTCTGAAGTCATTTGCTATTTAATCTTATAAACTAACTAGATTATTTTTTGTGATTTTATTAATGATATGGTTTTTGTCCTACATTAATTTGTAATTAGTGCTTTAGTCATCAGTTTGCTTTAGCTTGGGGTTAAAAGATTGCTTTGATGCTGTTTTGTTGCTTGTCTGTTAGCACAAAATATGATCTTCATAATAATAATTCAGGTTTAAGTTCATTTTTTATTAGTTTTTGGTTGGCATGTATGTCCTATTTATGTATCACTTTGCGTTACTATTGACAAATTTCTAAAAATTAGCTTGCTCATTCTGCCTTTAACTATTGAAATTTAACAATGTTTATTATTTATTTTTAGTTTGGGAAATTTATTGTAGGCTCCTTTGTATTTCAGTTCAAGAATATTTATTGCACATCTTAATACATGCATATATATGTAATGTATTTGCATATATAAATAAACACATATGAAGAAATTAAGTAAAATATGTTTAAGAATATATGAAACTCATAATTATGTCTTAGCATTTTTGTATTTTCTGTTTACCAATGCTAGATTATATCTTTGAGTAAGTTTTCTTTTACACTTTAATTTTTAAATTTCTTAAATAACAAAAGAAAAAGCTTCTTTCTATCTTAACATGGAACTACTCCTTGTAGTCCAATAGTCTTATCATTTTTATTGCATCTTCTTCAACTATGTGTATATAACAATTCATAAGATATTCCTGTTTGCCTCATTTTCACAAAATAATTCTATCAGTGTTTATAACTTTCTCACTTTATAATATACATTAAATTATGTTCTTCTATGTATAAATAAAAATTTCATGTTTTTATAGCACCATCCACAATTTTATGGTGCATACAAGTTTAACTGTAGTTTACTTAACTGTGTTATGGACAACATCCAACTTCCTGCTATAAAAATATCAATAATGATTGTTTCTACAGTGTAACAGTTTCATTACAGAAAGGGTGTCTGTAGAATGTGTCTTGCACATATGTATCCTGGAAGTGTGATGGAAGTAAATGTGAGCATACTGATTTTCTTTGGACATTTTATGTTTCCTCACAGAGGAGAGTGGTGTTGATGCAGGCTGCAACCACCGGGATTTAGCAATAGCGAGGATAATTACTAATGTGGAGAAGAATGAGTCATGCATCTGTGTAATCTCAAACGTTGTTGAGCACCTTTCAGCAGGATTTGAATTTATTTTGTTTTATTGTAAAGATCCTTTACACATTTTTAAAAAGTGTCTATTGCTTTCTTTCTCCATTTGGCCATATGCATGCTTCTCACACTGAGACTGCCCACATGTTGTAACATATAATGTACACATTTTGTGGCTTGTTTTTCCTCTAATTTTGTTCAGAGTGTGTTTTCCTAGCAGAATGATTTCTCCTGTGGGCTTATTTTTACCACACTTTCTATTAATTAACTTTATGGTTTGCTCATAATTCAGATATTTTGTTCCTTTCAAATTATAAAGAGTATATATACAAGGTTTATTCTGATGACTTTATTGTTAAGATTTGTGAATTTGGCTTGATAATGATTTACACTTTATTATAGTAAACTATCTTGGAAAACATCACTTTGTAGAGAGGTAAAATTTATGATTACCATTTACAGTGCTGAATACCCAATGTATATTAATGTTTTCATAGCTACTTATGTTTCATTGGTTTTATGTTCCATTCCGTTTGTCCCATTGAATATTGCCTACCCTGCAATACTTAGTTTTAGTGAAATCTTACAAATAGAGAGATTCTTATTCCTTATTATTAATCTTCCTCAATCCTTAATGCCATTGCTTGCTACGTGTATTTGGTATTTCTGCTTAGTTACTGCTGACTTGAAGATTTTCAAATCAGAGTGAATGAAAAAAAGCGATATATGGAGAATAACTTCTGTGAATCTCAGTAAGTAAGGAGGGCATAATAGCAGATGTTGGCTCTGAGATCACATTAGCTCAGCCATAATACCTGGTCAAGAAATGCCCACAAACTTTGGCTCCAGGAATAAACTGCTTGCTAAAATAGTGCAAAACCAAACTATTGTGCTAAATTCCTTGCTGTCCAATAGGCAGCTTTCTGAATGAGTCTTGAGCTCATTTAATACAGACCTTGAGGGAATTCAAGATTTACTTGCTCTACAATATCTACATCATATCTGCATCTCTAGTCATGGGAATCTGCCACTGTTGTATCCTGAAAAATTAGGATGAACAAATCAAAAAACCTCACATAATCTGCACTTGTTTCTTCCTAATCACTATTTACTTGTACACAAGAAGTTCTTTATTAGACAGCTACAAAAAGAAAATTTCATCCAAATATATGCCAATTTATATAATTTTTCCAGTTATTTTGTCCATATATTCCCATAATTATTTATAAGAAAGCCGATTTTGATTATCATCTTTTTTTTCAGATTTTAGTTTCTCCTTGTCTTAATTAGGGTCCTACTACTATGATAAAGCAGCATAAGCAAAAGGAACTTGGGGAGAAACAAGGTTATATCAGAAAATAATTCTCAGGTTATACTACATCATGGAGGGAATTCACATAAGGAACTCAGGCAGGCACCTGTAGATGAATACCCAGAGGAGTGCTGTTTATGAACTGATCCTCATGGCTAATTCAGATTGCTTTCATATACCATCTATGACCACCCCTTCAGGGGTTTCACATTGCAGACTATTTCTTGTGTTTCGAGTAGGCACTCTTATTCTAAATAATTTTACAGAGGTTTCAGTTGCAATGTGTTTTTATTGAGCACTAACTAAAGTTAGTTATCTAACTAAAGTTTAGTTATAACTAAAGTTGTATCAAGACTTCTGTAGACATAATTACTAGTGGAAAGGGCTTTGGCTTAGTATCTTTTGGTTTAGTGCCTCTGCATTTCCTTCTGCATCATTACCACCAATTTTATCTGAAGCTGTGGATTTGGCAATAGTTCTCTACAAAATAACTTTTAGTTTCTTCATGTTTCTTAAGCAACTGCTGTTAGAAATAGATGTGCTATCTATCCACCATTAAGATTTATTATTCCATAAAGAGAACTGAGATCTTGTCACTTGTAGTACTATAGGTGATATGGACAATATGCAATTTACTTAAGGCATGCACAGAAAAATAAGATGAAAGTATTTCCATCAGATGTAAAAAACAATGAGGAATTGATGTCATAAAAGTTGGGAAAAGTAAAACGTTTGTTACCAGAATTGGAGAGACCCATATATCGGGCATAGGAAAGAATTGATATTGGTGGTAAGATAGATATACATAGTGAAAATAAACATTGTTGTTCTATTAAACAATAAAGTCATTACAACAATAATAGTAACATTCAATTCTGGGATATCTACGTCAAACACACACACTCACATGCAAACTAGCTTTAGAGAACATAACAGAAACATTCTTGTAATCATTATAGGAAATAGAGGTCATAGAAGAATGTTTCCTTAATATAACAGGACCATTTCACTTGTGAATTCATAGCAGTTTGGACTACCAGCTCAAAACCGGCACAACATTAAACCTGTCAATATTCCATATAATGGAATGAGCTCATGGGTCCCTTAAACCTAGCAAAGAAATTATTAGGAATTCCTGAATTATGGTGGAGAGAAATTCAGTTTTCTTTAATGACATGACCTACTGCACATTGTTGTTTGCTCATACTCCAGTGGATGACATCTTATACATATTCCCATATAGGCCACACTTACTGGTTTCAGTAGGGAAGAAGGAGGAGGTGGGGGAGGAAAAAGAAGAGATGAAATTGAGAGTGATGTAATAAGAGTGTCCATTACCAAATGTAAAATAAAATAAAAACTTAAAGAAATAATTTTGAACATTTTCCCAACAAAGATATGGCATTTGAAGAAATGAATATATTTAACCTATGTAAATATTATATATTATTTACTTGTATTTAGAACTTCTGTTATATTCTATTGTAGGATTTCTGTGTTTTATTTATCAGTTTGAATATTTTTGAAGGATTTCTTCAGCCTCTAGATTTTCAAAAGGTTTGTTTTTTTTGTTTTTAGAAAATTGAAACATGAATTTGTGCCCTTAATAAATGAAGAAACATGTATTATCATTTACAATGCCATTTTGAACTCCTGTTCATTATTTTTCCTTCTATATGGAAGCCCAGCCGGCTCCCAAAGAGCAGTGGTCACTATTTTGTGTTCCTTTGAGTTTCTAAGCATCAAATACATTTATTTTCATTATTGCTGTATCTTCTGAAAACTCATAGGCCAGTAATTTCTGTCCAACTTCAATTTCATTTTAGCTCTTTTTGAATCCCCAGTAAGGTGTATGCTTTTTTGAGTTCTTCCTCATCATTTCATTCACAGCATAAGAGTCCCATTTCTCCAGTTCTTCATTAGAAACAATTGGTGAATTGACTTGTTTAAGCTTAAATGACAAGAACAAATTGCCAATAAATCCATCAAGAAACTCACGCGGGACCACATTCTACTATATTTCCACTATAAATATCCAAATACACATGGAAACTTGTAGGCAATTTAATATTACATGATTTGAATCACCTACCACATAACTTCAGATTCCTGAGCAATGTCTTTTCAAATATATTTTAAACAAAATATAATTATTAAGAAATCTGCATTCCATTTCTTGGTGATGGAAGTCAAAGTGATTTCCAAAATATTAAAGGCTACTGTCCTTGGTTTTCTCTCAAAGGTTGAAGGTAAGTCCCTAAAGATGAAGTTATCTAAACAGTCACAATAGTTACATAAACATTTGTTTTAAACTATTTTTCCAATATTTAGATGATATGTAATTTTTCTTTGTATGCTATTCTATCTATGGCTTTTATAAAATAAATAATTTCAAATATGGTCTGCATAAAACTATTTTGAAGAGTATAAATCCTAGGATCTTGTACTAAGCTGGACTTCTATGTCCACAATTGATTTATCACTATTTGCAGACTTTATCGTCTTTATTTATCTGCATTTTTAGTTATCTAATTGGAGGGCTATTATATTATATCCAGGCCATTGTGATAATGAATGAGAAATATTTGGCTCATTGCTGCTGTTTGAGTCTAGAATATTTTTTCTCAAATCTTAGTCCTCTACTTAGTGCTACATTTATGGTGTGAAACTGAGGCCTATTATAAATTTTATTTATTTATTTATTTATTTATTTATTTATTTATTTATTTATTTATTTATTTTACATGTGTGGGTGCTTTGCCTGCCTGTATATGATGTCTGCAGAAGACAGAAAAGTGCATCAGATTCCTTGGAAGTGTAGTTACATACCATTGTAAGCTGCCATGTGTGTACTATGGGTCCAATGTAAGCACTGCTGAAGTTTGTACTGGCCAAACCATCTATACAGCATTGGTAGCTACTTTTGAAAGATAGTCTCACTCTGCACTATTCTTTAAAGTCAAACGTGAGTGGCTGGCTTTGGAGTAATATTTAATCTATTAATCCATCAGTATGACTGCTTTAGGGTAGAAAGAATGTTTGGTAGATACCTTTAATCCCAGTATTTGGAAAACAGTGGTAACACACACCTTTAATCTCAATATTCAGAAGGCAGTGTTCCTGCACACCTACAATCACAACATTGGGGAGACAAGAAGCAGAGCTCAGATGGAGTCAGTGTCGACAAGAATATCTGAGATGAGTTAGAGTGAAGGGCAGGCAAAGTGAAAAATCAGAGAAAGAGTTAGCAGTCTAACTAAATTAGAGACACACCCAACTCTCACTATATTAAAGCAAGCTATCATCTCGGAGAGTCAGGCAATATGAGGCTGGCAGATGGCAAATAAGACAGAGAGGCAGTTTGAAGCAGGCAATCTGAACAAGGAGTCTGAAGAATTCTGAGGCAGAGACACAGAGCCAGCTCACTCAACAGAAGTCAGTATGAGATGGGAAGAATGAGTCAATTTGAAGCTGATCAGAGCATTTCAGTCAGAGAAGTTGTGGGAATCAGTCAATCAGAAGAGTCAGAGCTCAGAAGGACCTAGTCAAAGCAGCTCAGTCAGCGTAAGTCTGGAAGACAGATTAAATTGTATAGTTTAAATGTTCTAGATTGTATGGAAGCTGAGTCTGAAGCCTTTTTTGGTCAGACCTTGCATCTTTAAGAGTAGATTATACAGAGGCTGAAACACTCCTGGGCTCCAGGGCTAGGACCAGTAATGGAATTAGACAAAAGAATAAACCACCTTTTGCCCCAGTCAATGGCTATATCTGGTTCCCAACGTGGTTAGTGAATTAACTCCTTCAGCTGACTACTCACCTACTAAAATGATTCCCAAATGCAATAGTTCCACCCTGGTGTGAAACTAAACCCCCAATACTGTGACCAAATGGAAACTTTTTAGTAGTAGTAGTTGCAGTAGTAGTAGTAGTAGTAGTAGTAGTAGTAGTAGTAGTAGTAGTAGTAGTATAAGCTTATTGGTCTTAGACATTTGTTTAAGTAACAAAGTTGACTTAAACACATGCCCTGGTTCTTTCTCTCAAGCGTAATTTTGCAATGTTAATACAAGTTCACTTTTTTCTCTAATGGTGTGTTTTAAAAAGTTAGTGTATTTTTGAATGCCACTCTTAATGGTATTCTCTTTTCTAAAAAATACTCATCGTCATCTCTGAGAGGAAATCTGGGAGCTATTCACAATTGTGTAAGTAAAACAAATGCTTTTCACAATTAAATATGCAAAGCAAATATGTCTGTATCAATATACTTTCATTTTTATTAATATATATAATATATATTATATATTATATATATTAAGTAAGTTTATGGCTATAAGTCAGCTCTATAGTAAGATAAAATATGAAAGCCAAAGAATTCACTATGAAAAGAAATCTTCAGGGTGGACAACATCTTAAAAAAATCATGTTCTTACCTCTCTTACTCTGATTTCCTTGATTCAAATAATACACAGGACTGAAGAGTTTGGGGAATGATATATTCAAATTAATCATTAACTCTTTGTTATTCATCAAATATTGCATGCTGTTATGTATTATTATATTATTAAGTTATCTAGAACCTTAGAACTTCATGCAAAGTTTCACTCACTGTATCTATTCAGTGCCACTGTAGATATTAAGAATCTTTTACATCTCTCAATTATTGACATTTTCTATGAATTTAGTCTACATACACTAGTTGTATCATAAAAATGTATGCCTTTAGAGTTTGATACACTTTTACAATTTATACCTATAGCTTTTACAGTGGACTCATACTTTACAGAGTTCTAAGTTTCTGGTCCCTTTTTGTTTCCAGCAAATCTTGTTGATATTTGCTTCAGTTGTGCTGTTGTAGAGAATGTTACCATGGAGAAGCCAGCACTAAGCTAGGCTTATCCTTCTTGTAGTGGACTGTAGGATTTGCCAAGCTGCCTTTGGGATTCTTTGTCTTTCAAGTCAATTAACTGCCCCAGGCAGTGTGTTAGTATTGATTGAACTGTAACATTTGTGTTTTGAAATTTCAATCCAAAGATTTGTTGTTCTCTATTTTAGGAACTCCAAATTAAATTATGTGTTTGACTGCTTTTCTTCATTTGTTTCTCTTTGGAAGAGATTTTTAGTATTCATATTATGAATCATTTTTGTTCATCACTGTCTATTGATTCCTTTTTAATTTTATTCTTAACCATCTGTCCTTCCTTTTACTTTTGGCATGCTGATTTTTCTCATAACTGTCATACATTTGACAATTTTGTTACATATGTATCTACTTTTCTTTTGTATTCATTCAAAATTACTTGAATTTATTTGACCTTAATTTATCTTCTTAATTTTAACTCTGACTGTTCATTTACTATGTCTTTTGCTCAATCTTCCTTTTCATTTTGACCTTGTACCGTCGACTAAAGATTCATAACATACATGACACCTTTATACTATAATACTAGTTTAAAAGAAAGTGTTTGTTTATAGCTATGCCTCTCTGCTGTAAACATATTTTTATCATCAGTGTGTTAATATATTCTCATGTGGATACATGAGGGTTTTATCATTTTGAAATTTATCATTTCATAATTATTTAAGTTTTCTCATTTTCCTTCATATTATCAGCATGGCTATATGCTGATATTGGGATTTTTCTACTCTTTGTTTTTTAATTAATTAAACAATATTTCTTAAATTATTTAGGTACAAGGAATGTATTACAAAATAATGAAGATAATATAAATATTGCTTAGTTGGTGCTTGAGACTAATGTTATAGTCTGTGAACAACTACTATACTGCATTTTGTTCAAGAACTATAATACTATTCAAGTTATAAATGACCTTAATTTTGCACACAAAGTTATATCAAAAATATTTGCATTTCATGTGCATGTACTGTTTATAACTAATCACACATGATACTCACTCTTCTCCCCTCCACCTATCTCTCACTGTCAGAAAATATTTGCCAACTTTCAACTACAACAACAATTCTTCAACACATAGAAAACCTGTGTTTGCTTTAACTGCCTGCTTTCTGAATGTAGGCAGTCAAAATATGAGTCAAGGTGTCTCCTAAATATGGAAATAAGCTACTAATTTATTTTGAAATCATGATTATAGGTTTTGTCTGCTCTGCAGTAAAGTACACACTTAGCTGACTTCTGATGTTTAAATCATTTCACATTCTAAAGGACTGTCCCTCAGTTGTCCCACAACCCCTTGTTTGTGACATCCTAGGCTTTGGAGCACATTTTGAATTTGCATAGTTGTGCCCTTGGGGTGTGCCAGACCATGTGTTATCAATGTGATAGGCAGTGATAGCTTTCATCATTGCCTTGGTTAGAGTTTCTATTGCTGTAATCAAGCACCATGACCAAAAGCAATTTAGGCATGGAAGGGTTAAATTCCCTGATCATAATCCATCATGAAGGGAAGTCAAGGATGGAACTCAAGGCATAAAACTGGAGGCAGGAGCTGAAGCAGAAGTCATGGAAGAGTGTTGCTTACTGGCTTGCTCAGCTTCCTTCCCTCCCTCCCTTCCTTCCTTCCTTCCTTCCTTCCTTCCTTCCTTCCTTCCTTCCTTCCTTCCTTTCTTCCTTTCTTTCTTTCTTTCTTTCTTTCTTTCTTTCTTTCTTTCTTTCTTTCTTTCTTTCTTTCTTTCTTTCTTTCTTTCTTTCTTTCTTTCTCTCTCTCTCTTCATTTTTCTTTTTTTTCGAGACAGGGTTTCTCTGTTGTAACTCTGGCTGTCCTGGAACTCAGTCTGTAGACCAGGCTGACCTCAGGCTCACAGAGATCCACCTGCCTCTGCCTCCCAAGTGCTGGGATTAACGGCATTTGTCACAACCACAAGGCTTCAGCTTGCTAGACACCTGAAGATATTTGGTACCACCCACAATGGGCTGGGCCCTCCCATATCAATCATTAATTATGAAATTACACACAGGCTTGACTTTTGTGGAGGCATTTTCTAAACTGAGGTTTCCTCCCCTCAGATGATCTAACTTGTGTCAAGTTGACCAGTAAACTAGGCAGCACAATATTTCTCTGTCTGTAAAGAAGTTTCACTTCTTTAGGTTTTCCTGTTGACAATTGAGTAACTTGTCAGTAACTCCCATAATTTGAAGAGAAGTTTGTTGTTCTATTTGTGTTTCATCTTTGTTAATTTTGGCATGGTAGACTTTTAGTCTAAAAATCTAAGAATGTGAGTAAAACCAGCCTATTCATGTTAAAAAAGTGATTCTAGTAACTCAGTATGACCCTTGGCACCTGAACTGTGTCTGCTTTTCTTCAACTGTTTGTCCTAGTAACCTGAGCACCTTGGTAGCTATAATCAGATGTTTTAGATTTCTTGAAATTCCACTGTTAATGAAGATGTATGCTATGATCATGGGACAATATGGTAATTTTAGAGTTGTGACATTCAGAAAGTCTGGAAGAATTCTGCTGTGAGTCCATCCGGACCTGGGATTTTTAAAAAAAATATGCTTTCCTCTCTTGTATAACACATATGACCCCCCTTCTCCTGCCTCCATTCCTCCAAGCTCTCTCCCTCTCACTTCTTCCCCAGCTCTACCTCCACCCATGGCTTGTCCCCAGATAAGAGCAGGCCTCCCAGGTTGACCACCTCAACAGGGAATAACAAGATGCAACAAAGCCAGGCACTAATCCCTACATCAAGGGTAGCAGGAGGAACAGGGTCCAAACGGCATCGAAAAGGGTCAGAGAACACCCTCCATACACACACACAAACACACACACACATACACACACACACACACACACATACACTTCAGTCTGTAGGATCTTTGAAGAATATCAAGTTGGTCAACCAGCCACTTTGAGCTTTGTGAGCCCCAAAGAATGCTGGGCAATTGACTCCATGGGACTTGTTCTCCTGGTGTCATTGACACCTCTTTTCCTTGTAATCTCTCCTTCCCCTCTTCTACAGGGGTCCCTGAACTCTGCATGATGTTTGGCCATGGTCCTCTGCATCTGCTCCCATCAGCTGCTGGAGGAATCCTCTTTGATGAAGACTGGGCTAGGCATTGATTGATGAGTAGAGAAGGATCTCATTAGAAATCATCTCTGAGCAATCCAGTTTCTAGTTCCTGGTCTGCTCTCGGTGTCAGGTATAGGCTCCCTCCCTTGGTATGTGGTTCTGTCCTTCCATTATAAGAAGGATAGGTTATAGGTCAAAGGTTTTGTGGCTGGGATAGCATCCCAGTCTCACCACTGGAAGTCTTGCCAAATTGCAGTAGATAACCTGAGCTGGCTCCCCATCTCCCATTGCTAGAGTTCCTTTCCAAAGTTTTTCAGGAAGCTTTTTTATACAATTTCAATATCATCCTTTGTTTGGGGTCATTTTAAGTTGCTGCTCTCTTCTTAGTTTAACTTTCATAATTTGGATAAATCATGAAATTAAGCAATTTCTTTTAGATTTTACAGCTTAATAGAACATTAATTAAAAATATTCCCTTACAATATTTTGCATTTTTTTGGAGTCAGTTGTAATATTTTTTCTGTTCATTTCTGATTTTGTTAATTTGGGTTCTTTCTTTCTTTCAACCATCTTTCTTCCTTTCTGCTTTGATTTTTACAGTTTATTATCATCTGCAAAGTTAGGGTTTGGTTCTTGTTTTCCAAATCCAAGTGTTGCATAATGATTTCATTTGTTTGTGTTCTTTCTGACGTATTTTTTTATATAGGTACTTTGGGCTATAAACCTGCCTCTTAAGACTACTTTTAACATTTTCCAGAGACTTTGTTGTTTTTTTGTTTTAATTTTCATTTAGGTCAGTGATATTTCTATTTCTTTGCTGACTTCTTCTTTGACCTATCATTATCCAGTAATGAATTATTTAATCTCCATGACTTTATACAATTTCTAAGAGTTTGTTTTTTCCTATTGATTTTAAGTTTATTGCACAATGGACAAGGATGAGATTTCCTGAACTGTCAAAGTATTTTCAATAAAACGAATACTCTAGTTAATAAACACTGTACAGATATAAACAGACAGTTCTGAATATAATAAATAAAAACAGTCAAGAAACGCCTTAAAATTTTCCGTCACCATTAGCAATTAAGAAAATGCAAACTAAAACAACTTTGAATAAAAAAATCTAACCTGCTCAGTCTGTAAAGTGTTACTTGTATGTATATGTTTTCAGGACTGACCATTTGATATTCGTTAGCAAATTAGCAAATTGGCATGATTTAACTTGAGGAAAACAGTTATATATATATATTTTTTTTCAGAAAGAGAAAAAGCAGGAGTAATTATAAACAATAAATATTTTATGTTGCATATATAGATACATATATACACCATATAGATGTAATACAGCACAGTAGAAATTTCCTTTCATGTAAGGTTTCAAATGTCTGAAATATCAGACGTGTTAAAATAACCTAGTACATTTGTTATTATGTTTGTGTAGAGAGTACAGTTTTCTGATTCAAAAAATAAATGTGTTAGTCTTCTTGTATGTTATTCTATTTTACAGCAGTTACTGAAATGAAAACAAGATTTGTTTAGCTCAAAGCTAGAAAAATCAGTACAACCTTGTAAATTCTACTTGTTTATCATATTAAATATATAATTTTCAACAAAGGGTAAGTCCTTTGGGGTTTAATCTCAGCTCTGAATTTAGCAGCTCAGAATAAAATCATTTAAGCTGAACATTGGAATTCCAAAGATATTTTACATTAACACAGAGTACAAATAAAATGCAAGGAGATATGCATTGTACTTTAATAATACTTTTTCTGACCTCTATTTAGTTATATAGAATTTATATGCTGAATTACTACTGCCAGCCTTTGGAACTGATGAGAATGCCGTATCAAGGATAAAATAGGCTAATGCCTCCTCTGACACCAGGGCAAGGATTAAAGTCTTATTAGAGATCATATATTTAGCATTGTTGCACATTTAGTACAAATATTGTGTCTTAAAACTTAAATATGTATTTTCCATATGTTGTGAGCCTCTGGCTTAAAGATATCATTGATTCCATTAATGTTTGCTCAACTTGTAATTTTATTAAAACAGCATAAGAAAAAAATTACAAGTATCAATCATTAACAATAATTAATTCCATAATTTCCTTTAAAATTTCTGTTTAAATACTTTCAGTACATACTATATAAGCTGATTACCAACTTCCCACTTATGCAGCAGATCTCCACTACTAAAGCGCCTTCTGTATGTGGTGAACATCAGGGAGCCAGACTGTATTGTCCTATTGTTTCTGGAACAATCCTCATAGTGACTTATATTGTGTTCACTCCCCACATTTCACATAGCCCCCATAGCATACATTTCCAGCATTAAAACATTATCCCTCCATCTTATGCTTTATACTTCTTAAGCATTTCTAATACACTAAATCAAAACTCATTTATTTTTTAGTATGGTCTTTTGTCTATGAAGTAGTAATGCTAATCAACACTTTGTATCAATCCACCTATGTCTTCTTATTGTGTCTCAGTCTTTCTCTGCATGTTTCCACTCCTGATGCATTCATAGCTACTTTCATGAAATTTGGAATGCTCTTATGATACCCTGTGAGAAGTGTCTCATGTCTGGGAATTTAATTAGTTTACATATAAGTGGCATTTCAAATATCACTATCTACAGTGTCACGCAATGAGATACATCTAAATCCATTCTGAAGTACATTATGTAACCTTGGTATTTTCCACTGAATATATCACTTTTTTGGGCTTCTTGACTCTAATTGGTTGTTAATTTATTACCTGGGTAATTATTTATTTTTACATGTGTTTTGGAATTTGAATTGTTTTCTCATTTCTCAACACATGGTGCAGTAAAATACTTGATGAATTAATGCAAAAATTAGAAAAATAAGTAGTATTTAATAGTTTATTATCATTTATAAATATTTACTTTCTTCTTCAATCTATGAAATGCAATTATGGTATTTACATACAAATGCATGCACTTATATGTACATATACTGGATGATATGAATTAACCTATACCATAGATCTTGTTTGATAAGACTGAACAAGTGCTGAGATTTCTAATGAACTTTCTTTCTGTAATCATTCTCATATAGCCATTGGTCTAGAATTCAGAAAGCAAATGGTTCTTAGTCTATTTTAATATTTAACATTTAAATTCCTTATTAGTGATTAAATATCTTATAATAATTATAATTGTTTTTCATATGCATTAATCCTTTCAAAATTATTGGCTAAATAGGCATCAAGTTATGATGTACTCTGAACACCTTCAGCATAGGCAAAACCTGCTCTTGAGAAGAATAGTGCATTTGATTTGATATTTGCTTATTAATGCTTACCAGTCAGATGTTAGCAAACCACCTACTAAGTTAAATACCATGTTTATCTGTCATTTGCTTAACCTGGGCATAGTAACCTTATACATTCTAGTCCAGGATTTGAATGATGTATTTTTTTTATTGTTTTATTACTTTTTCAATTTATTCTTCTCTCATGCAATGCATTGTGTTCCTCTTCCCCTCCCTCCACTTCTTCAAATTCTCCTTATCTCCCCTCTCCCTCAGATCTATGCTTCTCAACACCTGCCCCCTCCCCCACACACACACTACTTCTCCCCAGAAAAGAACAGTCCTCCTGGGGGTACTGCTCAAACACTGCATGGTATAAAAAGATAGAAAAAAGCCAGGCACTACTCCCTAAACTACATCAAGAGTGGACTAGGCAACACAGAAGGATCAAAAGGGTCCCAAGGACAACTAAAATGTGCAGAGACTCCCCGACTCCAGCCTGTAGAAAAATTTCAAGAACACCATGCCAGACAGACATAAGATATGTTTAGTGGACCCTGAAAGTTCTGTGACTGCTTTTTCAGACTCTATGAGCCCTTAAGAATGCTAGATAGTTGAAACCATGGGACTTGTTCTCCACCCCATCTTCTGAGCAGTTCCCCGAACTCTGCATGGTGTTTGGCCCTGGGTCTCTACAGATCAGGCATAGGCTCCCGTCTTTGGCATGGCGTTCTGTTCTTCCATTGCTACAGAGGATCCTGAATGGAGGACTGGTCGTAGGCTGGAGGCCACAGAAGATGATGGCCTTTTTCAGACTCCCTATCCCAAATTACTAGAGATCCTTGCTAAGGTGTCCCTAATAGATTCCAGTGAGTTTCCACTGTGCTAGGTCTCCTGATAGCCCTAATTGTCCTCTGATTATGGAAGTATTTATATATATATATATATATATATATATTTCTCCCTCTTCATCCCTCTATCCATCCTGTGCCTTCTACTCCTGTTCCTATCCACCCCTACCTCACCTCCTTGTCTGTTGTATTTGTATTTTGCCAGGCATATCCTTGTGTTCCTACCTTGGAACTCCTTGTTGCATAGTCTTTCTGAGTTGTGGATAACTTTTTCCTTTGCTTAACACATATCCACATGTGAGTACATAACATGTATATCTTTATGGGACTAAGTTTTAAGACTCAGAATTTTTTTCTAGTTCCATTCATTTGCCTTCAAAATTGATGAGTTCATTTTTTAATAGTTCAGTAACAGTACATTTTGTAAATGTACCACAATTTCTTTATCCATTTTTTAGTTGTAGGGCAACTAGGTTGATGCCAATTTCTGACTATTATGAATAAAACTGCTATGAACATAGTTGTATAAGTGTCATTTTAGAATAGAGCTCCTTTGGTTATATGCCCAGGAGTGGTATAGTTGCATTTTGAGATAGGTCAATTTCCAATTTCCTGATGAATCATCATATTGATTTCCATAGTGGCTGTACAAGTTTAAATTCTCATCAGCAATGAAGGAGTGTGCAGTTCAGGCACTAAGATCAATGATTAATAAATGGGACTTCATGAAACTAAAAAGCTCTGTAAGACAAAGGACCCTGTCAATAAGATAAAATGGCAGCCTTCACAACCAGAAAAGATTTTCAAACTCCACTTCCAATAGAGGGCTAGTATCCAAAATATATAAATATATAAAGAATTCAAGTAACTAGACATCAATAAAACAAATAATCCAATTTAAAAATGGGGTATAGACCGAAACAAAGAATTCTCAAAGAAGGAATATCAAGTTGCTGTGAAACACTTAAAGAAATGTTCAACATATTTAGCCATCTGGGAAATACAAATCAAAACCACAATGGGATTCTATCTTACACCTGTCAGAATGGCTAAGATCAATAACACAAAGGACAGGCGACAGCATCCTCATGCTGGTGTGGATATGGAGTAACAGGAATGATGTAAGTTCAGTGACAGCACGTGATGAAAATGGACTTTATTTATCCCAACTATAGATACTGATATATAACTTCACTCCCTAATTTGCTTTTGGTCAGGGTGTTTTATTACTGGAATAGGAAAAAAAAACTTAGGCTTCAATGTAGACTTCAATGACTATCAGAGTTACAACTGAAAATATTCTCCAGCATCCTAACACAGAAATTAGCATTTTAATATATTTTTCTTTCTGAAATATTGCAGTTATTATTTATTTTTGTATTAATAGTATTCAAAACTACCTTGCCACTACAACAAAGTATGTAGTTGGGTTTTCTACATTTGGGGAAATCACAATGATCAGCTCATCCAGAGTACAATAGACAAGTGTTCTTTGGGAATCCCACCTATATGGTTATAGTATCTCATTGTCCATCTGAAAGTAACAGCAACATGTCAAATTCAGATCCCACAAGCTCAATCACATTCAGTAAATGAAATAAGATATCCACTCCACAGTTAACATGAGAAAATAAAATATTTCAATGTTTTATAGCAACTTATACAGTAAAGGAACTAGGTTGTTAAAAAGTGGAGGAAATATTAAATGGGTTGCTGTGTGTGTGTATGTGGGTGTATGTGAGTGTATATGTTTATGTGTGTGTGAGTGTGTGTGTGTGTGTGTGTGTGTGTCTATGTGTGTGTACACAAGGTTAAAACAAAAGGTAATCAAATAACATATGGTTATTAAAAGCTAGAAAAGCTAGCTGGAATGCTTTGGCCCTGAAGCATTTGAGTTTCAAGTCAACATGGTAGGATACAATACATTTTAGCCTTGGAGTTTTGAATACCTATTTATTTCCTATTAGTAAGCCTCAGGCTTTATCTGATGCTTCTACAGATTACATCTATTCATTAATAGTTGAGACCAATGAACATGTCACATCCTCAGTAATGTTAACACGGGTATTTCTGTCTGAAAATTGCATGAAAATTCTTACTCCTTCAATCTCATTGTATTTCTGGATTCTACCAAGTGGTAATGTTGTACAGTCTAAAATGTGTACATCGAAAATTAGACTGAACTTTTTCAAGTATTAAACATTTTAATATTTTCAGGCTTATACATTTATCTCTAACTAGTTGAATATTAAGAAATTAAGCAAAATTATATTAAAGATGATAGGATAAAAACCTGTTTATCTACAAGATGCAGGATGTAATTTGGTAACTGGTACAACTACTTTGAAATATAGAACGATACTAGAAAACCACTGCAAATAGAGCATCAGTAGCACTGGAAGAATATTTGATCAACTGAATAACTGCTCTAAGGGATGCAGTCTGGAACATTATTCCTAAGCATTGTCACCACTTAATGGCCAAAAGTATATCCCTTCCATTAGCCATTGGATATTGATAAGCTCTAGGACTGTGAAAGTCAGTCTTCAGTTGTGTACTCACTGCTTAGCCCATCACAATCAAACAATCACTTGAAAGTCATGGCCATGGGGCCAGCCATTATTAATCTCTTGTATTTTGGGTTATGAGTCTAATCTTTAATGGATGAGCCATTTCTCCAACCTGTCCTTTGTAAATCTCAATGGATCACAAAGCCAAATGAATAGTCATGAAAATGAGAGAGTGTTTGCTGGGGAAGGTGATTGATTGATAGGGTATCAGGGAGGTAGAGGGAAATAGTGATTGATATGTTCTGCATATGTAATATTTATTGTCTTATATATACACATATAACATATATACACATATGTATGTATATATAGGTATATGTGCATATAGGTATATACATAGCTATGTATGAATGTGTATATATATATTTATATATGTATATATATACATATATATGCACACAGATATATATGTGTATATATATGTACATGTATATATGTATGTATGTGTATATGTATATAATTTCCAAGTTTACACACCAAAAAGATTTTGCCTCCATATTGCTCATCTTTTCTTGTCTCATTTGCTTTCTCTATTGCTCACTAGGAGAGAGTCCCACTGACAGGCAGTGAGCAACCCAATAGCTACACCCACAGAGCTTGGGATTGATGCCTCAGCTAGGTGCCATTTCCAAAAGCCTCCTCCAGCTGAGCCTTGAGATTGCCATGCTCCAACTGACACCTCGATTGCAGCATTGTCAGAATGAAATTCTGAGCTAGAGATGAGCTTGTAATGACTGATTCTTGAAGCAGAGAAAGTACCAGATTATGAATGTTGTGTTTTTAAACTGCTCAGATTGTTTATGCAGCTGTACGTAGTACATGGATTTATATAGAAAATAATGTCCCTTTAGTGACACATGATAGGCACATTATTTGCTAAAGAGTTGTCACATTTATGCATTTAAGCTTAAAGTTATCAAATTCACTTGAGATAGTTTTCATAAACAACTAGAATAATATACATTTTGTGTGAAATGAAATGATGTTAGTATATATAATAAAGAATCCTAAAGAGATATATTATTATAAGTTTTAGAGAATGAGGCTCTTATTAAAATTAACTTATACTAATTTGTGGGGAATATCATTACATTGTTTGAAAAGCATTTACAGGTTTTGGCTAGGATACTCATGGGAAATATAGGCTTTTAAAGTGTTTATATTTTTAAGATATATTTTTGAGACTGTAAAGTATGAAAACCGTGTTTACATTCTTCTCCCCTTCTACTGTCTCCGATTCTTCCTGTCTCCCTTAACCCATTCAATAACCTTTATTCTTCTCTTGGAGACAGAAAGCCATTGATAATTAAAATTTCTTTGAAAATTATTGAAGGGAGTGTTTTGGTGGCTGTCACTATTGACTCTTTCTGACCTGACTTTTTGTGAAATTCTTGGTTTCTTATTTTTAACTAATATATATTACATATATATATGTAATATGTATAATACATATTAATATTATGATACAATATATTTTGTGTAAAATATATAACATACCATGTACAATATATAATGCATAACATATAATATATAAAATAATATGTTTGTATGTATATACATACACAAATATCCTGCTGAAATGATTTAATCTGTCTCAGATATGTCTAAGGCTGACCTTTTGGTGTTGACTGACCTATCAGGAAGGTTGTCCTTAAAGAAGACTGATTCTCCATCTAAGTATCTGTCAATTGTCTGTAGCTATATTTAACAAGGACTAAATCCCTGAAAAAACATGACTCCATCCATGTTGGCATAGCAGGATGCTATGCAGGATACATAGCAGGAGTTCTCAACTCCTATACCTTAGAGAAGCTTCATTCTTCAATCTTCTGTTAAGTTTGCATATTTGTTGGAGCAGCTGGTGTCTTCATGGTAATTAATATTCTTAGATATGGAAATAAACAAATGAGAATGCAAAACTTGCTGCTTTTATTCCTTTTATGATTTTTTCCTTTGCAGTTTGTACATTTTGTTTATCTTACAAAGATTACAGCTGAGCTTCCTAGTTTCTTTAGACAGCAGGTTTCTTCGTGGTTATGGGTGGGGCCACACAATAGCCTTGATGTTTGTGATGTAAGTAGTCAGATTTAGCTCTTAGCTAAGGATTGTTTGACAATTTCATTTTCCTCTACACGGTCATCTTGATACAGTGTTATGTTCTCTTTTGTTTTGTTTTAAAGATTATTCTCTGCCTAATATTTCAGTCTTTACAAGAATTCTGAATTAGGCAACATCTTTTCTCTTTGCATTAAAAGTCAGTTGTTAAAAGCTTACATGTACATGCTGCCTACAAGTTTGGCCTGCATATCTAGGCCTCTTCAGAAACTGTTTATCTCTTTGAAAGGATTACACACATTTCTTTAATGTATGAAAGTTTGGCAAATATTAATCCCATAGGGTTAGCAGAATTACCTTTGCATAGTTATTACTACTTTCCTTCTGTCTCAAGCACCACTGGACCTATAATAGAATAATTTAATATAGTCAAGAAAAAACCATATTGTGTGATTTTTTTTCAAGGAATGTACAAGTTTTCCACCCCAATTTTTCCATAGTAGTATTTCAATTAATGAATAATTTAGAATGAGGTCAAAATAGCATAAAGATATTTGAGAAAGCCATGCTTCCAAGTAAGCTAACAAATAGAATTTCAGTAATATATATTTTACAATGAATATTGGAGAAAACTTTTCTATAACTCTCAAAATTGATAATAACTATTGCTATAATTCATATATATATGAATATATATATATAATATATATATATTATATATATATAACTTTTGTCTGTATTTCTTCTTTACACTATTTTATGTTTTTGCTGAAAAAAATATTAAATGCATATTTTGTAATTTGCCTGTGTTGATTTTTCTTGTGAGTTTTAGACTTTAACATTTTCAGAATTTGGCTTTTACAATTTTGGCCCTGGAAACTGAAAAACGATAATGAAGCAAATATTTTTTTCAAGTTCTACTATGTGCATCAGAATTTAAGTTCATTGTTTTAAAACTGAAATCCAGAACTGAACCTATACTTCTCCAGGTATGTCTTCTATAGCTCTCTGTTGCTAAGACTCAGAAACTCGCAAGCCAAATAGCTTAAACAAGAAATAAAATTTAGCGAAGAGTATATGTGGCAACAGGTACTGGTAATCAATACCATCCACTCCAAAATGTTTTCTTTTTCTTTTCAGGTTATGTTAAATGTTTATTGAATCACACTGACCACTGCCAAGGAAAGGAAATTTCTTCACTTAGTCCCTGAGCTACAATACCCTCTTACTATAAATAAAATATAACAAGAAATTACTAAAATTAAATTATTTGTCTCAACAATTTTTTTTTCTTTTTCTTATGTCTACTTCTACAAAAGATCTTAAAAGCATACGCAATAAATATAAAGGAGCAATTTATTGAATTGGATAGATTTTTATTTTAATTTATTGAAGACTACTCATTCTAGAGTGAAGAGTAAATTAGCAGAATTCAATGACGAGCAGGCTGACAGAAGGGACTCATGCTTTACCCATTCTTCAAGTCCTAATACTGACTATCCATTGAGCAAATATCCAGCAAATGTTTAAACTTAGCTTCATTTGTTTCTCAAAGATGATTTGTCAGTGTGCCTGAACAACATTGAATGTCTAACCTAGAAGTAGGTACACATACATGTTCTGAGTCAAAACAAGTGTTTTGACATTACACATAAATTTAAACAACATTGTTAAATGTTACTTCAATTCGAAATAGCAAATAAATTATATTGAATATATAGAAATCAGCTGAAAAATTAGATGTTTAAAATATTAGTATCTTCCTATGTCTTAACGGAATTAATTATCTGCTATATAAACTGAACCTGAGTACCTTATGCTATTAGGCTCCAGCTTATTATAAAATGTTTTTTAATGGCTGCTTTATAATCCTTGGGGTATTTATTTTTATATTTATTCAATATGAAATTCCAGACAGTGCTATATATTATGAAAACAAACAAACAAAAACAGGACAACAAAGTAAATGGCTATTTATGGAAGCTTTGGGTCACCACTTTTAATCAATTGTACAGTAATTTAGATATTAAGAAAATTTGTTTTACAAATGAATATACCTAAAGTGAAAAGAGTACTCATCATTTAATCTTCGGGGAATGAACTGTATTTCAAACCAGCATTATTTATACTTTGCTATGTTGTTAAAGTTTATTTTTAGTTATGTATAAATTAATTGTTTTATGCACTGTTGGTGAAGGACTGCCTAGGTCTTGGCGGTTTGTATTGTCTGCAGGTGTTTGAATTCTGGAGATGTTAGATTGCTTATGATTTGTACCTGAGGAGTTCTGACTCAATAAAGATACCTTCTATTGTCCAGGATGGCACTTGCCTGATGGTAGCTCCCTCTGCTAAGGTCTGGCTGAGTTTGCACTTATGAGAACTTCTCCTTGTCTGCATTGCAGAGAGACATATTAGGAATACACCTAAAAATGGCACCCAACATGGTATGCAGAAAGTAAAGAAGCACAAGACATCATTCTAGTTGCTTCAAACGTGGAGACAGGAAGAGAAAGAAACTTCAGAACTCATAGAGTCATTCTGGTAAAGTATTTCAGGGAAGCTACCAGAGGATAGAGATTAAGGGATTAATTGAAGGCTGCTGAAGGAAGTGAAGAGAAAGTTAATAAGCCTCTATGAAGAGATTTACAAGAAACCATAAGAGCGAAGAATGTATCAGGAGACTAACACAGATGTTTCAAGTCTTTTGAGCCAATATCAAAACTTCTGAAATTTCATAATTATTTTGTAATCAAACTAAGTCATAAGCTAAGAATAAATTCAAGGGATGAGTAGGTCATAGGATTTTGGTATGCTATGTAATAATGTGGAGATAAGCCTTTCTGTTCTTCATGAATATTTGTGTTGTTTGGAACATATGGGTTGTTTATAATTGCTGCCCATTATTGATAAAGTAGATAGATAACTACTACAGTCATCCTTTGAGGATAGGTATCTAATTTATCTTAAAATATAACTAGAAAGTAAATGTCTTATAATAGTTGTAATTTAAATTTTAAAGAAAACACAAAATTATCACAAAACAGTTGTGCAATTTTCAACTCTACCAGCAATAACTGAGAATTCAGTTTTTAATTCATCTTTGCCAAGTTTCTATAAGTCTTTCTAATTCCTGGAACTGGATAAAGTGAAATTTCACAGCATTTTTATAGTGATGAATGATCCAAGGAATATTTTATTAATTTGTCATCCAATTTTATATCATACTCCACAAAGGGTTTTGCCACACATTTTACTTGTTCTGATAATTGCTTATTAGTTTAGTTATTTAATATTGTATTCATATATTTTAGATGAATCTTCAGCTAATGATGATATATTTTCTTTAATTCTCTATATATTTATATTTCATTAAGAGTGATTTTTGATTGTCAGGATAATTTTTCTAATTAGCATATATGCTTAGTATGTAAATAAATTTGTGAAACTCCAGATGGCAAGCCCTTAAGAAGGCTGTTCATTACATTACTCACTGTCATTATCAGTAATAATAATAAAAAGATGTGATTTGTAACTTTGCTTTGTCATGTAACGTTGAAAATTGGTCATATGGTGTTGGTGTTCCCTACTGACTCACTCCTGACTTCTGAAACACTATAAATTATTTGAGGGTATACATATTTGTTTTTCATCTTCTACATCCAGATAAATGACTCAGTCAATATTTTTTGCATAAATGCAAGACATATGTTCTAAACTTGGTTTAATGTCATAAATTAAATTAATCTGAAAAAAATACATAAGATAAAATAGTCACTACTCTCTATCCTAGTCATGTCACTGATAGTACATTATTTCAGATAAACTCAATAAATAAGAAAGATTCTAATGAACAGCACATAAAATTTTAACTATATGTACATGAAAATGTAATGACATAGAAATAATCATAAAAATGATTATAATGATTTCTGAAAGAGAAGAACTAAAATATAATAATGGGGAATTAGATTTGCAAATAGAACAATCTATTATGCGTAACTCAAAAGGAATATTGTGATTAATTAATTGTAATTGTTTATTGTAACCATTGCTACTAGTATCATATTAAATGTGCCTGACCCTGTTTATTTCTTTCTTAATCAAGCAAAGGGTATATTTTACTATGACACAGAACAAATACCAGTGAGAATTCTTTTTAACATCAAAAAATGTTATAGTTCTTTAATAAAACAAATCTAATACTGTTTATAAAAAATGATTTCATAATGCAGATTATTTTACTTTGATTAAGTAGAGTACTACTGCTTTTCAATATAAATACACACACACATACACACACACATACACACACACACACTGAGGGAGAGAAAGAGACAGAGAGAGAGAGAGAAAGAGAGAGTCATTCTAAGAGTTCGTAATTCATTAAGCTGATCTTAGGCAAGATATTCCACAAAAAGTTCTCAGAGGAAATTATAATGAAATCAAACTACAGGTTTCACCTGAACCTGACAGATGAACTATGAGGTTTCAGGGTGAGACATACAGACAGCATGTTCAGAGGTGGAAACTTGAGGCAGAAGTTCAGTGTTGCTATTTCTTTGAGGAATTGACAAATTGAACCTGTGGAAAGTGAACATGCTGGTAAGATGTAACTTTAAAGTTACTTTAGCATATTTGGAGATAAATGTGTAATAATATATAGTGGTATATGCATTAATTTTTGTGTATATTTTAGTGTCTCAAATTAGATCAAATTTTGGTGTGTATTGATATTGATTATATATATATACATATATATATATATATATATATATATATATATATATATATATATATGAGACACTAAAATGAATAAAGAAAACTAATAGATTTAAAAATTGTTGGCAAATCACCTCAGCTGAATTGTGGGGGAAAGTAGACTTTAGTGAGGTCAGTGAACATATATGGATGCTATCAACAAAGCAGCCAGGGTGCTGAGAATGAATTAAGCTTATTACTAGAAATTTATCCTAGAAACAACATCGACAGGAGTTTAGAGAGTACAGCAAATAAAAGTATCAGAGTATTTCACAAGAAGCTACTGAAGAAGGAAATAAATCATTTTTTATCAGTTTTCTATTTTTATAAGTTCTTAAAGGAAGTGAGATACATGGATGTGGAGTTCAGATTAAATGTACAAATATTCAGGACAAATTTGTTAATCAGTTATTTTACAGGAAGCTGCAGAGGGAGAATCGAATTTCCTTGAAAACCATACCCATAAAGTTAGCCTTCCTGATAGGAATCCCGAGTCTCTTCATTACATACTTGTATTTGACAAGTCATTTAACATGAATTTAAATACTTATTTGTCCAAATGATTGTTTCTAAGTTTTGTCACTTTTTTTAGTAGTTAACAATTCACTACTTTTATTAAATATTGGAGAATTCATATTCCAAATGAAGTTTTCTGTGCACAGTAATGCTGGTTATTGTTACATTATTAAGTGTAAATGTAAGCCTAACAACAACAACAACAAAAAGTTGGTGCTCTTCAGGAGCATTGAGTGGGCATGTGTAGGAAGAGATATTCATAGAACCATGTGTATATCAACCATGGGAACATACTGAGAGAACAAAGGATCAGAAACAGAAAAAAAAGCAGAAAAAGAAAAATTATAAAATAAGCCTATATATGATAAGCTATTATAGCATAAGGAAAATACAGGAGGCTTTTCAGAACTGATAAAAATCCTGTAAGAAAAACAATATGACATGAAATGACTTATAAAATGAAATTAACATTACCTATACTTTATTAACAAGGGGTCTAACCATGCTACTCTCTGAATGATACAAAATTGAAGAGTGAGAATGGTTACTAAGGAAGAGCCTAAGATAACTGGACATAAACTGTTTTTGTAATTGCATGTTTTTCCTAAGCTAAATTTGATTTTTTTTTTGAATGACTGAGTTCTACCTACAGGAGCTAGAACATTTCACAATTACTGGCAGTGGAATTGACTTCTTCTGAACAACAAACTTGTTATATATTTCATCTTTAAATCAATACATCACCTATGAATGAGAATTGAATCCAGTTAACTTCATCGGCATGAACACAGGTTTATTATTTTAGGTGTATGAAGAGACTCTTATTATTCTTTGGAGAGACATCCTGCTGTTCAGGTTTTTGTAATGTTTTTAGAAGCATACAGGGCATGCTGCCAGCACCGCTCTATTTCAAAGCTGGATTTACTTTGTAAATGCTGAAGCTGGACATATTAAAGGCTTTGAGTTGGATAGGGATGTTGGGGGTGTTGCACAGATAATAAGGGGGCTCTGATGAATTAAGTATATGTGTTCCTGTGGGGCAATGGAAATAGAATGGATTCATAATGAAATTTAAACCCTGAAGCTGTGTTTCACCTAAAACACTCTGTTAATAGGATTTTTCTCTTCCTTAGGCCTCTAACTAGCTGGGAATATAAAAGATAAGCCCCTCTGTGACAGAAACTTTAATTTACACTGAATCAACTTACTCAGACAGAGAAATATACATAAAATGAGTAGTTTGTTTATATAAGAATGTTATAGATTTTTATCTAGCAACATTTAAATAACACCATGACACAAATATTTTTGCACATGTAATGGCCCTCCAATATAGAACACAGTGATAAAGGTCTTAGTTTTCAGACAAAATATCAAACTACTAAATTGCATACTATAGATTACTGTGAAATACTATCATCTTCTACATATTTTATTAACTATAAGTATGAAATGCTAATATATTTACTACCGAATCCAGGAAACATTTCAGATTCTCAAAACAAGCCTTCTATTTATTTTTTTAAGTTTATGCAACAAGCTATGAGAATCTGGCTTGAGGGAAATTATTAACAGATGCACAAGGAAGAAAATGCCCTCAATTTACATATTTGAAACAGTTGACAAACACTATCCAATTAGAAAATACTATATGAAAAATCCACTTTGTGTCTGCATTGGCCTCTGGACTATGAGAAAGCCTTTAGCTGACCTGGGTAAAGGTACAACTACGCCAAGACTGTATTGCCCTCTTTGGAATGATTTGTCCATCCATCCTGCCAGTTCTCATGGTACTCAGAGAATTGTTTTTTCTCACCTTATTGTCAGGTTTTGCAATGCGAGCTGTCCCTGGCCAATAAGCCAGGGGAAGAGGCAGCTTGTGCTCGTTCCGAGAAGCAGCTGACAGAGCCATGTGTGTTTCTGCCAGTTTTCTTGCAATTTACCCTCCATCATATAAATGTGATATACCAAACAGCATCTTCCCCTTCAGCCTGGATTCTGAAATGAGAACAAAACGTGAAGCAAGAGCAAAGTTACTGGTCTTACCATGAGCGAGAAATAAAATTTTATCATTGTCACTGAGATTTCTTACTATGGCACTCCTGACTAACATTGTAAGTCTTGTTAAGCATTTTATTGCGTGTTCTGAAAGTAAATCAATAAGGACTTGGAGATTAGTAGCAATTACTTCACAACAAGGTCTTCTAGAGCCATGATTGAATTTAATTTAAATTTGAATTCTCAGGGTTTAAAACATAACATGACACGTAATAGATAATCAATAATTATGTATTCTCTTATAGGTGGATATATAAATGAATAAATGACAATGATAGCTACATAAAGAGATAAGTACATTCTGGAGACTCAGTAAGAGATACACATCTTCACTGAGGCCCATGTGAGGCTCATAGAAAATATTAGTCATTAACAAAATGTACTAAGAAGTATGACTTTGAAACCTGAAGATCCTACATTTAACAATTCCTGATGGGTCCAACTGGAGATCTTTCAGAAAGGTAGGAAACCAACTCCAAATAATGCACTATCTGGAAGCTTCCTTTTGCTACAGAAGTAATCTATCCCTAAAGGAGCAGCTTTCAGATTTCTATGCAGTTTGGCTGATGCAGTTGAGAAGTATGGCACCAATCAACTCAGAAGCTTTAAAGTATTTCACTGCATGAATGTGATCCAGATTCCATTCAGCTATTTTCCCATTTTCAGTGATATTTATGAAAGTCTTTGTAAAAATGAAAATATTCCTAAAGTCAGTAATTTCTCCTAATCAACTGAACTGAGGAACATTTATCTCTAGAATTAACTCATCAATATTACATTCAAAATGCATCATCTTGTAAATACTGTATATTGTATCTAAATAATATAATTCTGAAAAATATTGCATATTTTATGTCAACTTATTTTCATGTTGTTTTTTTTTTAATCTCAATAAAATATGCTGTCAACTGGTAGAATCTAGACCAGCCCATGCCTATCTACAGATGGGTTTCTCCCTCTCTCTCTCTTTCTCTCTCTCTAGGCTGATTTGTGGACAGGAATAGGTTAAAATCTCCAATTTCTTGGTCTCCAAGTACACTATACCCTGTGTACTTGATCATACAGGAGGTATGATCAAGATTTAGGAGAGATTCCACAAGGGAACAGTTCTCATTTGTATCTGTGGCCATGGCTTGGGATGCCTAGGCCCTGTTTTCTCATCTCTCTTTTCCTAAAGGAATACTCATGCCTTTGCATGATATGATCAAAATTCCACTCCTGACACTAATCCCCTCAGTTGGACAGTTTTGGAACTGGATCTCTGGATATTCGTGTGGAAATGGATTATATTCCATTTCCAATTTCAGTCTATCTCCTAAATAATTTGAGACTCTCATCTCTAGAAGGAGGAATTTTACAGCAGCTTCAGAGACCATTGAGGAACGCTCTGCTGAGGTCCATTAAGGAGAAATTATTCTTTCTGGTCTAAAGCCTCTAACTTCTACCTCTGGACCACCAATGACTCATGATATTCCAAGCTACCTAAATGTCACATACTATGATCCCCACCCCCCACCCCTTTTACCAGTCAATCCAGCTGAGCCTGACATTCAACTGTCTATTCAGAAGTCTATCAGCCCAGTGGCTCAGGAAAGCTGATTAACCTAAGGATGTCCTTATGAGGGGGGTGGGGCTACTTACTCTGTTACTGAGATAATGTGCCTACCCTTCTCAAAATCCCCTCCCTTGTTGCAGTCTCTTGAAGAACTTCTATCATGAAACACCTTGGCGCCTATTCACTTTGCAACTTTCATTTTACCTTCTCTTTTGTATACTAGCCAATGCTTAGGAATACTTTCACAGATATACTGGCTTTCTTGGTCTCTTTCTCTGAAGCTTCTTCAACACATCATTCCTTCCATGCAATGAGGTTGCTTACAAATGGCATGGGTTTCTTTCTTCCTTTTCCTCCTACTGGTATTCATGAAGATTTCCTATTTACCTATTCCATTGTTTTCTCTTAAACCCTAAAAAATTTGTCCTCAAGCTTCCTTTAGAATCTGTTTTATAATCATTTAATAATGAGAATACGATCCCGAAGAGGAAACTGCAATTTCCCCAGGATCATAATTGATGTACATTCTCTAAATGTGTCTCTCTTCTCCATGCCCCTGCCCATCCTCAAAGTCATATTCCTTCTTCCAAATACAATGTCATCTCTGCCATCAGGGAATCATAGACAAAGAGGGATTTTTATGGAATACTCATCAAGTAAGTGGCATGGGACCCCTCCCTTTACTCTGACACATAGAAAAGGAACCCTTACTCTGAAACATGGACCTGAGCTTTCCTCAGGCCCCCTGAAATGCTGCTACCTCCTTGTTAATGCTATCAATCATTGCTCTAATACTTTCTTGCCCTAGAAAACAACCTACCTCAGTGTCTTCCTTGAAATCCACCCTGAGATATCTTCCAAGCCATATAAGATTGCTTCTGTTCCCTGTATTAGGTACAAAACACTGTAGAAGAAGTCACTTGAATTTTTGTATTACGTTATCTACTTCAGTAAATGCATCTCTCCAGCATGTCAACCACACTCCCTGACAGTAAATTTAGCAGGTAGTCTTTAATTCGTAAAATGGTAAATTGTAGTCTTTGTTTTGATCTCTACTGTCTAGAATTTCCAGTGGAGAAAGCAGTTGGCTTCATTTGTAACTTCTCTAAAGGCAGGTGAGCTGTAAGGATGCACAACTTTAACAGGATTATTTAGAGATGATTGTGTGTATACACCTCACTGATTATTAGTTTTCTAATGGGGCTTGTTGGAGTTTACAAGGCTTTCAGGAAAGAGAATCTTATTCTCTGGAAACAAAATTATGTCTTGTTAGCATGAAGACAAGAAAACTGAAGAAGAAATAGGAGGAACAAATTTTGCATATGGGGTTTGTAGTAAAGTCAGAATCAGCTGATGGGCTGGGTTGAATTTCTGTAGAAATAATTTGATAATAAAATTGAATGTGCCATTTTCTACAAATGTTCATTGCATGCACTTATGCTAGAGAAATGAACTTCATATTGTTTCACAAAACAATATTAAGTAAATATAATATTTGAAGCATTTCCAGATAAATAATTATGGAGCATATGTGATTATAAGCTGTGGATAACTATGCATTGTAATATCCACTCATCAGATATAAAATCAATATGTATAATGAGAAAAGGCTTTACCTATAGAACAGCTTATAAGTGGATTATAAAAACTATTAGCATGTATGAAGATAATAATACAATTTTAATGAACTTTTCTAAGTCCCAGATTCTTGCCCTCAGTGTGGATATTTACAAAGGACATAAAGCTAGAAAATTTAAATATACATTTGTTTTTTCTTGCATTATGCATATCTAGGTAGTAATATTTTCAACATACTAAACTAATTTCTATAAGAATGTTGTATTTTATCATTCCTCTAATGATTAATATGTACTATTTACAATATGTATCTTTTCTTCTGTTGAATCAGAGTTAGTAGTGCAAATTCTACTCATACAATATTTTACAGCATTTCTTAGTTAAAATGTATTATATTATTTGTATGGTAAAGAAGGATGGAAAATAATACTTCAAAATAATTACTTGAAAACATTCTTTGTATTATTAATTGGGTATTCTATTTGGGATAAAAGCATAAAGCTTTATTATGTATGCAGATTTGGTGTTACTGAGACATAAACTGTTAGTAATGTGATTTGTTTCTGTAGTTTTAAATACTGGACATTATTTATGTGCTTGCTGAAAATAATTTTGCATAATTGCACAATATATAAGTATAAACATACAATTCTATAGATATAAATTCAAACACAATTAGAATAAATTAATTATGAACTTCTCATAGTTAAAATCCCAATTCAGGCATAACTCTCTACAAATGATTTCACTATTTTCTTACTTTGTTAATTAAAACTAATCTAAAGTGTGCAAATACAGCATCATTGACACAGAAAATTTGTATTACTTGTATATTTGTATATGTTTATTAGTGTGAGAATACTTTATGCATATTAAATATCATTAAGCAACCATTGATATTTATAAATCCTGAATAGTGGTTTTCATTTAAAATACAAGTAAGTTGTTGATATTCTTTCTGTTACTATTACTTTGGGTTTTAAAAATAGGTTGTTAGGCAGTCTTAGAACTTACTGTTTAGCTCAGATTAGCCTTCAACTCATGACAATATTTCATCTTTAGCCTCCATAGGTTCTTATTTCATTTTTTATTCTCTGAAACTTTCCCTCACATATTTCTATTAGAGATTCAAGTTTAAATCACTCAGTCAAGATTTCTCACAAATGACTTTGTTAATTTAAAATGTATGCAATGTATTCTAATGTGTGTTTCATGAAAGAATTTATAGTCTTCTTAATATATTCTGCATGATAGAAATTCAATATATTTTGCATTTACATAAAGTTATTTGTGTTTCCTAGTGAATTAAGTTGTGTATTTTACTTATACAGGAAAAAATATAAAACTACTTGTCAATAACTAATAGTTTCTTCACTTGGTTATATAATCTTTTATGTTTTAAATGCAGCTAGAATATTTAGCCCCTTAATCCTACCCTGATCTTACATCTCTGCATATATTAAGAGAGAAGTCCACATTTTATCTCCTTTTGAACTTCCTTACAAGGAATCTATGACATTTGATGCTTAAAACACTTGCCTTGTGCACACCTATTTTATGATCATATGCTGCTCTTTACTTTGTTAACTACCTTTTCATTTTGTCAACTAATAATTTTCCTAAGGCTCTAAAGTAATCAAAATATTACTTTAGTTTTTAAATAGCAGCACAAGTATGTTTCATGGTAAACAGGTAGAATTTATATAAAATATTCACCTTATAATCTAATTCTCTGTATTTATTTTGTAGCATGAAGTAAATTTAAATAAAAATATGTAGAGAAGTTATAATAAATATATTGGCCAAATAAATCATGAAAATAATGAAAACAGTCACTTTTGTTGTCCTTGGTAGGTATTAGGTGCTATAAGGAATGATCAACATATAATTTAGTCTTTAGCTTAATCACATGAAGGGCAATTGAATCCTTGAATAGCATTGGTTCTGTATTTGTAATTACTATTATTATCTCTAGTTATAAGAAATGGGAACTTAGGATTGGAAATATAATACTTTTAGTAAATGTTAGAATCTGCCTGCATCAGAAGTTTACATTCATGACCACTATACTTTATTCAAGGAAACAAAACTCATGAGTACTTACTATGTTTGGAACTATCCCAATTACTGTGAGATGTACATAAAAAATATGTGATGAATTATTATCCTTATAATCTTTACAATGAAGAATGAAAATGTAATCGATATTCTATAAATATTGTGACTCTAATGTTCACCAAAATGATTCATTTATAATTGCCACACTTAAATATTGCAAGCATTCAAAGTCATTGGATGCTTTGGCGGGGGGGGGGGTGGTAGAAGTATGGGTTGCTGTAACAGAAGAAATACAGATGTAATGTTTAGTCAATTTACTCAAAAAAATAAGCTAATTTAGTTTATATCCTCCTATGTGGAGTCTTCAGTGCTTTTTCTGAAATTTTTAGCACTGATCTCTGATCTCTTCTTCTATTTTCAAACTACAATATCCTTTAATAGTAATATTCAGGTGTACCTTCCATTGTTCCTTTCTTCTTCTGTTCATACTGAGATTTTGAAGGAAAGTGCATAAAATTTGCCTGTATATTTCCATATATATATGATGGTATTGTGCAACCATCATCTTGGTGTCATAGCATAGTTAAATTCTCAGAATACAGTCTTGTGCAACACATGTCCTCTTTTCTAGTGGGAAAAAAATCACCATTTTGAAGTTTAAAATATAGAAAAATGTGCTTGCTAGTGAATTTAGAAAAAAAAAGAATAGAGTAATTTTGGTTGACTTAATATTGTTCATCAATTAATTAGTGGCTTCATTATTACTTTTGTATAGTATTTATTCCCTTATGGTGGATGCTGAATTCAAATATTTATAATTTGTTATTGTGTAATAGTTTCCTCTGAGATTAAAATATTACATTCTGCGATGGATCTCCTCAAGCAGGGAGGTAAACAACCGAAAAAAGAGAATTGAAGAAAGAAATAAAAAGAAAAAAGAGAAAAGAAGAGAAGGAAAGGAAGGAAAGAAAGAAAAAAAGAAAAGAAAAGAACATTATGAACCTATCAAAGCCATAAACATCAGAAACTGGAGGACTTTAGAGGAGAGGCAGATGCTATTGAGGGAACTAAGAATAAGAGAAAGTGTATTCTAGACCCAGTTCACTGGGCCAGATATACCTGTATTTACAGAGGGATTAACAATAAGGTTAATCCAGCATGGACATAGAAGCTACTATGGACCTTTAGCAGCTTTGCTGACTCCATTGGTGCTGCAATAACTTTACAAATATGAAAAGCTTTGGCAGATCCCAGTGACTTAGACTATCATTAAAAAGAATTCTTAAAGCACAGCAACTTAGGGAAGCTGTTAAAACGGTAAAGCATAGGAAGAGGTCTGTCTGTATTGCTTGAGGACAAACGTGACAAGATTAGTGTTGAGCTGGAGTAGTTAAGGGGGGAAAATGGTAGAGAGCCAGATTGTGTGTAGGCAGGCTTTAAAACCCAAGGCAGAGTTCACAGAAGACACCCTTAATCAATATAATAACTGGTAAGGTGATGAAGCTTGCCCTAGGGTCGGTGAAAATACCTCCCAGAATGAGGAAGGTACATTTCTCTCCAGCAAAATGGTAGGAGTGGAGATGTTTTTCCCAGTCAGAAGCTCCCCGAACAACTATGAATGTGAATGGGGAGCCAGTAGCTCCAGTGCCAAACCAGGGCCACTCTTATCCAAGGAGCTAGCAGGTGCAACAGGGGAGAGCAAGACCTCATTTCCCTTAGCTCTGGATGACAGGTCTGAGCAGATTAAGTCTGGTTCACTGAATTTATCATGTGTGAAAAAATGTAGGACAGCTTCACAGAAGCGTTCCAGGATAGAGAAAATCAATGGCTCAGCGAGAATAAAAATTACAGACAGCTGACTGAGTTAGGACTAATATTCATGCTCTATAACCAACCTTGATCTATGGAGGAAGCAACTGATACACATGGATGAAATCTTCCCATGTGTAACTTTAGTACCTTCTTAATTGTGAGCTCCTGGGATCATCTGACACTTGCCCAGAACAGATGTCAGCAGATTTTCTTAATTTATTTTTTATTTTATGTATATGGGTAGTTTGCATATGTGTATGTATGTGCAGCACATGTATGCAGTGAACTGAGATGCCAGAACAGGGTGTTGGATCTCCTGAGACTGGAGTTACAAACTGTTGTGTGCTGCCATGTAGGTGCTGGGTTTTGAACCTGGGTCCCCTACAAGAGCAGCCAGTGCTCTTAACCATTGAGCTATCTCTTCAGGCCCTGACAAAAGATTTTGATGCTGTTTCACCACGACTATCTTTGTAATATATTTGTTGTGGGGTGGTAGTTTGGGATGTTTTCTTGTCCTACTCATCCTCTGGAAAATGTTTTAATTTATAGATGACATAATGGTAGTATACAAGTATGTTGCTGATTCAGATAGTCATTAGAGAGATATACAGGTACATTTAAAGGAACTAGAATGGGAGGGAGATCAGTTTGCACATGGTGCAAAGACCAGACACAGCTGTAAAATTCTTATTATTATGGTCTGATAAGATTCGTATGATACTATAAAATGTTACTGAAAAAAATTCTACAACAGCCTGTGCTTGTAACTATAAGGAAGCTACAGGCATTTGGGGAATCCTTGGAATATTGGCAGATTTTCATGTTCCATCTTGCTTTAACTGTCCATCTTCTGTATAACTTGATAAAGAGTGTCATATGGGATTTGGACAGGAAGGCTTGAGAGGCTTTTGAGTAGGCTAAGATACTTGTAGGAAAGACTAAACAGCTATGTTCCCCTCTGTCCCAGTATCACTTCCTGATTAAAGTCATCAGGTGTTCAGAAGGCTATAGCTGGAGAGTACGGAAAAAAACAACCTGAACAAATGGTGCCAACATGATTTTTGCCTCAGTCATGAGAAGGAGCAGAAGCTATACATATAGCTCTGGAACAGAAATTATGAGAGGTACGTAAAACATTGCAACAGGAGGACTACAGAACTAGTTTTACCTCAGTGTCTGTAAAAACAGTTTACTCAATAAAGGGATAGTTTGAAGGCTTGTTGGTCAAACTGCCTTTTGATGTGTTACAGAATTAAATTCTACAAAAATGGCATGCATATTTAGAACAGTGAGATGTGGTGAATGCAAGCCTCGCACCAATACCATTCAGGAAGTTCTAGGACCAGTGTCCCTTAAAGCCACTGAGCATCCCCTAGTATTTGAACCAACAGCTGAAGAGACTTAATCCAAAAGGCACTCTATATGGATAGAAAAAGATACTCTAGGGGGTCACAGGATTATTGAATGAAAATCACAGGGCTATCTCCCTGTGAGCTGTTTAGAAAGGGAGGCTTCTGAGGACCCTCAAATCATAAAAGCTACTTCCATTGCGGTTGGTTTAGGCCAAAATTAGACAGTAAGACCTTATTGCTAAAGACACCACATATTCAGGCTTTGACCATAGAAATGGAGAAATTAAGCTGGGACTGTACTGAAAACTCCTACCCTGCTGGATGGCTTTCCTAGTGCCAGAAGGGGCCAAGTAGGCTGCTGGTGAAGAACTTTCACCAACATACCTGTTTGTTTACACATTTTGCATACTAAGAAACCAACAAGACATGCAGTGTTCCTGCTTGTGCAATAGTGACTCAGCTATTAAGGTCAAGACTAATACCCTTCCAATTGGATTTAGGACTCAAGGCCCACTCCACAAAAGGGTGTTCAAGCCTGATACTACATGCTAGAACAAAATCCTGTGGCTTGGGAGATGTTAGGTCCCAATGGGAAAGCACCTTATATGGTTTTATTGAATGAGTGTGATGTGTCTGTCAAACTGCCCTTTAAACATTTGTATTCATGCTCATACACCACAGCTGTGGTCAGCCCCGATTCAGAACCATTAGTAAAGCTCCTGAACAAGGGACTATTACTATGGCATAGGGGCCTATTTCATAGCCGTAGGTGAACATCTACAGCCACCCCCTCCAAAGCTCAGGAATCATTTTGGAAGAGGAAGAGGCAGAAAGGATGAAATGTAAGAGCTGGAGGAATCTGTTGAACGGCTTTTAGGATGGGAAGTATACACCAGATGTCCCAGATTTTGTGAGCTGTCAGCCATGCTGGATTGGGCTTTGGTAATGCAATTGTCTTTGAATGACTTTCACTCCTGTAAGTAACTCTCTCACTCATATTCCTGTATATAATCCCAATAAAACTCACTGGTTCACCAAGTTGGATGTGGTATCTGTACTTTGGTCCATTGTTGGCTCCTATCTAGGGTAAGTGGTTTGAGTGTGTTTCTTCTACCCAAGAAAGGATTTGTCACACAGCAATTATTGATCTTTATAATCAGGTTGTACATGCTATACAATGTGTTTCTCTGAATATTTAATCTGATTATTGTTAAAATATCCACAGCTATGTGTGACATTTCTAAGACATGTATAGACAGGGCATTTTAATTTCATAAAAGAAGTCAAATATATTCCCAAAAACTACTAACAATTTACATTCCTTCTCTAATTTTGTGAGCCTGATATTTATATGATGTGCTTTTCTCTTCGTGTGTGTGTGTGTGTTTGTGTTGTGTGTGTTTGTACAAAGTTAGAGAAAGAGAAGGAGAATGAGTTAGAGAAGAAAGATTATTTTTAATAGGCTCAGTAGCATGGTGTAAGGTTAAAAATAATTTACAATTAACATAAAAATGAACATAGTCCTCTTTATAGATAAGATTAACAAAATAAAAATTAAAGGAATTTATACAATAAGAATTCAATGTAGACTTGGAAATTTGATATTTTATGGTTGAAAAATATCCAGACACATAGTCAAAACATTCTTTCCTCCAGTGAGTTTTATAAAGCACTAAAAAGCAGCTGTCCGGTAGTTTAAGGTATTAGGGAAGGCTGTCAAGAGCTGTGGCTCTCTATTGCAACCATTCACACATGAAATCTGAGGGGCTTTGTGGGCTGCTGTAGCAAGTAATTAATTTGGGGAAGTTCCAGGGGTTAGGACCAGATGTTCTGTTCCACTTCTTCTGGATCTACTATGACAATAAATCGTTGAGCAGTTTTTGTTTGTTGACATTGTGATAAACTTCCATGAGATCTTGCCTGTCCAAGAGGAACACATTAAAAACAGTGCTTATTACTGGCTAAATTTTACACTACAACAGATTGGTTAACATTTTTCAATGTGGATTCATCCTGGTGACAATTTTTCTCACATAAAATAACAGCATTTCGAACTCAGAGAAACATAAACAGGTTATCACAGAGTGTTAATGAGACTGATGGGAGTTGGTGAATAATGTACACTGTACAATCATGTTACTTTACAGTAAGACTTAAACAAAAAATGATAGATGGAGTCCATCTCACCTTTATAAAGACTCAATAACTATTGGTATTCAAGGGACTGAAAAGCATTGGTTGGTCTTTTGTCCACTTAACACAAACCTAGATGTAACTTTGAAAATGAATTCTCAGCAGAGAGATTGCCTGTATCAGATTTGCTTCTGGGCATGTCTGGAGTCATTGTCTTGATGATGATTGATGTGTGGAACCCAGCCTATTGAAGGCAGTGCAGTTCTAGACCAGGTTGGGTCTGGGCTACATAAGAAAAATAACAAGCCAGGGAAAGTAAGCTAGTAATCTGCCTCCCTTCACAGTTTCTGCCTCAAGCTCTTGAGTTCCTGCCTTGGCTTTTCTGTTGTTCAACTGTAACATGAAAGCCAAATATATAATTTCTTTTTCAAGTTGTTTTAATCAGAGGTTTGTGATAGGAATTGAAAGCAAGCAAGAAAAGGAGTTAGTACCAGGAATGAGGGGTGTTACTGTCATGGACCTTACAGTGGACTGTTTGGTAGAAGGAAATGGAAGACTTTAGAACTATGGACTGGAAGTTTGTTGAGTGCTCAGAGCTTAATGAACTGTTGTTGTGGGAACATGTGAGATAAAAATGTTGCAAGAGATACAGATAATGGAGGCCAGCATTCTGAAGTTTTAGAAGGAAGCTTGGGAATTCCTGGAAGATTCCATAAGGACCATTCATTTGATATTTTGAATTAATGCCATGTGGTCTCTATTTGCCTGGGATTGAAAAATTAGCTGTGACTTACAAGCAAAAAGCACTACTGGAGTGAAAGTGTGCTTAACTGGGACAATAGATTATGGTTTTCTGAGGCTAAACATTAATTGTGATTTATAAGAGAACAATATCATCAAGGTAAACTCTCCTGGAAAGTGTTTCCAGTGTTAGAGTCAGTACATAGAAGCTGTAGTGAGAGGTAGATAAAGGCTAAATCTCAAGCTAGTAGCTGAACATGGAAATGTGTAAGGTTCTCACATATGGTTTTAGTTTGAAAGAGTCATGAAAAGCAGCTTGAGCTTGGTGCAGTGTAGCAAGGTAAAATCCTAGAAGAGTACAGGCGGCCATTTTTGAGGGTGAAGCATCTGGTTTCAACACAGGTCACAAGATTGAAGAGATCATAAAAAGAAGCTGATACTTGGCACCATGTGACAAGGTTACAGTCCCTGAAGAGGCCAGGAAAGGCCATTGATGAAATTGCTGACTCAGTTGTATAGGAATCACAAGCATATTGAAGATGCCCAAACCATGGGATGGCTACCAAGGACAGCACAATACATGAGTAGAGCCACTTTATCTAATAAGCTGTGTATCCTTGATGGTAGAGCTTGAGATGTGGTGCTACCCAAGAAGTTTGGAGACTAAAAATGTATCAGTGAGTCCTAGGCATTGGAAGCTGAGCTATTCACACTATTGCAGTTCAGTTTCCATTGGTTTTATTATAATTCTTTCCTTTGTTCTTTCCTCTTGAATTAAGAAAGCATGAATTTGTTTGTTGTTGTTATTTTTATTTAGATTAGAGTCCATAATTAAGATAAAGATCCTAGATGTTAAAGTTTTGAGACTTTGGATTTTAAGTTTGACTCTGTTTTATGTTGTTATATTAATAAGAGTTCTTGAGTACCAGAAGTGAAAAAACAGTAGGAGTTAAATTGGAATGTCTCAGTCTCAAAGTTGACAAGGAATTGAATGCTTTCCTTTGGTTTTGGCAACTGGACACAGTTCTAAACGCATCTTGGAAGAGAGAATCTCAGCTGAGGAACCACGTCCAACAAATTGATCTGAGTATGTCTCTGAAGTCTAATCTTGATTGCGGACTGACATGGGAAGGACAGGGAAAGGATGCTGGGAGTGTCCAGCTCAGACCCATCCTTTTCCTAGTGGGTCTTGGCTATATAAGGTAGTTCCTACTTCAGTTTCCTGCCTTGAGTTCCTTGCTTGGCTTCAGAAAGTGCATTTGGAAACTACTAATTACAAGGATATAAGGTCTGAAGAGGTGAGATAATATAGAATATACTAGTAGACACATATGAAAATAATGCTTGATTGTAAAGGTATAAATATATGCCATAAATCTTAACAACATATTGGATAATTAGAGTAAAACTTCTCTTAAGTAAGGATGATGAATGTGATCCTTTTGTCATAATAATTTTATTATAAATATACTACAAGTGCTAATGTCACGTTATCTGAGAAATTTGTTTAGAAGCTGCAATTAAATAATTCAGAAATAATTAATTCAGAAGACAACCCATTAAATTATAACCCTCCCTACAGGTTAACTTGGTGCCAAATGTATTGTTTAATTTATCATTCTTAGTAATTTTAGAGGGCCTCGAGGCAGGGAATGAAGTAATAATAAATAGGGAATAGTGGATAATTAGAGAAGGAAATGTGGAACAAAATTACTAAGGGCTTTAGGTGAAGTTCATTATTACTATTTAATAGTGCCCAAGAGCATTCGATCAAATTATGGATCAAGTTTAAAAGTGGGCTGAATAAAATCCTGCATAGGAGAGTTTTCTACTTTTATTTCCCTCAGAATAAATCAGAAATGTGATAAAATATTCTTAAAATTTTCCACAAATTACATTTTGATCATACTCTAAGGAAAATAATTTTCAAGGACTTGCATATGTATTTTTGGAGTTAGGGCAATGTAAATACTGAAAAAAACAGAAGAGCCGGATTAAAATGGAAGCATCTAAGATTGGTGACTGTCTGCATGCCCCAGGGACTGAGGATAGTCTGTGATTAAGCAGTAAGACACTGCTTAAGCAGCAAGGGGACTGGTTTTGTGACATGTTGTAGCATAGCCCTCGGGCCATTTAATGCACAGGGAAAGCTTGCTTTACAAACTGTACAGATTATCTCTTTTATTTGGGCTCACCCTACAGCGCTATATTTCTATTATTAAACTTTTAAAAGTATACATGTATAATTTATTTGTTTTTCTTATTTTGTTTCATTTCATTATCATAATTGTAATTGTGCAACCCTTGAATGCTCACCCACCTGTCTCTGTGTTACAAACTTTTCCTCTAGTTTTGAAAGTAAAGCCAGTTTGTTTAGATAATGAATTAGAAGCTTTGTAGTTTCTGTGTTTGCTGAATGAAAACAAGGAAAGAGAATGTGTTCGAGCTTTTAATTCAACTGTACAGTACAAGATGAGTGACAGGGTTGTAAATTCTATGAGAACTAATAATAATAATATATAATGGAAACAGCATGTACTCCATAAATTCCTGGAAAGCTATGCTGTATCTACATGCAAGTAAACTATGATTTACACCAAGATACTATATAGTAGAGACTGATCAAAGCATGCTACCTGTGAGGGAATCAATAAGATAATTTAAAATTTCTTTTTAGTAGAGATAGCCACAATACTTAATACAATCATAAATTATGTGACCATGTTTAAAAAGCTGTGTCGAAGCATTGGAGAAATAAATCCATTTTTGTTATTTATTATATGTATTTCAGTATCATTTTAGAGCATGAACAGTCCAAAGAGAAGCATAAAAGGGAGTATTAAGTGAGAATGAAATATCAAAGCAAATTCTAACTTCATCACTATCTTATAGGTTCAAAGTCAATGTTATTATCCCAGTATTACTCACTATCTCTTAAAAAGGTGTTCTCCAGAGACCAGTGTTCTAAGACATGGTTTATATAGATTTAAAAGTCTTAATAAGCATATTTTTCAAATTAAAAGGAAAATTACAAATTGACACATACATTTGTAAATAAACTGGATTATTATGAAGATAAAAAGTGGTAGAAGAGCACTGAATAGCTTCATTGAGGAGTACATATTTGAGTTTGACTTTTAGAGGCTTGGCTTATAGTTTTCTTTATTGAAAGCATGATTACAGCATTTCTAGAAACAACATTAGTAAGTAGAGCTTATCATACTGGGGTTTTTGTTTCTTTGTTTGTTTGTTTACTTATCCAGTTACAGGTGAATAGGATCCAATATTACAGTGTTAAATTAAAATAAAAAATTTTGCCTTAATGTGAAAATATGCATAGCTATGATAAAACTACCCAAAGGATTCCTTTGCAGTGGAAATAGTAGGGTGAATTTAAGAGGAGCATGAGGTAACCTTAACTTCCTTCAAGAAAGTGTCCTTTTGATTTACATAAAATACATAAATGAAGCAGAGAGATAGACCCAGAGGAAGAAAAATATTAGAAGAAATTGTCAATTATTATACTGTTGCTGTAAGAACAGTACATTTCGAGGACAAATTGAAATTATTCATGAACTCTATTGCTTATGATTTTGAAGATTTTTAAGATATTCATGATGGCAATTTGAAGCACATATTATAGGTTAAGTGAGAAGGAAACATCAATAAGACAACAGTTAATGTGTTTATGAGGTATCTAAAAGCCCAGAAAGGAAAACATATTCAAGAATAAGAAAACTTTCCAAATACTGAGTACCAAAATAAGAAAATATATGAAGTAGTTGTGAACTCTTAGAAATGTCTTTTTAGAAATTAAGTGATAGTAGAAATCTGGAATACTTTGACAGATACATGAGAAAATGGCAAACCCAGACACAGACTGCATTTTCTAGATGTATGAATCAAAATACTAAAATAATGATGGTTCATGCAATAGCTCAGCAGGAAAAGGCACTTGGCTCTAATACTGATAACCTGAGTTTATTCCTAGAATTGCTAAGAGTTATCTGAGAAAAAATGTTACCTGAATTCCACAAGCATGACCTAGTAAGTACAGAGAAAAACAGAGAAAGAGAAAGAGACAGAGATAGAGAGAATAAATTTTAAAAAGAATCAATCAAACGCAAGGGATTTGCTACAGGTAATAGACAAAGCTTTATGCTGCCAAAGATCAATATGCTTGTCATAACAATTCAAAACTTACTGAGAGGTCAACAAAAGAACAAGATTAATTGAGTAATATTATTATTATAAAATATATTTTTAAAATGAAAATTTTAGACAGAGATTGTGGATAATGAGGACTTTCAAATATATGTAATGCTTGAAACAGTAATACTCTCTGTTTCAGTTTATTCCTCTCCTACACCCCTAAAAAAACTTGTTTTAACTATAAAACAGTCCTGAAGATATATATGAGTGGTTGTGTGGACAACTGTAGTCCAAACTAATGCTTGATATTTAAGGAGTGTGGGGATATCTCATGAGCTCACTCTAGTCATAGATTAGCTTTATTCCTTCCAGGAACCAGAGCAAACACAAGACACTAGAAATGCTTCAAAGTGCCAGTATCCATTGCTCCATCCACACTCCACATTCAAAACTCCTTATTTTCCCATTAAAGTTGACGTAAGACAAAGAAGGATCAATCAAGCCCATTTTAGGGATTCACCTCCAAGAGGCAGACACTGCAAGTTGGATGAGGAGGCAAGGTATCCCAACACAAAGGGAAAGAGAACGTTATAGGACCTGGGGCCGGCAGAGTAAGATGACTCCTCCATGAAACGATGTTCTGAGGGGTTGGAAACAAAGTTTGGGTTGTTTATCAGGCCCAAACAGGATATGAGACAGGGAATGGGCAAAGTATTATGAATCCATGAATACTACAAACTTAATTTATGGAATGTTTACCAGATAATCATTATCTGGATCTCAACACTTGAATTGAATGAAAATTCCATCTTCTCCTCTGTGGTGGTCATGTCCAGCTCTAGTCTGCACAATGTGTTCCTCAGTCGCCACAAAGAAGGTTAAACAATGAAAGTTATGGCAAGTGAGCGCAGTACTTCACTCTTCTACGGGACCCTAGTTGGCACACTTTAATGACATACATAGAGCATGCCTTATGTATGACTATGACACGCAAGAGCACCTCTTTAATGGTAGAAATAAAGAAAGATAAAGAAAATAAAGAAGATGAAATTAAAGAAAATTACAATTTTCACATTCAAGGAATAATACAAAGTTTCTCTAAGCTAGCTATTCAATTCTCTAGACCATTCAGTCTTTTCTTTCTAGCAAAATTCTCTTCAATTCTCCAAATTCAATTCTTCTGACAAAGACTCTAGTGTGGCTTAAGTAGCAAACTACAAGAATGCTTATCTGATGGAATGCAGGTGTCAGGCATACATCAAAAGGAAACCAATGCAAAAAAGTCTTTCCTCTTTACAGCTACAGGATTCAAGGTTTCTCATTTACCATCAGAGAGTAAATGATACAATGACCAATTAATGGATGGTTGGGATGTAACTGCTGATTGAATTATATTGCCATTTGCCTCCCACAGATAGTTCAGGGTGCCATTTAGGCACCAAAGGAGAATTTTTGTTTTTATTAATTCCCTGGCATGTATTTATTCTTCTGGGTCAAAGTTCTAAATTTCTATCCTTATCTGGTAGCCTGACTGTTGAAGGGTATTTCTCTCTTTAAGTCCTGGGAATGTTTACTTTTTAGTTGGTGAAGGCTTGATATATTCTTCATTAGTGAAGGACTTAACTATCTGCTTGTTTTTACAGGTGCACTAATTTTCTAACTAAGCTCTTTGGCTTTTATCTATTAAGGCTTATCTCCTTCTGGGAAGATCAGCATTCACTCTAGGAATAGTTTTATGGTGCACTGGGTAGCTTTCACACATGCCAGGACTTGGAAATCCAGAGGTGATTGCAATTTACTTTTGAATAGCATGGCTGTGTTCCATTCCAGCCAGCAGTGGCCACCTCAGGGATTAATTAGGGTATTACTATTAGTCTATGCAGTCCTTATTATTGATGAGAGACTTATGTCATCGAACAGTAAAGATGAGAAAGGGGAAAGTAGTAAAGGAATTCTAATTTCCTAACAAAGCAGGCCCAGGATCCTTGTCAAGCTGCAACTGTCCATTGTCTGGATAATATTGAATCCCAACACTCCTCTTTGCCAAAATGACTAGATGCTCAAGAAAAAAAAATGATGTTTCTTCTTTTTAAATATTTTCAAACAGCAGGATTATGAATATATGATATTCACGATGATTCTGAATTTGATGGTCAAAGCAAAATAAAATGAAATAAAAAGCCCCCACCAAAAAAAAGAAAAACAAAACTCAAAACATAGTTTTGCTTTATATTTCCCTGTTATTTTTGGACATAGGCATCAAGCATATCCATGGTATACAGATATCCATGCAGACAAACACCAATACACACCTTTTTTTTTTTGTTTGTTTTTGTAACGGAAACAGGAAAAACATAAAATATAGAGCCAAAATACTCTTAAAAGTATAAACAAAAGGAAAACATGGAACAAAGATTTTTTAAAATAAGACAAAACAAACAAAAACAGTAGTCACCAGGAAATCAGTTCTTTGCAGCTGCATCATATCTCTAAAACTATATTGTTTTGCTTTGACAATGATCTAGGGATAGTTTCTGATCTGAACCTGTGGGAAGAACTAATTGAAAGGACTTAGCATATTCTGATTGTTGTTTTTTTGTTTTTTGTTTTTGTTTTTTTCCCAACCTCTATCTCAGTATGTCTTTTTTTTTTTTTTTTTTTTTTGAGGTTCTCTATGTAAATGGTCTCACATGTCTATTCTCACATATGGTAACACCTTATATCCTCATGTTTTGTCAGGTGACCGCTCTTGTCTGTTCCAAATTTTCTATTTCTCTCTCTGAAACTTATCTTCTTTCATTCATTATTTAGGGCCTTCACACTTAATTTTCTTGATTTCCTTCCTTTAGATGTGCCTTCTAAAATAATCCAGTGTTCTCACTCTTACTATTCATGCTCTTGTAACTGATCTGTCCTTTAAATGTTAGACAAGGCCTATTGACACAGTTCTGAGAAATAGAATATGTTATAATTTTGTTGAAATTTTGAGTCTGAAATTAGATTACAGAAAGATGGTTGTTTCCACTTTTCAGAGACCACATTCTCTTCAAAGCAAACTGAAGTTTGCTGGAAACCTGTGTCCAAAGTCATATTAAAAGCAAATAAATGTGTCTCTAGCCAAAGAATATATTCATGTGAATCATCTGGGAAGTAGATTTGTGGGTCTTTTACCTGACATTATGGATGGTTGCCATAGACGCCTCACAAAGGCACTGAAGGCACCTCAGTAACTGGCCACATATTGTGAAATAATAAAAGTTTCTGGTGATTTGGGTTAGTAGGACTGACTAAGTAGTGATGGACAAATGAAACATGCCTTAGCTTGTTTTTTATCTTATAAACCTGGAGGGTAACCAACAGAGTAAAAAATTTTCCACCCTTTTTCTTTTGGTGCCTAATGATAAAATCAACATTGCACCGTAAAGTATCCCGACTTCATACAATGATACAAAAATCAAATTCATAATGAGGATATGTCAAATTTACCATTGAAAATAGTTATGTATAACTTCGTTGAGGATTAAAGGACCTGATTTTCTGAAGCTCTGCTTACTACTAGCTAACAAGAAAAGAGAAGACTGGAAATTATTTAATCTTTTCAGTCCACATGATTTACATAAAAGTGGAAAACAATGTTTTATCTTTTTTTTATTCAAGTAAAGAATTAAGCAACATCAGACCTCATCGATTGTGCTTAAGACTTCTGTATTTTTGTAAATTATTCAAAATATAAGCCTCATAAATCTTAGTACCCTTTTCTGATAAATGTAGCAAATAATAATTTTATAGTGTGCTAAATATTTTGAATGAATTCTACTGTTTATAGAATTATATTTCACTGTAAGTACCAACCTCTACAAAAAGCAATGTCAGAAGCTGATGTACATTATGAAATAACACACATATTGAGTTCATGATCATTTTTTCAAATAAAGGTGTATAGCTCGGGTTCATCAAATCAAGAATTTATATTAGAAAGCAAAAGGATATCTTTAAAAAGCTTCCATTCTGTTTAATTAACTGATTAATGCTTGTTCCAACACATATTATTATGAAACTGTGTTTTTTTTAATACACCTGAAAGTCAGACATAATGTTTCTGGTCTTAATTCTGCTTTGATAAAATTGTATTTGCATATTCTGGAGTCTTGATTACTTGGTAAAGACTTGTCAAACCATCTATTTAAACTAGGAACTGAAGTGAATCTATACATCAAAATGGAGAAAAAATATTTAAATGAGTGAATTTATTCTTACCTAAACTAAAACATCTTTGTTCTTAAGCAGTCCACATTTATATTGTTTCACTGATAGCACTTTTAAGGTATTTTTACATTCCCTTTTGATTCATAATTTATGATATTATTTTACACTTTGTAAAGTAAAACTCTGGATTGCAGCATAATTAAATATATTAAATTCTACATTTGTAGAATACAAATTCTATCATTTGTTTTACAAAAGATATATCCAGTAAATTTCCTTTTTGCTTTTAAGCAAGAGAAATTTTTCTTTCATAATGTTTCTTTATTAATTTCATAATTTAACTTTCAAGAATTGAATATATTCAGTCCATCTGTGTTTGATTCCTATCTGCTGGGTTGTATCAAGTTTTTCACATTTTATGTGAAACGTGAGTTTCCAGATGCCATGTACTTACAGGCTGCCATTCTTCAGCCAATTGGAATAAAGCAGAGGAACTTCTCACTGGACAGGAAGCTGTCGCCTGTGTGTAGTCAGTTTTTTTAGTGCCTGCTTCAATTGTAATATGTTTGCTTGCTTATTAAACTTGGACAGATATGGTTTATCCTGTAATATGCTGGACTGTGCAGTAGTTCTGTAATAGTTTTATTTGAACGTCTTTTCTTTTAAAAATTGATCAAGCATTTTGTATATGTTTTTGTTTTTCCATATGTTAGAGCACTTGGAACTTCAAAAGTAACAGAATTGGAACTTCATAGAATTTCTATGAACTTTAAATGTACAAAGCAAAGCTGTGACTATCAAATGGCAAAATGGATTGCTATGTAGAATATATGAACAGCTTTTAACAGAGATACAGAGGCAAAGATTGAAATTGGACATTGAGGAGTCATGTGTGTGTTGGTGTGGTGTGCGTGTGTGTGTGTGTGTGTGTGTGTGTGTGTAACTGAGAAATCATAAGACTCAGTAAGTGTAATAAGAAGTGCTCATACCAATTATCATTTATAGTCTAGGTTAAAGTATCCATGGGACAATGTTTTATAATTCAATTAGTGTAAAATTAAAATACTTGAAATTTAAATTGTTGGTGAAAGTATTGTTCAAAATTATAATTTCTCTGGCTGTGGGAATATATTTGAAATTGTTCTAAATTATTAAGCATATTATGTTTACTAACTGTTCCAGAATATCCACCTAAAAAAAATACACTACATAGAATTTCTCAACCTGACCAAGAACACAGCTACCATTAGAACTTGAAGTTGGAGATATATATCTTAAATTTTCACAAACAAAAATGAAGATGGACTATTGATGTAAGCCTCATAAAGATAAAACAATGACTAATATCTTGATGTGTTTGTTTAGATCTTAAAACATATATTTTAAAATCTAAATAAAAGTGAAGGTAATACACACACACACACACACATATATATATTACCTTAAAAACAAATCAAAGTGAAGGTGGATTATTGATATAAACCTCATACAAATAAAACAGCAACTACCTTGATTTTTTTGTTTAGATCTTAAAATATCATGTGACAATACATAAATAACAGGCATTGAACACTTGTTTTATATAATCATCGAGAGAATCCGAACGCAAAAGTTACAGGTTTAAATCTTCTAATGAAGATACATTTCTTTTCTTTTCTTGTCTCTGATTCCCCTTCCCTTTGGCAATTATTATTTTCTTTTATATTCTAATATCTTTTACTCTTTCTGATTAATCACAGCAAATTTTACTCTCCAAAGTATATTGTTTCTCTATATGCAAAACCATGCATTACCCTTGGATAAAGTATCAGTTAGTCTGCTTTCTGTGCCATGAAAGACACCCACACCCTTATGTGATATGCAAAAGGCAGCAAATAAATGAACACAGAACCTAAACACAAATAAGAGTGATACAGACTCCAGAAAAAAGCAGATATGACAAGGGTCCAACTCATATGAAGCTAGAAGAAACTACACAACATCAAAGCAGCGATTAATTTCAGAAGACAAAACCAGCTCCTTATCAGTAGATGAACTGAAATCAGTATTTATCTTTGAGAAGCTGGCTAGAAAATGAAACTGACAAGTAAGAATGAAGCTTACACCAGACTCCTAGGAGGAAAAAAAATTCCTGCATGGCAGAAGCTTCTTATTAATTACATTTTATGTCTAATACCCATAAGATATTAACTAATAATTATTGTATCCTTATTTATAAAATGGTTTCAAAGATTTTCTTTTTCACTTTATGCAAACTGGAGTAGATAGTCCAAAACAAACTTACTGTCAGCTGTCAAGATGTACTTAAGAACTATACATAAGTTTACAAAAGATCTACGTAGCCAGTAGAAAATAAAAAGATAAAATTTGGTTATTTCAATTTCAGAAGTGTACTAATGCTGTGAATAAATTCTTGTGTGATTTCTATGATAGACTTGATTGCTTAATTCAGTGGGTGCTAAATAAATGTTATTCCAATTTTATCTAGGGTGAGAGTGAAGGAAATAATTATTATACTGAATCTTGATCTTTCTGACACTGAGATGATAGATTGTGAAGCAGTATAAAATGAAAGCAAAAAATATACATATATGCATATACACACACACACACACACACACACATACATACATGTAGACTATAGACAGAACAGTTCTAGAATATTTTTGTTGTTTGTAATGAAAAGAAAATATAAAACAAGGTGACGCATCAAACTTCAATTCATAGCATGTATGTAAAAGGGATGGTGCCTTTTTCCATTGATCTCATAGTAATTATAGTAAAAAAAATTATTAGCAGAGGGTGAAGAGGATGGAGGAAGGAGTGATGGACAGCAGGTGACCATAAGTGCTGCATCACAGTTAGAGAAGACTAAGAAGATCCAGCAGGCTTCTTCAGAGTACTGTGTCAATAGGTAATAAGATTTGAGTCCTGCAAAAAGACGAGTACTTCTAAAGTTATCCAGTTTTCCTCATAGATCAGTGACTAGCCCAGTCTTCACCAGAGAGCTTTCCTCCAGCAGCTGATGGGAGCAGATGCAGAGGCCCAAGGCCAAATAAAGTACAGAACTCCTGGAGCCCCATGGAAGAGACGGAGGAGGATTGTTAGGATCAGAGTGGTGGAGAACTCCAGTAGAACAAACCACATAATGTCAATTGACCAACACTCTTAGTGGCTCACAGAGCCTGAAGTGGCATACATGAACCTGCTGTTTCCCCCAGCTACATCTTGAGGTCTTCTGACTTGGTGCCCTTGCAGAACTCATACATACTGGAGTGTGTGTGTGTTTGGGAGGTGGTTGTATCTTAACTGTTTGCCAGCCCTTAGGACTCTTCTTACCCTGCTGGATTGCCTAGTCCATCCTTGAAGTATGGAATATTTCCTGGCTCGGTTGCATCTTGTTGTGCCATGTTTGAGCAATAGTCCTGGGAAGACTGTTCTTTTCGGGGGAAATGGGTGATGAGGGTAAGAGAATAAAGTAGGTAGGTCTGGGAGAGAGAGGATATGAGGGAGCTGGGAGGGATGGAGGGTAGGGAGAAAGGGTTGTTGGGATGTACTATATGAGAGAAGAAAGCATTTTTTAAAATGTGAAACTTAAGAAACAAAGATAACTGAAAGAATTTTGAATGTTTTCATGACAAAGACATCCTAAAAACTTCAGAAGACTGCTATCTTTACTCTGATATGAACATGGTGTATAGTTTGATCAAACAATCATATGGCATTCTATAAATGTATGGAATTGTGTGTACATTTTATAACTATAATTGATTTAGAAATCATGTGAGGCTGGAGCCATGACTTAGCAGTTAAGAGCATTAAGCGTTCTTGCATGGAATCTGAGTTCAATTCCCAGATTCAACTTATCAGTGTATCTGACATCTTCTGGCCTCTGTGACATTTTAAACAAATGTTTAATAAACATAAATGCAAGTAAAACATTTTACATGTATAATAAAAATAAATAAATTTCAATTAATGGCAAAAATCGACAAATGTGGAGGCATCCAAATTAGCAAATCAAATATTTCAAATAATGATTCTGAAGTGTAGCAGATGCAGAGCTGTAACCTCAGGGTCCTCATTCTTCTCTCACTGTAGTTAGAAAAACATTATATTGGCTGACTAATATGCAAGAATAGCACTATATTCAGAAATATGTTATATCAGAAAATTTACTTAGAAAAGTCATATTTATCACAGTTAACTATGGTTAAAAAATATATTTTGAGTGCAGTGTTGAAATACATATGTATACAATGCACTGAAATAAAAAAATAACCTATTTAACAAATATTAAGCAAAATAGTGTATGTAGTTTAAACCTGCCATATGCATCAGAGTATCCAATGGATATTTTCCAAAGTTATTATATTTGTTAGTAGATTTATTTGAGCAATAATTGAAAATGCAAAAGAAAGAAAAAAGGAATTTGAAGAATTAATTTCTGAAAGGCTGAATGGATTTCAAAGAGAAAGAAAAATGGTAGAAACTGACATTTCATTTCAACCTTTGTTTTTATTTCTTTCAATAATCATAACGTGTTATTTAAATATTTAATTAAAAAGCTAGTAGATTATACCTTTCATTGAACTAAAGTACAAATAAATTAAGTAAATCAATTGATTCCTTATAGACAGAGTATTTAGATATTACCAAATTTTTATAAGCCTCATTTAAAATTTTCATTATATTTAAATTTTCAAATTTCATCTATATTTTCCTACTAATGATTCCACAAAATGTAATGGTATCACAAATACGGGAATAAAATTTGAATTGGACATCGGTACATAAAGAAATTCATTCAAAGTTTCTAGGCCATGAAATGTTTAACTATGTTTCAATTAGTTTTCAAGATTTACTTACTTTTATGTTATGTATATAAGCATTTGCCTTTGTGTACGCACACCCTATACATGTCAAGTACCCAAGGAGCCCAGCAGAGTGCTTCAGGGCCACTAGAATTGGAATTGTAGATGGTTGTCAACCACCATATGGGGGCTGTGTATGGAACCTACATTCCTTGTAAATATTCGTAACTAATTTCTCAAGGCCTTTGGTGGAGTTCTCAAGCACATGTTCAAAGATAAACACAAACATTATAAATATTGGGGTTTATTTTGAGAGAGTGGTGACACGGTTTTGATTCTAACCCATTATCATTTCACATCCATTAAGAAGTCCTACTGTAAGAACACACCAGGAGCGGAGATTTCTCAGAGGGTAAAGCAATTGCCACCTGAGCCTGACAAATTTGATGTCCAAAATTCACCTGAAAACAAGGATGCACTGTCATTCATCTGGAATCCCACCACTCCTATGAGATATAGGAGGCAGAATCAAGAGATTCTCCCAGAAGCTCACATATCAGCTAGCTTGGTGCCTGTGGTACAGCGTAAACAGCAGAGACTGCACCTCAGTGAGCAGTTGGAAGGAGAGCAGACATTCCTTTGACCTCCACACTTGGTACATGCATTTTCTCTCCAACACCTCTGTCTCAAACAGACACATGTGCAAACACACACACACTCATATATATATGTGTATGTATGTATGTATATATATGTAGAGAGAGAGAACTAAAAAACTAAAGAAAATATACTTAATTTTGAGACCACACTTTTAGTGGTATTTTAGCTTATAAATTTAATTAAATGTGTGTCATTTTACATCACGAAAGTGAACTTATATCAAAACTCTACATGGTTCCCTAATGAGATTCACTGATATCTTCCACAAGAGGAGTTGTCACAATACTAGTGAAAAGAGTAACAGCTTAGGCTGCTAACAGCTATGACCCGAACAATGACACCTGGATATTACATACATAAAGTTCTAAAATGCTCTCTTTGCCTGACTTGGTAGGCCTTCTTTTGTTTTCTGCCATCTTTAAAAGTCCCTGGAATTTAATGCTTCAGAGACCCTTACAATCAGTGTCTAGGATCATGTCCATGTGTTCATTCAATTGCCTTGATTAGAGACACTATTTTTGTTTATTTTGTTTTATTTTGTTTTTGTGTTTTGGTGTGTACGTGTGTATGTGTTTTCCTTCACCTTCACTTACCAACATTAAAAAAAAAAAAAAAAAAAAAAAAAAAAAAAACTTTAAATCTAATTGTGGAATAATCAGCCTCAACTTCCTCCCTCCGACCTCAGAGATTTTCTTTCATAGTTTACGTTGTGTCTCAGAATCCTTTTGGTAACATTACATTTGTTTCAAAATGCCTTGTGATTTACATTTGTCCTGTATTTTCAAATAGCTTTCCTTTTAGTTGTCTTCAGCTCTTCTCTGCTATCATGTCATTCCAAAAACATTCAAATCCCTCCTGCTGTGCTCTTGATTGGCTGGATCCAAATTGACATTTTAGTCATCATTTTCCCCTCTGTGTTTGTTTAATTTTACCTAGTTTTGTTGAGGTCATTCCTTGAATTTTTCTTACCTACCTAATTGATGATAGAAGGAAAATGATGTAATATATGTAATGCATTGAAACAAACAGATGCTAATTAAGACAATGTCAAATCCTGGGTACTAAAATAAGACACGGATGGATAATTATTGACACTTGGAAATCTGCACTGATAATTGTGTGTATCTGTTTGTATTTCTGAATGCTACAAATAAGAGTACATTTTTCCAACATAAATATAGCCATGGATTTTGTTTGTGTCCAATATATTGTCACAAAATTGATTCTTAATCTTAACTATAAATTAAAGGGAAATTGATATATTATTTAATACCTGAAGGCATTGCATACAAAACAGAATTCAACTATGTGTCATGCTGTCAAATTCATCATGTATGAACTAAAACAAAGGCCACAGCAGTATGACTTTGCAATTTAGGTGGAATACATATGTGGCCACACATAATTTATCTAGAAATAATTCTGAAATCACCAATTGTACTAGGATTATTGTGGCACATTCTTCATCTTTGTATTTTGATACTTTGTTAATGATGTTAAAGGCAGCATCTGTCCCTACATTCATGTAATAGGTGTATTTTCTTGCTAAATATTACAATTATTTTTACTGCAACTTAAAGAGTGAGCTCATGCCTTAAGCCTGCAGGGCCTTGTAATTCTGATTTTTGAACCAAGCAACAGATGATTTCTGGTGATTTAGCTAAAACCTGTCTCTAAATGTGTCCTCCACTTCTACAGCATGAAACTTTCCAATATGTTCTTCAGCAACCAGAGCTGAAAATAGCGAAAACAGATTTTCACTTTACATTGTCACATTTGATTACTTCTGTTTCAAGTTTTCCTTGAATCTCTGACATAAACATCAATAATGGTGCTGCTCACATTTAAAAGTAAAGAAACTTCAAAACTTCTTTTTTCCCTTGTTTCATTAGGAAGGATTTTGTTCTTTTGGGGGCAGTGTTCCTCTACTTCCTACAGAATGGTATTTTATTGCTGAGTAACAGAAATCTAACTCAGCACAGGTAGAATGGACTTCTTGGAGGACTCTAATGAAGCATTTACTCCAAATCTACAGTCATTCCAGGAGTTCAGGATTCTTTTTTTGTTCTAATCACCAAAAGAAACAAGGCTAAGCCAGAAATAAAGCTGTGTGTTGGAAAAGAATAGGAGTGGTTACAGTTACAGGTATCAGAAGACGTAGTTTGGCAAGTTCATGAAGTAAGCTTTTTTTAAAGGATTTCTCTGTGATTGTTATGCTGCACATAATTAAATGTTATTGCCTATTTATTAAGTTCTGAGTATCACATAAGGATTTTTATAAACATTACCATACTTTAATAGAAATTAAGCATGATTGCTATAGTAACATATGCATATTTAATTAGCAATCAAGCAATAATTATTTCATATCATTAGTTAGTTATGTTACTTTATTGAAAGTCAGAAGAAAATCAAAAGCAAATGTCAATCTACCATTGATGGATTAAAACCACATGCCTCATAAAACAAGTCTGTCTCTTGGAATGCTTCAGACCAACAGATGAGTGGGATGATAGAAAAGGGAGGTTCACATACGCAGGAAGTATGTTTTTCTTTCCCAAACACAAACAATTCATGAAGAATCTCACAGTAGCCAAGTGTAGAAGGCTCAGTTTATGATACTTATGAGGAATTGGGTTGAAGTACTCACACTCTTCCCTTTTAAGGTTTTAATTTTTAACCATTTATTTTATATAAATTGGAATTCCGTCCCTTTATTTTTAAATGTGGACAGTTAATAAGATTTCTTATTATGCTTTGATTTTATTCTAGAATATAATGTCTGATATCATGTGTCCTTTGATAGTCCTACTAACTTACTGTCATTTGTTTTGATATCACAGTATCAAGTTATTAACACATAAATATAGAAGAATAGTTGTGGCTCTTCATTGTGAAACACTGAAAGTATTAATAATCCCTTTCAAAGTTCTGCTACAAAAATGAGATGTTTTCCTTTAAAAGTTACATCACATGCTTATTAATAGAGATTTTTATTTTATGTAAATTTGCTGCATTCTCCAGTCCTCTGTGTCAATGTTAGGGTATGAAACCCTGAGTGTTATCTCAGCTCAGTGTCCATGGAGACAAATCCCAGGTTTCACAATAGCAACGGGACTTATAAGGCACTGTTCGTTCAATGGATCACTTTGGACTTAATATTCTGTAACATAACAGAAAAGAGTCAAAACACCAGACAACTCAAGTCATTGTTTAAAAGAATAGTATTCAATTTAAAATGAAAATGGCACAGTAATTAATCTTAAAATGGCACAAGGAATCAACAATTATCACATAAAGTTGTCACTATTGGCATGACTGACAGAAAAAAAAAAGAATTATTCAGTTGTCTATAATGAGAGACCTTTTATCAAATATAAATCTTGTAAATAAATATAGAAAACTTTTCAGGGCCATGTATAGATACATACATATGCACACATATTTGTGTAATTATTTCACACATACTTAATCTATATTCTTACCCTTAATCATTATTTAAGAAGTACACATATGCTTTATATTTATTTAAAAAATCACTTTTTTTTCTGTCAAAGGCTTTTGCTACCTTCTATAAGTGTAATTTTTAAGCCACTTATCCTCTATTTACTTATCTACCTTTAGCTACCATCTATAAGTGTAATTTATGAAGCCACTTATCCTCTATATACTTATCTACCTAATAATAATCCAAATGCTTGCTTTTACCAATGGCAATTTCAATTATGATAGAATCTCTATCAACTCTCCTTTATCCTTGAATACCTAAGTATACACAAACACTTTTTGATGTTAGTCAAGAGATAACTAACATGTCAAAATATTATTATTGAATTTCAATTCTTCTTGATAGATACTTTTGTAGACCCCTTTTTATGTTAGGTAGAAATCTATATCATTGAAATATTTTATCATTTATTTTATTTCAGTGCTTGTTTCATTTTTTATATTTTAAAATTATATATCATTCAGCCTTCTCTCTAAATCTAGCTTTCTAAACTTATTCAGAATGAAAGTTTGGAATCCAAATTCAGTTAACATTACTTACACAGCATCCATGCTTTTGTTACGTATATTGATTTCGGAGTTCTGTAGACATTCAAAATCAAAATGATGGCTCCAGGTTAGAAAATATTGAAATCCTGAAAACTGTTCAAACGTTCGAAAAATGGATATTAGCCCTTGGATCTTATTTTATGATTTGTTTCTTTTTAATGCGAGAGGATGCTTGCATGCATGTATGTATATTACCATTTGTGTGCCTTGTGCTCACCGAGAACTGAAGAATGCTTCATATCAATTGGAACCAAAGTCACTGTCAGCTGTGTACTGTCATATGTCAACTGAATCTGGGTCCTCTGCAAGAACACCAAGTCAGCTTAAAAATTTCCCTTCTCTCCAGAAAGCAGCATTTGACTCTTTATATCAGACTTCTTTATTTTTTTCATAAGAAATTTTAACAATTTTCTTCATGAAAATTTGGAGGGTAACGCATTTAAAATGAGGTATTTTCTTTCTACTTTAATGTCAAAATTTGCCATAAGATAATTTCTATTTCAAAGAAATTAGGAGTGTTAAATAATATTTGAAGTTCTATGTCCAGTGTGTTTATAGATTGCTGATGTTTCTGACAACTGACTTGAGTTCATCACTCTGCACTTAGCGGAGGAAGTTGTCATCTACATCAAAGACAAACCTTAGGTTTCCCTGTCTCTGAGGTTAAAAAATAGAAAGAAAGAAAAAAATCTATCCATAACACATAATTACTAATTTATAAGTAAGTAAACAAAAGCACTATAGTAATTATCTCATATAAATAATCTAAGATATATATACACACTCTGTAAAATTCAGTAAAATGCAAATTTCTTAATTTGATTGAACTCCTCATAGATACATACTATTTTCTGAAGGATCAAAAACAATCAATTTATTACAAAAATAAAATTTTGAATAAAATGTTTTTTCTATTGCTGTGATCAGCATTGTGACCACATGAAACTTGGAGAAGAAAGGGTTTATTTGTCTTACATATCTCAGATCACCGTCCAGTGCTGAGGAAAGTCAGGATACGGCAGGCACCTGGAGTCAGGACCTGAAGCAGAGGTCATAGAGTTATGCTGCTTACTAGTTCCCACTTCAAGGATTGCTGAGCTCATAAAAAACCTAGGGCCTCCTGTTTAGGGGTATTATTGCCTATAGTAATCTGGGTCTTCTTATAGCAATCTTAACTCAGACCAATCTTAACACCCTTAGACCAATACCTCAAGTGACAATATTAATATTACCTCAACCTAGGCAACTCTTCCTTGTATCAAGTTGGCAAAAATAAGGAAATAAAACAAACAAACAGAAAACAATCAATCAAAGGGGAAAAAGAAAACAACTATTCAGAACATTTCCCATATAGTTACTACTCATCTCACTTAATATGCAATTTCAAATGGTCTTCTACAACTCAAACTTCCCAGAAAAAGTAAATTACATTGTTTAGAGAGGAGGCGACAGTAGCATTATATATTTTTGTATTTTTCTCCACTGTGTGTAACTGTAACTATTCTCAATAAGTGATGTTGGTCACTCTTCACACAGTAGTTTCTGAGGTATAGTATTAATGATTCACAGGAACAATAGAGAATGGAATAGAAAACATGATATATTTGTATCTAGGAATAAGACATATTTTCAACATATTTCCCTAAACACAGAAGTTGAAATGTGTTTTCCACTATTGAGCATTCTTTCACAGATATTATATAGTTTTTTTTATAACAAAAATTACACAAACCATTTGTAAGGACATATATTAGATTCGTGGCTTAGGTGTTTCTAAATATAAATGCATGCCATGCCTATTACTGCTTCATATACTATACTGGAATACATTTAAATATCCAGTGCATCTAAGAATAAGTACAGTACTGATACCCAGTACCTTCTTTTTTTTTCCCATTATAAATCATATGCATTGCCTGACACCTGATGTTTTTGGTGTTATATAATCTATTGTATAATTTATAGTATGCACACTTGTTTAATAAATATTTTAAATATAAACAATTATTAAAATGGGGGCCATCATGATTGACATTGCTTGTTCATTTAAAATAACACAGCGTTTTCTTTAAGCATGTGTAATTAATGTGCTTTATTTTTTCTGTGAATTTATTGTATTTCATCAATTATTGATTTTACTAATTACTAATAATACCCAAGCACAAGCAATAGAAAAGCTTGGTTAGTTTTTGATGTACAGTCTCAGACTGGGTCACCCACATCTTAAATGTTGCATCACCTCTAAGGTCCTGTTGTGTTACAGTGAGTATTGTGTTAAAATATATCTGCTGACAGTGGTACCTTAAGAAGTTTAAAAGCCCATTTTCTACAAGTTGTTAGTTGAAGTCAGTTGGCGTGGATCTCTTATTTCTTTGAGTTTGAGATGTGTCATTTTGAGTGATTGTTCTATTTGCTGCTTTTCACCTACTTCGTGGAACTCATCACTGCTTATTGACATCCTTTCCTTGGGTAAATTCTGAACTTAGAGCAGACATCTTGTCACAGACTCAGGTTAATGATCTGGCTTCACTGCTGCTTTGCTTTTTTTTTTTTCTCTTGAAATACTGACGCCTTTTAAAATCCTTAAAGCTATAGGTTAAGACAAATATTTAGGTCATTTAACAAGTTATCCTATGCAAAAATTGCAAACAATGCAATATGAAAAAATTGTATTTAATACTGTTACTTCATTGTTGTACCATATTCTTAATGAAATTTTGGTAGCATAATTTTATGCAAACTACTATACAGAAGTCAACTTAAATTGAATAGCTGAATGAATCTACTCTTAGACTCCACATAAATAAATAGATACGCTCCAAAACCAACATAGAGGGAAATACATTGTGTGTGCAGGATATAGACTAACTTATTGAAGTCTATGTATATAACTGGTATTGCATGATGGTATTATATGATGGCCACTACGATGCAGCCCTCTGGGAGTTACAGATTTATTAAGTTAGGCATCCATTTCTGTAAAATACACTGGAAGCAATTATGATAAAAGTAAAAAAGTACTGCTACAAATAATAAGATCTTGTCTAAATGGTTTTTAAATCATTTTATTGTATTATATTTTGCTGTACAAGAAGAATAATTGTAGCACAGTGTCTACAAAAAGTAATAGAGAACATACTTACAACCCTATTTCCATAGAACACAGGAAAAACTAATGAAATTCACTATATTTTCATTCATGTGGTACTTGATTTCCAGATCAACAATAAACAGAATATGTGTCTGTGAGTAAAAGTTGTCAGTTAGGAAAGAGAAAGGAGATAATAATTTAGCAGAAAGAGATATTGATTCTTCTAAAAAACTGGAGAAACAGATAATACAGAAATTGTATTTAGTAAAGGTATATAATGATATTCTAAGTAGATTGAATTTACTGAAAACAAAAGTTTCTCATCAAATATATTAGAGTTGAATATGTGCATGTTTGTACATCAATATATGTAATTTTTCATAGAGTAAAATTATGTGATTTTGTTTTCATTCTTGGCGCCATAGCTTTGATAAACATTACCATGCAGATTTTTGGCTTTGACAAGTGCTTTACAGAAAGAAGATGAAAGAGTTTGGAAATTTGGGCTATAAAAGTCCTTGACCATTGTAATCAGAACTTAACAGGTAATTCTGGTGATTAAATGCAGAGAGTGTAGGCCCAGCTCAAGAACTTTCAGAGAAAAACAAGAACTCTATCAAGATCTGTGTATTCTAGAGGCCATTCTTAGTATAGTCTGAATAAAAAAAGATCACACGCATTTAATATATAGACTAACAACATTGGTGAGTTTGATAAGCGAATAACGGGTTCTTTTTTTTGGAAGATGAAATTTCAATGCATAATATCATGCAGATTATGGAATCGTACTATTAACTGCTATTACATAGGTCTAGTGTGAAAAAGAACAAATTTTGAAACAGAAGGATATTAAAATTTGGTGTTTGAAAGTGGTAAAAGCTGGAGTGGGGAGGTCTCTGACTTGAGAAGTGGGAGACAAATTAGTGGTGTTGGGATTGGTGGGGGATGTGTTGGGTCCACAGATCCAAGGGAGAGCGGAGATGGAGGTAGCTAGGAGAAGTGGAGTGGAGGGAGGTGACTAGGAGGGTCGGGATGTAGAAGAGATTATAGACAGATTTTAGATGATAGATAGATGAAAATGTGTTCTTTAGTCAGGAAAAGTGTGATAAAGTTTTCATTTATGAAGAAGAAAAGTTTGAAAAAAAACTATAATTATTTCTTTTTTTTCCCCCTTTGTTTTTTCGACACATGGTTTCTCTGTTGTAACTCTGGCTGTCCTGGAACTCACTTTGTAGACCAGGCTGGCCTCTAACTCATAGAAATCCACCTGTCTCTGCCTCCTGAGTGCAGGGATTAAAGGCCTGTGCCACTGCTGCCCAAGAAAGAACTGTAATTGTTAAAGGGATTATTGCTGTTAAAGAGAAAGCAAGGGAGTCTCTTCCCTGGCACAGGCAAGCCAGTCTCAGGACATCAGGGAAGAGCCCTGCTTGCTGACCCATCCCCCTACAACAACCATGCCCAACCCTAAAGCCGAAAACTACCCTCACTTCTCCCCCATACCTTGCCACCTCTTCTGGACACTGCTTTTGAGTTCCAAGGACCAACTCTGGCTGACAGCTCCTGCCCTGGAGCAGACAGAGAAAAACAGTTCCTGGAGACCCAGGTAGGAGTACTATTTGAGGACTCCTTCCCCTAGCCTGCCCTGCCCAGTCCCAAAGACTGAAACTACCTCCACTGCTCCTCCCCACTACTCTTTGGAGTTGCAGGGACCGATTTGGGCAGGTAGCCCCTCCCTTGGTGCAGGCAGAGCAAGCTACCCCCAGGAAATCACTCCCTGCCCTGTCTCAGACAGAGCAAGCTAGCCCAAGGAGATTAGCCCTGAGTTCCAGACACCAATTCAGACAGACAGCCACTCTCCTATGGCAGGCAAACCAAGATAGCCCCAATGCAACAGTTCAGAGACCAACTTGGACACACAGCCCCTGCCCTAGCACTGATCATTCAACTTAGATAAGAGACCAAGCAGGCAGACCGTAGCCACAAAAAAAAAAAAAAAAAAAAAAAAAAAAAAAAAAAAAAAAAAAAAACCCTAAAAAACACTCTCCAAGACCCAGCCTCCAACTTAAAAGGGGATTCCTTCTAGAACAAAGGCCAAGGCAACCACCAGAATTCCAGCACCAACCTTAGGCAGAGACCCCTGCTCAATAAGAAGTCACAAAACACAGAAGACCAGAGAAGATAAAGAAACATTCATTCATAAAAGACAAACCTAGCCATCTTAAGAACACAACTAACAGCAACCAGAGTTATGTCACCTCCAGAACCCAACTACCCTACTAAAAGTCCTGAACACTCTGATTTAGCAGAAGCACAAGAAAAAGACCTTAAAACCAACTTAATGAAGATAATAGAGGTCTTTACAGAGGAAATGAATAAATCCCTGAAAGAAATCAATGAAAAGGCAAACAAAAAAAGGGAGGAAATGGGTAAACTCATTAAACAAACTCAGGAAAACACAAACAATTAGAAGAAACGAATAAATCTTTTAAAGAAACTCAAGAACAAACAAGCAAACAATTGAAGAAAACAAACAAAAGTTTTCAAGACCTGAAAATGGAAATAAAAGCCATAAAGAAGGCACAAGCTAAGGGAATTCTGGAAAAGTAAAACCCAGAAACGTGAACAGGAACCACACAGGCAAACTATAGCAGTGAAATACAAGAGATAGAAGAGAGACTCTCAGAAGTAGAGGAAGAAATAGACACATTAGTAAAATAAAACATCAAATCCAAAAGCAACTAATACAAAACGTTCAGGTTATCTGGTTCATTATGAAAAGACCAAACCTAAGATTTATAGGAATAGAAGAATCCCATCTCAAAAGCCCAGAAAATATTTTCAACAAAATCACAGAAGAAAAATTTCCAAACTTAAAGCAGGAGATCCTATAAAGGTACAAGTATATAGAACACCAAATAGAATAGACTAGAAAAAATATCCCCTGACACATAATAATTAAAACAATAAATATACAAAATAAAGAAAGAATACTAAAAGTTTCAAGAGAAAAACAGCAAGTAACACCTGGCTTCTCAATAGAGACTCTAAAAAACACACGAAGGGCATAGAATGATATGCTACAAGTTCTAAGGGAACACAGACACCAGCCCAGACTTCTATACCAAGCAAAATTTTGATCACCATAGATGGAGAAAATAAAATATTTCAGGACAAACCCAAACTCGAACAATATCTATCTACAAATCCAGCCCCACAAAGGATACTAGAAGGAAAACTCCAACCCAAGGAGCTTAACCAAACACATGAAAACATAGGAAATATATAACCACACACTATCAAAACCAACAGAAAAGACACACACACACACACACACACACACACACACACACACCAAAAACAACAACAACAGCTACAAAATAACAGGACCTAATGATCATTGGACTTTGATATCTCTTAACATCAATGGACTCAATTCCTCAATAAAAAGATACAAACTAACAGAATGGGTTCAAAAACAGAATCCAACTTTCAGGTGCATACAAGAAACACACCTCAACCACAAAGATAAAACATTTCCTCAAGTTAAAAGATTTACCAAGCAAATTGACCTAAAAGCAAGCTGGTATAGCCATTCTATAAAATAGATTTCAATCCAAAATTAATCAAAAGAGACAGGGGAGGACACTACATACTCACTATATACTCATCAAAGGAACAATCCACCAAGAGGACATTTCAATTGTTAACATCTATGCTCCCCACACAAGGACTCCCATGTTTGTAACAGAAACATTGCTACAGGTTAAAAACAAACACTGACTCACACACATTGTTAGTGGGAGACTTCAACACCCGACTTTCACCAACTGCCAGGTCATCCAGATTAAAACAAAACCGAGAAATGCTTGAGCTAACAGATGTTATAAACCAAATGATGCTAAGAGATATCTACAGAATATTTTGCCCCCACATGAAAGAATATACCTTCTTCTTACCACCTCTTAGCACCTTCCCCAAAATTGACCACATACTTGAACATAAAGCAATTCTCAATAGATACAAGAAAATCTAAAGTAACCACTACAGATTAAAGCTGCATTTCAACAACAACAGTAACAACAGAAGGCCCACAAATTGTGGAAATTGAACATTTTATCAGACCACCACAGATTGAAGCTTCCTTTCAGCCACAACAGGAACAACAGAAGGCCCACAAATTCTTGAAAATTGGACAAATATTTACTAAATGATGAGTAGGTCAGGATATAAATAAAGAAAGAAATTAAGGACTTTCTAGAATTTAATGAAAATGACTCTACAACATACCAAACTTATGGGACCCAATGAAAGCTGTGCTAAAGGGAAAATTCATAGTACAAAGTGACTGTCAAAAAAGAATGGAGAGATCGCATACTAGCAAACTAACAGTATATTTGAAAGCTCTAGAACAAAAAGAAGCAAGCACACCCAAGAGGAGTAGACAGCAAGAAATAATCAAACTGAGGGCTGGAATCAATAAAATGAAACGAAGTAAAGAATACAAACAAACAATGAAACAAAGAGTTGTTTCTTTGAGAAAATCAACAAGTTGTACTACAGAGCTATAGTTATAAAATCGCATGCTATTGGCATAAAAAACAGACATGTTGATCAAAGGAACCCAATCAAAGATGCAAACATTAATCCACACATTTATAGACACCTGATATTTGATAAAGAAGTCAGAAATACACACTGGAAAAAAGACAGCATCTGTCAAAAAATAGTGCTGGTCAAACAGGATGTCTGCACGTAGAAGAATTCAAATAGACCCGTATTTGTCATCCTGCACAAAACTCAAGTCCAAGTGCACCAAAGATCTCAATGTAAAATAGATTCACTGAACCTGATAGAAGAGAAAGGAGGAAATAGCCTTGAATGCAATGGCACAGGAGACAACTTCCTGAACGTAACACTTATAGCTCAGGCACTAAGGTCAATAATTAACAAATAGGACCTCACAAAATTGAAAATCTACTGTAGGGCAAAAGATACTGTCGATAAGAAAAAAAGGCAATCTACAAAATGGGAAAAGATTTTCACCAACTCCACTTCTGATAGAGGGTTAATATCCAAAATATATAAAGAACTCAAGAAACTAGACATCAACAAACCAAATAATCCAATCAAAAACTGGGTACAGATCTAAACAAAGAGGAATCCAGAATAGCTGAGAAACACTTAAAGAAATGTTCAACATCCTTAGTCACCAGGAAAATGCAAATCAAAACTGCTCTGAGATTTTATCTTACACCTGTCTGAATGGCTAAGATCAATAACACAAAGGACAGCTCAAGCTGGTGAGGTTGTGGAGCAAGGGGAATACTCCTTCATTGCTGATGAGAGTGCAAACTTGTACAGTCATTAAGGAAAGCTATATAGCAATTCCTCAGAAAATTGGAAATCGACCTCCCTCAAAACCCAGTTATACCACTCATGGACATATACCCCAAGGACCCATCCTACTACAAGGATGCTTCCTCATCAATGTTCATAGCAGTTTTGTTCATAATAGTCAGAAATTGGAAACAGCTTAGGTGCCCCTCAGAGGAAGGATGAATAAAGAAATTGTGGTATATTTACATAATGGAGTACTACTCAGCTATTTAAAAAAAAAATGACTGCATGAATTTTTCAGGCAAATGGATAGAACTAGAACAAATTCATTTTCAGTGAAGTAACCCAGTACCAGAAAGACAAACTCAGCTTGCACTAACTTTAACTGATTATTAACTGTTAAGCAAAGGACAAAGGCACTGCAATCCATAGACTGGGAGAGACTGAGCAATAAGGAGGGGCTCAGTTGTGACCCAGGGATCTCCCTAGTGAGTGTGTGGGAGTGGAAGAGATTGTGTGGGTGGGCTAGGGCAAAATGGAAATGGAAGTAGGGGAGGGCAGTTGTTGGGAGAGTGATGAAAGGAGGGAGAGTATGGAGGAACAATTGGAACTGGGGAATTTAAGAGCGGATTCTGGAAACCAAGGGCAATAGAAACTCACTGTAGCCCGTAATGGAGACCTTGGTGAGGACCTCTAGCAATGGAGAATGGGAAACCTGAACAGACCATCTCCTGTAGCCCACAAGGTTCACAGTTGAGGGACTGAAACACCACCCCAGCCACAAAACCTTCCACTTATAACCTATCTTCTCTACAGGACCCACTGAGATAATGCAAGGACAGAACCTCATGCCAAAGGAGAGAACCCATGCCTGATTCTGCACGGTAGGCCAGTAACTAGAGACTGGATAGATATGAGACAATTTTTAATGATATCTTTTTCTACTCATAGATCTGTACCTAGTGCAGTCTCCATCAGAGAGGTTTCTACCAGCAGCTAATGGAAACAGATACAGAGGTCCGAGCCAAACATCTTGCAGAGCTCTGGAAAACTTGAAGAATAGGGTGAGGGGGCATTTGAGACCATAGGGGTCAGGGACATCATGAAAACAGGTCCCACAGAATTCTTGTGGACCGTAGAGCCTGAAACAGGAGACAGGGAATCTGAAGGGTCTCTAGATATGTTTGTTATGTGGTTGTCTATTACAGTCACTGCAGGCTCATATGTGCAGCTTTCATGCTATATCCAGAAGACACTGTTTCTTTGTCATCCAAAGATATTCACCCTTGCATCTTTCCACTCCTTGTTCCATAATGATCCCTTACTCTTGGGAGAAAAGAATATGATATATGTTCCATTTAGGCCTAGTCTCTTCAGCTCTTATTCATCGGACATTGGCAAATTGTGGGTCTCCATGATAATTATTGTTTACTGGAAAGAGAATCTTCTCAAAAGAGGGTTGAAAATGCATTAATTTTTAGGTATAATGATAAATCATGAGGATTCAGTTTAACAATATATCCCTTCATATTAATAATAGTGCTCTGTTATCCCCCAGGACCTATGGCCTATTTAGTAAGAAATTCTTGGTTTGACAGTTGTGGGTTTCATCTTGTGAATCAGAACTTAAATGTAATCATAAAGTGTATGCTTTCTCCCTCAATGTTTATGCAATGGTGGGCATGGCTTGTTTACAGGGATAGCACTCGGATAATAAGATGATTTCATTTTCCTCCTGTGGTGTACAAACAAACTTTGATTAGTATGAAAGCTACCCAGTAGTGATGAAGCTTTCAGTTCAGTACCAGATTGATATCTTTATGTTCCATGATGTTATATATATGATGTTTTCAACCATAGGATATTATTATCAAGTTCTTGAGGTTAGTCAATAACGATGGTCATAGTCAGTAATGGTTGAATGTCTATGGGACATCACTTGATAAAACTTCAAGAGATTATACATTTCTGGTCCTAGGCTTTTTGATGACCTGAGGTATCTAATGGGGATGTTACTGTCCTATTATAGAGTAAATACGGAGTAGTACCTAGTTTTCCACGTTAAATATTTCTAAAGTCATTAGTGTTACTTATCTCTGATATTCCCTCATCTATCAAATCCTCCCAGTCCCAACCCATTTAACCTTTCCTGTCCCATTAATTCCATTTCATAGTTGAGACCACTGTTTTCTATCTTACCCATTTCAAACCCTCAAGTTCCCTTACTAATTTCCTGACCTTACAGATATTCCAAATGAAACACTAAGAGAAGTAACCCAGATCAAGATGATAAATGTCACAAAATTTTCTCTTATTTGTGATGTAGCTTTGAATCTTCAGCAAAATAATATTCTTGATGATTGAAAAGAAAGACAAAAGGCCATGATAAGGATTATAGACTGTAAAATATATATCATGGTTCCAAATATTTTTTAGATTGTAGTTTTAGTCATGTAATAAAGCAATAAAAATCCATTTTGATTCTAGAAGATATAAAATATATTCAACAATGATTTTTTGAGTGGGTGCATTTCAATGAGTAAGTAAATATATATACACATATACTCAGTTATCAGAAATTCAATGTATAATATAGTTTATTGATATGTAAGATTAATAAGATTTTTAATTCTATACATAATTGATGAGTAAAATTCAAAATAGACTACTAAAGGGTAGTGCAACTCATTGAAGAAGTTTGAAAATTAAATGAAAGACACCAGTATCTGAAGACAAAATGAAAGGCAGATGGAAAGTTCTTTATTAAAGACTTATCATCCCAAGAAGTTCTGCATCCTGCCATGAGAAACTGACATATTTCCAAAGAGTTGACCCTATAAGTTGAGTAGGTAGATGCAAAACAATTCATATGATGCTGAAGATTTATGAAATAAGAAGCTCCCGTTTTTTACTTAAGAATGTTAAATAAAACAGGAGCATAAAGATGAGAGTTCACGACAATTCTGAGCCTTCTTCTTTCTGTAAAACATACAGCAGATATGGTCATTTTTCCTAGAATTTGTCTCACTTTATAGTTTATTATTAATAGACAAGTTGGTTATGGGTCTCTATATTCTTCTATCTCACCAAAGAATTTGAAAGAGTAAAAATATATGACAAAATATGAAAAAAAAAAGTGACACTAGTGAGAAAATGCACTGCACACTTAATTGGAATAAGAATCAAGACAAAGCACAAAGCCAGGTTTTGGGTACATGCCTTAATCCCAGCACTGGAAATAGAGACAGGTGGATCTCTGTGAATTCCAAGCCAGGCTGGTCTACAGAATAAGTTTTAGGACAGCCAGAATTACAACAGAGAAACGCTGTCTCAAAAAAAAAAAAAAAAAAAAAAAAAAAAAAAAACAAGACACACACACACACACACACACACACAACCCAAAAGGGAAGGAAACATAGAAAAAGCGTGAAAGAATAAATGAATGCATTCAAGTTTTATGCAATACTGTGAGTTCCAGTAAGGAACAAATAGATTAATAGATTTGAGGAGATGTATGTGTTAAATTATATTCCATCACTTACTAAGAGTCCATCATTGAATTTTCCAATGCTCTTTATTAATTACAAGCCATGCCAAATCTCAGGAAATTCAATACCCGGGCGGCTAGGCAGACTGCATTCCATCATCCTCCCTTGTTTCTCCTTCCTCTCCTTTTCTGTTCCTCCTGCCTGTTTCTGCCTTAGAGCTTTTCAACTTTTCCCCAGTCCCCTCTCCACATCCAGGCCTTCATTACAACACAATAGTACTCCACTCTGATCACCCTGCCCTCAGACCTTTGATTGTGATCAATCACCTTCAACTGTAAACAGTAAATTCTGTCTGTGGAGATCTCAGCAGGGCTAGCACAAAGGTGTGAATAGGTAGGAAGCAAGGCCTACACCTGCTGCAAGGCATCAGGCTTCACAGCTATAAGGGATCAAAGACCTTTAACAAACCTAAACCGCACACGGGAGTAAAATATCCCACAACATGTCTGTCCAAGTATGTCCTAGACACAAACAGAGAGATCACTGAGGAGACTCGGGGAAGTAGTGAAAGTTCTGCTCAGTGATTTATCCATTCTAAGATCATTATTGACTTAATGCCATGAGTCTAAGTTGCAAGAAATGTTTGGAGTTGTTTCTCCTTGCAGGGATATACAAATTTTAGACATTGTGATATGACCACAAGTTAGTCATGCCTGCCTAGAATTTAATATTATCATTAAACAATTAAGGCCTCATTAAAAAAAAAAAAAAAAAACATTTGGAGTAAAAGGAAACAGTAAACACATTTACCTAATATAAACTGTGTCATCAATTTTCTAATTTAAAGGATTATTAGGAAGGAGCCAATAATAGGAATAACAAGGAACTTTTTCTAAGATTAAAAACGAGATCAAAGACCAAGCAGTGGTGGCACATGCCTTTAATTCCAGCACTTGGGAGGCAGAGGCAGGCAAATCTCTGTGAGTTCAAGACCAGCCTGGTTTACAGAATTAGTTCCTGCACAGCCACAGCTACAACAGAGAAACTATATCTCAAAAAATAAACAAAACAAGCAAAAAAAAAAAAAAACTGTGATAAAAGTAAATATATTTCATTAACAAGTTCTAGTATATCTCAGTAAAGGACAAAAATTGTAGTTGCTATTTTTCTGGCAACAAACTAAGAAAATAATTTACTTAACAAATTTTTTTTATTAGTAAACATAATTTATGGAAGATAGTATGGGCTCTCAAGTATCATTGTGATAACTAATTGCATGTTTCTGTCTAATACAAATGTCTACAAAGTGTTTAATGAGATTCCTTAAGTTGCTATAAATAATTGAATAGAAGTGTTTTAGTCCAATGTTTTATTCCAATTTTATGAAGAAATGCTTTAGAACTGAACCCAGTTAAATATTTTGAAAATGTATGAAGCAGCAGGCCAGGCTGTGGTGACTTTGATAAGGGATTTCTTAGAATGGTTTTTAGAGTTCTATCACCTGGATTAGCATCACTGTAGACCAAGCAAGTGTTTTTATGTTGTTGTTTTCTTTTCTGATTTGGGGGCTTCATTGTTTATGAATCCAACTGCATTAATGTTTTAATTTTAGTTCTTCTCATTTATAACTTATTAACTCCAAATATATGCTTGTCTCAGAAAACCCTAAGTGACAAGCTAGGTATATTTAAACATTTCCACTTATATAGAAAATATGATTTAGGGTCACCTTTTCCTGAACAGATGTTGGCAGCTCCAACATATTTCTCAGACATGATCATGATAACTCTTAACAACCAAGCTACTGTTTTACTTATTTACAGTCATACTTAGTATAAGGTAAAATGCTACATCTAATTCCACCATACATCAAACTGTCAACAAGAAAATGCTCTCTGTGCTGTCATTTGCTGCACTGAGGAACTTCTATTCTTCTTGTGTGCTATGAGGAACTGGAATGGTTTGGGAAAAGTCTGCTTCTTCACAGATAACACTGCAAATGGGTGAATAAGAAAGTAAGCTGGTGGGAAAATTGCTCCATTCTATGAAAATGTTATATACATAAAATATAAATCTACCATTGTTTCTTCATCAGAATAAATATCAGAATAAGCAAAACCAGTTACTATCATAGCATGTCCTGTTTCCTAATTCAATAACTTACATGTCTGATACTGCCTCTGTGATTTGTTTGTTTGCCTTTTTCTTTATGAACACACTGATAGGAAATACCTATAATCTATTGCTTACATATAAGACAACAAATAAATTATTGCTACATTTTCTATAATGCCATATAAGTTTTTTGTGTTATAAAGTAATAATTTATAGGACAAAATGTTCCAGGAAAAATGCATCTGACATACTATACATTAATTTACATTATGAAAAAATTAGTATGTTGTCATCTTTCAAATTTCAAATAATAGTTAAATGTGTTTTTACTTATGAAAAATTATAATTCAAAAATATTGTCTTTAGATCATTATTTTTCCAATGAACTTAGGCCTAGATGCCTTATTATCCATTAATGAAATCAAATATATTTCTGCTTGTTTTTATTTCAATTTTTGAGAAAATAGAAAAATGAAAAACAAAATGTACAAAAGAAAATGTGTGATGTATAATTTTTGATATGCCATATAATCCATACATGTGATTTAAATACTTAGTGTTTGCTTAACTTTCTCTCAGGTCTTACAATCTAAGAAGGTACATTGTGTGATTGATTTAAATGTGAAATTATAGAGGCAATGTGAGATAAAAGTCTTTCATGAAGACACCACTGTGAAGGCTGGTTATTTGAAAATTGTCATTGCATAGTGTGTGCAAAACAATCATAATGAGAGATGCACTAGAGAATGTTTTAAATCTACAGAACTAAGACAAAAGACAGTGCTGGTATATTTTGAGATTTTATATACTTATTTATTTTTTTATAATACCAGTTTCCTTTGAAAAATACTTCTCTCTTTCTATATAGATATTTAATGTCTTTCGACTTTTAGCATTTATGTAATTGCTCAGTTGGTAAAGTATTTACATGGCATCCAGAAATCCATGGGTTCTGCACCCAATACTGGAATCAGGTATGTTGGTGAGTGCTGTGAGAACAGTACTCTAGATATGGAGAAAGGAAAAACAAGAGTTCAAGGACAGACTATCCATTCTATTTATACAAAGCCAGTCTGAAATACATGGAGCTGCATCTCAATACATAACAAATATTGAAGTTTCAAAAGTATAAAATTTTCATATTTAAAATTATGTAAAATCTCAAGCAGCATGAACTATGATTTCATATTACTTATCTCCAGCTTTGAACTGTATAGATCATATATATTAAATAAATCAACTGAAAAATAAAAATGAAAGCATAAAGGGGGAAAGTAAGACAATTTAAAATACAAATAAAAGAAAGAAAGAAAAGGAAAGAGAAAGGAAGGGATGGGGTAGAAAGAAAAAGAGAAGGTGGACGAGGAGGAAGGAGAAGGAGAAGGAAAGAGAGCAGAAAAGGGGGGATGGGAAGAGAAGGGAAGGGAAGAAAAGGGGAGGGAAAGGAGAAATGGAATAAAAAGATGGTTGTTGTAACATCTGGAAAAATGTGTTCTGCAGTGATATGAAGATCTTAAATTACAAGATAAAAGTACTTTCAGTAATGTATTGTTTTCTCGTCTGTATTGTTATTCTCAAATCTGGAATTAAAGTCAAATTGGATTTTGTTTGTTTGATGTTTGTTTGTTTTTGGAAACATGAATTCCATTTAGTGGGGATTCTGAGATTATCATTATCCATTCGATTCACTGCCTTGGGGAAGAACCAAGTGCACACAAGATCATGTTCCCACATACTAGAATACTGCTCAATTCTGAAGCTCTGAGAAGTTTCAAGAATTTGGTGTAGAATTTGTCTTCTGATAGGCAAATAAACTTTGACTTCAGAAAGAGTTAAGCTAAGATAGAGGAACAAATGACCAACCAACACTGTGCTTTTTTGGGTTATGTTATGTTGTTATGTTTATTATGTTTTATTATTTCTTACTAGTCTTTCCTTATTTTTTTGATTTGGGTATTTAACATGGAGCTGTTACGACCATTTTCAAGAAGCAGATAACAGTTTATGTTTTCAAAGGGCAAAATATGAAGGTTTTTGTCTTGATGAAATACAAAGTTTGTGACCTTTACAATTATGGCAAAATTCTACTTTAGTGATTCTATTTACTCAAAACATATATTTATTTATTTATAGTATAACTGACAATTATAGGTATTAAACCTGGATTTGGGTGGATTTCAGCTGTTTCAGAAAATTTGATTGTCTCTATAGTTTGAAGATGTGTATTAATGGGTGCAAAAACAAGAAAACCTAAGTCCACATTGGAAGTCAAACTTTTACCTTAGACATTACTTGTGAGACAGTAGTGATATTACATTTTTCTAAGGAAACTTTTCTATCATGAGGATATATTCACATATGTATTTTTCAATCTGTTAAATAATCATAGCAAGCCTAATAGTACATCAATAATATATGCAATACAGAGTAAGTCATTTAATAATTTGGAGACTTTATTGATTTTCCAAATGTTCTCTTTAAAAAGATTTTTGCTCAGTTAAAAAAAAATTAGTATTTAATACTGAGGTTATTTATTATGGCTAAGAAAATTAAAATTATGATGTAGAATAATAAAATTATATATTACTACAGGCTACAATTACCTTCTTATAATAGGATCATTTGTAAACTATCTTGCCATGTATGGAATTTAAAGACTTGTAGACAAAATACTTTCAGTTCCATTAAAGCATATAGACTTTTTATAAATTTGCTTTAAAAGTATATACTTCTCAAACTGATGAATGCATTTTAATTTGACTTATAAACACATAAAATCTACTTTTTTTAGAAAATGTGTCACCAAGTATTTTTCACACCTGTAAAGCATCAGATAGCCCCAGTTGTGCTGGTATTTAGGCTTTTACATGGAAGATATGTGCAGGGAGCAAAGATAAACAGTTTTCTAACAAAATGTCAATGAAATCCCTTGTTAGTATTGATTTTAAAAGACTATGACAGTATCTTGATTCCAGAACTATAAAAAAAAAAATGAAAGGTAACTATATCATCTGTGGAAATTAAATTAGCATAAGACACAGGAAACTAATATCTACTTCTATTTACCAATTCCAGCAGTTGAGATGTTATTTAATTTCCTTGAGATGATGTATAACTCCAAAATAAATATGACCGAGACATTTACAGTTCCTTACAAACTTCCCAGCCCATATTCAGGGTAAACAAATGCAAACTTTAGTCTGTCAGTCTCACACTCAAAGTGAAATAAATATACAAAATATTTATTTTCCTCATATTCTATCCCAGCCATATCATGTTTCCGTAACTTGTTTGCAAATTAGGTTAATAATTCACATTTGTTTGCTATAGAATTTTTCAGCAAATGATGCTGACAAAATATTATTATAAGCAATTAATAAATGTGTTATGTCTAATTAATGAAAGGTCACACATTTCAAAAGATATGTATTTCTTAAGACAAAAACCAATTCATACTGTTAGGCATTCATTCACATTGATGGTAGCAATGAAAAAAGCTCTTGGCAAATAATAGCTAAGAAATTTCCCCACAGTTTCTTGCTCTGACAAATTGCTTACTTCAAAGATCCAATCTTCCAACTCGGTATAGATAAAACTCATGTTCAACCCTGCCAAGGAGAGATACAGATCCTTTGAATTTTTATCTTTGTTTCCTAAATGATGAGCTGAATTGTAGTACTCATTGATCAAGGTGAACAAAATGCTTCTGTTTGTATGTGTATGTTTGTACTGGTTTCTCTTAATTAACTAACATTTTTATTTTTGTTGTTTTATGCTAAAAATTTGATGAAAGTATATAAATCACTTTCTCCCCTTCCCAACACACATCCCATTTATATCCTCGATCCAACCATCCCCTGGGCACTTTCTCACTCCCTTTCAAACCCATGGACTCTTTTTTAAAATTTAGTAAATTTTTAAAATTTACTATTGTTACCTATGTATATGCACAGATACGTACATCTACTGATTCTGTTTCTAGAGCTCTCTGTGCATACAATGTTGGAACTGGCTGTACTGTATTGGGTAACAAATTGTGGAGTCATCTTTTGGAGGACCTAATTCTCCCTGTAATGAGAATTAGTTATCCCTAATTCTTTGCCTAATGGTGAAACTCTTGAAATTCTCTCATCCCAGTTAGCATATCTATTAATATTGTCACTCTTCAGGTCTTGTTTGGGCAATAAGATACCACCAAAAATTAGGGTATACAACTTCCTTTCATTTCTAGGAGACAGAAATCTCAGAGCCAACTTCCTGGCTCTTAGAATCTTTCTGCAAAGTTCCCTGAGCTTGAGGTACAGAAGTTGAGTTGTAGATTTATCTGTTGAGAGTGACTAGGGATATATGTTGATCTCTGCACAGCAGTAGTGAATTTCTGAAATGGTTTTTCTTTGCTGTTCAGAAATACTTCTTTGGTGACAGGTATGAGCTGCACTGACTTGTGGGCATTAAAATAAATTTAGAGTATAATTAGTGATTATGCTAGTTTAGTAAAGTGGAAGTCTTAGGTTCTATTCTAAGATCAATAACCTCACTACCCTGGTTAGTTGACTAGATTTCTGGTAATAGACTTGATTTCTCTCTTATTGAGTGGCCCTTTAATCTGTTAGACAGCTGTTGGTTACCACCAAGATAAGAGTGCTACTATTGCCCCTTTGTGTATGTCCTGCCATACTGGTCTTTGTAGTAATTTATAGAAGTTACTGCTGGATAGTAATGTTTATTGCTTATTTTCCTTGACAACTTTCATAATATATTTTGAGCCTATGAAAGCAAAGATTTTCCAGAAGAACGCTTTAGTGTTAGACCCAGATTGAATCTGAGTCCTGTCACAGAACTGTGCTGTGTATTTAGAGAGAATTATCTCCAGTCTCCAAAAGGCAACCAAGGGCAACAAACAGCAATTGCTTATATTGTTTTGGAGTTCATCTGGACTACTCTGATCAATAAACAAACAGATATTTCTCATACTTGGAACTGAGGTTTTTGTTAGGTGGTCTATGGCTGTTTTCCCAAGTAGCATATATAACTCTGTGTGTGTGTGTGTGTGTGTGTGTGTGTGTGTGTGTGATAATTTTTATAATTTTAGGTAAACATAAGGTAATACAATTCCTCAAGGCTTTATTAAACATTTTTGGTGTAATTTGTCCCTCTTCTCTCCCCCTAGTTACCTATTTATCTCCATTTCGTCTCTGTGCTTTGAGCCTCCTCCCCTGATTTTCACATTCTCTTCTTCATATCATTTGCATCTTGCTATTCCTCTGTCATGACCTCACCTACACCCCATCATGGTCAATCATACTCTCCTGGTTTCTATGGTTACTCCAGGTTATATGTACACATCTGAAGATTTGGACCTAAGAAGCACAGATGAGAGAGAACATGTGAGTTTTGTCTTTCTGGTTCCAGTACTTTGAAAAACTTAAGCACCTTTACTTCCCACAGTGTCTGGAATACTTAGAAGTCCTCCTCCTGAGTTAATACTCTCTCATTTTTGACACTAGAAGAAATTATTTTAAAATGCTCAGCTCAAGTGAATACACATTCCAAGACCTTATCCCACCCTGATTCCACATTAGGTTTTTCTGTTTTTTTTTTATTCCCATGCTTTAAAAGAAATCTCTTTATGCTTGCTTTTTGAGACATTTTATAATCCTGAATGCAGAGAACTCTCCCTTTAATAGATGAGATTCTATGTGACAATGTCTTTCAGAATAAAATAATTTTTAATTGGTTACTACATGTATTTCCATATTTACACTATGTGGATTATATGTACGAAGATCTAATATATGAATTAACAAGATGTTTTTTCTCTCTTTACTTAAAGGTATCAAATCAATTAGAAATTGATGACTATGAAGAAAATTTATTAGTTATGATATCTTTGAGTGAATAATATTTTTTAGGTGAAAATTAGTGAACAATTCTTGGAGGTTAGCAAATCAGAATTCTGTAAAATAATAAAATAATTCTATAAACTAGTTATATATCTTCCTTAACAATGAAACAAAATTTAAATGAAAATAAAATGAACAATAATGCATATGTATATACAATCTCTTCTGAAATATATATTTATTTGTAAATGTTTATTATATATATACCATACACTCTCTACATTTATAATATGTATGCGCAAATTAATACATTTATGTTAAAAATGAAGCAGGTTTGTACTTGGAAACAGAAGATTCAAGGTGATGATTCTGCATAATCAAATTAATAGAGTAAGAAGCCAGGTATGAAAAGTCATTCACGTTTTTGGTAACATAGTAAAAAGGCAATGTTAGTTATATCATCTCTCTGTTCTAGTTTTTATAAGTATAAATTGTGAAAACAATATAACCTATCTCACAAGGTTAATATAAACATTTATAAGTTAATCCATATAAAGATTTAAAACAACCTGTTCCTGGTATGTAGGAGTTCTTTACTTTATTTTATTCTCTCATATTGCTTTCCTGACTTCTTTATTTCCACACACCCACCACACTGTATTCCACCAAGAATTCTTCAGTTTCAGCAAATGATCATTATTATCCTAAATATAAAGATGCATGTATTCCTTTACTCTTTACTAGTAAAGTTTCTAAGTGGCTCCACATAAATGAGAGTTGGTGATGGTAGAAATATGACATTTTTTTTCTAACCAATTACGTAACAGACAGAGAACATGCGTGCTTTCAATGTTTCTTCTGTGATAAAATATAGAACATAAGTAAGCATCAAATCAGTTGTAGACATTTGATCTGTTCTGTATCTGCAGGGACTTCTATTTCTTCCAGAGCTTCAGTGCAAGTTTTTGGGGGACTATTTCTAAAACTTGCTCTATGGTACAAATTTTTTTTCTCTGAATGATATACTAAGATTATAGCTAGACTCTCTTAACCAGCTCTGTGCTGTTCCCTGTTTGAGAGCCTAAAGAAGAGAAATGTATTTCCATTAATATGTTGTTTTAACCACTGCAACCCTGAAATATATGCTAGATCCTTAGAAAAAACTCTTTATAATATCTTCTCAATGTTCACTATATACAACACAAGCTTAGTGACAAGATGAAATACTCAGAGCTAACTTAAATGAAAGTATCACCATAACAGAAGACGCTGTCAAAAGAGTAAATGTCATTCTAGAAAATGAAAGAAATTATTCTCAAGTAACATACATAACAATACAGTTGATATAGAAAATTGATAAAAATTATGCAGCAAAGTAGCAAAAATATTTGCAACCAAATAAGACATAAGTTAAGGAGTTGGGTACACATGTCTCCAAATGATGCAAAAACAGTTTAAAAATACTGATGAGGATACTTAAATCATTTTTAGATCTAGAACACACAAACTGAAGCCACAATGAGATGTTGCTTCCATCATTCATGGTGACTATTATTTTTCATAAAATATGTTTGAGAAGACGAAAAAAATTGAATTCTGGGCTGATAAGTTGACCAATATGTAAAAGGAACCTGAATTTCTGAATTTGATCCCTGGAATCCATATTGATGGAGAACATGGGTTCACCAAGTTGTACGCTGAACTTTGCACATGGGCCATGGAGTGAATATACACAAAAATACACATGCATATACAGACAGACACACACACACACATACACACACACACACACACACACACACACACACACATACAAGTGTTAAAAAAATTGGACTCGTTTACATTGTGTGTGAGAAGAAGAATTGTGCAGCCACTAAGGAAAACTACATACAGTCTCTACACACCTCTGAATTTTACCAAAATAAATATTACTGTAAAATTTAGGAATCCTGCTTTTTGCATATTTATAAAATAATTTATATAAGAAAGTCAAGTGACTGTGCACAGTCCCACATTCATTGAAGTGTTGATAAAAAATAATTTAAGATGTGGAAACAACCTAATCATTCTCAGATATATAAAGATAAATAAAAGAAGCTTGTGTAAATATATAATAAAATGCTATTTGTTTTAAATCAGACCATGCAAGATATTACACCATAGATGAACCTTGTGGAGATTTATTTAATCTTTATGTTAATCCAATTACCAAAGAACATGATTCCACTACAAAGTATTTTAAAGTGTCTGCCTCATACCTCATGCATCTCATAAAACAAGCTTCAATACTTATTGGGAAAAACTGGCAAAGGAGGAGTTGGAGACTTGCTAAAGAGAACACACAAATCTTTAATTACATCAGACAAATAAGTTCTTGGTATCCATTGTGCATAATTTACTCTTAGTGCAAACTGTATTATGCACTTTAAATTCTATGAAAATGGAAAAGATCACATTATTACCACAACAATAAAAACACAAAGGAAAACAAAGATCATATTTTAAACTTTACCATTTGAAAACTGTATGCACTCAAAATCTTTCTTGGCAACAAGTATCTGAAAGTTGTCACTGAATTTTGCTACACAGTGGGATGCTGTCAGAAATTTTATTAATAGACAAGAACCAGAGAAGTGAATCAGAAATCTCAGCATGTCCTTTTGAAGGCCAACAATCTGACATCCCTGTTATATTAAACTCCAGGAGAAGCTAAAGTCTTATAAAAGGAGGCTGCTGTTTGCTCCGGAATGCATGAAACTTGGATTTGCCATACCAGACATATCCTTGGAGGATTTCCCCCTATATTAATAGATAAGAGTGAAAGTATATCAGTTTTGAAATGATATGTATAATTGCAACAAGGTAAATAATATGTATTTAATAAATAATAATTTAATAAGTAATAAATAATAGTAGTTCTTAGTTGAGTGAGCTGAAAAACAAAGGACAAGAAAAGAAATAAGAAAGCAAGATACATTCTATAGTAGTAAAGTCTTTGTAAAGGAGAATGTGTATGTTCAGTGGTCATGCTGGACTGATTGGTATGTAACACAGATTCATCACTGGTGTGTGGCAGAACTATTACTGTAGAGCATGTAGCGATCAAGGGGCTCTGTGTTAGGAAATGAACAAATAATAAACATGAATGGAGGCTCAGCAGCAAAATTAAGCTAAACTGTGAAGCAGAGTTAGAAACCACTGTGTATTCAGTGGTGTCCATTGTTAACTATCATAGAAACTGAGAATTGTAAAACCCAAAATAGAATAAAAATAATTTTATCATAAACTGGATAAGGAGACCAATTAAAAAATTATAGATGACAAGGAAGACTAGTACTTTCCTTAGCTCTTTTGTTTTCTACACTCAAATAGAAAATGTCAGTCAGTTTTCTCTCTCTCTCTCTCTCTCTCTCTCTCTCCTCTCTCTCTCTTTCTCTCTCCCTTCCTCATTTCCTCCCTCCCTCCCTCTCTCCCATTCCTTCCTTCCTTCCTTCCTTCTTTCCTACTTTCAGTGTGTCTTTCTCTCGGTCAGTCTGTCTGTCTCTATTTTTATAATTTTTGAGATTATAGTACAAATACATTATTTTCCCTCTTCCCTTTTCTCCTTCACCACTTCCCTTGTAACCATTACCTTGTTTTGACTCAAAATAGTGATCATATTTTTAAATTGCTGTTATACATACACACACATACATGTATGAGATATATATATATATATATATATATATATATATATATATATATATATCCTGCTCAGTCTGCATATAGTTACATGTATCCAGGCTCATGATAATCTATTGATGTCCTCTGCCTTGAGGAAGACTATTTCTCCTGATCTCAATACTCCTTAGTTGTATGTGGTTCTTTGTCTAGGATTAAACCTCTGGGGCTTAATACCTTCCAGGCTAACATATCTATTTGTGAAATTGTCAGAAATATTTTATCAATAAATGTCACAAATAAATATATCTGTCTTTATGTGAAATATGGTATTTGAATGTTGTCAGTGAGTTTTAGGCTCATTTTTTAACTTATGCTTTATTAAATCTTTTTGTAATTAAAATATTAAATGACTGCTCCCTCCCTTCCCTTTCTTTCTCTCCATCTCTTCCTATGTACCTTTCCTTATTCTCTTTCAAATGCATATATATATATGTGTGTGTGTGTGTGTGCGTGTGTGTATATACACGTATGTGTGTGTGTGTGTGTGTGTGTGTGTGTATATATATATATATATATATATATATATATATATATATATTTGCATAGATATATAAATACAACCTGAGTACATTTAGTGTGTAGCCCTCGGGTAACCAGTCAGGGATCTTACTTTTAGGAGGGATTAACTTTCCTTCTCTCAGCAGTCATTAGTTTGCTACTATTTCTTTCTCTAGAGGTAGAACCTCTTAAGAAATCCCCTTCTGAGTTAACATTACCATTGTTCAGATCTTGTTTATTCAGCCACATTGTTGATCTATTTTGGTTCAAGCTTCCTTGTCATATCTAGGAGAAATAATTTCAAAGCATACTTTCTGGTTTTTCTTGCTCTTAAAATATTTAAGTGTCCTCTTTGTTGGTGTTGATTTAGTGTTAGGTTTAGGAATTGTGCTGTAGTTGTATCTATGAGAGCTGGTATCCATACAATCAGCTGATTTCTATATATAGTCAGTTGGGGTTTTCTGTAATGGTCTTCAGTTGCTATAAAGAGAAATATTTTTGGTGAGGAATGAAAGCTGCAGGCATTTGTGGGTATAAAAAAAAGTTTTCCAATGCACTGAAGATATTTTGGTCTAGCAAAGTAGTGGAAGAAGATTCTTTTTATAAAACTAGGACCTTCTTAGTTCCAGGTATTTGTCTAAGTTTCTAGTACCAGAGATGATGTTCTTCCTCCTGAGTGGCCCTTAAATTCAAGAAGCTGGTTCCTGCTGAGATATGTGTGCTACTACTGCATTTTGGGGTATTTCCTTCCATGCTTGTCATCGCAAGTTTTGTGAATGTCACAGGTGGATAGGACTATGGATTGCTTTTCTACCTCAACAGTTTACATACAACTTGAGAATCCTAAGAAAGCTAGATCAACCAAAGGATGTTTTAAGAAGTAGCTTAAATTATATGAGATTTGTGTCTGTTGCTTAGTATATTCAAAATAGTGACTTACCCTCAACTTCTGAATGGCACACAGAGGCAACAGAAAAGTCTGTATTATTTTGTGAGTTCCATGGATTACCCTGAACAAAAAACTTGAACAGAGGTCTCTCATCTTGGGCCTGGGATTTTTTGTTATATAGTCTATGACTATATTAATTAGCCAATATTCAAGAAGTTATTGTAACATTTGTTTGTTTTGTAAGACAAAACCTGAGCTGGAAAAGGAAGCTTCAAGGAAATAAAATAAAAACTTTCACCTGGATATTTCAGTACAAAAGTATGAAACAATACTAATACCAAATTTCGAAGCCCTTCCAATTTATAGTATGGTGATCAAGAAATAATATATAGGAGGATACCCTTTAAATGCTTATTGCTTTTCTCAATAATATACTAATATTTGTATTGTGAAGTCCTGTCTTATGGAGAGTTTGTTTTCATTTCAGTTTAATTATATCCAAACTTCAAATGAAAACAACTTAGACTTTTGCCAAGGCTCTTGGTTGCTCTCCACAGACTGGTAGTAAGGCCCTATTGCTGATGTCAACACCTACAAAACTTGCTGAACATAGAGAAGTTCACTTGGTGACTATCTTTAGTGTTCACCCCTGTTAACTAGTGTTCATGTTACTAGAAGATACTCTGCATGCTACCAAAGGAGAAAGGTAAATACCACCCTAACTATAAATCCTTCAATCTGCAATGATGACCTGCATGTACCATGGAATAGAAGGTACAATGATTGTGGGAGTAACCATCCCATCTCTGGTTGGATTAAAGGTCCACTCCATGTAATAGAACCCATCCCTGGCATTCTCTGAGTGGCCAAGAACCTAAGACTATGTACATCATGTACCTATGGGAAAAATCAAATGTTATTATTGTTCAGCTAAAGGAATGTAATTATAAAATGACTCCTAATGGCATTCTGCTGTATTTATAGATCAGTGTCCCGTTCAACCATAATCACTGAAGGTTCCTCCTACAGCATATAGGAACAAACATATAGACCCACAACTGGACAAATATTCAGAGTCAAGAGACATTGGAACACTAAATATTAAATGGGATGTCTCCACAAAACCCCTTTCTTCAGAGTCAGGGAACTTTGAAGAAGAAGAGGCAGAAGATTTTAAGAGCCAGAGGGAATAGATGACACAAAGAAAACAGTGTCTTCCAAACACAGCTAGAGTAGCACACATATGAACCCACAGAGGCTGTGGCAGTATGTACAGGTTATTCTCAGAACAATCCAGATTGGATTACAGCACTGAGAGGAAAAATAGATATTCACTGTGACAAGCAGTTGTTGGGGCCAACAGGAAGCAAATTCAATGGCAGTTTTAGTGGTTCTTTGTCCCATAATGTTTTGTCAGCTATTTTTATTTTATTTTATTTTTTTTTATTTTACCTTGCAGGTCCTTTGGGGAGATATCATGATTTCTTCTTTTATGTTTTTAGGGGATGCTTGTGTATGTGAACATATGTGTCTCTGTGTTTACAGAATTTCCTTGTGCTTTTTCTTTGTTTCCATTTCTTCCATTTATTTATTTGTTTTTCCATATTCTGGTTTGTTTCTTTTCATTTTATCTTATTATTATTTTATGTGTTTGTTGTTATTCTAATAAGAGAGAAAAAGAAGGTTATGGATTTGAGTAGGTGGGAAGGTGTTTAAGATCTGGGTGGAAATTGGGAGGGGAAACTGAATTGTATGAAAAATGTCTGTTTACAATTTAAAAAATTTAAAAATAAAAAAATATAAAATCATGGCATTCAAAATAATCAAGTACATGCTTCCAAAATGAAAAGTACTTATAATTTAAAATTCACTAAATTTGAAGGTAGAAAACTATAAGTCATCATTATAGGATTAAGTTTTATAGCAATTAAATTAATTAAATTAAATTAAAAGAATGGGCAAAAATTCATGCTTTTTCCAACCCTATATCTTAGTTTTGTTTATTCTTATTGTTGCCTTGTTTGCTGTTATATAGGACTTTAAATTTGTTTCATTTCATGTATATGAATGTTTTGTTTGCATTTCTGTATAGGTGCCACATGTGTGTATGGTTCCCATGTGAGACAGAATAAGGCATCAGATCTTCTGGGAATTAGAGTTACGTATGGTTATGAGCTACGAAGTGGATGATGGGAATCAAACTCAGGTCTGCTACAAGAGTAGCCAGTAAGCCTAAGCACTGATCCATCTTCAAGCACTCTTAAATAGCTCTTCAAGGTAAATATAACAAATATAGACTTCTGTGTCATTAACTATATTGGACTAAAATACTCCTTAGTTATTTATGGCATCTACTAACTATTTAAATTATTAGTTATTCTGAAATAAGGCTCAAATACCTTTCCTTGTAGTTTGAATTTTCATGAGTCACTGGTTATTTATAGATACACTTACAAAGCAAAATTAACAACTTCTGATTTAGAAATCCAAGCTGTCTGTTTGTATGTTCACCGTCATTTTATTTTCATTGTAATTGTGCTGAAAATTATTGTTACTAACACTTAATGATGCATGTCAAGAGTTTTGGATGAACAGACACATTCCTGTCACTCTTAATTGCAGGAGACAATTCTACAACACTGACTTTACTAACCAAAGAGGGAGAAATCATGACTGTGTAAATATCACACACTAATTTCAGTGGTCCACTCAATGTTTCAGCATTTTTATGAGCTTATTTTACTTGGTAGAATATTTAATAACACTAGTTAATCAATGAGTAATTAAAACACTATTCTAGATAACTGTCAGCTGAAAGAGAATAGATACAGGGAGCATGTAATTAATTACACCTTTCAGGCTCTGTAAGGCTTTATCAGACTTCTTATTTCAAGTGGCACAAACTTAAGTCTGTTTAGATTTTAAATAAAGCCCATGAAAAGAGGATGATATGTTTTAAGGATATGAGGAATCTCATAATAAAAACATTGAAGGTCACAAATGACCTCTGTAGACGCCAGTCAAACATCAGATGTTTCTGGGCCCTTCTCTTCTCTTGACTTTTTGGTGTCACTGTCTTTTCAGTGTTTCTGTTAAGTGACTTTGTTCCTCAGATTAAAAACAAAGACATTTTGTTTGTTTATATATCTTTTAGAAAGGTGAATGATACACAAAGCATGTGGTTTTAGAAATCAATTGCCTGTTAGAAGGATTTTTCCTTTTTTATATTCTCTTCCATTAACTGGAAAAAGATAAATTCAACACTTTCTCTCTCCAGTACTGTTCTTTCAGTTTTTATATGCTAAATATTTTCCTTCCCTTACAGAAATCTCTAATAGAGTTAATGAACTATGCAATGAATATTGTTAAAGACTTCTGCACGCTGTAAAATAGGACTATATTAAAGATGTATTATCTTTAATATATCACCTGGAAGTTCCTTAATTGAACTTGATCTTTTCATGACTGTTATGCTTGTAACTTGTTCATTGTTCACTGGAATATATATTTATTGGAGAGTCTGACTTTATTTTGTTTTTCTATTCTGATATTTCTATCAGTAATTTCAGTGGGGAGTTTTACCCCTTATTTAAAAGATTATGCTAGTTCACAGTTTAAGAACTTCTCTTACTCCCACAAAGGTATTAAGAAGCCTAGAAAATATCATTATGATGCAAATGTAGCTTTCAGCTCCTGGTGATGAATAAAAATAACAGGAACTTGCTGGTTGCATACATCGCTAAGTTTCTATTTACATAACAAACAGACCTAATCAGTGGAAGAAAAAGGTTCAAAGTAGTAATTAGTTAACCAGGATTTTACTTTGTATGGATTTATATATTGCAATCCTAATATAAAATTCTGAAATGAAAATATGAATATCAGCTAGATTTGTTCTAACACTACAATGCATGACAGAAACAATAGAAAATGACAGATCTCTTTGTTCAAAAGACACTTTTTATAAAGTCTACAGATATTATTTGAGTGTTTTAGTTTTCATTAGAAAATGTCTGTTCTGGGATAAGGTCACTGTGACCCAAAAGCAATGCAAATATCCTAAGTTTAAAGAGATCACTTAAAAAGTTAGATGGAAAGATGAGTCACTCTCAGAAGAGCAAAATTATCCCCAGACAATCACTGAAGTGGCTTTCCTATTACTGAATTTAGTTCAAAATCTGGACCTATTGAGCATAAGAACTCATGCTACCAACACATGCAAAAAAAAAAAAAAAAAAAAAAAAATTAAAATGCAATGAAAAATAAATAAAGGGCCTCAGGAAATAGTTCTATCATATTTTTACCAAAAAATTCAGCACAATGCTAATTTTGGTAAAGTTAAGCAGAAAGAATAAAAATCTTGATAAATATGAGAAATGTTCATATACTATTTTTTTTTTTGCCTCAAGCAATGAGAATATATTAATTTTAAACTACAGTTCAGGATAGTGAAGGCAAGAATGTATTTCAGATTTAAGGGTCACTACTGACTTCAATCATCTAAGTTATTTGAAGTTCATCATGTTTACCTAGAAAGAAAAAGTGCAAATAATTTGTGTTTTTCTATATGGAAAAGTTTCTGTGACTTTCAGGTGAGATAACAACCTCAGATGGCAGATACATGCTTGACATACTTCTGTAAAGGAAACCATGATGGCTCTTTGTTAAGAAACTCTGGAATCTTTCTTGTATCTGAGTTGGATAATATAAAATAAAATTCCACTTCATGCTAAGTCATTTTTAAAGAATAAATATATAATGAATCACAAAACTATGTAAAATAGGCATTCTAATATATATCTATATATATATAACATTTGCTGGCATAAGAAAATAAAAAAATGTAAATTTTCAAATGTTATTGAAGTACTAATTTCTTAAATATGTATCAAATTACTCAATGTTCCAAGAATGCTTATGATCATTTGTCATAAAAGTAATATCTTCAGTAGTATTGCAATAGACAAGAAACTCAATCTTGTTTTCTCGGTTCATATATCATAAATGCACAATAATCTCCATGAAAGAATTTAGATATCATGTGAAATTGTTAATTAAAAAAATATTCAAGAATAAGGATTGATATTATCTCAGCTTAATGTTATTCAATTCCAGATAAGTATTTAGTAACGAAACCCCAGACCTTGTGGATTCCACCCAAGCTACCAAGGATATTTCTTCCCATTGTTTTATATTTGTGAACACTATTTTAAGTTTAGCTCAAAACCCTCTTATTGCATTTGTATTTATTGAAATCTTTAATTCAAGGATCTTTGTCTTCATATCTAAACTGAATCATATGCCAGAATACTGGGGCATAAATCTGTCTCTTCACCTGAAAACTGAAAGGTTTAAACTCAGGCATCAGGAAGAGTTTAAAGCCTGCTGTTTGATTCGGTGGGTTTGTGAACCTATGATATGGTTTTCCCCTTCACAGACGGGAGCCATAGGAAAAGCCAGCTTCTACTGTGAACCCACAACTGCATTTTCAGAACCTTCTCACTGAATTACTTGTTTTACATGAGAAATTAACAGAATAACATCCCAGTGACCAGAACTTATAAATAGCACGGTAACATGAAGCTTCACATTAATTGACTCTCCTAGCCCCTGTTATATGTCAAAAACATAACAAGGCACCAGGAATCCCAGAAACCCCTTGAGGCAACGAAGAGTGCATGTGTTGGACAGAGAATTCCTAGGGGGTGCTCAATCTGAGGTGTTTCAGGTCCCCAGGGCTCCCTTTGATCAATTGCTGCCTTATGCTTCAGAGGAATCTGGTACCTCCAATTCAAAAGGAAAGAAATTATAAAGTCTCCTGGTCTGTCACCTTCAGTGGTAAGTCTGGTTAAGGAGCCTTCTGTTTGGACACATAGGGGAAGTTGGACAGGACTGCTGATCCATGTGTCCTGGGTTCTGTGAGACATTGTAGGTAGCCCTCTGTTCAGGAGTATGAATGTGGGGTGGCCCCCACTCCTGCTCATCTTTACTTTATGTCTCAGTGTGAGGGTCTGTCTGTGTGTGTTTCTCTGTGTTTCCATCAGTTCTGTTTTTCTGTACTGATCAGTAGGCTTCTCTGTTGAGAGAACCCTTTGGCATAAGACCTGCCCCTACCCCTGCCCCACTCTTTGTTGGGGACCTGAGTCCTTTTGGTTCTGACAGGTCACCTAGAGAAACCTAAAGAGAAACCTCCTCTATCTATCCAACTCTGGGAGCAGGAATGCTGGCCTGTTTTGTTTCTTGACTCCTGCTCATGGTCATCCACCATTCTCTAAAAAAAAGGTAGAAAGACTGCCCCTTGATCCGGCTTGGCATGGATGCTAGGCAATGCAGCCTGGACAGAACGGATTTTCCCTTCTGTACAACAGTGAACAAGGAGATTTTAAACAATGTTTGAGAGATACTTAAAACAAAAAGATTAAAAACAGCTGTTGAAAAAATATCCATTGTCTTTTAGTGAACCCCAGATATTAAAAAATAAAGCTATGAAAAATCTTAAAGATATAAATAGGTCCCAATTGCTGGAGGTAGTTCAAATGGTGTTTAACCACAATGATGACAAAAAGATTAGGACTTTTGAATAATCTAAAAGCTACCATCTTCTCTTCTAATGAAGACACAGTTAGACTTATAGATACTCTGAAAAATATTGGAAGAATGTCTCTAGCTTCATGTTCTCTAGCTGAATGTTCTACCTTCAATCAAAAGATACAGTTGGGCTATCTCTCAGATCAACAACAAAGATTCCTGGTCATATGGGCAAAAACCAACCCACCAGGACTGATGCAACACCAAGTTCCTACAATTATTCAACTAACCAGTTCAGCTACCTCCACCCAGATTAAAAATATCCAATAATTATGAAAACTAAAGAAAAAAATTACAGTCCATATTACCTCGCTTGAAGAGTCAGCCATCCTGGTGTCCTACAAATCACCCTGGAATATGCTTCCCCTGCCTATGAAGAAATTTTGTGTCTATGAATTTTATGAATCTGATTCTTCCAAAGAAACAGGCTACTGTCCTGTTCCTGAGAGAAGATGCATTCTTCTCTTCAAAGCTTCACATTGGCAGAAGGAAGGCAACCCATACTTGCTTTTAACTGGAAAGATCCGGTAGAAAGTTACAGAATGCTGCATAACAGGACAGGTTGCCCCATGATTTAAAGACACTCAGTGCAGATGTCTTGTCCTTCTGAGAGAGGTTTTCTGAGAAAGCAGATTATAAAAGCGACTGCTGCAAGAGTTACAGACTTTGGGCAACAAAATGTCAATTAAGAAAGCCTAACTTTGCAGAAGACTACCTACCTATCATGGCTACAAGCTGAAGGGAGGCAAATAGAGCCTGTCTTAGAGTACTAAAAGATATTACTGTCTCTAGATAGCAGAGTTTGTAAAAATAACAAGGGCTCTATACACTAACACAAAGGGGATTGAGGCACTAAATCCCTAATCTGGACTGAGAATAAAAGTCATTTAAGGCTTTCAAAGCAGCTCAGACTTCAGCTCCAGCCCTAAAACTTCCATATGTCTCAAATCTTTTCATATGTTTGTCCGTGAAACTAAAGACTGTAGGACCAGGCTGGACTTGACCAAACTTTAGTCAGGATTGGAGATGTACAGGTAGGCCTGAACTTTCTCCTGAACTTTCTTGAAAACCTCAGTCAAGAGACATTTCTGGGAATATCCACCAGAGTTACATAGATAAGAACTGTGTCAGTTCCACCCAGATAAGAATAGTTTCAGCTCAGCATTCCCTAGCTACAAGATGATGCACCTGGGATGCACTGTTACCTTTTCACCCTGCTGACCTATGCCATTGCTTCTAACCAATCAGCTTAAAGGTTATGTGGTTGCTAAGTAAAGAGTATATAAGCAAGTTTAAAACTCCCCCCTGAGTGGGGACTTTATAGAGGTCCACCTCGATGTGTAGGAAGATTGCGTTGGTTCAATAAACCTCATGCTCTTACAATGATTCGTGCCTCAGTGTCTCCTTCAGGGTCTCATTTATAAGAAGACCCATCTGGGCTTCTCAAGACAAGAGGGGTTTTAACCCAAACTTTGAGGCCATGGAAATACTCTCTGACATACCTGTCCAAGCAATAGAACTCTGTAGCCACATGCCTAAGCGCTATGCCAGCTACTGCTAGTTTGAGGAAAGAAAAAAAAAAAAAGTTAATTCTGGGTCAAGATCTTATACTCACAGCACCCCATAATGCTATTGAGTCCATCTTCTGAGGAGAATGCTGGTTGTCTAATGACTCTGTGACCAGTACCAGGCCCTACTCCAGGACCACCCCTGAGTCGGAGGAGAGAAATCCACTGCTATCAGTCCTGCTACACTGTTACTGAAGAACCTAAACTCCATTTCTTTTCATGTGTACGTTCAAGGTCCCTCCTCTCAGGCCTGCTCCAGGTCCATGGTCTGCAGACTCAAGCCCTGACCTGGGCCTGACTCTGCAAGCTAAGCAAACTCTTCCCCAAGGACAGCCAATCAGAAACAACGAAGAGCCCAAAGATCAGGAAGGTTTTATCTCAAGGGCAGTCATCTGCCCGAGGAGGGCCATCCTTATTAGAGCAAGCATTACTATCTCCTCCTAGTGGTACGCCTAAAGAATGCAGGCAGTTGGCCATGTGGAAAAGAGCCAATCAGAGATCGGGCCCCCGAAAGGCCCAATCAGAAATTGTGCTCTGAAAGAGTCAATCAGAGAGAGTGTCCCCTTGCCCACCAATTCCCTCGCACCAAAACTTGCTACAACAAAACAGCATCCAATCCGTAACCACTGGTTTAGAAATTCCCGCCCCTTGCTGTAAGCATGATAAAACCTCCCGCCTCATTGCCACTCTACGCTCTCTGTCTAAACCCGCTTTGGTAGATGCCGAGAGTCCATGTTCCAGATTAAATAAAGGCTGCTTGCTTCTTGTATGGGGACTCGGTACCTCTGCTGCTCTTTGGGGACCCAAATTCTGGATACAGCATTACCTGATGATGACCCACATACTCCTCCATGACTGCCACCAGATGAAAGAACAAAACAGGTATGTACGGGGTACAATAGTTACTTTTACGAAAAAGATTTGGGCCCAAGCCAGTATCTCAGTCCAGAGACCCGAAGTGATTAATCTGACCCAAGCTCTCAGATGGGGAAAAGGAAAGTCCAAGGCTGCATACAGGGACAATGATTATGCTTCTCCCACTGGGCATGCTTACAGTATGAGAGAGAAAGAGTGCTTCTCACTGCTGAGAAAAAAAAAAAAAAATCATGGCCCTCCTAGAGGCTGTTTGACTTCACCATACAAATCGCTGTCTTCCACTGTTGGGCTGCTGACTTGGCTGGCTGACTGACAAAATTTCGTAAGACCAATGGGACCTATTGATATTCTGAGGACCTACCATGACCCAGTGCTACCTGAGGCTCCATGGTAAAGAAGAAATGAACAGCCCAAACCAGCAGTGAAGGAGGACACCAGAGGAAAAGATTATTCTTCTAAAAATTACTGACAGGACTAACCTTCATCTGGGGTCTACAAAAATTTCTGAGTTGCTCAGAACAAAGTATGTTTTACCTAACTGGACAGCCTAGTGTTGAATTTGTCAGTCAAATGCCAGGTGTGTGTTCAAGTGAATGCAAAACAGAGAGAGCTTGCCTATAAGAGGCCCAAACAAAAGATCAACACCCAACAAATCTTGGGGGAACTGATTTTATTAAAATCTAGCCCACCAGAGAAAGATACAAGTACTTGCTAGACTTTATAGATATTTTTTTGTAGCTTGGTAAAAGCATTTCCTGCCAGGATTGAAACTACTTAAATAATAGCTAAAAAGCTCCTCTAGGAACTGGTCCTTGATTTGGCCTGCTCTTAGTAAAGAGTTCAATAATGGCCTGGCTTTCTTAGCCAAAACCTCTCAGTTAGTAGCTAAAACATTAGAAATAAGTTAAAAACTTCATTGTACATATAGACCTAAAAATTCTGGCCAGGTACCTTGTAACTGGGCCTAAACCTTAGTAGGCCCCAAGACCTTACCACAAGTGACTCCATGATGGAAGTGCCATTCATATTGTTTCTTCTGAGCAGTCACCTGAATTTGAAATCCTTTTGCACATTGGAAGAAATGAGAAGGAAGATAATCTAAAGTTTGTATGAGTTAAATGATGATGTAGAAAATAATTTAGCATGAATATTCTGGTCTAATGGAGGGAGTATATTTTGTATCTTACAGCAGATCTTGACTGTTCTTTTACACACATTTTACCAGTCACATGATCAAGTCAGAACACTTCACCATGCCTGAGGAGACTCCAAGTAAAGCTAATCTGTCTACTCCTTTGTTCTCACCTGCATATCAATGCTTTGTTCGCCAGACTTAATCCACAGTGGTTTCCACTTCAGGACTGATGGCTTGCTCATCATTATCTCTTTTCTTGATTGCTAGTCTCATCGCAGGCCTCTATCTTTGGTTGTTATCTCCATTATCTCCTGCTCACTGGCAGAACTATTTATCATTGAACCTGATATCTTTACCATTACAATTTCTTATTATATAGCTTTCTTATTTTCTTTAATACAATTGTGGTTAAACTACTAGAGGTTTATGTGTTTAGTGTTGTTTTGCTATTTCATCTCTCTAATGTCGAATTTAAGCTTTATAAAGAATTTGTCTTGTTTTGTTTTGTTTTTACAAGACAGGATTTCCCTGTTGTAATTCTGGTTATCCTGAACCTCAGTCTGTAGACCAGGCTGGCCTTGAACTCACAGTGATCCATCTGCCTCTGCCTTCTGAGTGCTGGGATTGAAGGCATGTACCACCACTGCCTGGCTAGAATTTCTGTCTTTTTATCTGAGTTTTTTAAGTCCCGAAAACAGGGTGTATAAGCAAGTGATTTCATGTTATAAATATTTTTGTTTCATATATATTAAATATATATATAATTTTGTTAATTATAATAATGGATAGTAGCAAAAGTTACTAATTTAAAATTATATCAATTTATTTTTGTAATAAATCATTCCTTACAATAGGATTCACAGGGATATCAGTGTGTGAAAGAGATGTCTTAAGAAATGATCACAGTGAAGACTAGCAGGAAAAAGAACTGGGAAGGTAAGCTTTTCCATCATTGGAACCCATATAAAGATGTAAGGAAAGAACAAATTACTACTCCACAAAGTTGTCTCTTGCTTGTACTCACATAATCATGAGTTCACACACACACACACACACACACACACACACACACACACATACAAATCAAAAAGAACAAAAATTTATCACAATTTACACAAGAGTCTTAAAACAGTATAAATTTGAAAATATTAAATACATATGAAAATACATTTTTTTGAGAAGCAACACCCTCTTTGAATTTCATACTCGACATCTACATGATAATTTAACCTTTTACCATGGCTAATTCATTACAATTCTGTAATAGTTGAGATGTTTTACTCTGCATGTTCTTCTTTGTTTTATTTTCATCCTTTATGAAGTAGAATATATGCTGAAACTGTACTCTAGCCTGTGTGCCTTTTGCAATTTGTTTACTCCCACATAATGAAGTTCCTTTGTATCAGCTGGAGTTCTTCCTCTTGAGAAACTTAAAATCTAGACTTACTATCAAGCATTTGTTCAACTCAGTGGCTATGGACTCAATAAATCAAGAAGCTGACCAAATAGCAGCCCTAAAGCAATGGACACTAACTAGTCTTACAATGAACACTTAAATTAATATCCTAAATATTAATGATTTCACTTACTTTCCATGAGAGATTAAATACAGTTTAATGTTTATGTCATTTTTGTGAAGAATGTTATTTAAAATGGTTCTGATCAGATGGAATCTTTCAACTGTATCTAAGTTGTCCATGAAACTTTCTCATTGATGACAGGAATCTCATAGTCACTTGACTTCTTCAAGTGACAAAATTCAAATTCATGGACATCCCTTAGTCATCCAATCATCTCCTGAAATCACTTGTTGCTGTGTTGGTAATGTAGAGTGTGATATAAAATTAGAAAGGGGAGAAACCTTTAAAGAACATGCCATGTTTATATTTTAACATTATTTCATTCATTCATTCATTCATTCATTCAATAAATAGTGATTTAAGTTGTGACTCAAATAGCGTAATTGAAATATTATAACATTTTCCATTAAAAAGTAATAATGTGGAAATAGAAAGTCATAACAAAGAATTTCTTTTATTTGCTCATTTGTACTAGAGTTCTCCATTTTCTGAATTTTCTAAGTTGTGTCCAGAAACACAAGAATTCTTATGTCCCTACTTTTGACTCTTCATTCATTACCTCACACTCTGTGATCACACAAAATAATTCTCTCTCCCTTTGCTTCACTTCTCCCTTCTCCCTGTATATTTTTGTCTCTATAGTGCTCCATCTTTCTCTGTTTCTGAATATTAATTTTTTTCTACTAAAGGTAAATTGTTTATGATGGAACATAGAAAAATAATTTTGGCCCATTATTGAATGTTTAGGTATTTTTGGAAGACATAATATAATCAATAAATTGAAAAGACTGTGTAACAAGATGGAGACTGGACAATGATTTCTAGGTTGTTATGGAAAATGTACAAAAACAACAAAGATTAGTTGTATCAAATATAAAAGATAATTTTCATTAATTTCCTTAACTATATGGGTGTTTCGCACATGAGTACATGTGCATTCAGTGCTGAAAATTTAATCGAGGAGTTCATGTGTTCTAAGAATATACTCTTGAATATTGAATCACTATCATGTTTTTTAGCTAACTTAATTGCTGTTGAGGGGTTGTTTGGTCAGTTTCTCCATTTCTTGACTCCCAAAGCCACTGGGAGGAGCAAAAACACGTTAGTTAGGGGGTTTAGAAATTTAATTCCAATGTAGACTGTAAAATTAGGGACAATTAATTACAACGTTTTTATTTCTAGTGTGAGTGGAAAGGTTCACCATAATTAAGGCAGAGAATATAAGAAATAACTTCTATTTCAGTAGATATGAATCCAAAAGCAAGTGTGAAAAAAAACCAACTTTACATTGTTGTATTTGAAAAGTTTAGTGTATCTAGACACTGTTCTTATTATCTCATGAAGCATTTAGTATAGATATTTTAATGACTATGTGCCCACTGGACCAGTACAGCATGGCCTTAGTATCATTTCATCATGTAATAACAGAGGCTTATAGCACATTAAATTGTTTGCCTTTCCATATGTAAATCTATAATAATAATAATACCTACTTAACAGTTGCGATGATTAAATGAGTTCATCTATATTTTAAAGTTGCCTGGCATATGGCAACTGCTACTATTGAGTGTTAACTTCTTCTAATTATAAGAATAATTCAAAATCATAAAGAAATCATCTGCATGATTAGTAATGATGTAGTCATTTGCCTGTAGCTGGTTGCTCCCATGCTTTCATACTCTCTAACTCAAAAAAATCAAAAGAAGGATAAGAAGAAAGAAAGAAATCTTCACTGCTCTTGTTGATGGTCTGGAGATAGAGAGAGGAGAGGAGAGAAAGAGAGAGAGAGACAGAGACAGAGACAGAGAGAGAGAAAGAGAGAAAAAGAAAAGAGAGGAGGAGGACGAGGATAGGGAGGGAAGGAAGAAAGGACGGAAGGAAGGAAGGAAGGAAGGAAGGAAGGAAGGAAGGAAGGAAGGAAGGAAGGAAGATTCATTCTCCTTATTGGCTGTGAAGCCTGGAGAGAAGGAGCTGATAGTAAGCTGGACTAACATCGCAATATCCTCAAACCTCGTTTCTCCAACCTCAATCCATTTAAGCAACAACCAACCAACCAACCAACCACTCAACAAACAAAAACCAGCAACCAACCCCTGCTCTCTGGGTTTCAACCAATATTCTTTAAGCAAAGTTCCCAGAAGTCTGCACCCAATCCAAGCTGCATGTGGCAAAATAGAGGCATAAAACCAAATCATAGCAACTTGTAATGAATGATCTAAATCAAACTCACTATCATTCACTACACCTGGGATGGGTACAAAATCATATTCTAAAAGCTAGTTTGTGCTTTTAGAGAAACCAAGATGACAAAACTCCTTTAAAACATCTCACTACATTTGCCTTTCCACAGGAAATTAAGCATGGAAACCATACTGTGTCATTTAAGATTTTTACATATCTGAGCATGTTTCTGAACTTTAGCTTCTGTATAAATTCAATAATAGCCATCTCTCTACTCTAGCTTTGTCATGGATATTAAATGAAGCATCATCTTGAAATACTTGAGCATGTTTTCTGGCACAGTTGTATTCTTGATTACTATACTTGGAAACAGATAGGAGCCTAAACAGAAATGTAAGGTATATCAACATTGAATGAATAGAATATGAAAAACAAACTAAAAATAGACATTATAGTATCTTTGGAATGAAGAGAATCTTTGTGAAAAATATGTATAGTCAATTATATTAAAATTTACAAAAAAGGTGAGAGAAGTGAAGTAGACTACTTTAATGAATTCATCAAAATATATTTTACAGTTAACCTGACTATAGCAAATTCAAACTCCATATTCTAATCAGATAATCTATAATTCTAACACTGAGTAACAAGAGAATAAGTGTTAAGCATTCTTAAATGATGTAGGAGTTTGGAGATCAGATATAGCTACCATATATATCCTTCTCATTCTAGCTCAACTAAGTCTACCTTCTCAGGACATAGAGGGTGGCAGAAAGTCATGATAGTCATCTGGAAGATTATAGGAACTGTTTGTTTAACAAAAACACTGTGGAAGTATTTCTATTTAATACCAATTGGCTCTATCTTTGTATATATATGGTATTCACATGTATAAAAAAATCTCACTAATTAGAAAATAAAATTACAGATACAATGAACAGCATTCCACTGATTCCTTGACACTATGTCCCTAGTATATTTGACCACCACCAAATGCACAATATGCATTTATGTTTTAAATGCTAAGGCTTATTCTTACTTATCAATGCTTGAACAAATTAAGAGCCAGTAGCAAATGTTTTTCCTGATACTGTAAGTGAAATAACAAATTATACAAGTGGTAATTTTAATTTGATATTTTTATCTGGTTCTTTAGTTCCTTTCCTTTATTTTCTATTTTAACATCATTATTTATTATTATATTATTATTATATTATTTATTATTATTATGTATTATATTATAATTATATTATATTTATATATTTAATATATATATTATATAATATGTTATATTATATATATAATTATATATAAATATAATATAACATATAACATATATATTATATTATATTATTTATTATCTATATTAACAATATTATTTTCTATATTAACATCAGTTAATATAGACTAATATGCCAATATAACAAAAATATCCAGAAACATTTTACTATGTCAAGTTTGATGATAGTATTTGTTCTTTTGTTAAATTTAAGTGCTGTGAATATGTGTGTGTGTGTGTGTGTGTGTATGTATAAGTTTTGCTTTAGTGTGTCTCTGTGTGTGTGTGTGTGTGTGTGTATGCACATGTCTCAGGGGCAGGTTCACATATATGTCCATGTGCGCTAATGAAAAGACAACTTTAGGTGTTATTCTTCAGGTGATAGCTATTTCTAATTTATTTGAGACAGTGTCTCTCACTGGCCTGGACCTCCTCAAGTACACTGGGGGAATTAGGCAGCAAACTCAAGGAATCCACTTGTCACCATTTTGAGTACTGGATTTCAAATGTGTGCCATGACATATGCATTTAGTTTTATGAGGCTTCTAGTTTTTTCAAGTCAAGCAAATTTCCAACTGAGCTGAATCTCCAGCTGTAAATCTTAATTTTTAATAAAAAGGATTTTACATTTTCCAGGTTTTACATTTTACATTCCATATACATATGCAGTTATATTTCATTTCTTCTTTTTTTTTTTTTTACTTTTCCCTTTGGTTCTTTTTATTCAGCCACCTTTAATTTCTACTTAATATATTGTCTCTTTAGTAGCTTCAGGTTAGCCTGATAATACATAGAAAGAAGTATGCAATATTTTAAAATTATGAGTTCATATCTTCACAAGAAATTTAAATTATTTTTAACAATTCAGATAAATCTTTATTTTTCTATTGGTTAATGAGGTCCTATAGATAGTCATATACATTAGAAAGCTAGTAATTCATATCAAATTAGATATGAATGTTAGAAATTCTATCAATCTTTTGTCCCAGACATTTCTATGTTGATCTTTGTCTTTGGACATTCCATCCATCCCTTAGCTACACAACTAATGTTTTAATGCTTTTCTTTTAAAATAGAAACTAACACATATTTTATTTAGAATGCATTAGACCCAAATTTCAACTTTGAAAACGTATTACTACTGGTTATATTTCATAAATCAGAGCAACAATTTCTATTCTAAAGACTATGCTCTACTTTTGTGTCATCATAACTATGTAGTATCTAAAGGTTGTGTCCTGTATTTTGAATTTTATTTCAAATAGAAAAATGACCCTGAGTATTGAATAAGACTGTGTAACCAAAACACTTTAAAATGCTTTCTTTTTATATCATGTACAATGAATATGTTTGTAAAGTACAAATGTAAAGATAGAAACAATAAGCACATCACTTTAGAGATAAATCAAAAAAGAACATTAATCAGCTACTAAAACACTTTCATCACATTGAACTAAGAAAGTGTTCCAAGGTTAGAGAATATTTATGAGACTTGTGAGGATTAGCAACTTTATACTGAAAACTTTCTAATGTTGGTATTATTTAACAAAAGAAAATAATACCTTTGCTAATCAAAATTATTATAAAATATTTAAGTTATAAAATTGTGAAATTTATATACATGATTCTATGAATTAATTTTACAACTGAAACAGATGGTTAAATCAGATAATGTTTTGTCTAAAACTATTTCATCAGTAAAATGTAGAAATAATTCTGTTTCTCAGAATTTAAATTTCAGAATATATCTATACTAAAAGATAAGATATTAGGGGCTTTCAAGGAAGAATGCTGTTTCATAAACAGAGGTAACCCCTCACCCATTTTCAATGGACAGCTTTTACTAGTGTAAATGGATTCAAATATAGTCACACAAATGCTCCTGAGAGAAAAGAACATTATCTACAACTAAATTTTACCATTGCTTCTCTTTCTCAAATTTACAACAGATCTACCAGATACCATTTAATTATTTCTTCCTCTTCTTCTTTTATTTTTTTTAAAGAGTGACCTTTAAGCCTTTACTTGGAAAGTCTGGCTCACTTATGTTGAGTCACCAAAGAAAACAAAGTCAAAACAAAGTCACTAGAAGTCTCCAGTCCTTGAATGCTACTGTTTGGGACTGATGAATAGCTTCAATTTTCTCAGTTCCATGACAAAGAGAATTGGAGCAGTTCTGTGGAGTTCCATAAGAAGCAGATTTCAGCCAGATGAAAAATGACATTTCTTGTGCTCCTACTGGCAAGGTTAACGTTTTTTTTTTATATCATTTTTTTCAAATAAAAAGCTTAAATTTATTTTTAATGTTTTCCCAGAATTTGGTTTATTTTCTGGGATTATTGGCTAAGTGAAGTCAACTCTTGGGGAAGTTTTATAAAGCGATAACTACATTTGAAGATATCTGAATATAAATCCCAAATTTCTTTATACTGTTGGGAGCTCTGTCATTCTGAGATGCCCTTTCCTTACTGATTCAGTAGAAGGATATATGTTTGTTTGTCTTTTTATATTTAACAAATTGTTAGAAGGCTCATCTGAAATTTGCTGCAAATATAAAACAATTGCATTTGAATGAAATTGGTACTATAAAAATTATCTAATTTAAAAGGAAACACACTAGGAACATGGGCATTGATTATTGATCCTGATTGTGTAGTTGATCTCAGATGAACAATCACCTGTGTTTGTTAAATTAATGTTCAGTCACTGAATATGAGTCCATCATTGAATTTTTTCAATGCTTTTTATTAATTACAATCCATGTCTAATCTCAGGGAATTCAATAGCCAGAGGACGGCTAGGCAGAGACTTCATTCCATCATCCTCTCTTGCTTCTCTCCCTTCTCCATTCTCTATCCTCTCTCCATTTCATCTCTGCCTGCTTCTGACTTAGACCCTTTAAACTTTTCCGCAGTCTCCTCTGCACATCCAGGCCTTCATTACAACACAATAGTAATCTGCTGGGAGTGATCAGAGTCTTCTCTGATCACCCAGTCCACAGACCTTTGATCTTGATCAGTCACCTTCAACTGTAAACAGTTAGTCCAATCTGTGGAATCCTCTGCAGGGCTAGCACAAGGATGTGAATAGGTAGGAAGCAAGGCCTGCACCAGCTGCAAGGAATCAGGCATCGCAGCTACAAGGCATCAAAGCCTTTTTACAAACCTAAACTGCACACAGGAGTAAAATATCCCACATGTGTTAGAGCTTCAGATGCTGGTATACAAACACACAGACTTAGAATAAATGACTTGCTAAGATCTCTCCATCTATCTCTATATAATACCTGTGTATGGCAATGAAGTTTTCTTACAAGAAATTTAAGAACTTGTCAAAAGGCTGTGACTTCCATTTCAAGGTTGTGTGGTTAACTGGCTAAGTTGTGGATTCCCTATGTCAAAGTGCATTAATGACCTTATTGTCCCCATGCTTTTAAGTTCATTGGCTTATTAAATACAGTCAGTCCTTTCTTCATTCTCTGCTAAGGAGATATGATATCTTCTCTAGATATGAGTATCTCTTAACCTTACCTTTGCAAAAACAGGAAACCTCTGAACTTTAAGAACTAATGATGTCTGTTTCTTCTCTTTACTGACTAAATGTGTTCTTTGATAGTTTTATACATGTATATAACATTCTGTTTACTGTCTTCCATCACCTTGATAATCTCCCTGTGACTTCTGTTACCTACTCTCCCCTTCCTAAAGGTTTTTTCTTATCCTCAAATCCTTTTGTTTCTTTTGTTACCTATTGGTGTTAACATGGATCTTCTGCATGACCAGAGTTCGAAATTATCCTTTGGAGCCTGTTTTAATACTGTTGGGGAAAAACTTAATAAAATAATGGCCCATTTCCCAGAATCCATTATTCGTTACCTGGTCACCAAAGATGAGTAATATTCCCCAAGCCCCACATTGATTTGTGGTTAGCCATTAACAGGACCAGTGCATTCAATTGCAGTTAGTGTGAGATCATGTTAACAATTGTGTCACACACAGAGGAGACCATTTTGTAGCCCTTTCTACTGTCCTTTGTATCCCACTCCCTTTTCAGCAATGTTTGCTGTGCATTAGAGGTAGGTGGCATTGTGAAAAATGCTTCTGATGGCTGAACACTTGGGCTTCATTTATTCTTAGCACCTTGAGAAGCCACAAATCTTCACTCACTGCTGTTAATTGCAAAGTGAATCTTTCCTGATTAGCTGAGAAGAGTAGAAATTTTCCTTGGGTATAAAAATAACGTATTAGAATATAGTTTGGTGCATGTCAACTTAGCTGGGCAGTATTAGTGAGTTTCCCCAATGGACTATGACTTCTCCAGCCTTGGTATTTTGACTTAGTTTATTATACAATACATATATTCCATACTCTGACCAGCCCTTAAGTCCAATAAGAAACAATTGGTAGCACTGTTTGCTGTTGTGCCCCTACTGAACTGGTGCATATTACCTGATGGATTGGTGTTGTAGTTCAAGTTTCTAACTCATACCTCCTTAGGGTCACATATATTCAAGGCATGATGATAATGTATCTAATCCTAAATCTTTAATTTATCAGTCATGTGGCTTATATAATTGTACTTCCTAATTTAAAATAGATGCTATACCATAAAGTCTTTCCAATAACTTTCTAAACGTGACATGAACCAGAAGAGCAGAAATAGACATGATTAATTGGCTAGGTGAAAGCTCATGAAGCCACATACTATATGAAGAACCACAGATAACAAACAGATGCTGAGAGGGGGAGAAAATAGTGTTCTAAGGTGAAGAACAAACCAAATGATCAGCCATGAAAACATACATACATAGAGAATGCATTATATAGACTGAGCAGGTTGTATTTATGTATTTAGATATATGTATACGTGTATATATATATATGCATATATATATATACATATATATATGTAAGATGTAAGAACAATTAATGACAAAAAGGAGTCCATGAATTAGAAAGCATAAGAAGGAGCATATAGAAGAGTACTGGGGAGAAAAGGGAAGGGAGAAATGATGTACTGTTACTATAATTTAGTAAAATTAAAGAAATAATTAAATAAAAAACTAAAATATAAAAGATAATTTGGCTTAAAATAATTACCATAGAAATTCTCACTAATTTACATTCATCTTTCAGATTTCATATTTAGAATCTCATGAGATATGTCAGAAACAATTTTGTTTTATCATTGCTAATTTTGTTTTGGAAAATAAAGGATACTTCTATTATTCCTAATAAAAATGAGTTTGACTAAAATGACAGTTTGAAGACATTGGGGGGGACTGAAATATATAAAAGTGTTTTGAACTTTAATTTATTTCTCTAAAAAAATTTTACAATATAAGAAATACTTATAAAAACTTTGAAAACAGTGGGCTTTATGTTTATATATATATATATATAACACACATATATATATATATATGTTAACAGATTCATCTTATATAGTAATTTTATTCTATAGAAATATTCAGGGTTTAAATTTGTATATGATAGAGTAAATAGTGTGTTTAAATTTAAGTGTATTATATTGTTATGCTCTACTTAGTTATAAACTTAGAACTCGTTGTTCATATTGCAAAAATAGAATTCCTAAGATACATACTTGACATTTTTTAATCATCAGTCATTCTATCATATATTAAGCATAATATTCATGTTCAAGGATTAAAAATTAAACATGAAAAATTTAAACTCATATTTACTAAATGTTTTTAATAAGTGAATTGTTCATAATATAATTTCATTTAAATACAATTTTGGATTAAGTAGACATTGTGGTAACTGACTTCTTATGGATTATCTATTCTAAATTAAGAATGGTACTAAATGTCTTCACATACTAATTAGTATTCAGAGAATTTAAGTCACGGATGCATAAAACCTTGCCTTTTTCATGCTGGCTCAGATTAGTTTCACTGTCTTCATTAGGTTCATAGTTAGCAATAAAGAGTTATTCCCTATCAGTAACATTGCAGCATAAACTAAAAGATTTATGTCACATTAATTCTTAATATTAGATATTGAACAACTGAAGACAAAACAAAGGAGACTGAAGTCAGAGACTACCACTTAACATTATAAGCTGAACAGTTGTATAAAGGGTCGTAAGAATGTGAAAGTTCACATTAAAATAGAATTTAATTGTATCATATGTTATTATTAAATTAACTAGAATATTTATGTAAACCTTTTTACCTTAAGAAGCATATTTTTATCTGTTCTTATGAATATTCTCTACTATATACTACAGCTATTAAATCTGTACTGACCTATTATATAAATATATATGCAGATAAATATTAATTACTGTTTGAAGTATAGTGTTGTTTTACGTACTCTGTAATTTAGCCTTTGTACATAAGCATTTAAAAAATTAATAGTAATAGCACTCTATTATATAATCTTAGGTTTCTTCTATGGACTCCAAACAAAAAAAAGGATTAATTGAATTTTTTAATAATAATTTATTATTATTGTATCATTTCAATTTATTAATTTCCATGCTGACTATTATTTCAGCAAGTACTAAAGTATTACTTATGAGAAAATTTTTGTTTTCTTGTCTTAATCACAATTGTCTTTCTGTATCTGGATTACCACACTCCAAATCTTCAGATGTGACTATGTAATATGTAGGAAACACAGAAATCAACAAAGTATAAAAGGACCAGTGGATAGAGTATTGAGAAAGTAATAGCAGGATTCTGGTGATAGGAAGAGAAAGGGGGGAAATAAGATGGAGGCTCCTACTGAGGAGAGAGGGAGGTCAATATACAAGGATGAGGGAGGAGGAAAAAATAACACCAAGAATGTTTGCTAAAGTCTTGAGGTATCATATTATATTATATCTATCTAAAATTTTACACAAACACACACACACACAAAACATACAGTTATGACACTGACTGATAATGCTTCTCACAAGAACCAACATTAATATTCTCCAAATTAGGAGGCATGAGATTTCTTCTCTTAAATGGTGGACAGGGTATTTGTGTGATTTCAAAACAATGCTAAAGTAGAGAGGGAAACTACCAGTATGCCTTAACCCACAAAGACCTAAAGACCAAGACAAAGGCAAGAGCAGAAAAAATAGTCTTAACCAAGGACAGGCGCATCTATTCAGGTACAGCCACATCCACTGGTTATCCAATACCAAAGGTCATACCTAAAAACATGCATTTGAGTAACATTATACAGATTGGACAGATTACACTTAGACATATAAATATATATGAATGTATGTATATGGTATATATATATATATGGTATATATAATTATTTATATATACACATGTAATATATGTTGTGTATATATGTATGTATATATATGTATAGTGTGTATGTTAATAACAGTTAAATAAAATTAGGTCATGAATTTGAAGAATTTGAAATAAAACAAGAAGGGGTATGTGGGAGGGTTCAGAAGGACAAAAGGAAAAGGATAAATATGCAATATTATAGTCACAAAAATAAAAAATAAAAAACAACAACAAAATATCTCCTGAATAATAAAAGTACTGCTGAAGGTGTCACCATAATCAATCTCAATTTGTAGTACAGGAATAATATAGCAATAAAGCCAGCATAGTATTTGCACAAAAACAGATACAATGATCAGTATGATAGAGCTGAAGACAAAGAAATAAGTAGACAAACCCATTGATACCTGAATTTTGATGAAGAACCCAGAAATTCACACTGAAAAACAGACAGCATCTTCAACCAATAATCCTGGTCAAGTTGAATGGCTGCAGGTAGAAATAGTTCAATATGAATCAGCCTGCACAAAATTCAACTCCAAGTGGACCAACAATGATTCAATGATGTTGAAATAGTTTCATTTCATTAAATCAGGTACACTGAATCTGATATAAGAGAAAGTATGGAATCCTCTTGAACTCATTGGTACAAGAAAAGACTTTCTGAATATAATATCACTAATACAGGCACTAAGAACAAAAATTAATAAATGGTACCTCATGAAACTGAAAACTTCTGAAAGTCAATGTATACCATCATTCAGTCAAATCATCAGCCTATAGGATGGGAAAGATTTTTATCAACTACATATCAATTAGAGGGCTAATATCCAAAAGCTTTTTTTAATTAGGTATTAAAAAACCACATAACCCAATTAATACATGAGGTATAGATCTAAACAGAAAAGTCCCCAAAGAGGAAACACAAGTAGATAAGAAGCAACTAAAGAAATGTTCAACATCTTTAGTGGTCAAGGAAATGCAAATCAAAACTATTTTGAGATTTCATCTTAACATTTGTCAAAATGACCAAGATCAATAAAACAAATGACAGCTCATACTCATGAGAATGTAGAGTACGATGAACATTACTCCACATCTAGTGATAGTGCAAATTTGTACAGCCACTATGAAAATCATTGTGGTGCTTTCTCAGGAAGGTGGAAGCCAATCTACCTCATGATCCTGCTATACCACTTTGGGGCATGTACCTGAAGGACTTTTCATCCTAACACAGAGGCACTTGCTTAATCATATTCACTGCCCCTCTATTCCAGAAATTAAAAACAGCCTACATATTTGTCAGTGGAAGAACAAGTCAAGAAAATGTAGTACATTGGAATATTACTTAGCTGTTCAAAAAGTATATGATGAAATTTGCAATTAAATGGATAGACCTAGCAAAAAAATCATCCTGAGTAAGGTACCCCTGACCTCAAAAGACAAATACGGTGTGCATTTTCTGTTAGCTGTTACATGTTTGATAAGCTGGCTACAATATGTATAACCAAGTAACAGAGGAGTCAGTGCCTAATGAGAGATCATTTACAAAATGAAATTTCTATATCTGGGAATGAGTTGTATCTAGTAGAGTTGTTGGTCAAATGGGTTCCACGAGAACTGATGTCAAGTCTTTTAAATGAAGACAGCTCCAATATATCCACTGAACAGTGAAAAATTGAGTTTGTGCCTATGTATAGATTCACGCCTGTGGAGTAGTGTCTATGATACTGGAAGTACTGTTTACATGCAAGGAAAATATAAACACCAAGTTCAACACAGATATAAACCCTTCAGTTAACAATGATGACATCCCTGCAAGATACACTGGTACAATTCTGGCACAAAGTTTGTGATAGTAACCAACCAATATCTGATTGGATTTAAGGACCATTCTATGAGCTGGAACCCATATCTGACACCACTCAATTGGCCAAGAACATGAGAGTAGATAGACAATGGTGCTAAGGGTAATACAAATATTACTGTTCTTCAAAAGGAGTGTAGCAATAAAATGACTCCTATTGACCTTCTGCTATACTCATAGATCAGTGCCTTGCTCAGCCAGAACCAGAGGAACTTCCTCCCTTAGTAGATTAGAAGAAATGCAGAGACCCAGAAGGGAACAAAGTACAGAGGTTGAAAGACTACAGAACACTCAGTTCTAAATAATAATAAATAAATGGATCAACCCTCCAGTCAGAGCTCAGGGACCCATGAGGAAGAGTACTTAAAAACATTGGAAGAGCCCAAGGGAAGGAAGACCCCAAGGAAGCAAGGCCCTCAAAGCACAGCAGGACAGATACTCAAATGAAATTACTGAGATGTGTCAGCATGCACAGGGCCTGCAGGAGTCTAAATCAGATAGGATCCCAGCACTGACAAGAAAAGCAAACAGAAACCCCTATCTCTAACCCAGTAGCCATCTCCAATTGATAACTGCTCACAGAGGAAAAATTAGTTTTCTTCAACGTTGTCTCACTGAGTATACAAACCATTCTTGAGGACAGATTTACACTCAATAGTAGATTGCCAACACAAAATGAACTGATTTCTATTTTTTGAGGTTCCTTGTCTTATAATGCTTTTCTGGGCATTGTTTTTCTTTTTGTCATTATTGCACATATATTACGCTTTCTAGTGTTGTGTATGTATGATATTTCTCTGTTTGAACATGTGTATCTCTGCATCTCTGTGTTTATTGTGCTTTTCCTTTACCTCTTTTTTCTTCTGTTTTTTTCTGCATCATTTTCATGTTCATTTGTTTTGTATCGTATTATTCTGTATGTATTATATTATATAATTATTAATTTTTAGAGGGCTGTTTGTGCTCTAATAAGAGAGAAGGAAGTCTTTCTTATTTGAGTGTTTGGGGAGTTGGGTAAGATATGGAAGGAGATAGGAGAGGAAAAATAATAGTCAAAATATATTGTATGAAAAAAAATCTTATTTTCATTAAAACAACTAGTCTCCTGGAATTATCAATGAATAGAAGAGGTTTGAGTGTTAAAAACACAGGTGAACTACCTAATATTCAACTCCTTATTCAAGCAAGGCTACCATTAGGAATATATTTCTGTGAATAATTCCTATTGACCTATTTCATTGAAGGATGGATTTGTTTAGTGTACAAATTGGTCTTGTGGGCAAGCAAATGATACAGTATGTTTACCTCCAGTATTTCAAGAAATTGAAATATCCAAACATCCTATTACTTATATTATAGATCTCTGTTTATGTGGACACAAGTGTATCTTCCTTAAAGTTTGTCTGGAAATTGGAGATCAGAGAGAGAAAATAGTCTGGAGTGCTTCGAGTTATAAACATAGTCCTTTCTCAAAGCATTTCTGATTAAGAGACAGGTTCTGATGTGATCAGATTCTGAATTCTGCCAGAAAACATCCTGTTATTGGCTTCTCACATAGCATAATATATGTCTTCCTTTTCCCAGATGTTTCCCCCTACACCTTCTTTTAGCGGTAAGTACACATGAGGACATTTTTTGTTCTTAGAAAATAGACTCCTTGTAGTCACACATGCTAATTTGCTTGGGAAAGGAGGTCCCATAAAATTACAACTGTCTCTCCATCTGCATAACACCTGTCTTCAGTGCCAAAAAGTAAAATTATAGCATGGCAATCTAATTCTATGAAGAAGGAGACCCAGAGCTCTTAAAGAGCAGATCTGTGGTCAAATTATGTAAACAATGAAAACCTTTCCTATTTTAACATAATATTTAATTATCTTAGTGTGATACTTTCCCTTCTAGTTCTAATAAAGTATTCAGGAAGTGACCAATTTGAAGCAGAAAACAGAAAGTTTACATTTTTTTCACTATGCTTTGTACGGTAGATTTATCAGATGTAGATATCGATTTAGGTTCAAATGTGGTTTATTTGTTTAGATCAGTTGTAGCCTGGAGTCCTGGAGCTTTTTGGTATTCATACTATCTAAAACATTTAAACCTAGAACTGGAAGGCTTCAGCCTTCATACTATCTCGAACATGTAAACCTCTGTATAATCTAATCAATCTTTGAGACTTGACTGACTGAGACACTCTGATAAGCTCCTTCTAAACTCTGACTCTTCTGGTTCAACTCTACTTACTTGTAGTTCTGGCCTCAAATCTCCTCCAAGCCTCTGTCTAAAATTGACCTTCTGAGATCTCTGACTGTTTCTAACCAAACTCTTCAGACTCTGGCAGACTCTGGCTGACTCTCTGACTGCCTCAGACTTAACTGCTCTGTTTAACTTCAAACTGACTCTCTTCCTGTCTGATACTGACTACTTCTGCTGAGCTGCCTCTGAGTCTGTGTCTGTGTTGTCCTCCCTGTCCCCTTATCCCCTCCCTGCTTGCCTGAATAATAAGGCCAGCTTACTAGTATGATAGGTGCTGAATAGTGAGTTAGGCTGATAACCTGAATGAACATGCAGACATAGTATCTTGAGTTCACAGCGGCCGAACTGCCCTTATGATTTATTCTCAGTTTCTTATACCCTTCCTCACCAGAGGTATACATGCAGTTTCCAAGGCAATGATCACAAACCAGGTGTGGATACAAGCATGTGATAAATGATCAAGAGGTAAAAGGCATAGGTACAGTCACGTGGTTATAATCAACCAAGGTTAATTAACCACAAAACAGTCATCCTGCCTTGTGAGACTAAGAAGGAAGGTCTCTTTAAGTAATCTTTTACTTCCCTGAAATGAGCTGTCTCTGGGCTTGTCCTTTTTATGACTTAGCCTTGCTCAACATCTGTCCCAAATGAGATAGAGGCATTTAGCTGAAGGCACGCAGCAGAATTTGAGCTCAAGGTCAGGAGTGGGTGGGGTGGGTGGGGGCGCTCTCCACACCTGATTCAGATTGCTTGCCTCATACTTCCTATTGTAACTGAGTGTTGCAATTGACTCTGTTCTGAGCTGAGAGCCTGCTTTTCAGGAGCTAAAATCACCTGTGGCTGTTCCAGAAGACCTAGGTTCATTTTCCATTATCCATGTCAAATGGTTCACAATCATCTGTAACATTTGTTCCAAGGGATCCAGTCCCTCATCAGGCACTGTTTTCATGTGCATATGTCTACACAGAATCACAAACACCTACATAAAATTAAAAATACTGAAAATAAATCATTTAATGCTGAAGAGAATAGCTTGGAATTAACTTCATAATAATGAAGTCCCAATTTCATTATTGAGTTAATGGTAGTAGAGTTCAGTAACGTTAAGTAGCATGTCTTAAGTAATGCAGCTGATTGTAGAAAATGGACCAAAGCCCAGGGAAAGAGAATACAGTCATGCATGAAGATTTAGCATGTAAGAGGAAGCCTACTGAGGTAGAAGGAGAAGAAATATTACAACAGCTGAGACCTCAAACGTTTCTTCCACCCACTACAGTCTTAAAACTGTAAATATTTATGACTTCTATTAGACATCATCATGCCTATGTTTTTTGTCTGAATACTATTTTTAGGTGTTGTTTGAGAAGATGTCTCATTTAGCCCATGGTAGTCAAATTCACAATGTAGATGAAAGTGACTTTGAAATCCTGATCCTCGCGTCTCTAATTCCTAAGTGGTGGAATTACAGGTATACACTATCTCACGTGGTTAGTCTTATTAATTTAATAAAAATAATAAACTGATATGGAAAACATAATGTTAAAACGCCATTCATAGAGACATGTGGATGGGTATTCAGCCATTAGATTAGTGGGTAAGTGGAAGATGTAAAATTTTCTTTTTTTATATTAAGAGTGTAATGTTTCTTCCTGGTTGTAGAGATGCCCAGAGAGAGAGGACAAGAAAAAAGTAGTGACTTCTAGTAATAACCTAATGCTAAGATAGGTCTCAAATTTCATATGAAATCATCAAAAGAGATTTTGGTGAAAGCATAGTATGTTCTAGAAAGATGTGGACTGTCATCAAATTCTGCTATAGATCAAAATTGAAAATATAAAAAAATGATATACTCCAGAATCTGTCAAAATTAATTTCATCAGCATTGGATGAAAATTTAAAATATTTTTATTTTGAAATAAGGAATATTGGCAAAATAAAGCAGCTTATATTTTACCTGAGGTAACATTTCTGATGTATATATACTTTAAAAGAGATCTCTAAAGCTGAACATGGTAATACATTTTAGTAATAGAGGGAAATAGAGAGTTCAAGACCTGCTATATGGAAAGATCTTTTATAAATAAATAAATACTTAAATAAGAAATAAACAGTAAAATTAATTAGTTAAACATTAGAAAATAAGCATAACTTATGGGTTATGAAGTTTAAGCATCATAATTATTTTATAAAATGTAAATATTTTATCAGAGAATATCAGACTGCCTCCTATAATGTTGTTTCAATTTACATATCTGAAATTCATTCCAGGGTGAGAAAATTTCATTTACCCTAAATGTAACAAAGCTTTATCATTTGATACAGTCTGTATATCTCTTTAAGAGTCTATAGACAACATAAATGTAGTATAAGATTGAGGTATACCCATAATACAAAATTTGATCCCTTTTTTGTAACTATAATAGGTAGGAATTACGCTTTTTAACTTATAATACATGTATATTAAACGCATGAGTAGTCTTTGACTTCAGTTCAATCGTGTCAGTAATGTATTTTGGCATGTATCATGCATATTAGTGTGGACTCACATATATATAATAATACTTACAGGGATATCTGGCCACTAACATTATCAATATTTTTGAAGATTTATTATTGTGTTCATAAATAGTTAAATGAATTTTTCTGAACATCATATAAATATTATCATTTATTTTATTTTACATCCTACAGAATATTCTATTACTTTTCTCATTTTTTTTTTTTCAAGACAGGGTTTTTCTGTTGTAACTCGGGCTGTCCTGGAATTCATCTGTAAACCAGGCTGGCCTCAAACTCACAGAGATCCACCTGCCTCTGCCTCCCATGTGCTGGGATTGAAGACATGTACCACTACCACCTGGTTTTATTTATTACTTTAATAGACCTAGAATTTTTGCTGTTCATTACATGTCATAGACATCTAAGTACAATTTGGGAATTAAATTGATTATTTTAGTCACATTTTTAAATGGTCTACTATTTCTTGACTTAAAACATCCCTCAAAACTAAAAACTTCTTATAATTCCCTTGATAGTTTATATTCGTATTTTATTATTGATTTGTTTGCTTTTCTTTGCACAAATATTCCTGCTCTGCTCATGCAACTTCTTTATCTAGAAAGAGATTTTGTTTCTTTATATCTTAAAATCCATAAAAATAGTTGTATAATTTGATTTTAAAATATCAGAATTCTTTAAAGATCTGAGATCCTTTGTAAAACCTGGATCAAGTTCACACGCTGGGAAGGCCATGCTCTTTAGTGCTGGTAGTTCTGGGCCTGTGACTGCCTAAGGCCTACCATGCAGTCTGGGAAAATAAGGGCTTACAGCTACAAAGGTTGTATTGCTCCAAGCTACAGCAAACATAGAGTTATGATTTAGGTAGTAGATTAGAAGCTTATAGCTCTAACATTAGCCCAGGTGGCCCTGGAGATTGACAGACTGTTATTATAATCCAGTTTCCCACAGCAGTGAATGGATGCAGCAGACCTATGAAAGTAGTAGTAGGGAGTGCTCTCTAATGTTGCAATACCCACACAATACTCAGGTGCTTGGACACTCAGCTATACAGTGAAGAGTGCTATGGTTCTAGGGAAACTAATTTTATAGCTCTTAGTCCTTAGTATTTGGCATCTCCACTGAACTGCAGCCATTACTGGGGCCCACAGGTACATCTTCAATATTTTTTTCAGGCTGCCTTGCCATTGCTGCCTGTCCTTCCCAAGTTCTAGTTGATGTTTGTAAATGCTTCAGCCTCCTTGTATCTGTATCCTGCACAGCTACCATGGCCCTTGCTGCTCTACTGCTGCCACGAGTTTCTCTTTGTGTTGAAAGATCCCTGTCCTTTTCTAATGATCAAGGTCAAAAATAGGTAAAGAAAGAGCATCTGAATTGAAACGGTTTACCCTCCATATAAATGAAACACTAGGAGCAGCACAGAAGGATGGCTCAAGCTGACAGGGAAAGTGAATCCAACAGCCAATTTATATGGCTAGAAAAGAGAATTAGTATGGGCTTTTGCATCCGTCGATGGAGATCTTCAGACAAGTCAAGGATTGTGATTTCACCAATCACATGCTTTCTGCCTACCCGCCAGGGAAAGTTTACTTCCTCTGATGTATGTGAGAATAGCTACAGAGTAAGATACTAAAATAATTCTAATAGTAGATAATTGTATTCAGCAATGTTTAACAACACTTACTAGATGTACTAGTACAACAGAGAAAATGTGTCCCTTTGACTTTGTCTTACGCTTGTTCTTAGAAGGGACAAAACCAGTGAAAATTCATCAAGCACGTCATTGAGAATGGAGTTTGTCTTATGTAAAAAGCTGTTTTCCTAGGTCTTTGTGGGGTGTCTGGACTGATATATCTCAAGGTTGTGCCTATCCTCTACAATTGCCAAAAGGTGTTTTAAGTGTGTGAAATAGATAGCCTGCCAATAGGGACATTCAAAAAGTTGACAGTAAAAGGGCTGCTTGCTTAACAGTTACTCCCCAAAAGGCTGCCAGGAATAGAGAAAGAGACCTGTGAAATACCCTTGTATTAGAATTAAACAATCACACAAAGCACTAAAATAATTCTTATAATAAATTAACTTTAAGTCAAACAGCTTGATTTGTGGAAGCTACACATAAAATCTATAAATCTTGTAACTTTTTTTTTTCTGAGAAGAGAAAGGGAAAATTTCTTCAGTCACATTTTAAAACAATATACACATTGTGTCATTAATATATATCAGTATTACTCCTGAATATACTTACTGAATTTATCATGGAGAAAAAAATCACTCTGTAGACATAATATGTTTCATGCACACAACTAAAAAATAATTTTGTGGTGAAATTTTAGAAAATATTGTTTAATCATAGTGGAAACCATACTCAATTTCTGTTATCTATTACTCTGGAAAATAAGTAATTGACTCTCAGTGACTTATTGTTATCAACTGTTCGTAGCCAATTGGTATTGTATACCACATATTTACTTCTTAAGTTTTCACTCCTAACAATTTTTTTCATAAATTTGGAAATATGAAAGAACCTGCAGTAATCCATACATCATATGGATCTGTAAGTCTCTCCCTGAAGACCCAAAGTGCGATACAGCAAGAAAAATATTAGGAAAGCTTTTGAGCTCTAAGAAAATTCTAGAGCAAGTTTACTAAGGCCCTGATTCACTTTGGTTACACTAGTCTGGTTTGAATTACCAGCTAACTTCAAGACTCATGTTCCCAGGGGAGTCATTTAGGTACCTCTGGCCTACCCAGGCTGTCTAACTGATTATGCTCAGTGAAAATCATCAGTAACAAACTGGTCCAAGAGGAGGCAAAGGATTATGAGTCTTCAAACAACATGGCATAACCCATAATCCCTAATGCTGCCTAAGAATTCAAGTCAGAAACTCTAGATTCTCCAAAATCAGCAATAGAGTTCTTCTAGCCTGACAGTACAACCTCATCTCACTCAGCTAACTAGTCTAGATAAGAAAGTATTCGTCCACCTCAATACATAGAATATACTTCCTTCCCTGCAGATTTTTTATACTTGGACTCTGTACAATTTATTTTAGTATGAAATATATGAATTTGAGACAGAAAGTGTGTAGCCTGTAAATCAGAGTTTTTAATACACAGAAGCATAGATAATTAAAATCTAACATAATATATTTTTGGTTATTTTTGTCTTGTTCATCTTTCAAACCTCAATGAATTGTTTTTACCCTATATCACATATTTTTAGTTTTTCTGTCTCAAAGTTTTAATTTTTTTCCAGCTCTCCAATGTTCTTTCTCCTTTTCAATATTCTGGAAAACTGAGTTATGGATTATTTACTGTAATTACTGAATTTTATTCCTGTAATTTTCATGTGATTCTTTATTCCACTTTCCTGTTCAGTTCCGTATTTGTTACTCATTAATTATTTAATTTTCTCCTACTTTCTGGTTATTACAAACTAGATAAAAATGATTCTAATTACTTAGACCTTTGTCTTGGCTAGTTTTAGATTTTAAGTGTTTAATGGGAACAAACACTGAATTGACTTTTGATTTCAGAGTATTATTTGAGTATGATGAATAAAATTAAACCTCCCCTCTAACACAAATAACATTTACAATTACCCAGAAAATTGAGTCTCTGGCCTTCAACCAATAGGCTGTGTGAAGCAATGACTACAAAAGAAGAAAATTAAAGTAAGACTCATAATGGCCCTGAATTCTCAGTAGCAAGTTCCAGACAGCCTGAGTTGAACAGATCAGAGTTAGTAGTTTAGGGGAAATTTAGGAACATATAGTAGTTAAGGTAGGGTACCAGTATGTAGAAGTAAACAAATATATCTTCATGTGACCCTAGCACTTCTACTTATTATCCTTAGATAATAAGAAGTTCTAAGGAGTAAATTTATATATGTAGAAACTAGAAAAATATCTCCATGAACAAAGAAGCAGAAAGTATTTTCAAAGGGACAAGATAGTTTATTATTCACCAACCAGAAAGAATTTATGAAACTTCCTTGATTGCTATTCCCTTTCAATTACATCCCTAGGCAAGAAAAGGAAGTGCCAAGCCTCCCTGATGGGGTTGGAGGATAGGGTACTGGAAGGTGAAAGGAGAAATAAATATGATTATAGTTATGAAAATGTAGTTTTAGGAAGACAAATGGAAGAGTAAATGAAATTTAATAAACACCCCTGGGCTGAAGGCTAGGAACTAAAATATTATTGGAGAATTTGGTTGTTTAGTCTGTAGTATAGAAGGTTAGATTAGGAAAGGTCAAAGAAGAACATTTAAAGTCAAGTGTCAGACATTGGAATTTATAAAAACCAACTTTGTAGCCTGCAAGTTGAACCTTATTACGTAAAAGAATTTCATACAGAAAACAACCTGATCAGTTCGACTGTGAGAAGGCCAATTACAAACTTGTAGGTAACTATGAAATTAGATAGATGTTATTAGACATGAGTAGGCAATCTGTTATATTTCAGTGTTGGTTTAGTACAAAAAAAATAAATCTAAATAACTACTTTCTTTTTCCAGTTTTCTTCCAATACACATCTAGTTGCTTTTTCATTTTGTCTGTATTTTGGTGTAATCAGTATTAAAGTGTTGATATCTATTTATGATTCTGGGTTCGATTATTTTTTTGATAAATATTCAGGAGAAACATTTCTGGCTAAAATAGCTCTGTTCTTCATTTTGAAGAACATCCATGCATAAGGACTCCTGTGCTTCCTCATCTTCTTTAATCTCTGTTGACTGCATTTGTTCAACCTGACAGATGTTAAGTCATACTACATTGTGGCATTTAGTGACATTTCCCTGATCATTAGTGAAATTCAATGAAATAATACCTTGCTATAAAGATAAATATATGAGTTGGAGAGATAATTTAGAATCATGAGACCTTAGTTTGGTCTTTCGTACACTTTTAAGAGCAGGGCATGTTGGTAGGTACCTGGAATCTCAGCACTTGTGATGAGAGCCGGAACTCTGTGGCTTGCTGTGTAGACAGCCTAGCTGAACTAGGAAGCTCTAGGTTCAGTGAAAAACCTTGTCTCTAAAACTAATGTAGAAAGCAATAGAAAAAAACAACTGACATCAACCTCCAGGATTCACAAAATTTTCTACTTATAAGACCATCTGTATCCATGTGAACACACATACATAAGACACATACATGTGCACTCATTCAAGAACAACACCTTGCAATGAGTGTGGATTATGAGTCTATTGTAAGTGTCTATGAGTCAAAAAGGACAACGATCGCATGCCTATGCTTAGAACTAAAGAGAGCAATCAAAATCATGGAAAGAGAGGCTATGAAAGTGGTTTTCATGGCACGTGAAAGTAGGAAATAGTCATTTTCTGAAGCTGGCAATTATACAAAATTAAATTGTTTAAGCGATCTGTTATATAACAGTGTGCCTGTGGTTAAAATACTGATATTATACTATTTTAAATACCTTTGTTAACAGTGTAACTCTAATGTTACACAAGCTGACCACAGGAACATTAAATGTAAATACATCCCCCAAAAGTAAAAAGACTTATTGCAGATGTTCAAATTTTATTTATGTTTAAAATGGCTGTTTAGTGCACTGTTTAATGAAGGACTACCTAGGTCTTGGAATTTTTGTCTGTAGGTGTTGGCTTTATGTCAAAGATATTTGATTGCTCATGATCTGCACGTGCTATCAATAGAACACAGGAGGAGCTTAGGTATCAATAAAAACCCAAGAGATGAGGGGCTCAGGGTTCCACTGTTCAGTAGGGCACTAGTCATGATAGTGGTTCCATCTGCTGAGGTCTGTCAGGGATTATATCTATTAATATATCTCCATATGTCTTCTTTATTGAGAGACACAGCAGCAAATTACTATAAAGACTGATTTTAATCTGAAAAAACATTAATATTATTAAAAACTTTAAAAATATATATAGCTTAAAAACCCAAAAGGCTGGAACTAGAAAAATGGACCTGGGTGAATGATGAAGCTGTCATAGTAATAATGGACCCATGTCATTTCTAAGTACGTAAAAAGTTTTTCCAGCTGGGTTAATGTGGAAATAGTAAGAGGCTTTACTCTTCAATAACACCACTCACTCTACTCCAGGTTCCTCCAAAGACAACCAGCTGTTCTCCATAATGAGACTCAGAAAGAGTCAAGCTTCCCTCATACTTGCCTAGATGGGAATCTTCTAAGCATTGCAGCTCATTACACTAATTTTGGGTTGTAGCCCAGTGTGCTAAATCTCATATCAAAAGGCACAGCTAACAACCTATTTCCAGGTCCCATGAAAATTTACACAAGCAATACAAAATACAGAGACAATATGTTCCTTTTCCAAAAACTACTAATCACATAAACTCGAGTGAGAAAACTTAGATGAAATTCATGACACAGAGTTCAAAAGAACACTTATGCACATGCTTAATTAGCTCAAATAGGACCAAACACCCAAATAAACTTAAAAAAGACCAGAAAAAACTCCTTCATGGCATCTAAAAACCACAAATACATGTCTGAATGAAGTATTATGGACAATTCAGGATGTAAAATTGAATTCAATAATGAGAGAGAAATACTGAATAAAGAAAATTCTGAAATGAAAATGGTAAATTAAAAACTCAATAAATGTAGTGTAAAACTCAATTAAAAGTTTCCCAACCAGAATGTAGTATACAGGAGAAAGAATATCAGAATATCAAGGATTGAAGATGAGGTAGAGTTGGACTGCTTAATCAAAGAACACAATAAATTACAGAATTAACACATGAACATAATAAGATATCATTGAAAAATCTACAAATCATGGGCATAAAGAAGAATTCTAGACCAAAGGTATAAAAATATTTTCAATAAAATCCAAAAGGAAAGTACCCAGGTTCAAGAGACATACAGAATTCCAAACATAAAAGTCTAAATATTAAACTTCCTATGACAGATTATATTTACAACACTAAATATATTTGAATGTTGAGTTAGCCATGTTTCTATAACTAATCCCCGACCCATGCTTCTGGATAACTCCATACATTCATTAGCTTACCTTGTTAAACTTGGGTGGAGTAATATTTGTTTGTTACTGCTGTCCTATTACTATTCATAAGTCTCCAGGAAGAATATCTCAGTACTATTCACACCCAAATGTGACTGGAAGGATGAATGATGACTAGAGGAGTACCAGATGAATGGACCCTAGGATGCATGTTGATACACTGACCTGTGACTAATCATGTGTCTGGGGCTTAGCAATTCAAATATGGTTTGTTTCTTCACATAATATGAGATGACAGTTTATTACTATAGTGGCAGCTGTGCCCTCATTGTGATGGTTTGTAGAAAATGCAATCAAGATTAAGCAATCTGACAGTGAATATTCTAGGGTGGGAAATCAGCTGATAGTGAGGGAAATCACAGAATGCTTGTCTTTTATCACCAGCTGAGGATACCATAAATACCCAGAACTGGAAGACAGGAGGAAGCAAAGGCATTACTGAAGAAATTGAGCAAGTAAAAGGAATCATTTCATTTTCAGTTCACAAAGCTAGCTAAGATTATCTGCAAGAGAATTAATAAACCCTATTTTAAGAATTCCTTATGGTCTGATATGGAGTTTGTTTTTTTTTTTTTTTTTGTGCCCCATAGTGGATTGTGGTTCTGATGATGTAGAAGAAATTCTGAAAGATATGAATGACATAGAAAAGCATCCAAAAGGCTTTAGAATATTCATGGTCAATTAAAGCAGGATGAACACAGATCAAAGCAGAAAATGATGGTAGGCTACCTAATACACAAACAAATGTGGAAAAATTCAAGCGTCTACAATTCCTGAATAGTGATGATGATGATGATAATAATAATAGTAGTAATAATAACAATAACAATAATAATATAGAAAAGCAAATGCTGAACTCAAGAGCCTCTAGAAGTCTTTAAGTTTTCAGAAATAGTTCACAGAAAATATGTGATAAGTTGTTTTTTCTTATTTGTAGATTTGTGTGTGTGTATTTCATTTTTTAAAATTTTGTTTCCAATTAGAATTATTTTATTTTATTTTTTAATAGTGAAAGAATGTGGAGTTGAATAGATAGAGAGGTGGGGAGGACCTTGAGAAGTTGGAGAAGTTGAAAATGGTAGATTAGAATACATGGTATGAAAGAATTATTTTATAAAAACAGAATGGACTATAGGTGAAAAGCTTAAACTTGTCCTTGAGGGAGTAGTTATTACCTTTGAATATTTTGTAAACATGTATATTCTGCAATAAAATATACTTCGGGTACATACTGTTCACATATGCTTGATCCCTGTTAGCAATCAGCTAATGGAGAGGCAAAAAATATAGTGATGACCCAGTCCTATCAGAAAATTAGGACCTGCCACCAGCATTCTGCATAGCAACTAGTGGCCCTTTCATACCTAGGCATTGAGTGCAGACTATCTATCCAATGTAATCTGCTAAAAATGTGTTTGTATGGCATCTCCACAGCAATGCCCCAGGATGATGAACTAAGATCATTCATGGAAAAAGACTTTGCTAATGGAAAATTAGTTGGAGTAGTATTTTCCATCTGTGTGATTTTGTCCAACATAGAGCATTACAAGAAATAAATGCTAAAATGCTGAAATTCTTTCACACTGTATTACAACTTGATAATATTTCTTTCTTTTACTTTTCTTCATTTTTAACAAATCCCCCTACTTGTTGACTATCAAAGCCAACTAGCACATGTTTAAAATGGATGACAGTGGACCTTCAAGAGACCCCCCTCCCAGAACACCACCAGGTGGTCATTAAGAATAGCACATTAGCCTTTGAGGCATGTTTAAGACCCAAGCTATACCAAAACATTTTGATACTATAATATTGATATTTCTTTAAAGTTTCGTAGACACTATTACTAGATCATTCTAATTACTTGCCAAATCCCATTAGGGAGGAAATAAGATTGATTAATCCTTCTCATAGATCCAACTTAGACAAAATATTGAAATCATTAGTGCAGAAATTTAATAATAGAATGCCAAAATATTTTGAAACACATGGCATCTGGTGACATGTTTATCATATGTTAAAAATTTAGTTAAAATCAAAATGGATTCATTTAAATATAGTCTCACATCACAGAAGAAATATTCTATTATGGGGAACACACAGATGAGAAATAAAATTTGAAAAGAACAAGTATAATCTAGTATGTACCATCTTTGTCTGGTATCAGCAGTGAAGAAGGCAGAGCAATTTAAGAGCAGCAATTGGCCATGTGCAGCAGTATTATGGCTCAGCTACCAAATGAAATCAGGGAGCTTTTTCCCATGAAATTGGGGCCAAAGGGTATGCTTTGCTTGGTGTGGCTGCTTCATTTCTATATATATATTTACTCATTTGCTTTACATTTGTTATGTGCTGCAGCCAGAACTTTGCTCAAGTAAATGAGAGATGGGACTTGATGCTCTCCAAGGTCGCTGCTACTTCTCAGACGTTTCCCTTGGGGAATTTGCTATGCCAGCTCAGGTTTCTGGACTTAGTTAATAATGCCCTAGAAATGGAAAATAAAAGTCAGAACCTCTGTTAAATTCACAATACAAAAAGAAATCTAACTCTCTGTAAGCAAATAATTTAGGATGTGTAAAAATGCAGGGAACTAAGGAAGAACAAAATTGCTGCAGAGAGTCATTGTAGTCATTGTTAAAGGTACCCCTTTTATTGGCCAGTCAAGGAAACAGAATATGGAGGTAGGTGAGAATTTTCATGGGCAGTCTATTAATGACTGTAGAATGGATGAATAAACTACTATTAGGGAATAAAATTGTCTGGTGCAATTTTATATAGAAACCAAAGATGTTGACTTATGTATGAACAACTAATTTAATTATCAAACTTTTCATCTTGGTTAAGGACAAGGTAGTTCTGGGATGACTCAATGATAGAGAAGTATTAAAGGAAAAACTTTGATGAAATATCTTCAACCATTCTCTTCTGTAGTGGAACATTTAATTTTTTCAATTTAGCAGCAAGGCTGTTCTTGCAAAGAATGACATTGAAAGGCCTACGTGATAGCTAGGAAAGGATCACATCCAGAGGCCTGTGCGATCCAGATGAAATTGTCGGAAGGTAATGGTAATGTCATATTAAATCCTAGACTCTGAGATTGACACAGATGAAGTCTGAGATTGAGTCAGAGTGAGGACTTGCCCAACTCTCAGGATATAAAAGGACTTTCTCAGTTCAAAGTCAAATCAGACAGGAGAGATAAAAGAATGTTGACTAGTTCAGACAGAAGAAGAGGAGATTTAGAGTTGGAGAGTTAAAGAGATAGAGAGTTAGGCAGTCAGCTAACAGACAGAAGAAGCCAAGAAGAGCATAGCTGATTCAGAATAAGCAGAAAGAAGTAAGGTATTCAGAAGCAGATGGTTTATGATTTATAGTTCAGAGTTCACAATACAGATCAGAGGGAAAAGAGGTGGTCAGAGTGAACTCAGTCAGTAGTAAGTCTAAGAGGCTGAAACGTTCTAGGTTTGGGTTTGCCAATTAGATTTTATGGAAGCTGAAGCCTTCTAGGTCAAGGTTTAAGATTAAATTGTATGGAGACTGAAGTCCTCTAGGACTGGGGATTGAAGTACCAAGGAGTAAATTGGCTTTTACCATGAACCCACAAAAGTAATAATTTAAAAATCAATGCTCAAATCTATGCTTATTCTGTTCAGATTATGGTATTACATGTCTCATCAACACATGCTCAAACATAAACTACATCAACCTACTTTCTTGATAAAAGAGGATGCCTATATTAGTGTGCACATCTTCAGGTCATCCATACACCGTAAAAACATGAGTTCCTACTTTCCTTTTTTTTGTTTGCTTCAGTAATATGAACCTTTATTTTTGATCAAAGGGTAGAATTTGAATTTCTTAACAAAATATTCCCCTTTTTAAAATCTAGTTTTTAAATAATCTACTTTCACAATTTTCATCAGTCTTAAAATATGGAAAAAAATTAGGCAAAAACTTTCCTAATCTGTATTAGTATACCTATTTTTGCAAATAGCAATATGACCTTCTACAATAAGTCTATTTGCACTTTTTTATTAGATTTATGAGATGGATTTTGAGGCACACATTTCTTTTCTAAAATTAAAAAAAATGAACTCCCATATTTTACTTTGATTCCAATAATGTAAGCAAGTGGGTTTTAAACAAAACACACACACACACACACACACACACACACACACACCCATTTATGTAGTACCAAGAGAGACATGGAGGAGCTCGTAGGTATAAATTCTTCCAGACCTCAGCAGAAGGAACCACCATCCTGGCCAATGGCATACTGGACAGTGGAACCCTGAGCCTCTGAACTCAGGTGTTTTTATTAATTCAGAAACCTGTGGCTGCTCTTCTGATATTCTATGCAGATCATAGGCAATTAAGCAACCCCCACATGAATCCAACACCTGCAGACACTACAAAATGCCAAGACCTTGGCAGACCCTCATATAACAATACACAAAACAATATTTTAAACACAACTAAAAATAAAATCTATAACATATTTATGTATACTTGTCTTCAAAATTTTTGCAAACTATTTTTGTTGTCTATGAGAGTAAGGTGTTAATTTTCAAATGAACTCATCATACATGGCTTAGGATATTTGCTAAGTTTAAGATACAAGTATTTAACGGGTAAAATAGTCCCTTATACATAAATAAAATATAAAAACCACCATGGTTCCTTTCTACTTTCCTGGCTTTGTTGGTTATCGTATGACACAATCAAATCTGAAGGTCTGGAGCTAGGAACCACAAAAAATAAATAACAGGGTTTTTGTCTTCTAGATTAGGGTTACTTCTTTAAGTATAATATTTTTCATTCTATTCATGCACCTTAAGATGTCATGATTTCTGTTGTTTTCTTGTTGTTGTTGTTGTTGTTTCAGAGTTAAATAGAATTCCTGTGTGTGTGTGTGTGTGCGTGTGTGTGTGTGTATGTGAAATTTTCATTATCCATTCATTAGTTGAAAGACATTTAGGTTGTTTTCATTTGTTAGCATTTCAGGAAATATTTATAAAAGTACTAATAACATAAGATAAATATGTATGTAAATTCTTAAAAATTTGAATACAAGAAAATATGAAAATCTAGGTTTCAATACTAAAAAGTAGAAAATGTCACCGGTCTTCTTATAGTACTGTTATTTTTATGATCATTACAATAGTTGTTTTCCAGATTTACATTGTATTTTTAAAAGATATGCTTAATATCTTTTTTCACATATAACTTTCATTATATATAATCAGACACTTTCCTTATTAGTTTAAATTTAATGTTGCTAAGAGAGATTTATCTATATCACTAATTAGAACCTCTGGAAATCTTTCTTACATTTTATGTTAGTGTGTATGGTATATTTAAAAATAATTCCTTGCTTTCATCAACTTCCACATTTAACTATCAGGAGCATCAGATGATTTTTAAAAACTCCAAATTGGATTAAGTCAAATTATCTGCCAACACTTTATATTTATGAAAGCATAGCCATGCTAGAGAAACAGACTGCATACTCTCCTTGTTCTACAATCGAAGATTCACTTGATATGCTGATGACACATCAAACCTACACAATTTGCTCTTCATAACTGAAGTTATGAGCAAAAGCGACCTTACCTATTGGAGGCATCATATTTAGTCATGTGTTGTTTTCTGTACTGCTATTAAAGATGCTATTAAAGTGCACTCGTCAACTAAGTATATGACTGCTAAGATCATAACCATTTCTATACTATATAAATTCCTTCTTCTGCCACATGTGTGAGTGGTTATATACTTTTCTTCACCAACAGTTTTATCTTTACAATAAAATATTTTGTATGTCATCTGTTCTGAATTCAAGATAACTGGAAGAAATTAACTCTTCTATTTTCCTTCATAAGATCCTCTCTGATCTATTTTCGTATGATTTCTGTCTCTGTCTTCCCTGTCTGGTATCTTAGTTCATTTTCCTCTTTTTCTGTAAAACTTCCCTGGAGAAAAGCAACTTCTGGGAAAAAGGATTCATTTAACTCATAATTCTATAGGATATTTCTGGATCATGTTACACTAAATCTCAGCAGCGACTGAGTAGAAAGTCAGGCCAGACTTTGAACCTCAGAGTGGATGCCAAGTAATTCACTGGTAAGTTAACCAGCAATATCTTGCTCTATAGAAGATCCATCTCTCAAAGCTTCCACAACCTTCCCTTAGATTGAAACCATGTTTTCAAACACATGAACCTAAGAGAGACATTTTATATTTAATCAACACCATGCTTTCTCTCAGATCTATTTTGAGCAGGATTTTGACCCTAAGTATATGAAAATTAGCACATATCTAATGTTCCTGTTAATCCAGAGGGCAGAGCTGTGTCTTAGTTTTACTTACTGCAAGAAGTATTAGTTACTTACTTTGTGGTGGCTGTGCAACCAGTGAGTCAGAGGTCCTCAAAGTTAACATTCATTATTACATATGTGTAAATAATTATTGTCCAAGTCATGGTATAAACCATGATCTCTGCAGATATAAGCCAAAAAAATAAAAATTTAAAAAGGACTATTCTATAAGGAGATAGGGCATTGTTTGAATTATGGTCAGGACAACTTCAGTTTAATAAGCAGAGATGAAAAGAATGGGGAAAACATTTCCAATTAGAAATGTAGGAAGAAAATTCCCAGTATGTGCTGTTCTGTGAAGCAAAAGGGATTTTCAATTAGTAAAAAAAGATTTTGCTGAAGTTCATTCAGAATAATACTGAGATTAGACCATTAGGTTTATCAATGTGAACTCACTAAAAGGAAAACAGAGAGAGGGGGATAAGTCTATGAAAGAATAGGAAAGTAGACTATTGTCATGAGTAAAAATGGAATTCCACAGAAGTCAATGATTACAATAGTGTTCAAAGATGTTTTCTACATGTTTCTTATTCATAGGCATACTGCTTAGTTTCCATGTTGGAAGATAAAATTGTTGTTTAAAGAAAAGTTTTATAAATTATTGGATCTCCTACATATGTGATGAGAATGGAATCTAAAAAAGAACAAACAACAATAACAACAACAACTAATAGAAGGTATATATTTTGAATTTTTCTCTGAGAATAGCCTGTCCTGTGCATGCTGCTGACAATGGGCTATGGCATCACAATTAGAGGCATTGGATAATTTAAATAATAATGAAAAAGGATAAAATGCAGTATGACCCAAAGCTGGATTATAAACCAAACTACCATTATAAAGTAATTATAACTTGATCGCTCATATTTTGTAGGCATGTATATGTTTTCCTTTTTTTCTCTTTCTAGTCTATTAGGCTTCACATTTGTATATAACTCTAAATGTTATCTTGATAAATATATGCTTCAGTGTAGCTAGTTCTGAAAAAAGCATCTTTAAGCTCAAGTATCTTTACTAAAAGTTTTATAAACATTAAAAAAGAACTCCAAGAAGGAAAGTATTTTTAAATTAATAAAGCTTATCACTTAGTTATTTTAATAAAAGGAAGTCATGGGATATGTTACATGCTACATAAAGCCTAATTATTTCATATCCAGTACTAGAAATAAGAATATGTTAAAGAAAACATAACATCTTAAAACTGCCGAGAGTGAGTGTCAAGAGTTTTGTGGTGATACATTTAGAATCTTTCAAATAGGATATGTCTTCCTGTGTCATCTGCTAACAAGGAAAAGTAGACTTCTTTTTTTTAAATCTGACTTGTATCTTTTAATTTTTTCCACTTTTCTTATTGATCAAAGATTTCAAACACTATGCCGCATATGGATAATGATAGTGAATGCGCTTCATGAATTTTGCAGGAATGTTTTGATTATATTTCCCATTTAATAGATTATTGGCTATGGATAGCCATATGTACCATGTATAATGTTCATTATTTTCAATTTCTAGCTTGTTTGATTTCTATCATACAGAGAAGTTAAACATTGTCAAAGGCCTTTTATGTTTCCATAGAAATAATCATGTGACTTCCATCAATGAATATTGCTTATGTTCGTGTTACAAGAATAAAATGTGACTCACAGCTGTAAATGAGCACAATAGGCTAATATATTTAGAGGTAGATTTAGCTTCCAGGATTTGTGCACATTCTTCTGACTATAGCTTTTCTAGCAAGTATTAATAAAATGTTCATTCTGCCCACTGATTCTTAAAGCTTGATGAATGCATCAAAACCCAATGATTTGGTGAAGAACACTGAATATATGCCTGTCTCTTTGCTACCAATCAACTTTTTATTTACAAATGTTCATTTATCCAATCATTTAAAAATTCTTCTATGAATAGCTGTTAAGATAATTACCTGAGGGGCTGGAGATATGGCTCAACAGTTAAGAACAATGGCTGCTTTTCTAGAGGACTGAGGTTTAATTTCCAGCACCCACATGGCAGCTCATAGCTGTCTGTAACTACAATTCTAGGTGATCGGACACCTTCATACAGACATACATGCAGGCAAAACACTGAATCACATGAAATAAAAATAAAATAAATAAATTGATTAAAATATATTAATCCAAAGGTCATATCAATAAAGTTTTAAAGTGGACAATTGGTGCCTCCTTCAATAAAGTTGCCAGACTGGATCTGGGTAGCTTCTTGTAAGACTAGTGGCAGTGAAGTCACAAAATGATTAACTCATCTTTCCCATCCTTGACTTCTCATTTTTTTTGTCAAAATTCTTTCAACTTTCCTTCATCTTCAGCTCCATTAAAATCATGTACACTCATATTCTTGTGTAGAGAGGAGCTGGGGTCGTTGATCACAGCATTCACAGATAAATGAGACACCTGACTGCCCTGGTAGTTCCAGGGGATTTCTCCTCAGTAGTTGCATCAGTGGGTGGAGAGGGTGTTACCTGCTTGTTGCCTGCTCTCTTTGTGACTTTCTCACTACAGAGTGTTTGGAAGAAAGAGATCTTTGACTTATTAATTTTGTGTCCATCACACCCTTCTTGTTTAGCACCAAGAAGCTCTCAGAAAAGTCTGACAGAATAAATCTTACATAACTTTTCCCTTCCCTCATTGTCTATATGTAATAAAAATGAATGACTTAGAGATAAGTGAGTGTGAGGACACTGAGTTAGTGTCTTAATTGAGATCAAGGTTTAAATATTCCCAGGCTAATGTCATTCTTTTAGGCTGTTCTATTATACATGTCATTTACTTTTGATTGAACAATGTTACAAATTTCACAACTCTAGGATTTTTAAAAATATGCACAGAGAATGAACAGAATATTATCACATTTAATACATGAAAACCGTAGCCTTAGACAGTTTGGATAACATTCATGCAATATATTCCAGTTAGCAGAAAGTATGATTTTTATACATAGGCTTTCTGATTTAAAATTTAGCTATTAGTTTTACATTTCCTATTCAAATTATAAAGTATGTTTTTTAATGATCATCTGTGATACATGACATGGTGCAGTTTTTCTTATTCTGCTTATTCTAGAAATGACAAAAATAATATTAGTAGAGTGATTTAAGACATATTATTTTTTATGACAGTATTTTTTTTTCAACCACTTGATAGTCATCTTCCTTAGTTCATCATTGTTCTTTGTATCCTGCAATTGATGGAAATGGGTATCCTTGAAAAACTATCAACTATGAAGATTAGTTTTGTATCAATTGTGTCAAAAGAAAGCACTCATTAGAAAGCATAATTATTAGGTCTTCCAGTCTAAAAGTTACTATGTATATTGTTATTTTCAATGATGTCAATAATCTTTACAGCATGTAAGGTAACACAGAAGTCGTTTTTGTAGAATTATAGTGCTTTCAGGCAGTTTGCCAGTATGCATGCCACGAAACTGAGCATCAGCAGTACATTGTAACACATCACAATATTCTCATTTCTTTGGTTCTGTGAACCACTGTGTCTGCTGCTTTCCTTTATTTGTCCTTGTCTTGCTGCTACTACTGCTCATGAGGAAAAGTTTCCAACTCAGTTGCTTTTCTATTTAAAATCTTCTTTGTTGTGGATTATAGTAAATGATTTAGCTAGTTGGCTCTATGCTTGGTAGAGCATCCTCAGGCTTATTTTCACAGCTAAGCAAGATTTTGCTAGATGGTCTTTGAATTCAAAGGTTGCTTTTGGCAACTCCAGGAAGAATAGTGCTGATTATTTAGAAAACTGCAGCTTTATAAATGGCCACTCTCCAGTGGCAGGAAATTAATGGCAGATGAGTGGTAAATAGGAACATTTCATTTTGTTTGCAACTTGTGCACATTCTGAAGAAACAGTTACAACCTAGTAACAGAAAACAAATGATATTCTGTAAGAAGATTAAAAATGTATTGACAGAATTGAGGAAATAAAACCTGCACATTTTTTTGTAATTGCTTTCTGTTCTCTTCTTGTAGTGATGTCTTAGCATAAAGGAATTTTGAGTGTTTGAGGCAAATCTCAGAGGACAGGTGACATAAGAATGCATACACGCATTGCTTGACATATTAAGTTTGGGGATTTGTTGTTACTTAGTACCTTGACAACAGTACCTGATGTTGATAGAAATAGTAAAATTCAATATCGTGAATTTCTCCCTGTGACTTACATATCCTGGACAGCACAATGATTTCAAACGTTAAATAAATCTATACGGTAGTTGTTAATCCAGAATGAAGTAAGTTTGGGGTATTAAATCACTTTTTGGTTATTACTTGTATTTATTTTTGTCTGATAGGTCCCAATGAATACATTTCCTCAGAATGGTTTAAGAATTATCTATCATTTTTAAACTTATATACAGTAGTTTCTAGGCTTATGTCTAGGGAGTTCCTGTGATTATCATTTTATAATTAACATATTTCCTGTCTGATTGAACACTCCTTCCAACAGTCATGATATGGAGGTAACAATCTTAAGGGTTTTTTTTTAAATATTATTTTGATCATAAATCCACATAATTCTTATCTAAGTTTTCTCAAACTGATGTGCAACATTACATTGATTGTGGTGCTATAACTTTGGCTATTGGCCAATATGAAAAGGGCAGCCCTTTAAATCTTACAATGAACTTTTATGTTAAAGTTTGAAGGCTGTGCAGTACCAGATTTAGACGTTGCAATTAGTTATAAGGCCTCTGAAAAGTTAATATCTTAAACCTTTGGGGTCTGAATCAATAGTCCTTCGCTCAATCATAAAAGAACTCAATGAAATGAATTATCCAAGAAAAACTACAGAATTGAATGTAACACATAACATATAGGCAAATATGTAAATGTATATATAAATGTAAAATATAAAACATAACCCTAATATAAAATATAGACATAGGGACTCTATTTGCAAGAAGCTAGTAAGGTAGTGTTTTAGAAGGGGAGAAATAATTATCAGGAAAAAAAAAGATTTCTGACTTGGTTAGAATCATTACACACCTTTTAATCCTGGTTGATGCATTGATTAAATAAGATAACAATAAAAATATTGGTTGTCACTTTGGTCCAATATTGCCTTAATCCATTTGACTATCAAAGTTGATAAGTTAAATTTAGGATGAAGATGTGTTCTGACTTGAAGGATAATGAGTTATATAAAAAATTTCTCTTTTGATTTAAGTATTTCACTTCTAAATGCATACTATTTTATCTCAGAGCTACACTAATCTTATATAGTGATTCTCTATTTTTTCTTTTAATTGGTAAATAGATTTTTTTTCTGAGTAGTCATCAGAATAAATTGAGGTACTATTAAAATATCATATTTCTCTAAGCCTGCCCCACTAAAATATGTGGAATAGGTGATATCATTCATATTTTCTGTAGTATATTGTGAAGTATAAATAATTGTAAAATTGCAATTCTAACAATGAGTTAATCCACTGATGAGTTCACACTGAAATGGTTATTAGGAAATGGTGCCTGGATGGATGAAGTAGTCACTCAGTTATATACCTTTGAAATATTCTGCCAATGGTCGTTTCTTGCTGCCTTGTACTATTGCTGACTCTGTAAAGTGAGATGTTTTACTTCCCCATGTCCTTCCCTTCCTGCTGTGGCTCTCTTGCTTCCCACAGTCACAGAATAATCAGGCCAAGCAACTGAAGCTGTGAGCATACCAATGGTCTTTCTCAGATTTTAGTTACACCAATGACGAATCAACTTTGTTCTCATACATCTTTTCTTTTCTGATACTCTTAGCAAATTATGAATTCCTAGGTTTTCATATACAATCTCCATATGTACATGTTTGTGAAATATTATTCGTTTGTTGTAATGCAGAAGTTCTTCAGCTTTTTTTCAGGTCTTCATTTGGTGCTAACCCATAACGAAGCTCTGTTGTACCTGTATGCAAATCCTACACAGGCATAATTATTATGAAAAGAATAGATGGGAACAATGTATAAAGTTTTCCTTAATCACTAAATTATTTAATTATAGTTTTCTTTGAAGAAAAATTTTTAGGTCTAATAATTTTTCTATAATTTGTTATATATTAACAGTTTCTTAATTGGTTGTTTTGAAATTAAGTATTTTCTAATACTTTAAGCGTATATTTTTCTTTACTCTGTTTACTAAGATAAAACATTAGCTACTTTTATCTATTCATTTGCTAATCACTTTCTATCCTTTTGTCTTCCATGGCCTTGCTTAATAATTTAATGCCTGATAGAAATTCTATTATTTTTTAAAATATCTTTTTATAACTGTCCTTTGCCTGATTTCTGTTTTATTTCTTTGCTATTGTTATAGATTTAATGAATAGTTTAAAGTAATTATTTTACAAACATTTATTAAGTAATATGAAATGCAAAAAACATAGACAACAAATGAACGTTATATTTTGTCAAATATTTACTATTTCAGTTTTATTTGTACATTATTTTTCCTTTCAGTTATATTGATGTTTTCTCTTATTCTTACTAAACATGGGTCGAGCTTTAAGACTTTATTATATGTTAATGTAAGAAGAAAAAAATAAATTTTAGAAAGATTTTAGTATTAATTTGTGGTATTAATTTTTTTCTGTTTTCATTTCTATTTCATTGTCTGATACAGTTAACTTATGTTATTTTCAGGTTAATTTGGGTTTAAATTTATCTGCTTTCACTTTTTAAAAGTGGCAATAAGTCACAGACATAATTAACATATTTTATAGTGACTAATATGAACATTCAATGATACGCATATTCCTCAAAATATTTTTTAAATATATCTTATATGTTTTATTTCTTGGTCAATATTTTTTCCTTTCCCAAACCAATATTTTCTTAAAATTTTTCATTTTGCCTCATGTCATTAATTCATATTTTAATTTTTAATAGCCTGAGAAACTAAATCACATGGTGTATATTCTATTTAATGTTCAATATTTTGCACTTAAGTGGCCCTGATACAGAATGTTTTAAAGAATAACTGTTGTCCACTACATGACATTATATACTAGATGTAAAAGAAATTAGTTAAAGGAGGTCAGTGATGGTCTTCATGTCTTCTAACAAAGATCATTTTCCAAAATTTTCTGACTACAACAAGAAAACTGACGTAGACTAAAATATATTTGTACATTATTTTTCCTGTCCTTTCAATCATTTCCTTGCTTCGAGTATTAGAAACTCTTTTAAGAAACATTCAAACTAACATTATCTTGTATTGTGTCTGATTTGGTTTTTATGGTGCTGGGAGGTAAATCCAAAGTCTTCAGAATTCTAGGCATGTACTATAGCATTAAGCAATAATCCTGCTCTTTTTAGGAAAATATTATAAGCATGAAATTACATACTTTATTAGGGGAGTCTTATCTTTTGTTAATTGTATCTTGAGTTGTTAATATCATAATTTTTTAATTTTTGAGCCTTTTCAAAAAATCTAATAAATACTATCAATACTTCTACAAGGCTCATAAAACCCCACATACTACTTTTCAGAATCTTTTCAGTTTTAGAGACTTTATATAATGTAATTACACAGAATGTACTCATTTTTAGCACATAATATTCCATTGAATACATAAAAAGAATTTTTTATACAAAATAGATTTTATTTGTTATATTAATTTTTTAGTTATTGTGGCTAAACATACTATACATTTTCTATGAATGTTACTCATGAAGAATGTTTCCAGGGCTCTTCTGTCTTTACTTAAAAGTAGAACTGTTGGGTCTCTTTAGAGTTCTGCTTTTACATTTTGCATAGCTATGGACTGCTTTTCTATAGAACTGTAAGAATCACATTCCAGGCCATGATAGATGACAGATCTTTGCCAATACTGACTTTATTTTAGTTTTTACATCTTACTGTCGCTATTGAGGGGAAATGTAAAAGTGATGTCTTCTTGTGGTTTTGTTTTGATTTACTGAATGATGATGCTGAGCACCCATGAAGGGCCTCACTGACTTCTGTATCCTTTTCAATAAATGGGTTCTTCGTGCCCTTTTCTTTTTCTCTTCTTTTCCGCAGTTTGTCATTAAGCTATTGAGTTTTAAGTTCTTTGCTTACCCCAGATATGTGGATTTAGAAATATTTCCTCCCATTCAGTAGGCTGACTATACTACCTGATGTGTTATTTGAATAGCAAAAGCTTTCAACTTAGATGATGTCAGATTCACATGTTGTTATTATTTAAAATTTAAGTGTCATTGCTTGATTCAAAATTATAAGATGAACAGTCAAGTTTTTTTAACAATGTTGCAGTATGAGGTATTAAGTTTAGGTCTTATGATCCAGTTTCAGTCAGCTTTTCCATGGTATGAAGCTGAAGTGCAACGCCGTTGGTTTTCGGTGGACAAGTACAATTTGAATACTTTTTGCTGAAAATACCACTTTTCCTAACATTGACATCATTAGGAATAGCTGTTTGCCTATATCAACATGGATTATTAGACTTTCAATTCTATGATCATGACCAAAACATGACCCAAATTATATAGGATCAATCTTATGACTATACTTTATGCAGTGGTTTTGTAATTAAGAAGTGATTCCTCTGACTTGGTTATTTTTAAGAATTTTTAAAGAAACTTCTTTGCATATAGGAACATAAACATCCCACAGACACTAGAACCTAGTGAGGTCCAACTTCAGATTGAACTTTGCCTTGCTTAATCTCAATCTACTATACCTTTAGATACTCCCAGATCTGAGCTACCTGCCACCACCAAAAGCCAGGGTCAAGCCCATTATCCACGTTCCTTCCACAGAGGCTTGACTTACTTTTTTCTTCCTTCCTTCCTTCCTTCCTTCCTTCCTTCCTTCCTTCCTTCCTTCCTTCCTTCCTTCCTTTCTTTCCTTCTTTCTGTCTTCCTTCCTTCCTTTCTCTCCCTCTCTCTCCCTTTCTCTCTCTCTCCCTTCCTTCCTTCCTTCCTTTTTTTCTTTTCCTTCCCTCCTCTCTCCCTCTCCCTCTCTCACTTCATTTCTTTTTAAAATTTTCTTTCATACAACTTCTTCCCCTCCCACCATTCCCCCAACTCACCCGCAGCTCTCCCCCCATTACCACCCACAAACACTTTCCCTGCTTCTCCCCAGTAAAGAACCATCCCCCAGGGTTACAGCACAAACAGAGCATGACATAGTATGATGAGTCCAGGCACCAATACCTACATCAAGGGTGGGCCAAGGATCCTGGCATGGGTAAAAGTGTCCCACAGGCAGGTAAAATGGTCAGAGACTCCCCTACTCCAGCTTTCAGGAGATTTTCAAGAACACCAATATAAACAGCCATAACATGTATGATCCAAGTTGTCCTGAGTCTGTGGCTTCAGCCTCTGTGGGACACTAAACTAAGATTGCTAGTCAGATGATATTGTGGGGCTAGTTCCATGGTATTCTAGAACACTGTAGTCTCTGCCTTCCCTCCTCTCCCTCATCTGTGAGGTTCCCAATCTCTGCATGTTTGGTCCTGGGTCTCTCCACATGTTCCTCTCAGCTGCTAGAGAATACTTCTTTGGTGAGGACTGACTTAGTTACCGATCTATGAGCAGAGCATGAAATCATTAGAAATTGTCTCAGAGTTATCAATTTTCTAGTTCCTGGTCCATCCTGCAGTTTCAGGCAGTAGTTCCCTCGTTTGGTATGGTTTTCTGCCTTTCTGTTGTCAATGAGGACCTTGCAGAGAGGGCAGCCCGTAAATCAGAGGTTTTATGACTTGGATGGTGTTCCAGTGAAGACTTGTCTTAGAGGCAATTAAAGAATGATGAAAGTGGGAGGAATAGTCTTCTGTAGGGAAGAGCATGCCAATTGGATTTCCAATACAGATGTTCAGTCCTGAGAACATATATACAAGTAACAGTGTACACACTGAGCATGTCATATTTAGGAATCCGTGTGTGTGTGTGTGTGTGTGTGAACAAAGTATATGGGAGTTTTTGGAGAGTAAAATAGATATTATAATTATGTTGTTATATTTATAATTATAATCTAAAAATGAAAAATATGATATAAAATATTTATGTGTATGTGTATATGAGTGGTGTCTCTGTGCGAATGCCATATATATGCAGGTGTTCACTGATGCTAAGATGGTGTTGGATCTCCTGGCACTGGAGTTATAGGCAGTTGTGATCCACAGAGCTTGGGTGCTGTGACAAAGAACCATCTTTCCAGCTCTTCTAATTTAAATTTTCATGAGGATTTTAGGATTCATTTGTCAGTTTCTATAAGAAATGTATTTATTTTGATAAAAATCACACTAAATCTGCAGATGAACTTTAGAACTATTGCTCACTTAAGAGTACTGTCCTTTGATCAATAATAAAAGCTACAATTTTATTTATCTTAATTTCTTTCAGATAATTCAAAATGACAATATACTGTATTTGACTTTTGAGGTTTAAAGAGATAGTTTAGCTATTTACCTTAGTTACTCTCTATGAAGTGGGTTCTATTTTTCTTAATTCTTTCTATTTATTGAGTTTTTAGACCATGCAATGACCACCATGGTGTGTCAGATATTCTAACACCTTTGTCTTTTGAGCTGGGATGTTATTATTGCTGTGTTACTGAGCATTAATAGTGTGTTCAGATTTTTATTGTCTCACTCTGCCTTATATCTCACACTTAGTCATAAATTAGACATCATGTGGAAAAAAATTATATTAGCCTGTTTGGAACTAGAGTGATTAAGCCTCAGTCTCCTAGATCTACTGCTGACTGAAGCACTGTGACTAGCTTCCTCTGAACCCTGACTTTTCTCTTACAACACACTCTTATGAGCATACTATCCATTGATATGTCATGGAAAATGAATCTTCTGTAATTCATTAAGTGAAAGCTTAGAGCAAATGACCTGCAGTTTTGCCAACTTCAAGCTACTTATTGGTAAAGATAGTTTCAGCTATCAAAGCAATACTTTAAGCAGATGAATCTCAATAGATTCTCAGAATTATAGTTTCATTCTTTCTCTTTTTTACTCATCCAAATTTAAAACAACAGCTTAAGGTAAATCACCTACTATATCCATCATCCTTGATACCTCATAAAATTCAATATGATTCCAATAATAAAACAATGCTAATATTTTTATTAAAAAGCATTATGAACAGAGCTAGTGATGATATTTTTGGGTTGTGTTTTATATTATGAGCATATTTTTCCTGTGATGAGGTTAAGTGTTTACTTATAGAACTATGATAAAGTATTTCATATTAATAAGAAACTGTCATGATGACTTCTCTCTGGTTCTTAGTCAGCATTTCCCAACACTAAATAGCACAGAGATGAAAGCTCATTAAATTTATAAATAACATTGAATGTCAGGACAATTTTGCCTAAACTGGTCTTATCAATTTACAAATTAGGAAAAACAGTCAATGTAATCTAACATATATATAAAATGAAAGAAAAAAACAAATAAAACATGAACATCTAATTACATGTTGAAAAAGCTTTTACACAATTCAGTATCCCTGTATGATATGATAAAAGTCTTGGAGATATTAGGAATACGATGGTAATACCTAAACATAATAAAATCAATTTACAAAAGCCTATACCCAACATGAAATTAGAAAGAAATTCAAAGCAATTCTACTAAAATCAAGAAGACAAGTCTGTCCAATCTCTCCATATCTATTCAATATAGTACTTGAAGTTCTAGCTAGAGCAATAAGACAACAGAAGGAGATTGAGGGGATACAAATTGGAAAGGAAAAAGTCAAAAGAATCGTTTTTGTAGATGATATGATAATATATATAAATGACCTCCAAAATTCCACTGTGGAACTCCTAGAGCTGATAATCACCTTCAGAGAAGTTTCTGAATACAAGATTAACTCAAAAAAGATCTGTAGCCCTCCTCTACACAAATGACAAATGGACTGAGTAAGAAATCATAATTCATAATAGCCACTAATAACACAAAATATCTTGGGTAGACTCTAACCAAGAAAGATAAAGACTTTTAGGACAAAAACTTCAAGTTTTGAAAAAGAAATTCAAGATTTCAAAAGATGGAAAGATCTCCCATGATCATGGATTGATAAGATTACAGTAAAAATAGTGATTTTTACCAAAGGCCATCTACAGATTCAATGCAATCACCATCAAAATTCCAACACAATTCTTTATAGATTTTTACAGACATTTACAGACATGAAAAGACAATACTCAACTTCATATGGAAAAACAAAAACTCCAGGATAGCTAAAACAATCATGAACAATAAAAGCACATCCAGAGGTACAACCATTGCTAATTTCAAGATTTACTATACAACTATAGTAATAAAAACCACATGCTACTGGCATAAAATAGACACATTGATCATTAGATTTGAATTGGAGACCCAGATACAAATCAATACAGTTATGGACCCCTAATTTTGGATAAAAGAAGCCATAAATATTAAATAGGGAAAATAGCATCTTCAAAAATGGTGTTGGTCTAACTGGATGTCTTCTGGTGCTGGACTAACTGGATGTGTGCATGTAGAAGAATGCACATAGATCCATATTCATAAACCTGCACAAAACTCAAGTCCAAGTGTACCAATGACCTCAACACTAAACCAGATATACTGAACCTGATAGAAGAGAGAGTGGGCAATAGCCTTGAATGGTTTGGTACAAGAAACAACTTCCTGAACATAATGTGGAGAGCATAGGCACTAATATAAAAAATTCATAAATTGGCTCTCATGAAACTGAAAAGCTTCTATAAGACAAAGGACATTGAAAATAGCACAAAACAATAGCTTATTGAATGAGTAACTTTTCACCAACTCCACTTTGATAGAGGACTAATATCCAAAATCTAAAATACAGAGATCTGAAGAAACTAGACAGCAACAAAACAAATGCTCTAATTTTAAAATGGGGTACAGATGGAAACATCAAATTCTCCATAGAAGAACTTCAAATAGCTGAGAAACATTTAAAGAAATGTTCAACATCCTTTGCCAGCAAGGAAATACAAATCAAAACTACTCTGAGATTCCATCTTACACCTGACTAAATAGCTAAAAGCAATAATAGCTCAAGCTGGCAAGAATGTGGAGCAAGGGGAACACTCCTTTATTGCTGGTGGGAGTGCAAACTTGTACAGCCACTGTGGAAATCAATATGAGATTCCTCAGAAAAAAATGTGAATCAACCTACCTCAAGACTTAGCTGTATCACTCTTGGGCATATACCCAAAGGACATTGCATCCTACTACAGAGACACTTGCTCAACAATGCTCATAGCATCTTTAGTCATAAGAGCCAGAAATTGTAAACAATCTAGAGGCTGCTCAACCAAATTGGGGATAAAGAAAATATGATACATTTACAAAATGGAGAATTACTTATCTATTAAAAATAATGACAACATGAAATTTGCAGGCAAATGGATGGAACCAGAAAAAAATCATCCTGAGTGAGGTAACCCAGACCCAGAAGACAAATATTAACTTTTTAGTGGATATTAGTGATTAAGTAAAGAATAATCATACTACAGCACATAGACTCAGAGAGACTAAGTAACAATGAGGTCCCCAGTAGGGGCACATGGTGCTCCCTGTTAAGAGGAAATAGATCAATGTTTCAGGTAGACTGGGGGAGGATAGGAATGGGAACAGGAAGGATCAGGTCAGGAGAAAGGGATGCAGGGAAAGAGTATGGTGAGATATGAATGGAATTGGAAGACATTTGGCCATGTGACCTGGATACCTAGTGCAGTGGAAACTCACTGGGATCTACAACCTTATAACCTAGCTAGGACTCCTGGAAAGGTGCTATATTAAACCTGAAACAGTCATCTTCTCTAACCAGGCAAGGCTGTCAGTGATACTACTGGGACACCAACCCAGCCAAAAAACCTTCAACCTACAGTCTGCCCTGCCTATAGGATGTACTGGGGCATACACCAAGAGATGGGGGCCATGCCTGAATCTGCAAGGATAGACAGGAACCAGAGACCAGATTGCCTACATAGAGACCTTGGATTGGTGCCTAGCCCAAGCATCACCAGAGATATTCCCTCTAGCAGCCGACGAGAGCAGCTGCAAAGGCCCAAGCCCAAGCAAAAGGTGGACCTTGGGTAACCCCAAGAAAGAAGGCGAGGAAGGATTGTGGGAAACACAGGAGTCCAGATCACCAGGAGAACACAACCAATAGAGTCAACTGATCACATCTCATAGGTGCTCACATAGACTGAAGCAGCAACCACAGACCCTGAATTGGTCTGTGCTAGGTTCTATACCCATATCTTAATGTCATTTGGCTTGGTGTTCTTCTGGAACTCCTAAAAGTTGGAGTGAGAGGCTCTCTGACTCATTTACCTGCCCGTGACATCCTTTCCCTCCTGCTGGACTACCTTGTCCATCCTTAAGGTGGGGCTTATGCCAGGTCTGTTGCATCCTGTTAATCCCTGTGTGATTGAATGCCCTGGGAGGTCTGCTCTTGTTGGAGGGGTGGTAGGCATTGGGGTGGAGAGTGGGTCTAAGTAAGATGGGTGGAGCTTAGAAAAGTGGAGGAAGGGGAGGCTACAATTGGGAAGTGTTGTATAACAGAAGAAAAATATATGAAAAGAATATCTAATCCTATAATTTGTGGTTTAGAAATGTTAAAAATTGCTCTATTGCAACCTTCATTTAGAAAAAGAATTTTGCTTTTACTTTTAAGATACAGTGTTTCAGGTTGAAGAGATAGCTCAATGGGTAATGCACTTGCTGTTCAAGCATAAGACCTAATTCAAATTCCCAGAACCAGGTAGGCATAGCAGCCCATCTGTAATTCCAGGACATGAAAACAGAAAGTCAGAAGATCCTTGTGATATGCTAGCTAGAATGATTGGCTAAAATATTGGGCCTTACTCAACCAATAGGGAAAGGCCAAGGAAGACATCCAGCAACCTCAAGCCTTCACTCACATGCAAACATAGACAAACGTATGGTCACCACACACATGTACAAAACATAAAATAAACATAAACATAAAAAGAAGAAAAAACCTAAAATGAAATTAAAGAGAAATAAAATGTTTACAGAGTTAAGTTAGTAGATTTCATGCATAATAATGTCACACTGTATGATTCCTTTACTTTCAAAAGAATAATTTGGCTTTAAAAAATACTTCATTATAACACTTAAATATATAGTGCTTTGGATACTTATGCTTACACAAGGCAATAGTACTCTTCTTAACCTTTAAAAGCATAAGCTTACTGCTAACATTAGGTCCAAAAATACTATGCTTTGAAGTAATTAAGACTCTGTCTAATGATATCATATTAATGCATTCTATCATCATTACCAACAGAAATCATGCCTTTTCATTTAAAATACAGTGAATTAATGGCATGTTCCTACAAAAAGAAACATTAATTATCCATTTTAATTAGAAAAATAAAATACTGATTGCATAGGCAGTGGTAAAGTATAATTGGTATACAATTTGTATTTGTATTTTCCCTATATTCAATACTGTCATCTATTTTTCCATTTTATTATAACCTGTATTCTTTAAATTTCTAATTACTATTGACCTAAATTTGTCATTTAGATGTTATTTATTTAACTTATTCTTCCTGATTAGTTATTTTGGGGTATTTACAATACTGTGCACTCAGCTTTTAATTGATTCTTTAAAAATTTGTTGATACACGTATATGGGGAATTCTGGTTATTATCATCACAATAACCACACCTAACTTCAGTCACTTTTCTTCTCTCTCTGAACCTTCTCTCTTTCTCAACAAGTGTCCGTCCATATAGCCTGTGTGTCTTTGGTGTGTGATCTACTGAATCCAGCCTTGAAAAATGTGTTTACTGAGTTCAAAAGTACTTAAGTAAAGAATAACAGCAATAACACTTTTCTAAAGGCCAGATAGAACTAAGCAAAGGCAGTCTACGTTTAAAACAGTATCAACATACTGGAGGTCCTAATAAGATTTTCTGAAATAATTAACTACATATTTTCCATGTCACAATTTAAAGAGGCAGTTTTGTCATTTGTCAGTATCAAGTCATTCCAGTGGTGCTGTTCCTGACATAGGGATGACAGGAACTGACAAAGCAGTCTGCTTCTCAGATGTCAATCACTACTTTGAAGAGAACATTCTGGAACTGAATGCTGAGTAGCATCATTTTGGCAAGTTTTTTTTTTTTTTTTCCTGTAGTGTAATAGATTCTGATCTGGCATGGTTGGACATGTTTGTGATTGATTGGGTTTGTGGTTTCAGACCAGCTTTCATCATGATCTAATAAACTAAATATTAATTTTCTTTTTTATAATACTTTGGTTACATTTTGTCTAAGGTGGAAAGTCCTAGATCTCTTCAGATGAATAAGCTTTCATGTGTTTGTGGCTTACTTACAAATAGAAAGCTTAAAAACCTTAGAAATGTAAGAATATTATGAATAACAAAAAGATTTTGAAAAGTGAGGTCTACTACTTAGAGACATTGTAAACAATGTAAAATTTGGTACATAAAACAACTCTTTACAGTTCTTCATATTTGTGAAATAGAGTTTATATGGATTACAAGTCAAATCCTGCCTGCCAGTTTCTTGGAAATAGCAGCTTTGCAGGTAGTTAGGAGTAAGTATGTTGTTCCGGGGAGCCATTACATTTTTGTACTGTCACACAGCATTTTGGGGAAATCAGGCTCCTGTTCAAACCCAGGAAAATTACTTGGTTGGGATATTTTTGAATCCCTGGTCTCTAGGTCTGTGACCTAGGGTCATATTTTTAAGAACCTTAATTTCTGTCCTCTAGAAGTTTAACTGGTGCAGGGGTGGGGATGGATAGATAGATTGATAGATAGATAGATGATAGATGATAGATAAAGGATAGGTATAAAAAGTAAATGGTACATAATTAATTAGCAAATAGATGATTGGTAGACAGAAATTCATTAAAATAATAAATGATTACAGAGGCTTGGCATTTCTACAACAGAGATTCTGAAGTCATGAACTAGAGTGTGCCTTAAAATCACCACCAGGGAAAGTAATGGGGTAACTCTGAATGGAATCCTGAAGGCTAGAACTTGAAAGTTTGTTCATGTATGCTCTGATGTTTCACACATAGAGAACCTGGACTTCTAAAGCCCAGAGCAGGGAAAAGAGGGTGCATTAAAACTCCAGGAGACAGATAGGACACTCTGTCTGTTTCTATTAATCTAGCTCACTGATTGGTTCCAACCATATGCATACTCCCACCAGAGTCCACTGGCTCCCATGCTGGTTTCCAGTGGGAAGATCTTTATAGACATATTCAGTGAGAATTGTTTTCTAGGAATTCTTCATTTCATTAAGCAGATGTTAAACTTAATCACTACAGAAAGTAAGTAGGCTTAATGAGTTTCTAAAATATAAATTTATTATGATAACATTAAAATAATGTATAGTAGTCTTTAAATATGAAGTATTATCATTACTATTATGTGCTATAAACAGATTATAGAATTTGTTTAGGAAAAATCTCAGCATTGAATAAAAAATCTTTACAAAGTAAACATTTTCTTGCTCTGTACTGTTTACTTATTAACATTACTCTATTTTAATTAAAATTTCCTTATATCACAAAATTCACAATTTTCAAATTCCTGATTTAGAGACAGTGTCCACTTTTCTAATGCCTGGATAAGGAAAGTTTTCATAGAACAAATCCCCTAAGAGAAAGTATAATGTAAACCCCAGCTATTGTAGAATGAAGATTCTTTTCTTTTGACATATTAAAGTCAACGTGAATAGAACTTGAAGCAAAAACCAAGTACATATTGTACATCATATGGATACTTAGAAGTATAGTCAAGGTGGTTGCACATGTGTGGAATCTCAATACGTAGGATGCTGGGGCAGAGGAAGGGAGTTTCTGGCCAGCTTGAAATACTTGGTCTAAAAAGCAAAAAGGAAAAAGAAACAGAAGAAACACACAATTACAAAGAAAAACAAAATATTGATTTTTCAGAATCTGTAATATTAGCCGGAATATTAGTTGTATAAGTCCAGATATTCACCCAAATGAATATTGTTTTAATTAGTGGTAGCAGAGATGATATCTTTCTATAGAGAATTATGTTGATTGTTGAGATGAAATGACAAAGTTTTGAGAAAATTGTCATATCAGCTATATTTTTCAATCAGACATTAATAAGATCATTGTGAACATCACATAACTATGGGTTCTCTGCATTAATTCATTATAGAAAAATAGCAATAATGAATATTTTAAACAAAATGTGGAACAAAGTCTTGGTTTCCTCTATCATTTATTATAACTCAAGTATAAAGATATAATAATGAAATACTGAAACAAAATCTATTACCATAGGTTTTGAGTTAAAATAATGAATAATCTTGGAAATTTAAATTGATATCTTTCCTTGAATAGGAATATCAAATTATAAAATAATATTGTTTACTATATGCATATTTCAATGATCAGGACAAAAATCCTGTTTTAAAATGTTGGTTACATTTTTAACTCTGGAATATTTTATACAAAACTTAAAATAATCTTTCAAGACTTTGTATTCTATTTTTCTTTATAGTTGTGTTATTTTTCTTAAGGTGGATTAAATGAAAATTACTACTTATGATTCACAAGTAATTCTCAATTCACTTTTAGCAATGCAGGTTCGCAAATGAAGAGGTGTGTTGATTCATGCAGAATAATCTAATTATGATGGAGTTCAAATTGGAAAACTTTTCAATCAATTCATATTGCATTATTTTTCTACAAAGTTTGAAATGTTTTTCCTGTGTTCATTGCGATCAGATTTCTGCATTGAACAAAATTAAGGTATTGTAATAAACTAATATATTTACTAATATCAAATTACATATCTGCTTACAGCCATTTAAATAAAATTATGTAGAACTATATATAAGTCTAGTTCATATTTATTATGGTGAGCACTCTAATGCCTCTAATTGTGTTACTCCAATTCAATTATTTTTACATATGTAAACAAACACATTTTGGAAACTTCTATAATAGTAGGCTTACATATGATTAATTATAAAGGAACCATGAGGAACATTTCAATGGAAAGGAGATAGAATATAAGGAGTATGGGGGGAATCAAATAATGTAATAATGTGTTAATTGTTGTGAGGTTGGAAAGGCAGAACAAAGAAGAGAATAAGGGGATGGAGAACTAATACCTATTATATTTGATCATACGATGAATGGCTAGTTCCTTTGCGGAAATATCACAAATGTCCCAAAGAATTTCACATAGAAATTTAGAACTATTGGTTACAAATATTGATATTAGTAGATTAATGGCATTCGTTGCTAATCCACAACAACGTGACATGATTCTATTACTTCCATAAACAACCATTTACTGTGGTTATTAATTAGTCATTCAAAAGTTAAATTCTGTTGGTTTCAGTAGTGTCAGCATGTCAGTAATGACACCTGGTAATGTGTTAATGAAAGCGATTGTTGCAGATTAGAAGACAATAAAGAACCGAGGAACCAGAAACAAATGGAAGCTAAAACAAATATATTTGCATTCGGATATGCAACTGCATGTCACTAGGAAGCTATTTTTCTGTTCTAGAAAAGATGCCTGACATCTTTGACATTCAAAAGTGGTTTTCCAGTCCTGAGAATATCACCATTATTGAAAAGAATTTTAGGCTTCTTAACAGTCAGTGGAAATGAAACATTCATTTACTTTTTTCTTTTCTTTGCATGTTACTGAGCTGCTTAGAAGATCACCTTACTTTAGTAAATAAAATATTTTCATTACTTAATTTTGAAATATCTAATACACATGTGAGACATAAGCCCCTCAAAATGCACAAAGAATTCAAATGGAATTCAAAGAACGGTAGACATCCCATTACTGTGAAGCTGTCAGCTCGTCACTTATTCACATCTTCCTGTTTCTCTCATTAGTTTCATCTGAAACATTTTCTTACATGTATTTTGATAGCTTCAGTTTGAACAGGAGAGAATGAATGAATAATTTGAAAATGTTTACACAGAATTGTTGTATACCTCTAGCTCAGATTTATCCACTCTTAAAGTTTCTTCCTTTAGCCTTTATTAGTCTCTCTATTTTTTTCATGTAAACGTATGTCACTTTAAGAAAATTTCAAGTAGTTGCAGATATTTTGTTTACCTTGAGTCATTATGTTTAGTGTACATTTTTTCAAATCAAACAGGGACATTCTCTTAGAAACTCTGAATAGTCGTGATAACTAGGAAACAATATTGAAACAATTCATTGTCCACTTCATTAGCCATCATTTTTCCTAAGCCGTAGATGCAGTTCTGTATCTGTTTGTGTATGCAGTAGTTCAGTTTTGTTGATCAGAGTCCATTACTTAGAGTTTACATAGTGACATTTACAAGTGACTTTCCACTTTTTTTTTTTTTTTTTTTAAATTTTAAGTGTTCCTGGAACACTTCACAGTCCTTTTTTTTTTTTTTTCCAGTTGATTCTGTTGATTAGTCTGGAGTAGAATTAAGTAACATTGTTACCTTTGTTTAGGAATATCATGAAAGTAATGACATTCTCTGAACATCATGTTACAAGTTCACAATAACACCTTATGCCTTTGCTGCTTTTCAGTATCTGTTTTTCTGCTGTGCACACCAGGAATTCTGACTGTATACTTACACTGACTTTCTTTGATAATTTGATAACTTATTAAAAAAAATACTTTGAGTTTAAATGTCAATTTTATTACTACAACTACAAAATCTTTGCTAGGTTTCCGTAGTACTCCAATCTCCTATATTTAGCATGTGATATTTCACTATAACGAAGAACATATATTTTCCTATTTACTTATATGACTTACATATGATAGGATAAATTCTCATACTATACTATGATAGTAAATAAATGCCAACATTTATTGTGACAATTTCTCCAAGAATTAGACTATGGAAACTGTCCAGAATTATCTCCTCAATTCACTTTCCATGTCATTCTCATTCTCTGAAGTCTTGTTTTCCTATGTTAACAATGTATTAGAACTTACATTCTATTTTCTGCTTTTTAGGCTAAAAAAATCAATAAAATTTTTCTTCTCCTACTTCTGTCCTCCTTCAGTGACTAATGTTGCTTCTAAGCAGCAATCTGTTAGGTGTGCTCACTGTCCCCGGGAAAGAATTGCTGTTTGTCTGTCTTAGGAGACAGTGTGATGCCATTCTTCCTCTCCCTCTTAGCATCTACCATATCAAACAACCTGTTCTTAAGGATGCTGCCATTTATGTCCCAAGACCACAGTGTACATTCTTAACTTTGCCCACTGCATATTTATAATTTCCATTCCTAACAGCAAGAAACTAGAAGTTCTTACTTCCAATTTCATTTATTGATTTGCTTAAGGCTAGTATACACAAAAAGAGTGGCAGAATTTCTAACACATACCATCCCCCAAAGCAAATCCACAACTAGTCTTCAATATTTGTTACCTGACATTTTTTAGATAACTCTTATAAAAAGAGAAAATATTAAAATATTAAGAATCAACAAATTTTTCCAGTATATACATGTATGTAAATGTAACCTAGATTTCTTTTGACATATAAAACATTTAAACCATCCTTTTCATAACTTTTTTAAATTTAGAGATTAAAATATAATTACAAAATATCTTTTCAGTTTCCTCATAAAGTGAAGCATGACTGTGTTGATGTATTTTCTTGTTTGTTTTTCTGAAGTTTAGTTTTATCTTTTCTAGAGTTTCAAATACATGCGTATGATTATGAAGTTTTGTCCAATGTACTTTTAATGTATGAAAGTACCCTGATTATTTTTTCAGATATTTTGTGGATGAGATTTCCAGTTTGAGTCTTCTATAAACACAATAGCTCAGTGCATGCCAGTAGTGCTATCCACATGAACAACACTTTTCATTTCATGACATTGATGGTTTTGAGTGCAATACAAGTCATACAGAAAGCACATATCTAGCTGGAATAAAAATTGGACTAGTCAACTTCTCCAACATGTCAGTGTACTTTCTTTCCAGTAACGTTTGAGAGGAACATTTCCTCATCAGCAATGGTTAATTCAAATTTCTACTTTTTGCCATTCTATAAGAAAAAATTCTCATTTGAATTCTATGATGTTAATGAGGCTAAATAATGTTCATTTGCTTATTGTTATTTGCCTTCCATTTACCAATCAAAACAAATATTTACTCTTCATATAAAGTTTAATCATTGAAGGTCTGGAAAATTCCAGGTAGTTATTCTAAATATTTTCAGATATATTAAATAATCAAACAAACATGCATGATCAGCTGCATAATCATAGTCACTATATTCCTTATTTATTTTATCTAAGGAAACTGTTTTGTATTTTATAGCCAAAGTCAAAACTCAGTTGGGTTCAACAAATGTCTTTAGTTTTGGCAGTCTATTTATTAACTTTTACTTTTTTATGAAACTAAAGAATTGAATAGAGCAAACTCATTAAATTTATGTTAAATCATATGGGTATTTTACTATTCTTTTCAATCTGTGTTAATATGTCAGTTTCCAATAAAATTTTGTCTCAAATATAATTGAGATTTCACTGTTTGTACAAAGATACTTGAAATTGGAATAGTACAACTTTCAATTCATGTTCTTGATACATATCATGTTTTATTTGATCTTTGAGAATTCTCATAGCAAAGTTTAATGATTTTCTCTTAAATGTCATGGATGTCTTTTCCTAAAATCCATTCTGATTAGAATTGCCAATGTATCTGCAAATGGATTTTTAAATTTTAAATTTCTTGGGGGAAAATTGTTAATGTATAGACATGCAATAGTGTCCTTACCTCTAATTAGTATTCTGATCTTTTATCAGTTCACTTGCTAGCTGTGGTTAATTCATATGTTTCATTGAATGTGAATATACATTGCCTTTCTATTTCTTGTGTTTTTATGAATTTTAATTTTATTGCTTCTTATGGGATCTATGGTACTGATGAAAAAACAGTGAAAGTTAATAATTTTATATTTTTTCCTTTTTTTGGATAAAAATGTTCAATATTTCACTATAAAGAATTAATCTAATGTTACAATAGATGTCTTGTTTTGAGGATGTTCACTGATAAATTTGAGAATTTTCTGTTTGCTCTTAATGTACTGAGAGTATAAAAACTCAGGATTCATTCTAATATCAAGTAGCATTTCATTATTTTCCATATCTGTGAGAAGACTATATATTTTTCCCCATTCTGCTAAATAGTACGTGTATAACATTATTTGTGTACATGCATAACTATTAGAAACACTTTGCTGAAATTTAATTTTCATATAAAGTGTTTTAATGTTGGGAATCAGTGTCATTGAATTTTATCACAGATTTCCCTCTGTTTATATCTTTCTTGTGATCCCTATATCATTTGGATATATATCGTTTCTTCATGTCTATATCAATTTTAATCACATATAAAACATTTGGTATTATATATATTATATTAGATATTATATATTAACTGTACACTATATATTGGATATAATAATATGTGTAGATGTATGTGTATATATGTGTGTGTGTGTTTGGTATTATATATATTATATTAGATATTATATATTAACTATACACTATATATTGGATATAATAATATGTGTAGATGTATGTGTATATATGTGTGTGTGTGTGTGCATATGTGTATATTTGATTGGTGCAAGTTCTACCAGTACTATTTTTTTAATTTACTAAAAATTCATTCACATATTAAAATCTATTTTAAATATAATTACCAACTCCTATGCAAATAGATTTTTAACTGTTTAACTTGTCAATTGTTTCTTACTATTATACACAGAGAGACACACAGACACACACACACACAGAAAAACACATGGACAAACACACACATGTACACATGCACACACACACACACACACACACACAAACATATATAGGTATATGTATTTGTAATTCTATTTACATTGTATCATAACAAATAAGATGTGACATTAGAGACATGTATGAAAATTACAAAAAAATTGTGTATCTTAGTGTGTTTATACAAACTTTGTATTCCAATTTCTTCATTTACACAATGGTACACTTTGGTACTTACACAAAATAACATTTTGCTACTTCTGGGAATACTGCCTGACTATATTAGAATTTCAAATTCTATTTCATCTACTATTGACAGCAATTGAAATCTCCAGACTTTAGTGTTTTCATTCTACCAGTTTTTCCAAGTTTTCTTTTTTTTTTTTTTTTCAACCTTGGCCTTCTACATAGCAGTTTAGTCTTTAGCCAAGGTTTTGAGTGGAATTTAACTGCAGACTTTTGCAATTCTGTGATTCATAGGCAAATAACAGAGACACATGTGATTATCATAAATAGAGACATGATACACATTTGTCAGAACAAATTCATTAAACAAAATATTTGGAGAACATTCTTCTAAGAATATTAGAGTTTCAAATTTTATACAACATATACTACAAATTGTGATCAGAGCCTATGTACTTAACATCTAAGACAGTATATATAGCACATTGTTTAGAATATAATAGCAAGTTTCTTCTACGTTTAAAATGCTTGTGAATAGCTGGTATTGAAATTTACCACTGAGAAAATCTTGCTATATATTGTGACTGACTTTCAACATAATATAGGCTTTGAACATTTTGATCTGGTTACAGGACAGGACTCATGCTTCAAGAAAAGGAAATGTATTTTTTTTCTTACAGTTAATATTGAGTTATAACATGTTCCATCATTTTTTAATTTAAATGACACACATTTTAAATCAAAAGTATGTGGAAATTATGATGAAATGTAGGCAAGAGTGAATAGAATTGTCTTTTACTATTTAATTTCTATATACTTTTTATGCTGGAAATTGAGTGCAAATAACATCCTACTCATACTTATCTACTAAGATAGAACAATGACGAGTTAATATCATAGTTACTCTTCTATTCCAGTGTAAAAATTAGCAGTTTTATTTTTAAAATTTTTCATCCAATATATTTTGATCATATGATTTTCCTTCCCCAGCTCCTCCTCCCAGACCTTTCTCCACTACCTACATAATCAATTTCGTGTGCTTTCTTTCTCTTAAAATACATTTAAAACAAAAATGAAAATGAAAAAATAAACCACAAAAAATTCTAATCTGACATGTGTGGACAAACTTCTCCTTAGCATGAGGCCTGCCCAAGAGTATAGCTACTATACCCAGTGTCATTCCATTAAAGAAATTGATTATCTCTCCAACAGCTATCAATAGAAAATAGCTTTGTGGTTGAGGGTTTAATTGTATTCACTTTTTCTTCTCTTGTTCTTGGCCTCATCAATAATGTTATATATGGTTTCCATATCATGAAAAAAGCTTTAAATCAAATTTAAAAAGAACTTGGTGATTTCCCTAACATGTATGCCAGTATTGAACCATTGAACACATGGCAGAGAGATCACTATTATAACTAGCATGGTATGTAGCTGAGTAAGACTGATAATTACTTTTCTCCTCTGGTTAAATTTATAGTATCTTCCAGCACTATGAATGTTAGTCAGTGGGTGGAAAATGCCTTCTTGAACATCAGTTCAGTTTTTTTCCAAGATTGATTACTAAGTATGGGTTTTCTCATTAATGGTCATTATTATCAGGTTGTAGAGGGTTATTAATACCTTTGGAATATTTGGGAGAAATATGAGACCCCCTTTGGCCAACAATTTAAAAACATCTAACACATGCCTGGTACTAGATGGTTTACTTGGTAATAGGTCATAATCTTGTTGTGCTATTAGTTTTCTACTATATGATAACACTATTTAAACTTGTTCTATACATGTATTTATTTAGGGAGCTTCTGCAGTAGTAAGTTTCCATACTGCTTGCCAAAGGCCTTTAGTGTTTGTTAAACTTCTACATGTTCCTACTTCTAACCTGAGGTACCATCCCTGTTTACTAAAATTTCCTATTTTAATTATCCCTTAATGTATTTACAAAACCATAATCTATTTCTCTTTTCTTGGAAGATATCATCTTCCCTATACATCCCTCATAAGCTACCCAAACTTTCTCTGAGATTCCACAAAAAGGTAAAAATAGATCTATCGCAAATCCAGAAATACGTATCTAAACCATATGCCTAAAAGTCTCTACACATGGCTACAAAGATACTTGCTCCTCCTTGTGCATTTTTATATTGTTAATAACTAGAATTGGAAATAGCAAATGTGTTCATAAATGGATTAATATATAATTAAAATTGGGTACATTTACACAATGGACTACTATTTAGCTCTTAAAAAAATTATGAAATTCTCAGGTGAATGAGAATTGACTTTGAAAAAAAAGTTAATCCTGAGTGAAGTAACCAAGACTCAGAATGACAAATATTACATTTTGTCTTTTATATGTTGGTATTAGCTTTTAAATTATAGATGTTAAGAAATTTCTGATATGCTGTTTGACTAAACTACCTAAATTTAGCTGTCAAGGGAGGCAATATAATTTGTTGTTTGAAACAAATTATTTACTACCTATAAATTGTTCTCACTTGCTATAAGAAACATTCAGTCTTCAAGAGTTTGGCAAAGTCTTGCTGTGTACAAAGGAAAAAGGTAATGGCTAAAACAATGTGCATCACATTGAAGCAGATAACACATCAGTAACTACTTTTCTCTTTTACACTCATCTACATCCAACCCCGAATTAGTTTGAGACTATGTTGAGAAAAACAAGGAGAAATATCAGGCAGAGAATGTTTTTAGTTGTATTATGTCTGAAGTTCAAAATTCTAAAATCTATCCAACCCAGAATGTCCATTGCAATTCATCAGTTAACTTGTGACTCCTTAAAAACTTGAAACTAGATACCAAAACAATAAAAACAAAACAACAGACATGAGAATTACACATTTTATTATTTTGGGGGTAACAAATATAGGGGAGACTAGTGTTAAGTACTTTCCTTCTGTCAGAGTAGTAAGCCACATTATTTTTTTTTCTGAGAAATTTATTAAGTGAGTATATTATACTTTTTGAGCCTGTGTCTTTTATTCTCACTGACCTTAATCTCACTTTTTAAAAGTTGCCTGATAAAACACTTTTCTGTTGCTTCCTATGAAAGATGTAATAAAGACATATTTTACTCATAGAAAGGTGCTTACTCTGTGGCCCTTCCTCTTGAAATGATGTAGAGAAATATCTAATCCTTTAATCCAGCAGTATGGCTGCTATAAGGTAGAAAGAATGTTGGTACACACCTTTAATCCTAGTATTCAGAAGTCATTGGTGGTGAATTCCTTTAATCCCAACACTTTGGAGATAGGAAGCAGAACTCAGAAGGAGTCAATGTCAAACACAAAGTGACTTCTGAGATGAGTCAGAGTGAAGGGCTGGCAAAGTGACAAATCAGAGGAAGAGTTAGCAGAGTGAGTACAGGAAATGAAAGCAGGTTCTAAGTTCAGAGTCAGGATAAGAGTCAGAGAGAAAACAAGACACGGAGACAATGATACGGTCTAACAGAACATAATGCAGAGAAGCAGAGAGGCTGAATGAGGCAATATATGGCAGTGAGAGCTCACAGAGACACAGAACCAGTCTGAAGAGTCTGAGGCAGAGACCCTGAGGTAGCTTGGCAGAAGTAGTCAGTATCAGATGGGAAGAGTCAGTCAGTATGAAGCCAAGCAGAGCAGTACACACTGAATCAGCCAGAGTCTGCCAGAGTCAGAAGAGTACAGTCTGAATCTGTCAGCTGGCTATGAAGAAACAAGACAGCTTTGAGAGGAGTTTAAGCCAAAACAAGGAGTGAGTTGAATAAGGATAATCAGAGTTCAAAAGGAGATAGTCAAAATAAGCTCAGTCAGCAGTAGGTCTCAGAGGCTGACACTGAAGCCTTCTAGGTCCAAACTAACAGCTTAAACATTTTAGAGTGTTAGGAGGCTGAAAAATCTACAGAGCTTCAGGACTAGGAACAGCAATTTTATTAGACAAAGAATTAAAACTTCTGTTCTGAATCTACAGCTAAAAATTGACTATACTTTAGACATTTTACAGTATCTACAAGGCAATATCATATACATATATTTAGTTTATATGAAAAATGCAATCATAATATTATTAAACTACTTACTAATTTAATTTTAGTAATGTAAATTTGTAAGATTTATGATTTAATCTGTCTGTCTTCCAGTTGGTATCTTTCTATTTCAAGCTACTTAAATGTTGTATATACTTCATTTGGAGTTGACTATGCAGAATACACATAAGTCAACATAAATATTGGTTGTTTGAGTTGCTTTGTTAAAAACTAACATTTCCATAATAAAGTAGTAAAAATAAAAATGTTTTCTATAGAATGTCAAGATATACATCAGATATTAGAAGTTCCAGTCATTCCTTTATGTTATGGAATCATAAAATGATTGCTTTTAAGAAAGATTATATAAGTTTTCACATTCATATTACTTATATAAAATATAAATTCTAAAATAATATTTTATATATAACACACAATGAAATTCTTTCAGATTAAAAGAAAATTGACGTCATGAACTTTGTAGGTAAATGAATGGAACTAGAGAAGTTCATATTGAATGTGATAATCCAGGCCAAGAAAGACAAAGATTACATGTTATCTCTCATCAAAGGATCCTAGCTCAAGAAATTCTTATGTGATAACACATCTTAGAGTAACTACAGAAACTAGGAAAGTAAAAATGGGTCATTCCTGGGGTAGGAGACTGAGGAACAATAGAGAAAGGAATAGCAGAATATAGGTCTCTGTTTGGGAACAGGGAAAATATGAAGGGAGGCTCCATTTTTAGATAATAATAATGTCAATGTTGCTTGAAAAAAATCAAAAGGAACCAAACTATTAACTATTTACCTAAAAATGAATAATATATAGAAATTTTCTATATGTTGTGTATGTATATTCACATATGTATATATGTATATATTCATTAAATATCTATCATATATTAAATAAACACATTAAAATATATATTATTTTTTTAAATCTGGACTTATAATGCTTCTTATAAAATCGATAGTCCAGCTAACAAAAATCCAATACTAGGCTGAGCATCCCTCTTTATAGCTATTGGTTATAGTACAAGGGACTCTGAAAGCATATAGACTATTGCCCTTTATTGTCCTCTAAAGGTAGGAAGTAAGCTGCTATTGCTGAAGATACCAAGTACTACAGACACAAGTCCCAGACTTCCCTAAGCTGGATTTTACCTGAATGCCTCCTCCCTGAGAACTATCTTTCATGGTACCAGAAATTGCCAAGCAAAGCTTTCAAAGAAGGGAGTCAACCAAGAGTGCTACCCTGCTATAATGCCTATGAACCAAAACACCTCCAGTATAGCATGATAACTATAAAGGTATGGTAGTAGCCACATATAATTTAGCAGTAATCAAAAGTGCTCTAATTAGAATTAAGATCCTCTATAATTTAGCAGTAATCAAAAGTGCTCTAATTAGAATTAAGATCCTCTTAACAAGAGGGACATCATGTTTGGGACAGAAAAATCTACCCAACTAACCAAGGTTGGTAAAGTCATGGATCTTGAAGTAGAACCTACAACCACCATTTTACGCAACCAGCATAATCCTTAAAATCCTTAGGAATTTGTCCTCTCACCCACAAATAATTATTGATCTCAAGACTCATCAAGAAAAAATTCTCTTCTCAACAGATGGAAACCATATAGCAAACACAAACTAATCAAAATTCAGAGTTGTGGAGCCTAGTTTCAGTGGATATATCTAAAACAAAAGTCCCTTATTTAAGTCTCAGGGAACATTGTGGAAGAAGGGGTCGGGAGATTGTAAGAGCCAGAGCATCAGGATTTTTATGTGAGGCTATATCTCCTAGTAATGTCAAAATTTAAAAAGGACCACATAAAGTCTCAAAAATAAGATTGTCTAACATGGGCTGAATAGGGACAGAAGCAATAGACATACCAAACTGAACTTGGAAAGACCAGGAGACCAAAATGCATATAAATACATGTATATATTTTAAAATGTATGTATGTATATACATATATATATATATATGATATACGTATATATAATATTGATATATGCTTTATGTTGATATATTTTAAAATATATGCATGTATATATACATATGTATATGTGTGTGTGTGTGTGTATATATATATATATATTTATATATATATCAATGATGTAAAATGTGTTCCTGGTTTTGAAAGAGAACATAGGAAGTTATTATAGCAGGATTAAGAGGGCAAAGAAGACAGGAGGAATTATGTAATACATCATAATCTAAACAATTAAAAAAGGAAAAAAGAAAATTACACTTTCATATTATTTATATACAATTGGAAAGTAAAAAATAATAATTTATGTAATAATTTAATACAAAAAGTTTTTATTATTATCTTAACTTCACAATTATATTGTATGATTATCAACTGTAGAACAAAGATTAGTTTCCTTAATAAACTGAGCATGAAAGTTCTTTATCTTATGTCCTCAAATGTATTTAAATTATGGCAAAGACAATTGAAAATTAAAATTAACCTGGGCAGTGGTAGTGCACACCTTTAATCCCAGTACCCTGGAAGCACAGGCAGGCTGATCTCTATGAGTTTGATGCCAGCCTGGTCTGTAAAGCTAGTTCCAGGACAGCTAGAGTTATAACAGAGAAACCCTGTCTCAAAAGCGAAAAAAAAAAAAAAGACAATTAAATTTAAAATATCAAAGCAAAGCCATCCAAGAAAAGACACCTGAGAAGCAGCATTATGAATTAAATCATCATTTTCCTGGGTGGTAGAAACCCAGTGGATTAATGGTTGCTTCTGTGAAAGGAAACACGAGATTGTGCAATTGAAAATTAAAGTTACACATATGGTACCTTACTAATTTCCTCACTTTGACGGGTACTCCAATTTAAAAACACATATATAAAGATTCAAAGCTGTAATCTACATACAAGTGAGCATGCGTTATGCTTGTCATTCTGGGTCTCCGTTACCAAATTCAAGAATGATTATTTTGAGCTCTATCTAGTTACCAAAAAATTTCATAATTTCTTTTTTCTTTATAAATGAATACCATTGTGAATAACTGCCACATTTTCATTATCCACTCCATAGTTGATGGACATCTAGGGCATTTGAATCTGAAGTGGGAATAGGGGAATAATTGGAGGGGCAGCAATGGAAGATGGGTTGGACCAAAATACATTATATGCATGGATGAAATTCTCAAACAATAAAAAATAAAGTATAAAGAAAAGGAAACCTTAAGAGACAATAAATTCTAAACTAAAATTAAAAGAAAAGAAAGATAGCAAAAACTAGTCTAGGAAATGTAAAAATAGAAATCTTCAGGCTTGGGATAGACAGACGTGAGAGAGGCCAGGGTCTGTGAAAATAACAAAGTGCTCATCATTTCATTTCCATGGAAAACGTGATCTGGTGTCAGATAATTTAGCGATAGTGTATTTTAGTAGTGATAAGCAAGAAATTAACATTATAATTTAAAAATTCATCATTTTCAGTGGGGAATAAATGGAAACATCAAATTTTAAAAATAGAACAAAATATAATAGCTGAATTTAGGAAAGAAAATAATAGAGGATATGCATATACAGGCAAAAGTCATTACTCGTGAGAAAAATCTAGACATGCAGTAGAGCATGCTTGATTTTCTTTATGGGATCCTTGCCTTCCATTTATAAAGCCTATTTTATTACATATATTTAAGTATATATGTGTAGTTGTTAACTACAATCTTTTACCCTCAATTTAGAGAAAGAGAAAGGAAGGACAGAAAAAATTTTTTCACTGCTATTGCAAGAGGCCTTGATATAGAATGAGAGACAGTTAGAAATCTTAACAGCCTTTTTAGGTTGTCCTAAGCTTGGAGAGGACTAGCTGCCAATGTAGTCAGATTAGTGTCTCATCTCACTATCTGCAAACACAATTTCTCCAACCTTTGTTCTTTTAAGTAAGAATCAACACACTAACAGTGGAAAAACCAACCAATGAACCACCAACCAACCCCCATCCCATTCTTGGGGCTTCAGAACTTTTATATCCTAGCAAAAGTTCCCATAAAGCCAAAGAGCACAAAATCCCAAGAACAAGTTTCAGGTGCCAGAACAACTGCACCTAGCCAAATTATAGCCACCTGCATCAAGCATTCCAAATTCAACTCATAATCATCTATCTCACCTAGGGTGGGAATATAAAACATAAACCTAGTCCAAATGCCCTTTTGCGTTTTTAAAGAAACCAAAATAACAAAAACTTCTTCCATGTGTTCCACCACATTTATATGCATCTTTCAATTGGATCGCAACAAAAAGAAAGGCAAACACCATCTCTTTGCAAAATCTAGAAAGTAATAAAATGCAAGATTTAAGAAGTAAAAGAGTCTATGATAGGTTACATTACAATACCCTTATATTTTGTAACATGTTTTATTTGATATTAAAATACAAATATTGAGTCATTTGACATTTCCCCATCATTTCAATAGTTTAGAGTTCTGAACACATTCAAATGGAGCCCTTGGAAGATGCAGTAACAATAGTAATCACTAAGTAATAATAGTTCATGACAGGTAATAAATATATATTAATTACTAGGCTACAGAATGTGAATTTAATGATTACTCATAATAATGTCTTTGAGTATGAAAACATAAATGACATGTCAAACCACTTGCCCCAGCTTTCACAGACCAAGTGTCTAAATCAGAGCAGGTTCCACTTAGAACCCTTAGGCATGACACTTTGGTCTTAACTGCTGGGGAAACTATGGGTAACCACTCCCACCTGTGGGAGACTTAAGTTAATATCAACAATTTTGGGCTGAATTTTATAAACAATGGTGTTTTGCTTTTCATTCAAAATACCCCATGTCTTCATAATCCATTGCTATCCAAACCATCTTTCATCTATATGGCTATTCTTGCTTATCTTGCCATTTTTATGCAATGAAAAAATGATGAAAATATCTCTTAATGTTATAAGAAAGTTTTCTGGATTAATGCGGGTAAACAAAAGCTAAGATCTGTGCAGAAATACTGATTGTATAGTTACCTATCAATATTGATATTTTAGATAGCCAATTCTCTTATATGCTTAGTTTCTTCTGGTGCTAAATGAAGCACTATTTATATTATATTTATTATATTATATTATATTATATTATATTATATTATATTATATTATATTATATTATATTATATTATTATATTATAATTACATCCATTCAGATACTTTATGTCTGTCATCATTTTAGCCTCTACCTCAATGAAATTTATATTTTGCATTCTGTCCCTGGGAGTAACACATACACATGATTCTAATCAACTATTATCTTTGATTCTCTAGATAGCAATAATTCTTTCTTTCCAAACTTGGGATATATGGCACAGAGTACCAAAGTCACAAGTTGAGTGTATGATAAAGTTCCACTTTCCCATGGAATGACATAAAAGTGTAAAAATTAACCACTGTGGTGTGCTGATGAGCTCATTCTTACACAGATAACCACAGCTGCCCTGAGTACATGTGTACTTATGCTAGGCCATGTTCAGATCTCTTTTCGCTGCACATCTCTCCATCTTCTGTTCCTACAGTCTTTGTGTCCTCTCTTTGAAAATGTTCACCAAGCCTTTGAAAAGTTGTTATAGTTATCCAAGTAAAAGCTAACTGTTCTGCCATAAATTATCCTTATAGTATTGTCCTGTGATGGGATTTTACATAAACTACCACCTACCTGCAGCAAACAAAAAAAATTAATTCTCTAGTAAGGAATGGCCACAGCCCTGTCTCCACTGAATAATTTCACACTCATGCTTAGTCAGTTAAGTATAGTTAAACTCAGTGGACCACACACAAAATGACCTCATGAAAGTAGGATAGAGATTCATTGAGAATGATATGACTCTGGAGGAAGATATAGAGAGAAGGTGGGTATTGAAAAGTCTAATATTCATTATACAGCTGTATGAAACTGGCAAATATTAAAAAAATTAGGAAAAAAAATGAAATGTGCAAAACATTCCAAGTTCTGAATACCCAAAATAAATTAAATTAAGTCAAAGTAAAATGAGAAAAAAACCACAACCAAGACATAATATATTGAGCATCTTAAAAGAAAGACCTAATGTGTAATTGGATATGTGGTCTTAAATTAAAAATTTTACACACTTTGTAAAACACGAGACATATTGTGTCATAAAATTTTGTATCAATCAAAAAACTATTGTGATCAGGAAATTTATTTCCCATATGAGTTATTTTTAAAACAGTTTCATAGGAAACACTTTAGAAATTGTCTTCCATGATTAATCATAAAAAGAAAATATTGTCGCTTAGACACATTTCATACAAATGAGTCATTATTTCTGTTGCTATCTGAATATATGGGAAAACATATTCATTGCTGCTATCATTCTTCCAAGAATTATTGAATGAGATAGTATCCTAGTTTACTTTCCAAATATTATATATTTGAAGACTTCTGTTGTTTTACTTAATTTCTCCTGTTTCTCTTGACTAGTTTATTTTACTCTGTACTTCTTCAGGTTATAATCAGGGCATTAGTCTGTTGGTAACATTCGAATATTTTTTCTACTTTTCTTTTAGTATTCCACTATAGCAATGAATTTATATTTTTATACGTGTCATAATGCATTTTTATTTATTTAATTGTGGATGTAAGCCACCATCAATTACCCGTTGTGGAGCTGGTCCAATATGAACCCTTGCAACCATGTTGCTAAATGATATTCAAATTTACAGATGAGATGTATTCATGATGCTGTTAAGTAACTTGATTGGGTCTAAAATGTATACTTCCTGTTTTCTGAAATAGGATTCCTATGATGCTGACTATAACGGCCCAATGAGATTTGATGGAAAAATATGGCAATAGGATGGTAAGTAGCTCTTATTAATCTCTGGTATGTGGAGAAAATGACATATTTTGCCTTTTAATCAACAGGTGGAGGTATTCTTACAACTCCTACCTTGTATTATAGGAGGTTGGCTTGGTTCATATAATTCTGCAATGTCATAATGTAATGTGTTTTTTTTTTTAACAGTAAAAACTTTTCATTCTGTAACTCACTGCCACTTAGTACTTAGAATAGTATTTGGAGGTAGTAGCCTCACACATAGCATGAATGACTGAATGAATGTAACTGGCATCCATTAACAGTGTTGTGTGTTTGTGCCCTTTTGCTTTGCCTTTGCTTGGGGACATTTTCCTGTTGCTCATTAGTAAAAGGGCCAATTAACATGAATATATTTGTTTTTGTAGTAATTTCTTTAATAGATTATTATGACATATTATGACGTGTGTGTGTGTGCGTGCGTGTGTGTGGTGTGTGTGTGTGTGTAGAAAAACATACTTCTCTTTTTTACCTGTTCTTTGACTAATTCTATTCTCTGCTAAAGAAAGCACTTAAGACTTTCTGGAGTGAGCTTTTAATTCTATTGTCTACTTTTCTAAGTACTCGGTTTTGACAATAATGTCAAGTTCCAAAATTAGTTCCAAAATCTGCAACATATTGTGGAAAATTGTAGAAATAACTAAGTTCTTATTTGTTGGTAAATATAAAGAGAGTATGCATCTAATTATCTAGGATAATTAATGTGTGTGTGTGTGTGTGTGGGAATGTTTGAAAGATATACCTGAGAGTACATTTGACTATAATTCTGTAAATGAATATTTTGTATCTTTAAATGCAAAATAATCAATTAATTGGTCATTAAAGTATACAGGTAAAGAAGACCTCAAATAATGGATGCTAATCTAACAACACATGTAAATATCTGTGGTTAGCAAATGCATTACACCAAAATTTTAGCATATAGCCAAAGCATTCAGCAACTCTGCTTACTGGCTTACAGTATTCCCACAACTTATTATTTTCCACTTAGAAAGTTAAGCATTATCCAATGTTGTAGACTAACAATTTTCCCTAGGTTTTTCTTTTTCTGGTGTCAAAACAACAAAGCTCCAATTCAAACTGAGACATCAAAACACCACGACTCTCTGTACTAGATCTCAGATTCATCACACAGTGAGAAAAAACAGTTGGATGGAGTTTTGCATACACTCCTTCTTGTGTTTTCAGATGTGTTGGTCAGCAGGGCTGTAGCACTAAAAATGCAAGTTTCTATAATGATGGTCTACAAGGAAGTCAGATGAAAGGTTACTTTGAATTGTCTTTGAAGGCAATAGATGGTGGAATCGCCTTTGATACCAGGAATCAGCACCAGTCTAGTCAAATCAAGGACATCTGTCCTCTGAAGCCAGGGAGAGCAAAACATAGATATTGACGGATGGCTCAACAGGGCATGAAGAAGAGAAAATAGTTATTGCCAGAGTGTTTAGAGAGCTATGGGAAAGAGTAAATAAAAGTGGACAACATTTCCTTTGGACAGACATGAAACAGTGGGCATTCTTTACTTGTCAAAAGCAAAAGGTGTGGGATTTTTTTAAACATGCCTTTTGGCAAGTTTGCTGGCAAATACAAGCTGCTCTCCCCAGATACCCACAACTATGGGCTTCTTTTACGAAACTTATGATAAATATTTGTCATTTAACATTTTTCTTATTTAAATTAGCTGGACAGGGATTCATTAAAATAATAGATAAAAGAGGCAAAGGAGATGTAGAGAAGAAAAAATAAAGTTAGAGAGTATTCATATGTCCTATTATCTATAAGTAAATTCACTGGGAATAATCTGTTTGGTTTGCAAGGACTCCTAGGAATAAACAGCCATTTTTATGTAAAGTAAAAACCTTCATAAGAAATTGAATTTTAGGTTCTCAGAAAAATTTTTTTTACTAATATCCTTTAGGAAACAAAAAATGTTTCCTGTTACAATACAAATAGTAAATATGTGGTGCGCTCTGCATGATATGATCATATATTGCCAATTCATTCATCTTGGTCAGAAACCAAAGTCACAAGTAGTCTCTAATCATCAATTCATAGGTGGATTAAAACACAAATTATTTTAGACATTTGCAGAATACAAACAAAGGGATATCTATTATTACACACCAACTACTTTAGTCAAAGATCTATGCTTTCATGCTCTTTTCAATATTTGTTTTCTGAGTGCTGCACTTCTACAGGTAATTGATGTTTCACAAGACCTATTCTTTGGAAAGAAAGGACTTTAGATAATTCCATAGCTTACTGTAAGTTCAATTTCATTCATGCACATGCCTACTATATACACATTAAAAATATATTTGTGCATATACTTAAGAACCATATGTGATCTGACTTACTAAATATTAAGTAACCATAAGAATTATAAAATAAATACATAAATGTATTGTTGAAATTTCAATCACTGTCAATACTATTTGAATAGAAAAATGTGATGTTTTTTGTAGAATGTGTCTCAATCCTGGAACAACATCAGTATACGGTAGTTTAAATACAAGATGTAACTTATTAATCATTAGTAACATTCATTCAACAAAATTTGTGTGCATGAGAATGGTTAGTAAAATAGAAAAAACAAATAATTTGTAGTCAATTGAAGTGTATGTTCACAACACAAGATATACAAAATGGCATTTATATATTAAAATGTAAACTATGGCTATCAACTAAGGGAAAAATACATCCACTTAGAGGTTGCTAAGAGAAGTCAGGGCTCAGACAAACATAAACAGCAATACATGAGGTGTGAAGGGATAAACATTAATTTAAATACAATGAATAAATATAATTAGAAATTATGATATGGAATTTACTATTACTTGTGAAGTGTTTTACAAAAATATAACAAAAGGTAAGAAAACTGAAAAGGGTATTGTGATTTAGTACATATAAGGATGAATAATTATTTTAATGGGTAAATAATTGATTATATATATATGCATTTGCTACTCATATTATCTAGGAATATCTTCTTAAAGGGTTAGCAAATAGTGGCAGTAATATCATTATGAGAATAAATAGAATTTAGCTTTTTATTTATAAGTATATTTTTCTGCTAAAAGAAATCATGTTTTCCTTCAGTAAATAGTAGTTTGAATGTTAGGTTGTGGAAAGTCCACAGTTAATTTCAAACTTTTGTGGATCTTGAAAATACAGTGGTCTAACACTTGTGGAAACAGGAAAAAAGAACTGACAATCTAACTAAAAAGACCTTATTCTACAGATTATCAGGAATAATATGAACATGGAAATAAATAATGATATTTACATGTTCTAAAACATTTAATGGAACAGAAAACCATACATTCTAGACATTAATACATGACTAAATTTGATAACACAGTGAAAAGAATACTTACAGGGTGTACATGTATAATAAGTGGACAGTAAGTTGATGAGATGGCTCAGTAGATAAAGGTGTCAGGCACTAAAAAGACATTAATTTCAGTGGGAAACATGGTAACCACTTGACAGATAAGTCAGTTAAATACTATTATAATCCTGGCAACCCAAAAAATATTTTTTAGTAATTATATAGATTTATATCAGACATCACCTGATGAGATGCAATAAAAAGAGCAAAATAATTTGCTACAATATTTACTACAATATTCTTGACAGCAGCAAATAGCCTGAATTTAAATATAAGGAAGTGTTTGGTAATCTAAAATTAAACTAATATCTAAAGCACAATTGGTCTCCTCCTTCAAGTGATAGAGAGTTAACGGAGACATTAGTATAAGAGGACAGGGGCATACCATGCTCGTATTACTGCATCTCAGCAGGTGATGTCTGATACAAAACAAACAAGAATCAATCAACGTATCAATCGGTTGTGGAATTTTATTTTTAGTTGTGTTTAAAATAATTGGTTTTGTGCACTCTTGGAAAAAGGAATGCATAGGCCTTGCCATTTTGTATACTTTGCAGGTGTTAGATTTCTGTGGGGGTATGTTTCATTGATTATAAACTGCACCTGAGGTTCTGAATGAGTAAAAACATCTGAGTGGAGATGTTCGGGGTTCCACTATGGAGTATGGCATTGGTCATGATGGTGGTTCCCTCTGCTGAGGTCTGGCAGGGCTTCCACATAAGCATATGCCTCCTTGTCTTCTTGGGTGAGCCACCACAACAGGGTACAACTACAAATGGTGCACCAACTGAGGGCAGGATATCTTGCCAGCTAATCCAACACGGAGACAAGAAGAGAAATTCCAGACCTCACACAGTCTGCTGAAGTATGCTCTGAGAAGCTACCAGAAGATAGAGATTAAGATGTTAATTGAAGGCTCCTGAAGGAAGAGAGAGAGAGAGAGAGAGAGAGAGAGAGAGAGAGAGAAAGCCTCTAATGAAGAGAAAAGGTTGTGAAATTAATAAGTAAATGAGGGAAAAATCCTCCAAGGTGAGTGCCACAGAATGAAGGCCCTTAGAGATAAAGAGTTCAGCTGGGAGCAGGAAAAGACAGGTACTAACTACTTTTCCTGATCATGGAGCCTATACTCCTTCCCACCCCTGGCAATAGTGTACTGTTTAACAAACTGAGTTTTCTGATACCTGCGTTGTATATGTGTGAAGCTCAAGATGTTGTGTTTGAGATCTATGGAAGAGGTTGTATGTTTCTCCCTAGTAGTAGAGAAAAAGAATGCCAAACTGCCCAGATTTTGCCAGATATTATTCCCACAAGCCCAGGACCCCCTACTGTGGAAGCCACTGCTTAGAGCCAAAAACCCACTTAATTCAACTGAGCAGATTTTTTTTTTTTCCTGCAAACCTGACTACAAGAGGTCCTGATAAGACACTTCTGCTATGGTGACGAGAACTCCATCTCATGAGGGGACTTTTCTTGCAGACAAAGGTACCAGTTATTTTTCCAGCAAACCAGACTCTTTCTTAAAATGTGGAAAGTGTTTCCCCGGGGTCAGGACACAGAAGCTGTCTTCCAGAACTGACCAAGGTTCTATCTCATGCTAGTAGCCACACTTGGTACTGTAAGAGTGACGCAGGTGGTACTAGTTTTGAAGGCACAAAGGGGTCATGGAAAGCAAATGAGGCATGGCACTGTGAGAGGCCAGGAAAGGCCATTGGTAAATGTGCAGCCTCAGTAGCATTTGAAGGCCCAGATCAAAGGGGTCATGCAGATAAATTGAGGCTTGGAACCATGAAAAAATCCCATGAGAGACTATTGGGTTAAGTACAGCCCAGTTACAGCAAGGGACCCCAGCATTCTGAAGATTCCAGTACCATGGTACAACTACCAAGAACAATAGCAGCAGTGGAGTGGAGCCAGCTGGAACCTGGAGGACAAGCTGTGCATGCCACAGAGGGCAGATGGCAGAGGGCAGAGTCAAAGAAATGACCCAAGCCCTTTGGAGAAGGCCAGAAGATCATGATTGAATTGCAGATAATTGGACATTGATAATGTTTTTTCTGCTGTCCAAAGACATTGTGAAAGCATGATAGATGTTTAGTTTCATTTAGTCTTGTGCATTAGCAACCCTTGTGATTAATCCTATTGTAAATGGTTTTGCTGGTGTAGTGTTAAATTGTGTTGTAAAGGTAAAGCAAATTTTTTTTTTTTTTTTAATACGGAACAAGGGAAATATTGTAGAAGTTTATTTTTAGTTTTGTTTAGAATAATTGTTTTTGTACACTGTTGGAAAAAGGAATGCATATGTTGTGGTATGTTTATTTGCGGATAATGTTTTAGTTAAGATTTGTCTCTCACTTGTTTACCCCTCTGTGCCATCCCCAGCATCCACCCCCACAGGAGGTTCCTGTTATTTGTTGATTGAGGGGTGGAGCAAGGAGGGAGGAGGAGTAGGAGGTGGAGGAGAGTAGGAGAGAATGTCGGAGAAGAAGGGAGAGAAAGAGCATGGGGTGAAGAAGCCTTGAAGTGGGCTCTCGGCCTAGCTGCCCGGGTATTAGAATTCCCTGAGATTTGACATGGTTTGTGATTAATAAAGAGCATTGGAAATTACAACATCTGGACTCTCCGTTAAGTGCCATAACTTTATTTTAACACTTGGCGCCCAACGTGTAAACAAGAAGGGTGAGATGTTGTGGGAGATTTTAGTTATGGATAATGGTCCAGTAAGCTGTCCTTGAAGCAAGTAAAGGATTCACTGCCTACCAGTAAACAAAGGAGTGGCTATATGGCTCTCCACAAGAATGGAACATTCCTTAGCCTTAAGGCAGATGAAGGTTAGGCTCCATTGATTTGTATATTGGAAGGCTGGGTGGAGACAGAGAGAGGATTTGGAATAAAAAAGAACTCAGACAGACAGTGGAGAACAAGGAAGAAGAAGCTAGTGAGCAGAAGGAGAACCAAGAGGAGAGCATGGGGTGAGGAAGCGATGGAGTGAGCTCTCTGCCTAGCTGCTGGGGCATTAGAATTCCCTGAGATTTGACATGGTTTGTGATTAATAAAGAGCATTGGAAATTTCAACGTCTGGACTCTCCGTTAAGCGCCATAACTTTATTTTAACAGCATAGGCCTTGGTGTTTTGTACTGTCTGCAGGTTTTGGATTTCTGTGAGAGATGTTTGATTGCTAATGATCTGTACCTGACGAGTACTGAATGAATAAAAACATCTTCAGGGAGATGCTTGGGGTTCCACTGAGAGTATGGCACTGGCGATGCTGGTAGTTCTCTCTGCTGATGCCTGGCAGAACTTCTACCAATGAACATGCCTCCTTGTCATCCTTGCTGTGCTCCCACAGTAGGGCACTACTACATCCATCAGCAAAACATTCATGAAGGAGATACGCCATGTATACATAATAAACATCATGGATCCATAAAATGAACAAATTCTTGCCATTTGCAGGAATATGAATGCTAAGTGAAATAATCCCAATACATGAATGCAAGTGTTACATGTTCTTAGGATTCCCAGGAAATGATGAGTTGATTTACAAAGAAAAAGAGTGCAATTGTGGTCCCTGGAGGCTGAGAAACTAGCTGAGGAAGAGAAAACAGAAAGAAATTAAATAAGTGACTCCAAGACACACTTGGAGTGAAAAAATTAATTCTGATTTTCTGTATCATACCAGATGGTATTTAGTAACAATCTATGCCAAATATGAAAGAAAGAAAGAAAGGAAGGAAGAGAGAAAGAATCTAGAAGATCTAGTGCCCAAGCAAGGCATGAAGAAGTCTGAGAAGTAGAAGCGTTTGTGGTTTCATTCTTTTACATTTTATACTTTAGATGCAGTTATTATATTAGTATAATATACTCTAAAATAATGTACAGAGATAGCATCAACTTTTAAAAATGAAATAAAAATGAAAGGATAAAAAAGGAAAGGAGGACTGAAGACTGTTCTGGCATGAATGAGATTAGTGATTACTGATTAAGTGTAATTCTCAATTACATTCCTTCATTTTAAAATTGCCAATTGACAAAACTTTACTGCAGTTATAGGATTATACTGTAGTACTCTGTCCCATTTAAATTTCTTGGTTTTGTAAGTTACATTGTGCTTTTGAAGAGTAATTATCCTATATAAAGGAAGGGAAGAAGATACTGAAAAGCATGTTATCAAGGTATCTGATCCACACCTTACTGTCAAAAAGGAAAAAGCTCGGTATTTTTCCTAACTCTTCTATTTGTGTTAATAAACATATTAACAATGCACATGCAATTTGCATTTAATTTCCAAGAAATCACAAAGTGAACATCCTTAATAATCAAACTCCTTCAAGTGTTAATATTTAAAGACCAGTGATAGGCAACTAATTATATTTTCATTACAAAGACATTTTAGGCTAGTCATTATTGTAGCTCTCATAATTCACAGCTGGGTAAGATTGATGATCACTTTTCTCCTGCATGCCATGAATAGAAACTTCCAGTAATATAAGAACTAGCCAGTAGGAATGAGTTTTCAGATAAATATTGTCATGATTACTCCATATTCTGTGACTTAGGCATGTGTGATCCTCAGCAACAGCAACCTTCAAGTTCTTGAGGGTGACTAACAATGTTGACCAAGCCTGGAGTTAGTGGTGAATGTCTTTAATCTCAGGACTTGGGAGGCAGAGACAGGTGGTTCAAGGCCAGCCTGGTCTACAGAGTGAGTTCTAGGACAGCCAAAGTTATAATAGAGAAACCCTGTCTCAAACAAAACAAAACAAAACAGAAAACAGAAAATTAAAAACAGAAAAAAAAAAAATGTTGGCCATAGTTGTAATGTTTTAGAAGTCTAAGGGATCTCACTGGCTAACAGCATCAAAAGAGGTTAGCCACTTCTGGACTGGGATATATATATATATATATATATATATATATATATATATATATATATATATATATATGCCTGTGATTAGCTTGTGTCTCTGTCCCTTTTTAAAGACATTTAAACTAGATTATGTTAAAATAAATTAGTTGTCACCTATTGCTGAAATATGCTTTTCTGATAAGGATTGACAAACGAAACGATAAGCCAATCAGAGTCAATTTAACACTGTACTGTAGACATAGATTCAACACAAAATGCTGTTTATTCTTTGGCTAATTAAATCCTTGGTCCTAATACTGGAACCCTGAAGTGTTTCTACCTCTATACAATCTAATCTTAAGCCTAGAGCTGGAACTCATCAGCCTCCATACAATCTAGACCTTTAAGCCTTCAAGACTTACTGCTGACTAAGCCACTATGACTAGCTCCTTCTGAACTCAGAGCTGTAGTGAATGAACTGTTTGGTTGGCTCAAACTCTTCTCCAATCTGACTGGTTTAAACTGACCTTCTGAGTCAGCTGACTGTTTCTGATTGAACTCTTCTGACTCTGTAAGACTTTGGCTGACTCTTGTAACTTTTCTGACTGAACTGCTCTGCTTGACTTCAAACTGAATCACTTTTCACATTTGATACTGATTTATCTTGCCAAACTGCCTCTGTGTCTCTGGCTCAGATTCTTCAGACTGCTCCTGTGTCTCTGTCTCTGCTTCTATATCTCATACTCTATGCCTTATCCAAAATTTCTGAGCTAAGCGCCTGCTTTTATATCCTGAGTTTTAAGAGTGCTCTTATTCTGGTAATTCTTCCTCTGATTTATGGCTTTGCCTTCCCTTCATTCTGACTCATCTCACATGTCACTTCCTTTCTGACACAGACTGCATCTAAGATCTGCTTCCTGTCTCTGATTCTACTTGTTTCTGTCTTGGAGGATTAAGGCATGTGCTAACACTGCCTTCTGAAGACTGGGATTAAATGTATGTACTAACATTCTTTCTACATTTTATCCAGACCGCACAGGCCTCTGAATATGATGCCTTAAATATAGACACTTGGATTTGATCCCTTCCTAGCTATTACACAGGTCTTTTAATGGGATCCTTTCCCAAAGCAACCACGTTGCTGGATTAAATGATTAAATATTCTTCTACTCTGTATACTTCAAAGACAGTGTTTTATGGACACATTAGGCCATTTGCATATACAAACTCAAAGAGGTTGCTGATAGGATACACCAGGTGTGGGAAAGCTCAAATCAGAGAAAATTCTGGTATTCTCTGGGGAACTGGACTGCAATTCCACTTTCATTGAGGCTCTATTGGCAATTGATAGTATCTAGGAGAAAGAAAATTTTTATAAGAGTGTAGCCCATCATAGGCCAACCACACTCCAATGAAAAGTCGTGCATCCAAAATATATTGGTAGCACAATTTGGACTTGATGCTAAAAGAAGGAAGAGGAGGAGGTGGAGGAGGAGAAAAAGAAGGAGAATGTACTACAAGCTGGGTTGATAGAAAAGGAAGGATGGATGGGAGGAGTTGCAGAATGTGAGTGAATATGCTCAAAATATATTAAGTAAAGTTGTCAAAGAACTAGTACACATTACTAGGGGGAAAATGATCTTCCATGAGAATTCCTAGAGACTTCACTTTTAGAGAATTGCTTAATACTTTCTGTAGACATTTTGTAATCATGCACAATTCCTGATCAAAATATTTATAAACAGGTCTCCATACACAGAGAAACATTTATAAAGACCTTGAGTAAATATTTACCAACTCTGGATGTGCCCAAGGAAGATACTATTTCTGGTGAATTTACATGTTGCAATTTGATTAAATGGTTATTATTCTTTAATGTAGCTTGTTGCCTATTCTGTGTCTACTTGAAGTGTTATCTTTGAGTTCAGAGTGTTAAATATTTAAAAATTATTGAATGAATGAATGAATGATTGGATGGATGAATGGATGTATAGATTAATGTAAATCTATATATTAGGGTAAAGGTTAACAGGTTAACATTATAACTGCTAGGAGAGGGAAAACCAGTTTTCTTCAATGGACTGAAGCAGTCCAGGGCATATCTTATATCATAATTAGTTTACCAACAAACAAAAGACTCCACAATGTTTGTCTGTTTGTGTGTGTGTGTGTGTGTGCGCGCGTATGTGTATGTGTGTGCGCGCACACACTTTCATATGGTTGTTGTTTGATTTTTTTGTTGTTTTGTTTTATTTTCTTGTTTTGTTCTTTTTTAGAGGGGTGATATATTTTGTTTTCTAGGATTGGTGCATTTTGTTGTTGTATTGAGTTTTTAGTTTGCTCTTTGACAAAGAACTTAACCTTATATGGGTAGAGAGAAGTAGAGGATCTGGACAAACTATTAAGAGGAAAAAAATATGATCAAAATATACGTAGATTTAAAAATTGTTTTAAAATATAAATTAACCCTTCAAGAAATAAACTAACATTTTTTGTATGTATTCTTTTATTCATATGCATAGAATAGTTGCAAAATTATTAACATGAGAGAAAAAGAAGTTAAACATCTAAACCTTTTATTTATTCTTGATTTTCTTAAGATGTACAGAGATATCAAATTTATTATAGTACAAGATAAATTTACATTGTTCCACCATATGTTGTCATTGAAAATTTTGAGTATATTCTAAATTGTTTTAACTAAACCTATGTTATTTTATACTAATTAATAAAATTTCTCTGACAATGATTTTCATTATCTGACATCATACTTTTTCTATTCATAAACCCAAGTAAACCTTACAGAAGGAATTTGTAAAGTTTTCTAAATTAACTTTTACACATATTTTAGAATAATAATTTTATTCTACTTATATTTACTTCACTCAATTCATTTCCTGATTAATTTGATGAGGGCTTATGATATTTAAAATTTCACAGATATAATCATCCTTCTTAATTTAGTAGACCTATTTTCATTTTATCATTATTTACCATTATAAATATTATAAATATTAATACCACGAGGATACATTTATATCTTGAGGACACTAGATATTACTTTCTTTTTGTCAGCCTTCATTAATAAGAATATTTGCATTCCTATCCAAGAATTTTTATTGTTTTCTGAACCTCCTGAATTTGCTTTGTTTTATCTATTAGGCAAGTCAAAAACTCAATTGCCAAGATACAATGTAATAAACATGAAGAAGTAATTTAGGACATGAATGAATACTACATCATATCATCAAAAATAACCTATACAATATGTTTGAACATAATCATTTTATATGTTAATATTTTTTATTTTAATACATGTAATTTGAGCTTATAACATTATCAATAAATACATAACACATATAATATAGAGTTATGCATTTACATTGGAAATTGATAAAGGACCTATAGAATGATATGGTATTACAGAAGTAAATGTATTCATTGATTTTTTTATTTTTATTCTCCTGGGTTCACAGCAGAGGACCGCTTATTCTTTGTTAATTGGATTCCCAATCCTAGAGGGGTTCAGCCTCCATACATTCCAATCTTAAACCTATACCTGGAAGGTTTCATAATCTGTATAATCTAATCTTCAAGATGCCAGCCTGAGCCTAGAGGGCATCGGTCTCTGTACAATCTAATCTTCAAACCTAAACTTTAAATATTCCAGCCTCCAAAATTACTGCTGACTGAGCTCATTCTGATTAGCTGCCTTCTAAACTCTGAACTATTAATCTGGACTGGCTCAGACTTACTCGGGACTGGCTCTTCTCTTCTGAATTTCTCCTTCTGAACTGAAATGTCTATGAGCTGAGTGCACTTAAACTGCCTTAATGAATAAGTTTCTGCTCTGGTTCTTCTCTGCTTCAATCTCCACTGTTAATTGCTTCTGTTCCCACTTTTTGTTTCTGAGCTTTGCTTTCTCTCTCTCTCTGAGGTCTGTCCCTTGTTTCTCCTCCCCCTCTGTTTCCACACTCTGCTTCTACTCCTTGGTTTTCTCTAGTGAGTTCTGCTCCAAGAGTGCTGGGATTAAATGTGTGTGCCACCACTTCCTTCTGAGTTGGGATTAAAGGCTTGTACTATGTTGTCTTAATCACATAAATCCTTCTCATCCAGCAGCAGCACAGAGGACAAGATTGACTAATTGACAAGTCTGGCTAACATTTTTTTCTGCATTCAATTCAGATCACACAGGCCTTTGAATGTAATTCCTTCATACAGACCTTTGGATGTGATCCCTTCCTAGCTATCACACAGGCCTTTCAATATGATCTTTTTCTAGAGCAGCCATGATGCTGGGTTAAAAGGTTAAATGTTGCTCTACAGGGTATATATACTGTTTTCTCAGGTTTATCATTCCTTTTTTTATAGTTTCAGATATTTGTTTTTTTTTTCTATTCAAAAATTAACAGAGAAGTAAGCTTGCATCATTTAAAAAAGAACATATTTAATTATACACAATTTTATAGCAGAATACAGATGTTCACCATTGTAAATGCTTCCATAGATAAATCCAATTCTTCACAATGTTTTTACATTTATGTTAATATTCCATAAAGGATTTTAAGAAATCTAATATGCCAAAATTATCATATGAAAATTATCATATTTAATTTGGGGATTCAGATTTTATGGTAGTTTCAACAGAATCCACCTTCATTCACAAAATCATTATACATTGAATGAGATGAAGTCAATGATATTAGTTCACTTTCATAAAGTTTCAAATCAGAGACCATTTTTGAATACAGTTTTTAATTTCACAATTCATAAGAATGTGGTTCAAAATACAACTCTTATGTCAGAAAACTTGTATCTGCAAGGCAAATGAAGTTAGATTATTCTGTAGCAAGTGAGATTTCAAATAAAAATCCACCTCAATAAGAAAAAGCAAATTGAATTTATATATTTTATAACCAAATTTAGAGACAATATGAAAAATATATACACTCTGTAGACAGATTTAATGTCATGAAATAGAGCTAAATTTTAATTTCTTTTTTTAAGTAAACTAAAGCATATGTTTTCAATAAGATATGGGAAAAATAATTATTTTTGAGCACTTAAAGTGTTGCTAATGTCATTTTTTTAGAATACCCTCTAGTAATATAATACTCAACAGTATTTTTTATATATAGCGTATCCAGAGAAGCATGATTATGGTGTCATTGAAAATGTCTGCAAAACCATTTTAATTATATATATATTATTGAAAACTTTGAAGCTGGAGCAGGAGAGATGGTTTGGTGGATAGTTATTTTCAGTTATCAGCAGCAAGATGGTAGCACACAACTGTCTTTAATTCTAGTTTTAGGTGATCTTATGTCTCTTCTGACCACTGCTTATTCATGCATACACATGGTCACATACATATACTCAGTTCCACACATATAAACATGAAAAAAAAAAAAGTTAACTTAACAAAAGATAGGCACAGAAGTTGGGGCAGGCAAATGACTCAGCAGCAAATGGCTTGCTAGGCAGCTCAAAGGCAAAAGGTGCTTGCAGGTAAGCCTGGAGTACAAAATTCAATCCCAGAAATAACAGGGGAAAGGGCACAAACCACTCCCTCAGGTTGTCGCCTAACTTCCAAAATGACACCTTGTCATGCATGTGATCTCTCTCACACACTAAAGAAATGTCACAGAAACTTGAAACAAAATAACATGAAGCCTTTCGTGTTTGACCACACCTGAAACCATCTCTTCAGAGGGTGAGTGAAGCAGGGTGATTGGAAGTTCAGAACTATCCTAGTCTATGTACTAAATCCTATGTCAAACAAAACAAATTAAAACTTTCTCCTTTACTTTTTAATTTTCTAGCATGAAATAATTATTTGTGAATGGTACCATGACTACATTCATTTCTTGCGTCAAGCTAAACATCATGCCATATGTTGAAGTTTTAGCTAAAATTGCATTACTAGTTATGGTAGCTAGAGTCCTATTTATAAATAGCTGCATTACTTACATCCTAAGAGCTGTAAATGGGTATTCAAATTGGACTTTAGCTAAATTAAGCAGCAAGTCTGCTCCTCAGTCTCATTCACCATATTTCCCATGCTCAAGAGTCACAGGTCATCAAAAACTTCCTGAGTAGCACATAGTACATTAGCATTCTGTCTACCAGCTTCCAGTCTGGAGCAGGTAAAGAGAACATTGGTTGTCAATGGACATTTGATAATTTCTTCGGTTTTAGTGGGTGTATGCTCTCTCGTACATCTACTCAGATCTGATGCTATAGTAGGAAAACAGCTATAGGCAGAACATAAGTTCATGTGATTGTTTTCCAAAAATAAATAGGAGACGGTGACATGCCAGATGCCAGATTTTGCCTGATGCATGGTCCTTTTTCATTTCCATCTACATTAACCTTTATCTCGATTAAACTATGTGAAGATTTAAACACTGTGTGAAATTTCTGAAGTATATTGAGTTTGTTAAGCACCGTGTCTAAGGGTTTAGCAATATATACAATCATTAATAACTGAGTATTATTACTATGATGGTTTATATTACATTTAAAGTTTAAACTTACTATGCTTGAGAGACCAAAAAAAAAACATATAATGCCTCTAACATGTAAGCCCTTAACTTGTACCCCATCAGCCCATTTTCCTTTTTTCCCTGATGTCAGAGACTATTCTTAAATATACTGATCTTGTAAAATTTTGCTGTTCTTGAACGATAATAGGACATAAGACTATCTGTCGTTTCTGCTTCTGTAATCAAACTTCCTTACTCTGCCTAAGAAGACAATTGCAAGACCTAAAATTGTAACTTTGTGGGTTTTGCCTTTATAAGCCCTAGGCTGATATATCTTGGTACTGTGTCTTGGGAGCTCTCACTGGTGCAGTCCTTGCCTCATATTGTGGCTAGTATCGCATTAAAATTCCTCTTCCTATTAAAATTTATTCATGGTCATGCTGAATATCCGAGCCACTCTGGACCCATAGCAATAGCCATGTAGATATTTAACAATGCATTCATCAGGCACCTCTGGAAATTTCCTCAGTTTTACTGTTTCTCACACAATTTCAGTATAAAGTTTTATCCAAAATTTAGATAATGAATATTTAAATTTATCAAATGTATATTTAGAAGAATTGTTTTGCTATATTCCATACATGGCATTTTCTACAGTCACCACCGATTAAAACATTTTACTAAATATTAAAATTTTACAATTCAAACTTTATTGCAATGACAATAACTATAGAACTCTATCACATCTTTAAATGTATATTATGTGTCTCTATTTGTATATAAATTATGTATTTTCCATGCTGACTGGAGCTGAAGTCATTCACTACTGAGGGGTTTTGAAAATGAATCCCATAAGAAAACATTTCTTTTTCCCTATAATATGGAAAGTGTTTCCCACTTTGCTTGAAACATATTAATTTCAAAGTGTTTCTTTTGTACATAATAACATGGAATTACTGGGGGCCATGGAAAGATCTATACACTCTTTACCTTTTAGGTCTGTGCCTGTAATTTAACTTGAAAACAATATTTTACAGACATGATTAATTGACATCCACAGGATGGAATTGCCTGGGTTTTGGACTTAATCCATCAGCAGATGTATTTACTAGGAATATGAAAGAAGGCATTTGATATTCGGGACCATAGGTATTAAACATTTTGTAGATAGATTGGTGAGGCAGATTTAGATGTCGCTCCAAGACATGGAGTTTTCTTGAGCCATCACTTATGAAGGTGCAGGCTGGAGGGGAGGGAGGGTGGAGATCCCTTGGGGAGGAGTCAGGGGAGTCAGGCCTGGGTAAGGCTTTCACTTTGAATTTCTAATCCCCACAACTGTCATATTGTCAAATAATATTCTAATATTATAAGTCATCAAGATTGTAGTTATTTTTACAGGAATAAATAAAGTCATACATGAAAGTAAATCATTTAAATATGGTCATTGAAAATAAAAGTCTAATCACATATTATTGATTAATTTAATTTATATCTGTAACAAAGGGGAGTTAGCAAAAAGGAGAATGTAAAATAAGGAAAATAAATTTTTATATAAAAATAAAGCAGTTATTTGCTCCAGTGAATTTTTTTGACTTACATAATTACTATTTATATATTTTGCTTCTCTCTGATATGAGAATTAATAAGTATGCAGATTAGTTTTAATTTTTTATTTTACTTAGTCTACACCACCTGGGAAGAGAATAGGAATTTTCCAGATCAGATTGGGCCCTGGGCAATTTCATTGGCTGCAGGAGGGAATAGTATGCTTAAATAAACTGATTTGGGATGAACTATCTGTGGCAGAATTCCCTGGTTTGTATCCAGAATTACTTAGGAGGGGAGCAGGTGAGCTGAGTTGCACGCATTTATGCTTGCTCTACTTTTGACTATGTATGTGATTTTCGGTTTCTTGCTATGATAAATTTCACACCTAGAATTGGGGCTTGTAGAGGAACATTTAATCCTTTAATTAAGCAGCATGGCTGCTCTAGCAAGAGATCACCTTCACAGGTTTGTGTGATCCAGTAGGAATGCAGAAAGAATGTTAGTCTGACTAATCCTTTCCTTTGTTTCTGCTTATGTTAGATGAAAGGCATTTCTGTGGTTAAGGTAACATAGCACACACCTTTAATCCCAACTCAGAAGGAAGTGGTGGCACATGCCTTTAATCCCAACTCTCAGCAGGTAAAAGGAGCAGTTAGTAGAGAGAGAAGGCAGAGCTCAGAGAGGAGAAGCAGGAGCTCAGAAAGAGAAGTTAGGTGGAAGCAGATGGGAAGCTGACAAGAGGCAGAGCTCAAAGAGAAAAGTGGAGAGTTAATTAAGGCAATTTGAGTACAGTCAGCTCACAGCGAGTTAAGTTCAGAAAGAGGAGCTGAGAAAACCAGAGCCATTAGAGAATAAGCAGAGAGAAAGAAGTCAGAAGCAGAAGGTTTAGGATTTGTAGTTTGGAGTTCACAAAGCATATCAGAGTGAAGAGAGATAGTTCAGAACACAGCTAGTCAGAGTAAGCTCAGTCAGCAGTAAGTCTCAGACTCTGAAACGTTCTAGGTTTGCAAATTAGATTGTATAGAGGCTGAACTCCTCTAGGATCAGGGACTGAATTAGCAAAGAATAAACTACCTTTGATAACAACCTATGATAACAATAATATTAATAAATAATATATATAAATATATATAAATAATCATAATAAAAATCAAAAATTATGTCTACGTTTACAGAGGCTAAGATAAATCCTTAAGTTGCTTGCTATCAGTGGAATTTATCAAGGCAACTGAAAATAAAGCAGGACAGCAAGCAATAGGATTTATAATTTTAAAAACCTTACTAATTTAACCCTTTGATGCTTAATGACTAACTGTACTATCATTCAGTTCTATCTCTTACATCATCACTAGTTTACAGCTTAGGATAGGCACTGCTGTTATAAAAATTAGTAAGAATAGATAAATTTTTTAAAAAGTAGTTTATTATTACTGTCAGGTTTTGTTTTTTTTTTTAACAAAAAGTTAACAAATCAAGGTTAATTTATTTTATTATACTAGTTAGGACTCTTATTTTTTCAGTATATTTCCCAAGGCCTTCAGCACATTTCAGGAAATGCCTTGTATAAAACAAGATTTCTTCACCATGAAGCTCCTGTGCTTACTGTTTAATATTCAATATCTTGAATATTTTTTATAATTCTGCTTACAAAATACAACTAAAGCAAGAAGGACCCATTGTGAACCTGAGGTGCAATCAAAGAAATCTCTAGAAGAGTTAATGAAACTGTGGTTGCATCCTAGCGATACTGACAAGAAAAGAAATCAGATCCTTTCCATAGTCAAAATCACCCAAGGGCATCTGTGCTATACAGAGTCTGTGACTGAAACGTAAATAGGAAACATTTTGACTACACCTACTTGATCTAGGAACTTGTCTTCCCCTTATATGATTACTGGGTTATTTTATCTTACTTTTATACCTTTAACTATTGGCAAGTAAAGATGCCAACTATATCTCCTTTTGGAAGGTAAGGGAGTGTGCATGAAACTCTCTTTCTCTCCTATATCACAGATCTCTTATGAAATTTATAAAGGTTTATTGGTCTTGTTTAAAATAATATAGCATGTCAATATATGAAAATGTATCCTGTATGGTAACCAGTAAAATGTAGTGTTAAAGAAATTAATTTTACAATTTTTCTTTTCTTTTGTAGAATACCTATTAAATGAAATATTTAAATAGAATAATTTTTTATCAGGTATATTTCAGATATTTTTTCACTGAGTCTAGACATGAATAACAATGTTGATATTAAATTTGTTTCATTATGTTTACACTTTTCTAGACATTTATACTATAACATAGATGTTCACTATTAAATGTGACACTGGTTGGGAGGTATCTTAAAGAGAAAAAGAAAATTATGTTTAGCATCACAGAAAATGTTTGAGCATCTCAGCTCTAAAGTCAAAAGGCTAAAGACTTTTGTTATAAACGTGTATACTGAGAAGTGGAACAAAAGTATATATTAAGTGCTTGATAAGGCACAAAAAACTTGATTTGTATTCTTTCAAATGGATGCATTTCTATTTGAGGCTTAGAACAGTAGGCAATAGAACCATTTATAGCAACATAAATAAACCTTAATTCAACCAGAACATTTGATTAAAGACTATTTCAGCTTCATTCAGCATGCAGGAAAATCAAGTTCCAGCAATACTTTTATAGAAGTGGAATGTCTGACCAACTCAGGCAATAGTTTTAGTCCTACATTGAATATTTTAAAATATGTATAACCATTCTCACACACCAGTAAAAGTAAAAGTATAGAAAATAACTGTTTTGATTTTAGAATATGTGAAGGAAGAAATAAAGATGGTGAATGAAAGACAAATGCTCTTTTAATAATTTTAACTGCTATAGAATGGAGGTTGAAGTTCAAGCTTATAATCAGAGCACACATCAAACACTTTTAGATTCACACCATGTGTGGGCATTTTGCTCTTGCAAGTCATTAGCTGAATGAATCTCTCTGAACATTGGTTCTACTGTGTACCATAAATCCAACCAGAGCCACTTCATGGACTCTTCAATCTTTCAGGAATAAAAATTACATGAACAGAGCCTCTGAACTGACCTGTATTGAAATTATCACTATCATAAAATAATCATTGAATAGATTTATAAACTATATATTAATTCTTTAATTGGAAAATACAGCTGTATTTAGACCCTTCCTAAACTCTGACACTTCTGGTTTAACTCACTTGCTGTTCTGACTCAAACTCTTCTCCAACATGAGTGATTCAAACTGACTTTCTGAGCTGGCTCTTTTTAACTGAACTCTTCTGAACTGTTCTTTTTGGCTTCAAACTGATTCACTCTTCCTGTTTGATACTGACTTCTGCATTATCCTCTGTCTGCCTCTGTATCTCTCCTCATTCAGACTTCTTCACTGTCTTTGTGTCTTATCCCCATACTACCTGCTTCATACTGCTTCCTGCTTTAGTCAGCCTTTCTGCCTTATCAATGACTACCTGCTTCATGGTGCCCCTGTAATTGACCAGTTGCTCAGACTCTTCTATGTCTCTCTTTTATCTGCCTCTCTAACTGATTTTCTGAGATGGGAGCCTGATTTTATACCATGAAAGTTGGGTGTGGCCTCAAACTGACTCGCTCTGCTAACTCTTCCTCTGATTCATCACTTTGCCTGCTCTTCACTCTTACTCATCTCAGGCATCACTTCCTGTCTAAGAGTGTCATTTTCTGAGCTCTGCTTCCTTCCCCTAAAGTGCTGGGATTAAAGACATGCATCACCAATGCCTTCTGAATATTGGGATTAACTCTGTGCTACTTTCTGAATACTGGGATTAAAGGTGTGTACCAATATTTTTTCTATCCTACAACAGCCAAGCTGCCAGATTAAAGGATTAAATACACCTCTATAGGAAAATTATCTAATGATCCTTGATTTGTGGCAAATATCAAATTTGTGCTTGAAATTAGATTAAGAATTGACTAGGAATAATCTGTCTAAAAAGAAGCTAATATTATAAATATCTGCAAGTAATAAATAAAATATGGGGCTGGAGGCTCATGGTTAAGAGCACTGGTTACTCTTGCAGACCAGGATTTGATTCCCAGTACTCACATGATGTCTCACAACTGCTTATAACTCCAGTTCCAGAGAATTCAGTGTCTTCTTCTGGCCCCCATGAGCAATGGAAACACATGGTACACTGACATATGTGCAGGCAAAACAATAATACATATAAAGAAAAATAAATGAATACTTTAATGAGGAAAAGGTGAATTAAATAGTAGGATTTTGTGTTCTAAGAAGTAAGTAGGCTATTGTTCAGAAAAATACTACAATCAATTTTTAATATTCTAGATTTGGTGTTTCAGAATGAATAATTAGTGCCATGAAAAGTAAAAGAAAAAGAATATATAAGCATTTATGAACAAGCCCTTAGGTACACTCATGTGTATGCAAGTGTCGGTGCACTTGTGTGTAAGAGGACAACCTGCAGATAATCTATGTGAGTTTCAGAGATTGTACTCTAGTCATTGTGTTTGGTAGCAAGCACCACTTCCCGTAAGCTGTCTCAAATAACTTATTTCTTTATTTTAACTTGGTACAGTTACTTGCTCATTTTTTGGAAGTAACATAAATGTGGAGATTGGAAGGCAACTTGGGGGAGACATTTCAACCACATGGGTCCCTATAATTAAACACAGATAGTCGTCACTGGTGGCAGATTCCTTTCCATGCTAAGCCTCTCACCTCCCCTTGTTTCTACTCTATTGTTGTAGGAAATAGTCATCATTCCTAAACCTCATAGAAACAGCTCCCAGAGCCTTGACGGATCCACTGAGTTTACAGAAGGAAATTATTTTAAACTGGAAGTCTGACATTTTGTTTTGTTTTATTTTGATTACATAGTAGAATATCTTCACATACCCTTTTTCTAAAACAATCAATATACCTTCTAAAGAAAATATGTTGACAGAACCTGGTACTATATCTGACATATTTGAGGTAGGGTAAACATTTTAATATATTCCAGTAGATTAATAAAATTGTTAATACATAAATGATGATTTACAGGTAGAAATAATCTGAGCTAGTATTTAAAATAATTTTACAACTCAACATAAATCTTTGTAATATATTGTTTTTTTTGAGGCACTCGGCACGCTATATACACATTCATGAAAAGATACATAAAGTACATACAGGAAAACCTTGAAAATGAATACAAGGAATACAAAGATACTATTTCTAAAATCAAATATGAATGATTATCATTTTCATGATCTACTTTTGTCATTTGTATTTTCATTTTGTTTTAAAATTGATGGCTTTTATAAACGGCTTTCCGTCATTTTCTCTTTGAATTCACCCAAACAAGAAATTACTAACATCCTGACCAAATTGCCTTCTGTGGCACACTGTGCTCTACAGAGGCTTTGCAATATTCCTAAGTCAACTGAACTTGCTGTATGGTACATAGTAAATTTTATGTTAATTAAAATGGTGTGACATGAATGATTTCACTTTATGACATATTTCCTATAATTTTCAGAATTCAATTTTATTTTGTATTGGTTACATGATTTCTAATATTTTCTATATGCTTCAGTCTTCAATTATCTTTCTTATAGATATAATAGATGCACTTAGTACATATACTTCTTTATCAAATATTTTATTCAGGATCTATTTCATGCTAAATGACTATCACTTGCTATAAATAAAGTAGACAAAATAATAACAAATGATATCCTCATAGAATCAAAAATTTTATTGGTGTAATAAATATATACCTAAGTAAACAGAAATAAACCATGACATGTTTTAGAAAAATATCTCCATATACCTGCACATCTCCTCAATTCTAACTATATCTTCTTTAGCTTTTTACTTGATAACACTTTTCAAATATCAAAACAAGAAACATAGCTCATTCTTATAACATTCTTATCTCAAATAAAATTGTTCAGTAATTATTTGCATCATAAAGATGCCCTTCAGTTTCATACTTTACCAAAACAAAAGGCAAAACAACTTGTGAGAAGTCTTCTGACATGAATAATAATTATCATAATATAGATCAAATGTTCCAAGTATTTCTTGATAGGGTAGACTGCAAATGTTTTAGACTCTGTGATCCATATGTTCTCTAATTTAACTATTAAATTATACCCCTGTAGAAATGCAGGCATAAACAATACTTAAAGTAATGAATGTGGCTAGGTTCCAATGAAGTTGTATTTTTATAAACAGGGAACAGACAAGGTTTTCCCTAGGGTCATATTTCAATAACCATTGATATATATTAATTACTGCTGTGTTAATCTATTTTATAAAACATATGCATTACTTGCATAGTCAACAAAACCACTAAGCTGTTTAATGATGTGATCCCTCCCTCCCCAATCATTCTGCTGAGTTTTCAGGCTGGTTCTTGCTTCTTATTGGAGTGGTTTACAAATAGGACCAAGACTCAGTGTGAATTTTAATATCAGTACTGCAGATTAATCTGTATGAACTCAGGCATGTGTTCACACTCAGCTGTAATTCCATTCATCCAGTTATGATAGCAAAATTTATAATATAATAGTCTTAAGAGATCATTCTCATAAGTAACAGAGAGTGCTAATTTCAGACCTTGGGAAATAATAGTCACTTACTAACACAAATCCAGATTTCCTATAGAATTATCAGACTTTTTGAAACTTATCTGCCTTCCTTGGAGAATAACAAACACAATTTACTACCACAGGAATATATAGAAATTTTAGGATATAACATCAACTTCTATGAAAGTAGAGGGTGATATAATATCAGTAATTTTTTTTTCTCTTTCTGATTGCAACAGTGTTTGGTAAGAAGAGGAAAACTAACCTATGCAATCCCATACTCACTCATCGTATTCAAAACAAATGTAATATCTGTGTATTCTTTTATGATAAATATCATGTTTGGATTTATGTGAAGCAAATCTTTTTTAAAACATATTTCATGAAAAAGAAAACCTCAAAGGTCATATTCTTGAAATACCACTTCACACTAAGTTAATTGAATGAGACTGAAATCACTGATAAGCAGAATTTGCAGAAGAGGGAGTAAATATACTGCACCTGAAAGATGTAAATTTTCATAAGGAACAGCCTGGTGATTTCATATTAATCTGGAATGGGAAGTAGTTTAGAGTCTCTTCATCCTTGCAATGTACTTTCATCTAGTAACATTCAAGTCAGTGTAACAAACATACTTATTTAGGGAAAAAAACTGTTGACATTTACATTATTTGATGGATTAGAAACAAAAGCAAAAACAAAAACATCTAGGGGTGGAGAGATGGCTCAATGTTAAGGACACTATCTGCTCGACCAGAGGTCCTAAGTTCAACTCCCAGCACTCACATGGTGGCTTACAACTGTGTATATTAGGATCTGATGTCTTCTTCTGGTGTGTAGACATACATGCAGACAAAGCATCCATAAACATAAAATACATAAATAAATCTTTAGAAAAAAAGTTGACATTTTTAAAAGAAAAAGGAAAAGTGTTTCTGATAAAAGCATTTGTGTTTAATTCTAGTGTTTTTACTTGTGAGGAATATCATTAAAACCTACAATACTATATTTTATTAGAAAAGCATCTACCAACAGCAGTTCAATGAGGGAACTGTTATCAATGCTGATATATTTACTAATCGCTATTTGAGGTCCCAGAGCAGCTAAGGAAGAATAAATTACATCCTAAAAAGACTTACAGGTCAGTAATAACATCAAATATTTAACAGGATATAAGAACTCCTAATGTTACTTGCATTTCAATCACTAAAATTCTATAGTACTGATAATGAAACAAATCTCTACTAATGGCCCATATATTATCATATCACAAAATAACAACTGACAAGAAAAATTTCATTATTTTAAAATTTGGTTTGATTCAGGAACCTCTCTAATTCACAATTTTAGGACATTAATTTACCCTGGAGTTCATATAGATCCTATCCAGTGAAAGGGGGAGGTCAATCTCAGTATTTTCTCAAGTGAGCCCTATAATATTGAGCACAATGTCTTCCCTCCTTAGCAATACTTAAAACTCTGTTCAGCTGTAAGAGAAGGAAATTTATGAAAGGTAAATTGTATGTCTTATGAGGTAATTTCATGTTTACCAAGGGCAGTGCTGACAGTGTAGCTTTGCTGTCAACAGAGGAAAACTGTTCTCATTTTGTTGCTTTGCCCTGGTGGAAAAACTGGAGTTATTATTATGGTCAATTGTATCTGCCCAGGTTTGGGAAATCTTGATTACATTCCAGCTTACATTCAGAAAAACTTTCTACTTCTTCTTTTTTTTTTTTTGTCTCTTTACGTGGTTTAGATATATGCCCATTCTATTTAAATCTCTATAGTAAAACTTAGTCACCAGGAAACAGAAAATAGTGAGACAGAAATATTCATCAATGTCTTCTACAAAGGATGCAAAATATTTTAATACAAACATTGCATGGTCCTAGAAAAAATGATAGATTATATTACTTAATATATATATTTACACATTTTATAAAATTTCCATTGGATATGTTTATATAATTTAGTAAATTATGATAACCAAGAAGAAGCTTGATTTTTAAATAAGTAATTTAAGATTAAAAAAATAACTAAGAAATATGTTGTGGAAACAAAAGTGGATCTATAAAGATGTGGTCTTCTTTAAATAATATGGAACATGGACTGCAGCATACAATCTGTTGGAGAAATGCATGTCAAGCAGCCTTGATATGGACCCTTTATCTAGTTTGTAAGCTCACTTTACCAAATCAAGCTCTTCCTGTCACAAGCTACTCTAGTCTTCTCTTCTGCCTCCATAACATAACCAAAAATCCTTTTGTTGCCACGAGGCATACAGGGAAAGTTGAGGATAACTATTCTCTGAGAAAATCTTATTAGAAGAATTAATTCTGTCTTCAAATTTGATACTACTTTTCTAAATTAGAAAACAGATATCTGAGCCATGTGATGGGTGGCACACAACGTTAATACAAGTACAGAGGATGGAAGCAGATTATGAGTTTGAAGCCAGCCTGGTCTGTAGAGTCAGTTCCAGGACAGCTAGAGTTATAACAGAGAAATCCTGTCTGGAAACAAAAAATGAGTTAAAACAGAAACAGTAAGCAAAACATTAAGTTGTCTCTGAAGGATAGTTTGAACTAGGTATTTTGGAAAAGAGTTTGAGCCTGAACCAGAAGTATGAGAGTTCAGAACTAGCTAGTCAGAGTGGCTCAGTCAGCAGTAGGTCTCGAAGGCTGAGGCTGAGGCCTTCTAGGTCCTGACTAGCAGGTTAAATGTTCCAGATTTTACTAAGACTAAAGCCTTCCAGTTCTAACCATAAGTGTAGAATGTACAGAGGCTGAAACACACTAGGACTCCAGGACCAGAACTGATGACTGAATAAAAGAACAAAAAGTCTTTGTCTTTGCACTGAACTAAAGTCTACATCTGGTAAATCTGTATCTATATCTATACCACTGATAGACAAACGACACAGTCAATGCTAGGTTGTTTGAAAATGTCCTCTGCCAAAGCCCTTATTCTCATAATTCTTCAATTTAGCCTCAGGCAGATTTTTTTTTTTTTTTTTTTTTGACCAAAGGCAGAAAAGAGACACATCCTTTGTCCAAATTTCATAAGAATGATTTCTAGGCAACATACTAAAATTCTTCTCCTCTGAAACCTTTTGTGCAAGACCTCTACAGTTCAATCACGCTCATTACTACTCTATTCCATGTTCCTACTAGTATGGCCCATTGAATCCCACTTAAAAACTGTTTTCCTAATACAAAGTTCCAGTGTCCATATTCTGCCAAAAAAACAAAAAACAAAAAACAAAAAACAAAAAAAACCCAAGAAACAAGACAGGCCTATCACAGTAATACCTCATAATACACCAGTCCTTGGTACCTACTTCTATCTTAGGGTTTTATTGCTGTGAACAAAATGTTTCAAGCGGACACGGTACTGGAAAAAAAGCCTAGAATTCTACATTTGGATAGACATGCAAGAGGAGGAGTCACATTGAGACTAGCTTTGAAGCCTTAAAGCCCATACTCCAGTCATACACTTCTTGCAACAAGGCCACAACATAGGCTACAGCTCCTAATAGCTACATTCCTTATGGGCCTATGGTAGCAAATCACCACAGGGACACGTAACACCTAACACGGAGCTACTCAAAACATTTAAGGAACTGCAGTGGGATTCTTGAGAAAGCCAAAGAGCAAAAGACAGACAGACAGACCTACAGACAGACAAACAAACAGACAGACAGACACACACACACATATGAGAAACATAAATGGAATGATTCAGAGAAATGAGGGAAGGGAGAATCATATGCACAGGGAGACAGGGAGGTAGAAGCGGGACAGAAAATATAAGCAATTATGTTGAAATTTTCAGGGCAAGCAGGCAGCAGGATTGAAATTCTAATAAGATTCATGTTGTATTCTGTAGTCCACAAACTATCCCTAGACAGAATTCCTTGGTATTGAAGTGGTGTCAGCCTTTTTTTTCTCAAATTGTAATTTCTTCAGAAATTTAGATGAAAACTCTCCACATATGAAGGATAATATGCCCCATTTTAAGTTTGTTGACTTCATTTCTAATAATATCTAAAACAAATTTTCACACAATAACTCTATTGGTATTTGATCAAAAACTCTGTACCACAGCTTAAGTCAACAAATGAAATTAAACACGAAGAAGAGAGAAATAAGGACTTGGAGACATTCAAATATGAGCCTATACTCAAGAAAGCCTCCAGAAGTCAAGCTAGACATACTTATTTTCCTAATCAATCTGTGCTGCATTGTAAGATACTGTCTCAAGTAAATAATAGCAAATTGATAAATATAAAATTTGAAAAAAAGTAAAACAATACTAGGCACACAGAAAGGACATTCAAAATATCTTTCAAGATATAAACAATATTTCAAGTATAAAAGGATGGTTTTAAGAACATTGTAATTCATAAATTGTACAGCAGCCAAGCAGATTAACAGGGCTTAGTGATAAGTCTACCTGTGCAGTTATCTAATACACAAGTAAGTATATTTCATATATAAACACGTTTTCTACATTGCAGAGAAAAATCACTGATAACAACAACAACAGGAACAACAAAAGCTTTGCTTGCAGAAATTTTTGCCTTCAGGTATTTGAGTGAGGCAATTCCCTTCCCAGTTTATCCATCCTACAGGAAACCTCCAGGATTCACACTTATTCAAATTCGTCTCAGCAGCTCTACTCAGTCACACTCCAGGGTATTACTTTAACAGGATCTAAATCTCCACACTTTAATGACAGCTCAAGCAATTAACATTTCCTAAAGGGAATCTAAATGCAAACAGCTTATGCAAACCAATATCCCTGAAGGAGACTTTAAGCACCTAACCCCTAAGGAACAACTTATGCAAACAAGTATCAGGAGTTTACCCTTAATAAACATTTATTCAAATCTATGCCCTCAAGCATACTCTACAGTCTAGCTAACACTTTAAACACACACACACACACACACACACACACACACACACACAAACATATTTCATTGGCACATGCTCATAAATACCACATCACATGGAACATACCTTATGCCTACATTCCAAGGTATACATTTTACTTTACCTACTGGTATCCTAGATTTGATTAAATTCAATAAAAGTGGTGAAAATTATGATGGATACAATAACTTACCAAAATGTTTTATGGACCTTTCCCTTAGTTACATTTCTGTTGCTAAAATAAAATAACTGGGACTGGAAAATTTATTTAAAAAATTAGTTTTGGTCAATTTTGTGGTGCTGAGAAGTCTAAGAATTGATGAGGCTCTCTGATTCATAAGAGAAATAGAAAAGCAAATTGTCTACAGCATAAGATATAACCTCAGTTTATAACAACCTGTTAATTTCACAGATGCTAGGAAAAAGACCAGCCACCTAATCATGGATAAATTAATTAAAGCATGATGTTTTATTTGTGTACACAGGCTGTCTCTCCCTAAGAGATCAGCATTGGACCTGGGGAGGATAAGCATTTTTATAACTCAGGGGTGGGGGGTTTTCAAATGGGGCATTTGTTAGGCAAATAGGTAGGGATATGGAAGCAGAACATAAGTATACCAAGTTGGTGATACTAACCAAGTCATAAGAATGTATTCTTAGCAAGATTATTATAAAAACATTTTTTAAAAAAGATATATTGTTTCCTGGAACAGGCAGTAATATAATCATAGTTTCAGGGCAAAAGGCAATTCATTCTTTTCTAATTCAATTCCCAGTCCTGGAGCATTCCAGCCTCCTTACAATCTAATATTAAACCTAGAACTTGAACTTTTCAACCTCAGAGACTTGCTATTGACTAAGCTTATTTTGAGTAGCTCCCTGTGAACTCAGTGCTGTTCTGAACTCAACTGACTCTCCTGGTTGGCTATTTCAACTTACTCATTGCTCTAGCTCAAACTCTTCTCCAAGATGGTGGTTCAAACTGACCTTCTGAGCTGACTGTTTCTGACTGAATTCTTCTCACTCTGGCTGACTTTTACCACTTCTCTGACTGAACTGTTCTGCTAGGCTTCATATTGACTCTCAGTGTTAACTGACTCTTTGTCCCAAACTCACTCTTTTTTTCTGCTGAACTGCTTCTATCTCTCTGCCTCAGACTACCTCCTCTCTGAGCTGTGAGCCTGCTTATATATCATGAGAGTTGGTCCTGTCCTTACTCTGATTCACTCTGTTAATGTGTCCTCTAATTCATCACTTTGCCTGCTCATAGTTCTGACTCATCTTCAACATCACTTCCTGTTTGACACTAACTCCTGAGCTCTGCTTCCTCCTCTGCTTCTCCTTGCTTCTGTTTTGGCAATTAAAGGCTTGTGCTACTACTGCCTTTTGAATACTGGGATTAAAGGTGTGTACTAACATTCTTTTAACTTTGAGCACTCATGATGGATTAAAATAATGAACGTTCCTCACAGTACAGAATCATTTGTAATTATAGTTCCATGTGGGACATAGCCCAATATTGAGAAATAGACTTAATTATAAACAGGAATGAACCTAGATTATGTTTACTATAAGATGGCTTTCAAGCCCAAAGTAGAGGCAATTTGATTTATGACATTCATTCCCACTGTCTCTCATTCAGATCTAGAAATGTGAAAACTCATACATCCTTGGATATTCAGTCTTTCAGTGTCTCCTGTCTTTTTGTCTGAGTAGGGTCTTTCATTGTCCTGAAAAGTTTCTAAGGGAGCTATCTGCCTGTTTCTTATCCCTTTCTGGCTGAAAATTATATATGTGCACTCTGTCCAACTTTTATATTATTTCTGGTCATCTAAACTCAGGTCTCACACTTGTGATGCAAATGCTGTGCTGATAGGACCATCTTCCTAGCCATCTTATTTCCCTTCTTGTTCATGGTTTCTTGAAACTGAGAATTTATGTATAATACATCTCCACGGGCCCTTCATCAATCAAGGGAGCATCTTGACTCTCTGGTCAGCTATAAATCATAGGTAAGGCTTACAAGTGTGTTTCAGATAATGCTTTTAGGAACTTTCATAAAGTGATAGAAAACTATACTTTCCCCTATACTCCTTCTTAGAACACAGGAATTATATCACTCAACTGCTGACTGATTTTTAGAGAAAAGAAAGGAAAAGGACCCAAATGGCCAGACAGTGCATTTCTTAAGGAACTTTAAAAAGGAGAATGAAATAAAGTAGAAACATTTTTACTTCAAGTCCCCATAGGTGAGAGACTTATAATTCACAAATGGCACTTTTTTTTAGGTGAGTTATATACAGGTGTATTCTATGATTGAAATAACACAGAAAGCTTTCAGTATTATGAAAAGATTTACTTTTGTTCTTTGTACTTTAACTTTGTTTCAATTCATTTCCAACTATCTTTTCCTGCAGTTATGTACTTATTGATTTGGACTGAGTGTTTTGTTGGCAAGATAAACTCTTTTAGGAAAGAGATTTCAAATACTGCACTGAAATTTGGCACAATATTTTTCTCTTTTTTACTACTAACAGAATATAACATTGGATCATAAGTTGACTCCTAATAGAATTAAAATAAATCAATTGTAGTACTATTTATCAAATGCAATGACACAAACATCCTACTTCATTAGTTTGTTGTTTTCAAAATAGAATATAATAACTTCTTTCCCTTCCTCCCTCTCTGCTTTAGAGAATTTCTGCTTCTAAAACTTTGTATTTTATAACATTCTGTATTTACCCATCTGCACTTTTGCTGATTATCTCATAATTAATATCTGATTTATTAAAATGCAGTCTGATTTTTTTTACCTATTTCATTCTGTTCTCTAAAATTTCAATTTAAGCTCTAGAATGTTAATTTGTTAACTTTGATCCTTTAAACTGTCATTTAAGAACACAGCTGACAAAGTACATGGAGGAATATTGAACATAAATGATGACAGCTGTAGTCAGTAGAATTTTCAAGATGAATATAATCATCTAACTAAATGTCCTGTGGGAAATATTATGCCCTTGAAATAAACGTGTATTCTTCTTGCTTTAAAGTCCTTACAATGATATTAAAACCTTGTATTCAGAGGTATTAAATTTATATCTTCTACTTTTGAGATTCAGTTTTATACAATGGCTCTAAGAGTAGATAGGCCAAGTTGACAGGGCCTAATATAGTAGTTTAAAGCTTTTCATTTATACTAATATATCTTCAATAAAAATTATATATTTTTTCTATAAGAATCTGAAAGCAATTTTAAAGACAGAATACATGGTTTTATAATGTTTGTTAACCAGCATTAATTGCTAAGACTCGCCATCTTTAAAACTGTCTTTTATGTGAGCTTTCTTTTGATTCATTATGATTTCTTAGATCTTAAATTGTACCATTATAATGTTCTTGTAATTCCTGTACTTTAATATTTAATATTAATATTACAATTTGAAATTTTAAAATTTAAAATTCACCCTCAGCCAGAAGGACTAGTGAGAGTGGAGACCACTTCCATGAGGATTACTCAATTTCATTAGGAATAAAGGAGGAGCCATTCGGTGTGTAATTGGTCCTCCTTTCTCTAGTTTACCAGTAAAATAATGTAGTACTCCATTTTCCAGACTAATAATAAAATTGCAGAGCAAGTTTTGTTTCTATTGCTTATACTTTACCTTTATGGGGGAAAAGTAAGTTTTATACATCCAAGAAGAAAACATAAAGTAGATTATTGGATAGTTACATTTAGTGTTGGGTGAATGCCATAGATATGAAGAGAACAATACAGTCGTGCCAAAACTGTCAGGGCAAAGAATAAGACAGAGTTTTCCATTAAGGAAAATGAATGGTGCTGAGAATCAGAGAATGATTTGTTTAATTATAATTTCAGTTTTTATTACTTCCATACACAGGGCAGAAATATAATATTTGTGTACCCCATTTCTCCTCAAAAATGAAGAGCTAAGCATCTGGACTTGAAGAGTCTGGGTCTGTACAGAAATTAAAAAAAAAAAATGCATGGCTGTATTATTGTAAGAGATGTGTAAGCAAGAGCTTAAAATTCATTTAGTATCAAGTACTTTACTATTTTAAATTTAAATTAAGTGTAAGTTAAAAAGTAGATGATAGAAAATATTAGGTTTTGGTAGATTCTTCATACAGGAAGAGAAGAATATGAATATTGTCCCTTAAGGATGGGAGACAAGAAGTCTTCTGCCTTCTTGTCTTCTTTCCAGTATCAGTGAAATAAATGCCATTACCTGGCCCATCTACCTTCCTGGATTTCAGAGTTAATGGTTCCACAAGAATTAAAAAGATTTGAAATATTTTTTTCTAGATAAATATGGACAAATATTGGTTAACACCAGCTAGAACACCAATGACACATCAAATTTAGATAGGGTTACATACAGACATACGGGTGAGGAATACCTACATACATATGTGGAGATGCCTACAGGACTATGGAACTCTGTTCTAGGTGCATCATCATAAATTAAACACTATCATGGATGATGATACAGAAAAAGGGATGCATTCCTAGAGATCGCTGCATAAATTGCAGACAGCCAAATCAATGGGAAGATCTCTTTTCCCTAGCAATTGTTGCTGTTTATACAACAAGGAACTAGTGTATCTGAGTGTCCTTAGTCTTGTAAGTCCCATTTTCTTCATGAGTATTATGAGCTTCCCTCTCTCCTCTATGCTAAACTATTTCAATACTGAGGTAATAACTGTAATACAAGTATAAAAGCAGCAACTCTGTTCTACAGAGTGCCCAATTACATATGTAAACTAATTTGTAGACAAGCTTCGATATACCTTTCATTCAGGTAATTTCACAGGAGGAAGAAAATGTCTGTGAGCTTTGGTAGATTTTTTAGTTTAATAACTAATTGAAACTATAAGGAAAGGAACAATAGACATGGTAAAAAGGTAGAATCCCCATGGAATCACCACTCAACACAAACAGCTATGATTGGTAACTAAGCAATGCTAAGAATGAAAAAAAAAATTCTAATCCAGGAAAAAGCACACCAATTGATTATGCAATACTAAACGGCCAGTCCTGTCTCTAGTTTAAAGGGGATTGCTAACAGAAAGAAGCAGACAGACAGCTGTACATTAAATTCACCTGAATGTGCACTTGTTCCATTAAAATTTATTCTGTTCTGTTGCACAATCAAGTGCAACAAAATAAAATATGGACTTTGTTTTAGTTCTTTTTCTTGCCTTCATTTCTCATTACAATTGGATAGATTTTTTTTAAAGAAAAGTATAAAAGAAAGAGCAAACACAACATAAATCTACAATGATTGTTTTGATTATAACAAGGCATTGGTTTTGTGGGAAGAGACTTTTAAGTTTCCTTAAGGCATAAGGATAATGCAGTCTTGAGAGTGTAGCATTCCTTGTCAGTCACAGCACTCTGGTCTATCTCTGCAACTTTAAGTCCCTGATCCATCATGTGATTGCCTGTATCTCTAAACACAAGCAAGCCAGTCATGCTCTGCTCATTCTGAAACCACTGCATCTGTCTAAGTATAATAAATAATCCTAATATTTGGTTATTAAATCATACAATAAGCTCATTGTCTAAATTCATAAATTTGTTCTCTCCAATCCTATTTTTTTTCTTATTTAGCAAGACACTTTTGATAAACAAAAACCAATGAAAATTGTAAGTTGAATTTAAGTTCATTTATTAAATGATATAAATTAAAAATAATTAGACCAAATTAAAACTTGTTATGGCATGTCGGTATGTTTGCATTTGTATGTGTGTGTTTGTGTTTGTGTAATATAAATATATTCCAAGAATCCAAAGGATACTGAAGTTTTAACTATAGTATTTAGTTAAGGTGGCTTTTAACTATGACAAATTAAAATCCAATAAATATTATTATTGATTTTTTTAAATATATCATATACACAAATACATGTGTTAGATACATTTAGAAATTATTTCATAGTTCCAAACCTTGACTCCCAAAAAGTGGTTTACTTCAAATATAATATCCTACTTTTTTGTGACATTCTGTTTTTCTCTCTAGTTTGGACTTCTATGAATCTCATTATTAACTTTAAATTTACTCTCATTATTATCATTCTTTTAAAAATGTCATTTACTTTCATCCTAGATATACTTCATTAATTATAAGATAACGTCTACTTTAAAAACTAAATTTCTTGCTGGGTGGTGGTTGGACATTCTTTTAATTCCAGTACTTGGGAGGCAGAGGGAGGCAGATCTCTGCAAGTTCAAGGACCTGCTGCTTCTGTGTCTTTCCTTGAGCTCTCATTGATCCATACTGTCTCAATTGGCCTCTCTGCTCCTCAGTAGAGAGCCTCAATGTCTCTGCCTTGTCCCCCAACTGCCTGCTTCAGATTGATCACCTCATACATCTGCTATAATTGACTATAGATTAGAGCTGAGAGCCTGACTTTCTATTGTGAGACTGTTCATATCCTCACTCTGCCTCACTTTGCCAACTACCCTTTCATTTGTTACTTTGCCTGACCTTCACTCTGACTCATCTCAGAAGTCCCTTCCAGTCTGACATGTACTTCTTCTGAATTCGGCTTCTTGTCTCCCAAGTGCTGGGATTAAATGTATGCACCACCACTGCCTTCTGAATACTGAGATTAATGGTGCACCAACATTCTTAACATTCTTTCTACATTCCATCCAGACCAGATAGACATCCAAATGTGATTCTTTCATATACACCACTGGAATATAGACTCTTCTTAGCTTTTATACAGGCCTATTCCTCTATATGCTGGTTTGTTTCCGAATTTATTTCTCTCTGCAAAGTGACAGTGGGTTCCCATTGCCAAGGACAACTCCTGCACAACTCATTGAATATAAAGAATTCCAGCTGGTGCCTACCTGAAGTCTTCATCCGTAAGTTCTAATGCCTTTGGTGCCAAAGGTATTCTGTAGGTAACCAAAAGAGAAATGTAAACACCAACTCACCCATAAAATCTTTGATCTATAGTCTCCTGTCTACAAGATGAGCTAGGGTAATGGTGGAACAGAACTTGTGGCAGTAGCCAACTAATGTCTGATTTGACTTAATCAAATGATTAAGTCATTTAATGTCCTGTCCATGAGATAGAACCCATACATGGACACTGCTTGAGTAACCAAGAAACAGAGATTAGATTGCCTGGAGACCTAGGGTAAAATCAAACACAATTTGTCAAAAAAAATTATCAAAAAATGATTCCTAATGATATTCTACCATACTCTCTAGATATAGACATCAGGCTATAAATATAGGTGTTGATGGACTCATTAATTTATTAATTATTCTCAGGTGTTTATAGCATATGACAGTTTATTCTTTGCTAATTCAATCCCTGGTCCTAGAGGGTTTCAGGCTTCATAAAATCTAATCTTCAAGATGGGAGCCTGGATCAAGAAGGCTTCAGCTTCCATACAATCTAATCTGCGAACCTAAACCTAGAACATTTCTGCCTCTGAAACTTACTACTGACTGGGTTCACTCAGACTAGCTGTCTTTAGAAATACTGTTTTTTACTCTGGCCTGTATTGTGAACTCTGAACTCTAAATTGCAAACAGTCTGATTCTAACTCTTTGCTTTCTCTCTGCTTATTCTGAACTGGCTTTGCTTTTCTCAGCTTCCACTCTGCTTCCACACTTTGCTTATAACCCACTTCTCGCTCTGAGTACTGCTTCTATTCTCTGAGCTCTGCTTCTACTCTTTGTGCTTTACCTCTCTCTGAACTAACTCCCCTTCTTGTGAACTTAGAACCTCCTTTTATATACTGAGAGTTCGAATTAAAGGCATTGCCTTAACCACAGAAATCCCTTTCACCTAGCATTAGCACAAACAGAGGACAGGATTAGTCTAACTATCACTCTTTCTCCATTCCATACTGATCACACAGGCCTCGGAATGTGATCCCTTCAAAAAGGCCCTTGAATAAGATCTCTTCCTAAGTATAGCACAGGCCTTTCAATGTGATCCTTTGCTAGAGCAGCCATGCTGTCAGATTTAAAGACTGAATGTTCATCTATAACACTCATAGATGAACAGATGACCCACAGCCAGACACTACATGCAGACAGAGTCTAAATGGGATGTTTCCATCAAATCCCTCACCACAAAGCTCAGAAAACCCTGGGAAGAGGAGGCAGAAAGAGTGTAAGAGTCAGAAGTTAGAAGGACAAGAGGAAAACAAGACAGTCTGAATTAGCTAAACCAAGCAAGGTGCATATGAATTAACAGAGACTGAAGCAGCAATCACAGGGTCTACAAAGTTCTCTTCAATGGCTCCCAGTCAAATATTGTTTTACATATGTCTCATTCTCAAAATAATACTTTGTTGCATGCCTTCCTGTTAAATATTCATGTTCCATTAAAAAGATACTTGTTGATTATCATTCAGATATGCTCTGATTACAGAAGTGTTAGAGTGACACAACCCACCAGTGAATTCTATTTTCTTTAAATAAAATACTTTGCTCTGGACTGTCTGTATGCGATAACTTCTCTGCATATACAATAGATTAAGTCCTTTTATTTTTAAATCAGTGTATTTGAGTAAAATGTATTTTTCTTATAAATTATCATGTATACATTTTCTATGCAAAATCTGATAATGTATCAGAAAATCAAAGAGTTTCAAATGGGAGGTTTACCATATTTATACAAAGTGTGTGTTCATTTGCTCTATGTGTAGCAAATTAGCCAAATTTACTTAAGTAGTTGAAGTACTATTGTAGCAAAAAAAAAAAAAAAACCTTATAACCTAATATAATGCAAATAATAATACAAACTGAATGTGTAATCATAGAATTTAATAAGCTTACCAAGTAGGTATCATGTTTTCATGTAGTATACTCTAAAACACATTATCATAAACTAAAAGTGAGATTTTTTGGCAGGTAATTTTGATCAAAAACTGCATTTAACAAAATTAACACATTATGTAAAAATACATTGGACTTTACAGCCTTTTGTTCCAGTCTTGTTCTGAATAGATTTCACAATAATACATCTTATAATGAGGTAGCACTCTCAGGATCTTAATATGCCTTCAAGTATGCAGATTCATGTTTCAAGAAAGTTGAATAATTGCTTCCCTCTAAGAATGTGCAAATCAAAATAATTTCTTAACAACAATATGGCTAGAGATTGAAAATTGAAATCTCTTTATTGTGGCGGAATAACAATAGCTTTGGTAGGTAGCATATTTTTGTGATGGGAAAAAAATAAAAGTTGATGGCTTAGAGTAAGACATTGTTCTGCAGCATTGGCCTAGATGACCTCAGAAGGGAAGGGAACATTATTTTAGTCATCAACGTCCTTCCAACTCTACATAGTTAATACTAAGTATTTCTGCTTTCTAAAGCAATCTGGAGTTAACAAAAAAAGACTATATCAGCAAGAGGTTAAAAATAATTTAGTTTAAAGTCTGAATAAATTAATTAGTTTAAATAATTAGATGGTATTTCATGAATTCATGGATGTAATTAAGAATAATAAATACCAATTATAGGAAAATCTATATTCTTGATTTTTGATCATTTACCTGTTTCAATTTACTTTTTTAAAGTTTTATTATATTTATATTGTGTGCACATGTGCAGGTTCTCCAGAAAACTAAAAAGAGTGTCAGAATTTCCTGAAGATTGAGTTACAGGCAGATGGGAAGCCACCTAATATGGGAGCTTGTGACTGAACTGGGGTTCTCTGGAAAAGCAGCATGCTTTCTTAACAACTGAGACATCTCAATGCAGTGTTTTCCATATTAATTCCTCAAAAACAATTGGCATCTGCAGTTATATACACTGAAAGCTGTTGTTCATTACAGACTCACTAGCAGGGATGAATTTGCCTGGTCAGAAACAAAAGAATAGCTTCAAACTAAAAGGAAGATATCATTCCATTGTAAAAACACACACACACACACACACACACACACACACACATACACACACACACACAGAAACAAAAATAATTTAAGATTTTTGTATATAAATGACAATGAGAAATTAAATATTTCTGTGATCACAAATAAATTTAGATGTTTTCATAACGTGCTTAAACATTACTCCTATGCCAACATGTATATATATATACCTAACAGTTGCTTCTTCCAATGCTGATTTGGTTCAAATAGCTAAATATTTCAAAGCACTTCAGGCATAAATTAGCATAAATTTATATTACAAATCCAATGTGTAATCACCTTCTATTTTATTACATATTATTCCATTAACATTTTAGTAAGAAAAGTTCTCAGTAGAATCATTAAACTAACAAGAGAAGTACATTTTAAATGTGTACGTTTTTAAAATTTGATTTGTCTTTCAAAGTTACCAAAAAGTAATGTAATTAGTACATTTTCTTTTACATTCCACTTACTGTTTGATTTTGAGGAGGGAGCTATTTTTTTTTTTTATTAACTGGCAAATAAAATATGCATACATTTAGGATAGGCTATGCATAGATTTAGGATAGGATATATGTTTACTATATGATATACAATATATATCCTATATTATATTATATGTATGTGTGTGTGTGTCTTTTATTCTATTGCTGTGAAAAAAATTATATGCTTTAAATAAATGATAATATCAACAAATAAGCCTAATATGTTCTGCTGTTGCCTCAAAAGAGAGATAAATTAAATCTCCATTCCTTATAAATCCTGGTAGAAAAGACCTTGATATTTCCTTTTGTTCTATTTTCTGTATTCTAGACCACATATGGTTTCCAGTTCTTGGCTACCACATTAATAATAAAACACATTTTCAGGTCAAATAGATAAGTACATTTCTGTACCAAGTAGTTGTCAGTAAGTGACTTTTGACAAATATAATCTTAATTCCAACTTGGTCTATGATGCATAAATGTTTCTAAGATAGTTTTACATAATTTTAAGATGTAGTTTATTTTAAGAAATTTGCATTAGAAGTAATGGAGGGCCAATTAAAACAAATTGAAAATTATCTTTATTATAATATAATAATAATATAATATAATAATAAAGAAACATTGTATATATTCAATATTACTGATATTATTATAGTACTTTTCTACATAGAATTTTCTTATATCATAAAATAAGATTTGATATTGAGATAATGCAAAAAATGTAATCAATTTATAATTGATTGTGCTAGAACAGATGTATAAAAAGAGTAGAGGAAGTGATCATTAGCATGGCTTGGAGTAGAAAACGACATCTGGGAAATCTTACTGTTTTCTAAAATAGTTTAGTACAATGTAAATTGATTGAAAATCTTTTCCCAAGTCTTGAAATACAGATATGTAGCTAAGCGATAGGAGTCTATGCACCAGGCATGAAATCCTCTGTCTACTCTTAAATATTCACATTCAGATATACAGGAAATAAATAAATAAATAAATAAATAAATAAATAAATAAATAAATAAATAAATAAATAAATAAATTAATTAATTAATTACAATGTTGCTTCTTTCCAGGTTTAAAAAAATGAGAGAAAATACAATTGAGGAAGGGAGAAATTGATTTTTGAGGCTGAATGAAAGAATTGACTTTCTAAATAAGAATTACTTGCCTAATAAGAGTCATACTGTATCTGATAATAATTGTTTGCCTTCCTAGTAAAAATCAGTAAGAAAGAGTAACTTAAGCGGCATTTATATACTTATTACTTTATATATATATATACATATATATATATATATGAAGTGCCAGAGATATCCATTGTCAATCTGATACTATAGTTTATCAGGTAAAGTAAAAGACTCTACCCATAATTCATGATTTTTAGTCTAAGCTTGTTTATTCATATTTTTTCTAGATTAACACAGAAAAGTAAGAAGACAGGAGAGCAAAATATACATATATGTCTCTTTTCTGACAGGCATATCTAAGATTCCCAAGTAAATCTTCCTATTTCAATTTATTGGTGAGGTTGTATTCACATGGCCATGGTAACAAGAAAGATTTGGAAACATTTTCTAACAGATGTTTAATACGCTACCTCAGTAAATTTAAATGACAAGAGACATGTTTATATTCAATAGACAATTAGCAGCCATTTATTATATGTTTCAAAAGCTACAGCTATATCTCATTGATGGGAAAAACATTGCATTTTTTGGGATATGTACAATGGCACCAGACATGATATCAAGAGCATAGGACACACTTGATTTACAATGGGGAAAAAATGGTACACCTTGACTTCTTGACTTGAGCTGTACTTTGAATTATTTTAATTTTTGGTCTTTTTCCATGTTAGCGTGTAGACATAGATTCAGTTTCAAAGGCTGTTTATTCATTGCTTAATTCAATCCCTGGTCCTAGTCTTGGAGCCTTGGAGCATTTTGGCCTCTGTACAATCTAGTCCTAAGCCTAGAAATTGAAGTCTTCAGCCTCCATACAATCCGGAATGTTTAAGCCTCTGAGACCTACTACTGACTAACCCATTCGGACAGTCTTCTTCTGAACTTAGGGCTGTACTGATCAATTCACTCACTTTCCTGGCTCAAACTCTTCTCTAAGCTACTGGTTCACACTGATCTTCTGAACTGGCTGATTCTGACCAAACTATTCTGACTCTAGCAGGACCTGGCTGACTTTCACAATTTCTCTGACTTAACTGCTCTGCCTAATTCAAACTGATTCAATATTCCCATCTGAAACTGACTTCTTTTGCCAAACTGCCTCTGTGTCTCTCCCCAGACTGCCTCTGTCTCTTGTCCCCTGTGTCTCTGTGTCTTATCCTCCATCACTCATTCTTAGACTGTGGACTTCTGTCTTTAAGTGATGGGATGAAAGGCATACACCATCAATGCTTTAATACTGGGATTAAGGGTGTGTACTATCCATTAGTTCTTCATTTCATCCAGACCATACAGGCCTCTGAATGATTCCTTCATAGAGACCCCTGGATGTGATCCCTTTATATAGACTCTTGGATTTAATCCCTTCATACAGGTCTTTGTATTTCTTCCTTTCCTAGCAATCACACTGGTCTTTCAATGTGATCCTTTCCCAGACCAGCCATGTTGCTGGATTAAATGATTAAATATTGTTCTACATTAGTGATACTGAGTTTAGCACTCACAGATCATATAAACCCTTGATCTTACAATGGTGCTGTGCTGGCTTTGTGTTATGTAAACTTGACACAGGCTAAAGTTTTTTGGTAAAGAAAACAGCAGTTGAGAATATGCCCCTACCAGATTGCTCTGTGGGCAAGCCTGTGGGACCTTTCCTTGATCACTAATTATTGTGAGACCAGGTTCAGTATGGTGGTTCATCTCTAGGCAGATTGTCCTGAATTATATAAGAAAGCAGGCTGACTAAGCCATGAGAAGCAAGACATTAAGTATAAGTCCTTCATGGCCTTTGCTTCAGTTCCTGCCTCTAGTTTCCTGCTCTGAATATCCCAGAATAATAGTCTATAAGTTATAACATGAGATAAATCCTGTCCTCCTCAAGTTAAATTTTGCCATGGAGTTTTACCACAGCAATATAAACCATAACTAAAGCAGGTTCACAACAGATCCCTAACGTACTAACTATATGTTTCAAAAAAGTATTCATAAACCACATATGCTCTCAGCATTGTATTTCAGTCTAGTCTTTGCATGTGTTCTGAGCAATTTTAAGAAGGAATAGAGTAAACTAAGATGTTTGGTTCTTTATTGTGGTTTCAATAACTTTACTAAATTTTAAATTTTGTTCATATATTATTTTCTGAATTTTCATATTAGATATCTATATGTGTTCCTTTGTATTTCACTGAGCTTCTTTTAAAAAAATATTAGTCATCATCACTTATGAGTCTTCATCTTACTGGGATGATTCCCCAGACCTTGACTTCCCCCTTTTGTATTTTTACAATACCTAGATTTTTATTTTATATTTTTCTTTATTTATTCCTTGAAACCTATGCCAAGGTCTTGGGTTTATTCTAATCTTTTTGTTTTAACATATAACATAATATAGTATAATATAATATAATATAATATAATATAATATAATATAATGTGTGTATATGTGTGTATGTGTGTGTGTGTGTGTGTGTGTGTGTGTGTGTGTATGTATGAAAGCACCTTTGCCCTGGTTTGTGGAAGCCAGAGAGCAACATAAAAGTCATTTACCTTCTTAAATCACATGGTTTCCAAGGAGTGAGGACAGGGCATCAGACTTTGTGGCAAGAGCCCTTCCCAGATGTGTCATCTCTCTGCCTGCCTTTTTCTTGTTTTGTTTGTTTTTCTTTCTTTCTTTCTTTCTTTCGTTCTTTCTTTCTTTCTTTTTTTCTTAATTCTTGGAAAAAGCAGTTCCTGTAATATTGTCTTTGGAAAAAAAAAAAAAAAGGTCTTCTTCAGTCAACTCAGTTGAAGATTACAAAATACAATTCTGTAATTTTCTGGAGGCTTTAATGTACTATTTATGTGCCCTTCAGAAAGACAGGTAATGTCTTATTTTATCATCTTTTAATGTCCCAGATAATATGCTTACTATCAATCTAGCAATATAGATTCAGCATGTGGTTCCAATGTTGCATGCACACATTTTCTTGTGGTGCAATCTTCTGGGATTGTGGGATCTTATAGGGAAGATCTTGATGTTGGCAACAGGCATATACATTGAAAAAGAGTGATAGTAGTGATGTGTACTATAGAGTTCAGTTCTATTAGGGTGAACACTGGAGTGAAGTTGGTTATAGATATTAATGTGATTGCTTCTGTAAATACCTGGCCATTATTTTGAACCTATATTTTTCTCAAAACTTCTCAATGTTACCTTCTTTTGTATGGGTTTAGAAAGGTAGACATGAGTCAATGGGGAAACATCCTACAATAATGTGGAAGTTAAACATTTATTTTAATTTTACATTTCCTGAAGTACACCCCACAAACAATAGCGTCTCTCTTGTCTATTTTCTCAGTTCTGCTTTATGAAAATGCCTTTTTCCCCCTTTACCTTTTGAGTGATAGTTTGGTTAAGTGCAAAAACCATAGTAAAATTAAGTTGCATTCAATTTTCTTCTCAAATTTTGGCATGGGATATATTTATTTTCTCTAGAATTTTGATTACTGTAGAAAAAATGAAATTAATATGAGGAATCGCAATGTGTATCTCTAAAGAATGAATTTTCAATCATTGCCTGTCTTAAATTGCATAAACACTGAATATTAACTGGAGGTTTTCCTTACACATTGCACCATAATAGATGCTAGTGTCTAGAGACAAGATGAATATCTGACAAATATTTACCCCTTCCATAAATTGTGGAAGTTCGATAGTTTGACACAAACTAAACTAGTCAAAAATAATTATTTTGAGTAACTAACTACTGATTATACTTATGATTAAGATGAATAATAAAATAATTTATCTAATTGAGTTAGATCAGCTTCCTTTTATGTATTTTAATATCATGTTAGAAAAAATACTCTTTGGAAGTCTAACAATTTTGATGAAATTAAGTACAAGCAGAGCAAAGAGCCAAAATATTAATTATCTAGGGAAGTAATAATTAATATATTTTAAGTCAGTTTGACCCAAGTTTCTCAATTGCTGCCTATAGCCACAATAATGTGGTCCATTTTTCTAATTATTACTTATATTTACATAGATGGATCAGTAAAGAAATGGAACACATAGTTCTTAATATGATATACTGTAGTTATATCACAAATATTAAATACATTCTCAACATTGATGAATTTCATCTAAAAAGGAGTAAATCTTAATCAAAATATAATAGTAATCTTACAGTGTAACAATGTATTTAATATACATAATTGATACTGATTATCATATCTAAAACTCTGTATAAAAATGCAGGCAATTTTAAGATACAGTTCACACATTTTGTTGTTTGAGGTGCTTAAATTCATTAAATAAATGCAATATTTGTAAATTTTTATTAGCTTTATGAAGATGTAATATGACATATTCCAAAAAGAGTATGTGCAAAATAAATGTTGTGTAAGCGATAGAATAGAAAAAAATTTAATAATGCGTATTTGTAGAAGATTATTCTCACACTGACTTTTTCTAATTTTAATTAATTGTAACATTTTCCAGATTTCCATTTTAGTACAGTATGATTTTCCATTAAAATAATTTCTCATGAACATCATATTCATATAAAAAATCATTAAATGCTTATAATAGTAAAACAAATTTCCCTAGATTTTGAGGTACATATAATATATATTTTTGATTCATTGATCCCATTTGACCCTTAGACCACATATTTGAATTATTACATACAAGAACACTAGGCTTTCCAAAATGGAGAATTTAAACAATGGGCATTGGAGGAAGACAGTGGGAAAAAAAAAAAAAAACCATGAGAAATGGATGTTATGTTGTAGATTGCAGGTATCTTAAAGTATACAAAGAGTGACAGAAACATACTTTTGATTCTCTTGATACTTATGGGAATTATAAACCCTAAATCAGTAAATTTCTTATGGGTAACGTCTTTTTACTACTCAGGATATTGAAAATGCTTCTTGAGTAAAATTGAAGATAAAAAAAACAAATACAAAAAACCACTTTTATTTAAAAGAAAGAATAAAAATGTTTGGTCTTCAACAAATAATCCTTACCTTTTTCTTCCATTTTTGATTTTATAGTGTTATTACTGAACACAGAAATAAAATTTTGTGTAAGACTGATTTGCTGATATAAGAGTGCTGTTTTTCCATTACTTGATAATTTGCCACTGGATATAACATTGGGAAGTTAAAAGCTATTCAAGCAGTTCAATTTTGAATCTTACTTTATGAGGACAGTGTTTCAAAACATGTATTAAACAACCATTGTCTGTGTCTTAACACAAAAATACAAACACAGAAATACACACATACAAACACACATAGACCTCTGTGTGTACACACACACACACACACACACACACACGTCTCAACCTGAATTTAAAAATTTATAGACCTTGTGTATACCAAGAAAGAAGTGGATATTCTGAAATGTCTACACTTAAATTTAATCCAAAGAAATGCTACCAGACATGGACAGAGGGAGAAAAACTAGTGATGAGTTATTGTAATATCAGGATATCCAGAAACTGTAGGATAGAAAGAAATTCAAAGAGAAAAAAAACACTTGAATTTGGAGGTCTATAGAAGCTAGGAGGTACTATGGCAAATATATATTAGTTTATAATTATGAGGGCAAGTAAGAAAAATAAAATGCTTTGGAGACCAAAATGTAAGTGCTAGTTACTTGTTACATAATCATTCTGAATTAAGATGATAATTCATTGATGATTCAATGTTTGCAAATAGTAAACAATGAACAGGTTGGATAACACATTTAAATCACAGAGAGCGTCCTCTAGTAATTTGAAGATAAGAGTAGCTAGAGACTTCAGATTATACTTTAAGTAAATACTTTCTTCTTGCTTTAAAAATATTTTTACTGAAAATATAAGTGCTGAGGGGACTGTGAATTTCTTACCCTATATTCTGAGAGGTAAGAATTTAGAAACTTGCAAGGCTAAGTTCAGACAAAAGCCGAACTGCCTCTTTCATGTTCTAGACAAGGGGGACGTTTGTTGGTTCACAGCCTTTGGCATCTCCTTACACCCTGATATTCCTTCATTGACATTGCCCCTCCTGCCAGACTTTTAGAAGTACTTCTAGTATTTGACTTCATCTACCTAGGCCCAAAGCTACCCTCATCATAGGCAAATCTTATCCCTATGTCTTATTCATAACATGTCATAGAAGACAAGGTTTTCAAGAGATAGTTATATGTATCTGTTCTAGAAGGCCACAGTAATTATGAATCATATATCCAAAAAATATTAAGTCTATGTACCTTGAAACCGCATTTAGAAATAAATTTTCAAGAAAAAAACTACATTTATTTACTTATATAATATGATGAAATATTATCCTATTTAAATACTCATGAATCATATCTTTGGACATCTCAGAATGAATACAGAGGATATAGTTAAAGACTTAATTTATAGTCAGTGAGCTAATTAACATTCAGTTATTATTCACTATTCTTTGAAAGTTGTTATGTCATCCTCAGAGTGAAGCTCTCATTAATCTGGGTGAACAGCTCAAAATTACTGAACATGAATCAATGATTCTTCTAAACCAGCATGACCATTGTGATAATGTTGTGAATTTTGCGTCCAAAATAATTCATTTCAACATAGTCATGTGATATCCATTGCTGTTTCAATCAGGAGTAGGCCACATACATGACAGAAATCCCTGAATATCTTTATGAAACAGAAAAACATCACAAAATGACTGTTGTCACACCTACTATAGCATCACAGTAGGTTGGATTATTCAGTGTCTTGCAGTGATACTGACATAAATGTAGGATACCACAAGCCACATAAAACAATAACACTTTAGATATACTAACTATATATCTTAATTTGTCATTCCTTTCTTCCAAATCCAACCCCCTCTCCAGTTTCCAGCTCTGTAGCAGACTACCTGCTGCAGCCATGTCTTCCTTTCTACCCTCATCTCCTGCTGATCACATAGCTTCTTCAACTTTTCTTTCCCCCTTCAAGCCTTTATCTGAGTCCCCACATCTATCAAGTTGGGAACCTGCCAGACAAACATGCCAGAGAAGCAAATAGAGCAGTGAAGCAGGTAAGGCTAATTTCAGATCTTCATTCCTCCAAATCCAGTCCTTGCCCCCAACCCTGTCTCATACCCAGCTCTGTAGCTAACACCTATTGCATCCACTCCTCACTCTTTGCCCTCATTGCCAGGGTTAGCATTTTCATGTGGAACACTCTGATTTCCTCTCTACTACGGACTTCCTCAATCCTCAAATCTTGACAATTGCTAATCCTAAGTGACAGCTCCCAAGAATTAGAAACACATTCAACCAGACTCCTCAGTGGCCATATCTTTCAAGATCCTAGAATAATTCCCTACCGTGCCATACACAGACACCACACTATCTTAAGAACTAGACAAAGCAATAAAAGCCAAGGAACAAAGCACCAGTCTAACAAATAGAGGACCAGATATCAGCACCTACAATTATAACCATCCCAGATGCAGATGCCTGGAAACCAGCAAAAAAACACAAGCAAATGCAGACAGGACAACACGCCTTCTCTAGAGTCCAGCAATCCTAATACAGTAGGCCCCAAGAAATGTTACATAGCTGAAGCACAAGACAAGAACTTTAAAACACTCTTCATGGATATGATAAAGGTCCTTCAACAGGAAATGAATACATCCGTTAAAGTTTATGAAAATACAAACAGGAATAAAATGGAAACACAAACAAACAGAATTGAATAAAAGTGTTCCTAACTGAAAGTGAAAATAGAAGCAATAAAAAACAAACAAAGAAACAAACAAAAAGCCTAAAAAAAATCTTGAAATGAGAAATTTAGGAACTAACTCAAACAGAAAACTCAGATATAAGTCTCTGTAACAGAATACAAGAGAAGGAACAGAGAATCTCAGGCAAAGAAGACAAGATAGAAGGAGTGGATATTTTTGTCAAAGAAAATCTTATATCTATAGAAATCCAGGTATAAAGCATCCAGGAAGTCTGGAACAATTTGAAAATAACAAATCTATAAATTATAAGAAACAAAATGAATTCACAGGAATCAGTAACTTTCATATATTCAAATGACAATAGGATTGTAGAAAAACTCAGGGAGCAAACGCCTTACACAATAGACTCAAAAACATAACCAAGCAATTAAAAACATTAAAAGAATCAAAAAATTGAAGAAAGAAATTGAAGAAGATATTGGAAGATGGAATTCTCTCTCATGCCCATAAATTGGTAGGATTAATATAGTAAAAATAGCCATCTTACCAAAAACAATCTGCATATTCAATGTAATCTCCATCAACTTTTCAATTCAATGTTTTCCCTACAGGTCTTAAAGGACAATTTTTTAGCTTCATATTGAAACAACAACAGCAACAACAACAAAAAACCAGCAGAGCTAAAAATAATTATCCTGAATAATAAAAGAAAGGCTAGAGGTTTCACTGGCTTTTGCTGACCTCAAATCGCACTAGAGAGCTATAATTATAAAAACAGCATGGTATTGGAGAAAAACAAAAAACAAACAAAAAAAACCAGACATATTGATCAATGAAATTGATGATCTACAAATAAATCCGCACATGTATGGAAACATACTTTTTTATATAAAGAATCCAGAAATAAACATTGGAAATAAGACATTATCTTAAACAATTGAAGCTAGTCAAACTGAATTCATGCATGTAGAAGAATGCTAATAAATCCATACCTATGACCCTGAACAAAACTCAAATCCAAATCAATTAAAGACCTCACCATTAAAACATACTCACAGAACCTGATAGAAGAGAAAGTGGGGAAGAGTATTTGACCCATTGGCTCAGGAATTGTCTTTCTGAACTAGACATTAGCATAGGCACTAAGATGAAAAATTAATAAATAGGACCACATGAAACAGATCACCTTCTGCATGACAAAGCATACTGTCATTCAGAAAACATGGCAGGCTACAAAATAGGAAAAGATTTTTACCACCTCCACATCTGATAGAGAGCTAATATCCAAAATTTATAATGTACCCCTCAAACTAGATATTAAGAAAACAAATAATTCAATTACAAAGTAGTATACAGATCTAAACAGTGGCTTCTCAAAAAAAGGAAACTCAAATGGCAGAGAAACATTTAAAAAATGTTCAATATCTTTAGCTATTTTGGCAATGCAAATCTTATGCATCAGAAAAACTAAGATCAATAAAACAAATGACAACCTATGCTGATAAAAATGTGGAGCACGGGGAACACTCTTTCATTGATGGCAGGCTGCAAACTAGTAAAACCACTATGGAAACATTGTGGCATTTCCTCAGGAAAATGAGGATCAGTCTTCTTCAATATCCAGTTCTACCACTGTTGCACATGGTCAAAAAAGATGTTTCATCCTACCACAGAGATGTTTGCTCTTGCTCAACCATTTTCTTGCTGCTCTATTCTTAATAGTCAGAAATCTGAATCATCCTAGTTATCACTGAACAAAGGGTTGAATGACGAAAATGTGATACATTTACACAGTATAGCCGCTAAAAATGAAATCATGAAATTTGCAGGTAAATACATGAAACTAGGAAAAAAAATACCCTGAGTAATAAAACCCAGATTCTTAAAGAGAATTATGGTATGTGTATGTGGATACTAGCTGTTAATTCAATGATAAGCCAGCCACAATCCACACAGTCACAGTGCTTAGATATAGAGTAAGGAATTAGGAATTAGGCATGGATGTATAGATCTCCCTAGAAAGGGAGGTAGAGTAGATATTTGTGGAATCAATATGTGAGGGGAACTTGAACTGGAGGGCCAAGTAGGAATTGGGAGAGAAGATGGGGATGAGGAGGGTATAAAGGGGAAAGACAGATTAAATTAAGGGTCATTTTCAGGGCTAGTATGGAATCCTATACAGTGCAAGATTCCATATATATATATATATATATATATATATATATATATATATATATATGGAATGTAAATTATATCACTAAATAATGGTAGAAACAGAACCACAACTAGGCATCTCTCATCGCTAAGTAAAGCTTCCAGTACTGTAAATGGTTGTTGGCCAAAGGGATTTTATAGGAACCCCCAAACAACACAGACTGTTGCAAAAGCTACAGGTTTTTCTCCACAAGCTGATGACAAGGCCCTATCCATAAAGGATAAACAGCAACATAATGAATTGAACATGGATAAGTATAGCTGGTGCTTACTTGGAGCCTTTACCTCTTTGAGATAGTGTTCTTCTATCAGAAGGTATTTAGCACACTACCAAGGGAGAACTGTAAACCATGACCCAGTGACAAAGCCTTCAATGTACAATAGAGACCTGTCTTAAATATATTCTATTGCAGTGGTGGCACAAAACTTGTGGGAGTAATAAACTAATATGTAATTTGACCTAAGGTCCACTCCATTAGATGGAATCCACACCAAAATCTGCTTGGTGACCCAGAACTTGAGACTAAATAGCCCAGGGATGATGATAAAAAGAAATGCTGTTGTTTTACTAAACAGAAAGTAGCCTATAATGACTGCTAATGACATTCTGCCAGACTCATAGATCAATGTCTTCCTCAGCTTTCATCAGAGAAGCTTCCTCATGAACCAGATTAGACCAAATACACAGATACACAACCAGACAATATGCAGACAGTGAAAGATATTGGGACACTCAGCCCTAAATAGAATGTCTCCAATATCCCTCTGCTCAGGGCTCAGGGAAATCCGAAGAAGACAAGGCAGAAAGATTTAAGGAGCTAGAGGGATGGAGGAGATTAAGGAAAGAAGGACATGCACATATGAACTTTTAGAGACAGAGGCAGCATGCTCAGGTCCTGCATGGGTCTGCACTCAATGAGAGCCTCAAGCTGAAAGGAGATAGGGACGCATGCACCCACCCCAAACTCAGTAAGTATATCCAATACATAACCACTTGAATATGCAAATTTAGTTTTCTCCGAGGTATTCTTACTGGGAAAACAAACTACTCTTAAGGGTAGACTATATGTCTAGCAGTAAACGGCCAATGAAAACCAAAATCAAATGCTTCTGTTGACGTTCTTTTTCTCAAAATATCATTTTATAGATTTTTCTTTTTCTTTTTTTTCCCACTTATCTTTTTTATTTCTTCTTTATTTTTTCTTTGTTATTTGTTCTCCAGGTCCCTTGCATATCTATTATGGCTTCTTTTTTGTTGTTGTTGTTTTTGTTTTTATTTGTTTGTTTTTGGTTTTTGTTTTGTTTTGTTTTTATGGAATTCCCGAATGTAGGAACAAGTGGCTCTCTGAGCCTTTATCTGTTTCTTTGGTTCTTTCCATCATGTTTGTTGGTTTTGTCCTATTTCAATGGTTTTATTATTTTTTTGATTTTATCTTTATTTGCTATTATTCCTAATGTTGTTTTACTTTCTAATGACAAATAGAAAGAAGTGGATTTATATTAGGAGAGGGTTGGAGGAACTGGGAGGAGAGAAAAGAAACAAAACTATAATCAAGATATATTACATGAACAAGAATCTATTTTTCAATGAAAGAAAAAAATGTGTAACAGAGTTATGATTGGTACTTAATTCTTGAGAACATCACAATGACTTTTCATGGTTTGTATATTTAGTATTATAACTTTTTTATCCTTATTTTACAGAAAAATAATAATATCAAAACTTGCTGTAAGAAATTATGATGTAGCTAAGTAGTCAAGTACTTGCTTCGTATGTATGAAGTCTTGGGTTTAGCCCCTAACACAGTGCAACACAAAAATGAATAAATACAAAACAATCATCAAAAAACTGTGTCTTATGCCAGCTGTGGCCTTGTTAATTTTACTTTTTGTTTTGGGTTTGTTTTGTTTTTTTGAGACAGGGTATCTCTGTTGCAACTCTGTCAGTCCTAGACTCACTCTTTTAATCAGCTAGCCTAGTAACTCACAGAAATCCACCTGCCTCTGCCTCCCCCCCCCCCACAGTGCTGGGGATAAAGGTGTGCACCACTACCACTGGGCATTAATTTTACTTTTACCATATGTTGCTTGTTCTCATCATGAAACCATATCTAGCAATTGACCAACAGCACTAAGGTTTGTGTAAGTAAACACTGATTTTCACTCCACTGCTATGTAGATTAGAGGTTCATTTATCCAAATGTAGCATCATTGTTAAGAAATCCATTTCTGTATTATATTCATGGCAACTGAGTTTGTTTAATATGACTTTGAATGAAAAGGTTTTGACAATATTGATGTGAATTTAAATGTTACTAAATGCAAAAAGCGACGTCTTATTTGTATTTGACTGACACTTAGGTACTTCATGATGCGCTGCTTTTCCAGATGTGTCCAACACAGACTTGATGAAATCATTGATTTATCTGAACAGATGACTAAGTCATATAATCATCAGAAAATACCAGTGTCTGTTATATTTATACCTCTTGATATATAGATTGCATGTTACACCATGGAATCATTGATTAATGTGGCTTTCTACACATTTTACTCATAAGTATTCCTACTAGACTATAAAGATATGAAATTTATTACATTGGAAAATTACAAAGATATAAAACTACTTGTGGTTCTTTGGTCTCCTAATTTCCTGAGCAAAGCCATCAACTTTCTCGTCTTTAATGCTCATGAGACTAAAATAAGCATCCGGCTTTGTTGCAGGCTTTTGCCTCTTTACTGATGTTACTCTCACATGACCCACATCTGCATGAATTTTTACATTCAGCCTGTGTAGAAGCACAGGGAGGATAATAATAAGAAAACAGAAAATAAATAACAGCAGGAAAATCTTCCTTAATATGCTATTTTACTACCTCTTGGATCTAAACTCGCGCACACCGAGTCAAGCCTTGAAATTTTAATGCCCTCTGTTCATATTCAAAGTCATCAGCATTGAATTTTCCTTTTACATTCCTGTGACCTATTGTGAAGGTTAAAGGACTATCATTAATGGGAAATAGAGTTGAATGTTTATTAATGCTGGATTAAAAAAAAAAATCTCTGATACCATAGTAACAAGCAGGTCTTAAGCAAACCCCACAAATTCACAGTTCTCATTTGCATTCCTATATAAACCGTGGGGAAATTTAGAGCCTTTTGGCAAATCAGCAGATAGAAAAACAAATAGTTTTTTTTTTTTTAATTTCTAGCACTAGCAATACCTTTTTAAATATGCATCCCAAGAATTATTTTTATCACATAACATTGTAGATAATGAGAATAATGTAGTACACAAACACACACAGGCAGACACTAGATAAAACCTTAGAGATCTGCTCTCTGTCTTGGAAGGACACAGGGTACAGGATAGATGACACATTCATCTGCTTTATCCTTGCTAGACTGCCATTCATATGACTGATGGCTTATTGAGACAAAGCAATGCTTCCTATGTGAGACAAAGCTCATCAGAGCTCTTTTTCTCCTCTTTAAGCTTTCAATTGAAACACATTTGACAAAGAAGAGGCACTGTAATGGAATCTACTGATTACACTAAGGACAGCTTGGGTTGAGTCCTAATCTTTTCTACTGGGTCACTCTCTATAAAAGCTGTAGGATAGTTGAAATTATCCATCAATCCACTCTCAGTAGTGGAGTTTTTTATTTAACATATACAAAAAGCCCCGATATGTTTTTGATGAATGATAATGATGGTGATGATAATGGCTACTTGATTTTGGTTCTGCCTGCCATTCACCTATTGTAAGTGCCACAGATGCAATAGATGATATGGTATTGTTAAGGCTTCTCAGAGAGGGGTGGGGGACGCTTCTCACTAGGAAAACACTTTTATCTGTAGTTCACCCAGAGTGTAAATTCATTGCCTCTATTCTTTAGTACAATTGGGTAGGGGGGTGTAAGGAGTCCCTTCTTAGGTATACATACACATGAAAGCACAGACAGCATGTGAAACTGTGTTAGAATATACATTTCCCACAAGGATATGTGTTTGAACATATGCCATCCAAATGTTTGGATAAAATGAAGAGAAGATTGATGCTTATGTCTGTGTCTTTTCTTATTACAGAGATTTCTAGAATAAATGAATTTTGCTGACAGAAAATCAAGTATATTATTATAATCCCTAGTGATATCTTACTAAAAATAAATTTTTCACATAAAGAATCAATTTTTTTCGTTTTATTCCTTATCATCACTCTGATTCAATCTCTTACCAATTACTGTTATAGAGAGAAATGTACACATACCTTTTCTCCTAGTTTGGTTTCTGTTGTTGTTTTAAAACAGCATCCATAAGCAACCTGAAGGTTTGAAAGGTTTATTTGGATAACTGGTTGTATTTCCTCATTCAGAGAACCAAGGCAGGATCTCAAGGTAAGAGCATGAAATAGAAACTAAAAAAAAAAAAAACCAATGGTTCCTAGTTTGATTACTCTGGCTTGCTCAGTTACTTTTTTATTTATTTTATTTTATTTTATTTTATTTTCATGTAGTTCAGTTTAAACTCTCTCAGGATGGCATTGCCAATGGTGAGCTGGGGCCTCTTACACACTTAATAATTAAGAAATACTGCACAGACATGCCAATCTGGTGGAGGCAATTCCTCAACTGAAGTTCCATCATTTCAGGAGGCTCTAAAATGTGTCAAGTTGAAAAGTTATGCAGCACATGCATGAAATTTTAACCCCATTGAAGCATATTTAATTCGTTACTGTACATTGTGGCTATGAATTAGTCAAGTAAATTTTTGGTGTCTTTAATATTCAAATGTAAATATTTATGTGCTTAACTTTAATTTAGATAATTTTGTAACTTGTGAAAATCTAATTTTGAAAAACTGATGTAAATCCACTACCTCCACTCATTCTTACTAATTTGTGTAGCTAGAATAAAGATTATATGTATTATGTATGTGTGTGTATATATACATATATATATATATATATATCAAATTATGATATGACATTCTTGTATATTTCTTCTTATACATTCTTGAGATTCTTCCGTTTCTTCATTTCTTTCTTTTCTCTCTTTTTCTCACGCTCTCTCTCTTTCTCTCTCTCTCTCTCTCTCTCTTGGGTTTTGTAACTCACTCTGAAGATCAGACTGGTCTCAAACTCACAGAGATCCGCCTACCTCTGTCTCGCAAGTGGTGGGATTAAAGGCATATGCCACTACTGCCCAACTCATCCATTTTTTAAATTTTGTTTTTTTCTTTATTTTGTTTTAATTTTTTCTTTTCTCTTTGCTTTATTACGCATACATTTCTTTGCCAGGTGATCTATATAACCCAAACTGTTAAGTTAGTTATCTTCACATCTCAGTTTCCTTAGCATTGGATTAGTGATGTGCTCTGCTGCAACCAGCTCTTTGATGTTTTAAAGCACGTCAAGAGTTGTTATGAATTCAACTTTCAAAAGAAGTCTGTGTTTACATTCTATACCATATATTCTTTTAAATTTTTGATTACATCAGATATCCACGTAATATTATACAGACTAAGCAGGTTTTTTAAGAATACATATGTTTGTATTCATACATATATGCATGCATTAATGATTAATGAGATAAGAAGCCATAAGTTTGAAAGAAAGCAACTAGGGGTATTGGGAATATTCAAAGGGAGGAAATGTTGTTATTATACTTTAACCTCAAAAGATGGCAATTGTAAAAAAATGAGGTTATTCTTCTCACCCTATACAAAACTGGGTAAACTGTAAGAGTAACCTCAGTCAGTAGAAAATAGTAGAATTTATTGTGCATACCTCCTTAGAATTAAAGGTAGTTTGATAATAAAAAGTAATAAAAAGGTAAGAAAACTTCTTACTTTTGTTTGTACTTCTAAAGAACACTTGTGGACCTCTTATATTCAGCACAGTCTAAATCTCTTGCACGGATATTGTTAGATTATGGCTTTGTAAGTCACTAAATTTAGGGTCAAATCAAATCTTAATAATATAAAAATAGTAGATTAGTTTCTACAAAGGTTAAAAAGCATAATTCTTAAAGGGATACACATAAACAGGAACTAAACATGAGTCAATCACAAGATCAAATGACATTTGATAATATTCAGAAATGGCTTCTTAGCTAATATTACAAGAACATACTTGGCAAGTATAATCTTAACATCAAACCAAGATACAACTATATAAGTCTTTGTTAAAGTCTCAGAAATTCATGTTATCCCCTCAAACAAAAAACAATAAATGCTTCTGAAATCTTAATGGTGTTTTATAGCTTTCTAGGTGGTCCAGGTAGAGAAGAAAGAGTCTTCATAGATTATAACATGCTTTTCCTACTAAAACATGTCACTCTATCTTTCATACAAAATCCATAAGAACTTAACAGTATTATACCAAAGCCAAGCCAGATGAGAATAAAAAATGGATTAAATATACAGTGTAAATGATTCTTTCAACATTACATGTGAAACAAAAGCAATCAGTAAAATGCTATAGGAATACATGAGTGTTGGCTATTTGGAGATTGAAAAATGACTCAGAGAAGTCTACGACTCCAGTCTGTACCTAAGCAGCTGTGGAAAATCATTCTCCAGAAATAGGATGGTATCCTATTCAGCAATCAGCAACAGCATGTGCTCAGTTGAATTTATTCTTCAATTAAACAGTAACTCTTATATCTTCTCACTCTTCCCTGCCATGGCATTTGGTTAGAACAATTGTGCATACCTGCAGAGCCAGAGTGTACTTGGTGTGGGGAGCATATTTGAATCTCTTTCATTTTAATGAATCCCCAGAATACAAGGAACTATGTTCTGTTACTTTGCTCTAGAAACTTCAACAAAGGAGATCTTTCTGCACCCAAACTTCACATGAGATCTGCATGAGGACTCTTAATCTTGCTCTTCCTGTGATCCTGTGTGCCCAAAAGTTGTTATGTAACCATGACTATAAAGGCATATAAAATATTACACAAGCATAAACATTAACTATTAGCAAATCATAACAAAATTCCTATATAACAATTCTTTGGTACACATTTTAATTTTATTATTTATTAAACTGAATATAAATTTGAATACTGTTAGGTCTTTATTTTGTATAAGGATTTAAATCTTGACTGGATGTTTTGTTGCCAAAAAAGGTAGGACATTACCAGTAATTTTTTTTCTTGGATTTGATAGATATTTTGATTTTATAATCACCAATGCTGAGAATGCCACTTCACATGAATATAGCAGAAAGTATATATAGATAAATTGTGTGTGTGTGTGTGTGTATATATATATATATATATATATATATATATATATATATATATATTTATTACTTCAGAAATGATTGCCAATTCTGTCCTAATAATGACCAAGCTGCACTTAGTATTTCTATTTTTATGAAACTCATCAGCAACTCAAACATTTTTGAAATTGAACACTCTATTAAATACAATTCGAAGATAAACTACTTTGTATTTGGAAACTTATATCCTAAATTCCTAAATAAAGATAATAGGAAAATATTAAAGTCTTTGATTTATGTAATTAAACAATTCTGTTTTTATAAATGCAGAAAACCCTATCTACAGTTAAAAACACTTCAATTCATAATGCCTAAATTCTGAGCAGAGCTGAGCAGTTTCAGGCAACACTCTTGGTTTTACTGATGTGTCATGATGACACAATATAAACTTCACTTATATGTTTTGAATCAAGGCTTCAGTGAAATCAGATGATTATCCATGCATGAGTGCTGCTCCAGACATCTCAAATTCATTTTAAGTTTTATTTCCAATTAATTTCCGTCATTTCCTGGTTAGAACCCTTGAAAGTTCTCAAGTGTTTTGCAACTCTGCCTTCAGTTACATGACCCATAGAAAGTAGTAACCCAGTATTTAGGCAGATGAGTCCTAGAATACAGTCAATATTGTGTAATGGGACAAAACATGGTGTTTGGACAGAAAAGTAACTAGTATTTCTTGGATTTTGGTGGCCCAAATGCACACTGTCTGGACACAATGTATCTCACTCTCACCTTCATGTACTGTAGTGCTGAAAAGCCTCTGTAAAGGGGAAGAGTTTGTGTTCTTTCCTGCTAAGTCTGGGCAAATAGACTGTTCCACTGCCTAGAGAATACAGTGTGGCTAAGTGATGATCCTTGTTAATGTGAACAAACAGGAAATATTACTCTTGCCTCTCTTTCTTTCTTCTGTGACTCTTGTAAGGAATCCCATGACAAGACAAGAGGGCACACATAATTATTACTCTACTAATGTTCCCAGAGACAACCAACATCAACTACCATGTGCAGACAATGAGCTTTCAGTTGTTACAAATGATCAGATTCAGAGTAGCCTCCCTGAGGCCTCAGCTTTCTCAGCTCAATTTGATGTTCAATCTGCTCAAGTTTTTGAGACACAAATGTCATGAGAGAAAACAATATGCTTCCTTTATGGTAATAATTTTGGAATGACCTATACAGAGTAATGTATAATTAATTCAAAGGAGCAGCACATTAAAATTTGTAAGAACATGTCTTATTTAAACTTAGGCTGTATGCCTTGGTCACAAATAATATTTTATGAACTTTTAGATATTGTTAAATCAAAGCCTTTGAATGATATTTAAACTCTTAAGAAACTGAGAATTATTTTACAGGAAAACATTAGTTAACTCACAAAAGCATGGCAAACTTTTTAATTTATTTAAGAATGGTAGCATTTGTGAAGATTAAAAAAAACATTTTCTTCAGAATAATCTTTACATATTATATACGAGGAATCATTTATGTGCATTGTAAAGTAATGTTTACTTAAAATTTGCATATTGCTGGGCATGCCTCAGTGGGTAAATGCACTTGCTTTGAGAACTTAATGACTTGATTTGATTCTTGGAGACCTGTTTATGTCTAGACACAGTGATGTGCATGTGTGGCTCCAGCACCCCTGTATAAGAAGGGATGCAGGAAGAGGGCAGCCAGCTGGAAGCTCCCAGAAGCCTGGCAGCAGCAGAAGCAAGAATAACCTCTGCTTCAAAATCAAATTGGAAGAACAGTACATATTCCAAATGTTGTCCTTTGGCCTCTACACTTGTGAAACCTACATGCCCACTATAATAAATAAATAAACACACAAACAAATAAATAAATCTTTAAAATATATTTGCATTAAATTCTTATTTTAAAGAAACAGTGTGGAATCAGACACAGGAAGCAGAGCTCACAAGGAGTCACTGTCAGTTGGAAGTGACATCTGAGATGAGTCAAGTGAAGGATAGGCAAAGTGACTAATCAGAGGAAGACTTAGCAGAGTGAATCAGAGTTAGGACACACCCAACTCCCAGGATATAAAAACAGACTCTCGGCTCAGAACAGAATCAGTTACAGAAAAGTTATTTACAATAAGCAGTATGAGGAGTCTGAAGGGGGTAGCCCTGGGGGAGAGACACAGAGACACAGAGACAGCTCTGCAGAAGTCAGTATCAGACAGGAAGAGTGAGTCAGTTTGAAGCTGAGCAGAGCACTTCAGACTGAGGCATTCAGAGTATCGGCCAGAGTCAAAGAGTTCAGTCAGAAACAGTCAGCTGGCTTAGAAAGTCACTTTGAACCAGCAGCTTGAAGAAGAGTTTGAGTTCAGAACAGCTCTGAGTTCAGAAGGAGCAAGTCAGGGTGGTTCATTCAGCAGTAAATTTCATAGATTTATTAGATTGTACAGAGTTTTAAACATTTTAGATTGTGTGGCAGCTGAGGCTGAAGCCTTCCAATTCTAGGCTTTATATAAGATTCTATGAAGGCTGAAATACTCCAGGGCTCTAGTTCTGAGGATTGGTGATTTAAATAGAAAAGGAATAAACCAAGAATTGAACATAAACCTACATCTACAATACAGAGTTATCAAAGAGTAGAATCTAGGAGGAGATAGGGGAAGGAAAAACATGCTCAAATGCATTGTACAAAAACTTAATAAATAAATAAATAAAAATTTCTTCACCCAAATGTTTCTAGTTGATAGATGTAATATATTAAAACTTTATGTTTCTTGATGTGTTATGTTACAGTAAAACAAGTTAGACATCAATTAAAATGGATGCATATCATTTTTAATAGTAAGTAAAATTGAACAACCAAAAATACTGAAAACTCTTTTAGCACCATGCTTCATACTTCAAGTCATGTAAGTGTAAATGTAGCATGGCAGACAAAATAACGAATCAGGGAAGAGTTAGAAGAGTAAGGACATGCCTAACTTTCACGAGAAAAGGTGGACTTTCAACTCAGAGAGTTAGATATAGGTTAGAGTTCATAAAGAGCTAGTCAGAGTGACTAGCCAGCAGGTCTTGGAAAGCTAAGGCTGAAAGTCTTTAAGGTCTGGGGTAGCAGGCTAAAAGTCCTTGATTATACAAAGGCTGAAGCCTTCTATTGCAAGGACTAAGACTAGATGGAAAAGAAGACAATGCTGTAAAGCTCCTGGGCTCCAGGCTTATAACTAGTGAGAGAAGAATAATCTGACCTCTGCCCTGAATCAGTGTCTACTTCTGATGAATATACATATGCATCCACATCTACATCCACATCTTCCTAAACAGGTAAATAAAAGCTGTCAACCCACTAGAAAGTTGCTTGAATATTGAGTATACTGAGCCTCCTTGCTCTCCATTAGCAAGAGAGGACATGGAAGGGCTTTCTTCTACAAGAATCTAACAACTCCTAGTTCACAATCCTAAACACAGTAACCATTAGCTCTACTTGGTCATTGATCCAATCATCCCAATTAATGATACATGAGACTCTTGGATGAATCCTGAAGACATGGATATGATATTAACTTTTCTCCTGATTGTGGGATCCTTTACCTCATCTAATGAACTACTGGTCTCTGACTCTTAACAATTATTAGGGATCAATTGACTTCCCTTGACTGAATGTTTCTCTCTGCTTTTAAGCTGTGGGTAGAATAATTTACTCTTCACTTACTCATTTCTGGTGATGAATGAGTGTATTCTCCCTTCAAACACATCTTGAAACTTTGGGAACTAAACTATTTTTAATCACTAAAAAGTTTATAATGGCCATGATCATGTTTATACCCTGAGCATTGCATGGTTGCCTATGCTTTGCCATGCATACTATTCCATGTCACTTTTGAAAATTCTACATTCAGACAGAAAATGGAGTATAATCTATCCTGGAAAAATCTTGACTTACTCCTGGCAATCTCTAATTTTTACATTATAAATCATGACATTGACAAAAGCAGCTATTTGGTATAGAGGAGATGGCTCCTCTTTTGAGAAGTTTGTACTCACCAGGTAAATGTGAACCTTTGTCCTCCAATAAGTTTCCAGAACATTCTTTGCTTGTCTTGCTTCATGATGCATCCTTTGATGGAGACAAGAACCTGAACACAGTAAGTGAGAAGTCTCAGTAAGTTTTTTTCTCTTTCATGTAATTACGATACTGCATTTAAATCACAACATTTCTCCTTTCTCTTTTCTTCCCCCATCAATCCTCCCTTATATCCTTCCTGCTCTCCTTCACATTCATGACTGCTTTGTACATCATCTTTGCATACATATATGAATTTATATCTACATATATAGTCCTAAATATAGCTTGTTGAGCCCATTTAATCTTACTTGTGCATATGTTTTCAACGTTGCTGTGAGATTGTGTCAACTATTAACATTAGAGGAAGCTCACCCATAAAGTCTGGCAAACAGGACAAGTCTTTTTCTTTTAGAACTATGTACACAGTCTTTTACTGACAGCACTACTTCTTCCCTCCTTTGCTCATTGCCTAATAGCATTTCTCTAGCAGCTCCTCAAGCTGCTCTGCAAGAGCTTCAAGTTTTCAGCTCCTTGGGGTTGACATTTTGTTGAATGGTATGGCCTGTTCTTAGGTCCTTAGCTTGCTCTTTTGCCAGTTGTTCAGGATCTCATCTAAGCTGGGATACAGCACTGAACTGACAGGTGTCAGAGAAACCAATTAAAGCAAAAAGTCAAAAATGGAAGGGTTAAGTCTTTAATCACTTCCTGCTAAGATATAAGCTAGAGGCTAAAGCTAGAAAAGTCACTGACTACCAGGGGAGGTGGGAGGTTGATCTTTTCCCGAGGGAACCTGCACATGAGTCAGGTGGATGAACCCAGATATTAAGACTGCCTTACTATCTTAGGAGATTGTAATCAGGCAATTTTATAGACCCTGATATTGGAAGAGTGTGGAAATAGACAGCTGGGTGTGGGAAAGTGCTACTTTGCAAAAAAAAAAAAAAAAAAATGGAAAGATTTTCAAAAAATTTCTCTGTTTATTGTGGTGCCCAGAGTCTTTCTCTCAGGAAAAGAATCTAAATAGAAGCTCTGCCAAGGCTTTAGTTATAGCTGTAGATTAATGAAGATGTTGGTGCTAATAGTAAAATATGAACAGACCATGATTAGCTTCAGGGAGGAGTTGAAACCTTGACCAAACCTCAGTTCAGAGAGCATTTACACACTAGTTGACAGGATTCTACTGGGGAAAAGGGAATTCCCCATGATAACTACAGGCAAACACTCTGTCATGGCCTGTGATTAAGCTTGAAAACACAAATAAGATTTTTACTAAAAGCTGAATTCCTCAAAATAGATCCATATTCCCCAAACTTCAAAATAATTACACATTGAAAATTGAATTCTAATTGAAACTGTTGGTTAAACTTTGACTTATCACTCTAATTTCAAGTGAATGTTAACTATGTTCATTTTTGTTCACAAAAAGAGAAAAAGAACATTGCTCTGAGCTAGGCATTGTTTTCTTCATTTAGACTTGTGAAAAGATTGAACAGGATATATAAAAGCTAATTATTGTCTGTCTAAAGATTAGCACTCTGGCTATCTTTTGAAAAGACACCATTACTAACAAAGGGGGTTTTTAGAAGCAAATTTTGAATCATAAAACATCTCTTTCACAAAAGAAATTCAGAGTGTCAAACAGTCATAAATACCCTGCCAGGATGATTTTCTTTAGAAGAAATAAACTTTAAATTCTTACTTTGGTTTTCATTTTTCTTCCAGACATCAGAAGTTGTTGATGTTTCAAATATCTGTTTGCTTAGAAAGAATAATGACTGACATTGCTCTTTTCTGTTTCACTATTGTGCAATCTGAAATATGAATGAGAAGAAATTCATAGGCAATATTCTTCCTTTCATCTATCTGTACCACCTAAGGTCTGGCTTCTGATGAGCTATTAACATTCCAAAAAGAATAGTAAATTGTTAGAAACAACTAGGCTACAACTCAAGGACAAATTGAAATTGCTGCTTGTTTTACTACACATTCCACTTGTCACTTTTATATGGCATTCCATTGAGCATATTGGGTGAGAACAGATAACTTCCATCCATGCAGGTGCCTTTTCTATAATGTCAGTGTGTACATTTCACAGTGAACACATAGGCACAGATCCTGGTAGTATTATCTCTAGAATACTGTCTTTTTATTTAGTTTTAAGACATTTACAAGTGATATTTAATCAAAGTGTTCAAGAAAAATAAAGACAATTCTGTTAATAGTAAAATATGACTCCAGAGCTACATGCTTGTATTACTTACATGTAGTTTATTTGAGCCAGACAGAGTTTTATGAACTAGTGATAACTGGCTGGAACTATTTCTGTAGACAAACTTGACAATGAACATATGCTTCTTCTCTCTCTGCCTGTTTAATGCTAGATTACAGGAATACACACCCACATTTGGTTTTGACATAGTGTGCTGATGATATTTAATTATTTTTCAAAAAATTGACCACAGAAAAAATTTGGTCCTTAAAATTAACTTATACATTTTCTAAATATATCTATATTGTGCTCCTCTTAAAGTTACATGCATACACTGCCATTTTTATGCTGAGTGACTTCTTTGCCTGTTACTAAAAGCAAAATGATTTTAAATTTCTTAAGTTGAGATCACTTCTTAGTAATTTATATGGATGATTAGAATTGTTTAAATTGATTTCTCAATTTTACTATTTTATTGATACTACTGTTTCATGTACTATGCTCAATACCTACTAAGGGGTCACCTATTTACCTGCCTTCTGACCTGCCTTAAATAAGAAATAAATATTCTTTTATGAAGAATGATAATTACTTATCTCACTATGTCAATATATATTTCTAGTTTACTATTTATCTTTTAAATCTGTGTGTTACTTTCTTCTTTACAGAAACTGATAAGTCAAGCCATGCCTGGTTATGCACTTGGTATAGCAGCATTCAGGAGGCTAAAAGCAGAGGAATTGAAAGTTGGAGGCCAGCATGGGATACATAATATAACTTTGGTAGTTTGGATTTGATACAGAAGAAAGTAGATCAAACACTGACTATCAGTGTTTGATCTACTTTTGTTTGATCTACTGAGTTAATCAAGGCAACTCAAAATTGAATATCAATTCTTAGATGGATAGCTAACAATAATATATTTAAACAAAACCATATAGAAACCTACTACAATAGAAGGTTCCTAATATATTCACATATATAAAAATAATTTAAGTGGAATTACCCTATAACAGGGCAACAATGCCCCCCAAAATGAGAGGGGATAACAAATAAATAGTTCAGTTCAAGAAATAGGGTACCTCTTTTGCAATTTTTGGCTAGTGTGTCACATATATGCTTAAAACTACAAGCTATTGCCAATTCATTTTGCTATTCACTAAAACAGGTCAGTAAGGCCCTGTTATTGAAAATACCACACACGTGAGTCACAGACCATGAAGAAATATGACTGGTATTGACCTAAAAATGTCATCTTTATTGGCTAGATTTCATAGTGCTGAATGATGTTATGCATAGTTCTGGAGGAAAAAATAAATCTCAAATATTCTCGAGCTGTGACCTGTGAAAGCTAAAAGTACAAGCAGCCTGACAAGACATGTCCATTGGTACTACAGTGGCACAGATGTCATTAAAGTAACCACCTCCTTTCTGGTTGAATTTAAGATTTGGATCACAAGATAAAACAAGATACTCTATAAAAATAATAAAAATAACTCATTTAATTTGTATTTACAATCTTTAGGGAACAAACCACAGTAGTTAAATCTTTTACACTGCAATATAAGCACTTGTGACTAATGTCTTTCCTCATGTGAAATTTCAAGTAAGAAAATATCACATATACTTAGGTCTGAGTGCAAGTTTGAAAGAGAATCATAACCAGAATGAGATAAGGGGAAAGAATTTGTGATGAGTTGGTACTGGGTAAACAGGGTTTTTTCTAAACCTTCTTCTACTGGAAGAATAAATTATACCACAACAAGTTCCCTCATTAAAGCTGAGAATCCTTCCAGATTCTACATCTAATCCATGTGGAATCTTATTTTCAGCTGTTATTTATCTTAATGATCAATAAGACTATATATATATGAAACAATATATATCAAAACATTTTATATGTTATTATATATATAATCATAATGGGCAGATAGCACAGTTGTGAAATAATTGAAATAATTAACTGCATTGTGTCATCATTTGTATTCTACTCAAACTTGAGAACTACCATTTCTAGAAAAAAACATACTTATTAGTTTTTGAGATAATATATAACACATGACTGTTCCTAGGTACAATTAAAATGAGATATTGTGAACAATACATTTACTGCTACTTTAGAAAGGTTGAGATGAACTTCAGGGCTCAGTTTACTAAGCATAATCTCTGTCTCTGAACTATATCCAGTTCAATTCTCTATATTTAAACTGCTACATTCTCACATTAAGTTTGCAAAGAGTTCTAGCACAAAGTGTGATACTAAACCTATGTTTTAACAAATATGTGCATAAATGTAAAAATATGTGAATGAGTATATATTGCTTATAAATAAAATCTTTGTAAGTAAAACCTCTATAACTGAAATACAGATGAAGTTTTTATAATTTTTTCTTCATTCATTTTGATCCTTAATTGTGATAACTATTAATTCTCCTCACACTGAACCAGTGCTTAATAATTTACAAAGCTATTGAACATAATGTGGTATGCCTCCAGTTTACATATGTTCTGTGGTACATCATTTTCTAATGAATGAATGTAAGAATGTCTTTTATTTCTCAAGTGGAAGTAATCACTTAAAGTACTTTGCAATTTTGAAGTTTCATGTATATTGAGCTATATTTGCATAACTATAAATGTAGATAGATATCTTTTAGAAGGTCACATCTGTACATTAAGCAAAGAAGTCATGATCACAGGAATATTTGTGTAACTATAAATGTAGATACATATCTTTTAAAAGGACACATCTGTACATTAAGCAAAGAAATCATGATCATGGGAATATTTGTGTGTATCTTGTTCTTTCATAGAAAGTCAAATTCTGCCATATGGTGATCAACTCCATTTACTATAATTATATAGATATAACTAAACATTAGCCATCATGATTATGATCTGATGAAATGCTTTCCATAATTGTATTGAACATGTCCTTGCACCTGTTTTCTATTCCAATGATTTGCTTTATTCTTGAGTTTGCTCTTGTCAGAATTGTTCTCATGAGTAAAGCATTTATTAAATGCCTGCTAGATTCAATATTCTTTTCCAGATATGATAGTGAATGAGAAGATATTTAAGTTATTATATTTTTATCTTAAAGACATTCTATTTAAAAGGTAATTCTCAATAAGTATCATGATTTTAAATTAATAGGAGTTATTTGGGGAAATTATAAAAATTACGTCTTAACAATTATAAATACACCATTTTCATTTTCTGCATTCATATTTATTTCAAATAAAAAGATTTTATACTGTAGTATATCAGTTTTCTCTGAATTGAAACATTGTTTCCTGGAAGGAGAAGAGGTGTTCATAAAACCCAGGAACTTAAGAGTACATACAAGGAATGTATGTAGGAAATTTACTACTAGGAAATTTAGCAGGCTCAGGAAGCTTATGAAAATTACAATGCTCATGAGTCCCATAAAATGACATTTACAATCCCTCTCCTCATGGATATGAAAACAATAAGCAATTGCTTGGAAAAAGAGATTCTCCTGAAGAATCATTTGCATGTTATACAGAGAGCTCTAGAGTTTCAACTTTCATGAATCAATACCCATGCTGAGTACATTTCAGTTATACATCTGTCTTTGAGTCACCATTGCTTTTGCAATTAATGTCTCACCCATGCTCCTACAAGTAAAATCGTAGATTCATAAATTGCATTTTAATATAATTGTTTCTTTGTTCTGTCTTCAGTTAACTATTTGAGATGAACTGTAACTCCAGGTTAGTCCAGGAAGCAAACAGAATAATTCATGAAAATATAGGAACAGATAGAACCAAAGACAAGAGTGGAAGGAGCAGTTTCATTGCCCTTTTAGAAAGTCAAAGGATATTCAACCAAGACTGATCTTTCAGACTGAGAGTTGAGTATCTTCAAGGGGAATCAGTTATTTTCCCTAAATCATATGGAAAGTTTCATCTCCTTTCTGTGTTGAAATTTGTAAAACTTGCTACCATCTGGGAGTGATATATCTATGGGGGAATCCAAATTTGATCATATTCTATGTTGTAGTATGTAGGAAGTTTTCTTGATGATTGATGAGGGGAATATGCTTTATGAGTATGAAGATACATCCTTAAGTAGGTGATAGACAGGAGAATATATAATCCTTGAACATAGCATGTATGATGCAGGTGTATAAACACCTGTGGCAGCTTTTATATGTCCTTTGCTATGCAATAGGCAACTTAACTAAGTTGTTTATCTGGAAAGAGCTTGTTTAGCTAAGGTGAAAAAACTGAAAAGAGCATGGCTCCTATCTTCCACATTAGTCTCTGATTTGTCTGAAAATGGGAAGGCAGAAAAAATCGAATAGAGATATTGTCTTCTCTAGAAGTTATTTTTCTGTTGCTGTGATAAACACCATAACTAAAGCAAATTCTTTTTTGTTGTTATTGTCATGATTTGTTGCTTTGTTTTGTTTTGTTTTCAATGCAGTGTTTCTCTGTTGTAACTCTGGCTATCGTGGAACTTACTCTGTAGAACAGAGTGGCTTAAAACTCACAAAAATCAGCCTGCCTCTACCTCCTGACTTCTGAGGCTAAAGCTGTGAGCAACCACCACCCAGCCCAAAGCAAATTCTGTTTGACGATCAATTTACCAGGCCTGATAGTATGTTGTTCACAAGGGATGGAGAAACATCCTTCCACAGTATCTTTGTTCTCAAACTTCACTATCTTTGTTTATCCTTGTGTGTGACATTATCCTTGCAAGGTGGCAGAATGTCAGTAAGACCTGCAAGTTTTAGAAGAGTGAATAGATAAGCTCATAAAATTTTAAAGCGGCAAAGAGGTAAGAACAAAAGGACCAAATGATAAAGTAGTCAGTCTGGTTCACTTGACAGCAATTGTGGTAAGAGTAGTTTCCAGTAAGAACTCTTAGTGTGAAAAACAAACAAACAAATAAACAGACTATAAACTAAATGTTGTAAAAGTAGGCTTTTGGATAGTCCAAACACCAGTTCACAAAAGTCATAAATGTTAAATCATTGTATTTGAAAAGATAAAACTTGTGTGGAAAGTGGGCAAATATACCCCTAGTAGAAGAAAGTATGGTGTTGTTAGAGATTATTTGGTCTGTACTCAGCCCTTCTACTAGCTATGAATGCATGGCTGATGGAAAAAAAAGGATGGTAATGCTAATCGAGAGCCTGTTAGAAGCTTGCTCCAGTGGCAAGCACAGTGTCTAATAGCTATGCTTTATCTTGGTCCTGAATAGGCTTTTTAATGAAGGTTGATCTTACTAGGATCAATAGGTGTGTGGATCTGAAGAGTAGTCTTGCAGCAACAGCAGAACCCCATGATGAGGAAGCCATATAGAAAATGATTAGATTTCTGGATGCAAATGCAGATATTGGTCTGATTCTGTGTCTGTATCCTCACAATCCTTCAAAGAAAATAATAGATACAAGTGATGAGATTTTTGTTTTCAAACTGAATAAAATCTTGAAGAATTAAAAATAAATCCTCTGTAATAAATAATCTTGACTTTGAATTAGATAGAATTTAGGATCATCATGAGAAAATAAATAAACATAAATACCCAGTATATGTCAATGAGGGAATTTGTAGATCAATTACTTAATTTGGCAAAAATTTATCATAAGTATAGGTGATGTAATTCAATAGGCTAGTGTCCTGGACTGAATTAAAAGAAGACATGTAGGCATTGATTCAGGGCAAAAGGAAATTTATTCTTTGTATAATCAAATCCCTGGTTCTTAGAGGATCTCAACCTCCATACAATCTAAACGTCAAGATGCTAGCTCCTAACTAGAAGGCTTCAGCATTTGTAAAATAACATTTCAATCTGTGAGATTTATTGCTGGCTGGATACACTCTGATTAGCTCCTTATGAACTCACAGCTATACTGAACTCAACTGACTCTTCTTGTTGACTGATGCAACTCACTCACTGTTCTGGTTTAAAATCTTCTGGTTCAAATTGACCTTCTGAATCAGCTGACTGTTTCAGACTGAATTCTTCTGACTGGCTTACTCCTGCAACTACTCTGATTGAACTGCTCTACTTCAAACTGACTCTCACTGTTACCCGACTCTTTTTCGATCTCACTCTTCTGCTGAGCTGCCTCTGTGTCTCTGCCTAAGACTTCCTCAGACTGCCTCAGATTCCCTCTGTGTCTCTTCCTTAGACTGCCTCAGACTGCCTGACTCTCTGAGATAAGAGCCTGTGGGAGTCGAGTCCAGCTCTAGTCCACATGAGGTTCCTCTGCCTCCACAAAGGGGGATAAACAATGAAGTTATGACAAGTGAGCGTAGTACCTCACTCTTTTATGGGACCCTTTAGTTGAAACGCTTACTCACTTTAATGAGACACATAGAATACACTTTATGATGATGATGACATGCAGGAGCATTTTCTTTAACAATAAAAATAAAGAAATTAGAAGTTAGAAAAGTTAAGAGAGAAAAATTAACAATGTGCACATTGGGGAAAAATTACAAGACTCCCCTCAAGACAGAAAGCTGTCCTGACTGAAATAGCAAAAAATGCTAACTTCTTATCTAATAGAATGCAGGTGTTTGGGCATACATCAATGCAAGAGTGTTCATCCCCTCCTAGCTACAGGCTTCTAATCTTCAAGGTTAATTTTAGTGGGTAGCCTTAACACAACAGTCTATTAATGAATAGCTGAATTTTAGGCCTGTATGCTTGCTACAATAAAGGGGGGCAGGCATTCAGGGGTGAATTATCTATCTGCTTTTTCAAGCTTGCTGACATACTGTCTAGACTTTGTTTCTGTTCTTGACTATGGCTTTGTCTCTATGGGAAGGGCAGTTCTATCAAGAATAATTTTTTATATTTCTACAGAAAGCATGAATAGTATTCACATATGCCAAAAACTTGAAGGCCAGTAAGACTGTTACAATTACTTAGAGTTGAGATGGCATTGCTCCTCTCCCAGTCAGCCCAGGAATTGATTTGAATTTTACTATAAGGCCAAAATAGACAATATTATTGATGAGAGACTTTTGTCACCATACAGTAAAGATGAGAAAGGGGCAAGGCAGTTGGTGGGCTTCAGACTCCTAGCTAAGGGAAAAACCAGGATCCTTGTCAAGCTGGTTACATCCACAGCCTGGGTATCATCAGCCCCCAACAAGAGCCTGCTATTATATCATGAGATTTGGGTGTGTCCCCACTCTGACTCACTCTGCCAACTCTTCATCTGATTTGTCACTTTGTCAGCTTTTCACTCTGCTTCATCTCAGATGTCACTGAATCATACTGATTCAGTCTCAGACTTGAAATTAAGGCATGTCCTAGTTCTGTAACTATGAACTGAGAGCTCTGAACTGACAATCATGACCTACTTCTGAACTCACTGCTTCCCTTTAGACCCTTAGGGTTGGGATTAAAGGTGTGTGCCACCATTGCCTTCTGAATTGGGTTACTTAAAGGTGTGTGCTGAATTCCAGCTGGATCACACAGGCTTTCTAATGTAATCCTTTACAGAACAGCCATGCTGCTGGATTAAAAGATTAAATATTCCTCTATACAATAAACTAACATGTCATGACTCTTAGAAAATGAATGTGGGAGATATATTGGCTATTCATTTAATAATGTATTAAAATATTTTAAAGAAGCAACACTTAATTTAAATCATATTGAGAAGTGAAATATACAAGTTTTTAGTACAAAACAGGAATGTTCAAGCTTAACCTGTATGGGGCTATGGAGAAAACATGTTTAATACATTTTAGTTAGGGTTTGGGGATTTTTTTTTTAATCGATATCTAAGATCTGAGTAACCTGTCAATGAAGAGCTAGGAAGAATGTCAGACATTCAGTTACTAAGAAAAAATATGTCAAGGATGACATAAAACTTGGGAATACCAGATATTCTTAGTTGTAAGGCTGGAGATCCTCATCTTACTTTGGTTCAGGAATCAATTAGTTATACAAATATATCAAATGCCATCCATTGTGATCCCCAATGACTTAAGAAAGAGAAAAAAAACCAACTTTTTATCTCATATAAACAACAAAATATACTTTATTGCTTATGAAATATACTTAAAATCTAGACCTTAAGCATGGAGAATGACAGCTGTCATTCAAACCTGCACTGTGTAAGAGCTGAATCATAATAAAAAGCAGAGCTACTTTTGGTTGTTAGTAAATAAGAATAATTCTTTGTTCCATGAAACTTGCTTGTTCATTTGGGATAATATCAATAAGGAAAACCACTGAAACTCAGAATCAATATCATATAAAAAGGCTCAAGTTATAAATCTACCTGTATTAGTTAAGAAAAAAGCAAACAAGCTTGAAACTGGTTTTGATGAAATTATGATGTTAGAAAAATGACAGTGGGGCTTGATCAGAGGAAGACTGGGAGACATGTTTGAAAAAAATGACAGAATTCCTGAACTCCGAGTAATATGTATTGTGATCCTGATGCTGTGTGAACTCTACAGCTGTGCCACAGGGAAGCCATCAAGGACAAACAGGACAAGCAATTCCTTCCCTGTGAAAAGAAAGTAGAGCTTTAAAACAAGCGCAAATTATCCTATTATTTCCATCTTTGATGACATTTCTACCATTTATATTCATAGAGTTAATATTTAAGACCACTGTTGTGTTTTTCTGTCCATGTGAGCTTATCAATTTGGCTTTTCCCCATGTTTTCTACTACTTTTGCCAGGCAGACATTCACTAATACTTATAGTTCACTAGTTGAAATAACATGAAGAGCCACACAAAGATTTAGAGGCCCATATGAAAGCTAGGAAGGGTCAATATTCCATGGTTCTACATGAAGAGAATGTTAAGAATGTTGGTACACACATTTAATCCCAATATTCAAAAAGCAGTGGTAGCAAACATCTTTAATCCCAGTATTCAGAAGGCAGCAGAGGTACATGCCTTTAATCCCTGAAGCAGATACAGGGTATAGAAACATTCCTGTCACAGGAGTGAGAAAAATGCCTAATACAGACCCTTGATCAAAGAAGTTGTGTCAGGTGTTTGCTGTGATAAAATGGATAGTCTGGTTTAAAGGTCTATAAAACTGGTTTTCTCAAGGAGTACAGAAGAGTTTAGAATTTGAGACTAGGAAAGCCCAAGAATATTGTCAATAAGAATTAACGGGCTATTCTAGTGGTAATTTGCAAAACAGATGGCTGAGAGAAATGCAGATAGTGGAAATCCAACTTATGAGTTTTCAAGGTTGAATAAAGGCTATGAGAAACTTAACTGTTGGACACTCCTCTTAGATTCTGCCATAGAATTTGACTGTAGTCTCTACAGCTCTGATAATTTGAATGAGAATCAATTGAAAAGCAATAGACTATTTAGTGTGGGAGAGGAGATTGGAAGATATGGTGGCATTCATGGTTTGGATATTTTTACCACAGTTATCAAGCTCTACAGTAAGAAAAGAACAAACTATGAAGCATACAGATGTGAAAATAAACAGTTTGGGCAAGAAATGAATGTGAGTGAGATTACAGACATTGCCAGTTCAAAAGCAGCTTTAACTTTCAAGGGGAGTAATGTCATTAAAGAAGAGTCAGTTGATTTTTACTGGACCATGGGAAAGGCATCCAGAGGAAATGATTTAGCTCATTGAATTCTCTATCTTCTGAAATGTAAATTCATTGCAAAATACAGAGTCCAAACTGAGTATGCCCCTGAAGTAAATTCTTTTCCCCAAAACAACTGCTTAGGAAGGTATTTCCTAAGAGGCAAGCTGGAAGACACACAGAATCCATTGAAACTAATTGAACATGAACAAGCTCCCTCCTGTGCTGACAACAGAACTGGATAGCACCATCCTTATGGTATTTATTTTGCAGACATGGAAGGTGAAGAACTAAGAAGACTTTGTGTTCTTTTTCTGTGTTTCCAGATTGCTGCTGATGCCAGCTAATGACAGATTTCAACTCTTTTCAAAGAGGACATAATAGGCCATTATTTAAAGATGTGAAGGAGAAGTCTAAGTTGCAATAGAGATACTGTGATGATGGAAATACAGGAACCATGGGATATCCACTTAGTAATGCTGCAGGTAGGGAATGAGGATGACCCAAGACTATGGATGCCCAACATGGTAAAGATGAAATGAGAGGATTCTGTATACACATTAGAGTATACATGACTGCAGACTAAGCTGTAGATTTCTGACTCTCATTTGTAGGATTTGATGTGTCCTCTGGGCTTCAGTCTTTCTTTAGTTCAACATTTTCTTCTATGTCAAGTTCTTCTCTTCTGGAATGGAGTTTATAGTTTGTGCCATTGTTTATTGGAAGTATGTATTTTGTTTTTTATTGTATATGGATTACCTCATAGTGATTGCCTAAGTCTCAGAATAGACTCTGGATTACACTTTTGAACAGTGTTCCCTTATAGTGATTGCCTGAGTCTCAGAATAGACTCTGCATTACACACTTGAACAGTGTTGAAAGGGCTAAAGGTGATGGATACATTCAAAATTGTTTTCAGTGCTTTCTCCCATTATAACATTGTCATGAGCTTATGGGGACAAGCAGCAAAATATCGTGCTTGAAATGGCAGGTTTTAGTGTCAAGTTGATAATGGGTAAAGTTTTGACAAGGGGTTGGAGAGATAACTCAGAGGCTAAGCGCACTGACTGTTATTCCAGAGGACTGGGTTCAACTCCCAGCACCCACATAGCAGATCACAACCATCTGTAACTCTAGTTCAGAGGCTCTAACACTCTCACACAGAATTGCCATGGAAACATATTTCTGAGAAGATCTAGAATAGAGTTGGGTTAACTGAGGTAAATCAAACCCATTTTTTCCAGAAGTCACTTTTATAAGGTATTTTGTCACAACAATTATAAAAGACTAGCTAGCAATTACTTAGAGTGGAAAGCGTGTGCCAACAATGATCAACTTTTTTTATAATATCTTCAAAATTTGAAAATTATCTGGAAGGCCAATAAAATAATTACTGAAGAATTTGAAAGAAGCTAACTTATGGGAATAAAAAAAGCCATTACAAGGAGCTATGGAATTGCTGTTTGAAAATCTGAATGCCAGCGAGGGCTACTTAGCAATTACTTATTGGTTGGGAAGCCAAATGTAACATTACACCATGAAGCTCATAAGCACTACTGTTGATTTTGTGCCAGAAATATGTAGCAAATACTTATTGTTGAAGATACCATGTGTTGTAATTAAAAACAAAGAGAAAAAACAATAGGATTAAGATACAGATTTCCTTTCTCCTGGCTGAATTTTATTATGTCCAAATAGATTTGTAGGTTGTTAGAGAAAAATTGCCACTGAGAATCTTGTTCATTTATGGATTTTTTTTTGTTAAACTATCATCATTCCAGACAAAAATTCCCACCTGTTATAAGAGTGGAATTATTTTTATTGGGTGCGATCAACTGCTTCCTCCATATATAATTTTATACATATAAATTTTCAGTTAGTATTGTTACAACTTAATGATTTCTAAAATTGTTACAAAGGCTGAGTCTTGTTATCCTTTTTTTCATATTGGAAGGCTAATTTATAAGAATTTCCCTTCCTGTGGTGTCCATTTATGTGTACAAAATGCAAACCAGTTTAAGAAATTGTGTCTAGCTAAGCTCTGTTACATGCTTTGCTAACATTCTCTCAATGTTAGCTAAAAATACTTTATAGAAATATATTTAGAACAAGCTAAATGCACTAGATAACAGTATAATGCAGCCATTTTATATGTTGACCATGCTCAATCTCTGATAGTTTGGACAGAATTACTCATTGTTTTGCCAGAAAGAATTGAATTCTTGGTTTCTGTTCAATGCTTTTCAATAGTTTATTTTGTTAAAGACCAAAAATATTGCCAGACATTAGCACATGTAATGTGGGGAACAAAATATTTCTCGATCAAGCATCTCTGTTAGGGTTTATTTGCTTTTAATATAAATTAATAAATTGAATACACAATGGTATACAAGTAAAATTACCAATACATATATTTACAATATTCAAAATTCCTTCATAAAAATAATTTCTATTAACTTTACTGGCATAAAATAAGTAGGTAAATGAATAATTATTTTTCTTATTGGACAAAAAATATAAATATACAAAGTCACATATACGTCTGACAGACTGGAGAACTCTAAGTATAAAACTTGACGTCTGTAAAGGTCAAGTCCCATTTTTGGCCAAATGCTAGTGTCTATTTTAAACATTGTATTTCATGATAATATTTCACATCATTTAAAGTCATATTTTATCTGTAACAATGCTGTATCTAAATGTCAGGATAAAAATTTCCAATTCGTCACATATTTAGATATTTCTGGATATAGAAATAGCCAATTGACGTGGAAAAAAAATCACATTATTTTATTGTCAAACCTTTCTGATCAGTTGAATAGCATAAATTACTAGGCTAAGACATGATTGCTGTATTATATTCAGTTGCTTCAGATCACTCCTGCGGAGATTCAATTGATTGCATGTGATCTATTACCACAATGAAGCCAGCAGAATACATCATACAACCATTCACACAGTCCTAGAATAAAAGAGACTTTAGAATGAAAATGCAGACAACAGAGAATTTAGAATAAAAATACAGGCAAAGATGATTTTTAAGTAGTAAATTGAAGTGATAAGAAGTTAATAGAAAAAATATATTACTTAATAATCTGCACATTGAGGAATTCCCTTAAATATCCTCAATGATAAAACCCAATCCATATTCTGCCAATATGTTATTTTGCAAAATCAACTGCTTTACCAATCTTGATTTATTTATTTTTATTTATAAGCTTGTAGGTAACTAAAACAAGTGTTCTGTGTCTTCCTACTATGAAATATTCCATAAATATTTGAATATAATATTTTAAGAAATAGTTTATTAATTACTTAATATTATTAATACATATGTTAATGTCACTCTGAATCTTTTCTGTTAAAAGAAAGAGAACAAAGTAGACATGCCCAACTAAAGTGTTTTTAATGTTGACTGTACTATCAAGTTAAAAACTAAAAGTGTACAATATTAATATTCAATATTTTACCTTTCTTTAAAAGATTTATATAGTGAATTTTGATAATTGTTGTTAAAAAATTCTTAGAGAGAAAAGAGTAGTACAATAATGGTAGGTGTGTTCAGCAATATGAATGAGATTACAAAAGTAAAAGTATGGAAAAATGGAGAAACAATCCATTGGATTGGAGACACATGTCTGAATGTCTACATGGATTTCAACTGTCAAATACACTAAAAATTGAAGGTAACTTGATTTAAATCTGTATATCGCTTATATCTTGCTTATTATTTTCTAGCTTCCTTGATTTCTATAGAATATTTATTATCAGAATAGAAATGCATGGATTTTAATGAGAAAGATATGGGTATCTCTTCAGTTCATAAATGCTTCATCAGAAAAATGTGTTCTTGTATTGCTAAGTCTGATTGCCAAGTAATTAGCCAAATTTTTCTCTTTATATTTTAAAATGAAGGTAAGTATAGAGCTGATTCATAAATCATGCTTTACTGTGTTGAATAACCTGTTTTTATATGTATATAAAATATATGTATATTTTGAATCTTGGTTTTGTTAATATTTTGTGAAATATTTCCATGCATAGTCTTGAAAAATATTGATAATACATTTTTTAATGAATGTACTTACCTAGTTTTCTTATGTTTATATTGGCTTCATACAAGTAGTTTCCTTAAAAATTCTAGAAAAAAATATAAATGATTGGTATTACTATTTTTATTCTTACAAAAATGGGATAAATCAACAAGAAATAATGAAGAACTCAGACTTCCCTTCTATTTTTAATACTTAATCTATTTTTCTTTTATGATGAACATAAAATGTTGACTTGTACTGAGATTGTGGTTTATAAGATTGTCGACACAGTCAAATTCACTAGAAATAAAGTAATTTTCTTGTTTCTTTCATATATAGATTTTGATGATGATCACTGTGTGGCTGTTTTTTCCGGTTTTATAAGAGCATATCAAATTGTCTCCAGAAGTAGAATTGCTATTTTTTCTTGTAGTTTTGTTCAATTTGGAACAATTTTCATATTTTAAGCAAACATGTGACATAAAAATGTATTTTCTAATTATCTATAAGAAATATGTAAAATATCATTGTAGAAAGGGCACTTGTCTAAGTGCCCATTGCTTTTATGCTTCTCAATCAAGATGGGAAAAAAATGACACAAAACTGTAACAACCACACGAAACATAATGAAAAATCTGGTTTACAGTTAGCTAAATCAAGGTCTACATCACAAGAGTATGAGTCAAGGCTCAAAATGTCAAAAACACAAAGCCAAGGAATTTTGTTTTCAAGGACATTAGAGTTGTATGCAAAATTTTTATTGATTAGTGATGAGATAGTTTGAAAATGTCATGAAAACTCAGGACAAAAATAACAAAGCATCCATAAATAGACAAAAGCATCAGGCTAACAGAGCTTCCTTTTCTTTATAATTTCAATATGTTTTTGAGAAAAAATAACAGATATTTTGAAAAGTATAAGTCACTTAATGAAGCCATGAGCATTTTTTTCATGTCACACAATATAAGTTAAAGTTATTTTTAAAGATACACAAGGATAAACACATACAGCCTATGATATAAACATACACCTTGTAAATGAAATAGAGATTGGAAATAACTTCTACATATGTTAGGAAAAATTGTAATTCACTTCATATCAGGTAATATTAGTTACAGTTATAAAAACTGATTAATCTCACATGAGGAATATATATGTATACACAGCTTCATATATTAGATATTTTAAATATATTTTTACAATATTAAATATGGGCAGACTTATTTATTTGGAGAAAATTATGCAGTGAACGATATTTTAGAAAGTGCTTGATTAGGAACAGCATTGTCTCTTTGAAAGAAATACGCAGATCTTATAATAGAAATTCATGAAAATGAGCTGCAATTATATACTGGTTCAAGGAAAGTGTGCAGTACTAACTCTATCTACGTGCTTTATGTAATTCCTTGGAGTCAAACCTGAAGTCATCAGCAACTTACCACCTGTAAATTTATTGTTACTGTGAAATAATATATTGAAATAACAATAATAATATATTGAAACAATAATATTTGTATTGAAATAATACAAGGAGTGCTTCCCTGTACACTCAGTCCTATATTGTTTCTTTAATAACCCTTCATACAGAGTTGCCTCAAGTCCTGACTTCAAGGTATTTCATGCACATGTACTCTGTCTGACTATATTCTACAATAGCAACAGATTACAGCATATGTTCTGGAGTCTAGATAAGGTTCAATGGAAATTTTGCTTCTTAGTATATTTGACCTTGACTAAGTTCCTTAAAAGTGAGGCAAATTTAAGACATCTTTGTCAGTTTGTTAATTTCATTGTCCATGGATATGGAACCTAAGTTTGAATCTGCTTCATGTAGATATTGTAAGAATCTAATAAAACAGCAATTCACAATACCAGAAGGAGCTCAAACATTTTTGAATTTCCCTCTGAATCTCCTAAAATGACTGTATCCCCTCTAAAGAGCCTGTATTAAGTAATATAAAAGCACAACTATTTATTTAAAACTATTTAGTTTTAAATAAGGATTGTGTGAGTAGACCTTGGCATAAATCCTTGCTTTTTCCATACTGTGACTGACTTCCATAGAAAAAATAGATAATTTCCAGAGCTATTATGATGAAAAATGCTATTTTGAAAGTTCTCACAATGATGGTTGATTTAAGAATGCCTAATATATATTAATATTTAGTAACACCATGACTAAATCATTGTGCTGGTAATATAGTAACAATAATGATGATTATAGCATCTACTGGGCATACACAATCAGAGCTTAAACATTGGAAGGCATTTCTCTAGATTTTAGGGTTCCAATTTTTGCTGTGAAATGAAAGATTTGAGGGAAAAAAAAAACAGTGTGAAAATATATTTAGTCTATTGTAAGAGCTTTATTTGTTTATGTTGAAAGGATTTTGACTCTGATGAGTGACTGAATATATTATCTTTGTTGATTATGACTTAGGCAACGTGGAATTTGTAACTAAAATATGTTTCATTGGAAATCTGCCACACTTTCTTTACAAAGCAATCAATTAAGAATATAGGAATATTGACCAGTGGCAGAATACTTGCCCAGGACACAAAAGGTCCTGGGTGCAGTCCTAAGGACAGAAATAATATAAGCATAAGTAGATTTCCTGGTTACAAATCAAAAAGTGAATTTCTTTGCACACATACATTCTTAAATGTCAAAAAAAATTCATTAATAGTTTCACAAGGATAACAAAGCAGAATTTACTGACGTAAACTGTGAAGGTAAAATATGATAGGTAAACTTGTTTTTTGAGCTCTTACACCTACAGGTTTCTCCACATATATTATACACAAAAAATACCGGAAGTGAGTGTTTTGAGTCTCTCTTTAAGCAAAATAAATTTGTTGGTATTTACTGCCATCTTTCTTTTTCCACTGTATTGTTGAATATTCTAATGTTTGAATAGCGTTACTTATGAACCTTAAGGATTGTCTACTTCCGAAATGCATCTATTTGATACTCAATATATTTATTTCACTGAAATATTATTTTAATATGGTATTGAAACTTTTAAAATGGCTTCATTAGTTATAGTTGGAAAAGTTCAGTTTATATTGGTATTTTGAGAAAAATCATGAATCTATAATATATGTCATAATTTGTTACATGAAGCACAGATGCTCAAAACAAACAAAAAAATTATATTGTTTCTGTATGAATTAAGTAAAGTATGTTTATAAAATTCTTTCGATTTAATGTTCATTAAAAATTATAATTATTTGAGGATTTAAGGAAGTCAGATTTATGAAAAACTAACTTCATTATTTAAATTGATGATTTAATTGCAGAATATTAGATTTCTCAAAAATTTCTAATAGGCTTTGTTTATGACTGCTGTCTTAGTCACTGTCCTATTGCTGTGAAGCAATGTCATGAATAAGGTGACACTTACAAAGAAAGTATTTACTTAGAGGTTTTTCTACAGTTCTGAGATTTTGTCCATTTTAATCATGTCAGGAATGCAGGAATAGTGCTTAAGAAGTAGCTGAGAGCTTTACATCCTTGATCTGTAGTAGATATAGAGACACAAAAGAATTTGTGTGGGCTTTTGAAACCTCAAAGCCTACTGCTGGAGACATATTTCCTATAATAAGAACACACTTCCTAATCCTTCCAAACAGTTCAGCAACTTGGGTCTAAGCATGCAAATGTATGAACCCATGAAAGTAATTTTCATTCAAACCACCATAACTGTCAAACATATTTTCCTTTTTGAAAACCAATTTCATATAGTATTTTTGATTTTGCTTAGAATATGATAAACTGTCAATTTTTAAAGGGTAATTATTATATTACTGAATTTTATATATGATTCTGTTCAGTTTTGTAGAGAAATAAGCCTGTGTGAAAGCTAGGAAGGGTCTATATTCCAGAAGTCTATATGAGAGAACTGTATTCAGAAGCCTATGTGATCGCAAAAGAATATTAAGAGTATCTGTCCACATCTTTAATTCCAGTTTCAGAAGGCAGTGGTGGCCCACACCTTTAATCCCTAAAAGAGAAACAGTGTGGAAGCAGATACTGGAAGCAGAGCTCAGAGAGAGTCAATGTCAAACAAAATGATGTCTGAGATGAACCAATGAAGGACAGGCAAAGTGACCAATCAGAGAAAGAGCTAGCAGAGTGAATCAGAGTGAGGACACACACAACTCTCATGATATAAAAGCAGGCTATTAACTCAGAGCTCAAAGCAGAGTCAGTTACAGCAGGCAGTATGAGGCAAGCTGTCTGAATCAGGCAGTCAGGGGACAAGGCACAGAGGCAATAAAGCAGATTGACTGGAGAGCAGAGAGGCTACTGAGGCAATATGGAGCAATGAGCACTCAGGGACAAACACAGAGACACAGAAGCAGCTGAGCAAAAGGAGTCTGTATCAGATGTAAAGAGTGAGCTCTACTTTGTAGCCTAGTAGAGCAGTTCAGACTGAGGGAGTCAGAGAGTAAGCCAGCATCTGCCAAGAGTCAGAAGAGTTTGGTCAGAAACAGTAAACTGACTCAGAAGGTCAGTTTGAACCAGGCAGCTTGGAGAAGCATTTGAACCAGAACAGCAAATGAGTTGAACCAGAGAAGTCAGAGTTCAGAAGGAGCTTATCAGTGTGGCTCAGTCAACAGTATGTCACAGAGGTTTATTAGATTGTATGGGGGTTTATATATTCTAGATTTTACAAAGAATAATTTGTCCCCTGTTCTCTGAATCAACGTCTATATCTGGCATGGAATCTAAGACTAAAAACATTTACTTGCAAAAAGTTGTGAAAGTTACTTTGGCAACTCAATATACTCTATAATCATTTGGGATGAGAGTATCTATCAGAAGTTCTTTAGATCAGGTTAACCTAAGGGCAGGGCCATGGGAAAAGCTATCCCTGCAGGGAACCATGAATATAACTCGTCCCAGCTGCCTTTAGATATGTGTGTCTTATGTTTCTCAGGTAAGAGCCCATGGCTTCTGTGGCACAAAGTGTTTACACTTTGTGAATGGGATTGTTGGTAACTTTCCCTCAGGTAATGGAATGTTTCACACACTTTATGTTTCTCTGTACATTCCCTTACTAGTCAAGGAAGCATGAAATTTTTACAGGACAATAGGACATTAATCACGTATACTCTGTATATCTTACAGATATTATATCCTGGCAACCATCACTGTATTGATCCTGGAAATTCCCACTGTACTCTGTTTATGATAAAGGTATAAGAAGTCTGATACTTTCAATAAAGTCCCCCGCAGCATTTATAACTCTGGTCCCTCCAATCCTGTCCTGACGGTTTTTCCTCAGGTAAACTTCGCCGTTAAGTAAGTACAGGCACTTACAATTCCCTAAATCAAACTCAAGACTGTAAAATGAAGAAAGATAGCTAAGCCCAAACATCTATGCATTAATTTATTCTCCTCTGTTCTTAGCTGTGGATGTCAGGTGATCAGTTTCAGCCAATCTTTACTACCATGGTATCACTGAAATTATTGACTGTAACTTGAAATTGTGAACCAAATAAGCCTTTCTTCCCATAAGATGCAGTTTTGGGGTTACATTTTCAAAACAACTGAAAATAAACAAATACACAAGTATTTCTGGTAGATTCTATTATGCACATGAATTCTTCCTATACTTTGGTATAGTAACAGTAACTTTGAAACCTGAAAATAGAGTTAACATTTTCCTCCTTCACTCATTATTTTCCTGAAAGTTCTTTGTATGTTCTGCAGAGAGATTGCTAGATCGCTATAAGAGAAACTCTAAAAGTTTTAGAAGTTTACTAATTTGACTCGATCAGTATTCCTCTCATCAATTCTCTGAATTCTCTTAAAACATTGTTGATAAATTAGGTAGTGATATTGAAATAAAAAAAATGCTAAAATTATATGAAATTACATTTTAATAGCCTTTTGAACTTGGAAGATATTGATTTTTCCCTAATAATTGAGTTTTGATTTTTATTAACATATTCTGTAATAATTGAAAGAAAGAATGATATGGAGAAATGTCAAGAAATACAGTATTTCATGAGAGCAGTATGACAGGAATGAGATGACAATATCTGTTATAATGTCCCCATTTATCTCCTGGGACTCATACACAGTAAGAGGGAAGTCTTTAAAATAGTAAAGATTTGTTCCAGCTTTGATGGAGAAATGCTTTGAAATTGACTGCAAGTGAAATATCTTTTAGTAACACCAACCACACATAGTGAAGGACAGTAGGATAGGACAGGTAACACCAACAGAAAAACAAAGAAAATCCCTTAATTGTACATTTCTAAGTTTAGAGTGGAGGGGTCTGTGAGCTCTGAATGAAGGAAGCTCTAAGCTTAAAAGCAAGGATTTCTGAATTTGGTGAATGAATGAAATGTTAGATATGCTATAAGGACATAACTTAGAATGTTAATCATATTCCCACAGCCTGCCTAAAGATTGTTCCATGATAGAATTTGATTAATAAAGGTATAGATAGAACATATGGATAGCTTGATCCTCTCCACAGGGCCAACAGCTGTGAAATAAATAAAAGTTCTATTGTAAGAGGCAGAACCAGTGGATTAAAGCTACAGAGTTAAGAAGGGTAGAAGATAAGAGTAGACACTCTGCTTTCTTGCATGACTGAAAATACCCTTGGGCATCTGTTCACGGACAAACAGAAAACTTCCCTTTAGATATGGACACATTTGAAGAACAAAAACTTAACAAAACTTTAAGACTGGAAAAATTAAGCTAAGCAAGACAAGAGATATTAAGTCTCAAAGATGCATGCACTAGTTGCTTTGGAAACTATAGGTGGAAATATGAAAAATAAGACTAAGAAAGTACGTGCCACGAAGAGAGTATACCTGAGATAAATATGTTCAGAGAAGGAGTTCAACACAGTACAGGATTTGGAAATAATAATTTCAACAGACAAAAGAAGTCTATAAGGAACAAGCTATCCAATATTCCTTACTTCAACCTCAAATTTTGACATATCTATGAGAAGCAGGTTTAAGTATATAACGTATTTCAATGTATATTTCTTTAAAATAAATACGTATCAAGCAATATTTTCAGACTGTGTAGATGTAGATTTAGATATAGACATTGGTTCTTGGACAAAACACTGTTTATTCTTGGGACCAGATGTATCCCATGATTCAGGAGAAATGGCAGTTTATTCTTTGACTAAATCAATCACTGGTTCTTTCCTGGTGACCTGGAATATTTCAGCCTCCATACAATCGAATCTTCAATCTAGACCTGGAAGGCTTCAGCCTCTGTACAACCTTGAACATTTAAATCTTCTAGATTTATTGCTGACTGAGACTCTCTGACAAGTGTAGAGAAATAGGCCTGTGTAAAAGCTAGGAAGTGTTTATATTCCAGGAGTGAACATTAAGAGGCCTGTTTGGTCTGGATGGAATGTAGAGTCAAAGTGGCTCAGTCAGCAGTAAGTCTTGGAGGCTTAAATGTTTTAGGTTGTATGGAGGGTGAGACTGAAGTCCTCCAGTTCTAGGCTTAATGTTTAAGGTTGTAAAGAAGCAGAAATACTCTAACGCTTGAGGACTTAGAACTGGTGGTTTAATTAGTCAAAGGATAAATGGCCTCTTTGACCCTGAACCTATATAACTTTATGTAACTATGGAATAATCAGCTAGATGTGTATAGTTGGGGTGCCACTCAAGCCAGGAGGATTAGCTTGTTCTGGATAAATAACTGTGAGTTTAACTTTGGGAGGTGTTTCATAATGTTTTCCCACTTGAATGTCACTGTATGTTGATGAAATTATATTATATATTATTATCACTTTATATATCACTTATATTCTTTGGGAAGATAGCAGTCTTTTAAATACAAATGACATATTAATAAATGCAGTAATAGAATATTAGTTTGATATTTTCAATGTTAACCTCTTATTTTTCTCCTCATTAATATTTTTCCAGGTATGGAGAAACAATGTACTGCGCTGTTAAAGAAACTGTGTCAATACTGCATCTGAAAACTACATTAAATGTAAGTGTATTTATACTGAAAATTACCACAATATTCATGGGTTTCCTTTGGAAAGCATATTATAAGACAAATACATGATAGAATATTGATAGATAATACAATTTTAATAAAACAGATCTAGATGCTGTTTTACCTTTGAGAAAAATACTATGATGCATATCACTTTTTGAGTTGGTTCTGGTTTCTTCAAAGCATTGAATTCAATCATGAATTTTGAAAACAAGTCAACTCAAACTCTCTGGGAATATGGTCTGTTTTCTCTCCAAGACAGATGCCTATAGCTTCAGTTTATGGGGTTTGCATTTTTTTTTTTTTGTCCATAGCAAATTACTGAAGTCTGGCATCTAAAGGACATACAAGCTTTCCTAAAAGAAACCCATTGCCTTAGGAGCTGGGGCGTAGTATAATATTACAGTTATTTCCTAGAGTACAGAGAGCCAGGGTTCATTCTCCAGTATAAGATTGATTTTGTTTTGTGAAGTAGGATATGAGGGTAGAAAGAAAGCAAAACAGTGAAAGTGAATATAAAGATTGTTTTTTCCAATTATTAAAATAGAGATGTCAAACAAATTGTGCCATTAAAACTTAGCCTACAAACTAAAGAGTAAATCAAACTTGACATTGAAAAATGACCCACATTGTGTTTAAACTTCAGTCCTCAGGAGTGTGAACCTTGTGCCAAACAAACAGACCTTATGCACAGAATGCCCTTATCTTTCACATTATAATATTTTTAACTAATGTTATCATTGATTTGACATACTTTTGGTGACAATATCTAATTTATTTTGAAACTCAAATGACATTAATGGAGAATATAAAAGTTTGATGTTTACCAAAATGGACCGTAGGTTAAAATGAAGATGAGATGTGCTTCTTTGAACATACATTACAACTTAATTATAGAATGATTATGAGAACTTGAATGTGGCATAACAATCTCAGTAAGCTGTGTAGCAAAAAAATATGCTTATTTCCTGTACAATTGATTAGTCGATGACCTTGAATATGTGTAGACGCAAAATGGTCCAGGGGAGTTGGGGAGATAGGGTTCTTTCTTCAAATCTCAGTGAAATTACATCTCTTTGCTTACGTTATTTTTGTCCTAAAATTCAAATTGATATGTCCATGTCTTCTTTTAAAATATCTAGAAATCTACTAAAAAATCTAGAAAACTACTTTTTACTGTTGTCTTAAAATTTAATGAATATTACTTGCTTCTAGTATTGGTGGTTTGTTGCTTGATCTGTGAAGCTTTGTAATATAAATAAACAACTATACAGTACACACATATTTATATTTTTATTTTAAATGTAGATTAATTTACATGTGTAAGTGTTTATTCTGAGGTTTGAATTTTAGCATAAAAATAATGCCCTAGGTTTACTTGGTGTAACACAATTCCATTTTAGTAGCTAATATTTAATTGTTCCTTCCCAGAAGACCAGTGGTCACTGTGACCAATAAAAAGGAGAAACAATGGGTACTTCCTTTTCTTTGCCTTCCCAAGTCTGTCTTCCTTTCCTATGGATATACCCAGTAGTCATGTGTTTGGCCAGTTTCCAAAATTCCCAGTTGACACAAAAGATTCTAGCTACATCATGGTAATTTGTGACAGCTTACACAAAAGTGCAGTGTACAAGAAAAGGGATGACTCCTAGATCCTTATAAGAAACTTGAGTTTTCAATGAACTTCTTTATATCTAGGTCACCCTGGATGAATGCACAAATTCTGAGGGATAGAGTCTTTGTCAGATCAGTCATTTCTTTCTAGAAATGTAGAAAGACTATCAAAGGCTCACCCATAGGTTTCTTTTTTATTGAATATTTTTAATTTGATGTGATTTTTGTATGTATGTATGTATGCATGTGTGTGTGTGTGTGTGTGTTTATGTTCATCCACATGTACATAAGTGCATATGTGGAGGTCAGCATTTGGCCACAATCTATTGTCTCTTTTCACCATGTGTTTTCTGGGGCTAGAAATTAGATCTCGAAGCTTGGTGGCAAGCAACTTTACCATCAAAGCCATTGGCACAGAAATTGTTTCTAAGTTGTTTCAAAATCTAATCAAGTTGAAAATGAGGACAAAATAGTACATATGTACACACAAAGACAAACAAACAAACTAAGCTGAGGGCAAAAATGAAAAGAAACACCAGAGAAAGCAAAAATAAATGCTTTTTTCTCATCCTCTCTTATTTAAAATAACATGTTTATGAAAAACATATTTCTCATAGTTTAACTTTCTTAATAGTACCACAAATAGGAGCACATTCTTCTTCAGCTCCATATTGGAATAAGATGTTCTAAAGAATCATGACCTACATAGCAATTATTAAAAAAGGAAGAATAAAAGATGAAATTTTTGTAAATATTTGTTGAGTATACTACAACCTTATAAGGACAGGTAAATCTGTAGAAAGTACATGGAAATGATATATGGAAAAAGACAAAACTGTCTTCCAAGGAAGTAAAAATCTTACTAGAAAATTACCTAAAATATGAAGTAGATGTTTAAAGGAAGTAGTAGTTTATTTACTTTAGAATATTGCAATCCCTAGAATTCTTAGCAACTTATACAGTGAAGAGTTTAGCCTTGCAGCTCACAATTTACACCACATCAGGTCTGGTCAGTCTTGGAAAGGCACTTGTCCTGCACACAGCCATCCATATATCTGCACTGTGATTGGTCTTCCTGGCAGCAGCATCTTTACACCAGGGCCAGGTCCAGTTTCATCTCAGCAGAAAGAAAGATGATGGGAAAATCTCTCACATAAGCTAATTGAAGTGACCACAAGCTGTCACACACCACTTTCACTAGTGTCTTTGGCCAGAAATAAGTACGGTCACCTGAAAGATGGCTTGAGAAATTCAGTGTCCCATCTGACTCAATGAAATGAAAACTGGCCCTGAATGTCTCCTGATGTCTACCTCATCACGTCATATTCAAGGCTACAGCAATTTCCAGAATTTAGAACACATGGACATTTCACAAACACTGTAATGTTATTGAGAAAGGGTATCATTATTCACCGAAGGTAAAAGAAAACCAAAGCTATGCAGCATTTTTCTATTGTCTTACATAAGATATAGTAAGTATATTCCATCAAGTGTGTTTTAGCAGATAAAAACAGCAAATAATTTGAAAAGATTATCATAATTATACTTGGTATATTTTGAATTAGTCTTAAAAAATGTGTAATTTGATCTAGGACTGTTAGAATCAATTTATAAGTCAAAACAGCCAGATGGAAGTGGCTCACACCTTTAATCCAAGCACTTGGGAGGCAGAGGCGGGTCGATCTCTGTGAGCTCCAGGCCAGCCTGGTCTACAGAGTGAGTTCCAGGACAACCACAGTTACAATGAGAAACCCTGTCTTAAAAAACCAACCAAACAAACAAACAAAAAAAAAAAAAACAAAACCCAAAAATGCAGAATAATACACATTCAACATTCAATATGGGCCGTCTATATGCTGTGTGTAAATGCTTTTAGCTTATCTATATTGCCGATGATGGTGTACAAAGTTTCTGCAAAGACAGATGAAATGAGAGCCTGACACTAAGATCCAGTTGTCACCAGCAATATACATATGAACTTAAATTACTACTGAAATGAATTCCTGACTGTATTTCATAGTTTAAATGTGTATTTCAATAATACACATTTAAAAAGATGCACACTAATCTTTCAGAAACCTTAAACAACATAACCACAATGGCTTCATTTGCTCTGCCTCATTCATTGTTCATTTCTCAAGTGACCTTTTACAAAGGTTAAAGTTCAGTAATTGGAGAGTTTTTACAGACTATTTATGTTTTGCATGTATATGCCATGTATAATGAAGCAGAGAACTTGTCTCTATTTTTATCCTACAAGCTATAACCATTATTAGGTGATTCTAATTAATATTTTCAATTATGCGACCTTTAATGTGAACTAAAATCAACTATAGATGGAGGTTGCATGATATGAATATTCATTAGAACTTTGAATTGTGATAGAAACCAAATATTCTGAAACAGACTATACTAAAAAGAAGTAATCAAGACAATTTCCAGTATTTATTGAGATATTAGTGAAACTAGCATTGGTTCCTTTATTTCAGCAAGTAAAACATTTTAATAAGACTCTGAAAATTCACTTTGTTCCAAAAATTAAGGGAAAATTAATCATGGAAAAGTTTCTAAAATTTTGCTAATTATTTCAATTAAGGAAAGGTCAATAATAGTAATTTGTTATATTTGTGATTTATCTATATGTAAGCATTTCAAATCACTATTCAATATAACGATTCAGGTTAAAATGTTTTAATTAGGATCACTATTGCTGTGACAAAACACCAGAACCAAAACCAAGTTGGGGAGGAAAGGATTTGCTTGTCTTATACATATTGCTGATCACCATCAAAGGAAGCCATGGCAGCAATTCAAACAGGGCAGGAATTTGGAGGCCTACTTTCCTATAGGATTCAGAGCGACCAGCCCAGGGATAGCACCACCCACAAAGAGCTGGGTCCTTCTCCATCAATAACTAATTTAAAAAAATGCCTTTCGGCTGGATCTTTATGGAGGTGTCTTCTTAATTGATGCTCTCTTCTTTCAGATAACTCTAGTTTGTGTGTTCAATTGATATAAGATGAGCCATCATAAATCCTAACATAGATATTTGGTGTGAGAAGAATAAATATCTCTTAATTAAAAAAAAAAACAAAACTCAAAATCAAGTTGTTACTTGGCTGAGTTATTAGGAAAATTTGATTTATATATAGTTTACTTGTATTATTTGAAATCCATGCTAAAAGATATAATTTGGAAAGTCAATATCATAGAAAAATGTGTAAGATGTAGTACACTAAGAAGGAAGGGATTTAAGACTCTCAGTATTGCTAAATGCTAGGACAAAGCCTGTACTCAATTCTGCTGAAAGCTGCTGTAGCAGAGACACAGGAGACACAATGCTCAGGAACAGCAACTACAGTCCTTTTCTAGTTTTGGAATGAGTTGTATTCCACCCAAATGCTAGACAGGCCTGTTCCTGAATTGAGTTGAAATGGGCATCTCTTTACATAATAAGTGAGAGTTAAATAAATAACAGAAAAGGAACTGTGGAACATTTTCTTTTAAGTCTTATTTCTAGGAGAGTTTTAGTTATTTCATATTTTATCAAATAAGCTTTCACATGTTGAAAGAAGAACTGATAATCCCTTGAAACTATAGTAAACCTAAATCAAGGCATGATTCATGTACCCTGTCACATTGCTTTAGAAGGCTAAGGTTACCCAAAGGAAGACTTTGATAGAAAAAGGGTTCTGCACAATAGTTACGTCATCTAACAAAGTGAGATGTTCAAAGATGTCAAGTCAGGGTAGAGCTGACATTTGGAACATTTTGGGTGCATATAAAATAGATTATTTGCATCTAAGTGCAGAAAGCAAAAGTCTGTCCAATTCATATTTGTATAAAATCTTTGAAGTATGTCAAATTATGTCTACTTTTGTTCATTTATCTTAAAATTTGCAAATAAAAAAATTAAGAATTGAATGTAAATAGTCCCATAGAGTTAGTATGGATGGGAGATGATGTATAGACTAAAATAGAACTTGGGATTTAAAGATAAATAGCTTGAGGCCTGGAGACATGGCTGAGCAGTGAAAAACATTGGCTAGGTTTACAAATGATACAGACTGGGTTCGCAGCATCCATGAGGCATTTCAAAACCTTGCAGAGGATTTAATTCCCTCTCTGGCCTCTGTGAGCAACAGGCACACACATAGTACCCATAAGTACAAGCAGGAAAAATATTTACATACAAAAAATTCAATGAATGTTTTTGAAATGACTTAGAATTGAATTAGAAAACAAAACCTGTAAAAGGCAGAAGGTAAATAGCTTTTCTGATAATATTTGAACAAATATAAAACACAATAAAATGAGATAACTGCAGTAAGATATGATAGATATAAATAAGAGTTAACAAAATTATAGTACTTTTTACTATGTTTGATCTTTTAATTTTTGTAAATATAAATGAACTGTAACACATATCAAAAGCCAACAAAAGGTCATACAATCAATATAAATAACGGAGTAATATGTCTTGTAAATTCTTGCTACAAGATAATAGAAAGTAGTAGACCATATAGAATTAAAAACTACTCCTCCTTAGAATCAGAAATAATTGAAATACAAAAAAAATTATGCAGATGATCCCATATCTTAACAAGGAAAGAAGAACTTATCAAGAGATCAAAGACTTTTACATTTACTTCATTTTAATTCTATGAGTGTTTTGCCTGCATTTATAGATGTGTACCATTGTGTTCAGTTGTTAATGGAGTCCAGAAAAGGGTGTAAATACGCCTAAATCTGGAATTTCAAGTGGTTTGACCCACTGTGTGGTTGCAAACCAAACCTGGATCGTCTCTGCAAAAGCAACATGTGATCTTAATGCTATCATCACGCCCACCTCCAGATCAAAAACATTTTAAGATAAATAAGTTGTCATGAATATACTAATAATTAAATTTTTGAGAGTGAAATCTCCCTTATCATTATAAAATATATGTTTTAGTTACAATCTATTTTGTCCATATGTCTATTTAATGTGATATACATCGTCATTTTTCCACTTAAGTTATTTTTATTCATTGTATTTTCTTAGTACTTAATTTGGACCTGTAAAATACTTGCATTTTCAGCAAGAGTCTATGATATAATAATAGATTTTAAAATATGGCATTTAAAATGTAAATATGAAGTCAAATATTGAAGTATTATTTTATAAAACTAACCTTATATTAAAAATTTTCACAAATGATAGTTAAAATAAGATAAGTAGTAATAGTAATCCAAAGAGAAAGTTAAAATAGAAACAAAAAACTGGGGTGGTGGCTCATGCCTTTAATCCCAGCACTCAGAAGACAGAGGCAGAAAGAGCTCTGTGAATTCAAGGCCAGCCTGGTTTGCAGAATAAGTTCCAGAGCAGCCAGAGTTACAACAAAGAAACTCTTGCCTTAAATATATAAAATAAAATAAAATAAAAACAGAAATGAGTTCAGTGACCAAGGTGTAGGAAAGTTAACACAATACATTTTTTTTTTTTTTTTGTGAAGCCCTAAGAAGAAAATGAGGCAATGTTTGGCTATGTTGAATACACACACACACACACACACACACACACACACACACACACACACTAAATGCTTGATATAGCAGTTTGACCAATGAGGGAATGATGATCCTTTGCTTATCAGGTTCAGGGTGATGCAGACTATATTAATAATAAATATTGCTGCTCTTACCATGGACTCATTTTTCATTTCATTTCCAAGCACCCATCTAGTAGCTCACAACTGTCAGTCACTAAAGCTCCTGCAGTCCAATTACCTCTTTTTTCCTCCTCAGGTCTTAAGGAATGCTTATGGTGCACATACACACATGCAGGCACACCACTCATACACGTAAAATACAACACTATTAAGGAAGTTATTCAAAAGAAGTCAAATAAAGCTGAAATGAACACAAGTCACTTAAGAAATGGGAGAAAGAAAAGAAACAGAAAAAGGGCTTGTAGGATACATGAATTACTATGCCTTTCCTGATCACGCTCTCAGTTTTCTTTACTATGACTTGTTTCTTAGCACCTACACGTTTATACTAAAATCCCCTCCCTACTTTATGTCTTTTTCATGGTCTGACTATTTCTAAATAAACACACAAAATTGTACTGATCACACATATACAGCTGTATGTATGCGTGTTTGTACATACAGAAACATAGGGTACATATGTAACAAATTTTATTTGTGTAATATATCACACATGTGCCATGAATTCATATAAATATGTATTGTACTTCCAATGTGTATACTTTACAATATAATCTTTTGCTTCTGAAGTTAACAGTCTACCTACATACAAGAAAAGAGATCCAGTGAACAACAGCTTAATTCATCTCAGTGTCTCCATCTGACTGGGCTCTGCAGTCTGGAAACGTCAGGTAAATCATCTAATTTCCTCAATTTCAGGCTTCTAATTTTTTATTAACTTGGTCCAGTATCTTGTGCAATTCTCTTTTTTATATATTTCCTCAGTTTTATCATTTGCTCAAGTAGAAAATAAATATTGCTTCCATATTTTATTTTAGTTTGATGTGAAACTGAAGGAAACATGGGTATCTGTGTGTAGAATACTGTTGATTCTGAATCAATTGTCAAAAATGGCTAATGTTATTACAAGTAGAGAGTAGTCCCTTGTAGTTTATGATGGACTATAATCCCTAAGGAAGTAAAAGCAAAAAGCACTCATTACCTGACTCAATGTCAGTAACTGTGATATCCTGTATCATTCTTGTCTAATGTACATCAGTGGTAGAGGACAAGACTCCAAAAGAACATCACTGAGGAGGCCAGAAAAAGACTTATTGGGAAAACTATATATTTTTAAAGCTTTCCAAATCATAAAGGTTATTTGTGTGAAAACTTACTCTATTTTGATATTTGGAAATATTTCTCTTAACTTCGACTTTAGCATGTTTAAGTTTCAAGACTGATGAAAAACTCCTTATTTATTTAGGTATAGGGGTTATACAGCTCACTATATAGCTCAGGCTGCATGTTTTTCTGCATGCCAGAACCACTGAGTCATCTCTCCAGCATCCACATCTCTGTCTATAAAAACACACACACACACACACACACACACACACACACACACACACAAACACATAAATGCATAGAAGGTTTTTATATGCCAAAAGATCATGACTGATTATAATCTTGACTGACATCTTTGAATTTAGTGGTAAAAGAAAATGCCTTTATTTTTTCAACATTAAAGTAAAATATTCTCCATGCAAGCCTTCGCTTGGCCAGGTCTGGGCTGCATGCCCATTTGTAGTCTTGAAAGATCAATAGCTCTAGAATTAATTTGTTCCTTTGCATGATGTTTGGCTCAATATGGTATTTAGTGGCTCGTGGCCCTTGGCTGTGAGGAGTACCACTGAAAAATCATCAGTAGCTGCTTTATCATGGGATGGTGAAGATAATTTACCACCCACTAATTGTTATCTCAAAATCTTTTAATTTTTATAAAAGCAAGGAGTTCTTCCCTTGGAAATCCATAATGTGATGTTCATGCTTTATTCTACTCCATCATGTTATTTTGTTTTGCACCTATATTTAATTACTATAATAGGATTTGAGAAAGCACATGGTAGAAGACATACATATGTGTTTCCAGGTTTAGAAAATATTCATTTTTTTATTTATCAATAACTGGAGTTGAACACATGTCTTTGTGCAAAGTAATTCAAATTTATTTTTTTCAAAGTAGGTTGCAGGTAACTTTCACATTGTTAAATTTCACAATTATTGTTATGTCAAATTCTAATCTAGACATCCTGTGCTATGTTATATCTTTAACTCACAGAGTTAACTGCACTGTAGTTGATACCTACCACAATTCCAGTATGCTTTCAGCAACTTAATATGAATATTTGTTTGAGGCTGTACAACACCTTCAAAAACAAATGAACAGAGCAAGATTTTTCTCAAATTGATTCTGCTTGTGATTAACACATGAGACTGTCCTTGGTAGTAGCTTTCTATACATTCATACGAATTTGCTGATTATGTATATATTGCTTTTCATGCAATATATTTTGATCATGTTTTTCACTCGCCCAACTCAAAACCTCACCCCCCTCTCTTTATCTCTTGGTCATTCACTCTAACTCTTTCTCTCTTTAAAAAAAAAGCTAAAGACCAATAGATAAAAAGCCAAAACATAACAAAAATCCCACTTAAACAACAAACATACATGAAAACAAACAAAACACAGAGTTCATTCTGCTGGTCAACTACTCCTGAGCATGAGGCCTACCCTGGAGTGTGGTTGACATATAGAGTGACACACCATTGGAGAAAATTGATTTTCCCTTTACCCGTGGGTATAAAGTGCAAATAGCTTATTTCCTCTTTCCAGGAACTAAATTTAATGAATGTGTGCAGGTCTTGCTCATGCTGCAACATTCTCTGTGAGATCATATGTGTATCATGTCGGGAAGACATTGTTTTCTGAGTTATCTATTACTTTTGGCTCTTACAATCTTTTTTCCTCCTCTTCTGCATAGATCCTTGAGCCTTGAGTTTGATGAAAGCATCCCATTTATGGCTGAGTGCTCCAATGTCTTTCACTTTCTGCACATTGTCTAGCTGTGGGTCTCTGTTTTTTCCCCATATACTGCAAGTGGAAGCTTCTCTTGTGAGGATTGAGTGGGTTATTGATATTTGGGTATAGCAGTATGTCATTAGGGTCATTTTATATTTATATTTTGTATGCAAAAATTGAGAGTATTAGGTTTTTCCCAAGACACATTCTCTTTTAGTCTATGGCTGTTGACCCCTTTACAAAGTGTCATTTATGGGTCCTATCTCATAGAGTGTGCCTCAAAATCTAGTGAAATAATAGTTATTTATTCCCATAGTGTTTGTGCCACTATTGAGTCTGCATACCTTTCAGGCAGGGCAGTGCTGTATGTCACAGTCTTTTTAGCAGGATGATGTTGGTGATTGTCTTTCTATTCCAGCAGTATACAGAGTACATTCCAACAATATAAATGCTAGTCAGCTAGGCAGCTTCAAGTTAGGTACCAGTTTGTGATCTCTCCATGTTTGATGAATGTAGCAAGTAGTGCCTTCAGTACTCGTTGTTGTGGCAAGCAACTGGCATAGTTGGCTGTTATGTACACTATGTTTCATGGGTCCTCTTTAACCAGTGACTCAAAAATATGAAACCCATTCCTGATACTTGAAGATATATTTAGTGACATAAGAGGTCATGTTGAATCATCTCCTCCCCTATTATATAGTCACTGCACTTGGATTGCTTTCACATATAGAAATGCTTCTGGAAGCTTCTACAGTAGTAGGTTTCTGTGTGCTGTTTCAAATGCCTGTTGCAGTTAATTGTTTCTTCCCATATTCCCTATTTTACACTTCTCTCCCATTCTGATCTTTATTTAATCCACAAATCCTATTTCTCCTTTATCTCTGCATAGCAGTACATTCTATTTCCTCTTCTGTGGGATAACCTTTCTTCCCCCTTCTCCTTGACTAAGTATCTAACCTCTGTGATTTTTCAGATTTTAATACATGTATCAAATACTCAAATGTTAGCAACCACATATAAGAAAAAATATGTGGTATTTCTCTTCTGGGGTCTGAGTTACCACACCCAGGATGATATTTTTTTCAAGCTCAATTTATTTGTAAATTTTATCATTTCATATTCCATTACCTAAACATATCACATTTTCTTTATTCATTTATCAGATGATGGACAATTGGGATGGTTATAATTTATGTCTATTATGAGTACAGAAACAATGGATATGGGTGATACGGTGTCACTGTAGTAGGATGAAGACTCCTTTGGGCATATGCCAAGGGTTGTATAGCTTGATCTATGGCCAGATTTGTCTTGTGCTTGAATTAAATTGTTTTTCCCAGGTCATATCACAATAGATTTTCTATTTTCTGGGGAAAGCACATTGTCTTGGCTGTTCCTTTTTATCTGTGTATGCTGAGATCTGGGCAGCTAAGATTATGAAATTTAAAGTTTTTCTTGGTATAGCTATCTAGTCTTGACTTTGTTGTGTGGTGTTCTGCTCCTAGGATGTTTTTTCCCACTCAGGTTTATTACATATCTTTAATGAGGTTGCCTTTGTGCTCAGAATCTCCTGCTGTATCCTCCCGCGTGCTGGCAGTGCTGTCATTTATCACCATACAAGAATGCATATCACGTGTTTATAAAGACAGTCTGCTGTGCATATGTGTGCTAGGAACCCTGGAAATTTATCATACTCATAACCTCTAAAATGTTAAAAATTTCTGTATTTACCACAAATTATTAAATAAGAATAGACAGAATATATTTATAAATGGACAATTTAAAGGCATACCAATTTAACACATTTAATATAGGATTCAATTAAATGAAGTCAATATTTATTAAAGAGGTATTAGTCCAGCTATAAAACTCAAGCAAACCTTTGGGTGTTAACATTGAACATAAACTGCAAATCCCAAAGACAAGTAGAATTGTCATCTAAAATAAACATGGCACAATACCACTTTAGATAAATTGAACAGTAATGAATTCATCGTTAATATACCTCAGTGTACTCAACATATTGTCAGAGGTAATTCCTGAACTGAAGAGAAATTAGAAGGGAAGAAAGAGTAAGCATATGGAATACTAAGGCCACGTGTGTATAAATAAAAAGCTTCTTTCTATGACAGCATTAAATCTCTACAAAAATATTGGTTTCACAAGATCAATATAATAATTTCCTGAAGATTTTATAGAACAGGATGGCAAATTACTATATAAAAATGAAAACAACTGAAGCAGAAACTTGTAACTTCTCAAGGATATGTGGAGTGACTATTATCGAAGGTCTTATACTAAGTTTGACTCATATTGTGACGCTGGAAAATTCTCAGAACATGAAATTTAGATATGAATGAATACAAAACTATATAAATTATAAATTAAGTGCTACATTCATAGGCAGTGGATTAACAGATGAAGAGAGTACATGAAAACATAGAAGGAAAGACCAACGACAAAAACTTAAACAGACATGAATAAAATAAATTCAAGCACCTATGTCAATTAATATATTAAATGCAATTGTATTAAGGAGTATAAAAGTATTATTTTTACAAAAAATGATCTTTATACCTGTAGCTACTAACACATCATTGGAAAATTATTTCAAAGAAATGATTTGAGAATAATGTAATATTATTAAACTTAAAGACCTTTAACACAAACAGTATTAAAGAGCTAACATAACTTTGTATGGAAATGTGTAATTCATTTACATTATAAACATTTAAATCAGTGGCAATTAGGTTGCCAATGCTCAGAGTGAATACAATTCTGAGTAGCGTACATATTTTATAAGGAAATATATAAGTATATGATGGTTATCTATTCGTTATCTATATTTTTGTGTAGAAAGAAATAAAAGCTGAAATTCTCTCATTTACTAAAATGTGAAATACCCCTTAGAGAAATGGCTAAATTCTAAACAATAGAGATATGGAATTTTAATCATGTTCATTATATTTTCATAATTTCTAATTCTGTTTCATATATTTTTTAACTTTTACCTTGTGCTCATAGGGGAGTTATACTGGTATATTATCTCCTGCTCACATGAATTACCAACTTGTGTGTTAAAAAAAAATCCACAAATGCTGTGTGCAAACAGCAGGGAGGCAGAACACGAGGAACCAACCTCACATGGAAGATCAATCATCTCAAGGAAACATACAGATAGAAAGGAAAGATAGAGTTCATTTTTATTCTAATTTTGCAATTTTCTTCCCTTTTTAAGGATTGACATGAATTAGAGATATGGCAATGATCTGAGCTATGTTGTGGAAGGGGAAGGATATAACCAAAGTATATTAAATGAAAAAAAACCTTTTAAATTAAAAAAAAATTACTAATTAAAAATCTTACATGGCTTGCTGTCATGGTGGTTCACCTCAATGGTGTGAGCATAAACTTCAACCATGTCTAAAAGAGTAAAATTCTTGAACAGGAATGCAAGATTTTCACCAATTTATGTTTTAATTGGTCCTAAGTCTATTCTGGACTGCTGCGGGCTGGTTTCAAAAGGCTTCCCACTTTAAATTGTGCGTCTTCCCTGAATAAAAATAACAATGTATTTCCTGTGGTTGACTCTGGCTAAAGTTAATATGATTTTAAATGTTTTTTATATATTCCACCATTTTGAATTAATGACTTTTATATTTCAGTTTCCATTCTTACTGGTAAGAACATTCTGCAATAAGTGATTTTTCTAGGTCAGGAAGGAACATTGCCGCCTTAGAGAGTTTACAAGCAACTTTAATTACAGTTTAGATACTGTACTCAAAAAAAAAATAAAACTACAATCAAGGAAAGCATCAATGCTCCAAGTTGATTGTTCTTCCTCAGTTACAGAAAATAGACTGTATACCTTACTTATTCTGTAATAGTTGATTAATCTCCTAATGTCATAACCTTTCACACCTTTTGTTTTGTTTTACCAAAATACTGGGGGTTTTGTTATATTTTTATATCCTGTAAAATGCACTAACTCTTATATTTGATATTCTTTTTGAGTTTTGTATTAATTTTTCTTTACTTCAGTGTGTCTGTGTGGGATTATTTAATCCGGAGTTCAGTTACTTGTGTAGACTTGAATGGAGGGTCAGATCCCTGGGGCTGGATTTTGTTGTATACTACTCACCATGGGTATTAGAAACAAACACAAGTCCTCTCAAGGAGAAGAACATTCTCTTAACCACTAAGATATCTCTTCACCCATAATTTGATAATATTAGTGAGTTGTAAGGGATTTTTAGGAACTGACATCAGCAAATAAATCTAAAATCTTGTTTTCTTTACTGAAAAAAAAAACCATTGATATTCATTCCCTCCAAAATTCTTGCTGAGGCTTGCCTATACTATCTCATGATATGTCAAGGATATTTTAGCATGAATAAGGTATCAGGATAAATTAAAGCTTTCACTGGGTTGTAAGCTCTCCTCTCATTGTATGTACCCGAGAGTTAGTTATTGCAAAATGAATCCAACACCTTCGTTTATCCATTTCTCGGCCAAGATATGACCAATCATGCAGCAATTGCTAGAATCTAGACAACTGCAAGGTCAAATATTTTGAATGACTCTGGCTTCAAAACATGACGTGAAATCAGTCATTTATTTTATGAAACAGTCAATTTATAAATGGCCCATCCTCAAGTATTCTATTTTAGCAAAATAAAGTAGACTAATATAGTATATGAAGTATTACATATGTTAATTGATTTAGCTGTTTCATGATTAATTCATGTTTATAGATTGTGTGTGTGTATATATATATATACACACACATACATATTTGTGAATTGTAATATTAATTAATATTCATTAATTTAATTATTTTATTAATTAATTTATGTAAATTAATTAATTAACCAGTATTGATTAACAATTAATTAAATTGTTAAAAATAGCTAAAATGTGCAAAAGAAAAAATAGTAGAGTGAAAATGAACGTCTGAAGAAATATCAAAATCTAACACAGGTAGATGCATTTTACTTGGCCATAAAGGTGCTGCTACTTAATAGTGAAAGGAAAAAAAAAACCCTCAATAATACATACACACAGATTAACAGTGAGCATAAAATGCAACTATTTCTCACTGCTTTCCTCAATGAGGTTTTCACAAGTTTTGTGAATTTGTGATTATTTGATGAAGCTTTTGGAATGACTTATTAAGAGTAATATGGATATCTAAAACTCATTTCCCAACAAAGCAAACATTAAAACTGTAAGAAACAATAATTCTTTTAACTGACTCTTTTATTATATGAGAAGTAGTACTGAGTTTATATATTAGTCACTATTTTCAGGGAACTGGTAGTAAATGGAAACGTGAGTCATTGGAGTAATTGTAAACTTTTAACACAAAGCATTATAATTATGAAATTACACAGTGGAATTGCTAAAAATACAACATTTGGATACTATACATAGGTGGTTCTTGTGCTGCTTGCTTATATCTACGATGCTAAAACTATACATTATAAATTGAAACTTCAAAATTATATCTGTAATAGTATGACTACTTATGTACAAATCACATAGTTAATGCCAATTAAAGGTGCGATGGCCACTCATTAAATGAGTTTGAACAGAATCGGACTATATATGAGGAAATAGTTGACAATAATTTTAAATAAATTTTAAAAATGTTTAATAATGTGCTGCTGAAGTTAATTTTTATAATTGTAAAGGTCTTTATCTGATACTATATAACATGTAAATGATGAAATATTGCCTCATTTTGGTTCAAAAATTATACATTTCATCAAAAGTATTCATAAGTCAAAATTAGAAAAGTGTGTCTACATATTACAGTTATATTATGGCAGCAAATTATGTCTGTATAAATTGTCATTTCTCATTATTGCAGATTATTGTTAATTCTCACTTTACTTGTCATGCCATTCAAAAGGCAGCGACTAACAAAATTAGAACAAATGCAAGTTGCTGGAGTATGCACTGATGAGATGTAAACATCCTGTCCCTTGAACTACAGATGCAGCAGGGGTCAATAGAATTCTTATTTGGAGTCAGTAGTAAAAATGTATTTTTGCCACTTCTTGCTTTAATTATTCTTCTTAATACATAAAAATATGTTCAGTTTCAGTAGCATGCCACTGTAAGATTCTCACATCACAAAAGCACAACTTTAAACAATATCTTGCTTTTCCATATTTCATATTAAATCAGTGTAGCATTGTTCTGGTGTTTTGACCCTTGGAAGATTTCCCACAGATAACTAAGAGGACTGAAGAGGCAGCTAGGTTTTCAGTAAAAGGGGTTTAATGAATGCTGCAAGAGGGTAATTTGCATGGAAATGATATTTTTTGAAGCCTGAAAAATGTAACAAAAAAAGAAAATGAAGCAACCTATCTTCATCCAGAGGACAATGTTTGTAATGAGCTTGACAAATAGAAATTTAACCATTTCCTGGAACTGTAATATGCTTTGGATTTCTATGAGAGCTTTTCAAGTAGACATATGTATAACAAAGAATATTCCACTGGATGTTCCTCAATTAAAGTAGGAAATGATAGAAATAGTATTTTGTGTTAAGTCGTATACATAGTCACTGCTAAGAATATAAATCTTTGGATACTTCCACATTTCATTTGCAAGCAAAACCTAGTGATTTTATCACAAATGTAGCATATTTTCAGCCTTTTTATTTTCTCAATATGTACATGTACACATTTATCCATTTTCACATTGATAGATATGTAAAGAGTATAATACAATATATACTTTTGAGATTTAGCAATGAGTTTGGTAGATTATGGAAAGGGAATTTATAAAAACTGGGGTTCTTAAAAATATGGAGTAATTTAGACATTTCTAAAAGTTGAAATATAGAATATGTTCTAATATAAACATATACCAGAGTAATATTAAATGTTCCCTGGTTTAAGAAACTTGTGATATATTGAATTTTCAAGCAGTAACTATTGATAAAGGTTTTCATGACCTCAAATGTATTTCTCAACAATTATACATTTAAAGGGTCAATACAGATATTTGAGTTTTATTGAAACCAACAACAAAGGAAGCATCTTAAAATACATACATACATGAAAAGACACAAGCCCCTACCCCTACCTTAAAAGCTATCTCCAAGTGACAACTGCTCACAAATAAAAATTTAGTTTTTTTAATGAAGTCTCACCTAGTATGCATACTTCATTTAAGGCCAGGCCACATGCCTAACAGTGAATGGCTAATAGAAAAACAAACTCACTGGTACCTTAGAAAGATTTTCTGTCTCACAATGTTTTGTCTGGGCTTTTTGTTTCCCTACAGGTCTTTTGCTTATAGATTATTTTTTTCTGATTTTACATCTTTATGGGATTTCTAAGAGTGCAAATATGTGTGCCTCTGCATCTACATTTGCTACTTGTATTTTTTTCTTTGGCTCCTTTTTGTTTGTTCATTTGTTTTTTCCTATTCAGGTGTTTTATTTTATTATTATAATTTTTTATTTTCTTTCTTAGATGCCTGCTTATTTTCTAATAAGAACAAACTAGTAAAGTTGTTTGTGGTAGGTGGGTAGGTGGGTAGGACCTGGGAGAAGTTGGGAAGAGTTGAGGGTGGGGAAACAATGATCAGAATATATTATATGAAAAAGATTTTCTCTTTTTCTCTCCCTCTCCCCCATGCCTCTCTCTGTCTCTCTCTTGATTTTTTGAGAAAGAATTTCTCTGTTGTAACTTGACTCTCCTGGGATTCACTCTGTACACCAGGTTGGCCTTGAACTCACAGACATCTGCCTGCCTCTACCTCCTATTTACTGGGATTAATCTGCTTTAACCTGCTTAAGATCTATTCTCAATAAAAGTAAAATTAAAAGTCAATATAAATGCATATATATATATATACATATATATATATATATATATATATATTTCTAAGTTCAGATGATTACACTATTTAAATCACCTTTGCATATTACCACCCCCATACACACAAACCATAGCACATATCTAAAAATGAAAAATGCTTTTACTTTCTGTGTGGCTGAGTATGATATACATCCGAGTCCTTCTGCATCCATTCCAAAGTGCTGGGATTACAGATATGCCTAGCACACACAGGACACACACACGCGCACACACACACCTACGCATATACATATATATGCATATATATACAACAAAGATAAAACAGAAATAATTTGCTTTGATGTGAACATAAATGGACCCTACAGATTCCTGAACTCGAACACTTGAACATCAGCTGGTGTTGTTTTATGAGCTTGTAAAACCTTGGTGACACAAGGTATAGCTGATAGAAGTAGATCACTAGGGGTGGAGCCTAAAGTTTATTTCACCTTCTTAATCTGTCTGCAGTCTGCTTCTTTCTTCCTCCATGTGCTCAATCGACACATACCCAGAGACATGCAGTTGCTCTTCACCCATGTCTTCCCCACCAAAAAAGACATGAATCCATTTTCCAAATGAATTATGTTCTTTGTTGAGCTGTCTTTGCCATGTGTTTTGTGCTACTTCTGGGAAAAGTAGCTAACACAGAGCTCTTGTCAGAAAGCCTATGAGTTTTAAGGTACTCATCTGCTGTACAAAGCATCTAAGGAATTGACTAGGAAGGAATAAAGTCACCCAAGTTTACATTTGTCTTCTAGTTATCAGTAGAATGCTTGAAAATATTAGTCCTTCAACATGTCTATGACACTAAACTCAGCATTTCTTTGATCTTGCCCAGATGATGTCTTGCCAATTGTTTGTTCTGTTTTACTATTAGTAAGGTTGATTAAAGCGAACAGATGAATTGCATTCCCAAAAGAGAGCAATAAAGAATAAGAGAGATTACCTGGAATACATATAATGAAGAATTTGTTTTAGTTATCTTTCCTATTTTTTTTGTCTTTGCTACATAAACCTCCATTCCCAGATTTTTTTTTTTTTGTTTACATGGTTGTTCAACTAGAGTTACCCATTAACCAGTTTTATATGATTCATAACTTTTATGTATATTTAAAATAAAACACAGAGGACAAACTCCAAGGATATCTTGATTTCTCGGTAAGAAAGAATCACTTATAATAAAATTAATAGACCACATATTGGATATCTATGGCAAGCAAGGGAATTTCCTGATGTGATGGTAAATTAAAAACAGTAAAATGATGAGCCCTTTGATCTAAGAAGCCATTTGATAATAGGATGCACTGTGATTAAAATGTTACACTGGAATATTTTCAGGATATTTCCTGGGCTCTGATTCTCTCACTCTCTCTGCCGATTTAAATCAATCACTGTAATATTACATTTTGTCTCCATTCTCTCTCACTTCACCTCCATCTCAGTGTTTCTTGTTGTCTTGATGAAACACTTTGATAGAAAGAACTCATGGAGTGAATTTTTTTTAGCTCATATTTCACGTTGCAGACCATCCTGGTGAAGAAATCAAGACAGGAGGTGCTTGAAGCTGCTAGTCACATTGCAATTGTAGTCATGGGAAAAGAACAATAAATCTATCCATGCTACTATTTAGTTTGTTTTTTCCATCTTATGCCAATTAAGCTCCCCTTAATAGGGAATGGTCCAGCCCACAACTAAGATGAGTCTTTATGCATCAATAACACAGTTAGGATATTTCACATGCATGTTGAAAGGCCTAGGTAATTCAAGAGACTATAGATTTGACCATTAGTTCTAACCATCACAGGGTCCTTTACATAAATATGATCACAGGCTAATGTTAAATCAATTGTGATTGTGATAGAACAATCTTCTTTAAGGATCAGAGACTTAAAATCAGATACCAGATTGGCCTTTACCATAATTTTGTAATGGAACGAAGAACTCAAATAAGGGCAGCAGGTATAGCTGAACTATAGAACACTTGCTTAGTAAGTGAAAGATCTTAGGTTCAGCTTCAGAGGAAAATTTAATAGAACAATTTGACTCTGTGCAGAATGAATATCGGATAACCCGGCATTCTCAGGAATTTTATGAAATTGTTATTGCTATTGTTTTTTTGTTTTGTAGCATTTTATTCAGTTCAGATTGATGTCCTTTGCCTTTGCTTAGATTTCCTTTTTTATGAAAGAAGTTCTAATACTTTAAATTCAGACACAGCTTTATTACTCTACAGCCCATGCTTTTGAGACAATCCAGACTATGCTAAATGGCTAGCTTCCTCCTCCACAATGGGTTTATGATATGACATTTTGACTAAACTTCAAATGTTACAACCTCATCAGGACTATAAGATCTCTGACAAGATTTGCTAAAGTCTTTTCTTTAGAAATTTTGTATTGATGGATTGTTTGTATGTTTCTTAGAATTGTATGACTGCATTTATATTTATTGTTCTGCATCAGATTGAATGAAATACCATTCTCAGCAGTCTGGAATTGAAATGTCTACTTCCAAGGAAAGACCATCAGGAGCTCTCTATTCATAAGGTCACAATTTAACAAATTGAGATAGGCAAATGACAAAGAAATTTTGTAGAATGTGTAATACAGCAATATACTATATATATTCTTAATCTTGCAGTTGCAAGTAGAAAGACCACTGACTCAAATCATAGACAAATACATATATAGTTTTTAAGTAATTTGGCTATGATTTGAGTACAGACGTCTCTCTATAATGTAGATTTCAGGAAATTAACATTGAACATGGGAAGAAAGGGGTTTTTATTACTCAGTAGTAGGATGTTTTCAAATGGAGTATTTGGCAGGCAAATAAGCAAGATTACAGAAGTAGAACACGAATATAATGAGTAGTAATCATAACATCCCTTTGAAACAAGGCATGGTTGAAAGGTGATCATAACAAGGTGGTCCAAGCAATCTTTTGAAACAAAAGTATTGTTGCCAATTCTTGGAACATGTAGTACAAAACCATTTGTAGTTAGGGTTGTAAGTGGGGCGGCATAGCCGATTCCCTAAGAAACAGAAATTTAGTCATAAACAGGAATAAACCTAGTTTGTCTTTACTATAAGATGGTTTTCAAGCCCAAGGTGGAGTCAGTCTGGTTCATCAGCTCATCAATATCTCACAAATTGACTTCTGTCTTATATTCCCTACTGTGCTTTCAGTAGCCTGCCACAATCCTTGTCCAGCCATTCAAAACTTTCCTTTTGCCTGCATTGTGTTTAATTTCTTCCCTTATTTGAAAAGTTTGAGTGTGAGATTAAGGATAGAACATTCATTAATTAGCATTATTTTAAATAAATTGTTAGCATTATTGAATGTGTGTGTGTTTGTGTGTGTGTGTGTGTGTGTGTGTGTGTGTGAGAGAGAGAGAGAGAGAGAGAGAGAGAGATTCTTCAAGCCACCATAACACATGTGCCACCAAGGCTCTTAAACTTCTCAGATCTTTGGATAAATATTGGCCTTGACAAGACATGTTGTTTAGAAAACATTACCTTTCCTGAAATTTGTAGTAGCAAACATAGCTTCTCACCAATTCTGCTCCTACTTTAGATTTCTTTTCAGTTTACTTGTTATACTGACTTAATTTAATCATTGTTGCTTTCAGGAGCATGCGTGGGGTAATTTTCTGGATCATGAGCAGTTGTTACACCTCTTAAGGGAGAACACTCTTTTTCAACGCCCAAGAATAGTGTATAGTCCCTCAGTAAGAGGTGGTACCCCATTAGTCCTTCCTCTACTCAGGATAGAATGTTGATACGTCCAGTATTGTCTAAGTTCACGTTCATAAAACCACAGCTGCAATTCATTTATAGGCAATGGCTATTCCTTGTCCAGAAGATACTTTTTTACAATAGTCATACTCGACCTTTGACTTTTATGTCTTTTCTACCTGCCTTATACATGGTGGTCCCTGACACTTGCAAGAAATACAATAGATGTCCCATTTTGTGTTCTGCACTCCCACCTGTCAATCATTCTCTACACATTAGTCAGTTGTAAATTCCTGCATTAACTATTCTCCATGGCAGAAAGAAGCTTTTTGACCAAGGCTAAAAGCATCACTAATCTACAAGTATAAATATAAATGTTTAGAATGCAATTTGACACTGTGTTTATTTACCAAAACAATAATCATTCATTTTCCCCTATAAACTATGACTTCCTCAGTCACAGGCTCTGGTTAGGTATATACAACGAGACATAGTTTTATTTCTGTAGAATGGGCTTCAAATCCAAGTAGAAAGTGGTTTGTTACCTTGAGAATAATAATGTCATTATTGCTCAAGTGGTCATATCTTGATAGACAGGTTATTATTATAGTTCATGGGTTCCGCAGCAAGGTGAGTTCATCCTCCATTCCTGAAGCCTGAATAGCATCTTTTAATACTGTGAAAATTAGTCAGCGGAGAAGAAATACCAATCTTGTGTCCAGCTTCATTTCTCAATTTCATACAATGTAAGTTTGTGGTGTCTTTAGAAATTGGGTCTTACAATCCAGTTCTCATAGAAAACCAAGAAGATTGGCAACACTCTATAGTATTTTCAGCACTGTGGGACCTCCATTACCTCCATAGCTCATAGGGTGGCAGCCCACATTCAAAATGTGGAAATTTGAAAATAACACCAAATAACATATTTGTCAAATGGAAGATTTCAATAATATTAACTCAAGGACTATCTAAATGTACTAAATCAAAATAAAAATTAGGATTCTGTTTAAATTATATACAAAGTCTAGGAGTTCTGCCCAGTCACAATTTTTTTAAGAAGTGGTAATTAATGAGGAGCTGATAATTGATGACTCATGTATGCAACTCCTCATAAGAACAAAAACTTTTAAAATTTTATCTTAAAGAGCATATGTTTAGTGTTTTTTTTTACACTGTAAGGAAGATGAATTCTATAAATATATTTAATGTATAATAGAAATTATTTTGAATGTGCTCATGCAAGCATAAGGGTGGCAGAAGAAAGATACAATGCTGATATTTAAACTGGATTGAAATATCATCTTGATATTAAAAAGATCATGCTCCAGGTATTTAAGAAAGTGAATTGAGAAAGAACAGCATATTTTAGGTTGTCATTACTCAACCTGTGGAACTTCTAAAGTAATACGTCAGAGGATAGAAGCATGATTTGGTGGAATTCCAATATGTGGAAAATTCCAAATTATGGGGAACTGCACTATTCCCAAAGTTTTCTATATTGTTTTTGGGATTTGGAGCTAAATATCTCTGAGCAGACATACTATAATACTGTGTTTTTCCTTTTCTACGCCATTATTTATATTGCTGAAAGTAATATATATGTGTATATATTTACCTGAATATATTTAAATATATTTATGGTGAAAACAGTGTTTGAGATTCTTTATTCAAGCTTCAGGAACTTATTAGGGTAGAAAAAAACAAAATGAAATTTTTGCATTAACCAAAATGTAATAGATTATTTTCTACCTCCTTCTCTCCAATTCTAAACGAAATCCTTGGAAATAATTCAACAAGCACTATTGGAGCCTGGGGAGAGGAAATCAAATTAGTTTGGTATCATGGAAATGAAAATTCTGCTCTCCCTCAATTTAACAGAACACCCTAGCTCAGTGCTGTTATAATCAGCCACCCAGTAAGCAAAGGCAGTTCTGATAAAAGCTAGTATGCTTTAGATCAAAGGGAGCCTGCCTGACAATAAGAGTATGTGACATAACTAGTCCTATTACAAAGAAATAGCTGTAAATTGTTTCTTGTGGTCTCAGATACCTTACCCGGGTGAGAGATAAAGTGGTAACTGACTACCATTGAAAGAAGCAGAATCTACTGTGAAAACTAGTCATTGATTCCCATGAGTCTGAAAAACTAGAAAACTATACCCCATTCAGAGAATACAAGGTGGCCAAAGTCTATGACATCATAGCTGAAACCTAAGAGGCATTCTTTTTCCTCATATTATGAGGACTATGAGAGGAGTGTGGGATATTCTACAATAACACATGCCTAATGATGCAAAGGCTTTGATTTAGCATTGAGGAGATCCCCTATTTCCATTGTGATTTCTATTGAAGCTAAAATAGAATCACAATGTCAATCATTTTAAACGTGTAAGGGTAGTTGCAGTGTAGATTATCTACAATATTGAAGAATTTACTGACTGTCATAAAATCTTGTAAACATAACAAGATTTACAAATAGTTGAAAATATATCAATATTTCTCACTACGGAAGTGTTTCCAGAAAAGTTGAACCTCAGATGAAAGACTCACTCTGAATATGGGCAGGACCATGCCATGAATGAAGGTCTTGTACTGAGAGAAAAAGGATAAAGCTAATTGAACATTTACATTAATCTCTCTGTGTTTCCTGACTGTGGGTGTAAAGTGACCAACTGCAAAATACTCCTGTTTTCATACCTATATCAAACAATGATCTTTTCCATCTTAAGTTATTTGTTAAGTAATTGTCACATAAATGAAAGAAATAACTAATGCATATGCTTTCTCAAGTTTTCACAGCTGTTCACATCTTTTTTCAGAAGCCTCCTATTTGGGCTTCAAATTCTAACCTCTAGTAACCATGCATCCTTCCCTGATATTTTGCCCCTCTCTTCTATTGTATAAAGACCTCTGTGATTACATTAGGCTCACTGATCTAATAAGGGGTAATACATTTTTCTCAAAATTCTTTCCAACAAGTCATTGTTGCTATCTAACAAGAGTGCATTTATGGGTTATAAGGAGTAGGCTTGAGCATCTTGGAAGTCTGCTATAGAAGCTGTAGTCAGAAATATATTTTGTTAGAGTTATATTTATGTACTTTTGGGATATTTCTAGAATTTTTATAAAAAATCTAATACTTAATAAAATATTTTGAACTATGTATTTGATTTCAGACAGAGCACATTTTCAAAGAAAGTAAATAATTTAAGCTTTGGATTAAATCATTATCCATTACCCATCAAATCGCTTATAACTGTAGAAAATCCATTGATTTTTAACATTATACATGTAATTTTGGGATGGTAATTTAAAAATTTGTAGATGCCTAGCACTTAATTCAAATATGGCTAAACAAATTTTCATCATTTTGTACAAGATTTACATTGGAATTTCTATTATAGATCTTACAAATACAGTATAATGCTGAATGTTATATAAACAAAAGAAGCATCATGGTCAGAAAACACGTGCTATTAATGGAAATATAATAATGTATTTGCAGTTGTGTATTTGTTTGTATGGTAGAGTTCAAGAGAACAAAGAAGAAATAATAATTCAACACTCAGCCAAAATGGGATATCTCCATCAAATCCTTTTCTTCAGGCTCTCATGGAACCATGCAGAAGAGGAGGCAGGAAGAATGCAAGAGCCAGGGAAGATGGAGTATACGAAGTAAACAACACCCTCTAAGTTAACATGCACAAAGTTCATATGAATTCATAGAGTCTGAACACCACGCACAGGGCCTGCACAGATCTATACCAGGTCCTTTGAGTACATATTATAGCTTACAGCTTAGTGTTCTTATGGGATTTCTGAGTGTGTGAATGAGTGGGTCTCTGGTTCTTGTGCCTTCACTTAGGTTCTTTTTTTATGTTAGTTTCATCCAATTCTGGTGTATTAGTTTTGATTTATTTTATTGTATTGTACTTTGTTTTATTAATATCCCTTAGAGATATGTTTTTTTTAATGAGAGTCAGAAAGGCAGAAGATCTTGATGGGAAGGGAGGAGGGAAGAAGCTTGGAAGAGTAGAGGAAAGGAAAACCATAATCATAATATGTTATTTGAGAATATAATCTATTTTCACTAAATACAAAAAGAAATTCAAGATCTTGAAAGTGATATCCATACTTAGATTTTTTTTTTATAAAATAAAACATTGTTCCTGAAAATTCAGTTGCTAATCTGGTCATTTAGTGTTAAATATACAAATTAAGATTTTAAGCTAAACTTTCCATCTTACTAGATATTCTTGTTTTAAAAATAGCTTACCTCTAAATTAAATTAATATGATTAGAAATAAATGTGAACTTCTATGTTTGGGCAAAAACAATTCCAAATAAGAGCGATAGGATGAATTTTAAATTCACATGCAGTTCTTAGTAAATAAATTCATTTACAATTTTATACATTTGGGGGAATATTTCATAGATATTGACAATATATTTTTTCTAATATTAATAGTAGATCATAGCAATGCAGGCTTGTCAGCATTTGAAACTTGAATGATGAAGACTGAGTTTTAGGTCAATTTAGGGTTACATAGTAATAATCTCAAAATAACAATATATTTGTATGTATAACACACACACAGACACACACAAGAAATTGCTTGTCTAGTCAAAATCAGGGTAGCCACCAAATATTTAAGTCTGAATCAAATGAGATAAAGTAATCTCTGTAGTACATAACTAAAATATCAAATGTCTATAAATATGATGATTGAATAGGTTCAACTAAAAGATACATGTCCAATTTCTTTTTATAGAAGACTTACCTTAAAATAAACAGCAGTGTTAAAAACGACAAGAAATGAAAGGAACAGAGAACTTGGTCTTTACTGTAAAAATAGAAATTAGGGAGAATCAGAAACTGACAGCTGCAGTGCGGAGGTGACAGTATTAACAAGCCATCATCTATCAGAGTTATAAAAGGCTCTAAAATGAACCACTTACATTGGAGTCTGTGGCCATTTGGTGATAGGTAGGAGAGAGTGGGTGGCTCTCCAGGTTTCTCTTCGATTAAGCTGTAAAGGTGGCTATTTTAGGAACATGCAAGAAAATTCTCTTCTCAGTGTTACTGTTCACAGTTAATCTTCTAAAGAAATCCAACTGTTATTATTCTTACTGCCAACATACTTAATTGTTGTATAGAGCAAAACAATGATAAGATCTGAACAAAACAGATGGTTTAGTATTGCCATGGAACCTGTGTTTTTATCATAAATTTTTATGATATAGAAAAAGTACAATTTTGCTGAAAATATCCATTACAAATCAGCTATTTTATAATACTTCTGTAGGGACAAAGGTAGTTTAACATCATTTTATATTTCTTCTATGGTTCTTTAACAAACGCATTGTCAAAACATAAGAATATATAAATCATTTAAAGAAGATAAGAATTGTAAGTACTTTATCATGGGTTTAGTAAAACTTCACTGTGTAATACCCCTAGTTTTACTGGCTGTGTGTTTTGTTTCAAGTTCATTCTGTAAGCAGCAATATTAATTATATTATGTTGTACTTTATGATATCAGAGCCCTTTGGAAATATTAACTGTGTCAATCATGTTAATTTCTAACATGACAATTAACCAATTAATGGAACAATACTTCTTTTGTTTAGGATCATCTCTGTACAGTGTTAAAACTACAAATAATCAGCTGAGAAGAGGACATATCCTGTTTTCTATCTCTCTTTAAGACATGCATGGATAGGTATTCCAGACTGGCCTGATACTCATACTCCTGTTTATTGAGACTCCTGAGTGCCCTTATTGGAAGACAGGACTACCATAACTAGCTCAGATCTCCTTCAGGTGAGTTATACCTAGTGGAGGTTCAGATACTGTTTTGAAAAGAGTAATAAATGTGCATTGAAAAGTGAAATAAATTGCTTTTCTGTGTTGAAAATGAATGTTCTAGGGAGATACAATTGAGAGCAGAACAGAATCAGTACTGGTCAGTATTTAAATACACATGCTCACAAAATCAGCAAACTAATAAATCAATGCGCACATTTTGTCTATGCAGGCTTAAGCTTTCCTAAGCCTTAATTTATATTTGTATTTTAAACCATTTTATAAAAAAAAATGAAAAAATGTAACAAAAATTCAGTGTTAAGGAATCTAAAATATAAATAGGAGAGCTTTCAGAGAGATTGGTAGATAATAGTTGATTCAGTTATATTTTGAAATTAATTTAAATTGGAAGTCAGCTCACATCTGATTGAACAACAATTTTCATAAACTACTTCCCTCATTGTATTTTCTACTTTATAGGTAATTATCCTGATTTGAATTTTTATATAATATTATTTATCACATAGTTCTGTATAGAACTTCTTTGGTCATAATTTTGCTTAGCTCCTCTTTTCTTTTAATATTTCTATATCAACTTTAATTATTACCTCCAAGAAAAACTTCAATGCTTTCATAGTCTTTGTGAATTCCTTTTCTCTTCTCTACCATTTCCATTTTCTTCCACAATATTTTTAAGGAGACTCTAAAACCTGAGGCTTTTTTGTGAGTAGTTACACTTGAATGTACAACAACAATCAGAAGTTATTTTTCTCTTATGCTTGTCATACATCCATCTTCTTAAGTTTTATTTCAAACTGTATCTAATAAGATAAGCTGGCCTCCATGGCATGCTTTAAGTTGATTCATATGAACTGGAAATTATGAATGAATATGGTAAACACCTAGGTGTTAAAAAATAAAGGAGATAGGAACAAATGACTGAGAGAAAAAAAATTTAAGGAGGAAAGATTTGTTTGTACACTCATTTTCAGAAGGTTCATCCCATGATTAGTGGACTCCTATATTTAGGTCTGATATGACAAAGAGCATCATGATTTAGTGCTTTAGAGGAAGAAGTATATCTCCTCTCACTGCAGTTGGGGAAAGTGGGGGAAGCAACAAACAGGAGGAAGAGAAGGGTGGAGGAAGAAGATGGGGTGTCGGGGAGGAGGTTGAAAAGAGCAAAATCGAAATCACTGTTATACTCAGGCAGTACCTGCTCTCCAGTGCTCAGTTCAGGCAGCAAATATTTTGAAAACCTTTGATATTACACCTTAATTAATACTACTTTTCCCCTATCTGATGCTTCTTAGAAATATTCCGAAAAAATCAGTCACAACCGACTCCATGACTCCAACTGAACCGTACGTTAGCATCTGTTAGATGTGTCTTACAAGGGTGACAAAGTGTTCAAAGTCATTTTTCCATTTTCCATATAAGATAACTCTTATTGCAATAAAATGTGTATCTGCTGTTTGAATTATCCTGTTAGTTACCCTTCAAATTGTTTGTGTATCTTTAATGTGTAGACAATTGAAGATAAGAAAACTATTGAGGAAGCAAAAAGAACAAACAAAGAAATAATAACTAAAATCTTTAGTAAAACTCTACATCATGCCAATACTGTGAGTAGATTATTCAGGTTTTTTAAAAGTAAATTTTATGTGTATTGGTGTTTTGCCTATATAGATGTCTGTGCATGCACATGCAATATCCAAGGAAGCCAGAAGTATATAATCAGTACTCTGGTAAATGGATGCCCTGGAGCTGAAATTACAGACAGTTGTGAACTTCCATGTGGATACTGGAAATCAAAATGTCTCCTACATATAAGTTGGAGTGGGGTTCTCTGCCCCTTTTACCTGCCCTTGGGACCCTTTTCCTCCTGCTAGGTTGCATTGAGCCTTGATTTAAGGGCTCCTCCAGGTCTTACTTCCTCTTGTTATGCCCTGCTTGGTTAATGACCCTGAAAGTCCTGCTCTTTTCTGTGGGGAAGTGAGGGTGAGGTAGATCTATCTAGAGGAGAGGGAGGATGGGCAGATTTGTGAGGAGTAGAGTGAGCAGAGGCTGGGTTCGGATGTATTGTATAAGAGAAGGAAAAAATAAATTAAAAAATGATAGTAGATGAAAAATGTAATTACTATTGAAGAATTAAAATTTAACAGTAACAAAAACCTACCCATCAGGAGGAAGTTCTACCCAATGTTTTTCCATGGGCCTCTGTATCTGCTTTCATCAGCTGCCAGACAAAGTCTCTTAGACTTTGATTGGACTATTAAGCTAGGACCAATCAATGAACATAGCAGAATCTCATTAGGAATCCTATACAAGGCTCTTCAGTCTCCAGTTTCTGCCCAGCCCTGCAGTGTCAAGCATGGGCTACCTCCCTTGTAATGGATTTCTGCCCCACTGTTGCCTCAACAGATCCTGCAGGTGGAATAGATTATAGGTGGAAGGCTTCGTAGCTGGGTTGGCATCCCAGTCCCACTACTGGTAGTCACGCCTGGCTATGGGAGATGTCCTGTTCAGACTCCCTATCCCCCATTACTAGGGTTCCTCTATAGGGTCCCTCATAGATTCCATTGAGATTGCACTGCACTTAGTATCAGTTTCAACCCCTAAAAGTTCCCAATTCCAGTCCTTTCTTCTGTCCTCTTCTCCCACCTGATCCTTCTTGTTCCCATTCCCATCCACTCCTAGACCGCCTACAATTTCTCATAAGCCATCTTATTAAAGGTAAATGTTTTACATATTAAACACACAGAAAACCTAGCTATTCAATCGTATATGTCAATAGAAGAACAAATGCTGTGATATAGTTTCTTTGGCAATAATATAAGAAATGGTAGATAAGGAAGGCTGAAGAAATCTTTTCTTCACTTCCTAGAGGGAGATCACACATCCAGAAATGTTCTCTAATTCCAACTGGTAGGTTCCTCAATGTGATGGATGTTTCCAATTCCAAGCAATATTATAGCTGGTAGCTCACCATCACTCTGCACAGCAGTGAAGGCGATACATTGTATTTGCTACTGACACTGGAGGGGACAAAAGATTTTCCTTTTTATATATCATTATTAAATCTATACCATAACTCCTGCCAACAGCAAACTTTTGAAACTTAGAAAGAAAGGAAATATTTTGTGTATATTCATGGATGTCTGTGTAAGTGAATGCTTAATATACCTGTTCATAGGAAGTTGTTGGGAACAACACTCTGAACACTTCAATATGTTCTATTCACATGCTGTGTTTCTTTCTTTTTTGAAAATTGATATTTACCATAAATTATACATGTAAACAATAGAAAATGAAAGACTAACATTTTTTTCAATTAGAAAATTTCATTACACTAAGAATGCAATATACTTTAAATGATCTACTCATAAAGTGTTCCTATCTATGCTGTAACATACAGAGTCCCAGTTAAATTTTAACTTTATGTAAACAATGAATAAATCATAAACTATGGAAAAACCTTTTATTAAACAACTACTTTTATTTATCTTAAATTAAAAAATAAAGTAGAATTTTCTGGCAAAATTGATATTTTCTGACCAGAATGTCATCCTTATGATATATAAATTTGATATTTTAACATTTATGTGTGAACACATAGCAAAAATTTAGGTGGATTAAGTTGAGAATGGGAAAGCTGATTTTTCTCACTCCTTTCATTTCAGTAAAGCCAAACAGTGAACAATGCTTCATAAAGGTCAATTGGCAACTGTACCATCTGCTCTGTTTCCCTAGAATAAATCTTCTGCAGGGTCCCTGATACACATGAGCACTATGTTGTTTGCACAAAGACCCAAGTCTTATAGCAAGGTATTCTTGCCTAATCCCTGCTGTGGATGCCAGTTGAACGACATCCTTCATGGTGTGAGTGGATGCATTCTGGACATTCATTATCATTATTGCTCCCAATCTCAGCGACAGATATTCTACCAAACAATAAAATAGCCATGTGAACTGAAATTCTGGAACCCATTTGGCCTGGTCAAGTGCATAATGCACCCAAGTTGCTTTTATGAACTGTGTTTATTAGCTGCTAAAGTTCACACATGTGTCTTCCTTCTCTAGAGATTTGCCTTGAGAAGACAAAACTGCCTAGAAGCCTTGTATATCTTATCCCTTTCAGGAAACAACAGTGAATGAATAATTAACAACAGGTTGTAAACAACTATGTAAACAACTATATATATCACATAGTGTGTGTGTGTGTGTGTATATATATATATACACATATATATTATACGAGAGCATCCTAGAGCATCCTAGAAAAAAAATCAGACTGATAACTTCAAGTAGAAAGATCATTTTATTTGGCTTTTATTTTCCTACTGTATCTCTACTTTTCCATTGGAGATCATTGTCTCTGTAATTATCACATATCCAATTTTCGATTTCAAATTTATGACATGATGGATCTCAGGCTTTTGGGCATAGGAAACAGTTAATTTCGAGTCACCAATAAGTAATATCACTTATTTTTTTATGTAAGAATACATGAGAATTCATGCATATCATCAGCAATTGCTACACTTACAAGCTTCTCAGTAAAGTATATGGAAAGATTGTAGCCCACAAGACTACATTGACCTTATAGTCTAAGAATAACAGTTTAGAAGCATGGAGCTTTAATAATTTAACAAGCTGAAAGGCAAATCTAAGCTTCTTTACTTTCTCAAGAACTGGTATTTTACTTATCACGTACTTCTGAACTTTCTTTATGCTCTGCTTGATATATGTTGCCTTCTATGTTGCGATAATCTTAACAGTGAGACTAGCATGCTATTCTTTTCAATGTAAATATAAGCTAAAACCATATCAGTAGCATATAAGATATGAAGTTCACAGAGTTTGTAGGAAAATTCACAGCTGTATACTCTTATTTTTCCCCAATAGGTAGGATGTCACAGATCACGGACATGAACATCCTATCTCTAATGTAAATAACAAACAAACATTACAAATAGATAGTTGCAGCAAGCAAAATCCTAATAGGTTACTAATTCTGACGTATAAGAAAACCATATTCCTACTATGAGATGAAAGGATTGTGATCATGTGATAGCAAAATCTTTCCATGAAGACAAGATTTAGGAATATAGTATCAAATTAGTCAATCAAATTTATTGTTCATGAATATATGATGCTGATATGTAAATTTGTGTAAATACTTTTTACAATAGTATAAATACATAATTGTCTTTATTTGGTAGAATGATATTCATCTTCATAAAAAAATAAGAAAACTTCTACTTGGATATTTGATACTATTTTCTGATTTTTTTTAAACAAGGGCTCATATCAACATTTTTATATTTTAACTTATTTTTTTCTTCTCTCATACAATTCATCCCTATTTCAGCCTGCCCTCCCATCACTCCTCTCAGCTCCTTCCATTCCCTAGATCTACCTCCACTCCCCCTCAAGAAACAGCAGACCTTGCAGGGTTACCAATTGGACAGAGTATAACAAGATGCTTTGAGACTGGACACAAGCCCCACATTCTTATTATCAAATCTTAACTTCATTCAAATAAAAACATGGTACTTTTAGAGAATACTTCATAATAATGTATATTGTCCAGTTTAAGAAGATAATTTCATTCATGCATAGATAATTTAACATACTAGAAGTATCTATTATTTGATGAAAATAATATAGTTCATTATTAACATACATAAGAAACTAAAATATAAAATCTATTTTTAGGCTTTTCTTTTTATGTGATAACAAAGTTTCATTTTGGGATAATTTATTAGGATGCAAAATGGGGGTATGCAAGAGAAATGTCCCCTGTATGCTTGTGTATTTGAAAACTTGGTCTCTGGATGGTGATGTTGTGTGGTCGCTTTCGGAACTTTCAGGAATGTAGCTTTTCTGGTGGATGTCACTAGGGCTGGACAGTGATACTGTACAGACCTGCCTTACTTCTTCTTTGTTCACCATTTCCTCTGTATATGTTTGAGATGTAATCTCTCAACTTCCTGCTAGATCCATATTGCTAGTTTTTCATAAACAATATAGAATACCTCTTTGGAACTATAGATCAAAATAAACACTCCCTTCTATAAGATGCTTATATTTGTTAAATTTGTTTGTAGTTTTAAAATCAAATGAGCAAACATTCTACCAGGTCTCTGTATGTTTACACAATATGCGTATTTTCACCTGCAGTTTATGAAATCTTAATATGATAAATATGATATGTGGATGGGATTTTAATTCATTTTTTATCACTATTTTCTAACAAACTGTTATAAAGTTCATTAAACAATAAAGACTAAGTATTGTTTCTATCCATTGTATTAAAAGAATCGGACGAATGCCACTTGTTAAAGAAAGTAAAACTAGAAAGAAAAAGTTACAAAGCATAAAATAAAATTTCCAGCAATACTTAAATAACACACTCAACTTAGGTATACACAATTGTGTTTCAAAGTATGCCCTGGTATTCACTGTGATGTGCTCATATATTTATTTGATGACTTACGTGAATGTGTGTGGGTGCACACATAGAAGCCAGATATGTACCTTCAGTAGTTTCTTAATCTCTGTTCACCCTGCTTTAGAAAAAAATCGGGGACCCTTAGTGACCTGGAGCTCACTGAGAGGCAAGGCTGGTGGTCTACTGGTCTCAAGAGTGTACCTTGTCTCTGCCTTTTCAACACTGGTATTATAAGAGTGATTATTTTCTGGGGATCCTGAGATACTCATAATAACCTCAGGTTTGTGCACCAAACACTCTTTGGATATAGTTCTCTGTTTCCTGCTCTGTTTGGTTACTTTTAAAATTCTTTTGTTGACAGAAAGTCTGGAGATGATGGAAAATGGCAAGAAAATAGGTCAATTCCCTTGACTGTTATAGGTGACTGTAATTTAGTACCAAGAAACACACCACCCAAGTCTTTTGACTACATTGTCACAGACCTCTTGTAACCAAAGGAGACTCCATCAATTTTGAGTGTAAAACATTTTGTAAAATTACTTCATCCAATCTATAACAATTGCTAGCCACCAGTAATTAGCCCCACCATTAAAATATAAAAGTAACATCTCTAGTATAGTTGTATGTTCAAAGCCAAATAATACATTGATTATTCAAAACTATTCCTCTTAAGAGATACTTATGCCTAAGAAACCTGTGGTTCTGAATGGTAGTTAACAGTGTCTGAAACTTATATCAGCATCCATTTTTGACCATCCGGTTATCCTCTGATGAACATCAAATATCTGACTAACTCTGGAGTCGTATTTTTCTCCTTAGTGTTTCTTTCTAGCATAAGTAAAAAGAGGCTTTAGTTAAAATATGTTAGCTCACCATCAAGCCATTATTAATAATTTCACGTGGGCATTAAAAATATGGGGAGTCCTATTATTTTTATGAAGGTATCTGTGGGAAAAAAAGCATGCATTTATAATTGTGTAAACAACTCTCGTAATAAAAAAGAGTAAGTCACACATTTATGCATCCTACACATTGCACAAAAGATCACACACATCCCAAGCCTCCTACTCAGTTCACCACAGCATCACACTCCAAAGAAGATTTATGACTCCACTTGAGACTTGCATTACTGGGTAGTCAGAACGCATTCCTGGGAAAGGGAACATGTATCTAGTCATGACAGAGTTCTGACACATTTTCTTCTAGAAAGAAAGGGAAGATTGAGAGTAACCTTAAATCGCCTTAAGACTCTTTTGATGGGAGCCAGTGAAGCAAGTTTAAGGTAATGTCATTTTCTGCTGCTTTCTCAGTGCTATCGAAGACAAATTTCACCTTCTAAGGTGCAATATATCAGCATTTTACTGACATAGCAACAAATCGTGCCAAATAGAAACTTGTTCAAATTGCTTTCCCAAAACTAATTGTTTTCTTCTGATAGTTTAGGAGACAGATTAGCTGTAACATCTCACAGTGTAATTTAAGTATACTAGAAATGAAGAGTCCCACTTTCCCTGACTTTCAACACATGTATATACCCATATATATATTATTGAGAAATGGCTAAGCTGTTTAAATGCTAAGCACTTCTTACAGGAATTAGAAAACTGGACATTATGTGTTAGTGTTGCATTCTCCTTCAACATGCCTCTTATTACTTGCTTGCTTTAACAAAATTTAGGAGGGCATATCTGAAACACAAATAATATCCAAGTAAGATATAGTCCTTTGCCCTCTGCCTGTACATATATTTTTTAAATTATCCTTAATTTTCCTTCCTCTGTGTATTTAAACTTGTAATGACAATGGAGCAGACTGTTTAAATGGCATTATCCTGATCAATGTAAAGTAGTAAGCACTGATAATGATTAACACAAAAGATAAAATATTAACTATATATGTACATTTAATTTTTAATTGCTGTAGATAATATCATTGTAGAAATATTTTTCAATATCTATGAACACAGTTACACCAATATGCAAAAGTCCCCCTACTTATCATATAGAACAACAATAAGTTTAGAAGTTTACTTAACTTGCATTTCGTGATTGGGCTTTATATGGTGAATGGATAATTGGTAATTTAAGTTATCCAACTGTGTGAAAGATATCTAACATAATTTCTTGTTAAAGAATGACTAAATAAAGTTGAATTAGTAATATGTTGGGGAAAAATAATTTTCACAATGACAATTTTTGATGTTTGGTCATAATGGAAAATAGAACATTATTTTAGGCAGTTTGCAAGATCCAGTTTCATGGCTTGTTTTTTGCTCAGCATGAGGCACTTCCTGTCTTCTCTACATATCTTCTATTTGTTATCAATACTTTTATGTAAATTTTAAGCAATTTTAAATTAATTCTTTAAGAATCTCCTTCAATGTATTTGAACATATCCACTTTGCTTCCCCCAACTCCTCTGATAGCTACCCTCCCTTCTTCTGCTTTTCTCTTTTCCCACCTGATTTTACATTTTTTCTTCTTCCTTGATACTGAGTCCAATGTGATGCTCAATTAGTCTTGAGAGGAGGGCTTGCCCTGATGTGTGGTTAATGTACCAGGAGTCATATCATTAACAACAACAACAAAATAAAATAAAACTGACTTTTTTTTACTCTTCTAGATATAAAACTATCACATGCTAATAGTGCTTAGCTAGTGGAAGAATTCTGAGCCTACCTTGCCCCTACTATGCTTAGATGATTTGGGGGAAGGAAGATGAATATATTCAAACCATTTTTCATGAACATAGAGATGTTTCACAGATAAACTTTTGTGCTTTATTTAAACAACGGATATACATGCTAACTTGATCTTGAAATGCATTCATCATATGCTGGACATATCATCCTAAGACAGGCAGTAGCCTAGGGAAATATAAAGATATTCCCAGATTTTATTCATCTCCTGTGCTGATGTAATAACTGATGGCTGATGTCATTGCATAGTCATTATATTATTCAGAATTTAAGTGTGAGATTGTAATATACTAGTCAATCTCAGTCTAAGATTTTAATGAGTTTTCTTTCCCAAAAACTTGCATTGCAACTTCCAGCATTGTGAACACTATTCACCATGGAGGAAAGTCCCTGTTTAATCCCAACTTAATTTCTCTACTCGGTATCCACTGTGTGCATTGTCCTCAGAAACATGTTTTTACAACCTGGTTCTGGTGGGCAGCGAGATCTTTGGCAATAGCTTGTATTATTTTGGAAGCCTCTGACAAATAGATCATAAAGAGGAATCCCTAACACTGGAGTTCTGAAATAAAAACCTATGTCTCCAGGAGCAGGATTATCCATCTATGTGGGGTAGTTCTACTCAACACCCCCTTTAATAAATATATTTTTGATTAGATTATAAAGTAGCTCTCATAAGCTTCACATACTTAACACATATGCTTGCTTCCTCTTTTTCTTCAACATTTCCCACACCTATCCCCAATTGGTGGTTATGGTCCCTATGAGCAAATCTCCTACCCATGGATATTTTGCTAAATGTATGTACAGTTAAACTGATTTCTAAATAATTATTCATTTTGTCCCACAGATCTATGCAACTTTAAGCATTAGTCAAAGAATCAGTTTTACAGTATGCAATTTGTCAAAATAGAGATTCATAAATCATCAAAATCCTGAGAATAGGGCTGAAGAGATGGCTCCATGGTTAAGAACAATGGCTAATCTTTCAGAGGTCTTGATTTCAATTCCTAGCAAGGACATGGTGGCTTACTTCCATCTGTAACAGTATCTGATGATCTCTTCTGGCATGCAGATAGAACACTCATACATAGAATACATGAATTTAAAAAAAATAAGTAGACACTGTAGTGTACACCTTTACCCAGTATCTGGGAGGCAGAGGCAGGCAGACCTCTGAGTTCAAGACCAGTGACCAACATGGTCTACAGAATTACAGCCTGATTTGGTCTACAGCCAGAATTACCATAGAGATACACTGTCTCAAAAAACAAACAAACAAAACAAAACAAAACAAATACCCTGAGAAATGTAAAGATTATAAGAGCCAGAGGATGAAGAAGGCATTATAAAATGCTTTGTGGATATGCCACAGACATAGAAGTCTGAAAATAAAAGTTTGCATGCACACAAACACCCTCACAAAGAAATATATAGAGAAAGTAATGGAGGGAAATTTGGTCACAGTGTGTCATTTACAAGGTGTCAAAATTAAGATAAAAATATAATAAAAATATTTTGTTTTTTGTAAATTTGTTTTGTTCAAAGAGATTTTATCCTGTTCATTAATACAAAAGTTATGCCTAAACTAATCTGTAGTAGTATCCCTGTGTGTTCAGCAAGGATGACATGCAGTTATGAGCATAAGTCCAAACTGTGACAGACCTCAGCAGCGGGAACTACTGTCCCAGCCAACACCACACTTGATCAACAATGGAACCCCGAGTGTCTCAGCTCATGTGTTTTTATTATTTCAAAACACTTCAGGTATTTTACTGATAGAACATGCAGATCATTAGCAATTAAACAGCCCCCACAGAAAACCAACACCTGCAAATAATACAGAATGTCCTAGATTTAGGATAGCCCCTCACCCAAAAGTGCATAAAATAATTTCAAACATAACTAATAATAAACTTCCCCAACATTTCCCTTTTTCCGTACAATCCAGTCAAAAAATTGCTTTTTATCTCTAGAACCAAATTTAACACTACACCAGCCAAACAGTTTACAAGAGAAACAGTCATTAGTTGCTAATACACAGGACCAAATGAAACCAAACATCTATCAAGCTTTTCACAATATTTTTGAACAGCAGAAAAAAAAACTTTATCAATGTACAATTATCTGGAATTCACTCATAATCTTCTGGGCTCTTCCAAAGGGCTTGGATAACTTTTCTGGCTCTGCAGCACACAATTTGTCCTCCAGGCTCTGGTTGGCTTTACTCTACAGCTGCTGCTGATCTTGGTGGTCATCCTATGATACTGGCATCTTCAGAACACTGCTTGGGTCCCTTGCTGCAACTAGGCTGCACTTTCACCATTAGCCTCTCCTGGGCTTTCTTCATGGTGTCAAGCCTCAACTTTGCTTCATGTCCCCTTCCATCTGGTTTTCAAATGCTACTTTGGCTGCAACTTCACTAATAGCCTTTCCTGGGACCTTTAAATGGTTCAAAGTCTTAGCTGATCTCCAAAGACCCCTTCATGCCTTCAAAACCAGTAACACCTGGGTGACTCTTAACAGTACGAAGTTCAGCTGACAACACGAGATATAACCTCTCCAATTCTGGAAGACAGTTTCTGTGTGCTGACCCTGAGGAAACACTTTCCAAGTTTTATGATAGAGTCTGGTTTACTGGAAAAATAACGGGTCACCTTGTATGCAAGAAATGTCCCCTCATGGAGTGGAGAGTTCTTATCACTATGACAAATATCTGGACAACTTGTCTTTCTCCGAGTCAGTTTTACAGAAACAAACAAACAAACAAACAAAAACTGGTCGGTTTAACTAAGCTGCTGTTTTTTACTCTAAGCTGCATCTTCTGAAACAGCAGGGGGTCCTGGGCCAGTGGGAAAAATTTCAGGTTGAAATATTGTGGTGGTTTGCCGATTTTTCTCACCACCAATATGAGTAAACATATACCCTTCTTCATATACCTCAAACACAAGATCTTGAGTTTCATGCACACAAAAAGCCATCGACAAAATCAATTTATACAATAGCACACTCTGGGTTCTTTTTCCCAGAACTTCCCCAACACTAACCTATGCTATCAATCTTTCTCAGTTTCTCTGACAAATGTGCCATTGTTTTATTAATAATCAGTTAAATTTTAACCTGCCAAGTAATATAGATATTTAAAGCTTTTGCAGTGTATCAAATAAGAGTATAACTAAAGGAATGTAATATCTTACAACTTATTAAAATGTTCTCTACGAAAATAAAATGTTTCTTACCCCAGTCTTCATAGAATTAATTTGCAATATTCTACATATAGTATTAACTAGGAAACATTTTGTGTTTATGCTGAATTACTTTAACAATTATTGATGTGCATCATTCAAAATCCAACAAAAGATTGAGTCTTATTTCCCTATTTTACCTCTGGTTGCATGATGTAAACAATAATTTATGGAGATTAAAAGTATTAAGAAGTAAATATTTTAAATTAAAATGTAGTTTGTCATGTTGAAGGAGCACTTAATCCTATTTTTATCTTGAATTTTCTTTTTTTATTTCATGCAGTACATTCTGATTGTGGTTTCCCCTCCAACTCCTCTCAAATCCTTCCTACTTCTCTTCCCATTTAACCTCTTCCTCTTTCTCTCTTTAGAAAGCAATCAACAGAATTAAAAAGAAACATAGAAAAAGACAAGAAACTCACACATGTATACAAACAAAACCCATAAAAAATGGAAACCATAATATACAAGAAAATGACCAGTAAGTCAATAAGATGCCCAAAGAAATATGAGACAAAAAGGCTACAAAACAACATTGATTTGTTTTGTGTTGGTCATCTATTACTCAATATGAGGCCTACCAGTAAGTGTAGTTTATGTACACAATGAGACTCTGTTGGGCAATCCACATTCTCTGAGAGTTCTTAAGTATGTCAATCCTGTTGTATATGGAAGACACTTTTTCCTTTTGCTCTTATGATCTTTACTCTTGATGATGTTTGTAAGGCAGTTGTTTCTTCAGGCATGTGGGCATATTGATTGGAGTTGTTTCAGTTACATAAAAATGTCATGGCCATCAGAGAAAAGACAAGCATATCCATAAATTTCTCACATATGCATTCATCATAGGACTCTGTGGTATATGAACTGAATCCTATTCCAGGTTATTAGTTCCATTGTCTGTATTATCAGAAGATGTAGTAGTTTTTGAATGGATGAGAAACATCTCAACTTTGTTTTAAAGTGAAATCTATAAGTTTGCCAGTTCCACTGTACATTATTCTGCAGTTTACTCCATATTATGTTTTAGAGACAAGGAGGGAATAAAAATGGCTGGGATATTAGTGGATTTGCGTTTAATGTATAGTGCTTTGAATTAATATAGTGCTTTGAATTATAGCAGTTGTTTTAAAGGAGGAAAATATGCAAAATAAATATTTAGAGTAATCACAACAAGTGCTTCTGTTTGGAGATAAAATGAATATAGTTGACCTATTTACGCATATTGTCATAGTTAATGTAGTCCAAGATGTATAAATATGCATGCATGTTTTCTCAATAATTATGGAATGCATTCAGAATTGAGGCATGTTTTAATAAAAAAAAATCTCTCAACACCACCATATATCATCAGCTGTTCACACTGAATGATGTAGATAATTAATCTAATTTTCCTTCTGCTTCATTTTGTGTTCTATTAGTTTTCTTATTCAAACTTTCAAGTCACAAATCTAATTTAAAACCTCTTAACTGGTCTAACGCATAATGTGTTCTCTCTGCATTCAGTGTCTAGCAGTCAGCATAGAAGCTGGAATACTAATTTGCTTCAGAGTGTGCAAAACATTTGATAATCAAATAATAAAATCCTGGATCCAGTATTTCTTAAAGACATGACCAAATGAGTATAATGCCCTGAGATGCAAGCTGAAGTTAAAAATAGAACAAGGAAGAATAAAATAATTTAAATATAGAAATAAAAATCAAATTAACATGAAAAATATAATAAATATCATGGATATTTATTCAAAATATGTGGTAGTCAGCATTTAAGACTGAATTTAAATAGATTTAAATTGATTAACTGTTTATACAAAATATTGTACAATGAAGAAATAGGATTTGTCAAAAAAATTAACTCTGCACTGAGCGATTAACCTATTTTGTCTTTTTTTATTTTGTTTAAAATGTAATGCCATTTGTGTTGCAGTTGTAGTATTTTCTTACTTTCATTTTCTTTTTCTGTACTTTTTGGCTAACTGTATCCTCTATGAACAAGCTCACACACATCATTATAATTAATATTTTAAAAATTTTAAAGATGGTAACAGTATTTTTGTCACTTCTTGTTATGTGCACATGTTTTCTGGTAAAAAAAAAATAATGGTTGTTTCAATAGATCCACTGAATGCTATAAAACTCAAAATGAATGAAGTATTTTATAATGAAGAAATAGGATAAGTCAGAAAAATTAACCACATTCTAAGTGATTAAACTATTTTGTCATTTCTATTTTGTTTAAATGTAATGCAATTTGTCAAACCATAAAGAAGTCCTGAGATGAAATGGCCATTTTCCAGGCAATGGTACCGAGGTGCTGACTGCAATATATTCTGACATCTATGACAGTTTTATAATTCTACTATTTGGTTCTCTGAAGTGTCCTGAGTTTGCTGAAGGCTTTCTCCTGGGAAAAGGCGCCAAAGTTTGTCAGCTGAAAGATGATAATCAGTTTGATGGGAAAACAAAGTCATTATAGAATGCCATCTTACTGCTAATTTTTATAGTAACATAGGAGTCTATTACAAAGGACTTTAACATGAAGATTTAGAAGAGACAATGTTACAAACATGATTACTTTACACAGAGAATAGAAGAAAAATCATCATGAATACAAACTTATCATATTATTGACAGAATTTCTTGTTCTATGAAAAACCTGTAAGAAAAAGTTATTATTATGACTTTGCATACAGTGAATGTGGTAAATTGCCTTTGAGTAAATACACATAATGTTTGTAGAGAAATTCACTGTAAATACTATGCAAGTGTTTCCACTGAGTATCATATTGTTTCAGAGAATGTTGACTGGTAATTTCTAAAACACTTTATGGATGTTTGCATTTACAAATGATAATTGTGGTGTTTTGATTTTTACACAGCAGTAATATAAAAAGAAATGCTTACCCCAATATATCCTATTCATGAATAATAAAGTGTCATGTACAAAGGCTTGGAAATGTTGTGTATAATATCAAAAGGACTGATTTACAGTAAATGAGTGCAATGCTATCAAGATGAGAGTTTCAAACACATGTGCATATATACTGTGTGCATTTATGTACAAAGAGAAATGAGTTTACATCTATCCTGGTGCTGGCTAAAACACATTTGTAAAAATATCATTTATAGACTAAGAATTCAGTTTATTTTGTATTAGTGTTTGATTTAAAGAGACATATTTCAAAAAACTCAATGTTCTTAATTATTTATTGAATATTTCCTTCTGTAGTGAAGTCAAAGGAAAAATTCAACAAAGTCAAACAGTGGAATATTAGATTAATAGATTTTTATTATTAAAGAATTGTGAATTAATGTCAGAAATATTTTTTAATGAGAGGCATCACTCTTTTATTAAGAAGCAGGAAGTGGATCATGCAAAACAGAATACCTACTGTTCAGATTGAAAGGATGTTTTAATTGAATTGTTAATTTCGTTAATGAGTTCTAACTTCCAAACTGAATATCTACTGCTCTTCTTCCGTGACATAAATTTTTTGATCAATGAAGTCCTTTTTGTTGTTGTTGTTTGGTTGGTTGGTTGGGTGGGTGGTTGTTTTTTTTAGAAAGGGTTTCTCTGTTGTAACTCTGACTGTCCTGAAACCCACTCTGTAGACCAGGCTGGTCTCGATCTCACTGACATCCACTGCCTCTGCCTCTGCCTCCCAAGTGCTGTGATTAAAGGTGTGAGTTACCACTGTTGGGCTTATATGTAAATTTTGATTAGACACTAGACAAAATATTCATATAATTTGACCTATTTACATGTGATTCGAGAAGAGGCACAGTGTGGTTAATGAAGTAGAAAGCTGGTAATATCTGGGATATGTAGATGTTTGGAGTCATTAACTAGAAAAAAAATTGTTGAGGATATTTTAAAATTAAGAAAGCGTTTTATATTTTCATTATGGAAATAATGTATGTAAATATGCTTTTTATTAAATTCAAAAAGGCAGGTGGATTTTACTCTATATGGAATACAATTTAGTAAAGTAAATTTATAAAACTATATATATAAACAGCTATAAAAATTTGACATGGAGTTAGTGGGAAGAGCACTTTGAAGGAACTCTTGTCTATAGTTCATGTGAGAGAGTTCATGTCAGTTTTAAAATTCAACCATCATCTAAACACCTGTATTAACTTATCTTCAAAATGTAAATAGAGGAATATGTCTAATTACCAGTAGTAATTATCCCATGTGAGAAATATTTGGAGGAAGTAGACTCTTCATCTTTGCTTGATATGAAACTTAAGGGTTTGGTATGGGTTAAATTAATTTCTAATATTGCTACTGTGGACTAATCAATCTATTGATGAGATTTTCAGTACAGAGCTCTGTTGTAAATTATACTTCATCTTAAATTATATGCTAAGTATTCACAAAATTAAAGCACAAAACTGGCTCAGTTTTATTTTGATCAACTTCAACTTGGCAGGGCAAATGATGGTTCAGAGAGGAATTTAATTTCCAAGATTTAGAATATCACTTCAGATAATTTACTTGATAATATAAAAAAATATTTTGTGGTTAAGTGGCTATAAGTTTTTAATAACATATTTTATATCATAAATTCATAAATAAGAGATTTTTCTTAAAAAAATTCTACTCTTCAAAACATAATAGCTTGGGATTCAAAACACAATCAAATAAGCCAATAGCATACACATGAGAATATAATACAGAGGTCATTAAAATCTGAAATTGCTATAGTCTTTAACATTTGAATAAAGTTTAAAAAGTCATTTAAGTGTTCCATATAAATTGCATAGGTTTAGGTTTTCATTTTCTTAGGCTATCCTACATCCCAATAAAAATCATCACTGTGACCCATCTTGCATCATTAACTGACATCTAAATTCATCTGCTGGTGCTGTAATAAATAGCCTCAGGAAAGGCTGCATGAGAGAACATAGCATATTAAGTCAGCTTCAGAACACAGAAAACTAATATCTCCATACTTCTTTAGAGAATAAATTGTTTAAAAGAAACAAAGGTGATTAAAAGGAGGTAATGAAAACAGTATCTGGGAAGAAAATAGGCTGTAAACCCTTTTAATAATTTTACTATGAAGCTTTCTTTGGTCTATATCTACTTTTTCTTATTACATGTTTCTTGGTGATATAAAAGAAAAACAATTTATTTATTTAGAACACATTATGTTTAAATGTAGGTGGCTGGACAAGTGCAAGGAGTCTGGAAGAATAACCATGACAGGCTACAGCATAAACTAGAAAAATCTTCTGGCATAATGAAGACTTACTAGAGACAACCAGAAGCCTCGTAACCTTTCCAACTGATTTAGCTATGTTTGTCCCAATTGACCTTGCTCCCACATGACTAAACACTTTAAGATAATACCCTGACTTAAGATGTTTCACAGTGTTGATAATTAGACAATTTAATTATCTAACTAATTTAAGAATTTAATGATATCGAAGTTCTTTCCTTTGTAGTATGGTATGCTGTTATCACAAGACTGCCACTCATATGGCCTCAGCATTCAAAATCAGGCAAGAAGATGCATTCAAATTAGATGAGACTCTAGGCTTTCATTTTTGTATTTCATCTACAAAGGATTAAAACCTATGCAATCTTAACAGAAGTTATGTTCTAGTGTTTTACCATAACGGAGACACTAATATTGGATCATAGTAGTTTTCTATATTTGCTGCTTTCAGCTATAATTATTTATCTATGAACAAATAAAATCTTAATTCACGAGTTTCATACAGGTAAGTAAAATTTGTCAAATCAAATTCTGCAACCAGATAACAAGTGAGATAGGTTGTTGAGTATCTTCTAAATGGAGATATATAGACTCAATTCGCCAGCCTTAGCAGACTAGGCCCAGGTCCCAAACCAGTACATTTCATTGCTATGTACCCTTTTTTAGGAGAAGTGATCAGAAATTACATTATTTTTAATATGTTTTAATATTATTATTTAACTACCTATATGGCTATAGGAATGATAAAAAGCAAATTGAAGTGAACATGATATGGTCATCAGTTAAGGTTTACATTTATAGATTGTCTCTCATAAGCTTTTTACAGAAATAAATATGGAAAAAATAGAAAGACTTCTTAAATCCTTTCTGGTAACATCCACGGCAGTTACATCATGTTTTTAATTATCTTCCTCAAGTTAGTGACTTATTTAAAGTAGATTGGAATTCTGCTTAATAAACTAAGTGAAATGAAACTTTGATACACAGTGTACATGACAAGGACCCAGAAGTCAAGAGTACAGATATATAACATCCACAAAGCTCCCTGGATGAAGATGTGAATTTGTTGTGCTCTTTCTAGAGAGATGGTAAGAATAATAAAGAAGTTTTTTGCCTGAAAAGAAGGAAGCTTTTGTTGTCTGATTTAATTTTCTTACTAGACTTTGTTCTACTGAGAGAAAGGTGGTAAAACAGATGGGACTGGAAACTATAGACGAAATTATGCATTGTACAATTCTCCTCTAGTACAGTGCAATTTTGCACAGTCACCAAAATATCTAATTTATCCTTTTAGCTTACCTGATAATTTCTGCCTCTGATTTAATATCTTTGAAGCCTAAAAATTTTAAGCAATTAGAAGTTTTAAGTGAATTCTTTCACTTAACATTTTTTTATTTTCCTACTATGAAAAAAGTTTTTCATATGTGTGTGTGTGTATACATATATATATACATATCTGCATATATATACATATATGAAAATATGCACACATACACACATATGTGCGTATAAATATGTACATATACATGTACATATATATGTACATATAAACATGTTTTTATTCATAGATAGATCAAGTGAAAACACGTCTTAATACTCAAATCTTTCAATCTAGTAATGATTCAAATTCTGACTATTTAAACTTATCAGCTTGCTAGAATGTTTTTGAAAATGAACAACACATTCCAGATCATTATAGAAGAGATTTTAGGTTGACGGCATGATATTTTATCTTCAAATGGAGAAAATGCCCAAGAGTAAGCAATTTCCAAAATGTATAGCTCAACAAAGATAGGAACATATGAAAGGATTTTTACACTGGAGTATGATGAATAGTTACTAGCTTCTCTGATTAATGGACTGTTCAGAAAAAAAATGTGCATCTGGGAGCAGTGAGTTTAAAATTAAATTCAAGGAATTCCTGAGTTCTAATTTCAACATTTTCAAAGTGTAGTGTACTATAATTTATGCAAGCTTTGATGGATTTTTAAAGTAGCATTTAAGATGAGTTGTGTCAATTTCACAAAAATTAATAAATTTTCTACACCCTCATTAAATCATAGATACAACTGAAGAGAGAAAATGAAATCATCAACTTATTTGGCATCTGAGTAATACAGCATTAAAAATATTCGAACAATTCTTTCTCAGTTTAAGTGTTTCTCCCGGATAAATAGTGTGCTTATGACACATTTTAGCCTTGATAAATCCTTTGCATCTTAAGTGGTTAATTGCCATTTATGATTGACTTACTGACTGGGATATTGCCTGTATTTTTTAAAGAGGAGTTTCATCTGGTCATAATGTTATACAGTTGTATTCCCAGTTTCTCGAAGCACCTTGGAAGTCTAAGAAAGGGTGCAGAATGGACCGAGAGATATACACAACCTGGAAATTGTAGCCAGAACCTCGATCAGAATGATAAACTGATAAATGAAAAGATTATACAGTCTTTGACATACACACATATATACACACACAATGGAAATAGTAAAGGGCCTTTATTTGATTAATGCTTTGAAATCCTTAAAAATCATTAAAAATTTCTAAATATTAGAAAAAGGCAAGAAATTTTGGTATAAAAAGCTTGAGACAATTAGAAAGAGAAAGATTTTTAATGAATTATCTTGAAAAGAATTAAAAGAATATGTAAAAAACAAAATGTTTATGAAATATCAAAATACATTAAAGGGTTAACGGTTCAAGGAACAAGAGAAGGAAGGGATAGAAAATCTTCACTTATCTGCCTACGAACTTGATCAGAGTGTTAAGAACTATCTGACTTCCTGACATGAAGAATGCTGATGTTAAGAGGGAATTAACAGACTTAAGTCCATCAACAATTAGAAAATTTAAAGAGTTGAAATAATTCGAGAGAATACTTGAGCCTGAATATAGACAGAAAATCTTTTAGTTCTATGGAAACCTATAGGAATATAAGACCATATCAGATTTGTGTATCAGATAAAAGAGGAAACTGGGCTGATAATTGATGAAGAAATTCGAAATATAAAAGACAGTCATAAGTGTCTAAAAGGCCATGGAAATAAGTTTGATATGTTTTAGGACACTGATATACACCATTTTCTATTTTACATTGTATATATATTTATAAAGTTTATTTATTCATACACATATTTAAATTCTACATATAATTACACACTATATATGCAGTATGCATATACACACTTTACACAATATATATACATACTATAAATATTACATACTATTTACATATTTAATATACTATATACAGTATGTACATATATAAAGTGTATAGTATATAAATGTATACATTGTACATATACACTATATATGTATAATATATATGCTTATATATATTATATGTACATATATACATGCATACATGTATACATACACATATATTCTATATACTATATATATAATATACTATAGAGTATAGAATATTTTATATATTATATAGTATATATAGCATATAAACATACTATGTAGTATATATGTGTATAGCATATATAGTATATATTGTGTATATATATCACTATATAATAATATATGTATATAATACTATGTATGTATATACGGTATATGTGTATATTACATGTGTGTATATGTGTTATAAATAGAATAAACTATATATGTATATATAGTATATATAATGTGTAATATATACAGCATATTATATATATACAATATAGACTATACAATTTAGAAATATATATGTATATATAGGGATACATAGATATCTCCATTAAAGGCCTAAACCAAAAAGGGACTTTATTTCTCAGAGTAGAGAACGCTAAGAAGTGATCATTTATTGTGGAAAATACTCTATATCTGAATAGATGAGTTATCAGAAGGAAAGGGGCAAACTAAACAATTACTGAGGCAGAATATAGAGGCTTACTTGTATTTATTAGGAACATAATATTGTTATGTGCTGTGGAGACTGATACTGTGAGTTCTGACATTTGGGGCCTATTCTGATCCTTGGATGTGATAGTCTTCTGTGGGAGTCCCACAAAATTTACCACTAGGGCAGGGGAGGTCACTTTGACCCTATGAGTCAGTCCTAAGGATTGTGGACTATTTTTTAACCCTATTTTTAAGAGATGCAGTCATTTGTCCAGTTACTGCCTAATTTACAGACATAGGTGTTGGAAAAAGGTACATTTTGTTAGGACACTTTGTGTTCTAATAGCTAGGTTGACTGTACTTAAATAAGGGATAGACAAGATGTTTAGACAACACAGCATGGTTCTTACTGTTTGCACAGTTCGGTCAATGAAGCTTTTAAGGAATGGCACAGGCATGCTATTAGTCAGCTTCTTTATGGCCTTAGTTATCTTAAAGACTTCTGTATAGTATTTTTCTCCATCTCCTGGATATTTTATTTATTAAACACACAAGAAGCTAAATCTAAATTCTCCTTTTGAGGGGTGTCTTGGTTTTGTTCTGTGTTTTATAAGCCATATAGGTCCAGCTTGATTTCTTTGCTCTCAGCCAGAATGTGTGGTCTCCCAGGCTGAATCAAACTTCTAGTAGGCAACCAAGATCAATGAAATTACTGTTTTGTGGACTTCAGGGACCCTTTGAGGTTTTGAGCTAGGATCAAGATTGGTGTATTTCTCAGGTTTTTGTAAACACTGTGTCAGAAAGGAGCAGAATTTTAATAAAATCCCTGATCTTGTTGAGTTCCCTATCTATACTTGGGGAGAGACACTGAGAAGAGGAAAGACTAAGAGAGAATATGACAGAGTGAAGCATCTTCCCCAGCATCCTGAGGATGAGATGAATATTGGCAGACGAGAGGAGACCAAAGAGGGACATTCCCACCATATCTGAAAGCTCTTAGAAAGCCCTCCATAAATGGTCCTAGGGCCAAATTCATTAGGAGGCTGTGGAGGATGTGCCCCCAGAGAAAGTCCCCATGGAGAGAGCAGGCTGACATGTGCTAGAAATCTTATCAAATGAGTAAATTAAAAGGTACCTGAATGCTGGGAACCACATGAATCCTTGTCTTCTGAAGGTGATATTCTCAAGAGATTTTTGCTTTCCTGATAAATGGCTTGAAGCAGCAACTAGAATGTCCGTAAGTGTCTGTATATGGATTTGAAAAATATAGGTCAAAATTGAGGCTGAGTGTTACAAAAGCAAAGAATTGCCCCAATATTGTTCAAGGAAATGATTTACTCATCTCTTCATAGAATGAATAGCCAAGACATTAAGAAAATAATGGCCCACTCACATTAGGATCTAGAATTTTAGGTAATACAGTTATATTGTGGAAGGATTTATGCAAGGCTGATAGTAAGTTTTCAGAAATCCTTTCCCTGATGGTTGCATAACTACCAGTCCAATTGGGATCTGCTATTTTCTTTCTAGATCTTATGCATTCTTTATCTGGCTCTTGTAAGTTACTTGTTGTTTAAGTTCCAAGCCAGATGTCACTTAGTGCTTATGGTATTTCTCCATCAAGTTAGACCTCAAAGAAAGCAGTTTTAAAACAAAAGAGAACCCATTTTGATTATGAATCATTATCTTTGCCCTTTTATTACTAGTAAGAATATTGGTATTAATGACAATATGTAGCAATTAGAAAAAAAATTTTTTCATTTAATTACTACTGGTAAATCATATCTGAACTTTACTTCTCTCCTCATTGTGTGGGAGTTGATCACTCCCATCTCATAGTATTATCCCCAGAAAATTGTCTGTATATAGCAAAGAAATATATTTACTTGTAAGTAGAACTGCCCAAAGTTAAGCTGGAGTAGATGAGTTGGGAAAAAAATTGAGTAAATTAATAAAGTAAAAATTCCTGGTTGAAAATTAAAGGTTCACACATCTGTTTGGTTAGTTAACTGTATATTTATATTTTTCCAGTTGCTCACGAGCACAAAACTAAATCTCATTTAGTGTGTTAATACAAGTTATACGATATAAATTAACTCAGCATAGAAAGATTTCATAATGTAGCAGTTAGTTTTAACTGTCGATTTGACATAGCCTTGAATTTCCTAGGAACATCAACTAAGTAATATTTTTTATTAGACTGGCCTCTGGACATGTATGTAGCTGATTGAAAATTGTTTTATAAAGACCCACCATGGATGTGTGTGGTTATCTGGGAACTTTTGTGTTTCCTTATGAATGTTAAGAATGCTTTTTCAAATTTTGTAAAAATCTATGTTGGAATCATTATGGATATTGCCCTGAAATAGGTTACTTTGTTAATATGGAGATTTAAAATAATTAATCTACCAACCCATGAGCATAGAAGTATTTCCCACTTTTGGCATTCATGAATTGCTTCCTTCACTGTTTTAAACTTTTCACTGTGTGAGTCTTTCATTTCTTTGTTGGATTTATGCCAAGATTCTTTGAGGCTATTACGAATAGCATGATTTTGGTATTTTTCTCGATATAGTTGTCATTTGTAAATGAGAAGGCTACTGATTTTTAGGTGATAATTTGGTACTCTGCTACTTTGCTTTAATGGGTTTAACATAGTTTCCTAGAAATTTTATGATGTAGTCCTTCTGCATAGAATTATATGTACAGAATTTTCTGTTGTATACCTTATGTATTTATATAGAGAATCATATCATATATCAAGGTTTCTTTGACTTCTTCCTTTCCTATTTGTCTCCTTTATCTCCTTCACTTATGTTATTACTCTAGCTGAATTCAAACTCTATGTTGACCAAAAATAGGACATCTTGCCTTATTCCTCATTTTAGTAGATAATTTTTTAATTTTTCCTCACTTAGTATAGTTTTAACTATGGGCTAAAAAGCAGACCACCTTCAATATATTGAAGTGTCCACTGGGTGAAGACTCCCAAGAAACCACCAGGACTCAAGAATGATGCAAACACAAGAGGCTTTTTGTTGCTAGCACACTAGATTCAGAACTCATAACTCTATGAAGCAAACTGCTAACTTTAAACTGATTGGTCATGGCGTGGAGTGCATTCTGAGTTGAGTGGGGGATTTCCTAGCCAGTAATGCATTGCTGGGCTCCTATACTTACAGTTTTTCTCAGTATTGTTGTATTGTTTGAAACTTAGGCCTGTAGGAACATGAGACTTAGGTCTATTGTCAGAGACATGAGATTTATGCCTACTTACTTTTAGCCAAGACTAAAGCTTTCAAACTTTCAATATAAAATTAGTCAAACTGGATAGCTGTACATAAAATAATAATAGTAGATCCTTTGCTAAAAAGACCCTAAATTCCAAAGGAATTATGAACCTCAAAATAAGACTGATACCTGAACCTGATAGAGGAGAAAGTAGAAAATACAATTGAATTTGAGGAAGCACAGGAAAGTGCTTTCTAAATAGGGCAAGTGTAGTAATGGCATTAAGATGGACGATTGATAGTTGAGACCACATGAAGTTGAAAAGTGAAGGACAACGTCATTCAAGAGAAGAGGAAGACCACAGAATGGTTTCAGACATCACTAGCTCTATATCTGACAGAGGGTTAGTATCAAGAACATACCAAAAATTCAAAAGCTAATCATTAAGAAAACAATCAAATCTAAAAATGATAAACCTCCAAAGAGGAGGTTCTCAAAAGAAGAAATACAAATAGTTGAGAAATATATTTTTAGTGTTTAATATACTTAGCCATCAAAAAAATATAGTTTAAACTACTTTAAGATTTCATTTTGTGGCCACCTCTGAGACTTACTCCTGACTAAGCCAGTCTAACTAGCTAGTTCTGAATTCACAGCTATACTGATTTCAACTGACCCTTCTGGTTGCATGATTCAACTCACTTGCTGTTATGGCTCAAACTCTTCTCCGTGCTACTCATTCAAATTGACTTGCTATGCCAGCTGACTATTTCTGATTAAACCCTTTTGACTCTGGCTGACTCTGGCTGACTCCTGCAACTTTTCTGACTGAACTGCTCTGCTAGGCTTCAAACTGACACTTTCTCCAAAACTCACTCTTCCTGTCTGATTCCTCTTTCTGCTGAACTGCCTCTTTGTCTTTGCCTAATACTGCCTCAGACTGCCTCAAACTGCTTCTGTGTTTCTCTAAACAACTCCACTGTGATCTGAGAGCCTCTTTTCATATCCTGAGAGTTGGGCATGTCCTCCCTATGATTCAATCTCTCAGACTTTATTCTTCTGGCTTTTTACTCTGATTCAATCTCACAATTGGGATTAAAGAGACATTTTCATATATACATAAGGTTGCCAGCCCTCAGCAGAGGGAACAGGTCATAACAAGAGTCATCTTTGACTGCCTACCATGCCTGCCCCGTCCTCAGTTTTATACGATCAAAGACCCTCCTTTGTGATCCAAAGGTCTATTTGGATGATAAAAAAAAATCTCATAGGTTGAATCCTCCCACAATCCTTCAGCAGGCAAACTGTGTCACCTTTTCCAAGAGGATGCTCAAGCCCAATGGGAGTGATTCACTCCCATTAATGCCTGAAGCTGGGTGAGTGCCAGGAGCCTTCCTCATCAACAAGTTTAGAGTGCAGCTTCAATTAACCTGCTCAGGACTTTTAGACAGATATAGGAAGCAATCTTTAACAGAAAGCAGCAACCATTTACACCTGTAAAGCAGGCCTTTTCAGCTATAGAAATCACATATTCTGCCAGTGCTTCAGGCTGCTGGCATAATGATCATCCTCAAAGGTACATGGTACACACACACACAGCAATTATTAATACAATATCTGGTGATATGTTAAAATATTTCAAAATATCTTACCCTTTCTGTTCAAGAACGGTTTTATCTCTAATATCAGTAAAACTATTTAAATAAGAACAATTGTCAGGATTACTAAGAAATCTATCACTATGCAAAAGATTAAACGATGCTAAAATATCTGCTAAGCTTTTCACAATCTCCAGCTTGGTTGTATCTGACAATTTTTTGAAGAAAGACTATTTGAGTTTAAATTTCTGTAGAACAGTTTGTGTTAGTTCCAAAAACTTAACAGTTTGGATGTTCTTATGAAGATATATTTCAGCTGTAGTCACAGTAATCTCCACAGCTGTAGAAACATCAGTCCAAGTGATGATTTCACAGTGCGGCAATTATCAATCCTGATCTTCTGTTGAGTTCTCTTTTGTCTTGTCAAAGGAGATCCTTGTCATAGCTTTCAGTATCCCGACCTCCTATTTTGCTCTCTAAACATACAAACTTTTAAAAGAACTAAATAGGAACATTCTAGCATTAATACTTGTATAAAGTGGGAGGTTTCCACAGGTAATGTCAGTTGCGATGATGTCATAGCACAAGCTCTTTAAGCAACAGGTAAAGACACAGGTCTCATAGATGTGCTTTGATCCAATCTAAGTTGTCAATCGTGTTGATTCTCTGCTTGACCTTTTGGAAGGAAGGATTCTTAAGAAGATGTGCCAATATTAGGGCATTTTATTTCCAATATCCGGTAATCCCGTAGACGTCTCATTTGTTTGATAGTTTATTTCTTCTTGTCTATGGACTAAGAGGGAACCTTAAATCTCCCTGTATATTAGTTACTTTCCCCTTTAAAATACCTGATAAAGTCAACTTAACAAAAGACAGAATTATTTTGCTTCTTACTTTTATGTACGGTTTATTATGGTGGGAATGATATCAGTGTGAGATGGGCAGTCATGTTGAATCCACAGTCAGAAATCACATGCTCCATTCATGTTCTTCTCTGTATTTAGTGCACAATACCAAAGAATGGGATGGTATCTCCCACATTGAGAACTGGGCTTCCATCTTATTTATACTTCAACCCTCTGGAATCATCCTTACAGATAAATCTAGAAGTTTTTCTCATAGGTGATTCAAAGTTTGTTCAATATCAGAAGACTACCTTTCATTACTTTCATATCCAAACAAATGACTTTGAAAACAAAACATTCTATCAATATTTTTTAGAGTCTCATTTTTTAGCTGATAATGCAAAAGTGTTTTTTTTTTTTTTTTGCATAGCAAAATTCCTCCAAATTATAACAGTTCCAAAACTGTAAAAAAAATAAAAATGCAGAGCATTTTCTGAGATGCACTCAATTTCTGAAAATGTTGATATTTACAAAACCAAGTTTCTCATTATTTGTATAACAGAGAAAAAATATTTTCTAGTTTCTTTATACTATAATTCTTAAATTTTAAGATTATTGTTTAATATTACCAAATTTGAGGCAGGTTTGCTTCGTAAGCACATAATACTAGCACTTATAGAGCTGAAGAAAAAGAAAAAAACCCATAGAAATGAATCTATGCATTTAAAAGTTAATATATTTTAACATGGCTTAGAAATACTAAATAATTTTTGAAGTCTACATGTACTATATATTGACTGAAAAATTAATATTAGTTTGATTTTTTTTCTGAATGTGTATATAATTCCTATTTTCATTTTCTGTTTTTATTTCTGCTCAGTATCCTTTCTGCACTTACACAGCCCATGAATGAAGCAGCACCTCCCATAATTGGATCAACTCCCCACCTCAGTTAACACAGTTAAGAGAATCTCCCACAGACATGCTCAGAAGCCCAGCTCTCATGTGATTCTCTTTTAGTCTAGTTGACAATTGACATTAACAATCATATTGATTAAAATATTTTTTATATTTTCTCCTTTAGTTTATTATCAATGTCAAATATTTTTCATTAAGAATCATAGCTAAAATGTTTCATAATGAAATAATATACATGTCCAAAAATATTTAAAAGTTACCAGAAGTTCATATAAACTTTAGATATTTCTTTTTATGGTATAGATCTATAATACCAAGGATTATCTTTTAACTTTACTTTTATGTTATAAAACCTCCTAAGTAAAGAACTCAAGTTCTACTGTGAGATGACTGACTCAGAATACATTTGAGTTGTGGATTACTAATACTGAAGTTAGAGTACAAAATAATAACTGATTACCTTTGGGATCAGAAGTTTTATGGAAGTTCAGATTTTGCAACATTTTCATATAAATAATGAGTTATCTTGGGATATATGTCTAAATTTAAAAAATCTTATAAATAGAGCCATGAATTAATTCCTCTGTATTTTGATTGAGACTTATCATGTGAGGTCCTTAAGTGTCAGTATTCCACAATTAATATCATATGAACATCTTAGGGAGTATTGGATTAAGAATACTCTCTTTGTATTTCATTTATAATAAAGACATTTATACATTAAAGATATTAGCACATTTTCTTTCTTTCTTTTTCAGTTCTATTACCAAATTGAGTTCTTAGTTGTCCAAACTAAGGTACCCCTGTCTTTTATTTTTAATAAATTATATATTCTTTAATGTGAGAGTTAAAGAGATGTTCACTGGGTAAAAGCACTTGCTATACAAGTATTAAGGATCTGAATTCAAGTTCCATAAGTTCATAATAATCCAGGGCAAGGTAAGTTGCATATCTAGTCCCCGTGTTGCTATGGTAAATTTAAAAGCTGAGTCAGGTAAGTCCTTATAAACTTACAGCTATGCAGCTTGACATACACAGTGCTAATAAATCCAAAAGATTTTATTTAGATAGAAAAAGAAGGCAAAGCCTGACACAGGAGATAGTTTTCTGACCATACATTCTGTGACATGAACACGTTTACATTTACCCATGAATATGTACACACAGTGCACACACATGTTATACAAACAAAGATTTAAAAATATTTGAAACAAGTTTTCTCTTGGTAGCTTTTACAGTTCTGGGAACTATTTCTGCTCTGAAGCCCCAATTTAAATGGAAATATTTCTAACTAAGCCTACATAGAGATGAGATTGTAAGCATGGACTCCAATGCTAAACTTCTTCATTGCTAATATAATGAATTTAGTTAAAATAATAAATTTTCGGCGGCTAATTATAATTGTATATGTTTATGTAATAAGATGTAAGATTTTTCTAAATAGTTATTATACATGTGTGATATTTTACATACATATTATATATATATATATATATATATATATATATATATATACATACACATATTTTACAATGTAGCATGTTTAAATAAAGAACTTATAACTATAGCTCTAGTGACCTGATGTGTATAAACTCTTTGGCCACATGCACATGAAGTCCCATATATGCATGAATAATGACAAATCTTTTTTAAAAGTGAGAAAATATGACCATTTGATAAAAGCAATTTCCCAAGTAGTTTCACTCCTCTTGATATCTGGCTGATATGAATGAATGTTCTTTTACTATAACCTTAATTAATAATATTAACCCTCAGATTATACACTTTGTGCCATACAATAAATCTATCTGAAAATAAATTAACCCATTATCTATCTACCTATAATCTACCTACTTAGCTATTATCTACATGTATGTGTAAACATATGTTGCACATATCTAAAAAAGGCTACAGAGGCTCAAAGAGGTCACAAGGGCAGAGAGTTTGGGAAGCTGATAAAAATGAACAGAATATTTCAGTGGTAAAAGGTTGATTAATTTGTCTCAAGGTATGCTCAAAATATAACTATAGAGACAGATTGTTGATAGTTCCCAAATTTATAATGGCATATACAAGTGAGATATGGCACATACAGACAGTAGAAGATACAGACAAAACTGGGTACTGATGAGAAATAGACAAGCTGATGAAGAGCAATCACAGATTGAAAAAATAGTGGGCAGATAGATAAATTGAATAGGATCTACAGGTAGTAAGGACCAAGCCAAGCAAAAACTCCTGCGTCATTTGGATGTTTTCTGCCTGTCAATCTTTTGGTTTTCACATGAGATGGCAAGATGGCTAGAGGAATTGTAATTGTTATAATGTTTGCTGCCCTCCTCTTTCTTGGGTGAAGATAAGTAGTTTTATCATTTTCTTAGTGAATTGCTTTGTGTACATTGTCTGCTATAATATTACTATTCAGACGTAATATACTCATGTGTGTGTGTGTGAGTGTGTGTGTGTGTGTATGTGTGTGTGTGTGTAAACCTTCCCATGTTACTTGTATGCATATGGTTTCAGGACTGACTACTTGATAAAGCAAAGTGAATTATTGTGCTCATCCCTGGGGAGGACTAGTTTTGCTCCCAGCTGTCCTTAGTTGGCAATAGTTCTCTAAGGGTGGGAGCTGATAAAGTTTTCCCTTTCCATGTTAACATTTCTATTTATGTTTTATTTATTCCAGTCTTGTTTTAGGCAACCATAGTGTTGATGTAAACTTTCCCTGTCATTCCTAAAAGACACAATCTCATAGCAACTCTAGCTGTTAAAATCTTTCTGCCTCCATTTCTGTGCTGTTAAAGAAGTATTCCCATTGGTAATTTCAGCAAAATATTAAAACATATATTTGATTACCTATTATCTGATTATTCATTAAAAATATTTACTAAGCTTCTATGTTTACTAGGAATGTCTGAAAGTTAGGGATTAAAAAATGGACATGTAGGAAAAGCATACCCTCTGTGGGACTGACTTTTGTCTATATTTAATTTTAATGTCTTATTGCCAAATGTTCAAGGATATATACCTTTACTAAATTTATACTTTGTATATCTGACTGACATTACTCTTCATATTTTCTTGTCTCATCCTAAGAAAACACAGTTCAATGTTGGGCAGTAGTGGTGCACACCTTTAATCCTAACACTCTGGAGGAAGAGGCAGGTGGATCTCTATAAGTTCAAGGCCAGCTTGTTTTACAGAGTGAGTTCCAGGACAGCCAGAGTTACAATAGAGAATCTCTGTCTCAAAACACCAAAAAAAAAAAAAAAAAGAATAGAAAAGGAAGAAAGAAAGAAAGAAAGGAAGGAAGGAAGGAAGGAAGGAAGGAAGGAAGGAAGGAAGGAAGGAAGGAAACTCATCATCTGCCCAATAACTCATTTCAATAGACATATATAAGATCAAGAAAAATCTATGTTTCACATTAAATAGCAAGGTATCATCTTATTCACATAGCTGACCATACATTTTAAAAATCCAAGTAGTAAATAAATGTACTCAGAAACATTGTCCTGTTAAACACAATTCTTTCTCTTTGCTACCTCCACTTGTAGAACTTGCACTTTTTAAGGTAAGAAGCAGGAAATGCCTGTATAGAATATAGAAAATGAAATTTCACCTCAAAGATTACCAGGAGGTAGCTTGCCTCTTGTAATTCCCTGAAGACAGAAACAGTCTCTAGCACAGTCGTTTCTAAAAAATAATAATCAAGTAATAGAATTCATAGTGAATAGTTTTAGTAATGCAGCAACAAGAGCCTGTCCATTATGTTGTTGCTTAGAAGGCAATGTATGATTGGAGTGGACTTCATTCAAAACAATGTACAGGAGCAGCTGCTAGCATGTTGGAAGCAGTGCATTCCCCAACATAAATCCAGGGAGGCACAATTAGTTATATTGATATAATTTTAGTGAAGTATGCTCGTGTTAAAAAAATACATTAATAGACTGGATTAAAAATACTTAATTTTGCTTATTTAATAAAAATTTACATTGATTTTTAAATGTCACACATCTGTTGTAGTCACATGTAAAATTATATTTATGCATGTTTAAAATCTAGACATATACAGCATTTTGTTATATTTTATACTAGCAATATTTATCAATATTAAATTCTATGATTGTTCTTTAAAAGGCATCCTCCAGTTCATGGTCAAATAGGGAATTCAAACATAACCTGTTTAAGCACTTGGCAAACGTGCCAGTAGATAGAGCTTCTTTTTGCACAGACATGAGGAACTGGCTTCAAATCCTCATTGCTTAGGTTCAAAGACTAGGCATGATCATCCTGTCTCCAGCCACCACATTGCTGGATTTAAATGCCTGTACATGGTCATGCCTCCAGCAATGTGGTGGCTAGGGACAGGAGACTGCTGGGGCTTACTGGTTACCAACTCGGAAGGAGGTTCTGTGAGACAGTCTTATCTCAGAGAATAAGACATAGTAAGAGAACACGATCACCAGTATCCACTTCTGATTTCCAGCACCTACGGAAGAGCAGCCAGTGCTCTTCCCCTTATTCCTCTTTTCAATGTTGAAGTCATTCAATCATTTAAAATCACTTCTCTTCAATAAAATGAACTAACTGAAAGATTCTTTCACGGATTGTAAAAAACAGATTTAGCATGTGATTAGTAATGAGTAGTTTTAAAGCAGAATCAGAAAATAAGTATTTCATTATATTGATTTTCTCTATATCAAATATATTCCTTCATAAAGGTCATTGTAACAGGAAGCACATTAAAAGTCTTACACAGAATAGAAGCTGAAGAAACTGACTCTCAGAATCTAAGGACACAATTGACTATCTCATTCCTCAAGATATAATAATTGACAGGTCTCCTCCCCATTGGAGAGCAGTGAAAGGACTCACTTGGGTTTTTCTGGGCTTTATTATTTTTATTATTTTTTTAAAGTGAGAAATCCTCTCCTAGGATTTCTATCTCAATTCCTCTTCTTACAGTCTGACAAGCGTCAGTTGATGGCTGAATAACTCAATTAAAACTTTTTTAGCAGTTTCTCTCCCACTGCCTGAATATTATATAAATGGTTTCTATTAAGTGTCTGAGCAAAGTGAAAATGACTTTGCAGGAGATGAACCTTTGATAGCTAGGGATTAACATTTCTGGGTTTGCCATGGAAGGTCCCTTTTGATTCTTTCTAAGTGGGCTCTAATGATATAGAAACTCTATCTATCATGGTCCATTAATTAGATGTGCTCTACTTCCCAAGATAAAATGCATCATGAGAAACATAAGGCTATATGAAGCACCCTTTCCTCTTATGCATGCCAGGATCCAGGTTATTCCAACAGAAATGTACATTATTCGCCTTTTCTTAAATTTACCAATGTATTGTTTCCTTTTATAAAGAGTGATGCATTTAAATTCATCAAATTCATCTTCAAATATCAATCAGTTCATTAAATGAGGTGTGTCAAATTCTGGAAATTTTTGTTGTTGCTGTTGTCAGATTTTTTAGCACTATTACATAAAGATATATTGAAAAAAAATTATTTCTTTGAGAGATATAAAGCTCAAAGAGTTTGTTGAATTCAATGTTCACAGTCAATTAATTTTGCCTTCTCCATAAAGATTTCCTCTGGATGAAATTACTCTGACTTCTCTCCAATATTCTCTTCTTTAAATATTCAATCACAGTACAAGGTTTTCAAGCTTTTCTCATAATTTCATCTCTGATTATTTTATTAAATTGTTAAAATTTCCTAATTCAGGACCCAGGAAGTCTATGTTTTGCATGTAGCTTTGGCACAGACTCATTGTTTCTAAGTTTTACAACCCATTTGATTGTACAGATTTTATTTTTATAGTAATATCATTTACTCAGTCTTATGTCTTCTTTAACAAAGAGTCTTCCATTCTCTGATGTGAGACGGAAGTGCTTTAACTTGATCTCTGCCATCCATTAGTAAGCAGAAGTTCAACTAACAGTAACTCGTCTTATTTCTGTTACAGAATTGATGCTTCATAGAAAACAACAGTGCTGAAATAAGAGTGACAGCATCATCAGAAAATTAAACCCTATTGGCCCAGATGTTTAGAAAGTAAGAATCAGCATAAAAATTTTATCTGTAATATATGAAGTATTATATGGTCCATGAGGACTGGTTGACCAAGTCGTAATGTGACTTTTTCAAAACTTCTTTACTTAATTTTATTTTTATTTCATACAACACATTTTGACCATATTTTTCCCCAGTGCTCAAATATTCCTAGATTCTTCTCACATTCATACCTACCTTACTTCATGTTTACTCTCTTTTTCTTAAAAAAAAAATTTAAAAATACTATAAAAAATACCAAAACAAAACAAAAAGCTCACACAAAGAAACACAGGCACACGAAACATGGAGACTATTTTGTGTTGGGGAAATATTACTGCTAATGGATCCTGTCTTGTGTCGTCCAGACACGACAGTTCTGATACACTTATGAGCTACAGGGACATGACACATATAACATGAACCTGTCTAAAGCAAGCAAAATTCCTAATCTCAAAATGATGAATGGACAAAAAGTCCCACCCCTAACCAAGACACAACTAGCAATTGATGACTACTGGGAAAAAGAAAACTAGGGTTTTATAATGGAATATCATTGGCTTTATCAGCCCAATCCCATGCCCTGTAATTGTCAACCAACATAAAATGGACTCTATTTTACTTATTTGTGTGTTTGTTTAATTGCATGAATGCATTCATACAGTATGTGTGTGGTTTCTGCTGTTTGTTTCTATTTGCTTTGTTTTGGTATTTTTGTCCTAACAGTTTTCTGTTTATTTCTTTTTATTTTCATTTTTTGATATTTTGATTTGGATAATGACAAGAAGGATGAGATAGGGAGAATCTGAGAGGAGGTAGAGTGGAGAAGTAGAAGTGGATGTAGATGTTGATTTACCAGATATAGAAGTTAATTAAGGGCAGAGGACAGTTTATACTGTTGTCTAATTAAATTACTGGTTCTAGTCCTGAATCCTGAGCCCCAGGGAATTTTGTCCTCTTTATAATCTAGCTTAATTCTTGAACTTGAAGGCTCCATATAATATAGAACAATTAAACTGCTAGCCCAGACCTAAAAGTCTTCAGGCTTAGCCTTCCTAGACCTAGTGCTGACTGAGCCACTCTGACTAGCTTCCTCTGAACTCTGAATTTTCTCCTTTAACTCATGTTCAGTTCTGGGCTTCTTTCCAGTTCTGCTGTGTCACTGGATCTCTCACTTAGCATTCACTGCTCCATCTTGAATGTTTCAACTAACTGCTCTGTAACTCACTCCAGCCTCAGCTTCTGTCACTCCTCCTCTGTAACTGTCTCTGAATATTAGATTAAAATATTAGATTAAAGGTGTGTCTACATTCCATCAATAGCATACAGACCTCTGAACATAGGACCTGGAATGTAAACCTTAGCTTTCACACAGGGCTATTCCTCTACAATAGGGGAGAGAAAAATGAGATTAAAATATGCTCAGTAAAAAAAAAATATTAAATAAAAATCTGAACATCTATCCATACTTTAAAAAATACTCTATAATAGGAAATTAAATACATTTGTCTTACATTTTCTTACCATATTGTCAGGGTTTCTATATGATGGAATGAAAACTCCCTAATCCTTATTCCCTATGAAAGTAGTGTTTGGGGATACTCAAGCCTAAAACAAGAGATGGAAAAGGTTACATCTGTTGTGGAAGTTTATTTTTAGTTGTGTTTAAAATAATTATATTTTTGTGCATTGTTGGATAAAGGGATGCATAGGCCTTGCCATTTTGTATTTATTTTGTCTGCAGGTGTATTTATGTGGGAGATGTTGACTGGTAATGATCTGCATATGTTATCAGTAGAATTCCCGAGGAATTCTGAATGAATAAAAATATCTGAGCTCAGATGCTCCAGTTTCCGCTGTTGATTGAGTGTGTCCCTGGCCAGGACAGTGCTTCCCTCTGCTGAGGTCTGGCAGTGTTTGAGTCTATAAAAATGCCTCCTTGTCTTCTTGGGTGAGCCACCACAGCAGGGTACAACTACATATATCCTCTACAATAAAATGTTAATATAATATAAGCCTCACATTGATTCCTTTCTACAGTATGTCATTACAGTCATTGACATCATTTATCGTATATCTTATAAGGCATAGTGAGCGAAAGAGAAGTCATAATAACACAGTCACTCAAAAAAAAAAAAAAACACTCTAAAAACACCAAGCAAATATTAAACCAAAACCAAGCAAGCAAACAAACAAACAAAAAGTCAGCCTGGGAACAAAGAACAACTCAGAGCTAAACTAAGGTAGGCTGTGTATTTTATAATTATCATACTATAATCTTAAACCTGTTGCTATGTATCCCAAGAGCTTACATAAAAGACAGTGTAAATGTAGAGCCTGATTCAGCTTCAAAACCTGTTATTCTTTTGTGTAATTCAATCACCAATTCTCATCTAGAGTCCCCAGAGCTTTTCCACCTCTGTACAAGCTAGTCTTCAATTTTGACCTGGAAGGCTTAACTGACTCTATAACTGCTATGTAAATCTTTAACTCAGCTGAGGGGACACCTTTTCCCATGAGCGTTGGGGATGTCATTACTCTGCTAACTCTTCCTCTGATTAGTCACTTTGTCTATTCTTCACTCTGACTTGTATCAGATATCATTTCCAAGCTGACACTGACTCCTTCTGAGTGCTGCTTCCTGTCTCTGCTTCTATTTGTTTCTGTCTTGGGTATTAAAGGCATGTGCTATCACTGCCTTCTGAATACAGGAAATAAAGGTGTGCAGTGACATTCTTTCTACCCTAGATTAGTCATGATACTGAACTAAAGGATTAAACATTTTTATACAAATAAGAAAGCATTATAACAGAAATAAAGCATATCTTAATTTGTAAGCTGAATCTAACCAAAAATTAGTCCATAAATTATCAATATACAAGAAGAAACCCAAGAACTGAAGTACAAAGAGCACTTAAAGGTGAATACGAATATGAATATTGATGCAATTACAAAACATATATTCCATAAAGTAAAACATACAATTTAGCAGGAGAATGACCAATACTTTCCAATATTAATAATATAGAATGAACAAGGTCAGGAAAGCTTGCAGCCCAATAAGCATGATAAAAATGCCAATTCCAACATTTAGGCACACTACTTTCAAATTTTATAAAATAAAAGAGAAACAGAAAATCTTAAAATGCCAATTAAAATATTTTACTCATTGAGAAAAAGGTAAAGAACTGTATCAGATATCAATTTATTAACTGCCTTGAATATTAAAATATTTTAAGTTTTATTTCTAACATTTAGATTATTTATATGTGTCTGTGGGTTTAAAGATCTAAAAATTAACAGTTTTAAGTTCCTTATTCTGAAATAAAAGATAAACCACTCAGTGCAAAGCAAGGAGAAATAATGTTATACATCAGTAAAAATTTCATCTGATTTATCTGTTATGCTGTATGTATATACTGATCAACACTCCTTTTTTATTCATCAATCTTTCTCATCTTTGGATTCTGGTGACCATGTTTCTATTCTGTTTCTATGAGAACAAATTTTTCCAGCTTTTGCACTTAAGTACATGGTGCTGGTATTAAAAATTAGATTGACAGTTACTATAACATATTGTACTCATTGATTTTTACTATTAAATTGATTAGATACAGAATCACTTTGGAAACCCACTTCAGTAGGAACTATGAATATATTTTAAGAAATCTTTAATTAAGATGAAGACCTACAATGATATGGGCTTTCCAGTTTCATGGAATAATGTCTTCAACTGACTCTTAAGGAGAAAGTTAATTGAGAAAGGGCAATCCAAAATAAAAGTTACAAATGAGAAACACTGTAAAAGAAATGAAGCACCCTTTGATTTGTAGGCTGGATATTAAAAAAAAAATCAATCAACTTATAAACATCTAGACAGATCCTAAAAACTGCAATACAAAGTGAACTTAAAAGTGATACTGGAATATGAATTTGTGTACAATTCCAAACCCTGTAAAATCTGTATGATGCAAATTCCACAGAGGAAAACACACAAGGTAGCAGAGTAATGGCCAAGTATGGGCTCCTTCCTTACTGGGGATACAATGGGAATAACTTCCCCACACTATAACCCATGTGGCTTCCCTGCCAAAATGGTCTATACTCTCAAAATGTGAGCCAAAAAAACTGTATTTTTTTAAAAAAATGATGTAATTAGATTTAATAACCTAGTGTTATAGAAAGTTGGTAATTCATATATATACAGATCAAGACATTACTTTGTCAACCACAATAACTCTAAATTATTTTAAAAAACAGAAGTGAAAATAAGAATCATAGAAATTAAAAAGCAAGGGAGGAAAATCAAAATCAATCAAATTTTAGTCTTAGAAAAGATCAATAATTATGGGACTAAGGCTATTGTTAAGCAGTTAAGAGTCCTGACTGGGATTTAATCTCCAGCACCCAAAGCTCACAACTATCTGTAATTCCAGTCCCTGGGATCCCATGCCCTCCTCTGATATCTGAGGACACTCCACACATTCACTCAGTACTCTGGAGGTTGAAGCAAGGGCACTGCAAAGCGTCCCAGGCAAATTGACAAAAGAAATCCAGTCATTCAGAACAGCAAACAATTCATAGGTAACCATCATCTTTTTAGTAGAAGACACTGGGATGTCTTCCCTTTAAATGTATATGAACAATTCAGAAGAATTAAATGAGAAGTATTCCTGACAAAAGAGAAAACTTATGCTGTTTGTTATGAAATTGTGATACAGCACATTCTAGAGTCTATAGTCAAAGTAATCATACAAAGAAACTTCTAGTTAGCTTTAAACATTTTTTATAGTTATAGCTGTACTCTGAAAACAGCATGGAGATTCTCATATCTTTGTTTACCTATTGGAATCCTTAAAGTTCTGGATTTACTTGCTGGACATATGGTTAGTCAAGTGTTATTGTTGGTCACTGTTTCACTGAGGGATTTTTGCTTTAATCAAAATAAATTGGGCATTTTATACGAAAAAGGATCTTATTGACAGATCCTAAAAATGTTAAATGAGCAACCTATCCAAGAAATGTTGTGTTCTAATTTAAAATCATTACAGCAGTGGAGCTTTGACATGAAGTTATTTGTTACAATTTCTTATTTGTTTAGTGTAAGCTACCTGAGGTATTATTACTTTGATTTTAGCTTCATATAAAATTATTAACACAATAGTCAAATCCATAGTTATAACTTTATACTGAATAAAATTGTAGCACAAGTGAAACTAATTTCCATTCCATTTGATATGACACTTAATAAGCTGATACTTAAGTACTTTAGTATTTAATGACTATGGGTTTTCTAACAATTTCTATAATTTATCACCTTCTTTATAAAATGTTTCACATGTGTGTATTTCAGAATTAGATTTGTTCTAATTTAAATCTGATTCACCTACACCCTAAAGGAAAACAAACTAATGACTCAAATGTTATTTTACATTTCTGACTGGGAGTTTGCAACCATTCCATAAATTTCAAGTTTAAGCTGGGAGTTAGAGAATAGTCACACATAGAGCTTGTTTATTGTTGAAAGTATGTGCTGTATTCTATTTCCAGGGAAGTATGAGGTTCTTAATGTTTTTAGAAGTTTATTTGTCAGCACACTTGGAGTATATTACAAGGAATTCAACACCTGGGATTAAAGAACAGCATTATCTTTAACTATAGTCTTGACATGTTAAAAAAATCTTGTGTGTGTGTGTGTGTGCACCTGTGTGTGTTTTCTCTCAACTGTGAAATTTGATGTTGGTAAAACCAGTTCTCCCAGGTTTATACACATTGAGGACTCAGTAATTAAATATAAGCACATAGGATTGTGTCTGTTATACATAAAACACAATGCTGATGTGCTGTTAGCTGTAATATTATTAACATTTCATTTTGTTCAGGTGTCATAGTCAGAATTTTTTCTCATGTGATTCATTATGAAAGAACAAGAATAAAAATAAAAGAAATGTAGTGCACACAGTCATGCTACTGTGCAGAAACTAGTTAAATGGTGTACAACTACAAATCCAGAACAAATAATCTTCAGTTTGGAAAATGTTGAATGATATGTATAAGAGTTTATAAAAAAAATTTACAAATTATCACACAAGAATTTGATGCTGTTAGTTAAAGAAACTTTTGATGAACGTGTTTGCTTCTTTTTGTACATTTAATATGAAATATTCTGATCTCAGTTCTTCAGACGTCTCTAAAACTGTAAAATTCAAATAAATGCTTAAAATGCCTATATGAAAACTTCTAACAGAAACTTACAGTTAAGAACCATTAAGTGTTTAACTGAGAGGTTTATTTAAAATCACTCGGAATGAATGTAGGAGGCTAAAACTAAGATAATGGGCTAGGAAATAGCCCACTAGATAAAACACTAGCAGGAATGAAAACTGGAGTTCAGAAGCTCAGTACCAGATAAGGCTGAATGTGAGAGGATGGGTGTGTTCTCCCAGCACGCGTGGGAGGTAGGTAGAGAAAGATAAATCAACAAGCTTGGCTTACGCAATAGTGAACATAAAGTGACTCTCAGACAAGGTGAAAGGTAAAGCAAACAATTTAAGAGGTTCTTTGATTCCATATAAACATCCTGTTATATGCATACATGCACACAGACACAAACACACAAGAAATACACACACACACACACACCCTATGTACCATATATACACGTTTAAAAATAGTACAATACAACTTGAAGCTAATATAAAGTGATAGAGTATTATACAATATTTTGTTTAATTCCTCCTCCTTTTGAAAGTCTAATTGAAATATATTTAGATATTAATTTATGTGATACTTATGTATGTACAGATGTGTGCATTGATTTATTATTTTTGTGTGTTCATGGCAAAAGACAGTTTATTCTCTGCTAATTCAATCGCCAGTCCTAGAGTGTTTCAGCCTCTTTACAATCTAATCTTAAACTTAGACCTAGAGACTTCAGCCTCCATGCAATCTAATCTGTGAACTTAAACCAAGAATGTTTCAGCCTCTGGGACTTGCTGTTGACTGAGCTCACTCTGACTAGTTATATTCTGAACTACTTCTTTTCATTATAGTCTGTACTCTGAACACCAAACTGTAAATCATAAACTGTCTGCTTCTTACTCTCTGGTTTCACTCTACATATTCTGGACTAGTTCTGCTCTATACGGGTTCTCCTTTTGAACTGTCTGTGAGCTGACTATATTCAAACTGCCTGACTGTACTAACTCTCAGCTTCTTTCTCTGAGCTCTGCCTTTTGCCTGCTTCCCATCTGCTTCTACCTTGCTTCTATCTTGATGCTTCACTGAATTCTGCTTCTTGGTTCAGCTTCTACTCCCTGCTTCTCTCTACTGATCAATATACTACAAAAGATGTACTTAAAGTTATGAAGTAATAAATAAGATCAATATATTCCATCATCCAATAATAACAGGTCAGAGAACTGATTTTTTCTCCCATTAATAAATGAGTATTTTTTAAGTGTACACTTTTCAAGTTAAAAAATTTCATCAGTAACATCCTCTAATTTCTTCACCTGTATACATGTAATGATGTGCACCTAGGTCAATATGATTAAAATTTTACATAAATATGAATAGAGAAATGTCCTGTAATGTTTCATTTCACATTTTAAAAGCATTATGACCCTGTAAAAACTTTAGCTGACATTCTGTCACCTACAGAGCTAATTCACCAATTTAGAGAATAATTTTAATAATTTTGTGAAATATAAACAGAAAATAAAATCAAACTGGCAATAGAACTTTTAATCAAAAAAGGTTTCAAAAACAGAAAACTTATTCACAGCAATGTTAAATTTTATTTACAGTCACATTTAAAATCGACAAATATTGTAGGAAACATTAAGATTTCAGTTGAAAAGTGACAAATCCAAATCCAGAAAGCGTTAAAATTTCACTACAACAAACTAAATTTCCTTTTCTTCAAATATACATAAACACATATACTTCATAACAGAAATAAATTCTTTCAAGTATTTTTAAAAACATAGTGAGTCATTAATTCTTCATAATCAACATTTTCCCTCTCAACTGTAATATTAAGAAATTTACACATCCGTGTTTCTTACTTCCTTTGATTTTGTTGAAATTCTTATTTTAATATAATATTTTTATTAATTACTTGAAATTTCATTCATGTATCCCTATTACAGCCAATTTCCATTTCTCCCAGATCCACTCTTTCACCTCTGTTCCCTCCTTAAATAAAAGAAAAAGAAAAAAAGGGAAAAAAGAAAAGAACAAAATCTAGTTTGTGTTGTCATATACTTATTGGAGCACGGTCAGACGCGCAGTTGCTAGCCACTCAAAGAAAACTGACTCCTTCCCTACCCCACCTACACCAAAGCCATCAACTGTGAAGAGCTACACTTCAACATCTTCATCACAGTTTTTAAAGACTCCCTTCGATAGCTCCATGTCTGGATTCTCTCCCTCTCAGTCTCCCTTCCTCCCCCTCCCCCTCCCCCTCCCCCTCCCCCTCCCCCTCTCCCTCCCTCTCCCCTCCCCCCCTCCCTCTCCCCTCCCTCTCCCCTCCCCCTCCCCCTTCCCCTCCCCCTCTCTCTCTGACAGGGGAGAGAATAGCACAGAAGCCTTCTTTGTCTCTCATTCTCAGTGCTGACTGGAGGTAGACTTCATTGCTTACTGCTTGAATTAGTGAATGAGGTGATCTAACGGCAGGCACTTGTGGATACCTTCCAGGTGATGGATATTAGCACAAATCCACAGCCAGAACTAGAATTGAGCCTCTGTGACCACAAGGGGATGAAATTGTTCAATAATTCTTCAGGTTTTTTTTTTTTTCTTTTTCCCCATTTTGCCTTGTGGTGAGGGTGCCATCCATATAACAACTTCACTGAAGCCTTGTAATTTATTTTGCGACAGTGTACTCAGCCAAGCCAAGCCTGAAATAGTGAGCCAAGGAAAATAGTAGGACAGTAAATGCGTCTTTCATTAAACTGCGAACTTTATGGTAATTTGTAACGCAGCAATACAAAACCGACATCAACTGGTTGATAATGGTTTTTTTTAGGTTGTGTAATGCACCATCACCTTCAGGACAATTTAGCTGCATTCAGTACACAACTTGCAGGTGATATGCATACATGGTCATTCTATTTTCCTGCACGTTGAACTACTTAGGGTAAAGTGCTCATATTTTGTTTTTCTGTATGTAAACTAGACTACTTTGATACTACAAGTTTTCATTGAGTTTACATGGAGCAAATTACATCAGGGAAAAGTAAAACTGACAAGTGTAAAAATTCAGCACAAATCATGTTCTGATTAACACTTCTACATTAAAGTATTCCTGAAGATCATCTGATCCATGATTTCCATTATTTTATGGAAAAATAGAATAAACCACCATTTTCTCCTTACTTACCAAACATACTTTTAGCTAATGCTGGAAATAGCTAATATTTAATATATTTTCAAGCCTAATTTTTCCCTAGTTAAGCTAGTATTCTACTCTGTTATACATATATTCAATAACAATTATTGAATGAAATGAAAAAAGAGGCCATGAATTTAAAGGAAAATGAATAGGGATTTATGGGAGGTTTTGGAGGAAGAAAAGGGAAGGAAGAATTATTTTAATTAAGTTATAATCTCAAATATACAAAAAGAGAGAGAAAATTTAATCTATGGTAAACAGCAGTTATTTCAAACATGAATCAATGAACAATTGTCACCTATAAATTACAAATCAAGCTTATTATTATAAGTTTTATTAATTAATATATAACTATTTAATATATATGTACATACATATGTATGGACTAACTATGATTTTATATGTTTAGCAATTGTTTGAAAGGAAAAGCTATTATCTTTCTCACTTCAAAAGAAAAAAATGATCTTGAAAATCATGACTTGACAATGAAGAATGTAGAATATGGGCTCACTTGCCTCATGAGTCTTGACATTCAATGCCACTCAGTGAGCATACAGGTATCATTCAGTTTTTTAAGTTCCTCTTTGTAAGAATTGTTCCAGATATTTATATCAGGAAATACTGATACTCTAATTGTGACACATTCTGTCACAATGGCAATTGCAATAATGATAATATTTCCTGACCCAGGATTCTCTTGTCTTCTGCAAATATGGATACATTAGTGGAAGGCCACGTTAACCAGAATGAAATTAGAGAAAGTGGAGATTTTATGCTTTCTAATTTTTTACATATTAATATATGTATTATTTTATATTTTAAACATAATATTAATTTATTTTTTCTTGACCTAGGGTCACCTAGCCTCTACTTGTGTGGCTGTTGTCCCTTTGTTCTCTGAACTCCTCTTCGGATGGCCAAGCCATTGGCCAGTGGCTCAGCCTCAAGGAGGAGAATGCAGGCAGGGGCCAGTCCCAGGTTGAAAGATCTTGGGCTGAGACTGAGATTTGACATGAAACACAGACTTACTGAGCAACTTCAGAGTATACAATTCGTTTCTTGTTACAGAGTCAGAGTATATACGCACTCCTTAAGGCAACAGGTCAGTGCCTAATTGGTTATACTGTAGGTATCCTAATTACCCTAAAGGGCAGAATTGGAAAGTGAAGGGTTACCTAGAGTTTTCAGGAGAGTCTGTGTCAGAGTAATCTAGAATTTCCAGGAGGCTTTGTATTAGTGTAACCTAAAGTTTGCAGGAAGCTTTTGTGCCAGGGTCCTTTTCCAAATAAGGTCAGGAGGCAGGATTTAGAGACACTCTCCAAGTAAAGTCAGGTGGGAGAAAAGGGACACCTTGCCAACAAAGGGAGTTTCCTATTTAAGCTGATCTCAGAAAGCTATCTGGAGACATGGAGGTCTGTGATCTTAGGGGCAGGGCAAAATCTCCACATCCACTCTGTCCTGGAGATCTCTTTGGAGTTCACATCAACCATGAACAATCATTCCCTCTTTCCTCTGCCCCTTAAGTTCTGTGATGGTAAGAGTGTGCCAGAGCCCAACTTGTAAATGACTATCTTTTAATACTGTATTTTTCAGATATCTCATTCTCTCATTATATTTTAGAAGCCTCCTCCTTGAGGAATATCTTTCACAATACTGGAAGGTTCTATGCAAGTAGCTCAGGAAAAAAAAAAAACCAATCAAAAGCCCACACTCAGCTATGACACCTGCAAACCACAGCAATGATCAACACAGCAGGTTATTCCTAATGGTGTAATAACTACGTTTATATCTTGTTGGTAGCCAACAGCTGACTAATTGGATTTAAGGATTGCTCATTGAGAGGGAAATGGCAGGCAACCAGCACTGTAAACCAAGCTAACTGCCTCTGGCTAATGAGGTGATAGATTAGAAGAGACCTAATATTGCCACTTTGTAAAACCAGTAGAATTCCTAACTACATTCTAAATTATGTACCAATAGAAGCTCAACAATATGTCTGCCTAAAGAAGACTCAAACTGTGAAAACACTTGTTGACACACAAAGGTGTATAGCAGATGTCCCACTGAGCCCACCCCTTGATGACAAGTGGCATGTAATTAGTTAATAACTACTGAAAGAAGAACTTGTTTTTCCCAGGGAAGAGGATAATAGGTTATCTATTACCAAGTGGCTAACCTCTAGAGCATATAAACACATACATACATATATTGATACATACATACATTATCATTGTTTACATATTTCAATTATTTTATATAATGAGATTCTTTTCTCTCTAATTTTGATTTCTGTTTAATATGTAAATAAAAACTGCAATATAAGAAGAAACAAATATATGTATACACTGTATAAAATTAGCTTTTGTCTTATAATACACATCCTAATCTTTTTTCACTACAGAAAAATTAATATATAATTTTATATTTCAATTAAAGTTTCATGCTAACAGTTTCAGAAGCATATGTTTGGGTTTAAAAAGTAACACAGACCTTCCACTGAACTTCACTTATCTTTTTACACTGTGCAATGTTTCTAGTCACATACTTCTTTTTTTTGTTGTTCAGAAACTACCACAGTGACCTAGATTTTAAGAGGTTCTAAGTTGACAATACTGCTGTATTTTGTTTTGTTTTGCTTTGTTTTTAAACTGTGATTAATTATTTCTGGTATTCTCATTTGTCTGCTTGTGGTTCAATTGGGAAGAAACACTGTTCATTTTAGAAAGACCTTATGCCATGATTAGAGAATCCTGCTGTGATATTTAAAATCTGTGTGATTCTACACTGTTTGTGAAAATAATCACTGTTTACATGCAGTCATGATGTTAATGAAACTAGGTCATCATTTATAAACAAATATTTAGCCCTATTAGCAGAAAAAATATTCACTGTTGAAATAGTTTGTTATATATATATTTATGTATATATATATAATTATATATGTATATATATGTAGTTTAAATTCAATAATATTGGTTAATGTTTTGTATGTGTGTGTGTGTGTGTGTGTGTGTGCATATTAAATGTGTGGGTGCCGATGGCAGCCAGAAGATGATGTCAGATTTTCCATAGCTAGAGAAACAGGTTCATTGTGAGCTGTTTAAGGTAGGGCTTGGAACTCAACATGGGTCTTCCTAAAGAGCTGCATAAACTCTTAACCAATGAGATTTTTTTCTATTCTCTAGAGTTAATATTTCTAAATGTGAATAGTATGCTATCTTAGTGTGAAATTTATGATAATGTTTGACAAAGGTGGCCTGAGAATCAGAATAATAAATAGATGTTACATATGTAGAGGCAAAGGAAAATATGTTATATTTATGCCTTTCTTTCTGATTATTTATGAATGTTAAACTTTCTGTAAAATGATTTCTATAAGTTTACTGAAATTTATGCTATGAAATCATAAGATATTTAAAAGTACAAATTTATTTTACCACTGTAAAGTAACATTTGATAAGGGCATGAAATTTAGTAATGTAATTGAATTAAATGCATCTTTTTTCTGTAAAGTAAATAATTATAAATATACACCGGGTTTAATGTTGACTACATAGTCTTTGTAAGTGCACATGGCAGTGATCATGAGATGAAAATGTGAATATATGGCAGTCCTTTGTTTGGTTTTGTTATGTTTTTCAAGACATGGTTTTTCTGTTGTAACTCTAGCTGTCCTAGAACTCCCACTGTAGACCAGGTTGGCCTCAAAGTCACAGAGATCTGCTTACCTTTGTCTCCTGAGTGCTGGGAATAAAGGCATGTACCACCACTCACCACTGCCAACACACATGGCAGTCTTATTGCAGAATTTATATATTCTATGAACCATGATCACCATAAATGGTCTTATTTAATATTATTCATGGGTCTGGTAGGTGGCACAGTGGCAATAAATGCTTCCTGCTTTTTCAAAGGAATTTTTGCAGCTTCCAGCACCCATGGTGAGTGACACCAACAGTCTTAACTATAGGTCTAGAGAATCTAATGCCCTGTTCTGGTCTTCATAGGCATGTATACACATATACCATGCATAAACATACACTTAGCTAAAAAATAAAACTTAAAATTTCTCACAACTTTAGATGACAATCTTGAAGCATATTGTGATTCATTTCTCTATGTTATGCAAGAAGTAACAGAAATAAAAATATTAGCTTCATCACAAAACCCAAGAGTCTTCTCAACCAGAGATGGATTCACAATCATATCTGAATGAGTAAAGGCTTCTTTCAGGTCATATAAAATAGAGAATGGGGATTATAATCAATTTAGATTGCATAACATGGTGTCCTGTTACTTAAATGCATATTACTTTATCCTTCATATCACTGAGGAGTTTTTGATAATGAGCATTCAGTGTTTAGTTTCTTTCATGCATCATCTAGGGTTTTGATTAATTCCTATTTATATTGTGTTAAAAGCATCCTTTTTTTAAGTAAAGGTCAGTTTCCTCAGTTTACCTTTTCTAATGTAATTGTTTTCCTTTTGGGTACACAGTACCAAAACAAGGTGTACAACAATGTGTTTTACAGTATACATTGTCATATATCATTTTTTAAATGTTGACCATATGCCTATTATTACAAAATACTCATTGTTTTCAAAAATAGTTAAATTGTCTTCACTAAAATACTCAAAGGAATTTAGGAATAAGAAATGTTGTTCTACATTATGCACATGAATTATATAAACATAAATATCAACATGGGGAATCTGATGGGTTGGAGAGATGACTCAGCCATTAAGAGCACTTCCTGCTCTTCCAAAGGACCTGAGTTCAAGTTCTGGTATGCAAAATCACCTGTAACTTCAAGAGAGATCCAATTCTCTCCTGTAGCCTATGAGCACTTACGCACATGAGATATATTCTTATATACACATGAATGTAAAATCAATTTTGTAAAAATCAATATGACTAATTGTGAAAGAAACCAGACCTTGCTAATCTTAAATAAAACAGAATAATGAAACAGGGAATGCCTGTTGATTATCACACATTTACATCAATGGTGAAAAAGTAGTCTAGCCAGTGCTCTTTTCTGTCCCAAGTACTGCCAATTCAGAAATAGAAAGAAAACAAGTGAAGTTTGTAGTGGATATATTCAGATGGACATTTCTGATTCTTTGAAATTTTCTTCTTATTTTTAATATAATATTTAATTTTTTGGAAATTTCATACATGCATGTAATGTAGTTTTATCACTCACACCCCCATCCTCCTTCTAATTCCTCTCAGATTCTCTTAGTCTCACTCTCAACTCAATGCCCTCTCATTAAAAAAAAAAAATAACCTACTGAATCTAATTGTATTGAGCACATACTCATGGGTGTGGGACCATCCACATAACATAGGTAACCTCAAGGCTCATATACTTAAAGAAAACTGACTTTCCATCAACCAGCAGATTAGCCTAAAAAATAATAATATACTATGTAATGTTTTTATGCATGTATACAATGTTTAATGTTTAAATTATCTCTTTAATTTATGTCTTTTGAAATATTAATCATTTTTATGCTAAAGTTTTTCAAAAGTTTTATAGCTTAGTATATTTTGAAACTGATAGCACATTAAGGCTATTTTTCATACCCCGGCTATTTTTAAGTAGCCAACTAGAAATTTTGTTTGTATCTATAATAGATAAAGAGACTGGCACGTCACTGATCCACCTCACCTACTCCCTCCTTATTCCAAGCTCTGGTTTCTGGAAACCACATTATTTTATTTAATTTGTATGCAGTGTGTAAGAGTGTTTGATTCCCTGCCTCTGTGAAATATAGGCATACACATGTCATAGTTCATAGGTAGAGGGGAGAGAGAAAACATGGGGTAGGTTTTCACATTTACTTTGTTTGAGATAGAGTCTCTAAGATTTTCACTGACAGTTATACCAGGCTTGTTAGTCCAAGAGCTTCCAGCTATTCTCTTATCCCTGCTTTTTACTTTGCTGCAGGAGCAATATTATGATATAAAGATATAAAGATGTGTTTATGTGAGTTCAGAGGATCTAAATTAAGTTCTCCGGTAATTTCTCAACTGAAGTATCTCCTTCAGCCTGAGATCACTTCTAGATTCTATGCCTGAGGAAGATAAGAGTAGTGTTTATGCTTGTATGTACATCTAAATTATTTAACTCAATATAAATATACCTTTGATTTCTAATTGTATATATACTCAAGTTTGCTGATGCATAAACATCTCTCATTTGAGATATTTAAAGAAATAATGTTCAGCCACATAATCTCTACATTATGCATTGTTTTATATATGTATTGTACTATAGAGTATAATTGTAATATCAGTATATGTTATGGTATTATAAGTATCATGAATGCCATTATATGAACTTATTATTTGGCCAAACAATTAAGTCATGGAAATTATTTTAAATCCATAGATACACTTATGTTTAGGCAATCTTAGATGGAATTATGAATACATAGTACTATAAGTTAGTTAAAATACTTCATTACAGGTATGAAGTTTTGGCTCAGCAGTGTAAGGAAAAAACTGCTCTTTCTATGAACCTGAGTTAGATTCCCAGCACTCACTTCCTATAATTCCAGCTTTAGAGAACTCAACACCATCATCTGAGACCTAAATTCCCACACGCACACACCATGCAGTGACACATACATGTTCACTAAATTTAAAAAATTAAATCTTAAAAAAAAGTGAGCACACATTTAAATAAAAAAATGTTTCATAATGTGAGTGTTAGGTTTATAGTTTAACATAAGACAATTGGAGTATAGAGAGAATACATGCCTTTAATACCAGGTCTGAGAGTGAGTCAGAGTAAAGACCTGGCAGAGTTACATCTGAAATGAATCAGGGTGATGAGCAAGCAAAGTGATGAATCAGAGGAAGAGTTAGCAGAGTGAACCCAAGTGAGCATATATACAACACTTTATAGAAGCAGGTCTTTAGCTCAGAGAAGCAGGCAGTAAGTAGAGAATCAGTCAGATAAGACACAGAGGCAGTTCAGCGGGAGTCAGTGTCAGATAGGAAGAATGAGTTTGGAACAAAGTGTCAGCTAACAGCAAGAATCAGTTTGAAGACTAGCAGAGCAGTTCAGTCAGAGAAGTAGCAAGAGTTAGCCAGAGTCAGAGTAGTTCTGTCAGAAACAGTCAGCCAGCTTAGAACGAGAAGCTCAGAGAAGAGTTTGAGACAGACTAGCTAGGAGTTGATTCAGCCAACCAGAAGAGTCAGTTGAGTTCAGTACAGCCCTGAGTTTAGAAGGAGCTAATAAGAGTGAGTTAGTCAGCAGTAACTCTTGGAGGCTGAAATATTCTAGGTTTAAGTGTGAGTATTAGATTGCACAGAAGCTGAGACCTTCACGGTCTAAGTTTGTATGTTTAAGATTAGATTTTAAGAAGACTGAGACTCTCTAAGACTTGAATTAGAAAAAAATAAACTGACCTCTGCCATGATCACAGGAGAATGATTAAATAATGTCAATGCACACATCTAAGGTTACAGAAAAAAGGGGTAGAACTGGGGAGAGGAGGAATGAGGGAAGAAGGGAAAAGTGGAGGGCATGGAAATCAAATGTTTTCCCTTAAGTTACTCACTCTCAGATTAGCTTATGCCAGGCAGCTACCTCTTTGTTCTGATCAGTTTATGTTCAAACTTTGCTTATTGAATGGAAGCAATGTATAAACATGCTGGGTCAGCTCTGGAATCTGCAATAAGACCCAATTATTTATATATTTATTTTGTTAGTCAGCTTTTGGACCTCAGCTATTTCCCACAAAAGAGAGTGTAATAAAATACTACAAAGCATGTTGAGTTCTTAAACACATTTTCTTTTTCAACGATGATGAGCCATTTGTGAGTTTTTGCTCAAGTAAATGGAAAGCAGAAGTACCTGCACTTCCTTAAACTTTTCAATCATTTTTCAAAAGTCTTATCTTTCCAAATGTAGGAATTATTATCTTTAGAATGAATATTTCTGCTGGTGTTCCTGGCCACCTTCCAGAACGGGTAATTTCCTTTGGTATTTCTTTGTGATGGAAAAATCTCTGGTTGTATTTATGTTTCTATGTCTACTTTTGCTATTTGTTGTTTATGTTTATTTTCTCTTTCCTGGACCTGAAACCAGTATCTAGGACAGTGATCTGATATTGCTGCTTATTCCTAACCATTAAATGTCTTGTTCAGACATCTGCAAGTTCTGTCAAGATTGTTTATATTTCAAACACCTTGTTCTGTGCAATTAATATCCCTTTTTTAAAAAAGGGAAATAGTATCTTAAGATAGTAAACAAAACACTTCTTTTATTTTCTAGTGGGTGTACTAGGAGTTCCATTATAAGCTTAAGGTTTCCTTAGGTTCAAGATTCTTCAGCCAAGAAAAGGCTGCTGTTTCATCTTTCATCCAATCAGGAAAGAGCCTAGGTTCTCCTTGGTGTACTCTTTCCCAGAGCTTTAAAATCGTGGACTGCAAAGGCCCCCAAGTGTGTCTTTTACCATTACCAGATTCCCAGAATATGATTTTTCACCAGTAGTACTAAGGTGGTATAGAAAAATTAAGGAATATTAACTCCAGTGCTTATATGCCCCAGCTTTAATTCAATACTCCATATGTTTCTAAAACATAGTTAAGAATCTTGTATTTATCACAAAATGTAAGCAGTCTTTTGACTACCACATAACATTCCTCTAATCAACATATCTAAATTCATAATAAAAACAACAGGCTAACTAGCTCCAGTTTTGGCTCACAAGGCTTACCAGTCTGGAACTTTAGGTTTTGCTCAAACATTTCCTCTTCTTATTAATTAATTTGCCAGTGAGTTTTTTTTGTCAGTCTATAAATTATTTTATTGACTAGAGCATGACCTGGACAGAGAGAAACTAACCTCTCTAGTCAACTTTCTCTTCAACAAACTGCAAGATTGACTTACTGTGTATTGACATCCAGCTGTGCCTTGTTCTAAGTGACTCCATGTTAGGTAAAAACAGTGGCTTTTAGGTTATGCCTTGCCCTGTGTATCTCCATTTAAGGATAGCATTTGACTCCATTTGCAGTGCAAACTGAAAGGCAAGATGAACCTGCATGTGTAGACACCACCTACTGTCCAACTTCAACCATGGGGCATTAACTGAAAAGGTAAAAAGCGTACTATCCCATGAACTTATAAAAGTAAAATAAGGCTACATTAGCACATGTGCATAATAAAACCCATTTGTGAAAACAGCCCTGGGTAATTAGCTAACACATTAGAGTAAGGTAGGATACAATACCCTTACCTAAATTTCATAAGGAGGAAGACACCTAATGGTAACCAACTAGGCCCTTACTGACCTGTTCTTTGCTCTGAGGATTGCAGCAAGGGACTCTTAGGTAAAGAACAAACAATTGTATCTAGTTTAACACAACTTATCCCTCATAGCTCACATAGGTTCCATCTGCCTATTCCTTCTTTCTTCTTATATAAGCCCTTTCTTTGCATCCATTGTTCTGTATCCTGTGCATGACCTGTGCATATGCCATCTTCCTGCACCTTACTTCCATAACTTGACTCAGGCCTGAACCTCAGATCAATCATGAAACTCGGTAGTCCTTTTAACCCAGTTTGGCCAGCTGTTCTTTAACTTGGTTAGTTATTAATCATACTAATTCACTGCAGTGCATTACTTTGTTGTCTCAATCAAATTCTCTCCATCTGTCTCTGTTTCTGCCTCAACGAGGCATCTATGAACTGATTCTACTCTGCTGTGTCCTTCTTATTATTTTTATAGGCACTCTGAAATTTACATATAAATAAATAAACATATAGATAGATAGTTCAATGGATATTATATTTGCTGTGTACTGTGTAACGTTTGATCTAAGAACAAATGTTAATAAATAAAATTGGAATAAATTAATCCTTGTATAATTATGATTAGCTATTTTTCAAAGTGTAGCCTATGAAATGAACTTAGTTTATAAATTTACACTCACTCAGTAACTTCTAAGATTGTGGAAAAATGCAAGTTTGTCCATGTATTGTTCTTGTACAATACACTCATTCCAACACCCTCCTGTAGAAGCAACAGAACTAATACAGATGTAATGTTATCACTACATTTTTCACTAAAACAATGGAATCTTTTATTTCCTAGATAGATTTTTTTTTCTTTTCTAAAACTTCAACTAAACTCTGGAATCATTTGTAAAAGTAGTAATCAAATTCCTTAGTAAAGGTTAAAAGAGAAAATACTTAATATTTTCTGTTAAAATGAGTATTCTATTAGTGTATAAATGAGAATGAGCAAGGATATTTTTGAAAAAAAAAAAATATATATATATAGTTTGTATATGTATGCATTTTGGTAGGAGCAAGCAGTCTAAATCACACAAAATTGAAATAAAAATAAAGAAGAGATAATGGGCAGACTATGATGATTGCTCTCTCCAAAACACTCACTGTCTTATTTTCTTTTGTGTAGAGGAATACCAATGTGTCAAAGCTAGGATCTATATTCCAGGGACTATATTCAGAGACCTGTGAGATCTGGATGGAATGTAGACAAGCCTTTAATCCAGTATTCAGAAAGTAGTGGTAGCAAACTCTTTTAATCCCAGTTCACAGAAGGCAATGGTGGTCCATGCCTTTAATCCCTAAGAAAAACAGTGTGGAAGCTAACACAGGAAGCAGAGCTCATATTTATTTTGGTGGATATTCACATTTGTATTTCTGGAATCTCCTTTATTTGTAGGCTTTATGAGGAAATACAACAACCACACCTCCCCACCCCATCTCATTCCAAAATCTCATATAATTTTCTGTGTTTATTTTTTCCCCCACCTATTCCATTCAATGAGCTAAGGAAAGTTTGTTATATGTAATCTCATTTATAATTTAGACCACCACCCCCCAAGTCCAGTAAATGGTTTCTTTAGCTATCCTTCACAACTTACATAATATAGTAAGTATCCTATGATATCTTCTCATAAATTCAATTTCTATATTTTATGTTTAGTAAGCACACAGACATACACACACAAGCATGCACAACTACACATACACACAATTATATTAACTGCTTCTGCCTCTAGACTTTTTTCAGTAAGACCTCTATATTCTTGGAGTTACCTATGTAGCATATTAGTGTAATATTTCAGATACACTGAATTGATGGAGCTAATTTTCTTTTTGACAAAAATACCGGTTTTAAAATGAAGTGTCTTAACCTAGTATTTGTAAATGTCCAAGTGCTTGTTCTTACTGTTTTATTGAAACGCTTTCATATGAAAATCTATTTTTATTATAATGATAAAGTACACTTTATGCTATTTTGCCTTTGGATATTTTGTAGAGGTTTCCGTCAGGCCTAATATTGACTTGTAATTCTTTCGTAAGGTGTCTGATTTTCACCAGAAGAAAAGAACATTATCTGTTTATGCAATAAGACATATCCACTTTAAAAATCATGGTTTCCCCTTTATTTCTTTTATATTTTTTAGATTTGTGAAACTTATAAGTATTAAACACACTGGATAGTTTTACATCAATTATACTGAGAACAACACAATCTGCTTTCCTCAGTGAATAGTAATCTACATATCTTCTAGTGGCCAAATATTCCATTTGCTTTTTTACTACTGTTTACACAAGCAGTGCTCTATCAAGGTAAGTAGATTTTCTTAATTATTTTCAATAATAATAAAATTCATTACTCTGTGTAAGTTTGGAAGTTTGCTAGAATTAAATTTGTATTACAAGAATAATGCAACTACTTTTAAATAGAATTCTTATTTAAAATAATGAGTTATGTAATTTTTTATTAAACACACACACACACACACACTGTGGTGGTTTAAACAAGACTGGCCTTCCTAGGCTCATATATATGAATGTTTTGTTCTCTTCATCACTGAAATGATCAAGGCACGTCTTATAAATGTAAACATTAATTGGTGGCTTTAGTGTTTTAGAGAGTACTGGAGAAGTAGCTGAAATCACTGTATCTTATCTTACTTTTTTGATGATGAGTTCAAATAAATGACACAGCTACTGAATAATTGCCACATAAATGAACACAAGAAATGTAATTAATCAATTCAGGGACTGAGACAGCTTCTAACCAACTAATGTTTAGGGAGCGTGAGCAGCATGAAGTCACTGGGCAAAACACTGAGTTACACCCTATGCATAGGAATAGTATGACACTAATTTCATCATAGGATTCAGAAATACTGAGATTTTCCATATATATATATATGGAATTGGCAAAAGGACCATTAATTGTGTATAGGAGAATTTGGAGGGAGGAAGGGAATAGTGAGGTAATTATAATATCAAAAACATTTTTTAATGTTCATGATCAAGCATCCATGTGTTTCATACTTGGAGAAAACCCTCTCATCAGTGTCATACCATGGCAGGTAACATTTTAATGTAAGAAGGCCAAATAAAAGCAATCACTTGTCAATGGAAGTCAGAAGCATCCTACAACCAGACACATTTAAAAAAGAATATTCTGTACTTGTAGAATTTAACAGAGTACCAATAGAACAACATTAATCTTCTAAGGAAAGTGCTTCACGTTACCTAAACCTCTTCTCACAACAATGATAATATTAAGAATAAACATCCCTGGACACTAACTGAGAGTCTGTGGTGCTCAAGAGTCAATAAACACCATAAGTTACAAAATTTACTCACAATTACATATCTACTTCATTAAAGAAAAATTATTAAATGTGTGTGTGTATATGTGTGTGTGCACACGCATGTGCATTTGTGTGTATGCGTGTATGCATGTGTTTATGGATTTGGCTTATTCATCTGAATACTTGGTTCCCAGAGAGTGAACTGTTTGTCATGGATTAGGACATGTGTCACTGGGGTAAATGCAACCTTGTTGGAGTACTGAGAGGGGCTTGAAAAGTTTGAAACCTCACCAAATTTTTACCGTATTCTACCATGAATGTTTTATTTTATTAATAAAACAATTACTAGTCTCTTACTGTATATATATATATATATATATATATATATATATATATAAAATGAAATTTATCAGGTACCATTAGTATTTGTAGTTTCAAACATCCTCTATTGGAGACTTAGGCATCTATTTATAAAATTTAAGATATTTTGTATAATAGTAGTCTAATTTAAAATGTTTATGAATATCATATTTTTCTAAGACATATTTCAATATATGCTGAATACATTAAATATTCTGTTTGTACACTAATCAAAATATATTTACAAATAAAATAAGTAATACAAAATAATTATAAGAAAACTTTCAAGAAATGAGTGGGGAAATTGGTTATTATTGTTTGGGTGAATCAAGAAAATACTTTGTAGATGATACTCAGTCAATGTTTGTTCAGTGATAATATGATTATAGGTATATAACAAGTGTTAAATTGTATAAATTAACAATTAACCATGTATCAGTCTAGGATGAGAAATACAAAACAGACATAACTTCATTTATAAATGATGCAATTACATAGCATGTAGAATGTACAGATGTACTGATTAAAGGAAATCTAATAAAAACTAAAATAAAGAAAAAATATTTCACATATGAAATTACTAAGCATGTTCTACTTCATTGCAAATGTATGCTTTAAACTGTTATAAATAGATAATATTCAAAAGAGTGCAGTATAAAAGCTCATTTTTTTAAAAAAAAGGATATGAATCACAAAAGGCTGACAAAACTATTTCCATTCTATACAAGACAACCTATATAGAAAGTGATTATTTGCAATTAAATGGAGGTCTCTTTCAAAGATTATTTTTCTTCAAACTTCTGCATGAAATAAAAGAAATAGGTTTCTTTGACAGTAGATAAAATGCTCATTGTCATAGACATACATATTTTCTTTCAAGGCCTTTTTCTTCTGCTATGATGATCAGACAAATGTTTTACATAATAGCTTGGAGAAGGATTTATAGAAAGCAATTACATTTTTTGAACATTATTAAACTCTGTGGCTATTGATATAAAAGTCTACTTTGAATTTTAAATATAGAAATCTTACAGGTACATGTAAGCTAATTGTAGGTTTTTCTCTTCCTTTGTTTCTGTTATAAGAAAAATACAAATGTAAGGCTTTCTTTAAAATTATTTAGGGAGTAGGAAAACTAATATTCATTTATGAGTATTGAACTTCAAATGGAAAAATGAGAAGAAACATAGAGCTTTAATATATATCACCTGTAGATATTATGTTATTTATTTTTTTAATCAACAAATGAAATACATTGCACATTTATAAGCAAATGATTAAATGCCATTTATGAATTTCCAGCTATTTCTTTATGGCCATACATATGAGTACAATGGAATTGTAAATAGAATACACAGCAATAACATGGCCAGAGAGTTTCTACAGGCAAACAGGTCCATATTGAAGACTCATAGTACTGCTTTTAACTTTTGTACTTATAAAACACTTCTGTTTTCAATATTTATTCTGATATTTATTGATTGATAGTTTTCAATACTTTGAGAAGAAAATGAGACAAGAGGTAAAAATATCTAAGTGCCCAATTCAGACATAACAAATTCATCTGTATTCACTGCTGACTCTCCACGTGTTCAAATTTGACCTTTAAATCATGACTTTCTTTACCCGCTGTCATTGTTATGACTTTGTAACTGCCTCACCTCTATATGCTTTTGGGGTACTTAGCAGCCATCACTATCTTCAAGGAAGATGAAATATCTTAGCTTCCAAATATATACATCCAGTTATGAAATACATCGTTTTCTACTTCACAGGTTCTGCCATTTACTTGTACTAGGACTTAATCCATTTCTATATACATACCCCCTTTTTTTTCCCCCTCTGGCACTTTCATTTCTTATACAAGATTAAAAAAAGATTCTGTAAGTTAGATGTCAAAATAATGACAAGTGAATAACCAGTTGGAGACTCTTCTCTTAGTAGGACTAGTATTTCATCTTTGTTCAGCCCCTTTTAGTTGCCTGAAGTACTTAATCTAAAGTTGGGATCTCATGAGATTTTCTACCTGTCCTGCTTTCATGCCAGAATACAGATATTGGTGTTCTTTTTATTCAGATTTTATTTAGACAACTATAGATGAGACTTCTCAGGTGTAGCTTTCCTGAACTTTCTATAGGACAAAAATCTCACGGCAATCTTCTATTCTGTTTGATATTATAACACTTCCCCTTCTTTAGCTATGATCTCTAAGTTGTTGTAACAGGAGTTGTGTTGTGTATGTGCCAGTGGGGTCTGGGTACTACACAGTCTCTTGTTCTCTGCATCTTGATCAGCAGTGGTTTTCTATAATGATCTCTGTCTTTTGCAAGATGTTTCTTTGATGAGGGAAAAGAATTATACTTATCTGTGTGTAAAAGTATACATACATGGAACACAGGTAGGAATTATACCTGTTTAGAAAAGCAGTGGCTGTTTTTTTTTTTTCTCAAAATATAATTTGCTAGGAGTACAGTAAAAGGCGTGGTTTTCCTCTATTTAACAGGCCTTAATCTGCTGATTACCACCAATGTATTTGTGCTACTATTACACCCTTACAGTTATCCCATTGCTTGTTGCTGCTTTAGTTCAAAACCAACTGCATTAATCAGGGTTTTCTAAAGGAACTTGTGTGTGTGTGTGTGTGTGTGTGTGTGTGCTCTATGCAACATATTGGAGTGGTTTATTGACTGTGGTCTGAGTAGTACAACAATGGATGTCTTCCGATGGGAAAGGTGATAGCTGTTCATCTCATGAGAATTAATAGCTTAGCAGTCCCAAGCCAGGGATACGACAGTTCTAGAGAGCTGCCGTTTTCCAGTCTACATTGGACTCCTAAAGAAGTATCTTCTAGCACTAGTGAAGGAATGCTAAACAAGAGGATAGATGAGCTTGCCAGAGACAGTGAAAGCAAGCACAGAAAAAGCAAAAACTTCCTTCTTTCCCTGGTCCTTACATGTGACCTTGCACCAAAGGCTGTGGATCAGATTTAGAAACTCCCTGCTTAAATGATCAAATTTAGAAAATATCTTACAGAAGTGCTCAACATCTGCTTGGGTTTTCATTGATTCCTATGTAGTCAAATTGACAACCAATAGTGACCATCAAGAGTATCATATTTGGGCAGGTGATTGGTTGCTTCTCTATCCTAGAAGCTTACATGGCATCTCCTTGTTCTATGAAAGTTATCCCTCAGGGAAGAGGCTTTTGCTTCAAATACAAAATAGTTGTTCTGGGTCTTTTGTCCAAAGTACATGCTATCTTCAGTTACCTTTGACATTATGGACTTACCTTCAATATCTGGGAGGCAAACAATACAACAGTAATGTCCTATGTTTTGGGTATCTAAGAGGCCTTTGAATGCCTGATATTGAGGTTTTTGATAGATAGTCTATCACTCTTTGGGGAAGCATTGAAAATCCAGATGATGAAATTATATTTATACTATACATCCATATGTATGTATATACTTATGTATATATTATATGTTACTTTGGGTGAATAGATAATATGAATCCTTATGATGTTTTCAAATATTACAGTTACTATACTGAACTGCCTCCTTCTTCTGCTTTAATCTCTCTCTCCATCCCTAATTAACTCCTTCCAAATTATCTAATATCCAGTAGTAATCCCTAAAATCATTATATATATACATATATATATATATATATATATATATATATATATATATATATATACACATACACACAGCTAAACTTATATTGACTGAGCAGTTTGCAACATATTTAGGACTATATATGTGTGTATATATGTATATATACATCTATATGTATATATACATCTACAATTAAAAAATGAAAGTTATGAGTATAAGGGAGAGCAAGGGTGGTGAATGGGAACATTTGAAAGGAAGAAAGAGAAGGGAAAAATGTAATATTTAATTTTAAATATTTATATATATTTAAAAATTGAAATCATAATATGCTGTATTTGTTAGTGTATCAGAACATATACTTCTTTTAAATTAATTTATATATTTAAAATAGTGAACAAATGCAATAGAACATTCAACATAGATTATTAACATGAACATTGACATGTTCTGTACTAGTATCTGAGCTGCTGATGTAGACAAAGAAAATGACACATTTATGTTGAATGAGCCCCACATCTTTTAATCACCACAGGTATCTCAAATAATCTCTCATTACTGTTCAAATAATCTGATTCCCTTCATTTGGTGATGCAATCCCTGACTCTCTCTATACACATACATACATACATTTAATATATTTAACATACATATGTTATATATATTAAATATATTTTATATTTTAAATAAATATATATGTTAAATTTCTCTACTCATACCAAAGCCTGCCTCTTTGTTCATGAACTTTGTACTAATCTAATTGATCTTTCCCAAGGGTAATTGGAGCTATGTCTACAGACCCCTTGTCTAAATCATATATTTGTCTTTAGTAATAGAGAGAAGGCATCAGGAACATTTAAAAATAGTTTATATTTCAAAACCTTATAGGTATAATCCAATTTAACTTACTCCTTTGAATGTGAAGAGGCGTACTTTCAGGAGTATGTCTCCTGTTGATTACTTTCCAGTAGATGTCTCTACACCCATGTGTATATGAGTAACACTGACTAAACTGAGTGGATTATTAAAGAAAATCAACAAAAAAGAGGACATTAATTTTAGAGGAAGATGTGGGTAATCTATCCAGGAGAAGTTGGAGTAGTGGCTGGATATGTTTGCATGCTTACATAAATTTTGCAAAATTATGATTATAATGTTATGTTAAAAGACAAAATAACCAAAGCTCTTGATTAAAGATAGGGAATGGGCTGGCCTATTTTTGTGTTTTGTTTTGTTGGTGAATAACTACATACACATTGCATCCTTACTTCTGTTCTTTTTACTCTCACACAGGGATACACTTTCAATTTCTTTCACTATATTCTAAGCTTCTTCTAAAACACTGCCTTGGCATTACCTTCAATACACAAATAAATAGCAGGACTGAGAATATTTCAGCTTAATCCACTTCTGATTATGCTTTCTGGTCTCCCAATCCCGTTGTTCCACAATTTCCCATCTAGTTTTCTGAAGACAAGTAACTAATTAAACACAACAGGGTTCTTTGTGATGTTGTTCATTTAATTAATTTCAGGATCTGAAATTAATTAATGTATTGAACTAGCTAACATATCGAATTTAAAAGGAGAAAATAATTATAAATATTATCAAAATATGCATATTGATACAATAAGAGTAAGTTTTATTCACAGTTATATTATATTGTAAAAATGGTGGTAATTAAAACCAATTTCCCTGAAGAGATTGCCACACTTAATGAAAAGAATATGTTTGCATTCTTCTCAAGTTTCCAATTAATTCTACCAGGCATCACTGGCTAAAATTTCAGGAAAATAATTTGAGGAATACAAATGAATGAAATGAATTGGAGATCATTGTTTGTATGTATTAATTTTGCATTTTTCTGTTCATTGACACTAAATATTTGGAAATACTTATGGAACACAATGCAATGTTTTGATAAATTTAAACATTGTATATCAATTAATTCATAGTAATTGGCATACACTCATCATTTTTATTGCAGGCACATTGAAAATCCTGTCTTCTAGCTATATTTGGTTGAGTATATGCTTTCTAATCAGTTGGAAACAAAGCTCTGATTATTTATTAATTATTGCCAGAAGAGAAAGTAGAAACAATTTTACTATTTAAAATATGGGAAAACTTTACATTTCCTTTCTCTGCTTAATATAATTTATTGAAGACTAAGTTATTAGAGCTTCTGAAAAACAAATAAACAAAAATGGCTGCTATTAAATGGTATGATAATATAGAGCCAAAACATAGTTTTTGAGTTTCTGAATGAATTAATGAACTCCTAAAGTAATATCCAAATATCTACTGTCATATTTTCTTTTGAACTGAATTGAAATGGAAAAGATAAAAGCCTTCTCTCAAATTTTTATTTTTCTATCACTATTAACTATTACTTTTAACTACTTATAATCCAGATCTTCATTGTACAGAAAATTAATCAGTAGATGTATGTGTCTCCTGAAAGTTTAATCTAACACAACTGATTTCAATTAAGAATTACTGTCTTATCCCAGTAAACATTTTTACAGACTTTAAAAGTTGAATGTGGATAGTAGCTCTTCCATACTTCTGGTTTTGAATATTTCTTTTTTATAGCTATGTAACCATGTTAGGACAGATTTTTACATAGAGTTTCACTCTGTTTCAGGCCAACCTTGTATGGAATTTGCTGTATAACCAGACTAGTCCCACTATCATACTCAGAAATCACAACTCAAAGAGCCAAGTTCACAGGCATGAGCCACCATGCCCTGTTGGAGAAAGGTTTATATTTCTAGAAATTCTAATGAACTGTGCATGACTAGTATAAACAAATATCATAAATATTTCAAACTGTATTTCCTGTATGCACATCATCAAACACAACTGTACTATTAGCTGAAAATAAATTCTTTATTCTAAGAAACACAGTTCTACATTTACGTCTGTTAAAGGTATATAATGTTAGAAAGATTTATACTTTATCAGGGTGTGGGAAATGTCATATCTTGCTGTGATGAAACACTATAGCCAAAGGCAACTTAGGGAGGGAAAAGTTTATTTCACTCAGAGTTCCATGTAACAGTTAATCACCTTAAGCAGTGAAAGCAGGAACTCAAGGAGGGCAGAAACTTGGAGGCAGCAGCTGATGAAGAGGCCATGGATTAGTGCTGTTACTGGCTTGCTCTACAAGGCTTAATCAGCCTGCCTCATTACTTAACCTAGGATCACCTGCCCAAGAATAGCACCACCCACAATGGGATCAACCTCTAATTAAGAAACGTTCCTGCAGCTGGTTTTTATGAAGGCATTTTTTTTTCAATTGAGGAGCTCTCATTTCAGATGACTCTAGCCTGTGTCAAGTGGATATAAAACCAGCCAGGTCAGTGGCAAAATGACATACTTAAGCTAATGGTATAAATATACAAATATATTTGCCCTTGTTATTTTTGATATAAAACATATCATAGCATTTTAACATTGCAATGCTACCTATATTTAAGAATTCTAATGGTGAGACTTGGACACCATCTGAGCCACAAAATCTCTGACTCATGTCCTATCCTCCCCCTTGAAAGATCCTCGTTGACAACAGAAGGGCAGAACTCCATACCAAAGAAGGAAACCCTTTCCTGAAAGTGCAGAACAGGACAGGAATTAGATACTGGATAACCTGGAGATGATTTCTAATGGTGTCATTCTTTGCTCAAAGATCAGTACCTAACCCAGTCTTCACCAGAGAGAACCGCTCCAGCAGCTGAGCTGAGCATACGGAGAGGTCCAGGGCCAAATATTGTACAGAGATTGGGAAACCCTACAGAAGAGGGAAAGGAGGGATGGAAGAAAGTAGAAGGGTTGAAAGCACCAGGAGAGCAAGCCCCATAGTGTCAACTAACTAGCACTCTTAGGGGCCTACAGAGACTGAAGGGACTGACATGAAACCTACAGTATCCCCTAAATATCATACGGATAACTGGATTTGTATTCTAAAAAACTCCTACAGGCTCGAGTGGGGTTTTCTCTGACCATTTTACATTCCCTTGACGTCTTTTTGCTCCTGCCAGGCTGCCTGGCCCACTCCTTATATAGGGATTGTTGCCTGGCCTTGTTTTGTCCTGTTACACTATACCCTGATTGTCCTGTAACCCTGGGGGGATGGTTCTTTTCTAGGGAGAAGCAGGGCAGGGGGAGAATGTTTGTGGGTGATGATGAGGTGTAGTAATGAAGGAGATGAGGAGTAGTTGGAGAAGGAAGGAAGGGAGCAAGGTAGGAATGTGTTGTATAAGTTGAATGAGGGAAGAAAAAAAATTATAAAAAATTAATTAATTAAAAAAAGAATTCTGAAAATCACAGCACAGTGTCAGTGCAATCCATACCACTGTTGTGTAGCAGTTTCCTCCAAGATTAAAACCTTCCTTCTTTGAGGGGTACTTCTTAAGACATAAAATATAAAATAAAGGTCAAACAATTGAATATTTTAGGTGCAGGTTGTTTAAAATGTGAAACTACAGTATGTTGTAAGGTGAAAGTGAAACTCTCCATCCAGAAAAGAAGCTACAAAAGACAGAAGTTAATAGAAAATAGCTTCATGGAGTTCCTGAGACTGACTATATTTACTAGGCTCCTCTACCCCATGGAGTATATTTGCTAAGAGTCACTCTTAGACAAATTTAGCTACCGTTTTGCTCCTTGTACCTAACCGTAATGTGTGAGGTAAGATGTGTTCATATAACTGACTCTAAATAAACACACACAAACTAATTTCCTATATTCTAGGCATTTCTGAGGGTTTTTGTTTTCCTTCTTAAATTAATTCTTGTAAATATTTCTCTCTTGCCTAGTTTTTGTCCTGTTTGTTATCTATGAGGCAGGAAATTCTGCTTGCCATTTTGTATGTTTGACCATATTAAATTTGCTCTCAAGCCTCAAGATGAAAAAAATGTTCCCTTGATTTGTTTGTTTTTAAGTTCTCATAAACTAGGTGATATTCTGTTGTCTATCTTATGCACTTTTATATCAAAATGCTCAGAAATATGGGAGTGTATCTATCAGAGGAAACACATAGAATCAGTCCGTTAAGCTTCTTCACTCTTCTGAACTATTCAAAAATATTTATTATCAAAATTTGTTGCATAATATCATATATTATGACTAAGTTGGGGTTTTATTTTTCTCAAGAATTTAATCATGATGTTTTTCCTTAAACAAAAACAAACTTCTTAGTTGAATTTAAACCACTGGTATTGGAAATTGGTGCATTACAGAAATATGAAAAATCCATCATGGACTCTATTGTTAGTTTTTCTATTATTCTGATGGGACAGCCCTGAATATGCAGAAGAGAATGACAATTTACATCAAATTTTCTGTAATGTCAGCCCTTAGATGACACTAAAGCTCCATACTGCAAAGCCATTTAGAATGTCAATTAGAGTGTCTCAACTGGTCTTCAGTGTATATCAGAATCCCAAAAAAATAGTCTCTAACAACAAGGAAGTAATGTACTTGATAACAAGAATTAAATGTAAGCAAAGAGCAAAAGCTTCCTTCATACTTGTCTTTATAGAAGATTCCAGAAGGAAGTGTGTTCCAGATAGAAGTGGGTCTTTCAACCTAAAAAAGCTACATAGTAGATTTTCCCACCACGTGGAATTAGGCAAAAATATCTTCCAGGTGTGCCTCTCCATTATGGGGTTAATTAGTCAATTACAGTCAATTTCAGTCCAACTGACAACCAAGAATAGCCATCACAATCTCAAATGTTTATTCATTTTTCCTTTCTTTCTTTTATTGAAAAAAGATTACCTTTTCATGTAATAGATTCTGATTATAATTTCCTCTCCCTCCACTTCTGATAGTTCTTCCCTGCTTTCCCTCTCCTCTGGCTCCATTCCCTTTCTATCTCTCATTAGAAAAAAAAAAAAGGCTTCTTAAAGATAACAAGCAAACATAAAAAAAATATAATATGATGAATTAAAAACTATCATAATTAAATTGGACATGACAACCCAACAGGAGGAGGAGTTGCTTGGGCAAGAACAAGAACTACAGATCCACTCCTTGTCACGGTCCTAAACCTCATCAAAATACTAAGCTAATAGCTGTAGTATATCCACAGAGGACCTGGTGCATGCAGATCATTGTAGGCCCAGTGCTTGCCTCTTCAGTCTCTGTGAGCTTATATGCACCTTAATCAGTTGTTTCAGAGAAACTTGTTTATCCTCCATCCCCTCTAAATCTTACAATATTTATGTCTCCTCATTGGAGACCATCAATTTACACTCTTTCTCTCTGCATACTGTCTGGCTGTGGGTCTTGCATCTGATCCAATCTGAAGCTGGAGGAAGCCTATCTTGTGGTGACTGGGTAAGGCACTGATATATGAGTATAGCAGAATATCCTTAGGAATAATTGTATGTATTCAGGTGGTAAGCGATCCCTCTGGATATGCTAGCTTGAAATAAAAGGCACCCCATTTTTTAAAAGCCCCGTTTCTCTCTGGCCTTAATAGACAGAACTCGGACTAAGGTCAGATAGCCCAAAGCTGCCCAGTTCTGGGAAACTGCCTGTCTAACTAACCCATCCTTACTGCTTCCTCGTTCCACAATTCCACCCTTATAGATTACACAGGAAGCCCTAGAGAAATCTCACAGTACTTCCTTATTGCTCTGGGGCCCTTGACACTATGATTTCTTAACCCACCAGATAGACCAGTCTGCCTGACCATAGCAACCTGCTTATGCATTCCCTGCTCTTCTCCTCACTTCGAAAATTGCAAAAATACTGGTACTATGTGTTCAATAAATTGAAGGCTTGACCAGACAAATTGTCTGCCTTTCACTTCTCGTGTCCCTGTCCCAGACCCCATTCCTACACCCTCTCCTTGGGTCCTGGTTGAAGACCCTGCAGGTCAGGACATATTCATGTATTTTTTATTTCATCAAGTAGTATTTGGATTTACCCTGAATCTCTGGCCTATATCGCCTCTTGTTTTTGGTTACCCGAGCTGTGTTAAGTGTGAGTTCCTTCTCAGGGAGTGGGCCTTGTATTAAATCAGCCATTATCTGGCTACTCTTACATGTTCTGGGTCACAAATACCATAGCATATTTTTCAGGCAGACAGATTATAGGTCAAATTTTTTTTTGGCTTGGTTGACGTCCAGGATTCTTTTTTAGTAGCTTGCAGCGTACCTTTCCACAGCAAAGTGACTGGAATGTAAGGATGGCATTCCATGTAGGCACTAGCTCAACTTCTGCTTGTTGAATGAGTTCTGTGTGTGTTGTCTTGGCAATGGAGCCCCAATGTCATTTTACAGAAATCAGCCTTTTTTCTTAGCTTAGTAACAGCCTGTGTTGTTTGGGAAATTTTCATGGATCCCCCTTGGCCAACAGTTCCTTTGAATGTACCCAGATCCTATCACAGAAAGCCTTATCTGGTTTTAAGGGATGGTCAGTTGAGACTGTATCCACCATTACCAGGAATCTTCAATTAGATCATCTTCAGAATCCTTTTAGAAACAATATTGAGATAGTTGGATTTTATTAAACTTCAAATGAGAAAGAAAGCATTAAATTTGGGACTTACGGTTTCAGAGAATTAGAGTCCATTTTCATTATGGTGTAGAGTGTAGCATCAGAAAGCATATAGGTAGGTATAGGAACAGTCAATGAGAGCTTACTTGTGATCCATAAGCAGTGGGAAGCATAGAGACACATTGTTAGGCATAGGCTTTTGAAAACTCAAAGTCCACTTGCCCCTCAATGACATAGCTACTTCAACAAGGTTTCTCCAAATCCTTCCTACACAGTTCTATCAACTGGGATCCGAACACTCACTATATGAGCCCATGAAAGTTATTACTTATTCAAACCATCATAACCACAAGCCTATTCTTTATCCTCACTTTAAAAATCTTAAATAAAATAAGTAGGAAATAGATGGGTTGGTTCAAATTGGAAAATAAATGCTGAAAATCTTTCTTTTCTTTTTTATGATATTGGTAATGACCACTCATAGACCATCACTAATTGTTTTCTAGATAAACTTGGGGAATTTTTAGTCTGAAATTTTATTAGATGTAGTAGCTGATCATAACGAATTTTTCATATTTACCTTGATAATCTACATCATTCAGTAAAGTTTTACTAGTCACGCAACTTTATAAATAATCATTTTCAAGCTTTTTATGAAAGATATGAATATGATACTTCATCATAATTTTAAGATAAATATAACTTGGTTGAATTGCACATATTCATTAGCTACAGTAGTCATGGTGCTTTTTCTAGAATGCAACAACAGTTTCTTTTCTGGAAACAATTATTTAAATGAAAAAATACAAAAAAGTACTAAAATAAAAAGTCTGTGGGAAACAAGTTTTAAATCTATCACAAATGGTCATTACATTCTTGTAATTTTTCATAATGTGATCAAATTTATCAAAATATTCCATCATAACAAGTTGTAGTTTGTAGAATATTTGAAAGAAATTCTGAATGTGAGTCTGTTCCAAGAATAATAATTATAAGGTGGATAAATCTCATTCAGTCTTTTGTATATTTTTGACACTGCCTCAGGTGAATTTTGCAAAATAAAAATAATAACTGGTCATTTAAAAAGATTATGAGTTGTTTCAAAATAATTATTCAGGATATATCGTTTTCCACTATTCTTACCCATATACTGAAAGAAAGGTGAACTTTCCCTTATTCAATGTGTAACCAAGAAAAACTATTTCCCAGATACTCGGCAAGATAGTGATTATGAAAATAGAATTTTTGCTTAATTTTTTCTAAAATCAAAATACAGAATTAATGATAATACAAAAATTGTTTAAGGAAAGTTTCTACTACTGGGTCTGCTTTGCTTGAACAAAATGTCTTTAGAAAGTCAAGTTCTATAAAACTTCTCTATACACAGTTGGTTTTATTTTAGCTAATAAACCACAATCTTAAAGGATAATAAATGCATATTTCATCTCTCTCAATTTATTTTTGAGAAGGAACATAACTTTTTAGTTGTCTTAATGAAGAGACTTACCTAAATCACTTTCTTCCATTATCAAGGAGAATCTAACTTCAAGTACTATAAACTTACTTGTATTAAATCCAGTTTTCAAATAGTCATATTCAAAATGCATCTCTACCCCTGAGTACAGAAATACGAGAGCATGAATGTCACTCAGGGAATATTTTGTCTGCTTCCACAGATAGTGATAAAAGTGACAAATCAAAAGTAGTGTCAATGTGTGAGCCATGGAAAATAATTAGATTTCATGATTCGCACTTCTGATTAATATTACATCAATCATAATTCATAAGGTTCTGGAACAATCCTATGTAATTCCATTTCTGATAGAAATGTTGCGTTTAACTAAGTAAAAACAAAATCACATGGAACTTTGCCACATCCCTTTGTTGTCACGAAGTACTCCACTCTTCTTAATCTTTCTGTATACAACCTCACCAAGAATACATTGGAAGGTAATAAGATTGTGGATGAGGAGGGCTTAGGCACTAGCAGCAAACTTACTATCATTATTAAGCTAAACTTACACGGGCCAGGCTCCCTCCTAAACATTTATGTTTGTAGCCACAGACAACATAATGCTATCTTCAGCTTTTTCCAGAAAATCATCTTTGTAATCGTGAATACAGAGACATATCACTGCAAAGTTGATGGGAATAGATTGAAGACTCAGTCTTCTATAGAACATTTATACCATGACTGTTAAGACTTGTAATTACTATAAAATATGGGGTGAAAAGAATGTAAGCTTAAGGTAGGAGACAGGGAGAAGGAATGTACAAGGTTTACTTCTGCCTCACACAAGACTGAGTCAAAAGTCTATATGTAAAATATAGATCCAGACAGGGCCATAATACTCCCTGATGACATATTCACTACTGCTGATTCCTGGGTGAAGAAGTCACTGCCTCCAGTTTTCCACCAACTGAGGTGCCCCCTAGGCTCTACAGAATAGGTAAATTCAACAATTAAAACAAAATCAACCAGAAAACAATGATAAAATGAATGTTTGAAAAGAACTATAAGGCAATTGTAGGGGGTAAGGTTTTCGTTAATAAGTATGTGAGGGTAATTAGAGACAGTAAGTGTTATAGTAATCAAAATAGAGTTTACTTATGTATGAACTGGTAAAGAACAAATTAAATGAACTTATAAAAATTTATAAAACATGGGAACTTGCATTGATTTTTCCTAACACTTACTTCTTTTGGCTGATTACAGATATGCAATATAATTATCCCATGTATTTTCTAGACTGTACATGTATGTAAACATATTTAATATTATATTACTACAAATAAGTTCTGTAAGCACTTTTTCAAGGTCACAGTATTTCTTACAATATCTGATATTTGATGCCTTTACACATTTAAACTTAAACTACCTGTTTTAACTACCAAGCAAAATTTCAGTGCAAAACTATTGCCGTTGTGTATGAGGAATATCCATACATTTTCACAATTTCTGAAGACAATAAATTTTTTAAAACTAGTACATATTACAGAATTTGAATTTAAAATACAATTTATAAATATGTAGTAGCTAGCAAGAAATAGAATCTCCTAAACTTGATCTTCTACTTTTCCAATTTTAAAAATTAAAAAACAGTTCTTTCCTTGCAAATTGAGACAATGTGTATCTGATTTTTCTGCAGGAAGTACTTTTCCCTTTAGAAAACTGGCATTGCTGGGAAAATGTCATTTTTGTCAATATGTATTTGTAACCAGCTTTCCAGGAAATATATCTTTCTATGAATCTGGAGAGCTGAGTAAACTATTTTTAGGCAACTGACAATATTTCTTGCACCGAAATATATTTTTTAAAATTTTATAATATTATTTAATATGTATGGATATTTGTCTGCATATATGCAAGTGTGCGCCATGTATGTAAAGTACCTACATAGGCAAGAAAAGGAGGAGATAAGCCCCTGAAATTGTAGTTACAGAAGGTGGTGTTGCGCATGCTGGGAATCAAACCTGGGTATTCTGGAAGAGTAGCCAGTGCTCTAGATCACTGAATCATCTTTCTATTTCCTATACCTAAATATTATCTGCTATAGCCAAAAACTTTATAATTCCCTTGCACTTTAATAACACAAGAAAGACATAAGCCTAAGTCATTGTTCTAAAAGGATGAAGCTCAGTGCCATTCTAATCACTTACATTACCTACGTAGTAGTGTTATAAATATAAAACCGCTGAGTAGCAGGAAAGAGTTCTAGTGCTCTGTAGGCAGTATGATCAGTATAATTGATTATTAATTATATAATTTAAACATCTAGTAGACAAAATTGTGATCATTCTTCTAAAACTAAATGATAAATATTTAAGGTAAGTGATAGGAACACTCTATTCTGGTATCTGTGCTTTCTATAGATGTATTTACATATCATGCTTTACCCAATAAATGTGTACAATGTGATTATACACACACACACACACACACACAAACACACACACACATATATATCTATAGCTATATCTATATCTATATCTATATCTATATCTATATCTATATCTATATCTATCTATCTATATATATATATATATATATATATATATATATATATATATTCCTTTGAATCCAAATCCATGTCAATTCTGATGACATGGTAGTAGAAATCTCTGGTGTGAAAAGCCAGTAATTGGAGTTTTAATATGTCCTATATATGACTATAATACATAACTCAGTTAAAAATGATATTTGTGTTGTATTAAGTCAATTTAATGTGTATATAACTTGGGATATGTTGTTTATCATAGTACCAAACTGAAAAATACTGGGGCCCATAATCCATCTGAGAGTGAAAATACTTCAGTAGTTATGATTAAATAAAGGTGTTCGGAAAATTCTAAAGCCAGAGTTGTAATATGTAGATTCTTTTATTTTTGATAAACATTAACAACTATTTACTTTCATTAAATAAAATTGGAATGGCAAATGCTGTATAAAATATGATTACCCAATCTGGAACTCCTTAAGAAGAGATGCAATTGATAGAGCATGATAATTTTATGTTAATGAATAGGCACAGTATCCTTAAATCAAACATACTTACTATTTTTATATAACATTATCGAAAATACTGTGCAACAATGCATTTAATGTGATTTCTCAAATACAAATGGAAATTAGTTTAATTTGTAAGTAGTAGAAAATCCTTTCCTTCTGAATTACTGACTTTATTGATATAGAATATTGTTGTAGCATTCTTGAAAATATCATCTCTGAGTATTTTGTAATCTTATCATTTCAGAAGTCTAAGATCTATGATGGGTTCTTTGACGAGTAATTTAATCTCTTCACACCAAAGTATTTTGTGTGTGATCATTTTTGTTTTTGTACACATTTTGTGATTATGTTCTAACAGTGTATAGACCTGATTCTTTATCCTTATTTCAAAAGGATCTTATAAGTTTGCAATTAATATGTTAATAAAGAGTGCATAAAATAATATGGCAAAATTGTAGATATCATGAAACTCAGGACTTACATTAAGTATCTCCATTATTTCTCATGACCAGTAAAAATTATAGATTTATAGTTTATATATAGGTTTATAGCAGTAAAACCCAGGATTTGAACTGTAACACATTCAGCTTTCCTAGCCAGTATTCTAATGTTGTTCTCTGTACATTTCTAGACACTTAGCGCAAGGATTCTACAATTTAATGATATTGTTCTGTAATTAGCACAGTAATTTCAGTTTATTATCAGACAATGTACAAAAAAAGTACATTTTCTTTGAAGGGAAATCTCTTTCCCTTTTACAGACATATTTTTGTTTGAAATAATTGTAGATGTCTTATCTTTTGCTATACTAATTTTTTTAGCTAGAAGAATTCTATACAGTATTGAAGTATATTTTAATGAAGTCATTTAAATTATTACTCCACCCTATGGAGTAAGTTAATATGGAAATAAAACAGATTATATTTTTCATTTCCTCATATATTTATAAACAAATATATAATATTTGTCATCTTTAAAAATGATGCTGAAAATGTGATACATTTATGCAAGTAAAATAAAAAAAAATAAAAAATAATAGTGTCAGAAATTCCTAATTTTGAATCATGAGTATAGTCAGCCTACTACAGTTACCTAAAGAAGTGCCATTTGGTCAGTGATTTTTGTCTTCAATAAGTCTAAGATTGATTTCACCTGGTATGTTAAAATTCTGCAGTATGGTATATCCAAAAATATCTGCAGGCATGACTTTGATTGATCTTTAGGCAAATTCTAAGTACTAATGAGTGACTGACATATTCTAGGATTGAAAACAGACAAAACCTATAATGATATGCCATCATTGTTAATTAAACGTGTACAAATGGACAGATTTTATGTAGTTTCATTTGTTCTGTGTGTTTGTTGCCTGTTGACACTAGCATAACAACCTGGAGCAGGTTCTCTGTTAAGGGATAGTGGAGCCATTCTGAGATTTCTCTGCAGTATGTGTTTTTGTGATTTTTTTTTCTTACCCCCAAGAAGAACAACTGAAAAAGATCACAACAGTTTCACTAGGAATTGGGCTGCTTTAATATTTGTTTGGACTTCATTTTGTGTGCTATTCTATCTGTATATTTAATCTTTCATTCCATGGTTAAGAATCCAATATGGACTATGATGAATTCTTTAAACTAACTAATCTGTATGACTGCAACCCAGCAGTCTAATTTTGATTTGATTCCTACTAGGTACTGAAATAAAACAGAAATATAGGTGAAGTAAACTCTTATCTGTTGCTTATCATTAGTGAAAATATGAGGACTACTTCCCTTGCATCTTGGTAGTGGAGTGGATAATCAACAAAATGCTTTAAGCATTGGATGCAACAAAAGCTTTAGTGTCCTTAAGAAGAAATAGATATGCTAGAAGCAGGCTCTGTGACCAAGATTTGGCCAACTGCCATTAACACATTGGCAACTGACACACAGCCAGCACACATATCTTAATTGGCCAATAACAAAAGAATGCAGCCGACATCATCTGTGATAGGCCATGTACCACATAACACACACTTGAGAAAGAGCTAAGGCAACCACAAAACAGGTCATATGTCTAATTCAGGCTAAATGAATTTCCCATCTGTTGGAAAAGAAGTGTAATGCTTCATATCCATAACTCACCTTGACTTCTGATTATCTTGTTTCAGAGTACCGATAGCTGGGATTATAAGTATATGCTACACATTCAGCTTTTACATCATAATATAAATGAAATATTCTGGCAAAAGTACCTTGTTGATTTGTTTATTTCAAGTCTTGATTTTACTTCATTAGAAAGGAGGAAAAGTCCATTGTTGCTAAAATGATTTTGTCAGATGCAAAAAATCCCCAACTTTCTTGATTCTTCAATTCTCCAAATTAAATATATATATTAAATATTTACATTGTAATGTACCAATTACAGATATGTGCAAAATACAAAAAAATTCATGTGAAGTGATGACAATAAGTAAACAAAACTCATAGTGTCAAGTTCAGGAAATGAATCTTAGTCGCTACAAGGCAGAGCTGATGTTGGGACAAACATCAGGTGGCCTCGAGCATTGTTTGTGTGTGTGTGTGTGTGCGTGTGTGTGTGTTGTGTATATCTGTGTGTATGTGTGTGTGGTATATGTGTATGTGTGTATGCATGTTTCTGTGTGTGCGTATGTGTGGTGTGTATGTGTGTGTATGCATGTTTCTGTGTGTGTTTATGTGTGTGTATGTATATTTGTCTGTGTGCGAGTGTGTGTTTGTGAGTGTGTGTGTGTGCATCCATACACGCACACGTGTCCTCACACAAACAGGTATACTTAAGAAGAACTATTGATTCAGGAAAACCAAAAGGGTCACCATGGGATTCATAGACACTTAGAAAGACCTAAATGCCAGGACTTTAAGGTAGAATTTAAAGTGAAAACAGGTCCTTCGGGGTCACTCAGTAGAATACCAATCAAAATACTTCCTTTCAAAATGTAAGATGTGCACATCTGCCACTATCAACCATGACAGAAACATGAGAAATTCTAAATCTGATGTTTATAATGCAAGACAAAAAGAAATGACTAACTTTACATGGGTGTTAGTATTTTTATGTCAATAAATCTTTTGAAGAACATTTGTATTTTCCAGCATCAAGCTGTGTATCTCAAATGTTACTGTAGTAATGATCTCCAGGTCAGATGACACAGCATTTCTTAGAGGTACCAGTTATCTATGGACACCCCCATCATCAGTCGTTGGTCTGAATCAATTTGAGGAGACTTCCATTCTTGTCTTTGCTGTTAGTGATCTCCTTTAGGAATCCTTTATGTTTCTATTCTCCCACACAAGTTTGCTGAATGGTCATGTTTTTGGTGGTGATAATCTGACATTCTCAGGACACCCATCTCTAGATATTTGACGTTTGAAAAGATAGTAATTTATTTTTGGATCTGAGCAGTTCTGCCTTAGTTTCAAGTTTCAGAATGTTACCTCAATGCATTAGCGATCATGTACTACAACAGTAGCAGTGATATCCAACAGAGAAAGCATTTCACAATTACTTGCTGACTTACTCTATTATTTCTCAGATATTTCCTTCATCATATATATTCCTTAGCTTTGTCTAAAAAATATTCAGAAACTCACTGCTGTGATTTACTCTAGGGAAAGGGGCTTCCCTCAGACATGAAGAAGTGAATTGTAAAATTGTGGAAATAACGTGATAAAATAAAAATTTAAGATATTTTGGCAATCTGATTCAGCATTTTTTTTCATTTTCAGTAACATATTTTCAATATTCAGTTGGCCTATACCTTTTATAATTTCTTACAAATTTCATGCAATTTAAAATATTAATTTACTTATTTTTCTTCTCTTGTATAGTAATCCTGACACCACTCCTCCCTCCCTCCACTCCTCCCAGCTGCCCTTATTTGCTCTCTCCACCAAATCTACCCTCCCCACCACCACCCACCCATTCCCATCCTTTCTCTCCCAAGGTTACTGTTCAGATAGGGTACAATAAAATTGAACAGGGCCAGGCACTCATCCCTACATCAAGGGTATATATACTATATAACCCAGCAAGAGGAAGAAGGTTATAAGGACAGGCAAAAGGCTCAAAGAACATCCTCCCCCCCACACACACACACACACACACATACAGACTCTAGTTTGTAGGATCTCTGCAACAACACCAATCCAGACAACTACAAGATATATCTAAGTAAGATAACCTGCAAGTTCTATGCTTGCCTCTTCAGGTTCTGTGGGAATCTCAAGAATGTTGTTCAGTTTACTCTATGGGGCTTGATATCCTGATATCTTCAATCCCTCTTGTCCCAGCAATTCCTCCTCCTTCGCTCCCAAGGGGTTACTGGAGCAGCACATGATGATTGCATATGGCCCTCTCTATCTGTTCCCATCCAATGCAGAGGAAGCCTTTCTAATGAATAGTGGGCTAGGCTCTGAAATATGTATAGAGCAAGATGTTAGAAATCATCTACTGGCTATCCAGATTATAGCTCCTGACCTACCCTGCAGAATCAGACATGGGTTCCCTCCTTTGGCATGGGGTTCTGCCCTTACCCAGATGATCCTTTAGGGAGGATAAGTTATAGGTTGAGGGTTTGTAGCAGGAATGATGTTTCAGTCCTAACACTGGGAGCCTTGCTTGGATACAGGAGATGTCCTTTTCAGGCTCCCCATCCCCATTACTTGAAGTTCTCATGAGGGTCTCCATCGTGGACTCCAGTGAATTATCACTTCCCTAGATCTCCAGATTCCCTCCTAAATGTCCTTCAAATCCATTGGTCTCTCCATATATTCTCTCCCACCATTCCTGTCCCCTCCATCTAGTCCATTATCTTCGCATGCCTATCCTCCTCCAGCCCACCTGCACCTCTGTTCTACTTCCCCTCTCAGGAGATCCCGGTGTCCCCATTGGGACCCTCCTTGTTGCATAGTTTCTCAGAGGCTGTGATTTGCAGCACCTTTGTCCATTGCTTAATAGTTAACAACCACATATAAGTAAGTAATCCCCTGTTTGTCTTTCTGGGACTGGTTTTCCTCATTTATAATTATTTTTTCTAATTCCATCCATTTGCCTGCAAAACTCATAGTCTTTTTAATAGCTGAGTAATATTGTGTTGTGTAAATGTAAACAATTTCTTTTTCTGTTCTTCAATTAAGGAGCATATATGTTGTTTCCAGCTTCTGGTTACTGTGAATAAAGCTGCTTTGGTAGGTGATGGCTTATGCTTTTAATCCCGAAACTTGGGAGGCAAAGGCAGGCAGATGTCTGTGAATTCAGCCTGGTCTACAGGGTGAGTGCCAGGACAGCCAAAGTTTAAACCCAGTCTTTACAAAACAAAATAATAAAATAATAAAATGAAGAAAGCTGCTATGAATGTAGTTACAATTGTCCTTACAGTAGGATAGAGCATCCTTTGGGTATATGTCTAGGAGTGAGACGGCAGGTTCTCAAGGTAAGTTGTTTCCCATTTTACTGAGGAATCACCATATTGATTTTCATACTGGCTGTACAAGTATTCACTCTGATCAACAATGGAGGTGTGTTCCCCTTTCTAACAAGCGTAAGATGCAATCTTTAGACTAGTTTTTCATTTCTCTGATGGCTAAAACAAGAATGATGAACATTTCAAGTGTTTGGCTGCCATTTGAGACTCTGCCTTTGAGAATTCTCTGATTAGATCTGGACTTGATTTTCTTTTTCTTTTTTTGTTTGTTTATTTTTTGTATTGTTTTGTTTTGTTTTTTGAGAATGGGTTTCTATTTTGTAACTCTGGCTGTCCTGGAACTGACTCTGTAGACCATGATGGCTTCGAAATCAAAGCAATCTACCTGCCTCTGCCTACCAAGTGCTGAGATTAAAAGCGAGTACCACCACTGCCTGGCATGTACTGCATTTTAAAATTGGATTATTTGTTTCGTTGATGACTAGTTTCTTGAATTGTTTATATATTTTGGAAACTAGACCTCAATCAAAAGTGGAGTTGGTGAAAATATATTCCCATTCTGTAGGTTGCTATTTTGTCTTATTGACAGTGTTCTTTGCTGTTCAGTTTTATTAGGTCCCATTTATTAATCATGATCTTAGTGTCTGAGTTCTTGATGTTCTATTCAGTAAATTGTCTCCTACGTCAATGCATTCAAGGATATTTCCCACTTCCTCTCCTATCAGGTTCAATGTATCTGGTTTTGTTTTGAGGTCCTTGAACTACTTGGACTTGTGTTTTCTGCAGGGTGATGAATATGGACCTGTTTGCATTCTTCTACATGCAGAACTCCTACAGCTGATAAACAACTTCAATGAAATGGCTGGCTACAAGATCAACTCATAAAATCAGTTAGCTTCCTATATAGAAATGACAAAAGGAATGAGAAGGAAATCAGGGAAATAACACTCTTCATAATACCCATCAAATATCTTGGAGTGACCCTAAATATATGTATGACAAAAATTTTAGGTATTTGAAGAAAAATATTGAAGAAGATCTCAGAAGATGGAAAGATCTCCATGCTCTTGGTTGTTAGAATTAACATAGTAAAAAGGGCTATTTTACCAAAAGCAGTCTACAGATTCAAAACAATTCCTATCAAAATCCCAATATAATTCTTTACAGACCTTGAAAGGATAACATTCAACTTCATATGGAAAACAACAATAACAACAACAACAAAAACCAAAAAAACATGATAGCTAAAATATTCCTGCAAAATTAAAGGACTTCCAGAGGTATAATCATCCTTGATCTCAAGATGTACTACAGATCTAAAGTAATAAATACTCCATGGCATTGTCATAAAAACAAACACATTTTCTATTGGAAACAAATCAAAGTTCCAGACATAAATCCATACACTTATGAACACCTGAGTCTTGAAAAAGTAGCCAGAAATTTGCAATGGAAAAAAGAAAGCCTCTTTAAGAAATGGTGCTGGACTAATTCAATGTCTACACATAGAAAATGACAAAGAGATCTATATTAACACCCTACACAATAATCACACCCAAGCATATCAAAAACCTCAACATAAAAGCAGATACACAGAACCTGATAGAAGAGAAATGAGGAATAGCCTTCAATGCACTGACACAAGAGAAAATTTCCAGAACAGAAAATTGATAGTTCAGGTACCAAGAACATTTAATTTTTTTTAATAACTGAAATTATTGATATTTCAAAGACTTACTTTAATGTGAAAAGCCTCCAGGACTCACATATAAAACTACAAATATGTAATTACATAAATCACATATAGATATATGCATACATATTCTTCAATGGTCAACACAGTTTTTGTTGAAAGTAGTTTGCAAATCAGAGAACCAATATCATATCCTCAAGGAACTATATTGAATTCAGTAGATTTTATGAAAACCAACTGATTTAAAAGAAATAGATGCTTTCTATTACTGCATTGTTATTTATGTTCTAGTTGATTCACTTGAAAAAGTGAATTATAAAGATTACAAATATAAAATTTTATATATGAAATAACAATTTCAATTTGAAGTAAAATGCAATAATATAAGCATTATATAAATTTGTGAAACATATTTTTATCCAGTAAATATTTCTTGAAATGATAAACGTGTTTAGTTTTGTTGTCCAAGAAGTTCATGTACTAGATAAAAACAGGGTCATATTTTACTCTATGTTTTCTTCTATTTCCAGTATAATTTAGGAAGTAATGTTAGGCATGGTATTGTTGCTTCGTGAATATCTGTGTTACCTGGAAAAAAATAAAACAAAACAGTCAATGGTTGTGTTTCCTTTCCAGTTCCTCCATGTAAAGTCAGGTAGACATTTAAAAGCCTTTATAGTATATTATAAGTAATGCAGCTGTAATAGAATGAAGGTTGCAGTAAAAGGAAAGTTATAAATATTGAAGTATTATGCCAAGGAAACTCAGAGAGGAGAGCCCTCATTTTGTTCCATTCACTGAATTTAATCAAGCACTGTCAGATCTCAGTGTTTTATGTCTTAATGTTGGCTTGAGCAGATTCCATAATTCTGCAGAGGTGTAATGCTTTAAAGGTCCATTCAGTTAAGATTAGATTGATTTAATTTCTCCTTAACTTCATGTCCAGTGCCCAGTTCATGTTTCATCAGAAACATTCAGTGATAGAAAAGAATAGGTCACCATTGGTTTAAGTTACTTTCCATTTTCCCCTCATTTTTTTCCTTTGGATTCTTCTACAGCCTTGAGAAACGAGGGAAATGTTGCAGAGAAGATGATTCATTCACACTCTATGCCTTAATTTAACATCTTTCATATAAATCACCCTCTGATTGACACTGAGGTTAGTCGTCTCTACAGAACAATTCCAGGGCTAGATCCTTCAAAGGCTGTATGTTCAAAGTGAAGTCCCCTGGGGTTCTTTGTCCTGAGAACATATTTCAGTCTAGTTTTCAACAGTGAATGCTTACATTTCTCCTCCTTACTCTTTCTGCTAGAAGTTTTCTATACCTGCAACAGCATCACAACACTAAGAACTAGTTCCTGGGTATTCATTTCTATGAAAAACTTTCTTCTTTGTCCTAGAATTCAGTGGTAATGTTGACTATATCATGGTAATGGTTCTTCCCATCTCTCTTCTTCTTGCCCTGCACTATCAGTTGAGATTTTTTTTATTATTGCTGGAGAAACTACAGGAAGGGCAGCAAAAGTTCTGCTTAAGCAAGAAATAAGCAGTAGTCAACATGTTACCTGTGGAATATGAATGAACCCTGGCTTCTGGCTTGGACTTTTTTAGTATTAAATATACTTTATCAGTATTGAAGTTTACTTTTTGTCACTCAAATAATTGTAATACATGGAACATTTTTTTCACTGAATAAATAATGTACAAATTGTGAATGTGTTATTGTCACTACCATTTCATTCTAGATGATAGAGTTGAATTTTAAAATGCATAATTTAACAGAGACATGAACCTTCCTAGTTATAAGAATTAAATTGTAACATGTAAACTATTTAGTATTCTTTCTAAAACTGTACTTACATCTGTATGGAATGTTATATATAATATCATAAAGAATCATCACATTTCACCTTCTATTTTATCGATCCTCTTCTCAAGGAATTTTGATTTCATTAAAAATCACATGAAACATCTTAGACATTTTGCACAGCTTAATCATAGAAGTAACTTATTTTGCTTGATATTATGGAAGAAAAAATTTTTTCCTTGAAAAGTTAAACTTGCTGAAATTGGACTGTTTGTACACTGTTTAAAAAAATCCTACTCACCAAAAATTCCCCAAAAAGTTGATAATTTAAATTATATTTAATATCAGTTTATCATCTTAAATTAAAAATGGTTAGACAAAATACTATTTGAGACTTCCACTGTCTGGAAATATGAACTCATTAGATTTTTGGTAATTTGTTCAAATAATATTATAAATCTTGCCTATTTATTGATTTCTGTTTTTCTTTAGTCTATCAATATCTTTCTAGAGTGGATGTATGACTCTGCATTGGGAAAAGCTGAAAAGACTTAAAATATCTTAATTTTTTCATAATGTTGGGATTTTACCATAAAATAGCATGTTTCAGTAACTTTGGACTATTTAACAATCCTGTGGGATTCATGACACAGGGTTAAATTTTCTCTTTACAAGGTCTGGCTTGGAGAATTCTTCGGAATTTAAGAAAAAATATAAAAAACAACTGTAGAGGTGAATTTTCTACACCTGTGTTGAGATATTTTGTTTAAATAGTTCCTAAATTTGATTTAGATTATTTGCAATACTTTTAGAATAAATCACATTCATCAGTTCACAAGTCATCTATCTTTATAGAATTAAGTACTGATTTCAAACTGAGTATAATAATGAGTAGCATTTTAGACATTATTTCATTGGTAATCTTTTAATTCTATCAATGTTAATGATTCCATTGTATGTAAACCACATAATACTATACTTAGAAATGTAAACTAATATTATTTTTTACTATTTTTATTTTGGATCAGTATTTTAATGTATTACAAAATTAGTTGTTCTTCATTGTAAAATAATGTAACTTTTCCGAGAAAGTTATGCAATTCAATTCAAAGCACTTTGAATATATTATGTCACCAATCACATTATATGGCATAAATTTTCATATGCTATGTACTTGTACAAATATTGTAAGTGAAACATTTAACTTAAAAAAAAGCAAGTATACCTAAACTTAGGTAAGGAATGAATGCTAGTAACTAAGAGTGAGAGAATATTTTTGAACATTTAGTAAGGGAAAATTTGCATTTTACTGAAATAGGATATTATAACCTGTCTAAGCATACTTTATAATATGTCTACTCTTGTCAAAATCTCAAAACTTCACAACTTAACAAAACTTCACATATAAAAAACACACACACACACACACACACACACATATTCTTTTATGAAAATCTTCATTGTTCTTTGTAAAATGTCTAAATACATTATATTCATAGTATAGACAAACCATCATACATCATTTTCTGAAAAGTAAAATTGGTACCATTTTTACCATAACATTACATAAAAGTTTAGGTATTTCAACAGTCAATTCTACTGATCTTTCACACTGAAGAAATATCTTTCAATCATGGAGATATGAATGTATGAGTAGAAATAGACAAGTGAGAAGAAAAGATTTTGATCAATTACTATTGTTTGGCCTCATTTAGCATTCCATTATAATTATTGGAAAGTAATTGCATGCAATTAAATCCAGAAACAGTTATTGAATCGATGTCATACTTCAGTGAATCATTGGTTTGTAATTTAATGCAATGTTTCTTTGGAGATCTATGTAACCTATATTTTTACTTAGACATTTTATTGTTGTTTCATTTTCTCTATAATAGAGAAATTGGGTGATCAAATGAAAGAAAGAGTTTGTCGTATAAAATTTATTTATTCACTATTAAAATAAAAGTATTTTATTTATTGAGATTTTTGTAGTGCCATTTCAGTTTCAGCACTTGCTAAATGGTGAAAACGGATGACCTCCACATATTGCCATGGTATTAACAGCATTATTTTAGAACTTTTAGGAAGAAATATAACTTTTATCTCAGCACTAAAATTTAGATAAATTATTTTATGTATATTTCTATGATTTTAATTAGAAAGAAATGTAAACAAATAATACTTTTCAATTCAAATCTTGGCAATCTCCAGATTTATATGATTGACTTGAAATGAAATTGGTTTTCTATCTATCTCAGTGAGCAAGGGCTAGATTGGAAGTAGATGGTGATCTGTATATTGCACATACATGACAATCACATGTGAATGAAAGCTGAATCAAGAATAAAGTCCTAACCCTACTCAAATAGAAAAGCCAGAAAAGAAAATTGAACACTGTGTGGAGATTGTCTTATTAATTGTCATACTTTTTTCTTTGATTTAATTATTTTTTGATTAATGTTTAAATGTTTTGCCTTTTCATCTGTGTGTCCCACCTGCATGCCTGGTGCTCGCTGAGATCAGAAGAGGAAACAGGACAGACAACTCTGAGCCACCACTTGAGTGCTCAGAATCAAACTTGGGTTCTCTTCAAAAGTCCCTGGTAATTATTTTCAAGTTTTACTTTATTTATCAGCTCATAATCATCTCTCTCTCTTTCTCAAGCGTTGTATTTTTCTTAAGTTCTTTTCTATAAATACTAGTCAGAAGAAATTGAATACTTTAAATATTAGCAGTCTCAAGAGTCATATGGCCTGCTTTACTAAAATATAATAAAAAATCTAAGAATGTAAATATAATTTTAAAATAGTTTACTCATTTCCATTCAAAGCAGATGCCACTATCAAATATTAAAACATTATTGAAGATATACCTTATGCATATAGAAAACACTAAAAATATGATTTAGTTGAACTTTTCCTATAGTTTGAGGTTGTTCCTAAAGGTCCTATGAAAGCAACTCACATTCATGGCAGATTTAATAAGGACAAGTTATATATTAAATACTTAGAATTTAGATTTTACATTAAAGACAAATTAAAACTATAAATTAAGCATATGCAGAGAGGCGCATAGACTTCATAAATAATAATCATGTACTGCTTAAGTTCCTTGTACAGAAGAGACAAATTAGGATTCTCCAAATCTTTATAGTAATTTTCCTTATCCCAGATAACTGAAATTTGTTCATCAGCATTGGGTATCACTTTAATCACAAGGCAAATCATAAGGAGAAAGGAAGATATCTGCCCCATATTTAAAGTGTAATATATTTTTTCCTCAATCATGACACATTTTAGAAATACAGTCACTTTAAAAGTTGTCTATAATCAAGTAATATCAATCACTTTAAATACTTAAATAAGGAATAATTCTGTGTCTGACTGCACACTAAAGTTTAACATGTATATACTTTTGCTAATGTAAGTGTAATCTTCAGGTTATAATATATTTAACAATTGATGGATTTAAAGCTCTTAGATATTATCACTTGGTTGTTACAGTTCCTAATGATATATCTGTGGTGGTTTAATGCTAAGATATATATATATATATATATATATATATATATATATATAGAGAGAGAGAGAGAGAGAGAGGGGGGGGGAAGGAGAGAGTAAGAGAGAGGGGGAGGACACAGAGAGAGAATATTTAAGATTATTTGTTATTCTTTCAGATTTGAAAAGGTGATAGCAATTTAACTTTCCAATCAGTATCTCTTTAGAATAAACATTAAATATATTTCCTTTGAATGAAGGATTGAGATTTTGCAGTTTTGTTTGTGTTCGTTCATTGTACTTTGCATCAGAAGGTCAGTTAATGACACTCAATTTCCTCCTGATAACTAGTTAATTATTAGGCTAACAGGCAAGCACTGTAATTTCACTTAAGTTTACACAAGTAGCACAAAACCAAATAGCAATCATGCAAAACTTAAATTATAACTTATCGTTCTTTCTGAATTATAGTTTTGATCATAGTTGGATTGGTCTTAAGGATTGTATGATGTTAAATCTGACTATATAGATATGAGTACATTTTCACAGTATGATGGCTAATATTTCATACACTCACTGTCTTGTTAGGGTGCTGTGGTGAAACACGATTCCAAAAGGAAGTTGAGTAGGAAAAGGTTTATTTGGCTTACATTTTCATATCACTATTCATCATCAAAGGAAGTCAGGTCATGAACACAAATAGGGCAGGAACCTGGAGGCAGTGGCTGATCCAGACACCTTGGAGTTGTGCTGCTCACTGACTTCCCATCCCTTCCCTTTCTCAGCCTGCTTTCTTATACAACCCGGGATACCAGCTCAATCCGCACCACCCACAATGGGCTGGGCCCTCCCCCATCAATCACTAATTTATAAAATGCTCTGCATGGTTGCTTGCAGCCCAGTCTCATAGAGTCATTATTATCCTGAAGTCCCCACATCTCAGATGATTTTAGCTTGTGTCAAGCTGATATAAAACTATCCAGCATGTTTACAACTGGCTATTCAGACACAAGGCCACTCACAACTTTCTAAACCTCCATTTCTAGGAGATCCAACATCCTATTTTTTCTACTGAGGATAGCACGTATATAAATACATATATGTAGGCAAAAATGCTTAGATATGTGAAATTAACATAAATGTATATTAAAATAATATCAATATGAAAACACGTATGTGCTATTGTCATAATGCTATAAAAATTGGAATAATAATACTGTTATATATAGGGAAATGAATATCAGTTATAAATACACACTAACAAAGTTAGTATTTATAGTTAATGTTTCTGAAAACATACCTGGTTTGATGCATTTTATATTATCTTTACAAAAAATGGTTGAAGAACTGATACATGTTACTGACGTTAAAATAATTAATTGTAAAATGATAATTCTGAAGTGTGACATGTCTCTCTATGGTGTATATCTTTGGTTTTCATACTCTCTGGACCTGTTACATATTATGCTAGATACTGAAATGCCTCAGTACAACCCAAAATGTGTCTGCTTTTTGTTTTTGTAATAAATTTGTATTTCATATTAACCAAATGCAATTTTCCAAATTGTTTGCAAATCCATATTTATAATTTTGTTAATAGGAATTTTATTTGTTTACCAAAGATATCATTTAAATGCTTCTCTCAATTTATTTTCAAATTAGCATGGCAAACAATTCCAGAGAATTTAGTGCAGTGAATTGTTAAGTTTATTATCTAAAACATCCAATTACTGTTTTTACTCTTATTTTGTCACTCCACAATGTTTTCATTATGTTTTAATTTAAATAAACAACTCTATGATGTTCAAAATTATTTTAAAAATATTACTATTAGATAAAAGTAGCAAATGGTTCTTGGAAAGCATCATGCTACATAAAAATTATGCTGTTCATTCTCATGACTGGGCCAATCTCGAGATGTACAAAAGGAATTCCTTTTAAGTAGTGTGGAGAGAAATCATAGCATCAAAAAATCAGATCACAGTGGTCCAAATTGAGACAATACATTCATTATGCAAATCCAAGTAAAACTTTCTGAAAAATATAACAAAACTTGTATAATTGCTAGAAACATAGCTCAAATACAATGAAAGAAAGAAACACACACATACACACACACACACAGAGAGAGAGAGAGAGAGAGAGAGAGAGAGAGAGAGAGAGATTTTTTAGCTACTCACATAAGGGAGATGTCATTTTCAAATGTTTGTTAGCATCGATGCTAATATATTGGAAGGTATAATTCATTACTAAAATTAAATATAAACACATTTCAATGTATTATTTAATAATCACATAGGAAACCTGCAAAAGGCAATGCTGATATCCCTTCTATACATGGTGATATAGGAGCATGGAGATGGGACACATGAATGGAGGTTGGGACAATAAAATGATCAAACTCTGGGAAAAACTACATTATAGAAATTTTCTAGAAGTATTTTTCAAAAATTGTGTGTGTGTGTGTGTGTGTGTGTGTGTGTGTGTGTGTGTGTGTGTGTGAGAGAGAGAGGGGGGGGGTTGTTACCTGTGCTATTACTAGAATTATCAAGACATTCAGTGACTAAACAAGAGAGGCGCAATAGGAAACAGTGGAGGAAACACTTATAACTTAACAAACAGTGAGAATAGTTACCAACCCGCTGTTTAAGAACATTTGTCCCAGGGATAGATAAACCACAAGACCTTGCAGAAAACAAAGGTGTCTGAGGAAAAGTGCTGTGACCCACTAGGTAACTTTGCATTCTGTCTGTGTGAACTTATGTGTGTAAATTAGCATGTGGTCCCAAACCAAGACAAAATAAATCCAAGTATGAGGAAAAGATATCACACTGAAAAGATGAGAGAATATTGGAGGAGAACCCCTGTCTCTTTTTCCAATTGCTTTCCTACTAGTTCTCAAAAGAATGTGTTCGGGTGAGAAAGAGTTTGATTTTCAGACCTCATAGATAATTTTTTGTATATATGAGAAACAGTGGGAGGTGGAAGAAAACATGGCCTCAGGATAGGCTGTGCAAGTCCATAATAACTGGAAAGATTCAGTGAATTGAATAAAATTTACTATTCTTAAACATCAATAAACATCAGCATATTATTAAGTGTGTATGAAGGAATGTTCAAATCACTCTAGTTTAGAAAACATTTATTGACATGAAATATTTAGTTTTTCTTTACTTTAAACAAAGTTAAGCACTAAATTTCTTGTGTGAATATATTTGGTCATCCATGACTATATCATTATATTATATTCTACATTTACTCCAAGTTTGTAAAAATCACACATGAAGACACATACAGAGGAAGATAAACATGGATGATAGCATGCCCTTATCAATAAGATATCAAAGTTTACTCTTTTAAAATGAGAATTTTCTAATGAACAAGACTGACTCTGATTTAGGTGCAAAATTTGGTTTTAAAAAAAAAAAAACTGTAAAGGAAGATTAGCCTAGGGTAGCCCTGGGGATTTACGGGAGGGATTCTAGGAAGAGTTTACCACATGAAGGTCAGGCACATGTAGTTAATAAGTATAGCTCTCCTGAGTATTATGGGAGGGGCGATTCAGGTTTCTGAGATGCAGTCCAGAGTGGAAAGAGTGAGACGGGATCTAACATATTCATAGAAATAAAATAAACATTTTTCTTTTACCTTTATTTTTATGTATATGGGTATTTTGTCTGCATGTATATCTGTACCATGTGCATGCCTATGTCAAGGAAGATGAGAAGAGGGCATTTGATCCCCTAAAACTGGTTATACAAATAGCAAAGAGCCACCATGTGGGTGTTAAGACTCAAACCTGGGTCCTTAGTAAAAATAACAAATGGTCTTAACTGCTGCGCCATCTATCTAGTCCTCCTTATGGTCTTTCTTTTTAAATACACTTTTCAATACATTGTAGAAATCTTTAAGTTAAACCATAATCAACACATTGTTGAATGGGTAAATAAGAGTATTTAACATATGTATGGACTCATCCACAAAGATTTCATGTATTTTATTTTATTCATTCATTCATTCTTGGGTCTAGAATTTCTAATGTACAAGGTCCAAGGTATGTTCTTTGACACTATTATGTTGAGATATCTATATACATAGTCTAGAAATGATAAAGTCACATTATTATCTTCCTCTTGATCTTAGAGAAAATCCTTTGAAACACTAACATTAGTTTAAAAACCCAAAGTAGCACTTTATATTTTTTCCCTATTGTACTTATCCATAATACTTGAATGAAAATAATTCACACGAAATTGTAAAATCCCAAATTCTCCCACTTTGGAAGATGTAAAGCTTATAAGTTAAAAACTCAAAGAATGATCTCAAACAACTATGAAGCCAAGCTCTGGCACAGTAACCATCTTCATTCATCAGAGTCTGAATAACAATTCCTAGAATTGCAACTAATGCATGAGTCTCCCATTGAGATTATTACTATTAAACCGAGAAAAGAAAGGGCAATAACAGACCGAAGAAAAGATTCTACCCCACCCAACTTGCTGAAACAGTGATTATCTTGGGGTCGCTCACTGGATCATGGTTGATATAGCAGCTGTACTCTGAAAAACCACACCCCAGCATGGTGCTAACTCATGAAAGTTGTATCACAGGAATCTGTACACATGTAAACACGGGTACCATTAAAAAGTTTCTTCTTTCAGAGAAGTTGTTCTTAGTATTTTTGAGAATATGTGAGTACCGTTTGCTTTACGTGTCTCTAGCTCTGTAATTTCACAATGCCATTATTTTCTTAATAGCTGAGTAATACTCCATTGTGTAAATGTACCTCATTTTCTTTATTCCTTCTCCAGTTGAGGGACTTCTAGGTTGTTTCCTGTTCCTGGCTATTATGAATAAGGCCATCATGAACATAGTTAAGCAAGTGTCCTTATGACAGGATGGGGCATCCTTTGCATATGTGGTCAAGAAAGTTATGTCTGTGTCTTGAGGTAGATCATCCCTATTTTCTGAGGAACTATCATACTGATTTTCATAGTGGCTGTACAAATTGGCACTCCCACCAGCAATGAAGTTCTATTTCTCTTACGTCAAACCTTCTCCAGCATGAGCTGTCACTTAAGTTATTGTTGTTAGCCACTCTAACATGTGTAAGACAGAATCATACTGAGTGAGATAACACACTCAGTAAGACAATTATAGTATGTATTCAATTATAAGTGAATAGTAGCTCTTAAGTAAAGAATAAGCATGTTATAATCCACAGACCTTGAGAAGCTAAATAAGAAGGAAGGTTCTAGAGGGGACACATGGATTTCTCCAGGAAGAGGAAATATAACAGATAATGTAGGTGGAGTGGACTGGGCATGGGTGGGGTTGTAAACAGGAAAGATCAGCCAGGGGATGGAGGGAGAAAAAATGGGAGAGACAATGGGAATTGGGAGTATTTCAGAGGAGATGTGGAAACCTAGTGCAATGCAAATTACTTAGAATCTATGAGTGACTCCTAGAAATGAGGATACAGAGCCTGAACCAGTCATCTTCTGTCTAGGCTTCTAGTGCAGGGATTGGGATGACCAACCCAGACACAAAGCCTTGGACATACAATCTGTTTAGCCTCCAAGACATGCTGGGGCAATGGAGGTGCATAACTTTTGGGAGTGGCCAACCAATGATTGGTAAAATTAAAGGCCATGCTAGGAGAAGGAGTCAATTTCTGACACCTCCTGTATAGTAAGGAATTAGAGGACAGATAGTCAAAGACCTAGGGTAGAACCAAATACAAATGTCAAATAAATAAATAAATAAATAAATAAATAATAGATGAAATGATTCTTAATGATATTCTGTAATATTCATAGTTATGTTCCTAGCCCAATCATCATCAAAGAGTTTCCTCCTGCAGCCAATGAAAGCAGAATCAAAAACTCACAGTCAAATATTAAGGAAAGCTTAGGGAACCTCAGAGAAGACTTGGCTTATATTATTAATATTGTCCATATATTAATTCCTTTTCTGTTAGATAATATTCCTCAATTTATTTTTCCAAAGGAATACCTTGACATTAATACAGATTCTTGTTTTATTTTAATTTGGTTTACATTTTTAAAAGTTTTTTCTGATATTACTACTTTCAAAAGTATGTAAAGGATATATATTGTATATATATATTTTTGAATGTCTTTATACATTTCCTAGAAGCAGATCATCTTTAAAAAACTGAATGTAGCCAGTTTTTTATCCTTTATTTAGAGCTTGTGTTTGAATAATTGGTGCATGATATGATAATGTTATTTTGCTAATATCCTGCTATTCTTCTGATGTTTGTTCTTATCTTTCTTATAAGTTCCAGGTGAGCTCCAAGAAAAGAACTGAGTCCCTAACACAGATCTTAAGAATTGAGAGAATACCAGACATTTCCAGATTATACATGATCTTATTTGAACTTTAGTATTTGTTAAAATATTAACAGATTAACTTTATGCCCAAATATGTCGTTAGTTTTTTGGTTTGCCATGTTTTATTTAACATGTAATTATTTATTTACTTATTTATTAGAATCTGTATCTCTTCCTTGAATCAATGTCCATCTTTAGAGTTTAGTTTAATTACATGTTTTTATGTTAATATGCTGATGGATTCTAAAATGTGACTTTACACATCCCAGTGAATAGTTTGATAGTCAAATCACCATGAATATCCCTTGTCACATGCAATGTCCAGAAAGCAAAAGCAAACAAAATAAGACATTAATGTGGGATACTTGGTTGGACAATATGGGAAGAGAGGATGAAAGAGGAGAGGGTACAGTTTACCCAATATGTGTTAAATGCAATCAAGAAATTGTCAGAAAAATAAAATGAAGAAAAATATCTTAAAGATAGAAAAACTTTTTTGATTATTACTATGCTTCTGAAATGTTTGATGTGGCAAATTCTAAATAAATAAATATCAAGATTTTATATATCTAGGAATTTGGCACCCCATAAATGATAATTAATCTATGTATTTAACAAAATTGGATGTAATTGATGAGACAACGCACACACACACATATATACACATGCATACATATATGTATGTGTGTGTGTGTGTGTATATATATATATATATATATATATATTCAAGACATACATACATTCTGCTTCATATGCATTTGTATTTCATATGGCAGATCTTGAAATCAGTGAGCCAACGAGAATGAACACTGAAAGCCACTAAATATCTGTTCTGTTTACTGACACATTTAATAATTACTTTAAATATGATTGCCAGCCACATTGTAAAAATATCATAAAAATATACAATGTAACTGATCATTTATTGGAACAATTTATTGGAATAGACAATTAAACAATGATCTACATTCAGTTTTCTCTTTCTTTCTTTCATTGTAATCTACCAATTTCAGTGCTTCTGTTTTACCATATATAGTTGTACACGAGCTGTAGTTTTAGCCCCTTTAGGGATATTGACATATGGTAATGAATTTCCATTCATTGAAATGCATTTGCCTTGTATGTAAACTGTGGATTCCTATGGCATATTAAAACTACTCCTAAAGTTGTAACAATAACTTGTAAATGTAACTACTTTTGTAAATAACCGCAGTACTATATTACTTGAGGAAAATGAGAAGACAAGAACTATTTGTTTAGAATAAATGCAAATTTAAGGCTATTGTTATTTTCTATTTGGTTAAACCAAGAGTTACAGAACTTACAGATATGGAGATGAAACTATACTTTTTCATAAGAATCAATTAAGTGTGTAATTATAAGAGAAAAATTTCAGAAGCCTACTAATTACTTACTACTATATGCTTGTATTTATTAATTACTTTATATTTCAAGTTCATACAAATGCAAAATAAACTATATTTTATTGATATGCTAAATAAAGGACATACCAAGTCATAAAGTGTAAAATAAGCAATTTAGTTAATGTACCATGAAAGTATATTCTAGATCCTATAGCCTTTGACTACCAGTTTCCTTATATCATCCCATGGTAAGCAGTCACCAATTGATGGACATATCCATTATTACTGACATGAAAATATAAGTGTCAAGAATGTATGGTTGATGGGAAAAATCAGCACTAGTAATGTGTCCATCATCAGATTCAGTGCTGACTTTGCTTGGCACAGCATTTTACTGAAGGTTTGCATTTACTACCTATTAAGATAAAATATTTCCAGTGTTTCTAGGGAGAAGATAAGACAAGTAATAGTTACTACTATTCTAGGAATAATTGAATGTTGGAATAGAAATGTAAAGTTATAAATAAATGGGATAGATAAGTAGCTGTATTGATGGAAAGAAGTATATCCTTAATTGATTCTTGCATTTTCTACTTTTACATGAATGGTGTACACATTTCAAGTCAGAATATTTTGAGACTTTGTTCTTGAAAATTCTTCATATTAGTCTTTATTTACTGCAAGCAAATAAAAAAGAAATGTCAGATAATTTTTATTCATTATTGTCTATTTAAGTACAAAGAATTTAATCAGTTAATCAGAATAGGAAAACTACTTATGATCCTTCAAGATAATAAAAGAAATGTTAAGATAAATAATGTTAATAATTTTTGAGATCATAAAGGGTCAATAAATATCCTTTAAATGTTGTATTTTATGACTAACTTATCTAAGTCAAATTCGTTTGAAATATATTAAAGCCACTCTTTGAAGCATATTGCCACAACTGACTCTTTACTGTTAGAAAAAAAAATTAAAACAAAACTCTGAAACACTCAAATATCTTCTCAGCATTTCTACAGTGCTTTAAATCATCTTCCACTGTATTCATTATCTGAGTATATAGAATTATCAGATAGAAGATATTTACATCTCTCTATTCTATTTGCTGTAGGAATGTGTGGGTGAGTGTGTTCTTTTCCAATGTTGTGTTTTGTAGATTCATTCGTTCTGGGATTCACTCTTGGTAATAATGTCCTCTTTGGCACATATCAAGTCTATGTACATAATGGTTCCTATGTAGTCTTTTGGCCTCTGTCTTCAGAATGAGAAGCCCAGTGATATTGAAGGAGACAGAAAATCTTGGAGCATTCATGTCCAGTACTTGCACATATGATTAATGGGCATAATAAGAGGTAGGAGTCTTTTGCAATAAGGTGCAAAGAAAATCCATCAATATTGGAGAGTGTACTTAGTAACAAAGCTCAGAAGAGATGTACAATTAAAAGGATTAGTTTTAAAGGAAACACAGCATTATATATAAGAGAAGAAGAGGGTCAGGTATCCCAAGCCCAAAGTTATCATTTATATGAGACCACTCAGAGGATGCCTCTTAATTGTGATCTTTCATTTATTTGGTTTTGAAGAAAATAAACCTCCAACCCCACATTCATTTTCCAGTATCGCAATTCAATATGACAAATATATATATATTTTAAAAACTATACCATTTTAGCCCAATTTTTAAATGTTCTAAATGTATGTTAATGTAAATATAATTCCTTCAATTTAATACAGATCTTATTGCTCACTAATTTTTATTCATGAAGATGTAGAGAAATATAGATTTTAATGAGTGATTTAGTGAGCTATGGAGTGCATACATTATTAATTTTTAATGACAAAATTGTAAAATACAAAATCAGGAAAATATAAACAATAAGCAATGATTATCAATTGTTTGATAATAACAATCTATGCCATCAGTTATCTAAATGGAATCTAATTAGAGAAAATTAACATGCACTTGCACATACATACATATTATAATTTGAATTAACAATTTATTTTTAATGTTAGGCTACAAGTCACAGGATAGCAAATTATTAGGATTTAAATGCATTTTACCATGATTAAATAAGCAAAATTGGGGAACTTCATCACTTTTGAGGCTCCAATATACCAGATACAAATAAAAATTCTTCAGGATGAATTAAAGAGACACCAGTCAGCAATTTAAATGAGCACAGCAAAGAAGACTAAAAATGTTTTTGGAGGCAACTCAAAGACTATAGAGTAATAATGGTTTAAAACTTCAAATTTCAATTAAAATAATTTGATGACACCATGTATCATTAATTTTGTTAGGGTAATCATGCATACAAATTTAAAATATTTGAATAGAGATTTAGATTGACAAGAATATATATGAACTAGAGAAAGAAAAATGTATCAAATGATAAAATTAAACCAAGAGAATGATAAAGAACAGAAATAATAGAGAATTAAACAAAAAAAGAAACAAAGCAAGAAGGTTAAGATAAGAAACTATAAAATCCAGAGAATTAGAGTTAGATAGGGATGCATCTGTCCTTGCTATCTCCTTTAGAAGTCATGTAATTGTACACAGTGGTAGCAATAATATATTTGCTCTTGTATTTGAAACACATACTGATGTAATAGTGTATAAAATATTGGTAATGCAAAGAACTGAAAGCCTGTAATAGGAGCACTGGAGTATCTTTTGGATTAGATACATATTTTCCAAAATGATTTGAATAATGTCAGATGCACATTGAAAGTTGTTGAGAACACTCCTCCAAAACAATATGTCCCTATGGTACTGAAATTTTGCATTAGAAAATAGGTAATACTTACATAGTATAAATAACAAGTGTAAAACTTAAAGGAACAGAACAATTAAGACATCCATAATATTAAAATTAAAATATACTTCTCCTTGAAATCGTAACTCCATATGATACAGTCCTGTGTAGAGCATTTGCATGCTGCTTCAGTCTCTGCAAATTCATATGTACTCCAGGCTCATTGTGTCTATCAGGCCTTGATCCATTGGAATCCTGCATCCCTTCTGGCTCTTACACTATTTATACATCTTCTTCTGAAGAATTCTCTGAGCTCTGAGGGGAGTGATTGGATGGAGATAGCCCATTTTGGGGGAGTTCTCCATGGTCTCTCACTTCCTATATATTCTCTCACTGTGGGTCTCTGTATTTTTTTTTCCATCTGCTAAGGAGGAAGCTTCTTTGATGATAGCTGAGTAACACTATGTGTATGTCTTAGGAGTCATTTTATTGTTATATTCCTTTAGTAGAACAGTAGTACTTGGTTTTCCCCTACGGAAACCTAATCTCAGGTTTTTGCCACCCAAGCAGCTATGGGTAAGGATCTATCTTATTTTAGGTCTTAACTCAAATTTTATATTATTTGGTTATTCCATCCTTAACCCAAAAGCTATCTCCAATTAATAACTACTTTAAAAAAAAGATTAACTATCTCTAAGGTAGTCTCATTTGCAAAGAAAACCACTCTTAATGGTAGGCCCTATGCTCAACTTTAGATGGGCAATACAAAACAAACTCATTTGTATTTTTTGAGGTTTTTTTTAATCTTACAGGTTTTTGTATATATTTTGGCTTAAAATTTTGTGTTTTTATGGAATTTCGGTGTGCACTATATGTTTCTTGTACTTTTTCTTGGTCTCTTTTTCTTATTTCATTGTATTGTTCTCTTCTGAGTTGTACGTTTTTACTTGATTTAATTTTATTATTACTCCTTAGAAATGTGTGTGTTTTCTTATGAGAGACAGAAAGGGTGTTGATCCAGATGGGAGGGGAGGTGGAAGGAGCTGGGAGAAGTAGGGGGAGATGAAACTGTAATCAGTATATAATATAGGAAAAAATCTATTTCAATAAAAGAGATTAACATTAAAAGATAAATTTTAGGTATAAATCAAGTTTATTATTAGCTTATAAGCCATACTTGATTCAGATGTAAATAAAATTTAACTCTTAATATATAAATTATGAATAGATTAGGTAGTCCAATGAAATGTAAAAACTGAAGCCAAGCATGGCAGGACACGGCTTTAATTTCAACAATCGGGGGGACAGTGGAAAAAAACAAACTAACTAACACTAAGATAAACACAAAAAAATTATTAAATTCTGATGAACATTTATGATATAGGAAGCCTAAAAGCATGAAAAGAAGAACGAAGACATGATGATCCCGAAAAAGACATATTTAGCTAGACTGAGCCAGCTATATGGAAGATTCAAGTTAATAAGCAAGAGCAATTTTCTCTTTTCCCAATAGAAAGTTAAGAAGAATCTAGGAGTTATCAAAAGGACAATGATAAGATCAAAGCATATTGTATGAAAATTTTAAGAAAAATTAATTAATTTTAAAACAGGGATGCAAAATGTTTCCTTTTCTTAATATAGAAGGGGGAGAAAAATAATTATTGAATGGGTATTATGAGGAAGAAAACCTATCCTGATGAAATCCAACTGGTATACACAGCATGAAAATGCTAGAGAGCTGGGTCCTGAGCAGGGTAGAGTGGGACTGAATGATGGTTTGTTTTTTAGTGGTTTTTTTTTTTTTTGTTTATTTGTTTGTTTTTTTGGTTTTTTTTTTGTACTACTCAGCAAGGTATGGAATTTAAATCTAAAAGTTGCTTGTTTTCAAATTTTTCTATTTATTATGCTATTTTTAGGTTGCAGTTTTTGACTGTGAATGACTACAAAGGTAAATATGAAAACAGGAAGGCCTACTGTATAAATGGCCAGGAAACATCTGAAGCATTAAAATCAATTACTTATTATCTTACAGATAAATAATCTCCAATAGCTTTTTTTCTGATTGGTTACTGAATATTTAAGCATGCAGTGATATTAGTTATTCAGAGACTCTTCCAAATATGGAATAATATTATTATTTAGCACCTGAAATCAAATAGTATTATAACTTATAATATAATCTATATTATATAATAGTATATGCTATATTATGCTATATGTAACATGTATTATATATAACTAAGTAATATAATAATAATAATAATAATAATAATAAATAAGGTCTACACAAATAGAATAAAAAATAATTGTCTCCATAGACAGTGACAGACATTGAACAAAGTCCCACTTTTTTTTATAATAAATACAATCCTGTGTCTGGTGTTTGTAACATAACACAGTGTTATTAATGGGATAATAATCTTAAATCTCTACATATATAAGTAATAATTCCAGGTGGCAGTACACTGCCTTTAGCTTAAGAAAGAGAAGTCTAAGAAAAAACACTTACTTTCTGATCAATTAACTTTTCTTTTTCTGATGCCAGAAAAGGGCATCAGATACCATTATAGTTTTGAGACACCATGTGGTTACTGGGAACTGAACTCAGGACCTGTGGAAGAGCAGCCAATGCTCTTAAACATTGAACCATCTCTCAAGTTCTCAATCAACTTTTCAAATGAATGTCTAGAATAAAAAAATTATCATAAGAGTTTTCTCCAGATATTTCAGAAAACTGTTTTATTTAAAAATTTTAAAATTAGAACTTTTACTGTCACCATATAAGAAAATAAACAAAGTAAAATATATGACTAAACATGAGAGCCAAAATATAAAACTCTCAGGTAAAACAGTAGACATCTTACTGTCTTTTTTTCTAGAGAAAACTTTTCAGCTAATAAAAACAGAAGCTTGAAAAATAAAGAAAAAATATAAACCAAACTTTATTATGACAAACCATAAGTTAATTAAAAATACAACGAACAAAGTTTGAAGATGAAACATAGAGTGGTTACTTAATATCATAAGTTGATAAAGAAGTTGAATCAAAAGAATCAAAATGTGGGACATAACTGCAGGACCAAAACTTTCACACTTTACAAAAAGAAACAGACGAAGCATTCTTTTCATGAAAACCCTTAAGGAAATAAGACAAATTTTTAAGAGAGCACCCAAAAAGACATTCAATATAATTATTTATTAAGGACACACAACTGAAAATCATAATGGCATACCACCTCTCATGCTCTGATATGTGCAAAAGAAATACAAAATGAAGAGAAGACAGATGGTGTTCAGGCTTGGCAATGATGAGGAGAAATTGAAACTCTTATAGATTGCATGTGGGACTGGAAGATGGTAGAAATATTTTAAAGGTTTGGCAGTTCTTCAAAAATACAAACTGCCATATGATCCAGTAATTTTGTTCATCTGTATACATCCAAGAGTAATAAAAACATATGTCTACACTAAAACTTGTATAACCATGTTTACAGTAGAATTAGACATATCCAAAAATTAGATGGACCAAATGACTACAAGCTGATACTATAATAAATAAAATTCTTGTCCCAAATGGCACTTTGAAGAAATAATATTACTAATATGTGCCACAATATGGATAAACTTTTGAAAATATGGGGCTACCATCACAAAAGAAAAGATGTTGTGTCATTTTATTCGTATGAAATGTTCACTATCACAAATTGTGACAAAATAGATTGCTATTGGCACATGGATAGAGAATGTTTGCAAGTGAAATCCAACTCTAAGATGGAGAGTTCTAATGTTTAAGGTATCTGCATTTATGCAATTCTGTGTACATATTAAGAGTATTACATTTCCTGGTTTAAATAAATTATTTTATGTCTTATGAATCTTGTATCAATATGGGCGTTTTTAAGTAAATGGGGAAAAAAGCTTTAACCAGCTTTATGTTCAGCTAAAAAAAATGACGTTTTTGAAGTCTATTATGGCAAACTTTAGGCTTCCATTTTTCTTGTATATAACATAACATTTACAAGTACAATGTCACTGAAGTTTCTGGAGATGATTCAGATGTTCAGAGTGCTTGATGTTCTTATAGAAGACTATGACCTCTTTGTCACATCACACATATGTTCATAAACCACCACACACACATAAGTATACTCCTATGCATACATATAAAAGAAACACAATATGCATTGCCGAACATATGTAGAACATAATGAATCTCTCTGTCCTTATCTTTTCTATGTATCTTGTTTTCTATTATTTATTTATCACCTTTTTACTACTATTTATTGTATATTCACAATATAGGAATGAGTTTTTTTAACAGGATAAAGGTGATAAACTAATAATTGTGGTATCTAGGATAAAAAAGTTGCAAATTGATAGAGGTCTTACAATTGTATACATGAAAAATGCTTCAAAATGAAAACATTCTTATAAATATGAGTGAATATATGAATTTATTATTTATAGTACATGATGAAGTGAAGAGATGAGGTTTGAAGCACAACTCAGTATGAATAATCATTATGTGTATGAAAAATTCATGAATAAAAAGAATGAAATTTAAACAGTCATAAAATGATAAAAAAAATGACTATCAATCTGGTGCAATGCACAGTGGGTAAAGGATAACTTGCTGCAGGTCTGATGAACTGAGTTTGAACCTTGGGAAACACGCAGTAGGAGACAATATTCAGCCCCCATACACTTATCATGTCACGCAGACGTATGCATGCACCCAATAGGTAACATGTGGTTTTAAAAAAACAAAATGGAAGATTGCAATATATTATCTACTTCAATAAGGACATAAATTCGATTTCCTCTAAGACTTCATGGGAAATACATGCAGACTATAATGGAATAGTGTTCATTTTATTTTTATTTTGTCAATAATATAAGAAAGTGATATAAGAAAGATAGCCATGAAGAAATGCTCTCTAGATAGTTGGAATACATACCATATAAGACCTCATAAAACAATTAATACTCTCCAATCTGTTCTATTGTGAAATTATTAGTAGGCAACCTGTTTAGAAACTGATGTCTGAAAATTATTTTATTCTTTGTCATTTTGTTTAATTAAATGTTCTACTTTCTTAATATCTTTAAAAGTCACAGAAGAGAGGTCATATATTTCTCCCTTTTCTTCCCTTGGGGAAAAAATGGCCATCTTTAATCTTTATCCTTCACTTATCATACTGAGGATTACTGGTGCAGTAACACATTCTTCAAACAACTCCATGTGTCAGTAATGTATTGTATATTGTAGTGTTCTAATGGTATATCCCACATCTATGCTACAACTTTCTCTAAGAAAGACCATAGTCATAAACTCTGACACGAGAACATGGCTGGCATGCTATGGATATCCTATGGTAGTAGATAACTTGTACATACAGCTACTAGTTAAACAGCATGCACATTTTGTAAAAGCTATCAAATTGTCAATTGAAAAGCAACGTACTATTAAACTATGTGAAATTTTATAGTAACTTTATAGCAATAAATAAATGCTTTAAAGGGCTACTTCTTGGCCAAAAAATAACACATATCAAATTTAATAATGCAAGTCTCCCAAAGTCTATAAAAGTTGGAGTTACATGTTTCATATACAAGAATCATATAATTATTTGATGATGTACCATATTTCAAATATTCAGACTTCATTTAACCGTAAGAAAGTCACATTGACTCTGTAACTTTCTTTTTACACAAGTAAATAATTAGCCGCCTTGTGATGGACATGCCCTTTGTAATAAACAATTCTTTTTCCAACAATACAAATGTTTACATTGTGAATCAATATCTATAAATTCTACATTTATGAGACATTTATTTCTTTTAGAATCTTGATGAATATGTTTTAAAACCTCAGAAATATGATACTAGGATGACAATAAAAATAAACCAATGTTTAAATTTTCATTTATAAATCTACTGTAGCTTGTCACTATTTTAACTCCTACATGAAAGATGAAACATGGCAATAAGAGAGTCAATTAGAGTACAATCCACTGTGAATAAGTTTACATCACTGCATTAGGTGTTGAAACAATGTGAGTAAAATATTAAATTAATAGGCAACATAGAACAAATATGGTAAATTGGATTCCAAGAAGGAACACTACAATAACTAGAAAATTAAAAATAAAATGTATATTTAAAAAGAAATGAAAACTCTTATCAACAAGGTTCAACTTTAAAATCATTGCTCTAATTTCCATACTGTGTGAGAATGCAATATTTACATGTAAATAATTTCAGATATTTAATCTAGAAAATAATATGTAGAAATTTGAGAAAAATATATATTAAAAAAAAAACCTATGCTCTCGATCCAAGTTTTTAAAATGTCTCAAAGGCATTATTTCATTTCGATATTATAATTATATGAAGTGAAATAAGCAGTGTTCTCATAGTTGCCCAAAGGTAAGTGCAATGGAGTGGAAATCATAAACCATAAAATTATGAAGGTAGATAATTCATGTAAAATTCAAAAGCGATGTTATTTTTTGTTAATTAATAAAATGTTAATATATTAGTATGTCAAAAGAACAAATAAACAGGTATTTGAAAGTACTAATATGGTCAAATTTTACTGGGTAGAAAGAAATAAGTTTTGGATTTAGTCAGGAATACTTCTTGAATTTTCAAACTCTATTCCCTGTAACTTTGTGAAGTTTCATTTCTTTAGAGGCATGCTAAATATTTTAATGTTAATTTTGAATCTTGCTACCTGAGTGAAATTATATGTTGTTTAAAAAGTATTTTGGTGTCAACTTTAAGGTTTTGGCAAAACAATATAATATCTTTTTCTATAATTTAGCTGTTTATACTTCTTCCATACCTTTGATCATTATACATTTTATTATATGTCACTTAAAAATAAGAAACTTAAGATCCATTATAAAGTACTGTATATTATTTATTCTATCTGCATCTATTAATCTATGATTTTTGATTAACATGCAAGTTACTAAGAAACAAAAATAACTCGATATATTTCATTATTTTTGTATTCTATTATATAGAATCACATTCCATATCATATATTCTATATATGCTTATAGTTTGAGTTAATTTTTTGCTAGATAGCTCAAGTGGATCTCAAACTCATGATCCCCCTGCTCAAATCAATAGAATATTATCTGGACAAACTTTTTTGCTTCTGTGGTACATATTTTATAATGAAAAAGATATTCATAACAGAATTTGGAAAGTTTGTAAATATGCTTATATAATATATACAAGAACTGCAACAGTAATTATTTTAACTTATGAATGAAATAAGAGCAAAAGTAAAGTGCTTATTACATGTAACAAGAGAAATTACTTAAGTATGTCACACATATTTTGTGCTTTAAGGTAGAAATAAGGAGTTAAGTTCTGTTTTATCCATAAATGTCACTCTCCAAAGTTAGAGATGATGCCTTGGGAATAAACATTATGATCAACTAAAGAATTATAGGATTAAAATGTTCATTTAATCACATTCAGTAGACTAGTTTAATAAACAAAATAACATTTCAGGAATGGCAATACATGCAGATTAATTACAAATGCCTCATAGTAACTGATTGTTTTCACATAGATGAACATTTCACTTATCTAGGGAGATGTGTTTTATGTCATATGACTTTTGTTCACACTATTCCAGAAGTAAGGCCTTAAACAACTGTGCTATGTCTCTCTATTCTTACAAACATGATAGTAAACACAGTAGCCATATAACATACATTGATACAAAGAAACATGAGGAAGTGTGCTCAAATACATATTAAACACACAGGTACATTACTCCTTCTCTGTATTTTCTTATGATCAGTAAAATATTTGCAAGCTTTTACTTCCTTTTGAGAAAAAAAATAGATGTTTCTCTGATGAATGGCGAGACCTATTATTATCTGAGAGTAGGGTAAGAACTTAGTCTATTGTTAGAGATTATGTTGGTAGTTTTAGGTTCTCATTTCACCAGCTTTGGGTAGTTGGTTACGTTTCCAGTACCAGGAATTATTTTGCTTTCATTTAGCAGACTTTAAGTTTATTAGAGAGTTATTAGTTACCACTAAAGAATGTGTGCCAGTACCATGTTCTCAGAGTTATCACAATATGATTGCCCTCATTTAAATTATAGGCCTTAGAGCAGGGTAGAAATCAACATCAATCAAAATCAACTGACAATGTGGGACCCAAGACCACCTGATATATTTACAACACAATTCCTGTACTAAAAATTAAGTCTTATGGGTTATAGGGAAGAGAGGATGGAAGCATTGTAAGAACAAGAGGAACAAGAAGTCTGCTGTGAGGTTTCATCTCTCAGGTGTCAGAAAACCTGTACTTATGAGGTCTCACCAACATGGCTGCCTAAACAAGAGTTCAAAAAGCACAACAGCAATGGGAATGTTAACATTAAAGGTGGAAATTTCTTGGGGCTTCAACCCTTGCACAAAGAAATACATTCTACAGAGGAAAGCTGAGAGTTGGAGCAATGGTCTTCTGAAAGAAGTGCAGATTAATTACTCATGACCAAGTGGTCAGTCCAGAAAACCAATATATGCAAGTAATGTCGTATGGAATGATCAAGTTGTATTTATATATTTCAAAGTACATATTATGCATGTATATATATATATATATATATATATATATGTGTGTGTGTGTGTGTGTGTGTGTGTGTGTGTGTAATATAATATATAATACAATATATAATGTATATAGTATATAATATATGTAATATAATATACATCTACATAATATTAAAGAAAAAGAGACTATGAATTTGATAAAGAGCAAGAAAAATGGGGTGTATAGGAAGTTTTAGAGAACTGCAAAGGGGAAATGATATAATATTTTAATTTCAAAAATTCAAAAGAGCTTTCTGTGGATTTACGTTTTACTTAGCATACAGTACTTAGCACTAAAATCACTAACATTTTGCATAGCAAAGGCATGCATTGTGACAAAGACATTGTAGTTAAGTACAGTTGCCTAAAATACAAAATAGCATTTTTATATTATGTAAATTCCATGCTCATGAACAATGTGTTAGTAGAATCTGGGCAAAAGTCTTTGTAGTATATTAAAAAAGGTAGGCATCCTCCTCATTAAAGAATATTCTCTGTCATCTTTCTATGAAATATTAGGTTCTAGAACTCTTAAATTTTTTATTGTGTCAGTTTTCACAAAGAAAACATAAAGAAAAAACACAAGAGGATCCACATTAGTGCTGGAACTCAGATCCTCATTTTCCCACCCTAAAAGTACTCCCTGCCCAGTCCTTCAACAACAGCACTTGGAACTGGAAGGTGTGTAATGAAAGTCTAGGTATGTTAGCTTCTGGAGATACATTAGGTGTTGAGGAAACCACTGGGTTCTAGCTCTAGCCTATGAGAGAAGGCTTGTCTATAAATCCAGTCTATTCAAACATCCAAATACTAAAATGTTTTCTGGAAGTGTCTTCTGAGTTTTATAGTATTTTTTGTTATTGGTTTTGTTGTTGTTTTTGTTGGTTTGTTCCTTGCATAGGATCAGAACAGTGTTCTGGCTGATTAAAAGTTTCCTACTCTGTTCATTCAGTTCTTCTATGACACTGCACAAGAGAGAAGCCACACAAGCCAACATGTCCAGATGTTCCTTTATAAAGGAAGACAAGAAGGAAAACGGCAGGTTACACATTGTCTTAGGTGGTGTGATCCAAAGTTTGAAATTGTGGCTTAAATTTACATGTGTATTTATTAGAAGGTATGTTCGTATTTCTTATTGTATAATATACCTTGGGGTTTGAATATCTGCCGTTACATACTCATTTATAATTTAATTTAAGAACTGTGTTAATATTTTGAAGAGTCTATGAAAAATATATGGAAATCTCTCAAGCTTGTAAAATATAAGCTTGTCTTCTCTGTGGACATATTTGTTTATATATTAAAAGATTACAAGAAAGACCTTTCCTGTCAATTTCCCAATGTAACTCTCTCAGAAGGGTAGAAGTAAAAGCGTATCTTTCATTTAAATAAAGTGACACCATTCATCACTACTTTTGTTTGGAGTTAGAGTAAAACTCCTTACAAATTTGTATGATCATTTTGTTCATGCAAAGGAGACATTCACAGGAGTAAACTACACAGATACTACATATGGATCTGTAATGGTGATAACCTTCTATCTCAGAAATATTTTAAGTGCTATTTGTAGGAAGCTAGTCTAATATTTATTACAATGCAAAACACTGTATTTCAGGCTTTTCCAGTGTTCACATTTATGTAGTTATACATAATGTGAATTAAGATGAGAACTATATTATGGCAAAATATAACAGTTTGCTAAATTACCAAAATAATAAAATTGGTACAATGACTTGATTTGTAAATCATATTTTCTAATGATATGTTTTCATTTAGTATAAATCCTTCTATTGGGATCTTTACTAAGAATGATTTAAGAGTGAAGATGAATAGTATTTACACTTTTCTATAAATGAAAGTTCTGGGACAGTATATTATAAAATATAAGAGTAATATTTCTTAGAAAAGTTTTATAATTGCCCTAGCAATAGCAAAATAAAATTGGAAATAGGAGATAGAGTACAGCATGTACTACAATTTTTGTGAAGTTCTTTTTCTCATACACAAATTTCATGTAAATTAATTTTTCAATGACTCATATTTTCCTCTAAAGAACACGATGAGCGTCATGTCTCATTCAAAATTAATTTAGACAGGAAAATATATAGAAAAAACACAATCCGGTTTCTCTCAAAGAGTCCTCATCAGTAGAATACATACTCAGAGCTAATCAGAGTATCAGTCATGAATATTTATAGTTTTATTCAACTTATTTTGCATTCATCTTATATTGTCAGCATAAAAAATTACAATATACATTATCAATTGTATTTTGTCACAATCAGTTTGATCATTGGTTTTAAAGTTTATAAATATTTACTTAGTTATATATTAATTTCCAATACATTTACAATTCTATGAGGTTTATATTATTTCTTATAATGAGCAATGGATCTGTTCCTACATTCTGCAGTCAACTAAACCTTCATCATAGAAATTCCAAATAATAATGAGAACAATAATTTCTGAAAACTTGTAGAAAATTGTTTTAAAGAAAATTACTTCATTTTAGAAACTTAAGTATTTTTAACAGGAAATAAGTTTTATACTTGTACATTGTTTTTTAAAGGATATTTATTCAAAACTAAGTACTAACTATGTTTAGATCTTTATTGAAAAATAAAGTTGAGCTATTCAGCCTCCAAAATATGTTTTGGAGCCAAATTTTCATTGTTGTATAAAGAACAGAGGCATGAGGGTGATAAGAATAGGTAATCTGCTGCCTATTAATCATCTCAGTCCTTCCTGAATTAAGTCTGTCACTACAAAAATCACTTTCAAGAATGCTTACACATCTTCTGTATTAAACATATAACTAGTCCAATCAAAATATAAATTATAGGCTATATCTTATTACCCATGAATATTTTACATTTTGCTTACAACAGATGCTCTATAGATGCACAAACACATACACCAAACTCAAATGGGTTTCAGTTATATAAATGAGTACTTTCTATATACCAATAGCATATATCAAAACATATACAAAGAGAAGAAGCACAGATATGTTGTATTATATAATGTTGGCAGTTACATTAAAAACTATTTGGAAAGTTAGCTCAAATGACTGAATGCAATTTCTGCTTCCTTTTATCCTGCCTACCTTCTTCTTTCCTACTTTTCTTTCTTTCTTTTTCTTTCTACCCTTTCTTATAATTTGTTTTCAGTTCTAGGCTCAGCAGGTAAATTGATTTACAATCAAGGAAGAGTACTGCAGTTCAGATGTGTCAACACAAAAATGCCAGTTGGATGTGAGGTCTTCCTTATAATTCTAGCCTCAGAAAACAAATCCCTGGGGCAAGATAGCCAGCAAGACCATCTATAGTAATAGCTCTGGGTTGGACTGACAGACTCTGCCTGAATGATTTAGGTGGAGGAGCAATTAAAGAAGATTTGAGATATCAACTCCATTGTACACATTCAGGTATATACATACATTCCATTCTGCACATTTGTATATGTATGCACATATGTTTTCACACCACAAACACAAACACGAAAAATATGTTTATAATGTTCTCTGAAGAGACAATAGTATACTTGATGGCACCCTATCTTTATAGACTTGAGGACTTTATTTATAATTCAGATCACTTATCCCTTGCTTTTTAATTAACACTTAACAAAAACAGAGACATGACCAAAGTAAAAACAAAACTTGGCAGTTGCATACTGCATTCCAGTATAAATTGCTCCTAGTAGGGACATGAAAAGTGGTTTGATTGAGCATAATTAAATGTGTATGTTTACCTTATAATGGGATAACTGTGGAACATTATGGATGCATTCAAATACCAAATATTAAGAAAAATACCCAGCGTATACAGAAACACTGAGATGTGAGAGGAGTCTTTCAAGTCTTCATTTTTTTAAAATTATTATTAGCATATTATCCTATAATTCTAAAGAAACAATGGGGAAAATCATAATATTTATCCAATATTCATATTTCAGGAAGTGACATTATAATACATGAGTGTTTTATTTATGGTACCTGGTTCTCTTTTCAATGACGTGTGGAATTTTAAGAGACCATTTCTTGCCTAACATTGGAGTCTGTTGTTTCTTCCACTAGACAAGGAATCAGAATGTTTGCAATTCCATGCCTCTTGTGTGAAAAATACAGGCAGAGCAAACTGGATTTGATGGTTAGGGAAAAAAGGGTGGACCTGAAAGGTTTTAGGAGAGAGGCAACAGAGAGAGAATTATTTAAGAATCCAACTTCCTTCAAATATTATGTCATGTCTGTTAAAAGTTATACCACCTGTCAATCTTACTACATGGCCTGGAGATCAAGCCTTCAAGCATAAGAACACAGGATAGCCAATGCCCAAACTATGTCTATGAAGACAACATAACTAATCTGGGTCTATGGACTAACTTTAAAGTGGGGCATTTACTACACATGTTGAGATACAATCCTCTAATATTCAAATTTGGAATGCATCTATCTTAGTGCCTATGGTTGTGTGTTGTCTGGGAATGTGTGTCCAATGTCTACTGGTGGCTCTATTTGAATCAACTCCAGCTTTCTGAATATAGGCACAATTTGTATTTAATATTTTAAGCACACAATTGAGGGCTTAAATAAATATTGAATAAAATGCTAATTCTATCTAACAAAAACATTTCAGTCTAATAAACTTGGACACCTAGTTTGAGTCCAGATCTATCAACTGTTCCTAGTTATGCAGTACACATATATGCTGAGTTTTTTCCTATCTTGATGATATACTTTTCTTTGGCTACATATTAAAATGTGAAATAACTGAAAAATAGGATTCTTAATATTTTCTATATGAATATTTCAAATATGATTTAGAACAGCATCAGGTAAATGATAAGAACTAATTTTAAAAATGTTAACCAAGTACTTTAAGCTGTAGATTATTAAAGAAACAATTTTCCAGGGTATGCATATCATCAAGAATGCAGAGATAGCTTTCAATTGTCTTTCCAAGTGATTTAGGCATGACTATCAAAGTGGACAATAAACATTAACTTCATGCTATGTAGACAGAAGATATTGTAGCAGAATTGCAATTCAAATGTAAAAGCAACTTTAAGGAAAACAATCTCATATCCAGAAAACTGACAGTTTAAATAACCCCTTCATTCAAAGGTGTTGACACTCTGACTTACAAAAGAAAAGCCACTTAAGAGAAATATCTTCTAAACCATAAACACACAAACCTAACCTTTGCAGGAAGGTTCACTTTTACAGGAAAAATAAACTCATATGTGCGATCTTTCATTACTAGTTACTTTAAAAAAATATTTTCTAGAATTTTACTATGATTATACCATTTCTTCTTAAACATCCATAAACCAATTGAGCAATAATTAAATGATGTAAAGATTATTTGAAGTAATTTGGTTTTGTTTATGTCTTTGGAAAACCTCAATTATACTTCACACTGTTAAAACTGCAATTTTCATTGTATCATAAAGATGTTAATTTTTCTAAGATGGAAACACTGCTCACTTTTCCTTCCTGCATTGCCACTTATGATTAGCTTTTGTTTATGGTCTGTTAGTCAGTTTCTGTCCCATGACAGTGCTCATATCCAAGCCAATTTCAATTAGTATCTTAGTAAGATATTTGCCAACTGATTTATTAAAATCAACTTAAATTACATCAAATGAATTAATTCTAGTCACTAATTTTATCAAAATAAGCAATGTATTTTTTTCTGACACCACTTATTCACATTGCTTTCCTGTCAGGTAGCATGCTATTTCAATTTTCTGCTTTCCAAGCCATATAGCTTCTTAAACAAGCTGCTGAACTTCGCTTGCTCATCAATTGCTTCTATTACTTTTTTCATGAAGGCATAATTCAGCTCCAAAACATGTTACTCATGATATAAACTACATTTGAACAATTAAACATAACTAACAATATATAATTGAGAACATGTAAATTGTTGCTGTTGTTCTTTTTTACATAGATGGCAAAAGTACCATTATTTTATTGTCACAAACGTGTAAAAAATTTTTAAGTTTCTTTGAATTATAATTTGTAATACATAAGTCTTTGTGAGATTGCTTAAAATTACTACTTTGCTATATTTAAAATCCTGTAGAATAAAACTATATAGAGGTTAAACAGAGAAAATATTACCACATAAATTATATTTAGCAATTTTGGATAAAACTAATTTCTTATTTATTTTAAAGTTTTATTTTTATCAAGAGGATTTTATTCATCATACGATCAAAAAAATATTTCACATTGACAATCACTAGCAGGAATGACAGTTTAAGGAGAATCACTTCAGCGCCTACAGAATTCTATATTGGAAAAATATAAATTGACTTTTATTTACACTTTGATCAGTGAAAGTAAACCACAATATTTTCTGAAATTGACTTAGACACAGAGATACACTCTTTCAAAAATTTTTTTGAAAAATTTCTAAATAATTTCTAAAATAATTAATTCTAAAATAATTTCTGAAATAATTAATTAGGAATATGGTTTTCCTCAAATCAACTATGATATGGATATCTTATTTTGTTTGGAAACTAATCATGAAATCTGTTCAATAATCCAGCACATGCATGTAAGGTAGTGTTGAAAAGAACACTGATGTGTAGAAAATTGAAGGCATAATTCATTTATTGCCACTTTATAAAACTGTGCACTAAAACCTGTACATACAAGTGACAATATATAGCCTAAGCAGATTGTATTTATCTATTTAGGGAAATATAGATATACATATCACAATTTAAGATAAAGATGAGATGAATTTGGCAGAGAGTACGTGGGAGATATTGGACGAAAGAAAACGAAGGGGAAATTATGTAATTATATTGTAATATAAAAATAAATTACAGTTTTAAAAAAGTCTAACTTAGCTTCAAAACATGAACAAGAATAAAAAGGATCATTTGAAGAAATGGAATCATATTCAGAAAGTTTTTTCCTACACCTAGACTTTTAGGGTACTGTGTATATTTACTAGTACTTATAATGTTTCAGATTTCACATTGAGTTCTTCAGTTCATTGGGGTTTTTTTTTGTGTGTGTGCAGGTTAACAGATATGGATTAGCTTCATTCATCTAACATATAACATCCAATTTCCCCATAACCATTATTGAATATGCTGTCTTTTCTGCAGTGTATATGACACTTTTGTCATACATAAGATACCCATATTTATATGCACTTCTTTTTATGTATCATATTTTGTTACACTGATTTACATTTATGTTTTTCTGCAAACATCATACTTTTTAATTAATACAGATCTGCAGTCTACCTTGAAACCTTAAAGTGTAATCTCTATAACACTTAATTTTTTGTTCAGGATTGCTTTGTCTAGATTGGGACCATTGTGATTTCATAGAAATTTTGAAAAATTTTAATTCTGTCTCAGTGAAGAGTTTTGTTAGAATTATTTTTATTTTTCATTTTTCTTTTCTCATATAATATATCCTGATACCCTCTTCTCCTTTCCACTATCCCAGGTACCCCAATCTTCCTTCTCTTCCAGATCTACCTCCCCTGCTTCCCTTCAGAAAGAACAGTCCTCACAAGGTTATAGCTCAAACATGGCATAACAAGATGGAACAAGTCCAAACACTAATCTTCACATCAAGAGTGGACTAGGCAACCTACCAGGAGCAAAGGGTCCTAATTGAAGGTAAAAGGATAAGAGACACCACACATAAACACCTGTACCACCCCTCCACTCCAACTGGTAGGAGTTTACAAGAATACCTAGCCAGACAACTGTAAGATACATTTAGGAGACCCTGAAGAGTCCATGTCTGCTACTTCAGTCTCTGTAAGCCCCTAAGAATTCTGGTGATAGAAATTGTATGGAATTAGCAAAGCTTTGGATAGAATGATTAGGAGAAAAGCAACCAATTTTCATATTCAGATTTACTCCTATGAACTACCACAATGACAAACATGAATAGACATCCTCAAAGGTGTAATAGTGACACTTATATCTTGTCAGTAGCCAACATCTCTCTAATTGAACTTAAGGCCTGCTCAATAAGAGAATTTAGACCTAGAACTATAAACTTACTCAACTGTCTGTAGTTTGTAAGTTGATGGCAACCTAGAAAAAGCATACTGCTGCTACTTCTGCAAATAATTATAACATTTAACTAGTGTCATGATAATTTTCAAAAGCATCTTACAAAGCTTCAATACACTAACAAAATCAAAAGAAGCTTTTGATCAAATGAAATCCTATTCAGACAATGTAGCTCTCACCCCTCATGAAAGTTGCTACATTTCATAATGGATAGAAGATCATTACAGAAAACTACAACTGGTAAATTTGCAGAGCATAACTTGCCCATAAGCAGTATGAAGTTGATAAATCTACCACTTAACCCCTTCATCTAAGGCTCAAGGGTTTCTGTGTTGTAACTCTGGCTGTCCTGGAACTCATTCTGTAGATCAACCTGGCCTGGAACTCACAACAGTTCCTATCTCTGCCTCTCAAGTGCTGGGATTAAAGGTGTGTGCCAATACTGCCAGTATCAAGAAAAATCTTGGAAGAGGATATGGTAATACTGTTAAGAGACAGGTGACCAGGATATCTACTTGGAAATTGTGTCTTCTCTATGTGATAGGAGAGCTAAACCCATGATATTTCAACAATATAGTAGCCAACATCAGACTTGAGAAATGGCAACACCAGTTTGCCCACAAACATGGTTACATAAATCTCACAAGACCCCACTCATTTATGAAGAGATACAAGGAATTCATGACTACTGAGTAAGGATGAATCTGTCTTCTTCAGCATGAGCAACTCCTAATTGGTTATCTAATATCATTTGTTCAGTATAAAATGATATTCATATGAGCAACATGAAGTGGATTCAGCAGGTTGTTTTATATATATATTCACATATATGCATATATATGACAATAATAATTGAAGAAAATGAGGCTATGAATATGTGAGGAAGTGGAGACTCACCAGAGGAGTTATAACAAGGATCTGAGGATAAGCACAGTGATATAAGAACATATAAGAATCTTTTTAACACCTGTTATTAAAAATTAAAAAGAAAAGAAGAAAACATCATCTGCTTAATTTTAATTTGTGATTAAGAAATTAAAGTAACTGAACAGGAAAACCAATGACTTGAAAATCAGTAATAAATATTGAGATAGAATGTCAAAAATTTTATAAAATCAAGCACTGATTTACTAGAGATACTAGTAAAGACATTGATTTACTAGTGTAAATGTGTAAAAAAAATTGCTAGTCAATCAGTGTCTTTCCTAGTGTCTCTAAAACTAAACATATTTGAGCAAGGGATTATGTCACACTCTTCTAATGTCAGCAACTGAGTGACTGAGGCAGAGGCTGACAAATTCCTGCCCAGTCTCAATTACAGCTGTAACTCCATTTGAAAGATAAGTAAATGATTCTGGTGTCTAAAAAGCATGCTTAAATAAATGTGTAGTAGTACGCTGCTGTGTGGACTCAGCAAGATAGATAAGGAGGCATTTTCACAGACTCAAACCCTGCCGGACCTCAGCAGAGGGAATCATGATCATGGCAAAGCACCATACTCAACAGTGGAACCCAGAGCATCTCAGCTCAGGTGTTTTTTTTCTTCCAGAGCTCCTCAAGTACAGATCATAAGCAATCAATCATCTCCCACAGAAATCCAACACCTGCAGACAATACAGAACACCAATACCTAGGCTAACCCAATAGTGCATAAAACATTTCATACATATCTAAACTTCCACAACATAAATATAAAACAAAAACAAAAAAACAATAAACAAAAACAACAAACAAAAAACCTATACATTTTGACACTTTTTGGTACTTTTTACTACATATTTTAATCATACTCAAAGTGGAAAAACAAACAAACAAACAAACAAAACCTCTGAAAGCTCAAAATATAAGAACAAACCCACTAAGAATTAGACTAAATAATCACCTTGCATAACAGATTATCTTGATGGAAAGTAATCCCATAAAAATTATTCATTATTATATTTCATCAAGATTAGTAGTTAAAACAATGATGAAATTGTTTGACTAGTCTACTGATAGTTGCAAACTAGCCTTCCATTCACAGGGAAGTAGAATTGTTGAAATGACAAAAGCTGACAGGGACGCAGGGCTACAGAATTGAATTTAAAAAGTACAAGAGTTATATGTGATGTAGCTATTTCTTATAAAGTTTAATGCAGCCTTCTATAATCCTGCAGAGGTGGTGCACAGTTATATAAGAGATTTATGTCACTACAGACACTTGCCTGTAGTACATCATCATTTGGAATTGATATTTAGATGTTTTACTTTTCAGAACCCTTAGGAAGAAGACAAGTTGAATGCTCCAAATAGATAAAAGATAAATTGCATTTTTATTTGTCTTAAAAGACAGTATAGAAATAGGTATATGAGTCAACTGATATTGAACTTAATTAAATATGTTATGTTTTTATTCATATAAGATTAATTTTTGGAAATATATTCCATTTTTGGACAGCTATCAGTAATTAATATTAAAACACAATCTTAAAATACAACATATGAAAAATGAAGACCATAATGCTTATTTGTAATCTCTTGGATATCATTCATCTCAGAGTTGTATACATAGTTTACATAATGGATATCTGTTTTTTTATGTTATTACATATTAAAACTGAAAATAAACATATTAAGAAGGTTGTTCTGCAGATATTTCTCTAGATCATTTAAGAGCATTTGTAATTCTTAGAATACACATTATGAATTCAGACATAAAACAAAGAAATAAATGGATTAAGATTAATTTAAAATGTGTTGTGAAGACAAATTGTTCTACAGATTTAAAATGGCATTAGGTAAACTACATCATATTTCACAGATACTTCCAGAAGTGGCAGGGGATAGACTTTAGGTTCTTTGTCTCCCTACCATGCCTGCATCTGTGATGATAGCATTCTTTTATTAATAAGAGGGTTTCATTTCTCTTAATTGGAAATTTCTGAGCCTGCTGTTCAGGATTTGTTGAGAAAAGTTGGGGGAAAAAAATGAAAACAAGAAAAAACGAAAACAAAACAAAAAAATGTAGTGTCACTTCTGTTTACCTCATACGTACCGTTGTCAATAATGGTGCCAAATAATGTTATTCACATTTTTTAAATAAAAGAGATTATCAGCCCTTGTGAATAGAGCTCATTATCTTTAATCTTGACAAGACAATGTCATGGAGATTTTTTATTGTATTTGCTTTTCAGAAAAAATAAATGTAACTTGATAAGCAATTATATTCCTAATCTGCTTCTTGCTTCCCCCACAAGATTTGTCTGAACAGTCAATATATATAGTAATTCACCTTGTCTGGAATTTTTCTTCCAGCTTTCTATTTCATTTTCCTGGGATTTGCAAGCCCGTATTTAACATGCTTCTTGTTTCTGTTATTATGCAAGAAATCATGGCTGATTAAGCTCAGTCATTTGCAAGGCAGGGGGTTTGTATAGCTCTGCTCCTGCTCTGCAGGTTGTTAGCTAATTGTCATCTCTTTGGAAACTAGATTAAAGGATTTTTTCAGAGTGTGCTGCTCACCTGTTTGTTCATTACATTAATTTAAGTTGTCCTTCCTGCTGTTTGTTAAAAACCTACCACTAGGAGAATTTGGTGAGGTTACTTTTTATCTGATCCTTATTTTTCTAATATATTATGTCACTCTGCCATAAAGCCTATGAATTCTTTAACTCTTCACCAAAAGCTAGGATGGCAAAAGAGCAAGAAAAGATTCATTGGTTATAGAGATAAATAAGTATAAAATTCTGAAGCGTTGGGAAGAAATTTAAAACATTTATATCATTAGTAACACTACAATCCAGGAATGAAATAAGTTTATCCTGACAAAATTTTGCAAATCAGATTGAAACATGAGTTTTTCTCTCTTTAAAATATAGAATAATAGGAGGTTCATTTTATGATCCAGATTTTAATCTTATACTTTCAACAGATCTGGGAATAAATACTTTATTTAACGATCATGCTATGATAAATATGCAATCAGTTTTGTGTGTAAATATATCAAATTAGAAAATAATACATATTTGATTTAATGTAATTTCTTAGAAACTTTTGTCTGAAAATTGTATGTCTTCCTTGAAAAGAGAAAAATTAATTCTGAAAATGATGAACTTATAACACCTAAATGATTGGTGCTTGAGTTCATATAGAACACGGTTTCTTCCAGCTATTAGAAAACATATTATATACATGAGACACTCCTCTGAGATAATTATGTTTTGTTGATAAGAATCAAAAACTAATTGCAGAAATAATCTGTGTGATAGACCACGAAAAGAGTTTGTAACATGGAAATCACAACATATTACAATTAAAGCAAAGAAAGTAATGCAAATCAAACACTAAAAAATACAAAATCACCTTATTATTTTAACAAATATCTTTACATTATGTTTTAAGGACATATGGAATTTGAAAGAATGGTTTTCATATCCTTCTAAATTCCTTAATGTAATTAAAAGGTTTCTACATGACAAACTGAAAATAGAAATAAATGAATAGCCTATATGTGATCAACACCAATTCTCCTCAATATCCTTTCAACATCCTTCCTTATGAAGGTTTCCCATGGGATATATGAGCACTATATATTAAAATTATTTATGTGTTGAAAATTTATGTCTACAGAATAAAACCAAATTGGTTGTAAAATATTTTGGGGCATATATTCCAGGAAGAGGTTGTTTATGTGAACTACACAAATGATAAAAAGTAAATTAAAGGCCAGAAAATAGTTCTTACCCATCTTTAGAACATTAATAGAATATTGTGATATTAAAATTGTCTTATTTTTTAATATATGCATTTACTAGTTAATACTTCTTTTACTAATGCTTATTTCTTCTGCCATACATTCATTCCTTACCTCCCTCCTTGCTCCATCCTAACTTACCACATAACTCATAGTGTTTTGAGATATACATTCATTGTGAAATGACTAAATCTTTCTGAATAATGTAAACTTTGCCCCAGTTATATCATTTTGTGACAAGAAAACACTACATCAAATTTTAGCATTTTTGAAAATATAATACAAACTACAGTCATCATTTAAATAATTTTTCCTTTGAACTTACTTTGCTAAAATGAAATTTGATATTCTTGGAATACCATCATCCACACCCAGCCATTGAGCCCTGGGTAATCACCATTCTACCTCCAGGCTCTGTGATATCAACACTCACATCTCCACAAATGAGTGAGATCATTCTGCATTTCTCTCTCTATTCTTGGGTTATTCCAATTAAAGTGATATCTTCCCTATGTATCCAAGTTTTGACAAATGAAAAGATTTTCTCCTTTTAATATCTGACTCATTCTTCATTGGGTAGATGTATATATGCACATATGAATATCTAAATATATGAATATCTTGAAAATAAATATTTTTTATGAACCTCAAGAGTGTTGTTGATACTGACACTACTAATTTACAACCCTTTCAAAAGTATTTGAGGGGTTTCTTTTATCCACAGCTTGATCCAGACTGATTATCATCTGTCATTTTAGTCATAAACATTCTCAGAGGTGGGAATTGATATATGTTTTGATTTTTTATTATTCCCTTACTGAAGAGTACAGTTAATGATTTTTAATATTACTGCCTGCCATCTGTATGTCTCTCTTAAAAAATCATTCAAAATCTTTACCCATGTTTAAAATCAATCAATTTATTTTCTTACTATTGTGTGTTATTTCATATTTTGGCTGTTATTTCCTTATCTGGGGTATAGATTTGCATGTATCTTCTCTTCCAGAGAACACCAATGTTCTCTACTGAATGTTTTCTCTGAGATGCAGAGGAATCTTAGTTCAGTCTAATTCTTTTCACCCATTTACATTTGGTTTTGGTGTTTTTCATGTTTAGCTCCAAAAATTTAATGCACACCCCAGATTCATGGAGAATTCGGTCTATATTTTCATTAGTAATTAAATAGGACAAATAGCTTTAAAAAAGATAAAAGCATTATATATCTACTCAAAGTAGAGAAGAGTAATAACTAACTGAAAATTTGTACAAGAATCCTAGGTATGAAGAACTCAAAAGAAATCCCAGTAGGTAGCAAACAATCACTATATTTGAAAGTGATTGAAAAGGTGACATAAGAAAAAAAAACCTTAAGGAGGTAAATTTTGCTTAATTTCTACTATACCTGAACTCAAAAAACTGCCTAGACAAGATTTAATAGGACTTAAGGGAGGTTTTGTTAGGGGCCAAGTACAAAGACTACTTGAGATAAGAGTTCATAAAATTGTAGCCATTGTCAGAGACACAACAAATCACTGAGGATAAGTACCAAAGTTTCTTCTTTTTCCTGTTGTCTAAATCCTGCTAGTACTTTCTGTTTCATAAACATGGAAAGAAAAAGTTTGCAAGAAAATGTAAAATGTGGTTTGCAAAAGTAATGATACATTTAAGAAAAAAAGATAGATTTTGTAAATTCATGTGTATACTAACCATTCTATTCACATACAGTGTGTGCTTCTACTTAATAGAGAACAATTTTTCAGCAAACAAGAGAGCAATGCTCCACTTTTCTCCCTGCTGGAAAAGTAAAGCAAGTAAAAATAATTTTCTCCAGACCTCCATATCTCTATACAAAGTTAGAAAAGAAAGAAGAGATTTTTATTTGTATATAAGCATATAAACCAAATGTGATTGACATCACATGCAATCTGCTAGAATATCACAAAGTCAGAAAGAAGCCCACTTTCTACATAAATCATTTCCTACATGTTATACAAATATTTGGTAACAGGTTCTCAACTAGGAGTGCTTGATAGTACCATAGATATTAATAGTTTGCTGAAATAATATGGTAATTTGTGTGACTATATTGACTAATTTATTACCTACATGGAAAGAAAAAAATTACACTCATAAAGGTAGAATCTACTATCAATTTTGGAAAAGTACTATCAGATATTGAGCTCTTTCTTTGTCACAAAAATGGGGAGAAAGGATAGTGTGTCCTAGATATTTATATTTTAAATAGGTGATATTGAGGTTTTCCAGAAAGATATCACTGGCTCCAGAAACATCCAAGAGATTTATTAAGCTTGTAGAAGGATTTACATTCATTTCAAAAAGACAGAAAAAATTTACAGTTATGAATTTTCTAATGAAAGCATTTCTAAAAGGAGAGAAAGCATCTTAAATTAAGACTTTGGTTTTTATTCAATGTTTGACCTTGGATTCAAAAATAAGATGTTTCTTGAATTCCTATAACCTCCTCAAACTTCACTTCATCATAAAGTCCAAAGGAATTTATTTAAGGTCTGATTGCTCATCAACTGAAAATGATTAAACATGACTATTTTCATGTAAAATAATATATTAAAAAATAACCTCAATATATAGCAATTCCCACAAAATGCATATTATTTTCAATATCAATAATATTCTCTTTTCTTCTCTTGCTCTTTCTAAATAACTCACCCATAAATATTATTTGAAAAGATTTTTTACAGCTTGTTTTCTTTCTGATTGTTAAACTATTAAGAAATCCCATTTGTAATTTTTTACTTCTGTTTAAACAGGAGAAAAATAAGTAGGGTTAGAATCAAATGGCATTCCTTAAAACAAATGTACACAGATGTTAGTACATATCCTAGAGCAACTACAGAAACTAGGAATGTAAAAAAGGAAACTTGCCAGTATGAGGTTATGGGGAACAGAAGAGAAAGGAAGAGCAGTGTCAAAGTAATCTAATAGAGGAATGAAAAAATAGGGAAGGCTTATTAGTTATTAATTATTAACTATTATTAATTAGAGAGAGGGAGAAAATAAATACAGAAGGATATCGGAGGATAAAGTAACAGTAATGATCTCTGAAAAAGTCATAGGAATCATACTATGGGCGATTTAATTAAGAAAATTTAATTAAGAAAATGCATAGAAATACAAATATTTTGCTTGAATATTTTCTTTCATGTGTACTGAATGCTCCAAGTGCCAAAGACCACCTAAAAATACAGTGCCAGGCATAAGAAGCCCTCTTTTCAGTTATTGATCTGAATTTCTAAAAGGCTTCTAAAATATTGTAGACTATTGTTATTGCCCTTGGTTGACTTCAGAGATGGAAGATACCACATACGTTGGATGAAGGGCTCAGAGGCTATTAACTGAAAGCCTTCTCCCAAATGACTAGACTTCATGCTACCAGAAGGCACCATGTATTTTTCCAAAGGAGGAAAACAATCACCATTTCTACTTAGCTGTGAGCCTAAACATGAGCCATACAAGGACAACAATAGATATACTAACATGCATGCAATGGATCTTAAGAGGCCTAAGCCCTAGACAAAGAACTTCAAGCAACTAAGGAATTCTGTGAGAAAGAGGCTTAGTTTTCCCCAGGAAAGAACACACCAATTGATTATCCAACACCAAATAGACAACCCTGAAAACATGCGTACAGTAATATTTATACAGACGGGGCAATGTGTATTCATGAATACATGCATTTACACAAATATATGTGTTACAAAAATTAAAGAAAAAACAGACCGTGAATTTGAAAAAAGGTGTGAGAAAGTGGAATGGAAGGAAATGATGAAATTAAATCATAAGCTTAAATAAATAAATAATAATTAAAAAGAAAAAAGTCCCTACTTATAAAAAAGGTTCTGCAGCACTTAATGTAGAGCTTATGGGTTATAGGTACTTGGTGCTCTGCCAGAGGACATGGATTTGGTTCTTACAACCCATATAGTGACTCTTAATCATCTGTAACTCCACTTACAGATGAAACAATTCCCTTGCCTTACCTATATGGGAACCAGGCATACATACAGTACGTATACATAAATGCAAACAAAACATTCACTCAAGTAAATTAAATAAGTCTAAAAGAAGACTTTTTAAAAATAAAAGTGTACTATGCATACATTCTTAACTCTTACTACACAGTGAAATATTTATAATAAGGTCATTATACTTAAAAAATAGTAACACATTTAATATTCCATTTTTATAAAATTTAATTTACCAGAATATAGCAAGACAATACAGTGAAATAAAGTTTCTTACAAAAAGTGGTTCTTTATGTTGAAGATGCTGTGCAGGTTTTTAACTGATAAAAAGTTTGGTGACTGTATAATGGAGGTTTGAATGTTGCAGGTCAAGTCTAGTCATAATTTATCTTGAGCTGTCTTGAGCCCCCTTAGAAATTGTCTTAGTAAGGGTTACTAATGCTGTGATGAAAAGCTATAACCAAAGTAGCCTGGGGAAGTAAGGGTTTATTTGGCTTAGGTTTTCATATCACTGTTCATCATTGAAGGAACTCAGGACAGGAACTCAAACTGGGTATGAACTTGGAAACAGAAGGAACTGATGCCATGGACAGGAGGTGCTTACTGTTTTGTTGTTCATTGCTTGCTCAACCTACTATCTTATACAACCTAAGACTACCAGCCCAGAGGTGGCACCTTTCACAATGAGCTGGGCTCTTCCTCATTAATCATTAATTAAGAAAATGTCCTACAGGCTGGCTTACAGCTGACTTAATGGAGGCATTTTCTCAACTGAGGTTCAATCCTCTCAAGTAACTCTCACCTGAATCTAGTTTAAAAAAATAGCCATGACAACAGTCATTCATTACCCATCTTTGAGTGCAATCTAGCATCAATATAGATGGTAAACATTTCGGAATATATTATATTAAATAGATCAATAATTTCCTCCAACTAAAAGGCTAAGGCTTCCATTAGTAGTGTCCGAGGCTTAGGCAATAGATTTCTTGATATGCTTTAACTAGCCTATCTAACGTTTCCACACTATTTTGTCTAGTTTTATATCAACTTGACAAAGGATATAGTCATTAGAGAGGAGAAGACCTCAATTGAGAAAACAATTCTACATGATTGGGCTATAGGTAAGCTTGTAGCTCATTTTCGTAATTAGTGACTGTGTGAGAGGACTCAGCCCATTCTGGCTTCTATAAAAAAGAAGGTTGAGTGAACCCTGGGTAAGAAGACAGTAAGCAACATTACTCAGTGTACTCTGAATCAGTTCTTACCTCCAGGTTCCTGACCTGTTTTGAGTTCCTGTCCTAACTTCCTTCAATAATCAACAGAGATATAGAAGCATAAGCCAAATAAACTCTTTCCTCCACAACGTGCTTTCTCGGTCATGGTGTTTTTTCACAGCAATACTAACACTAAGACACACACATTCATTTGAAAGTCCCTTGATTTACAACTCCCTTAGCTTGTTAAGTTTCATCAGGGGCTAGAGACATGAATCAGCAGTTGACTTTGGTCCGCAGAACGTATATCAGGCTGCTCACAACAACTTTTAGCTCTATCTCCAAAAGATCTCACACCCTCTACTGGTCTCCACACATGCCTGCTGCACTATTGTTCACTAACCATTACCCTACACACATACATGTGTCTCTGTGTGTGTGTGTGTGTGTGTGTGTGTGTGTGTGTGTGTATGTATATGTATATGTATATGTATATGTATATGTATGTATTTGAATATGTATATATATGCTAAAAACTTCATGAAACTTTTACCATACTGAAACAAATAATTTGAGGTAAGCAGAGTCTGTATTCCCAAGTCATATTTGTTTCTAGAATGAACTTTTCCTTATTCTCTTGAGGAGAATCATTGACACTGACAAGGGTTGCCAATAGTATCACGTGAATCTAGACTTTCAGAGTGAAAAGATTGATAGAGTACTTCATTAATATGTTAAATATTTGTCATGATGTTATTACAGCTGTCAACCACCCTTGTTACACATAAGCCTTGCCCAGTACTCTGACTTCATTTAAACTATGAACTGTCTTACTCTATTCTTTCCAAGCTTACAAGTAAGTCTAAGAGCCATCACTGTTATTCATGGTCTACTCCAGCTGCTCAGGCTCCTTCTGTTTTCATCCAACTCTCTTGAAATAGAATGAATTCTATATTTTCATTTTCTAGTTTCTCATTTATGTATCATTGAAAGAGATTTAATTTCTTCTGCTTAATTACCCAATCTTCCTTTCCCAATCTCAGTTTGCCCTTGTCTAGCTTGACTTCAACAGTATCGGTCAGTATTTCTCCAGTATTTGTTTATTTCTAGCATCAAAAACACCATTCTGTGTTTAGTTACCAAGTGCTGAAGAATGAAAAAGTCACTGACCTGATGGTTATTGAGAGTAATTTTCACTCTGCCTCACATCTACTTCTCTTACACGAAATGATCATTTGTTCTCTGTAACTGCACGCTGATGGTTCATATTGATTAGCATGGGATGTAGTATCAGACATCATAAGCTTGATTTCTATTCATATACTTAATAAAATATGTGTATTTGTGTTTCATCATAGTATTGTAGTGATTCAAGAACATGGTCCATTGTGATGAACTAACACTGTTGAAAATGATGCATAATTTATGGTTGTAGGATGCCAGGTAAAAAGGGAACTGGGATGGAAATCTGTTGAGAATGACTAGTAAATAATGACTGAGTAGTCTGTAGAAGTTTGTGGTTTGGATGACCTTGGATATTAAAATACCCTCTTATATTTAGAAATTAGAAACAAGATAGAGAGCAAACTGAACCATAGTCACATAACACTGACTACCAAAGTGGTCAACTTAAAATAACATGTACGTTACTTTGATCTCATTATTTTTTTCCTTTAGAAATTTGCTGTGGTCCAGCCCTGGCAGGGAGTTCAGCGACCAGTGAGGAAGAGGCAGAGTTGGCGAAGTAATACAAATAAAACCACACCTCTTATGGATGGGACAATCTTCTGTCTTTATTTCTTCTGTTCCTTCTTACTTCTCTATTTTTTCTTTTCCTTTCTCTCTCTCCTGTGTGTTTTCATTTTATTTCTCTTATTTAAACTTACTATCTTTTGTATCTTTTCATGAAATCACACACCTATACATTCACACACATCTTACAGGTGAAGCAAAGCTTCAATACACACACACAAAACACACACACACACACACACACACACACACACACACACACACACACACACCACTCACATACATCTTGTGGAAGAAGCAAAGTATCAACATACATAGATCTTACCCATACATCTTGCAAGCTTCCTTCTTCCCTTCTCCTGTAGGGCTAGCATACATACATCTCACTTATACATTTTATCAGCTTCTTTTCTCCTTTCCTCTTCTTCTTTTTATTCCTATACACCTATATACCTTTTAGAACAATACCCTCTTTGTAAGAAGAAATCATATCATAATCATGAGTCCTATCTTTCCCAGTGAATGATTATAAGTTTCATAAATAAAAAACAGGTTATTTTCAATCCCACACCTGATTACTCATGATCACCAAGGTTTACATGTACATTTTCCCCACAATACATTGATATTCCAGAAACAATATTATAGATTAACAGAGTTTAAACAAGCCATGCATTCTCACAGCCAGCTTCTATTGTAATTACTAGGAAATGTGTACACATCAGAGTACCCTAATGTACACAATTCTTATTTAGTTAGTACAATGAAACAAGTTTGTTGTTTACTAGGAAACTTTAAGTCATGGGTCTAATTGCTTTTCTTAGGTAAAAGGAGAATCTGCCACACAGCTTTATATCCTTAAGGTGTACCAGTAAATTTAATCAGTAAAATTAATTATAGACCCTGGGAAAGAGTTAATTTTACTTGTGGTTGAGGAAGTTCAAGTCTAACAATGAGCACTGAAACTCATTTGTTATTACTTGATCATGGGTCTATTTTTCATAGGTGAAACTTGTGGGCCCAGGCAATTCAGCTTTCTTTGTTCTAGCTTAAGTCCATTGCAAAAATATGCTTTCTTTTTAAGCTAGTAATTCTAATTCAGCTGGCAAACCATCCTAATTTAATCCTGTAACTATATGTGAAAAACACTGTTTTTAGATATACATGATTTTTAGTTATTCTTTCTGGAGTTTCAATAGATTCACCAATTCAACTGAGTGGCACTGCTTTGTCCAAGTGACATTGCTTGAGGGAAAATCATCACTATTGTTATGTATGCCAGTAACACTGCCCAGTGAGGGGTTAGAGATCCCCATAGAACTTTCATACCACAAGAGAGATTGGGAGATCATGGTAGTAACAAGCATGATATGGCCCAGCAGCAGCAAAGGGCATTCAGGAGACAATCATCCAGTAGGCCAAGGTAAAAACCTACTGTCACCTTGCTAAACAGTAGGCTGAGTCCTGAAGCTCCAGTGCTGGCTGCTGTTCCCCTGCACTGCTCCCAACTGAATCTGTGAGTCATTCATCTACTTAAGAAGCCCCATAGTATTTAAGAATTTTCATCAGGTGACAAGTATGTGGATAATTTAGTACATATTGCTTGTTTACTGAAACTCTCTCTCTCTCTCTATGTTTCTCTCTCTCTCTCTCTCTCTCTCTCTCTCTCTCTCTCACACACACACACACACACACACGCACACACACACACACACACATACACTCTCTCACTCACACTCTCGCTTCTCTCTCCTCTCTCTGTCTCACACTTGGACACACAAACACACTCACACACACACAAATGCATACAAACACAAGGAGAGAGAGAGAGAGAGAGAGAGAGAGAGAGAGAGAGAGAGAGAGAGAGAGAGACTAATGATTGTTCTTCTAAGAACTGGATTCTGTGATCTGTCTTCTCTGAATGCCAACATAAAACTCTCCTGTGTCTGAAATTGTAACCTTTTGTATAGACCTTGGCAAGCTGCCAGACCTTCACTTTGGAAAATGCTGCTCTAGGGTGCATTGATTATAGTGTAGTTATTAACACTTGATTATAGGTTTTAAGAAATGTATTTAGAGGCTTCAATACATTATAGATCACACTGCTACATGTGCACATTTTGAAATATTAGTTTCCTTGAGGTTCTAGACAGTAACATTTTAAATGCTCACATCTTTGGCACTTCATTTTTGCTTTCATATAGATTTTCTGCTTCATAATTTCCTAAGAGTTGACATACTGCACAGTTACTGAAGCCAGTGCTTTGGCTCAAGGGAATGTGGGGCTACAGGAATCCTTTATTGTGCAATTCCAATACACAACCTTTATATAGTTTTTGTTTGATTTTGTTTAGAAGAAACTGTAAAGCACTTTTTTTTCCCTTGGTATAAACAAACTCCAAAGAGTAGTAAACAAACCTAGATTACCAGTTATAAAAGCCAATGCCTTTATAATGCATAATTGTGTTGCAAATTCTATCAGCTTTTATAAAATTGTGCTCATGATGAGGTGGTAAGAGCAGAAGAGTTTTATAATCCCAACAGCAGTGTTGGGACTAGCGTACCTATGTAAGCTAATGAAAAGAGTTCGTACCTTGATTGTTCTCCTTGTGACATTATTAAAATGTTTTCTAACACCCAATTTTCCATATATTGGTTTATTTTAAACTTAAAGTTTTTACTATAAACCTATCCATGGCCATCTCCTTTACCATGATTGTATATTACCTTCTGATTGCAGAGAGTTTATATGTTGAAAACAAAATTACACCAGACTGGTTTCTATGACCTTATTTTAAAGATGCAATTCTATCTGCTCTATTTGTTATTTTCTCCAATGCTGTGGACTGAGACAAAGGCTGAATGTATGCAGAGATTTTAGAAGAATGTGCAACAATATCTCTCTTGGCTTGGAGATTACATGCATGTGTAATATAGATAAATGTTAAATACACACATATAAGGTATAGTTGTTTTTAATATATTTTTAATTTTTTCATATCATATATTTTTTATATTTCCCCTCCCCTACTTCCTCCACATACTCTGACCCACGGCAAAGCAATACTCTGAAAATGTCTCTAATATTCTAAGAGCTTGGGACATTGGCTGGACCTCACATTCAGAATTATTTATATACCTTGAGGTCACTGTAGACTAATATAGCTAGCCTTCATGTAGTCAAACTCTTTACATAACCTGCACTTAAGATAACAATGTAGCAATCAATGTTACTTGCCTTAGTTTTCCCATCAAATTGTACAGTCTAAGATAATCCATAGTGAGTTATATATTTTTCCAAGCTCCTGATCCAGATAATGCATGAATATCATTTTCTGAAAGCAAAAAATACCCAAGTTGAAAGCAGCTTCCTAAAATTTAACATAAAGGTTGGAGCAAACATTTATGAGTATTTTTGATAAGCAATGATATTTGTTATATGGACCAGTTGGGATCAGTTGGAACCAGCCTAAACTATTAAAGATTTCTGTTAAGTATCACATTCTTCCTCATGTCATGTTTTCAGTGCTGTTCAATAAATACAGAATGACGTACTTTTTTAGGGAAAGACAGACAACACTAATACACAGCTCAAACAACAATGTAGTGGGACACTTGAAGGAAGTTTTTGTTATTTTGATTTCAATAAAAACGCAAAATTACATTTGGATTAGTTTTGTGGTGCTACTCCAGGTGTGGTGGGTCAGATAAGTTATTTTTGAGTTGAATTGATTGATGCAGGTGGCTATAATTTGGTTAGGTGCAGTCATTCTGTCACCTGTAGCTTGTTTTGGGGATTGTGTGCCACATGGGTTTATGGGAAATTTTGGCTTAGGATAGAAAAGATCTGAAGCCCCAAAAGTCAAGGTGGGTGTTGGCTGGTGGTTCATTGGTTGAGTGTTCTTAACAGAACACAGGTTGGAAGGATTGAGTTTACACACTGTAAGCTGGGATGCTAGTTGGACTCGCTGTCAGCTAGTCCTCGTCAAGCTTAGGACAGCCTAAAAGAGATTTCAAAAATTTCCACCTTTCTCTCATTCTATATTGAAGCAGCTTGTAAAAGCAGTGAAGATTTCTTTCTATCCTTCCTTGCTCTTTCCCTATATTGAGAGTAAAACATTGTGGCGTACTGCTACACAACAGGCAGACACATATAAGGATGGACATACATAGACAAAAGGACAAACAGATTCAGGAGACGGCCTCAGCAAGTCACAGATTCAGATTCATGCAATGGACTGAGAGAGGCTGGAAGACACTGGGATAATAAAGTAGTTAATTCAAATCTGGACTTGCATTTTGTTAAATGAATCCAGGGGGAGTGTTTTTGTTGTTGTTTTGTTTTGTTTTTTTCCTTGTTGTTGCTTGTTTGTTTTATTTCCCTTAAAGTTACACTGACACAGTATTGTTATCAAAGACTTAATCAGTGACATATTATAACCTACCTATGTACCCCAAATCATGATCACTTTTCCTCTCAAAAAAAAAAAAAGAAAAGAAAAAGAAAGAAGGAACAAAATAAACAAAATAAGAAATGCACATAAAATCATGGAGTCAATTTTGTATTGGCCAACTATCAGGAGGCCTGCCCTGGAATGTGGTTGATATGCCTGGAGACATTCCATTTCAGAAACTGGCTTTCTCTGTCCTGGATTATATCAATGGCAAATAGCTTCTTGTTAAAGGGTGAACTTTTGTATTCACTTTCCTCCATACTGTGATTTTGTTTGGTTTGAACTTGTGGAAGTCTTGTGAGTGCTCTCATAATCTTGTGAGTACATGTGTGTTTCATTGCTGATGTGTCTAGAAAATGCTGCTTTCTTGGACTTTTTCACTTCTGGCTCTTACAATCTTTCTGCCTCCTCTTCCAAATTCAGTCTTTACCACAATGCAGCTTGTAATGGATAGACTATGCTTTTCAACTGTCATCCAATAACACACTTACTTATAAAATATTTCAAATGACTTATCTGACAAGCAGTTCAGGGATGATACTAATATCATATTAATAATGGATCCTGAGTTCTTTAAAGTTTTGAGTTATGTTTAGTCTCATCGTATAATTTTAAAATAGCAGAAATGTAATTCTCACCAAATGCCATTTTAACTCGTTTTGGTTTTCTTATTATTATTACTTAGTTTTCTTGAATACTGTTCAGGAATACATTCTAATTATATTTTACAAAAGGAATGTGTTTACTACAAACAGTTCAGGAACAGTTTTATAATCAGAAAATAATTGAAACATAATCATGTATTTGTTTCCTTACTTATTTTGTATTCTGTTTTGATTTTTGTACACTTGTTTCTTGTATCATTTCATTAAATCAAATCAGCTTTAAAAGTTTTTATTCATGGAAACAACTTGAAAAGAAAGAAGATTATGCTAAACTCTGTTATAGATTGCTGTTTACTGTAAAACAGATTAAGATGAAGTCTTTCTGGGTTTGTAGATTTCTAGGTATACAAATGTAAGATTGAATTTGTCTCTAGAGTTACACAGGTAATGGTGACTATAGTAGTTGTTGTGAACATTAAAATGGAAAAGTGAAGGGAGTAAATTTGACCTTCTCTCTGTTTTAAATTCAGTGGATGATCTTACACAAAAGTCATTGAATGACCCTCATCCTGAGATAAGTGGCTATAGATGTACATTTAGAAAAGTCTAATAAAAATATGTTTGGTAAGCAATTTCTAAATAAAAATATATTTTGTTACTTTTTAACTTATTTTTTAATTTCTTTTCTCTCCATAAAGAATATATACTAAACACATCTTGCTTGTAAATTATGTTTGGCAAAATCAAATTTAAGGGTAATTTAATTAGGGCCACAGATAGTAAAACATAATTGATGGTGATATATCAATATAAGAAGGAATTATCTGTTGCTAAGAAGGTGTCAACACCAAGAACAAAATAACAGAATTTCTAAACACTGTTTTCAAGTGTTGGAAAGAATAACAGAGCTCATTTACAATTTAACCAGAAATTCCCCAGCTTTAGAACACTGTGAAATACAGTAACAGTCACTCTTCAGTAGTATTGAGACTTTGATTTTTATCTGTCACCAGACAAAATGAAAACTCATTCTTCACATATATATTATATAAGCTGTTATGATTGTGAAAATTATATGTGGCACCACCTTCTGAGAATAGGGCAAGTAAAGGGAGTACATTGCTTTTCCTTTGGATGATTTAGTATCTGCTATAATAAAATCACTTTGATTCTGTGTGCCAGCGATCACCCCTCTATGCCAAGATGAGCCCAAGTGTGGAGCAAGTGCTAGTGGATAAGAAACGTTCATGCAAGAGCTGCAAAGAATGAAACAGCATGACTGTTAAAGGACTGTGTGCAGGACATGGCAGATTTACTACAAATCAGGATGCAAAACTTTGTACTGAGGAAAGCAGTCAAAATAGGAGAATCAAAGAGGCACAGACTGAGAAAACAAATGTGATTATCTAAAGAAATTGGTGATGCATTTAAAAAGTTCTAAATGTTCTGTCTTTCTCTACTTTGTAGCATCTGTATTATCTTGCACCAATCTCTATATATCATACATTTTAAGAGTTTGTCAAATAAAACTTGTTTGTGCAAAAAACCCAAAATATGTTGATTTGTTACATTTTCACTGGCTTCCCTTTATTTTCGTAAGTGCAAACAATTTCATTAAGAATAATATTTGTGAGCTTTATTATAACTAAAAACTTGTTATAAATTAAGAACTTTATGTAACTAAAAACTTAACACAACAGTAGCCAGACCTAAAGTCTATACAACTCAATAAAACTCTGTACCTGGATAGCCATTCTTTCTTTTTCTTTCTTTCTTTCTTTCTTTCTTTCTTTCTTTCTTTCTTTCTTTCTTTCTTTCTTTCTTTCTTTCTTTCTTTCTTTCTTTCTTTCTTTCTTTCTTTCTTCTTTTTTTATATAAGTCAGTATGTTTAATAAACAAAAAACTGTGAAAAATGAAATAAACTACAGTTTGATATCAAAACAAATAAACCAGAACATCTAATATTTAACTAGACCTAAAACATGTTTTCATACCTATTCCATTTAATTATTACAATATATTTGTCTAAGATTTTTTTTCTCCTCCCATATAATTCATTCCAACACTATTCCTCCACTCCTCCCAACTCTTTCCCCATCTCCAATCTCCCTCAGATCTTCACTCCATCCTCCCTCCCCAAGCCCCCACCTATCCCCAAGAAAGAACAATCCTCCCAGAGTTATTGCTCAATCATGGCACAACAAGACAGAACAGGGTCAGGCACCAATCCCTACTTCAATGGATTTATATCACTGTGACACCAGTAGCTAGTTTTTGAAATTAATTCTTTCTAATATTTTTTGGATTGTATATATAGGTAAATTTATTCTACTGTTTATTTAGAGTGTTTGTAATTCAGGGCTGTTAAGACAACATCCCTCTTCAGGTTTTTGCTTACATATGTTTTCATTTATCTTGGTTAAATATTTATGAAAGGAATTGCTGTAGCATATGTTAAGTGTATATTTACATTTATAAGAAACTTTCAAACTGCTTTCAAATTTGGTTGTACTAATTTATATTTATGCCATCAGTGTATTAGGGCCCTGGCTAATTTGATACTTCCCAAACCTCTGGATTTTTTTCAAATTTTTAGGATTAACAGTTCTGATGATCATGTAGTGGTAACTAAATGACTTCAGTATACACATACACTGCTCATATGAAAATGCCATTGATAATTTTCCAAAGCATATTAGTCATATTCGTATCTCTGTGTGTATGAGTGTAGGTATGGGAGGGTATACATATTAAGTCATGTCTAAGTATGTCAAATGCTTCTCATCTGATATAATGTTCATATTCTTTAGTTTTATGCATTTTTATTTTATTCTTATTTCCATGTGGGTTTGTGCATATGTTTGTAATGTACATCCAGGATTGTGTGTCATTTGTCACACACAGAGGTGAGACTAGTATATTAAGTTTATCACAGCACTCCTAATCATATCCATGTCCGGCTTTTCATGTGGTTTCTTGGGATGTGAACTGAGGTCCATTTCTTTAAAGTCAGAATTCCTATTCACCAAGCTTCCCTCAATTTTTATATCATTTACATCGATAATTTTACCATAAATTGATCATAATTTAAAAAAGTAAAATTAATTTTATTCTTCATTAAAATTTTATTTTTATGCATAAGTGTGCTTATTATCTGTAAGCATTTACATAATTATGTACATGTCTGTATGTATCAAAGGTACACACAATACCTATGTGGATATGTCTGTTATGTTTCAGAAGATATTCTTTTCATTTATTTATGGCTTGCTAGTTTGATGGTTTACTATCACACTCTACAATGGCCTATACATTTTAGTTTAACATACAAAACTCATGTCAATTTTCCCATCTAAAATAAGGGTGAAATGACGTTTTTGACTAAAGAGTTTTGGAATTATTGAGAAATTATGAACATTTTGTATTTTAAATATAAATAAGTGGATATTATATAAAATACTACCACTACTACTACTAATAATAATTTTAAGTACTCAAAGCCTTGACCTTCATGCACTGAATATCAGTTCACTCACTTATAATGATTAGATGAATTTTGTATGTCCCTAGATAATAAAGAAATGCAAGGTGAGTCCCCTGAGTTTGAATCTAGACTACTCGGGACAAAGATCTGGAAAAGTATATTCCAAACCAGAAAGAATCTAACGGAGATTTTAATGAATTTCTGTAGTTTGTGTTCTTGTGATTTTTATACATTAAATGATGTCAATAAAACTTCAAATTATGTTATGAGGTCTAAGGTTATACATAGTGAAATATAAGATATAAAACATGAGCATATCAAATGTGTGTTTTTTTAATTTCTGATTCATATTTATTTTAAAATAGTTAAATGTGATATTTATTCTGCTCATAGATATTATAATATTTTTATAGAATATGATGATCTATAGTATCCAAATATAAGAGTGGTGGTAAGATAATCAATCAAAATATAGAGCACAGGTGACCATGGCATGCCATTTCCTAATGGATATATGTATAGCACTATTACTCTACCTAAGGCTTTGGCAAGACAGCAGAAAAGGGTGTAGAAAGATGGTAAGAACTAGAGGACCAGAAAATCTGTTGGGAGATTTTTGTCTCATAGAAAAGACAAGGAAGCTTCTCTCATGTTACTTCAATAATATGGTTGCCTAAGCAACACCTAAAAACAGTCATCAATATTGGAATGTGAAAGTAGAAGTGAGAACATCTCATGGTGCCTCATCAGTAAAACAAAGAACTCCAGCTAAATGAGAAATGCTGAGAGAGAGAGAGAAATAACCCTTCCCATGATAAAACATCAATTATCCATACCAAGTGATCAGCACTGAAATTATATACATAAATCAATACTAAATGGACTCAATAGACTTTATTTATGCATTTAAGCATACTATCTATCTATCTATCTATCTATCTATCTATCTATGGATAAAACAACTAAATAAAAGAAGTCATGATTTCAAGAAAGAGCAAGAAGAAAAGCAGGTATATGAGAAAGGTTAGATGAAGGAAAGGAAGAAAGAAAATGATGTAATTATATTTGAATTTAAAAATTAAAAGTAAATAGTGATAAGAAATAAAATATAGAATGTAGAATGAAAAAATAAGAGACTGTTTTTGCTTCCTGAATTCATATTTGAGAAAGACAATTTTGTGATGAAAAAACAAACAAACATATAAACTTGGACTAAGATAAACAAAATACTATTGAAAATTTAAAAAGACATCAACAATGATTTAAATAGTACCTAACGATACAATTATCCAAGAAACAACATACACTCACATGCAACACACATCCTGAAATGAAACTGCTAAATAACATAGATGAAATGCAAGAAGAATATCATGAAGAAAACTGGTATTCTTTAATAGGCGAGTTAATATAAAGTAAATCATTAGGTAATGAAAATAGCAAAGCCATCAGTTGCTTCTTCAGACAACTGGATGAAAGAAGAATACTAGAACTAAAGATGAATGTTATAATTTGAGCTGTAGAGATAATCATCTATAGGGGCTGTTTAGAATAAATGAATCCATGTAGCTAGATATGTTCTTTGGTATTTCAACAGAACATATGGAGATATAGTAATTTGAGCAGTTTATATCTTATTCAATTATTCACAGCAGTCTATTAATAAGTATTATAGTTGAGATAGTATAGTACTAATATTTTATAAAGGGCTTCATTTTTTTATATAAATATCTTACTGGAATACTTATATTTACATACTTTTCTACTTATGGTTAAAAGACTATAATATTTCTGGTTAAAAAAAGATAGAAAATGCAATCAATATATAGATAAAAATCAAAATATATAATTAAAAATCTTTGATAACAGAAGTACAAAGTACAGGAAGTGGAAACAGAGAAAAATGATAACAAAACAAGGAATAGAGAATAATAAGAGAGGAAAAATAATACTATTGATAAATAACAATGGAGAATAATAATAATGAAAATGAAATAATAATGAAAATATCAAATGCTAGGGTATTTACGAGTTGAGTCTAATGAGAAAATAAAATATATAAATAAAATTTAAGGGTATGGTTCTGAAAATTGTCAGATGTTCTCTCTGAATACATGGACTATTTAAAAATACAAATGGGAAAATTAAAACAGTATCATGACAGTAAAAATAAGTGTGGATTCATTTCCTAATCTTAATATATTAAAGGACAAAAGGGAGATTTTATAAGTATGTTAAGAAAAGATGTAATACATGTATTAACAGCTTGTTTGGGACAACTAGAAAGGTTTTATGAAAATATGGGTTTGTGAATGATACACTAAACTTAAAAAAACAAATAAGGTGCAACACATATTCAATAACAAAGCTAGATTGTGATTAATGAAGTCTTCTAATGGTAACAATTATTTAACTTATGCATCACTGTATGAAATCTAATAGACAAAATTCAATATGAAATACCATGAAATAATCAAGTTTCTAAAATTAAAGGAAAAGAGGACTGAGAATGATGACACATGTTACATAACAAGACAGAAATGATTTCTTATACGGCAATGATATGATCATATTAAAGCAACAGTATTGGGGTTCACAGATGCTGCTGGTGGCACAGTCAGTCGAGTTCACTGGTGTAGAGGAATATTTAATCATTTAATCCGGCAACATGGCTGCTCTGGGAAAGGATTACAGTGAAAGACCTGTGGTCTTTCCAAGTGTCTATATGAAGGGATCACGTTCAGAGGCATGCGTGGTCCAGATGGAATTCAGAGAGAATGTTAGTATACATTTTTAATCCTGGTATTCAAAAGGAAGTGGTGGTGCACACCATTAATCCCGGCACTTGGGAGACATGAAGAGTATGGAAACAGATACAGGAAACAGAGGTCAGAAAGAGTCAGTGTCACAAGAAGTGACATCTGAGATGAGTCAGAGTGAAGGACAGGTAAAGCGACAAATCAGAGGCAGAGTTAGCAGAATGAGTCAGAATGAGGATGCATGCAACTTCTTCACAGGGCCTCAGAATACTCTGACAATCCAGAAGTCTTGTTATTAGTGATATTTTCTTTTGCTAATTTACATTAGAATTCAGTCACCCTTTTCTTGAAGTTCATTCAGGTGGTTATTTTTACCTTTACCAATGATACCTTCTAAATCTTCTACGATTTCAAGATGTTATCCAATTGCAATTTCTATCATTTTTAAACATGATTTTGAAGATTAATGGGTTTTCAGAATAAAAGGATCTGAATCTTTCTGACTTGAACCTTTAGAAATATAGTAACTGATTAATGAGCTGTATATAAAAAACTATGTCATTACAAATGGCAAGAAAATTTCTATCAAAATCTCATGGACATATTTATGATATATGCTGAATAATTGAGTGAGTTAAGGGTAAGCATCTGTTAAATATCTCATGTGTAGAGATATATTTGGGTCACATCCAAACATTCCAAAGATGTATATATAACTAGATAGTCAAGTACTCATGAATGTTAATTTATTATGAATATAAATTTTAAATAACAGAATTACAATAAAATATAAAATTTTAAATGACGGTAAGTACTATAAATGGTACAGAATTTATAAATACAGAATAAATAAAACACTGATTCATTTTTTTAGTTGTCCGTATTTCTGCCATTTTGACTACTATTTTATTGACTTAAGATACCAATGACTATTCCAATTAAGATCACAGAGACAGGATATGAAAAAAATTAGTTTTTCTTGAGTAAATCTTTTCTTTAACATAGTTTATCAGTATTAAGTTATAGTCTGAGGAAATTCATATGATTAACTATTTACAATGACATAGTTTTTAGAGTTGACAAATTAAGGGTGATATCTTTGTCACCTGTGGATCCATACCCACTGGATTAGCAGCATTTCTACCCTTCTTCTGTCTCCCATTTCACCCATGTCACAAGCAACTCTTCTAAAAATCCAAGGCCTCTAGTTCTGTATTTAATTTTATTTATATAATATATAATATGTGTATCATTGTTTTTGTTCAACATATGGAGCCAATTACCATCACCCTTATTTGGATGTATTCAGGGTTGACCATATAGTATTGATGTTTCATCCCTGAAAAACAAACAAAAAACTGGTTTGCCTCCTTCAGCAACTATTGACTGCCTGTAACTCCTCATCTATACCTGGACCCTTGCTTCTTAATGTTTTTTTCCTATGTAATGGAGGATATTTTAGTATAGTGATTATTACTAAATAAATTTCTTTAAAGAATGATAATATATTAGATTAATATTACATTAATTAAAATTGAGGCAACATTTTAGTAAAGTTAGCTATGTTTACAATATTTATTACAAATTTAAATAATTGAATTGATATTCATTGGCTAATTTATAATACAGCAATTGTTAAGATACAGAAATTCATAGACACTATTATGAACGAATGTAAAATATATTTGCATTGTGCTTTGTGAGGCAGAAATTGCACAGAAAATAGCACATGCTAATACACATTATAATAAATGACAGTAGCTGTCATAGAAGTCATAATATGATAAATAAATGATGTAAGGTGTATACAGAGGTGGAATAGATAAATTTAAATTAAATGTGCACAGACTGGGGGAACAATATCCTAAAGTCCATCATATTAAATAAGAGGAACAAAAGCCAATTATGTGTTCTAATATATGTATGTTGGGATAAGTAAATTCTTGAACTTTGTTGTAAGAGATTCCCTTTTTTATTTTTTGAAACAATGAAGATCTTGAGAGAGAGCAATTAAGGAATTTTTTGGAGGTTCTGTAATCAATCAGCCTAAGGTTTTTAAGAGAAACTAACCAATGTTAGATTTTTCATGATGGCCCAATATTTGTGAGTCCTACATTACAACAAACAAACAAACAAAAAAACAAAAAAAATTGGTTTTCATATATCTGGATTTTTTCATGCATGACCAATTTATTCTATAATCTTATTTCCTTAATTTGATATATTTTTTATTGTTCTAGTCAGCCTTTTGATGAGAATAAAAACCATTAAGGATATTTAATGTAGTCATATGCCTCAGAAGCTCTTGATTCTCATGTTAAATATTTCAAATTTTGTTTTAGGTATGGCATCTAACATAAAAAATAATATATTCCTTAAAAGTAAAATATGCTCGGAAATGTTTATGTTATACGATATTCTGTTACCATTCAACTCCTGATTTCTCTGTAAATAGATTCTCATTTAGTGATATATTTGAAGAATTTGTAAATGTGTCTAATATAATTTACAGATTATCTAATCTCTTAAATTGTCCTGATTTATTAATTTATGATGTCATTTTTTACGTTTAAAGACTCTCTGGAAACACTATTCTAAACATATAACAATGACTTGTCACAATTACTATGCATCATTTTTATGATTTACCTAATTTAAACATTTTTATTCAAGTAAGATATAATTACAAATCTTCCCTACTCTGTAAGATATGTGTAACTAGCTTAGCTTTACAGATAAGAAACCTGTGGCCTATTGGCATTAATTAGAAATTCTAATTTAAGTTGGCCTGATTTTTATTCAGTCAGTTACTCAGGCATGCATTCATCCTTTTATTTAACAATATGTGTGTGGTCTAGTGGGAGAGACAGATATAAAACCAAAGTAATTGAGACATAATTATCCAATTGTAGATGTTATGTAAACAGATTATAATTGTAATGAAAACTTATAGTTAGTACATGCCATCTAGGGAGACTTCTTCAAGTGGTACTTGAATAGAGAACAATAATTTTTATAGCAAAGACAACATAAGTATAGGTTGTGTGATCTGATATTTTAGTGGAAATAACACAATAATTATGAATTTTGCAAGTGAGGTTGTTTTTAATTATGATGTGAAAACCTAATAATACATTCATTAAATGAGAAAGTTAATGTGGACAGAGTACTACATAAAATTGAATAAGTGCTTATTTCTTAAACATATAGAAAATAACATCTTTGACCTGATTAAAAACATTAAGAAGACATTGGGACTCTTTACATAGTGAATAGATGAGAAAGGATGTGTACTGATTATTTATTGCCAGACTGACCTAGCAACTTTTTCAATATTCAGATGGTATAAACATTATTGATTATATGTTTTTCAGGTCAGGATATTTGGAGTATCCTATACCGTCAAATACTATAAACATATGTTAGGTACATAAAGCTAATGGGAAAGAGTTAATATTCTTAAATATTCATATGGAAAGATCAAAAGAAGGATTATAAAAATTAAAGGATAAATGTTTATCTAAATTAAAATTTCTAAGACACTTGTGAGTAAAACTACTGAAATCCTATTTCTTAGGCTTCATGGTATAAGTATGAGTTTTTTAGAGTAGACAGAAATGAAATTTAATGGTCTCAGAGTATATACACTTCCAGGATTACACTAAAAACTTTGCAAAGTGAATAACCAATAAACATTTAGATTGTATGTGGCCATAGATTTAAAAAGTTAGATGGGAAAATCAAGGTGATAATTTGAGTGATATTGTCATGCAGAAAGACATGCATGCTAATCCCACAGGCTGATAAATGCAAGCCAAAGCAGATATGATATTAATGTATCTAGTCCCATTCTCCTATTGTTTCACAATTAAAAATTTAGTGAAAATCATAGCTATCTGTTAGAATAGGGAGAAATGAGAAACACACACAGAAAAGAAACAAGCTTTTACTGCAATGCCTCACCTTTATAATTCAGACTCACATTAGCAACAACGGGTGTAGTTGTTTCAAGTCCTGTTAACAGTCACTTATGTCATAATGAGTATGTCATTGATATCTTTCTGTGGTGCATTATTTTTATTTTCATTTTCAAGTTAGAAAAAAAAGGCATATATATGTTAAACACTTTGTGAAAGTCACAGAGTTATTACATATTGACACAGATTTTAGTGTAAGAATCTGAAGAATCTATATTGTTTAATTGACATTCCAGTGCATTCTTCTAGAACCTGAGAATTATTAATAACTAGAGCAAAATATATTTTGGACTCACATAAAGCTGCATAATTTAATCATGCATCATTTAATTCAGTACATAACACTGAAAAACGCAGTTCTACTGGCTCAAGTTAAATCATCTCTATTTCTTCAACGCTCATGCAAGCACATGTTTGTTCTCATTCATTGGCCATGTAATTGTCCAGTTATGCAATGTACCTTTAGAGTTATAAATTCAGACCTTCCCACATACTTTTCTAATAGTTGTATAACATGTCAGTATTCATTCAGAAACCAAGTAACAATGGAGTTAAAAAGTAATATATAGAAAGAAAAAAGAAAGGAAATGTTTATTTCATGACAATCTACAACATATTACTGTGCTATCAACCTTAGAGTGAAGTGCTGTTGCCGGGAATCTCTTGCCTTGTCTGCCCGCTGGTGCCGATGGTGGATGAGTTGGCGCAGAATCAAGATACACAGACTCCCGGGAGATGCATCTACAAGCAAGCTCTCTTTATTCAGGAACAAAGGGCACCTTTTATACCCTCTGCTCCACTCACTTTTGCCTCTTCAGTGCGATCTCGCCTAGAGGTCCTTTGTTGGTTGGCTCTCATGTGGTGTCATCTGTTTCTAGGCATCAGCACCAACTGTAGTTCGAGGCAATCTACTGAGCATCCATGCTTACACAGCAACCGCCTTTGTCCAGGTCTCTGACAGCCAGTTCTTTATGGAAGCTTTATGCCCTCCTACAAAGTGCTTCTCTTGAGACAGATTCAGTCTGCTCCTAATTCCCTAACTTGGGAAGCATGTTAAACTTCCTGAACTTTTTTTTTTTAATCTAGCTGGACTAGAGTAATGAAGGGAGGGTCTGTAGCTGAGTGGCAGTGTGCTCAGTTAAAAATGGACAGCTCTTACTTCTTCAGAAAAGAAATTACAAGCCTGCTGAAAGAAAATTATAAAACAATTATAAATTAACACCAGAAAGTTATCATGTATAACACCCCTAAAATCCTTAAACTACTGATGAACCAAGACAAAATTAGTCAAGAACACATTGCATGGAGTGATACAGTCAAAAACAGGGAAATAAAAACAGAGATTAGCAGGGCCTTTCCCATCGGAGAAATCTCTGGAACTTTAGTTCTTCTCAAGTTAGGGGAGTGTACTTTCCTTTTATTAATTAAGTTTTAAATTTTAGTTGTTAGAATAACAAACAAATTTAGTTTTAATATCATGATTCTTGTAGTCTTAAATTCAGGGCAAAAGTCAGTTTATTCTTTTTGCGAATTCAATTTTCTGTCCTTGGATGGTTTCGGACTCTGTACAATCAAATATTAAAGATTCAAGCTCAGATCTAGAAGGCTTTAGGCTCCATGCAATCTAATCTTCAAACCTAAACCTAGAATGCTTCAGGTTCTGAGACTTACTGCTGACTCATTCATTCTGACTGATTCATTCTGACTTCTGGACTTCAGCGTTATATTGAACTCAACTGATTCTTCTGGATGGTTGATTATACTCTCTCTTTGTACTTGTTCAAAGTCTACTCAAAGCTGCTACTTCAAATTGACCTTCTAGGTCAACTGACTGTTTCTGACTGAACTCTTCTGACTCTTGCTGACTCCTGAAACTACTCTGACCAAACTGTTCTGCTATGCTTCCATTTGACTCCTGCTGTTAGCTGTTTCTTTCTCCAAAACACACTCCTCCTTTTGTTGAATTGCCTCTGTGTCTTATCTGACTGATTCTCTAACTGCCTCAGACAGCCTAACTCTCTGAGCACAGAGCCTGCATTTATATCCTGAGAGCTGGTGTGTCATCACTTTGCTCACTCTTCCACTGATTTGTCACTTTGCCTGCTCTTTACTTTAATTCATCTCAGCCACCATTTCCTGTTTCTACTTCCTCCTCTGCTTCTACTTTTTTCTGCCTTAGGAATTAATGGCATATGCTACTACTGCCTCTGAATATGGGGATTAAAGGCTTGTACTAACATTTTTATACCCTAGAATAGTCATGATGATGGATAAAAGATTAAATATTCCTCTACACTTAAGATATTTGAGTGCGCTGACAAAATATGTAACCATTCTGAATTTTCATCTAAGTAAAAGAAGTTCTAGCTTCAATGAGTTCGAAGAAACATTGTTGGAGGAATAAAAATTGGATTCTAGCAAATATATCTGGATTCTTTAAAGATCCATTATGAATGTCAAGGAGAAATTGAATACTTATATGTCTAAAGTAAATTAAAATAAGACAAAGTATAAGTTGTCATCTGGTTGTTAGAAAGAAATGTCTATTTTAAGTATTAATTAAGTTAAAAGTAATTTGGCTACCAATGTCTGTAAGTAGGCAGTGAAATAAATCTTAGATAATTCCTATAGAAAGTAGAAAAAGATCCATTTCTTATATCTTAATATAATAAAACTAACAATAATCATAAAATAAGAATAAAATATTTTATCTTTGTATTTTAAGTAGAGTAAATGCATTAATATGAAACATGAAAGAATAAACCACAGAGCATATAGTAATTAGAAAGTTCAACTGTATGCAAAAGAAAAATACTGATTTTTTTTACTCACTGAATAAACACCCCAACACACACACACACACACACACAACTATTGTATTTTTAATCTAAAGATAAGACAGAAACTTATATAATTAGCATATTTTAAAATGTAACATGACCTAATCATGGGATAAGAAAATTTCAATATTACTGAATTTTCCATTGAACCATCACTATGCAATAGAAGTGATTGGAGGAGAATAATTTGTTTAATTTAAAGATGTTGCCTGTGTTTAGTCTAATACACTCCAGTGGAAATGTATTGGCAACAGAAACGGAATTTCATGTATTAATATAAAAAGTTCAGGTAAGAATTTTATTGGGTGTAGAATGCAGAATGAATCAAGGAAAAGATGGGAGAGGGATGAAATATTAAAAATAAATGCATAAAATTCATGAAGTCTCACTTATATATGTTACTCACTCACAAAAACTGGTGATAAAACAAAATTAAGGGATGAGATACATTTTTATGTGTATATGATGAAATGTGTAATGCACACTACTTAGTATATACACACATGTATGTATGTGTTTGTGCTTGGATATACTCACATACACTTCAGTACATGATAAAAATGAAAGAATTATATTTATCCTTAAGTCTATTGATTTTATTTGCTTTTTGTATTTTTGTCTTATGTTACTATTTTTCAAACCTAACAAATTAAAGCCATGTTAAAATATTTCTAGTTTTCAATATTCATAGATTCCTAAGAATAAATATTAACAAAAGAACCTAGCTGCGATCATTAGGAAAAAACTAAACTAAAAACCCTCCTCAGGGTTTTGCAACTGAGGGTAATTTCAAAGTGATTATTGGACATACTTTGATGGTTAGAATTGAGTGTAGTGTCTCAAGTACACACACCTGGATATCATTTCTTGCGTCTGTTGTGCAAAGCATAAGAACAATGGTCTGCTTCATCTGCTGTCAGCCATCTGTTGAAGGAAGGAGTTTGGCATATTGGTCTTATACTTGTTTAACAAATCACTATTTTAAAAACTATAAATCTAGCCAACAGTGGGGAAATTGTTTGCATCAATTCTTGGGACAAATAAAATGGAAATGACTTCCATAAAAATAAATTTCAAATCTATGACTTGGATTTTAGTTAACTATTCAAAGGGAATTTCACGGTAGGGCTAAAATGCATTTTGTGTTGTTAGAGAAAAAGATTGACAACTGGATATTTACTGGAATAAAATACAGTTCTCTACAGATAGAGATTGCTAATTCTAAAAAGAAGTGTGAACACAGAGAAAAGTGTGGAAGTCATATCATTTGATCAATATTCATTTTTGTATCATTCAATGTTTATCAATAAGTTAACAGAATCATAGTTATGCTTTATAGATTACAAAATAAAAAGGTATTGTAAAAGAAGACTTTTCAGAAACTGCAATATAAATTTAAAACCAGTATATTTAAAAGCTGTCTCCAACTTAAAAAGATTCAGTCACATAATACAGAAACTTCATGATAGAAAGATTTATCATATTATTTTCAGAAATATGATTTCAAAATGAATGACTGCCAAATATTTGAAAGAATGATTTTGTGATGGAATATATTTAAGAATACTACGGGCCTATAAAAATTTCAAAGGTAATGTACTAAGTGAAATCTCAGAATTTCCTTTTTAGAAGATCTATTGTTATTACACCAGGGAATAACATTAATTCATAGTTCAAAAACATTTTGGTTTGGAGTAATGGGTCAGTATTTAAGAGCATTTGGTGCTCTTAACAAAAAAATCTGCTTGGTGGCTTACAAACACTTATGATTTCAGTTCAATGAGATTTAATCCCCTCTTCTTACTTCCACAAGAACTTGCACATGTGTAGCCTTCACACATGCACACAAAAATAAAATAAGCCTTAAAATGATTTAAAGTATGAAATCTGCCTTTTTCAAAAAAGCATTTTATGGCATCAGTATTCCTTGCTCTACAGTTTAAGATTCCTGGGTGTTAAAAATATATAAAGTTTATTGCAGACTTAGTGATCATTCCTAGTGCTGTAACGAAACACCCTAACCAAGACAATTTATAAACAAAATTGTCAAATTTTCCTTATGGTTTCACAGGGTTAGCATTCACAGCACAAACAGCCAGAACTTCGTATCTTCATCCATAAGAGACAGAGAATAAAAACTGGGACTGGCATTGCCGATGACTGACCCAGCCGGGTCCCCTAAGTCCTGGGAGAATCAGGAATCTGGTACTCAGGTGGGCAAGGAGTCGGCGAAGTGACAAACAGACACAGACACAAGAATGTGTTGAATCTGAGTGCAATTTGCAGCAGTGAGCATCAGACTTATATATTATTATTAATACAGGGAAACATAATCATACAAGAATGTGAATAGTGCCAAAATACATCAGGCCTCTTTTGTGAATTGTGTCAAAATACATACGTCAGGCCTCTTTCAGGGAAATGCAGTTAAAGGATACAATATGTGAAAACAGATCATACCTTACAATGTGTAAGACAATGTGGTTACAGTTGGCATACAATATGGTTACGGTTGGCATATCAGTAAGTATACTATGGTTAATAATTTTTTAGAAGCCAGTTACTGTACTGGTTTGTAACAGAGGGTACCTACTTTTTGAAACTGAGATCAGGATCAAAGTCAGGAGTTTACAACTCCTGTAAAATCAAAAAGCAAATTAGGTATTTCTTTTCTATTTTTTTGGTTTCAGTTTTTTGTTTTGCTTTGTTTTGTTTGTTTTTTCTAGACAAGATTTCTCTGTTATAACTCTGGCTGTCCTGGAACTCAGTTTCTAGACCAGGCTGGCCTCAAACTCATTGAGTTCTGCCTGCCTCTGCCTCCTGAGTGCTGTGTTTAAAGTTGTGTGTCACCAACACCCAGCTGAAATGAGATATTTCTAACAGACAATGGCATGTAATATGCATTACCATTGCAAATAAGAGGAATCTAGGCATAGTAAGAAAATACTGGATGAAAGCAGATAGAGCTCCATGTCTAAGGGAGAAAGATAAAACAGTGAAGTGTGTCATTCAAAAAATAAGATATATTATTTGCTAATTATTTTAAGAATTTGATATCATAATTATTGTTATGAATTTGAGTTAAATCACTTAGTTAAAAGTCAGTGATGTTCTTAGAATATTCGTAAGTTTTAAATTAGTTTTATCACTCTTTCTAAATATTTTAGAGTTAAATACTGCAGAGTTAAATAAGAAATAAAAAGTCACTCAGCAGTTCTAGTGAATGCTTTTCATCCCAGCACTCAGGAAGCAGAGGCAGGTAGATCTATATAGATTTTGATGCCAAAAAAAAAATAGAAAAAGAAAGAAAGAAAGATCAGAAAAGAAAAAATAAACAAAATAATGCCTTTAGAAAATAATATGGATATCTATAATAATGTAATAATATAAGTAATGTAATAATGTGAATAATATAAGTAAAGTAGATATCTGGATTCAAAAGACAGAATCATAACATAGTGGAAGAAAATATGGTAATAGTCAACATGAATTACATTCATAAATGAATATTAGATAATTATTTTAATTAACTACCTGAGAAGATTTACACAAATTATACCTTCCACTAAGAAAAAGAAGTAAAAACATTTGTATTTTTAAAATTTTATTTATTACTAAATTTACTCTTTGAAATTATTTGCATTATATCAAGCATTTTGATTAATCCCTTATACCCTCTTATTTTTCTATGATCACTATCAATGCCTCCCAACCCCACACCCTAGAAAGTCCTGTATTAGATGTGTGTGTTTTTACATTTATTTTGTAACCCACCCAGTTTAATCATGGCCCTCTGTGTGACCACAGATTTGGAAATCTGCTTTGATTCCACAAGAAATCACAAGGCAGTAAAGAACTAGATGCACTAGATGAGGACTTCCTGACCCGAGGAACTTTTATCCTTAGTTAGCGATAACTAAATTAATACAGCTGTTTTTTCAGTATCATTAATAATCTATTTTTAACATTTGTTTTGTGTTCATTACACAAAATGTTATAATGTTGCTGAGTCACACCCAGATTGACAATGCATAAAATTATTTCATCCAAATAAAAAGAAAAAAAAAAAACAACAAATATTTTTTTGCTAAAGGTGTATAATTTTCCCATGCTGTGATTCCAAACAAAAATGTTATTTATGTTTTAGTTGGTTGTACTTTTTCCCATTATAAGTTGCTATCATTTTATTTTCTAATTTCTAATTATTTTCTTCATCCAAATCATTTAAACCCAGCAACTTGATAGATACATATTTGAAGAGCTTGATAATTGAAAGCAAGGTTTCAATATATACAGTATACTTTGAGATTAAAAAATATCTGAAACAGTTGTGCATTTTGTACATTCTTTCTTCATAATTTTTTACTTTTTATAACTATTTGAATTACAACCTATTAATACCAGAAAAGAAAAACTGGCTTGCTATTTTAAAGGAATCCCTTTTATTTTATTTTATTTTTTTTTGAGTTAAAGAACAACAAAGAATATCCAGTCACATACATACTATATAAACTGCATTAAACATTATGAAATATTATCACTAACTCATGTCAAGAATGAGGAAAAACTTCTACTGAGTTTGTAATTGCTGATTCAGAGGTTGATATAGATTTACCAGATACAGCTGTTGGATTAGGGCAGAGGACATTTAATTCTTTTGCCTAATTAAATCACTTGTTCTAGCTTGGAGCCCTAGAGCCTTAGAGCATTTCATCCTCTTTATATTCTAGTCTAGGTCCTTGAACTGGAAGGCGTCTGCATTTGTACATTCTAGGATTTTAAACAACTAGTTTGGACTTAGAAGGCTTCAACCTCAGCCTGAGACCTACTGTTGTCTGAAGCAATATGACTAGCTCCTTTGAACTCTGACTCTTCTGGTTCAACTCCCTCTTCCCATCTGATATTGACTTCTTCTGAGCTCTGCTGTGTCTGCGTTTGTCCTCATGAGCTCCATTCTGTTTCTGTTAATTGACTCTTCCTCCTGTGTCTCAACTGCCTGTCTCTGACTGATTCTGTTTAACTGACTTTCTTAACTGAATGCTCTAACTTCTACATAACTCTCATTAACTGTGCTGAAAGCCTGTCTTTTCTCATGAGAGTTTAGCATATCCTTACTCTGCTAACTCTTCCTCTGATTAATTTGTCTGCCATTCACTCTGACTCATCTGAGACATCACTTCCTATGTGACATTGACTCCTGAGTTCTGTTTCCTGTGTCTGTTTCCACTGTTTTTTTTTTCCTAGGGATTAAAGACATGGACCATCATTGCTTTCTTAAAACTGTAATTAAAGGTATTCAAAACCACTGCTTTCTGAATACTGGATTAAGGGTATGACTGCATTCCATTCAGATCACCCAGGCCTCAGAATGTAGCCCCTGGAATGGAGACCCTAGCTTTTACACATGGCTATTCCTCTATATAAGTTTTTATTTATGATGTGCAACTAAAAAAACCACAATATACTACCAAGTAAATAAACGTACAAATTTATCAAAAATTTAAAGCTTGTAAATGCATTTATAAACTCTCCTTCCTATAGGCAAATGTTTTAAATCCACGAAGTCAATTATAGAGTACTTTTCTGGGGAAAGAATTCAGTGTTTTGTTATACTTTTAAAAAATGAGGTATGCTTTAAAAAATATGTGCATTCACATGTGAACTTGATCAATTTTATTAGGCATGAATGTATTATATGCTGAAAGGTTTAAAGCAGTTTTTGAAAAATCAGTATTTTAAAAGGCAAAATATTTCACTCAAATGATTCTCCTACTCTCTGAATTCTGTCACATAAAAGTAATTAATATTAATTAATAAACTATCTTCCTTTCATAAACATCTGTTAGTTAAACTCCATTTTCTGTTATCTACCAGAAGAGCCTCGTTTCTTCCCAGTTTATCAAAACATGGAGGGTGAGGTCATATCTTGATTTTTTTTTAACATTGCTTTTTACATCCTAATACCCTGAAATGGATAAACATTATATTTTCAAAAATTAAACATGTTTTCTTTAACACACACAGAAACAGACACACACACATACACACACTCATACACATATGTAATTAAAATTCAATTATACCGTGTCTCACTTTCCCTTTCCTCCCTTTAACCCATTCCATGTAACCTGCTAACTCCCTCTCAAATTGATAGCCTCTTTTTCTTTAATTGTTACAGTTACAGATATCATAAATACATAAACACAATCTGCTGAAGTCATTGGGTGTCTCTAATATTAGTATTATTTTAGGACTTGTAAAGGAATAGCCCTATGTGAAAGCTAGGATGCATTTAACAATATTTTAAAATATATTCTTTAGAGCTTTTTAGTGTGGGTTCATTTACTTCAGATAATGAAATTTAAATAGCTTGAAATTGATAGTAGGATCATCATATTTTTTTAATATTTTTATTCTTCTATATATGGTGGTAATCTTGGAATGTTTACAAAATATTTTGTTCCAATAAATATGTGATTATTATCTTCAATCTTCAAAGTTCCTGGAAGAATTTTCACTAAAAAGAGAATTTCTGGGAATAATGTCAAAATGTTGATTAATTACTATTAACCGATACAATGATATCATTACTTGGAACATCAATCTTCCAAATAGGACAATTTAAAGAGAATACATTACTTAAATTACTAAAGTTCACCATTCATACATTTATTAAATCTAGTGACATGGTATAAACAGAGAACCAAGATTATATGCTAAGCTTCTTTAAAAGAATTCAAATAGAATTGGCATTTTTTTCTGTTTCCAAATTTGAAATATTATCATTTTTAACGAAGTTATATATTGTTGAGAAATTCATTATATTATTTTATGCATACTTCAGAGATATAGTAACATATCATTGAATGAACAAAGGTACATGTTTAGTTCAAATTATTTTCTAAGAGTTTTTCTATGTGAGAAATCATTGTTTTCTTCCAACATTTCACAAATAAATATCTACTTAAGGATATAAGATAGGGCATGCTAAATTCTAAATAATATTTAATAAAAATTAATATGTGGAATTAAGGTACCATGATCACAAAACAAGTGTATTTGAGGTATAATTTCAAAAAGAGTATAACATTTCACTTTATTCCATACTCTTAATTTTCTCTATTTCTGTGCTTCATTTGTAAATACAGGTCTGAAATATCTTTCAGGTTTCATTTAATTACTGTTCTGATTTTCAGGAAAAGAATAAATTCTGACCTTAATATAAGATATTTGTCTTCCTGAATATTTTTATAGATTTTTCTGTTAAGAAGGAAGGAACCTTAGCCACAGGAGATAATCCTGAATTAGTATGCATCCTTTAGGAAAACAAGGTTCCCTGACTAACTGGAGCTGGTATAATACAGTGTCATTCCATTGCATACATTAGAACCCATACACCATTTCCAGGAACCTGAACCACTTTGGGGAGAAGGAGACTTAATTTATTGCTTAAAATAGAGGAAAGTTCAGACAGAAATGACCATGTTTTGAGCTGAAGCCAATAAATAAATGCCACACTAATTTTTTTTTTTATCTAGTAATTATGTGAGACTGAATTTCATAAAATTATTTATAAAATACAAATGGTGGATGTTATTAACAATGAAGATCATCCAATACAGCTAATATAACTTAATAATAAAAAATGATGTGAAATATCACTAAAATCTCATGATTTTGTTTTATTGAATATGTAACAGTTGTAAACATGCCAGACAAATGTATCTGACATTCCATACATACTTCATAGTCTCAATTAAATTTTGGCATTATGGGGAAAATTGAATTATGAAATAAATTATACTAGAAGATTTAGTAATTATTCTCCTATTGTACACAATCCTAATGAAAAATTAACATAAATTTAAGACACAAGGTCCATGATAATGTTCAATTTGACTTATATAATGGAAAAGACTGTAAGATTTACTAATATTCATATTATATATTTTATATAAATTGTTTCAGAGTAATTAGAATGTGTAAAACATTTTTTTCTGTTTTCTAATTTGGAGCGGTCTGTTTCAGTAAGTTAGTAAGAAAATAGTTTGCAAATTGATTGAAAGGACTATTAACAATATTGAACAAATTCGCACAATACTAGATAAATCAAAGTGTACAGTCTTTGCACTTGTGAAGAGACCTGTCTATTTCACTATCAATACAGTTATAGTCAAATTATTAACACAGGTACTGCTATATATGTGTGTAAATACTTTCAGACTTCTTCCAGATCTTTTCATAAGAAAGCATGGAGGTTAGATTGCACTGTTTTTTGAGTCTCTGTATTTTACACAGGACTCTGTCTTCTTTGTGCATGGGTGAAACAGTCAACAATTGTGACCTTAAATGCACTGTGTTTCACTGTATAAGGGAGAATCAATCCATGCTCTGCCAGAGGATGCATTCTGTGGACATGCATAAGAGGAACTCAATTTGGCAACAATGTGTTTGCTTCCCTTCAGATGGAGCTAATCAATCTGTACTTACTAGTATCCAAACCACCAGGCAGGCTACACAGTTCTGAAAGGTAATTGTTGAAATACACAATAATAAAGAAAATTGTAAAATGGTTACATATTCGTTTGAATTATAAATGTTATCATAACTCAATTTAATTGCAAGTTTAGGTGATTATTTTAGGTACAGCAACTACTATATATTTTATGATAATGTATATGTTCCAAGTTCTTTGATTTAAATAATACATTTCTTTACACTTTCAATATAACTGGAGTTATAATTCATTTATCAGCTTAGCTCTTAAGGTTTGTACTATTTCCTCATTTTGTGGACAATATTTAAAAATGTTCTTTCATTATTTTTATAGTATTCTACCTAATATCTTCCTGAGATTTTTATATTATTTCCAATATCTAGGACCAAAGAAAAAAATGTAATGTATTTTTCATTAAGTCTTATATGATCTTTCAGAAATAATTGTCCAAATAACACACTCCAGATAAACTGAAATTGAAAAGAGATGTTTTTATTTTTGTATATTAGTTTGTTATTTCTTTCAAAATCATATTCTATCTACTTTCTCATAAACAGTACTACATGTTTTTACTTTATCTCATTGAATTTTCAAAAAATTAATCTACTAAGTGAATTACTACTTTAACTACATTTGAATTAATTTCTGAGGTAGATTTTCAAAATTGTGATCCCTGGGACTCTTTGTACACTATTTTATACTAAATGATTGTATATATTTGTTTAAATTTTTCCATGTAAAATATCTTACACTACAGTGAGGATCTGCTAAAAAAAGAAAAGCTTAGATCCACTAAATACTTACCACTATACAATGATCTGACTAGTATTCTGAAGTATATATTAATTTAAATCTTATTAAACTTTCAATATAACAAGAAGTAGATAATTCCTCATAAACATTCATGGCTTTAGAGTGTTACCTGTGACAACTCCTCATTGATAAGACAACATCTATAAACGAGGCAAAAGTTTGTTAGGATACAAGACTTGACTCCTTTCTTCACTCTTTATAATAGTCCTATTCTGAAGTCTATGCTGCCAAATCAATATGTCTATCCTAGCAGACTTTCATGAATGCTGGATAGGTGTTTCATGAGATATCAATTGTAATTCAGTACCAAAAGTACACTTTGATATAAAAGTATATATTTTCAGGATCTACATATTTTACTTTTATTCTTGTGAAATATATCAAAAAGTATTTGTAACATTGAAAATGAATCATTTGCTGTTCATAGTCACAAAGATTATAAACTTTGAGACAAAAAGTATTCTTAAATGGTGCTTAATTTCTATAAAAATGACAGACCTAATGAGATGATACTGTGTGATTTGCTAATGATTGGACAATTAGACTTATAGAATCAATTGGAAGATGTTAAAACAAGTACAACAGACTGATCCTTGCTTTAACACAATTACAGCAGACTGATTCTTGTTAAGTAAAGTATAATAGACTATAGCTTATAAAGTATGGTACAGTAAAATATAATACAGAATAATGTAGTGTCAGTCATGTCCTGTAAGACTTTTATCAGCAGTTTTTCTTGTCTTAGATTTCACCAAAATTGTTTCATGTGATGGATGTATAATAGAAATATGTTCATTTCTCACAGTCTGAATTATTTCCTCTGATCAGCATTCTCAGTGGCATTTCTAACTTTCATTTTATGGTTGATTGTTCATAGTGTAGCATATAGGGTTTTGTAAAATATATGATATTATCTATAATGATAGGAGTCTAGAAAATAGTCCCTGCCTCACAAATCCGTGTGTCTCCCCTCACCAATCGAATTGCCTTTCTCCTATCCCACGGTAAAATATTGACAATTCTATTTTTTCTATAGAAATTCTACTCTAGGTTCTATTACCTCACTAGAACCAGACAGTTGACTGATTTTTATATGACCAGGCGTGGATTTCCTCTTATTAAAACATATCTAAGCACAATTATATAGCTGTCGTTTACCTCCAAGGTATTTATATTATACTATACCATCTCCTATATTATGATACATTACAGTAATTAATTGGTTGCTATGAAGGACAGCACAACATCTTATATTGTTAAACTGATAGTAAAATTGAAAAGTGGAGCAAATGGATGATGAAGGGATAGAATATTCTTTCATAAAAACTATGGGAGATCTCTTGTTCTATTTTGATCAGTGTGTTTTTCTTTAAGGATCTCTATCAGTTACAGGGAGTTTCCTTGATTATCATGAGAACTATACTTATTAAAAGGTATAAAGACAAATGCTTAGAATTATCTTAGGAAGGGTGTTTGTTTAGTAAAGTGACAATGGTTATTTCTTCTTGAAAATCCATGATTTCACAAGCATAGGCTACTTGGCTAGGTTTCCAATAAGAGGCATGTTATTCCTCTGGTTGCTCAGGTGTAGGAGGAAGTAAGGCCTCCCTAAGAAACGGCTGCCAGGATTTAAAACAGGGGCAGTGCAGTCGTGGTACAGATGTGAAAGCTGCTACCTAGGAACAGAGACGTCACCATAGCAAACCTAAAAAGGACATTTGACCAAGATCGTGCTCAAGACACGAATAGGAGTGGGATGAGGGGTGATGAGGGATCATGGGGGTATAAAGTGTGCCTTTTGAACTAAACAAAGAGAGTTTGCTTGTCCATGCATCTCCGGGAATCTGGTCTCTTGTTTCCCTGCCAGCTCATCCTCTAGGGAAGTAGTGGGGCCACAGGCCCAGAGGTCCCAGGTAGTAGCTAGGAGTGCCCCCTAGGGTGCCCCTTAAAGCTACACTCAGGTATTAATTTTATTAGAAAGTTGTGAATTATCTCCAAGGTCTGTGTGCCAATATTTCCTCCTTTGAGAAATTGTGCCATGCTGATTGTGGTTCACATATAGCATAGCATAAGACTATTGTTTGTTTCCTTAATAATTAAAGAAACATAAAGAGAATGAGGGACAATGTGAGGTGTGCACGGAAATTGTTGGAGGGAAAAATGGAAGGATAGAAATAATATATTTGAAAATTTCAAAAATAAATATAACAAAATAAGAAAACAGTGTGAGAATATCTAGATTATTGAACAAATTAGTACGATGCATGTTGCAGTAGATTAAAGTTACAAATACCAGGAAGAACAAATGTAAAAGTATTCCTCTACATATTAAATAAAATACATATTTGACAATGAATTCCAGCATTCTGTTATGTCATCTTGTATATATTTTACATATCCGCATGCAGGACAACTGGTAATCTGAAGCAATAGCTTGGATTTTGAATTTTATATTATTTTTAATATAATTTGGAAGCTCTATTTTCCTTTTTCAGTAAATGAAAAACTGCAAGGACAGAGTAATCATATTGAAAGCAGCAAAAGTCAAACAAACAAACAAAAACTAATCAAATGTTCAAAGAAAACAAAACAATTTTCAGTCATCTCTTCCACATTTTACTCTGCAATGTACATGTAATGGGTAGGTGGGGGGTGCAGTACAAATTTCAAGCATGACACTCATGATATTCAACAGAAACATCAACATTATTTTAAATCTTTTAGCTGTGATCAAATGAGAAGTAACAGCATTTGACACATTTTATATTGAAATTAGTTTGATTGCTGAAGGAAAATATTTTATGCTCAGTTACCAAGCTACCAAAAAAACTTTATTTAATATAACATTTGTACACCAAAATTTGAAATATGATGAAAATAATAGTTTTTGAACATTAACAACAAAAACAAAAAACAAAACAAAACCAAAAAAAGAGCTAAGCCAGTAGGTGGTTGTCCATGCTCTTTATACCAGTACTTGGGGAGGCAAAGGCATGTATATCTCTGAGTTTGAGGTGAGGCTGGTCTACAGTGCAAATTCCTGGATAGTCAGGGCTATCAAGCCCTGTCTCGTGAGACAAAACAGAACACAAAGAAAAATAACAGCTATAGATGTGAATTTTCTCGTATCTCTTTATATGAAGATTATTTAGCTCGTATCACATTATATAATTTGTTATTATATAATATCAATATTTAAAAGATTTATTTAATTCATATTATATAAGCAGCATTATCAAAATGAATAACAGATGTTGGAACAGCTCTATTAAACATAAAAGAATTCTTTCACATCATAAAATAATTCAACTTATGATAAAATGTTTTAATTTTTTAGAGTTTATTAGAAATTTATGAGACACTATTTAATTTTTAGTAGGAAATAATATCAATGTATATATAAATCTTTACAGAAATTTTTAGAGTAAATATAATGCAGTTCATGATATTAAGCCAGAATTAACATTAAAGGAATAATTAAAAGTCATCTGAAGAAATGTCTAACGCATGATAATAAAAAACATGTAATAATTCTAAACAACATGTGAAGAGCTGATGCCTGTCAAGACAATGCAAACTTAACATTCAAAACAAGATGAATTGATTTATATCCTAAGAAGCAAAAAAAAAAAAAACAACAACAAAAACAAAAACAAAAACACATAAATTATAAGATTGTCTCAAGAGAAAGCATTGGAAAAAGTTCACCATCTATTTTGATTGGAAACTATGATTAAAACTTTCTCTTTCTCTCTAAAATATAGGATCTCTGAAATATTTGCTTCTAAAAATTCATTAGAAAGAAAAGCTTTAGATCTGCTATGTAGCATCAAAAATATCTTCAGAAATTTGACTCTGAATACTATTGAAATAAATTTAAAATATACCATGCCATCTAAAACAAGATAATAAGTTGCACTCAGGAATACAGTTTTTACGTTTTTATTTTACTTTTTGTTGTTGTTGCTTTGAGACAGGGTTTGTATGTTGTAACTCTGACTTTCCTGGAACTCATTCTGTAGACCATGCTGGCTTTGAAGCCACAGAAATCCAGCTGCCTTTGTCTCCTGAGTTCTGGGATTAAACAGGTGGACCACTACACCTGGCTTTATTTTACTTTTTAACCATCATATTATGTTAGATATCATTACCATCTCGCCATTCTCCTACTACTCCTGTTCCTGTGCTGTGTCCTCCTCCTCCCCAGCAGATTCATTTCTCCTTTCTGTCCCGTGTTTTCCTGCCCATGCCCAGCCATCCCACATCACCTAATCCTTTCTTTGATTTCCCTCTAAACTTTAAGACTTTACAAACTCTATTCTTATATATGCATATATCTTATAAAGTACATATTTATATAAGTTATACAAATATCAGTACAGGCCTGGATCTCAATATGAGGAAGGATATGTGTTTTTATTTGCTTGTTTGTTTGGAGTTTGTGGTTCCCCAATTAATATTATATTAGCCAGATGCATACATTTTCTGAAATTTTCATTATTTCACATTCTTTGCAGCTCAAGCTATTCTGTCATGTATATTTAGAATATTCTTGTCACTCATTCATTGTTAAGAAACTAGTTGCAAAACTCAACTAACAAACTTAACCAAAAAAAAAAAAAAAATGACCCATTTACTCTTGCCTACAAAGCACTGCTGTATCAATGAAGACATAAAAACACTCAGAATATATCATAAGTCAAAGACTAAATGCTGCTCACGTGTTCATTTCCTTATATTTAACCTTTGCTTATTTTTATTTACATGCATATTTTCATCTATTCATTCAATAAAATTCAAGTAAATTTCCCAATTTTGATTTTTCTTGGGGGGGGGGGGTGGTTTCAAGACAGGGTTTCCCAGTTGTAATTCTGGCTGTCCTGGAAGTCTCTCTGTATACCATGCTGGCCTTTCATTCACAGAAATCTGCCTGAGTCTCCCTCCTGAGTGCTGGGATTAAAGGAGTTCCCCACAACTACCTGGTGCTAATTTTTATTTTTATCCTCCTACTTCAGTAAACAACAGGATGTGGCCACCAAACCTTTTTTCAATGCTGTAGGAAATGTAACAGTAATGGAAAATTGATCTACAGATATTAGCAGATACTTTGCAAATTACAAAGAAAAGTTAGTGGGAAAAAAGCCTTCAGATTAACATTATTTGCTGGTTATATTTTCACTTGAGAAAAGGTCTTTGGACATGACTATGAGATAATATATAAAGCTATATTAACTGGACTATCCAGCTGCTTCATGATTGTACAACCTTGATTTGACGCTCCATAACAGACTATACTCTTGTACTCTGAGAAAAATATACATTTTCTCTCCTTATAAATTGCTTTTGTAAGGCATTTTATCAAAGTCACAGAAAAATAAAATAAGATACATATTCTCTCCTAAAAAATTAACCCCAAATTAACCCCAAATAGATAATGTACATTATTAGAACAAAAGATATTTTAAAGATTTGATTAGGCAAAGATTCTTCCTTAGGACATCAACAGCATAATTCATGAAAGAATTATGTGATATGTGAGACTTGATTAAATTTTTTTCAATGTTCTTTTTAGAATCTACTTTTAAGAAATGGAAATGACAAGGTCCAGACTGAAATCAAAACAGCTAAAAATTATAATAATTTATCTGGTAATGAATCTGTGCCTACAAAGATTAAGAAATCTAAGAATCAGTTAAAGTTCTAGTATTAAACTTCCACCCAGAGGAATTTGAGTCACTGCAATAATAAAACAATCAAAAATAGAAAACAGCATTTAATGCTTTGTATTTGTCCTAAAAGCAAACACAATTTTTGATCTTAAAACTCTCATATGAGACCACATTTATTCATCAAAATCTGCTGAATCTCAATAATATTATACAGCAGTGATGTGCATATAGAAAGATGTTTGATGTCATAATGTAAACAAGGTGACAGGCAAATATTGTTACATGCCTTCATGAAGTACTACAATTAAAAAATCTGGTGAAGATGCAGAGGGACTGGAACTCATGTAAGGCTATAGAAAACGTAAGCACAAAAGAACATATACCAGAAACTAGTCAATTTCTAAAAATGTTAATCTTAAGGTAACATATGGTCTAATTATTCTACCCCTAGACTTCTACTCAAGGGATATAAAGCACATGTACATGTAATTAGTGAAATGCCAATGCTCATGACAGCATTATTTATCATATGACAAAATCTGAAATGACTCAAATTTTCAATCTATACAGACTAATCTGTATACAGAAGTATTCTCCCATAGTGGAATACTTCTCAGAACAGAAAGCAGTAAATTACACACACAGGAAAGAACTTCAAAGAATTGTCAAAAACTGTATTTGTGTTGAGACAAAGCTACTAAGCAAAAAGTATTCACTTTATGATTACATTTGTTAAATTTCAGGTAACCTGAAAGTAAAGTACAGTGAAAAATGTAGACTTTATTTGAGTAGATGTTGAGAGGGGTGTTGGGAGTAGGAGACATAACCAGATGATGAGGAATGATGGGTGATTAAATGTGTACTTCCCTTGTATTCAGGCATTCATATATTTGTCAAAAACTATGAAATTTACATATTCAGTGTTTATAGTATAATGTCTGTCACTAACTTTAATGATGATCTAATTTAACTTTTACAATTATCAACTAGAATATTATTCTGGGATAACTGAAAACAACTAAGATTCTTTTGTATCTTCTACCTAGGATCAAGTAAAGAATTACAGATTGTAAACATATCATTACTCTTAAAATGTGAAGGTACAAAAATAGAGCTGCATATTTGTATACGTAATTGTTATTATTATTTTAAAGTAATAATTTCTGTCGACCTGGTCCTCCCTACAAATCTGTTTATGGCAGAACCAAAAACTTTCATCAAGTAGAAACATCAAACAGATCCTTAGAACAAATACTAGTACAATGTATACAAATTCAAATCTTTCTGGATCACACACAAACATATTTCATCGAAGAATTTTAGTAGTACTTAATTCACGAACATTAAAATCTTTATCTTGAACGTTAAAAAGATCTGAATTGGCACTTTTTATTTTTAAATCCATGAAATTAAAGCATGACTTTTAGAATGCTTATACATCTTTTTGTGAAATTCTGGTCATAAATGCTCTTTGAATTCTCAAAGCCAAAAATTCAAAACTCTATATAAAACTCCTGAGACTAGTATTTTCCTCTATAGTCTTAGAAGTATATTTAAAATGTTATTTGTTTTCAAAATATTTAACATATAATATATTTCTTCTTTCACCGGTATTTAAGGAGGCCCTCATATATTACATTAGGCAGTGTAAAACACATTTACAAATGTACAATGATCTTGATTGTTTTCACAGTTGTTCTAAAAACATACTCTAACCAGAGACAAATGGATGACTGTTAGTCATCAAAATGACCAGTCATGGTCAGCTCTGTATTCAATTTCCTGTTTCCTACCAACCAATCAAATCTAACATGGCACCTTTGTATATAGACTCTTAATCAGATGGGAAACACTTTCTTTTCTTTATTCTTTTCAATAATTCTCAAAAAAGAATCTTGATAACTTTTAAACACCTTTCTTTTGATTGTCTTTTTTCTTGATACAGATTCGTTTTTGAGCATTACATGTGACACATAATTACCATGTATCTTTCATAGTTTGAGTTCATAATTCTGGTAAGTATATGGTCATAGACTTGAGTTCTGTTTTACAAATAAACATAAACATGGACAATGCTGTTTTCCTTATACTATACCTTTTCTTTAAACCTACACTTACATTTTCTTTGTCTTGTTCCATTGATCATTCAAACGTAAACCTAGAATGTTTCAGCCTCCAAGATTTACTGCTGACTGACTCACTTTGAGTAGGTCCTTCTGAATTCAGAGCTGTAGTGAACTCAAGTGACTCTTCTGGTTGAATGATTCAACTCACTCATTGTTCTGGCTCAAACTCTTCTCAAAGATGACTAGATCAAACTTACCTTCTTAGCTGGTAGATTATTTCTGACTGAACTCTTCTGACTCTGGCTGATTCCTGCAACTTCTCTGAGTGAACTGCTTTGCTTGCCTTCAAACTGACACTTGCTGTTAGCTGACTCCTCCCAAACTCACTCTCCCATCTGACTCTGACTCCTTCTGCTGACCTGCTTTTGTGTCTTCTCTGACTGATTCTCTGACTGCTTCTTTATGAGCTGAACATCTGTTTTTATATCATGAGAGTTAGGCATGCCCTCAATCTGTTAACTTTTCCTGATTTTTCTCTTTACCTACTCTCCCACAGAAGTCATTCTGCTGACTCTTCCTTATGATTCACTCTCAGACTAGAGATGAAAGGCTTGTAAACACAATGTTTTCACTCTGCCCTGACTTTCTGCTACTTCTCAGTTTACTAGCATGTTCTTATTCAATCTTCTTCCATTCTCCTAATCTCTACGGCTTCTTTCTTAACTCTGAACTGATTGTGAACTCTGAACTGAGAACCATGAACTGAGAATTATGAACTGAGAACTGTCATCTACTTCTAAACTGACCGCTTCCTTTTAAGTTCTGAGACCTGGGATAAAAGGTGTGTGCTACTATTGCATGTGCTGCATTCCAGATGAATCTTACAGGACTTGAATGTGATCCTTTCCCAGGGAAGCCATGTGGCTGAATTAAATAATTAAATACCCCTCTACAAAGATGCATGTCTGTCATCAGTTAGTTTTAGGCTAAACAGTTTTTTGCTTGTTTATTTATTTGTTTGTTTGTTGTTTCTAATCATTAGTAATTTGAACTTTTTGTAAAAGCTTTCAAAACTTCCCATTTGAAATTGAGCTCCTTTTATTAGTAATACCAGCAAACAAATTATAAGTGATCCAGGCATGCATTTTGATACATAATAAAAACAGAAAAGGAGGCTGAAATAAGACAACTGAAAGAAGTAAAGGAGACACAAATCAAAGCAAGGTCAAAGTATCCTTATTTACTGAAGCGTTTGTGGTTGCTTGGAAACCAACACCATGTAACACACTATCTTTATATAGTCAAATACTTTACAATCATTACTAGTCAGTCTCTTATGAGGAGAATTTTTTTTAATTAACTGCTAGGTGAGGGGAATATTTCTTTTTCTGCTATTCTATCTTATTTCTAACTCACATTTTATCATAGGAAAAACTATGCATGATGCCTCAACAAACATTCAGAAAAGCAGATGTGAGAGTATGGTCTGCCTGTATAGCTTTGTGCTGACCTGTGCTGCTTCATGTTTGGGGAACAATGCACTAAGTTTCTTTATGCTAACTCTTAACACTTGGATCTCTGAGTTCAATGTAAATAGCTATGTGAATGCTGTCATGTACAAATGATCTCCAGTTTTGACAAATGACCCATTTGCATAAAGAATATATGTCAATGTATGCAACTTTATTAAATTATCAACTAGTAAAATGTTTTTATAATGCTGAATTACTATAAGGTTGAAAGAAATTTTGTTTTTCTCTAATTCATGTTCAAATTAATAGAGGACATATTCTGCTTTTGTTATAAAAATTATTTAAAAATAGTTCTAAACATGTTAACCTCTTTCCTGTATATATTCCTGTATTTATTTCCTGTACATATTTTCCTGTATACATTATGTCCTGTAGGATTTAGAATGCATTAAATCTCATCAAAGTATAATATCCCTAAATTTATAGCACTTGCAATCCATTTACAGTTGTAGGATATACTGTTGTCATTTTGTAGATGGTTGTAAATTTCTTTTCATAATTTCAGCGTTTTGATATATAAGACATTAAGCATCCTCATTTATTCTACAAATGCTTTTGAGTTGGATACCACTGATTAGGCCAGATTAGCAGGTAACTACTAATTTATTTACATGCCTATTTTTAAAATGAATTAATTAACATTACTTCAAATTCATCTGTTTTCACATGACCGTAAATCTCTGTTTCTCTCCTAGATTGACCATATTTGATTAAAAATCAAACTCTTTCCATGACTTAACAGAGACAATACCTTTGCACCAAGTATCAGTCTCCATTTAAATAAAATATCACCAATTATATTCTCAGTTCTTGTATAAATTAAGTTTTGTTTTGATAATTAACTTGAGTAACAATTGTTTTTCTCTGAGTATTGATTATTCCTATTCTCTTTTAAGTAATAAAACTTATGCTATCCTCCTTATTATACAAACTAAAAATGAGCTGTAATATGAGGCTCAAGTGTAGTTCAATGGCCACACAGTTGCATTGCATGGATAGAACAATGGTATCCTTTACAGCACAGTGAAACTAATACAATATGGAATCATAGTAGAAAATTCATTATTAACTACAATAGAGAAGTCTCCAATTGCATATAATAGACTGTTTGTATTGTGGATTCTGAATGAAAAAAACAAACTTAGGGAAGCAATATATTTTTATAGAAAATAGAAATTTATCAAAAAATAAACAATACTATTAAACATCAGTGACTTCAAATTTGAAATTGCCTGGGGTTCTTCTCATATTTGTAGATAGACAGAATCACAATTTTCTTTTTTAACATAAATTTTTTAAGCATATATATAAAATTCTAGGTCTTGTACATAAAATGATATTATTGGCTCAGAAATATAGTCAGTCAACTATAATCATCATGTTTACACTCTACAGTGAAATATGATTCCACCTCAGTAGTACATATTATATTATAGTTTTATTTTGTCAACTACAAATAGTATACACTCTTAATTATAAGAATTACAATTAAATTGATTAAACCATTAATTAATAATAAATTAATTTTTATAAATTTTTGTCGGTAAAGTGTATGGGAAATAATTTCCTTTTTTATACTAATTCAAGGTTTATTAGACTCCAAGATTTTATGAGAACTTGAGAATAACTGATGAAAAGAACTTATAATTTACTGGGAAAAGCATTATAGCAAATTACTACAACTTAATTTTTAACATTACATGATTTTCAGATCATATTATAACAAAAAAAATATATCTAATACCGCTCTTATTGTCTTATTAGGAACCCATTATTTTAACATTTTTATAGTTAAAATAATTCCACATAAATTTGTACATTTTACAAAGTTATAGATATGGAAGTATATACACTTAAAAATAGAACTTTAAAGATATTAAATATTTAAGTTTTCCAAAATAATGACTTTTGAGAGTGTCTGGCCTTAAAGGGGAATATATATTTATTTATATACATTAATATATAAATATATATACATTATTAATTATAATAATATATTAATTAATATATAATTATATATTAATATATTGTTCATAGAGTAATATATAATTAATAATATATGATATATGTTATATATATATACATTGTTTATTATATATATATATATATATATATATATATATATATATATATGTAGAGAGAGAGAGAGAGAGACAGTAGAATGGTTCCATTATTAACAAACTACCCTAATAATATCATGGGGTAAACAAAGTATATATGTAATATATAAGAGACCATAACTACTTAGGCAGGATTACCTAATCAAATATCTAATGTACAGATATAACTGCAGTTGAGAAAATGTTTAAATATCCTCACATTTGTACTATTTTATTATGCTGGATAAATTTTATAGTATGGTGTTAGTGGAAAAGAATAACACAGCTTCTAACAGGATGTATTATTCCTTAATTTTTTAAATATATGATCATATATAATGACTATTTTTAATAAAAAATAAAAATGCTTTCAATTTTCCTATGAAAAACTTTGGGCATTGGCAAATATCAAGTTGTTAAAATAAACACAAACCCTTTTATGGATCAAAAAATGGAAGAAAGTAATTTAATGAAATTACCTTAGTGGTCATAATGCAAATAATTATTTATGGCCATATTTTGGTGCTGTCTACTTGGATGAATACATATTGAATCATGATTAATGACAGATTTGACAGATAGTAAACTTTGAGAAATAAATCTGAAAGATATCTAGAGACATCAAGAAATTTGGAAAAAATATCGTATGTCCATAAATTGAAAATATCTCATAGCATTCTTTAGTATTCTTCTCTATCAGGTCCTGAATTATTACCAATGGGGACTTGTTGAAGTTGATGTTTGCTTTGTCCTTTGCCGTCCTCATAAATATCAGGTCTACTGTCTTTTGAATGTTGTTGTAATTTCATCTTTTATAATATAAGTGAAATAAACAAAACCATCAAGGGTTAGTAGGATGGGGTGGGAGTAAAGGCACTTGTCATGCTAAACAAGCTGAGAGGTAATGAATATGAAAAATGTAGTATGGAAACTGTTAATATGAGAGCAATTTTATTTTATTAGCATTAAATTCATCCCTTTGTTTCTGTCTCTTGTCAAATATAAGCTGGAGCCAGATCTGCTTACCTTCAACTATCAGTCATCCAAGAAACATTTATTTAGTAAGAAAATTGTATTTACTGAGATCATTTATATAAGGTAATAATTAAAATATTTCACATTAAAACTGAAGGCAAATTTCTTCAAAGAAGAAAACTTAAAAATAAATATAAAAACAAGTCTATGACAAAATCTTATAAGTTGTAGAGTTGCAATATACCTTACAGTTTTTCTTTTTACAATCAAAATAGATTAATCACTTACTTACTTAATTAATCACAGCTCTTAAGAAAAACGTACATTGTCCAACAATGAAGGTGTGGTGGGTTTGATACTTTGTACATATGTCTACAACCAATTCAAATTGCTATAAAATATTTCTGTGATGTTTGATTTTTAATTTCCTCATAAATTTTTTGGTGTTGTTTTACTTTTACCCATCCCTGTATTGAATTCAGGACTTGCAAAAGTAGGGAAGCTGAGATATATGTCATAAATATTTTTTGTCCTTGTCCAGCATGCCAAATTGTTTCTTCATTTTATCCTAATATGTGTCTTCTTCCTTCTCTAAGCAAAATGTTATTATTAAGATATATTAACTCTGAGTGCAAGTGTGATAAATAAATACCAGGCAGATACTGTTGGAATATTACAGGGAGATAATAAAAACATGCTAAACTACTGTCTTGTAGATGCCTATTGTATTTATTTATTTTTCTATGAGAACTACAGTCAATCTACATTCCATAAAGTGTTTGAATTCCTGTTGGACAGGGAACAATCACAAAGTGAAAAGAACCCACCTTAGATATTCTTATGGACTCAATGATCACCAAGTAAAATGTTTCTTTCTCTTACTCTGATGGATGTATTAGCTTTGCCAAGTCATAAAGTATCACATTAACAACAAAGTAATTTTAAAGGTTGATACATTTCAAAGTAAAGTAGAAAGAAATGAACAACTAAAATTAACTGAGAGGTGATCCAGAAAATATTCTATGTGTCTTTAAAGGGGAGTACTAATTTTAAAAGCCTAAATCATATTTTGAATTCAATATTTTCATTTTAATTTCAAATCTTCATTCTACTAATTCTTCATAAATTTAGCCATTGAAAATAAGTAGAAATTTTTTTTTTAAACATCTGGTAGTATAAAAATGGTCTCCACAAGTATTATATCTTTGTGTGATTTTTTTAAAAATAAAATAGAAGCCTAGTTACAAGAAGTCATGACAACCTGGCTTTGAATTATTTTTACAATGAATGTCATTTTGTGTCAATACATTCAGCCACACTCCATTATATTCATACAAGCAAAAGGAGCATGAATCATCAAGTTCCTAAAGCCCTTGGAAATAAAAATAGCTGAATAGACCCAAAACTCAAGGACTAAATTATACACATTGGGTCAATAAATTGAATTCACAACAAGTTTATTCTAGGTATAACATGATTCTTGATGATCAACACAAGTAAAATTAGATCATTAAGTGATGAAGAAGTCTAAATGAATTACAGCTGTTGATATTTTTTCCAAGTGTTTTGAAAAATCTGTACTTTCTGAGCACAATGAAAAGGATGAAGTGCTTCTGAGAGAGCATACATGGTGATATCACGTAATTTATGCAATGTCATTGTTGTAGAGAGTTTAATATATTTTTGGTAAGTTCAACCTCCCCACAACGATACTACAAGTTGTCTGATAGCTGAAAAAATATTTAATCATAAGATTATAAGATATTAGGCAATCTTATGTTAACAATCCCTTATTTTATTTGGAAAGAGAACTAATTCCAAGATAGTGAAATGATAATAGCATATTTTTGAATAATTTAAATATTAAATTACTAGAGTTGTTAAGAAAAACATTTTCTTTAATTCTGTGGGTTAATTTAGTATTAATTAAGTTATTAAACAGCACTCAAGAATATTTCATTTTTTTTAATTTCACCTTGAAAAGATTTTTTTAAATGCTCATTTCTTATTGCTACTGTTATGCTATCAATTTTTTTAAAATAAAAGAAATACATTGTAAGTGTAAGAAGGTAATGGAGTAATTGATTAGATTCTTAAAAAAAATATTTGTGGTAGAATGCCTATCACTAAAATTACTCAAAAATTATATATGAAAATGTAAAAACAGGAGTTTGGAGTTTTTTTTTCAATGGAATAGCACATAAGAGCTGTGTATCATGTCTTCCAAACATGAATTGGAGAATTTCCATCCAAATAGCACAGTATATTTACCAACTCCTTATTCTGAGGTATTATGTGAACTATAAGAATAATGTATTTGTCAGTCATTCAGTCATATTTCTAAGCTATTGTTAGATGTAACATGAATATTGAGTCAATTGGAAATTAATGTGAGTGATGAGAATGAGCAAAACTCATGTTACTATAACCATTTTCCCTTGAAGAAATTTTGTAGACATAGATTCAGAGCAAAATGCAGTATGTTTTTTGGCTAATTCAGTCCCTGCTCTTGGAGTGTTTCAGGCTCCATAAAATCTAATATTCAAACCTAAACCTAGAATGTTTCAACCTTTGAGACATACAGCTGATTGAATACAGTCAGACTAGCTCCTTCTGAATTCAGACCTGTACTGAACTCAACTAACTCTTTGGGTTGGATGATTCAACTCACTTGCTGTTCTGACCCAAAGTCTTTTCCATGCTGACTAGTTCAAACTGATCCTCTGAGCCATTTGATTGTTTCTGACTACTCTTGAATCCTGCAACTTCTCTGACTGCACTGCTCTGCTGAGCTTCAAACTGATGCACTCTCCCCATATTGTACTGACTTCTTCTGCTGAACTGTCTCTGTGTATCTGCCTCAGATGACTACTTCATACTGCCTTAGACTGCCCTAGTCTCTGAGGTGAAAGCATGCTTTATATCAGGAGAGTTCTTGGATACCATTGTCCACAATTCTAACCATACTTAGGGGTGACAAAGGAAACAATCAAGCCATATCTCATGTCAATATTCAGTGTCTGTTTTAGTTTATAAAGATATCTTTTGTCTCTGAAATAATTAAACACTTCTCTCAAAAGGGACCTAATATATCTTGATTAGTTTCCTTTACAACTAATTAATTATTAGTTATTGATTAATTGCCTAATATAACTAATATATCTTGATTAGTTTCCTTTTTTTTTCTTGTATATATTTTTTCCTTTCTTGTTTTAAGCTCTTTCTTTTCTATTTTTTATTCTTCCAGTGGTACAACTAATATTTCAAACATTTTTGAGAAACAATATAAGTTCAAGGTAGTTGAGAGCAGGGTTCGGGATACCACAGTGGTAATAAATACTGTGTTGATTTCTTCAAATAAAATTTCTAACCCTTCACCCCCTGCCCTTGCTCTTAAGGCACCTGAAATGAATTTTCCCATTTTTCCAATGTGGGAAAAATCTGTCTAAATTATCAGAATTGGCTTTTAGTGTAGCTTACTGTGATTTGCTGTCTCCAAGGTTCCAGTTTCTCCTTTACATTCTTCTTTGCTCCGGCCTGAGGCTCCCATGGGTGAGTCTCTCCAGGTGTCCAGTCAAACTTGAAGAACCAATGCAACTTCTTTGGGAGACAATTCCAGCTGACTTTCTTCTCTATGGCTTTCTCTCAGTTGTCGTTTGTTCTCTGCAATGTTGGGCACCAGATGTATACATAGATTCAGGGCAGTATATTCTGTGGCTAATTCCATCTCTTGACATAGAGGGTTTCAGTCTCCATAAAATTTAATCTTCAAACCTAAACCTAGAGCAGTTCAACTTCTGAGACTTACTACTGACTGAGTGCACTCAGACTATCTCCTTCTGAATTTAGAACTGCACTGAACTCAAATGACTCTTTTGGTTGGATGATTTAACTCAGTCTCTATTTTGGCTCAAACTCTTCTCCAAGATGACTGGTTCAAACTGATCTTAGAAGCCACCTGACTGTTTCTGACTGAACTCTTTTGATTCTGGTAACTCTAGCTGACCCCTGGAACTTCTCTGATTGTACTGCTCTGGTCAGCTTCAAACTGACTCTCTCTTCCCATATGATACAGACTTCTTCTGTTGAACAGTCTCTGTGTCTCTGCCTCAGACTGCCTCAGACTGCTTCACTAAATGACTACCTGCTTTTATGTTATGAGAGTTGGGCATGTCCTCACTCTGAATCGCTCTGCTAACTTTTCCTCTGATTTATCACTTTGCCTGCTCTTCACTCTGATTCATCTCAGATGTCACTTTCTGTCTGACACTGACTCCTTCTGAGTTCACTTCCTGTCTCTGGTTACTCTTCTGCTTCTACTTGCAGAAGTATCTTTAATCTTGGGGATTAAAGGTGTGAGCTATCACTGCCTTCTGAATACCGGGGTTAAAGGTATGTACTAACATTCTTTACCCTAGAGCAGCCATGCTCCCAGATTAAAAGATTAAATGTTACTCTACAAATTTTATTTTAGACAGATATAAATCACTTTAAGTAAAACTTGGAATAGCAACATTATTAGACAGATGAAAATATTTCCCTACAAAAGGTTATAT